>JBANSL010000001.1:53047500-54522500 GCA_037127255.1 Persicaria tinctoria | reverse complement strand
AGATCATCAAGTTTCTCTCGGACCTCACATATTTCAAATAGATGACACCGTTTGCAATAAGTTGTCTCACAGCTTCATATGCCAAATCCGTGTCTCTCTTCTTGTCATTCAATGTATTGCTACAAGCTACACAAATAACAAATGTGAGTTACACTATAGAGAATTAGATAGAGCTACATGCCCCCATAAAGGTAAGTAAGTCAGTAACATTCTTAACCACTCACTCTCTTGTCCAACTAAATCTAAAGATATGACATCATATTTCATATTCGATCTATCAAAGCATGACAATTTTGATCATTTTCACTATATGATGTTTCCGATATAACACCACCACATAATGTCAAACCAAAAATACTAGTGGAGCTAACATCATCATAATTAGTGACCCAATTCATATCATAGTATCCCTTCAAATTAAGCTTGAGGATACCCTACATAATGTAAACCCCAAACCATTTTGCCTTTAAGATATCTCAATAATCTGCTAAGTGTACATAATGTGACGGTCTCTACTGGGATTATATATATGTATACCGAGTCTACTTACAATATAAGCAATATCATTCCAAATGAGTTCGAATGTTCGATCATACCGGCACAAGCACAAGATTAAAGTTATCAAACCTTTCAACTTTTTCTCTATATATTGAGATGAAGAGATTTTTTTTTTCTAGTTTCTTTAACACTTAGAAACGCATCAACTTCACTCATATCTTTTGTTTCAAAGCGAGAAAAAAAAAAACTTTTTAGTTTCATTTATCACATGCATGTTAGTGTCAAATATCATCTCATATCCACATAAAGGGACATAGCCAATGTAATACATCTTGGTATAAAACACGTGCATTATAAACACAAAACCAAAACTTTAACAAAGTTTGGTGACATCCTTATAACATTTCTAATGTGTTTGGTTAAAGTCGTGTGTTGATTTCTTAATTGAACACGTAAAATTCTTCTTTTTAAGAACCCCAAGCCCGTAGGTTGTTCCATATATATCTTTCCTCTAGATTGTCATTTAACCATACATATTAATATCCATTGTATTGTCAATCCCTAATTAAATGTTAAGATAAATAATAAATTTCAGATGACAATCTTAGTAAGTAGAGAATATGTACCAAAGAATGAAAGAAGTCAATTTCATATTTTCGTGTTAATCTTTTAATCAATAGTCTTGCCTTAAAACTTACAACTGAACCATCAGTTCTAAATTTCTTTTTAAGGATCCATTTACACTCAATGGTTTTATTCCCTCTAAGCAAGTCAACTAGTTCCCAACTATGGTTTCTCATAATAGTTTCCAAATTATTGTCATAGTATCTTTCTAGAAGAAACTAGCATGAATTGAACTCATAACCTCTTTATGTGTTCTAAATTCATCTTCTAACTTAAGAACATAAACAAGAGGTACATCATCTTCAGTCACATCAATGACTTAAGAACATAAACAACATGTATTATCTATGCTCTAACTCAAACTATAGATAAAATCTCTTGTTGGAATAAAGTGCAGGTAAAAACAAAGTTACCTAAACGAGCTAGGCCTCCTGATAAATTGATTTGGAACTGCCCTCCAATAAATGTTATTAAGATCAATGTAGATGCTATAGTGAAGATTGATACTCAATGGCAGGTTGGTTGTATTGTGAGGAATAATGACGGTCTAATTCTTCGTATTCATAAATGTAACGTTAGGATGTGTTCTGTCATTCTAGCAGAAGCCTTTACAATTTATACAGGTATAAGACTTGCAGCGGAGATGGGGATCCGAAGAGTGATTATTGAAAGTGATTGTGCAATCATCGTATATGCCATCAATCAAGTGAATAATATATCATGGGAGGTCGCTCAAATAATCGAAGAGATCCATTCGTTAAGCAAAGAGTTTGAGAGCTTCACAATTCAGCACTGCTACAGAGAGACAAATAGTGCAGCTGATTTTCCTGCTAAATCTCAGTTAAATTGTAATTTTATTTTGAGTTCCTGTTGTTGTGAATTCCAGAACATCATCTTACGAGATGATTATGGATGTCGATAATATATCAAAATTTTTACTAACTGAAAAAAAAAACAAAAAAAAAAACTTGAACTTGTACATGAGAGAAATAAAACTCATTATATTTGATCTCCATTTCAATCTTTAATGGTTTCAAAATGATAATGAGATTCCTCGTGCTTGGTTAGGCCTAAGTCTAATTGAGTTAGGTCGTTAGTCGCGACTTGTTAGTGTAGAATAGCGGAATTGATGTAAAGTCCTCCTCGAGGGTTTCCATTCATTGATATAACATATATATAGGTTACACAGGTATTGGGCCTTAACGGGCTTTTAGCCCACTATACAATATGAAACCTATGTAATCTATCAAACCCCCGCAGTCGAAACGGGAGGTGTCCGTACAGTGAGACTGGAACGAAAATCAATGAACAATTGTCTAGGTAAACCCTTGGTGAATATATCAGCGTACTGATAGGAGGACGGGACATGTAGAACGCGGACATGTCCAATGGCAACCTTGTCCCGGACGAAGTGGAGATCAAGCTCAATGTGCTTCGTGCGTTGATGCTGGACTGGGTTGCTAGCCAGGTAGACGGCGGAGACGTTATCAGTGTAGACCAGAGTGGCCTTCTGCAAGGGGCATCGTAGCTCAAGCAGGAGATTGCGGAGCCAAGAGCACTCGGAGACGACGTTGGCAACGCCCCTGTACTCGGCTTCAGCGCTGGAGCGAGACACGACGGACTGACGCTTAGCTGACCAGGACACAAGAGTGTCATTGAGGAAGACACAGTAACCAGACGTGGAGCGACGGGTGTCCGGACAACCACCCCAATCCGCATCCGTGTAAGCCACAAGGTCAAGCTTAGAGGAAGGAGTGATGGTGGTGCCGAGCTCAAGTGTGCCGCTGATGTACCGAATGATCCGCTTCAAAGCCTGAAAGTGAGGTTCCCTAGGGGCATGCATGAACAAGCAGATCTGCTGAACGGCATAACTGATATCAGGCCTGGTGAAAGTGAGATACTGAAGAGCACCAGCGAGGCTCCTATACAATGTCGGATCGTCAACCAGAGGACCAGAATGAGCACTGAGCTTGTTGGATGTATCGACTGGGGTGGCGACGGGATTACAGTTGACCATCTTAGCCCGAGCAACAATCTCAGCAGCATACTTACTC
The DNA here is from genome assembly GCA_037127255.1 of Persicaria tinctoria. Lineage (NCBI taxonomy): Eukaryota > Viridiplantae > Streptophyta > Magnoliopsida > Caryophyllales > Polygonaceae > Persicaria > Persicaria tinctoria. The sequence goes on along the minus strand of JBANSL010000001.1, from coordinate 54,519,324 downwards.
TGTGAGAGAAAGAGACCAGACGCATGCCGCTGAACAGCAACTCCCAAGAAGTAAGACAGCGGACCTAGATCAGACATGGCGAATTCCGCACTCAGCCTCGAGATGATGGACGTTCGAAGAGCATCAGAAGAGGCGGTGAGAATGATGTCGTCGACATAGAGCAGCAGGAAAGCCAAGTCCGAGCCTCTGCGATAGATAAACAGAGACGTATCCGATCGGCTGCCAGTGAAACCCAAGCGGAGCAGATGAGAGGCAAACCGCTGGAACCATGCCCGTGGAGCCTGTTTCAGACCATACAGAGAGCGCTTGAGGAGACAGACATGCTTTGGACGCTCAGCATCAGCAAATGCGCTAGTAGCCTAGCACACAAGCCGAGTGGGGTTCCATTCTAAAACCAATTGGCAATAGAAGGAGTAGCCCACCGACTCCTATACTAGGGCTTGATATGTTCAACTTTCCGATGTAGGACACTTTTGGTCACATTCACATCTCAACACACCCCCGCAAGTCCAACTAGGAATGATCATCTAGTTGAGACTTGGACAACTGGGTAACCCAGACCAGGATCGAAAGACGGGCTGTTAGGCTAACCGCTCTGATACCATGTAGAATAGCGGAATTAATGTAAAGTCCTCCTCGAGGGTTTCCATTCATTGATATAACATATATATAGGTTACACAGGTATTGGGCCTTAACGGGCTTTTAGCCCACTATACAATATGAAACCTATGTAATCTATCAGTTAGAAATTACTGCACTCCGTACTGTATAGTTTTATGCCAAATTATTTGGAAAAATCGATCCTAATTTGGAGGTTGTACGTGAGATTTGAAATTCGAATGGTGTCCGAGAGTCAATTTGGGTATGTGTAACAAAACAAAAGGAAAGTGTGGCCACATGCGGCATGCCGTTTTCAGTTCCCGCCAAACCATAAAACCCTATTCTCTCCACCCCCACGCCCCACCAAAATATCCCATAAATAAAACCCTAATCCCCTTTTCCCAGTCTCTCCCGCCTCCCACCCCAAACCAATCCAAACCAAACCAAACCAAACCCTCCGTTCTCTATCCTCCCGCCGCCATCAGCAATCGCCGATCACCCTCCATGGACGCCCACGAGGTGAAGTCTGACCTCGTCCTCATCCTCGACTACGGCTCACAGTACACGCACCTCATCACCCGTCGAATCCGCTCCCTCTCCGTCTTCTCCCTCTGCATCTCCGGCACCTCCTCTCTCTCCGCCATCACCGACCTCTCCCCGCGCGCCATCATCCTCTCCGGCGGCCCCCACTCTGTCCACGCCCCCGATGCTCCCTCTTTCCCCGATGGATTCATCGACTACGTCCGCCGCAACGGCATTTTCGTCCTCGGCGTCTGTTACGGCTTGCAGCTGATCGTGCAGAAGCTCGGCGGGGTTGTTACGGTTGGGAAGAAGCACGAGTATGGACGGATGGAGATCGAGGTAGAGAAGGCGGTCACCGGTGGCCTGTTTGGGAACAAATGTGTCGGTGATAAGCAACTTGTCTGGATGAGCCACGGTGATGAGGCGGCTCGCCTTCCGGAGGGGTTTGAGGTGGTGGCGCGTAGCCAGCAGGGGGCTATTGCTGCTGTGGAGGATCGCCAGAGGAGGTTCTTTGGTCTTCAGTATCACCCTGAGGTAAAAGGATTGCTGAGATGTTCTCAACGCTCCAACTGTTTTTAGTTGTGTTCTTGATTTTGTTTCCTGTTTGATTGCAGATTTTCTTTTCTTTGGGGAAATTATCTGCTCAATAGGACTTAATTGTAATGTCTTAATGAAAAAACACGCTTAGCTGACATTTTGATTAATGGATTAACATACCGCGATGAATTGATTGTGATTGGGTTTGCTTGCTCTGGTTTGTTGTCCGGTTGAAATTGAAATTTGACGAACTGACGATGCCAATAGTTGTATTTGTTCTCGTGTGGAAATTGATCTTTTCAGTGATGTTAGAGCCTGTTACTGTTTACTAGATTGTTCAGCCTGAATCTCAAACCAAACCTAATATATGTGGAGATTGGTGATAGGTTGATTGATGTTTGCCCTGGTTTGTTTTCAATAACGTCCAGCCACCTAATCAAAGCTGTATTATGCAGTTTGTGGTTATTTTTTGAAGTAAGGTTGACAAATAATTGAGACTGTAAATGATTTGTACATAACTTGTCCATATTAGAGCTTTTACAATTTTAAATTAAAGCTTAAGATGTTTTGCAAAAGCTAGATTTTGATATTGTTCTTCTTAAGATGTCCCATTAGAGACCAAAGTAACAATCATCATTTATCAATGTATTTTGGCAGCTGCGAACATTCAGTTGATTTCTCTCTGTTTCTAGAAGAGATGCTAATAGCTTCCTACTTATCTGCTTTTACACATGTATGATCTTGCTTAGTTTAATGTGGCAATGAATCCTTCAATAGGTTACACATTCACCACAAGGGATGGATACCCTTAGGTATTTCCTATTTGATATTTGTGGGGTGCATGCTGACTGGAAGATGGAAGATGTAATGAATGAAGAGCTTAAGGCTATCCAGACCACTGTTGGTCCTGATGATCATGTTATATGTGCTTTGTCTGGGGGTGTAGATTCAACGGTTGCTGCTACTCTTGTCCACAAGGCCATTGGAGATCGACTTCATTGTATTTTCGTCGACAATGGTTTGCTAAGGTCAGTTTGCTGCTTCATTAGAACTTAAAAAAATATAAAAAATTGTGCTTTTTTTTTATGCTGCTGAAATTCAAATCTGTACGTTGCAAGAAAACTTATCTGTTGACTACTGGAGCTTTCAGATGTTTCAATGCTGGCCCTGTCCTGATTTTTCTTGCTTCATGTAGGTACAAAGAGCAGGAGCGTGTTATGGTCACCTTTGAACGAGATCTTCATTTGCCTGTGACCTGTGTTGATGCTACTGAGAGGTTCCTCGGTGAGCTTAAGGGTGTTGATGATCCTGAAAAGAAAAGGAAGATAATTGGGAGGGAGTTCATCAACATCTTTGATGATTTTGCCCACAAATTGGAGCAAACATTAGGAAAGAAGCCCCTTTACTTGGTCCAAGGAACCTTATATCCTGATGTTATAGAATCTTGTCCACCCCCTGGGAGTGGGCGGAACCATTCCCACACTATCAAGAGCCATCACAATGTTGGAGGCCTTCCCAAGGACATGAAGTTGAAGCTTATTGAACCCCTAAAACTTCTATTCAAGGATGAGGTTTTTCACTTGACCCTGCCGTTGCTTCCATTTCAAAATCAATATTTGCAGCAGATAGCAGTGATCAATGTCTTTTGCAGGTCCGAGCAATGGGTAAAATTTTGAATGTGCCAGAAGGATTTTTGAAGCGACATCCTTTCCCTGGACCTGGTCTTGCTGTTCGAATCTTAGGTGATGTAACTGAGGGAAATGGTTTGGACATTCTTCGCCAGGTGAGAGTGATGCGACCCACTTGCTCAGATATATGGTGTTCATTGATCTGGTTCAGATTCCATTGTGTTTTGATTTCATAATCTAACGTATTATTTTCTTTGGCAGGCTGACGAGATCTTCATTCAGTCGATCAAGGCTGCCGGGCTATATGACACCATATGGCAAGCATTTGTGGTGTTGCTTCCTGGCAACACAGTTGGTGTTCAGGGTGATCAAAGGACATATGGCCGTGCTGTTGCTCTTAGGGCTATTACAAGTCAAGATGGAATGACAGCAGATTGGTGAGACTTCAAAACATTCATATTGCATTTTATTTTTTTTTGCTATTTCTTATTTGCATTTTGTTAACCTATAAAGGTTGTTGCTAGACTCGAGAGATCTAACCAACTGATCATATTTGGTCTGAACCACCCAAAACTCTATACATGTGAATTTCGAAGTCTAAAATTAAAATGTATTATCCAAAATCTTACCAAACCTAATATCTGAAGTCATCATCAGAACATGAAGCACAAACAGCTTGAAACGACCTGAACAGTCACTTCAATCTGTTAACTGTTGTGCCACATTATTTCTGGGGAAAATTTTGCCTAAATATATGCACTTGAATATGTAAGCATGAGTGTAATCTAAAATAGCCAATACTGGATATAAAATGAGTATGTGGTAGCCAATACTGGATATAAAACTGACCTGGCAGTGGATTTAGAAGCTGAAATCAGTTTAAATTTGATTCAACCAAACTTGTTTCTACTCATATCAACTACACCTTTAATGCATGCTGCGTATGTGGTAGTTGAAATGATTATGATCTAAATGGATAATGTAGTAACTTGAAAACAGAAATAAGTCCAGCCAAGCGTGACCCTCAGTTGCTGTCTTTCTATCTCTAAATGTTACTGTCAGGTTATTAAGAAGAGTAATTTCGATAGTTTCATCAGTAAAGTGAGCGCTTTATTGCTCAAATTAAACTCCTGAAACTGCTTTGAAATGCTGTAATGTTATTTGGAATTGTTTTGCATCCTTTAGGTACTACTTCGAGCACAAGTTCCTTGATGATGTGGCACGAAAGATATGCAACAGCGTTAGAGGCGTAAACCGAGTCTGCCAAGATATCACCTCAAAGCCTCCTGCAACAATCGAATGGGAATGAGGATAGTGTGTGATGTCTGCCATTAATCCTGGAAACAATCTCGATGTTTCCTTATATATCTTGGATGAGTTTGATTTGGTTTGTTTTTAATTAATCCACAGCTCTTGTTATTCTCGAATGATAAGAAACTTCCCAAACTCATCTTAATATTTCTTCCTGATATCTCTGTGGTTGACCTTTGTGTGCGTTTATAGTTAACATACCTTTCTTCCTGGTTTCCTGCAGTCAACCCAGATTCAATCCGAGAAACTGAATCCAAACTCATCATTAGCTGTGACCCGATCCACCAAGAGCTAGCATCATTAGTTTCATTACCCCATAAATTGTGGGTTTCTTTCCTTTTACTATTAATTTTTAAAATCGAAACAAAAATAAATGGAAATAGTGTCACTATGTTGCACTAATATTTTCTCTCATTTCATGTTTATTTTCTTTTTCCTACCACATTCCGTGTAAATCGAGCAAACCAAACTCTATTAAAAATTATAATTTCTTTTTCCATTCAAGTGTTCAACACTACTTTAATGATGAAACTAGCTCAATACTCGTAGTAAAAGAAAAATTCTCTAATGCATTGAATAATGAAAAAAATAAAAATGCTAAATAGTACGGAAATCGGAATCAAATGTATATTATGTATGCATAATGGGTACAAAGATCCAATGGAAGAAACAATTGTATGTTGGAGTGAATGAAGTCACATTTGAACAATATGTAACAGACAAGGTGACAAGATCAGAGAACATATAGAGAAAAAGAATACAACAAATAGAAGAATCCCTTGCCTACTCCATAAATTACGCGAAACAACAACATATAGAGAAGAAGAATATTATCATACCATACATCATAAACACAAGACACACACAGGTGAATATAAGAATAAATGAGATAACCAACCCGTTAATGTGGGAAATTTTGACTATAAACAGTTAAACACGAAAAAAGACATGAGTAGAGACAATAAATAAAAAAAATAAAATAAAAAATTTCATGACAACAGAAATTGCACACAAAAGGTACCAACTCAAACAATAAGGACATCTAAGAAACGAAAATAGAACAGAAAATCGTAAACCAAAGGTTTTCTTATGAGAGTCGGATCTTGGAATATATGCGACATAGGCCGTAAAAACCCGTGAATAGAGACTGATTCATTTTGCGAAATTGAAAAAAAATCCAAATAATAGCACTAACAGAGACGAAAAACTGGAAGACAATCACATGATTTACTATGGAAAAAAAAAAGGCTAGATCATATGATTTGGGTCCCCACGGTAGTCGGTAGGAGAGCAGGAGGGTTATGTGCCATGCGGAAAAGCCATAATCTATGAAATGAAACATTAGAAATGATACATATAGATCAAACGTTTATTACAATCTCAAGTATGAAAATAAACACAAACATTACTATGGCAATTATCTTTGTCTATGGACCCCTCATGAGGTCGTTAAACAAAACTTTTGGACAAGGTAACAACAATTTATCCAAAACATGGATTACTTGTTTATGATATGGAGAGACTTGAATGAAATCCAAAATATAGTTGAAAAAAAAGGTAGGGTGGACCCACATCTGAATAGATACAAAAACCCTAAATTTTGTTTAAAATGTTTATCGTACAAAATGTTCCTACCATAGGAAACGTGTTCATATGGAGAAAGAACACATTTGACAATAATAACATCCTTGAAAAACTTGACAGACCATTGCCCGTTCATCACAACAAAAAAACATGCATTTACGTCACAAGGCATTGCCCAATAGTGACAGAATTAAATAACCATGAACAATAGAAAGGTCAACCATTTAAATTCGAAAAAATGTGGTTGGAAAGAGAAGATTACATAAATATAGCTAGTGAAACAAGCATAGAGAACACAATACTCGGATCCCATATGTTCAACTTGGCCAAAAAGACACATAACCTTAATAGGAACACCAAATAATGCAATAGAAGAACATTTGGAAATATTTTCAAACAACTAAAAGAGATAGATGAACAATTAATAACAACGCCAGGGAAAAAAAAATACACATCAATCCTGAAATGAAACCCTCAAACAAAACAGAATAATATGGAAAAAGGAAATCATAACAATCGACACTTTGTTTGCACCTTCCTCTTGCAATGCTTGATAGGGATATAGGAAAATAATAGTAGCGTACTAGAAACACATTTAGAGGCATTTTAGTCTTTCACTTTCAAGTTAAATTGTGGAAATTTAAGGGAAAATGAGAGGATGAGTGGCTACTTGCAAACAGTTTGTTATAACGGGTGGTTAAGTGAATTTTTTTTTAATAAGGGATGGTTAATTGAAAATAAGGGTGAATAAATGGTGATTTTATGCATTTTGGCCTAAATTCTAATATTGTAAACTGCAATATCATGCTATAGTATCAGTTAATATACACATGGAGCATATGATAACACTAGATCGTAAAAGACATCGGTGCATACAAATACAAAAGCAATCACAAAATGGAAGCTGCGACATGAGACAACCCCACGAGAAGTCATATTTTGATCCAAAATAGATAAAAGATGATCCCCCACAACACCTGTGAATGAGTTACACTGAAACTAAAAGGAGTTATCGGTGCAAAAATCCAATAACTTGACCAAATTGAAAAGTAAACTATGTCATTCAGTATAAGTATCTCAACAATGCAATGCTTTTAAAATAGAAGTTCCAATTTCTTTGAATCGAGCAACCCTGCAAAATTAACCATTTCCCCGAACATGAAAAGCTCCAAGCTACTCTTTACTTGGTGATTCTGTATGCCTGAAAAGCCATATAACTATAATGGTCAAAAGGGCAGTTCAGTCACAAGGAGTGACACCGAGAAAGGAATTATATAGTTATAATGGTCAATTGCAGCCAAAAATGGGTGAAAAGGAAAGGAATAAAAAGGGAGGGGGGAGTTTTATATAAGGTGGATTGTTCATACCTTGACCCGTTTTAAAAGATCTTTGGCCTTGCTGTCATTGGCAAAGTGAGTCCTCACAGGCTACACGAGAAGTACACAAATTAGTTGAAAGAAATGGAAGTTGTTTCTTTGGTCTTTACCCAGGAAAGAAATAGACACCAAATGAGAAAGTATTCGTCATACCTGTAATATCTTATTTATTGCTTTGCACAATGCAGGTTTGAGATCCCCTGGATGTACATCTCCGCTTTCATAATCAGCAGCCAATTCTTCATAGTTCTTGTAAATCCTGTGCAGGAAAAAAACAAGGTAAAACATGATAACAGTATACCATTTATCATGAGGTCAACCATTATAAATACATCTCTATATTTTTTATCTGGATTTCCTTACTTGTCTCCACCATTATCAGGGATGCGTTCAACTTTGAATTCTTTGAACCAAGGGAATATGAGGTATTTAATGTACTCCAGGCATGGGTTCCCTTCTACTATCTTTGGCGGACAGTAAGCTTTCTTTATTTTCACATTCACTTCAGCCTGAAACAAAACCAACCAAAAAAGCCCCAAGGCTAAGTATCAATCCTATAGTCCTTAGAGTGCTTTAATTGTTCAATAAAAGGGGGAAAAAAACGAGAATTGCAGTTGTTAATTTATTTTTTTTTAAATCCAGGTTGTGTTGTCAGGGTAATTATACCTCCTCATCCTCCATGTATATAGAGGAGGATGGATCACTTTTGGACATCTTCTCTTGCCCTTCTTTCAAACCAGGAAGCATGTCTGCAAGTCACAAGAAATGTCAAGAGAATGGTAAAAGTACTTATCCAAGTAAGGAGATCTACACCAGAAACTAATGCATACGATGAGACAAGATGATAGGCTTATTCTTCCTCTTGATGTCATCACAGTATTCTCTTGCGAGAACATTCACTTTTCGCTGATCCATCCCCAACTGGCATATGTCTGCCTGTGGACATGAACTCATAATCAGAGAAGAGAAGCAATGAAAGATTAATTTGAAATGGCACCAAGTAATTAGATAAACCAAATATAAAGGAATGTGTAACTGAATATTTAAGCTGCAATACACTATCCACCCTTTTTAATAACCTCACACATTCACTTCAAGTCAAGCAGGGATTAAGAGGAACCAAATGTCAAGAATTGCAACCACCTCCGGTTAGGAAATATTATCGAGCTGAGACTTTCATCCAGCTTAGCAATTACACTATTGAATGTGAAAACTAAAGTGAACAAAAAAATAGATATAAGCACTCAACGTGAAGCCATGACGTAGAATAGTGGCAATCACATCATCCACAAATAGATAACACTACTTAAGGACCCCAGGCACATATGAACTTCTAAAAAGCATCAGAACATGGTCCTACTCAAAGTAATGATTTAGTAGCCTACTACACTAGTATAGAAGAAATAATTATTCAGCCACGATAAAATATGAATATAAACCAAATTATATTTGGTTCTAAGCCATGACATGGGCAGAGTTTGTCATTATATCACAAATACATTAATCCTTTTTTCCCATATTCACAATCAACCCTCGGCACAGTTCCTCTCTTTCTTTTACCTTTTTGGGGATGTGAAAATGTGGGGATGCAGGGTGGCATGTTTTAAACTTTAAAGTAGGGGTGGGCATCCTGCATAATTTTAACGGGACGGGCCCGGGATTTGCAGGATTTGTACCCACCCCTACATTAAAGTGTAATACAAATACAATTGTTTATTGAATGACAATATGAAGACAAAAGGTACCTTCAGGAAAAAGATGTCTGCACACTGCATGCATGGATAGAAAATTTGAGCTGCAGTTAACTCCTCTTGCTCAGTACGACCCATAATTTGACAACATCTGCAAACAAGAATTGTGAAATTAACTCAGATGTGAAAGGAAGAGAATGGTAAGTATCTAAGATAACAATAAATGACATTTTGACCTCAATATTCTTGGTAGTTTATTCTTCCTTGCAATGTCCATAACAAGAGGCCAGTACTCATGTGCTCGAGAGTTTATCTCTTTAGAGGACCACAAAAACTCCACTTTACCGTCGTTAAGATTCATTCCTACGGACTTCCATATCTCAATGAAGTATTGACCAACAACCTCAATTTTCTTCAGATCACCCCCCATCTTCCCGTTTAGCTGTGCAAACCAATCTGCAATCCATATCTTAACTCTACAGCCTGAAGAAGTTAGCTTGTTCACATTGATGGCCTTCAGAACACCCTTATGCAATAAAAACAACAAACATACAATCAGATCAAAAGGACTCTGCCCTGAATCTTTTCAACTAGTATAAAGGCCTGAATACGAGAACCTGATGTCTTTCGGATTCAAAAAGCAAGTGATCATATTCAACCAAGAGAAACTAAGAATTGAACCATACCAAGGTGGCATTTTGTCAAAGACAAAATTGGATTAGCACTGTTTTTAATGATCCTTTGACAATCAACAAATTCAAACGGTGGATATCATAACAAAGTAAAATGAATAAGTATGTTCGCTATAGATTTCAACATCACATACGGATTATGTGCAAATCCAACTTATTTACAGATGATTAAGTGCGATTCCATTAATTTTGTATTCAATTTAACGAAACAGGAAACTCAACTCTGAAAACAAAGAGCAAAAAAGGATGTGGAGGTGGAGGAAGAAACCTGAGCGATATGCATCCGACCAGAGGGTTCAAAGCCGTCATAGCAAACAGGTTCGGGCTTCTTGGCAAGCAGATTCCGCAATTCATCCTCCTGGATGCATTCTTCACCGATACTCCTAACGAGTTGGTACTTCTCCTCAGGACTCATCCTAATTAAATCCCCAAACCATTAAAAAAAACCATGGAAATAAACAGAAATTAGATTTCAATGGAAGCAGTAAAGGCGAAAGTGGAGGAGGAGAAAGAGAGGTACTCGGATGAGGATGGAGAGGGCTCGTCAACGGAGAGAGATTTCATCTGGTCGTCGGGGGTGTGCTGTTCGTTCTCCATTTCTGTGGATTTCGGTGTGAGACAGTGGCGGATCCAGAATTTTGTTTAGAGGGGGCTAAATTTTTTTCGAGAAAAGAGACTTTACACAAATATACAACCATAAGAACACAAAATTTCATAGGAAAAGAGATTACAAAAATTTTGAGTTCCTTGAGATAAAACAATAAAAAAGATATTTGGTTTTGGACACATTAGGTCATGGCTTTGTATTTGGATTTTGGAAACAAGCTCCATTGTTCCTTCTTCATTATATACATATATAAATTAAATAAATTTTCAACCTTGCCTTTCTCCATCCCCTATTTTTTATGAAATATTCCTTCATTGCTCTCTTCCCCTTTCAATTGGATTGTACAGTTTCTCGACTCTGGAAAGAACCCATTTGTAATCTCCTCAATTTGAGTTGATTACCAGTCTATTTTTTTGAGACTTGTGAAACAAAAACTGGGTTTTCATGGGTAAGAACAAAAAAATCCACAAAACACAATTCCTATTACAAATCACAAATCACAAATTCACAAATTTATTTCTCAAAATCATAAACCACGATTTCAAAGGTCAAAGCACAAATTCACAATTTTTTTTTATCAAAACCACAAATTCTAATCACAAACCCTAATCGAAATTTCCCCAAATTGATTCTCAAATACACAAGTCTAATCTAAATTGATTATCATCTCAATCAATTCCTATTTTTTTGGAACTGCAATCAATTCCTATTGCAAATCACAAATTCACACATTTATTTCTCAAAACCATAAACCACAATTTCAAAGCTCAAAGCACAAATTTATTTATCAAAACCACAAATTCTAATCACAAACCCTAATCGAAATTTCCCCAAATCCACAAAGTCTAATCCAAACTGATTCTCATCTCAATCAATTAAACTTAAAAATAATCAAATTAAAAGGAAGAGGAAAACTAACTGACCGTTCTAGATTGAAGGAGTGATTCGAGTGAAGAAGAGGAAGTGGTCGAAGGGGCTGGGTGTGGTGGCCGGTGCGCCCGTGCGGGAGAGATACAAAAGAGGCCGATGGGATGGGTGCGGTGGCCGGTGCGAGGGCAGGCCGGAGGTGGAGGTGGCGGCTCGGGTTCGATATCGCCCAATCTCACTTTTCGTTGTCTCTCTGTCGCTCGGGGTACTGGCTTACAGAGAAGTGGAAAAAAAACAGGAGGGCTTTTGAGGTTTGGAAAAAAAAGGTAGAGGCGTGTATAGGTGGGGGTTCGAACCTGAGTTTGTTCCCTCAGTTTCAAAAGCCTTATGCCGCGCCAACTCTTTCCCGCTGAGCCAAAATTTTCTTGTGTTTCTTAACCTACTATAGATTTATAAAAATATTCATACACCCCTTTTCAGGATACCAGCCACCCCGAGCCCCCGTAGATCCGCCCCTAAGAAAGGAGGAGGAGAGCTGCTTGTGCTTTAGGGTTTTACGCTTCGAGTTTTTATTTTTTATTTTTGAAGCGTTGTCTTTGTCTGCCACTTCTCTACATTTCTTCTCCACACCTTCATCTAAAATTTTACTCTTTTTTTTCCCATAATTTTCGCTTGTGCAGTTGGTACATGTAAATTCGCGAGGTATACGAAAGTTTAATATATTTCATCAAATACCTTGAGATTTCTATTTTTTCTGCGAAATGCCCCTATCCTTTTTTTTTTATGAAAAATGTTATAACGGAGTAATTAAAGAAAGAAAAGAAAGAAAGAAAACGTCTGAATTAAGTAAAGAAGTCATTGAAAGAAAGAAAAGAAAGACCCAACTCGACCCTCAACATCATCGACACAAGAGGGAATGGAGGAGATGTTTTGGAAACTTAACCCCATGGCTAGCTAAGAAATTTGTTCCTCCATATTTGTCAAACCCTAGCCAAAGCTTCGAGAACGGATTCTTCGTGAACAAGTTCGAGATGAATCAGATGATGAGATTGAGGAAGGCCGGGTGGTGTTAATTTGAGCGTTTTATAAACTTGAATTCAAATAGAAGCTAGATTGAAATAGAATTTAGAAAAATAATTCATTGACAGTAGATTACATACCATCTCCAAATTCCTCAAATAAATGACAATAGATTAGTGAGTCATAGATTTAGCTAGTTTCGTCGTCGGCGCAAGCTTTGTATATGTGGATCCACCGGCGTCGAGTCCATCAGATTCGTCGTCGCCTCATCGGCCTCCTCTTCCCCCCCCCTCTCTCTCTCTCTAACTGAGGCAACGGAGGGGTATATCGCCAAAAAAAAAATCTCAAGGGTATTTGACGAAATAGACCAAACATTCATACACCTCGCGAATTTACCTATACCTCGAGGGCACTAGGAGAAAAATCCATTTTTTTAACATTCTTACTTTTTTTTAATAAGGAAAGTGATTCGATCATCCAGTTATCACCATGTCTGGTAAATTGAGAGGTTGCATACGGTAGAGAGACTAACTGTCATGATACAAAAAAGAAACTAAAAAATCAAATAAAAGACTCGGCCCCAACCGATGGCAATAATAATCCGCCAAGCTAGTATGGAAGTTGAGGAGGACTAGGGATAAACTGCGAATGCCGAGAGCCCATGAGAGTCTAGAGACTAACACAGTGTCTTGATGTCGGGGAGACGAGAACAGAAGCCCACCAAGGGAAAAAAGACGTCACCTGGAGAAGTGTGGATCACCAATGTTCCTCTCACCTTGATGAGGGGTCTTCGAAAACCACGAATACTGCCACAATCAACTCGATCAAGAAGGCGCTCGAGACTGAACCTCTTTTGGAATTAAACTCAGCTACACCAAATAGTGACCTCATATGAATGGACAAACCCAATCATGATGTATATCGCGAACGAATCCAATGGGGATGTTGACAGCTAATAAAATTAGGGCCTCTATTTGTGTTTTTAATTTAAGGTAAAATTTTATAGGGTGATTTTGGTAGATAACCCTTTTTGAATGTTCAATTGATTACTTAGACCCCAAACTAATTTAATTAGTTTTTGGTAGACCCCATCCAAATAGAGCGGAATGGTCAATGGTCAACCGTTGACCGGCAACGGTTGACCATTGACTGGTCGACGTTGATGATGCCGTATTTAAGGTAAATTTTTTTTTTGATGATGCCATATTTTATCGTTTTGATGCCAAAATTTTATTATATTTTATTTTCACTTTGATGCCACTTTTCTAATGAAATGATTGGATGACACTTTTTTTTAAACCTTGATGACATTTTTTGTTTACTGTGATGTCACCTTTTTTTGTCAATTTTTTTGATGATATTTTTTTTACCGTGATGCCAAATTTTTTTAAAGTAGTGTTTTGATGACATTGTTTCTTTAATGTGATGCCACTTTTTTTTAAGTAACTCGAATGTAATTATTCGATGTCACTTTTTTAATCAAATCGTTTGATGTCACTTCTGTAATTCAATAAATTCTATATCGATATATTTTGATTGATTTTACTTTTATTCACTGATGAGTGATGACAAACTTGTGATGACATTCTTTGTTTATGATATTTTTATACAATTGATGACATATGAGCTTAATACGTAGCTACACTTCATTGATGACACATTTGTAAGTGCAATTAATTGATCTCAATCATTTGTGATGATATTTTTATAAAATTGGTGACATTGAAGTATGAATTGTTGAATCAAAATAGTGTCACCGAAAATGGCAATACGATCTCGGGAGTTAATGAAGACAACAAATTATTTCTATTTTATTGGCCACTAAAATTTCTATCGCAAAAAGACATATGTAAATAGGGCACACATTGAAGAAAAAAGACATTGGAAGAGACACAAGACCATAGACCTATATCAGCAACAAATCATAACTAGTTGAATCAAGATGAAATGATTTGATGACACTTTTTTAATGTCACTTTTTTGAACTATGATGACATTTTTTGTTTACTGTGATGTCACTATTAATGTCCGTTTATGATTGCATTTCATTGATCTGAATCGGTAAATAGATAGATAGGTGGCGAAAGCCAAAGGTATTACAAAAACAAGACCAAACTAAGGGTCTCGCTATAAAATATACGACCCAAATCTTACTACCCATAAAAGTATTGCACTCCACACATAACCTCGGTGTATCACCCACCAATTTCCACCCACAAAATATAATAAACTCCTAGTGCCACCTCAGCAAGTCACACACCCACCATATTACATTTCTCGGTCAAGCAACACATAAAGCTAAAGAAAGAGACAAAAGAAGCCCCTACAGCTTTATGAAAAGAAGACCACCACACACACGCAACGCACAGCTCGGCATAACCACACGCGCCACCCAGACCGGAACACAGCAAACTCCAGCCGCTGGTTCAGCCCTATACGGAAATAATTGAGCCGGATCTCGCCAGAAACAGGGAGGGAGAAACCCATGTGCAAAGCCGGAACTGCCGCCAGTAGCGCTCGTCACTAAGCAACCCACGAGAACCACCAGACCCCTACCACCAAAACCGCCTTGCGTTCAACACATATACGAAAGATAAGGGGTAGGCGCCCGGGGAATGGCGAGAGTAGAAGCTCGCAGACCCAAACCGATGGCAACGCATCACCAAGGACCCTGGATGGCGGATGGTGAGAGATTCAGATCTGAGATCCTATGACCTCCATGGACGCCGGATCTGAGCAGGAGGAATACGCCGGATCTGAAGCCAATTGCAGAAGGAGCTTCGCGATCTTTGCAAATTCCAGCGACGAGATCGCCGATGCGAGCTGCGATGTCGGCGATAAGACCGACGGTGGATTGGATTTGGAGGAGGTGAGGAGAGTGTCGGAGCAATCGTCTTGGGAAGCGAAGGACGCGTTGGGAACGATTACCTCTACAGGCTCGGCTAATTAATTTTCAAAGGGGCTTGGGACGGCTAATTAATATATTAGGAGGTCTAGCTACCCAATCACCTTTTCTAAAAGGTTTATTCTACCAAATTCCCTCAATTTTATATGGATATGGATTTAATAGGAACCTGGGTTTAAAATCACTTATTTGATTAGTTCTTTTCCTTGAAGCTGTTAATAAGGTGTTAATCAAGGGAAACCCAAATTGTTTTGATTGTTATTTACCTCGGATTTCCCCTTCTTATATTCATCTATTCCCTTTCTATTCTTACATGGGAATAAACCATCAAATTGGAAGAAAGGCCATGGAAGTTTTGAATTTGGTAGGGTTTTGTTTATTTTTGTTGGACAAGATAGAATTTGGAGTAGATGGAAGGTCGGTTTGAGATGACTTATGCATGGGCACTGTTAAGGTCCGTTTATGATGACCCATGCGTTAACAGTGTCATCTCAAATGATTTGATGACACTGTTAAGGTCCGTTTATGATGACTTGTGCCTACTGCTCGACAATTGCTCTATTCAGATTTATAGAAATATTCCTCTATTCAGATTGCAAACCAAGATTCCTCTATTCAAATTTATAGAAATATTCTTGGTTTAAAGTCTTTGAGTTTGATTTGATGTTTTCGTTTAAAGTCTGGCATAAATTACTGGTTTATTTATAGTGAACGATGGATGTCATCTCCTGCACAACTTATTTTTTTTTGCTTGATGTGGATAGCTTGTGTTCAAGTCGGGTATGTCAATACATTCTCTACTGTGATTTATTCTTGGACTTTCATAAATTTGAAATCAGTTGAGGCATTCCCATAGCTCTTAGAGATCACACTGATTTTCGTTGTCTCTTTTGATTCTAAACATTCAGAATAAGGGAATTTGTCAACTTAGAGTTTTGAACTTAGAAGACCTTGATATGTGCATGTAGCAATGCCACCCCTTATGAATTTATGAGACTCATGCTTGTAACCTCAACTAAACAAGCCTGCACTTTTGATTCAGTGATTGATCAATTTTAGTGATGAAAATGTATTGATCAATTTTATTTCTTTATAACTCTGTCAGCACTAAAATTGCAAACACCGCTGACACAACCTTTAATTTCTAAAAAGATGCTCTATTCACTTTGGTTCATGAATTGTATCCTCTATTCACTTTGGTTCATGCAAATTAACCTATAAAGGTAGAGAGACACATGAATTCTTAAAACAGAGTCGTGCAACTCTTAATACAGAGTTGTGCAACTCTTACAACAGAGTCGTGCAACTCTTAAAACAGAGTCGTGCAACTCTTACAAGAGAGTCGTGCAACTCTTAAAATAAGAGTCGTGCAACTCTTACAACAAAGTCGTGCAACTCTTAAAACAGAGTCGTTCAACTCTTACAAGAGAGTCGTGCAACTCTTAAGACAAGAGTCGTGCAACTCTTACAACAGAGTTGTGCAACTCTTAACACAGAGTCGTGCAAATCTTAAAACAGAGTCGTGCAACTCTTAAAACAGAGTCGTGCAACTCTTAAAACAGATTCGTGTAACTCTTAAAATAGAGTCGTGCAACTCTTACAACAGAGTCGTGCAACTCTTACAACAGAGTTCAAGAGAATGATTAAGCATTCAAAATCAGGCTGTCAGCACAATTCTGTCATCAGTACTATATAAAAGTACTACTAGGAAAGATTATATCTTAGCCATTTATGTTCCATATTAAACATTAATTCAATATTATAGAATAATATTTTAGGTTTTATCATGTAATAAGACAAGTTTGTGTATTCTTTTTTATATGTCTGCACAATTCTGTCATCGGTACTCATCAAATTTTAGATTTTATCATCATTGTTTACTTAAAAAAAACAATACCATGTTGAGAAACAACATGGTATTGCTTCTCAACATGGTATTTCTCAACAGGTTGAGCAAATTTTCACCACTAATTATAACTAATATCAGTGTCAGCACTAATTGTAACTAATATCAGTGACATCACTAATATCAGTGTCAGCACTAATTGTTGTGCAAAATATAATCTATTGTTGAGCAAAAATAAGAACATGTTGAGCATAATTTCACCAATCCCCCATGTTGTGCAATCATAGTCTATTGATGAGCAAATATAAGAGTACATTGTGTCGTGCAAATATAAGAGTACATTGTGCAAACTTAACCGTAAGTTGTGCAAATAGAGTCGTGCAACTCTTGAAACAGAGTCGTGCAACTCTTACAATAGAGTCGTGCAACTCTTACAACAGAGTCGTGCAACTCTTACAACAGAGGCGTGCAACTCTTAAAGCAGAGTCGTGCAACTCTTAAAACAGAGTCGTGCAACTCTTACAACAGAGTTGTGCAACTCGTAAAACAGAGTCGTGCAACTCTTACAACAGAGTCGTGCAACTCTTACAACAGAGTCGTGCGACTCTTACATCGTATGTTGTGCAAAATATAATTTTTTTCCGCTTTTTTTTTTCGTTTCAGAACTTTTTGTTTTGCAAAAATAACTTTAGGTTGTGCACATATATGGACTGATCGAGTCGCAATCGACGAGCGACGAGATTCACATTTAGATCGCAGTCTCTCTCCCATTCAGATCGCAGTCCGGAAAACAGATAGTGAGCGATACATGAGTTTTTTTTTTAATTTTTAATTTAATTTTATTTTATTTAACATTTTGTCGTGCAAATATAATAGTACGTTGTGCAAATTTAACTGTAAGTTCTGCAAATATGATTGACCACATTTGGTCCAACCAGGATCCCATTTGGTCCAACTAGGATCCCTGTTATGAAGTGGAATTTAACATCACCGTGGTTACAACTTACAAGTTACTCTTTAAACATTCAACCAAGTGTTATAGTTTCTCCAATGGAGATTTAGATAAACTTAACTTGAGTGAGTAAACAGATACATTTGTTCAGTCACAAGTGAATTTCAGCCAAACAAAAATCTGGAAAATTCTTACATAAAAACGAAAGTAGAGCTTAAGTTTTCAAGTCGAGTAACTTCTCCAGTTCTTCTACTTCCATAGGTTGCGTAGGGACATGTTCTTATCAGTGTCCTTCTTCATAACTTTGCCCACTTCCATCTCAAAGTCCTCCTGCATCACATGGACCCTCCTCTCCCTTAGAGCAAACATACCGGCTTCTGTGCAGATGGCCTGCAGACAACACATTAAATGAACATATTTCATAGAGGATGCGAAGCAGCAGAAGTTACAATTTATGCTCATAAAATGTTGCTATTCCACAACACTACTTAAACTAACAAATCTGGCAAGTATTATGGATATGCTTAGAAGATGCTATTTTTTTTATTCAATAAGCATTTGGATAAATGGATAACCACCTGAAACGGTGAGAAAAATAAGAATATAGAGGGCAATTGATCAGTAATAGTGTGGATTGTACCTTAAGTTCTGCACCGGATGCACCATTCATCTTTTCTGCAATCTTCTTCAGATCAATGCCCCTCATGAGATTCATCCTTCTAGAATGAATCTTCAAGATATCAAAGCGTGACTGCAACCATACAAACATCAGAAGAAAGGAACACAATCAAAGAAAGAAAATGGAAGCGGATAAATGGTATTACTGTATTAGAGAACTAAAACCAATATAGTGCAAAAAAATAAAAATATTATAGCTTTTGGCAGCTGATTCTCACGATTCTTCAATTTTTACAGCACACAACACATTGAAAATTTTCATGTGGAGAACATGATGAAGAAGAAATACATCTCCATTAAGATTTGGAAACTCAATCTTCCTATCAATCCTTCCTGGCCTAAGTAGAGCCTGATCGAGAATATCAATACGGTTTGTTGCCATCAACACTTGCCAACATTGCAAGGTGAACCGAGAGTTAGATAATTAGAGCCACTCTAGTTTTCTACCTGAAAGAAACAACAATCAACAGGTCAAAGCAGTACCTTGATTTTATTTGATGCTTCAAACCCATCCAACTGGTTCAAAAGCTCCAACATAGTCCTCTGCACTTCACTGTCACCATTACGAGACCCTGATTCCATTCTAGCAGATCCAATACTGTCAATCTCATCCATGAATATAATTTATGGAGCATGTTCTTTGTAAGAAAATGGAATAAAGAAGTTAAAAGTAGTAAATAAGAAAAGATAGAAAATATTAATGAAAGGTCAGCTAGAAGCCTAGAACAAAATGTATTCTCAAGGTCAAAGAATAAATTATGAAAACACCAATGCCTACATATATACATCCTTCTTTAAAAGCAAGAACCGATGTTTCATCTCACTGAACAATATATCAGAATCTGCAATACTTCTCTCATTCAGATTTCCCATAGGAAATCTGCAACATCATCAATTCATTGGCATACTGTTCAAGCAAAGTTTTCCTATCAAAGTGTTCATCCAACTTAAGTTTGAGCACCAAGAATATGATTACTAAGAATATTGGGAAAAGATGCACAAGAAAGCAATGTAAACTGCACGTGAAGAAAGAGTTCAGTAGAATGCATAATAGCAACAATTACTATTCTACTCTCTTCACCTTTCAAGGTTTGAGAGGAAAGTAATGTAAAGACATATAAATTCATAAACATCAGTCCCAGCTCTGTCAGCAGCAAAATGTAACAAGCAAAGAAGCAAAGATATCAAATAAAATCGAGTGCTTACATTTACCTTGATTTTTTTTAGAGTTGTGAAACTCTAGGCTCGAGTTGTGCAACTCTAGGCTCGAGTTGAAACTTAAATCATAGACTCTCAAGACTAGAGCGGATATACTTACATCCTGTAGATTGTTTTGAGGAAGCATTCGTTGTACAGCTTTACGGATAACTTTAGTGGGATCCTTGGCCATTTGATCCTTCAAGGTCCTTTCCTTGAGGTTGCCAACATATCTACAAACCCAGAAAGATCGAAATATCAAAAAACAAGTCCAGAGTAAGCCGCTGCATTTTACATTCAACTCCTACGAGAGGAGTTGAGATTTATTCCAAGCGCCCTTCAGTTAATTAATCCTCACAATGCATCATTAATCAATTTTAAAAAGGTGAAGCTTGAATTTACATCCAACAGGAACTTGAGCATCCCAATTGACTTGGGCATGCATCATACGATATGTAGAATCAACGAATGATCCTTCTTTTGTGCCCTTTTTCAAGTTTCAGCAAGATTTGATATGGTTGCAGTTTTCAGATATCAAAGCATAAAGACCATGTAGTATCATTCAATGTAGAACTTTTTTCCACGATTGAAATGGTATCCTATATAGAAACCTAGGTTAATCCACATTATGTCTCTATCTATGGGTTCAGGATTTGGATAAATTTCTTCACAAAAGTTGAAAAAACAATAACATTAACCTACATTAAAAGGGGAAATTTACACAACCCAAACATAATATAAGAATTGCAAATTGATCAGTAATACTCGCCCAGTATGCCACTAGTAGACTTTATCGGTAAGTTTCCGCCCTGTGACAGCGATATCCTTCCCATTAAGGACAACACACATGTCCTCATCATCTCGGTACGGAGCATATGTTGGCTTATCCTTCCCTTGGAGCACAATAGATATCTGTGAGGCCAACCTTCCAAGTAGCTACAAGTGAAGGCACGAGAAAGCATCACCCTAAGAAGCATCAGAACTAACTGCAAATGAAATTCAAGAAGCCGAAAAAATAGAATTTTTGCAATCTCAATCAGCCTAACTCAGATTGATAGCCAAAATATTCTTTTCAATGGGAATCAAATTAGCCAATTTCAAAGCCATCCACTAAAGTCAATTTTTATTCCAGAAACAGTGAAGTGATGCATTGTAATAGGAAGAATCAGAAGATAAGCTTATTACAATAGATTAGCTGCTACTGACCTAACCTTGAGCATCAAAGACTTTCCACCGCAGTCCTTCCAGATTAATGCGTCGGATACCATACACTGCTTTCTGCGTGAAGATTGAAGATGCAATCAATGTTTATTAAGTGGAAACTGAATGATAGATTCTACCAGGTTATCAATCAATCATATAGGAAATGAACAATAATCACTTATGAAACTCAAATTCGGGAAGACTATGAGTCTGAACGACAAAGAACACATTGAGAACGACATTGCGAGGGTGAGCTACATGAGAAGAGAAGCCAAGAACAACTAGTACTCCTCGATTCGATATTTCTAAGTAAGTTCAAAGCAATCGGACTTACCTCGATTTGAGACACAAGGCAGCAACAACAAGTACTCCTCCGCGCTAGATCTGCACAGACAGAACGTTACATGATTGAAATCAGAGACAATTCGACATTCAATATCCAAACATCAAGCAACGGAGAAATAGAGCAACTAACTTAGAAGTAGAGAGACGATGTCTGGCCTTGAAAGGGTTAAACGACGACGAAGACGACAAACTAACTTAGAAGTAGAGAGACGATGTCTTCCTCCTCTTCTTCTTCGATTCGACGGCGAACCGGAGGAGAGCGCGGCGGCGGCGAATAGGAGGAGAGGAGGAATATGGACGGAGATGGAGGAGAATCGAATCCGCGCCGCAGATGGAGGAAGATCCCCGATTCCAAGTTCTCCGTTGAGCGATCGGAGGCCGTCGATTGGAGGCGGTCGGAAGTGGAGAGAGGGATTGGAGAGACGATCGGATTGGGGGAAAATCTCAGAAAAAAAAATTGAGAATTAGTATATATATATGGGACATTTTGCTAAATTGTCAAAAAATGTGACTATTTTGTAAATTCGTCCAAAAAAAGTGTTTGTTTTGCAAATTTTTTCTTTTTTTTTATCTCATTTGTTCCTCATGAGTTGTGGTTTTCGGTAGAGGAGCTAAAAAGAGGTTATTTTGGGGTCGAGATTTTTTGATCTCAGTGATTTCCCAAATTGTTGAGACTGATTCAGCAATCATTTGTGAGGTTCTTAAGAGGGGGGACTGTGGGCATGCACCCGGAGTTTTATCTTCTTCGTGAGTGCCAGCTGATAGCAATGGAGGAGTGGGAGGTGAAAATCGGGTGGGTAAGTCGTCGAGACAATTGTGCTGCTGATGCTCTCGTGCAATGATCGTTTTCTTTAGATTCTAGCTATGCGAAGTATTTTGAACCGCCAATTTATATTGCCTCATGTTTTGATGGTGTTCTGAACGCTCTACCAGTTTAGTTATTCCAATAAATTTTCCAGCCCTCCTTATGAATAAAAAAAAGAGGAGATATGAGTTTGGATGGGTTATGAGGCAAATAAGAGGATGAGATGGAGATGAATAACAGGTATTAGGGTGGGATGGAACTCCAAGTGAACATCAATGAGAGGAAGGAATAGAGCGGCTGCCCAGATGCAAAGATGGAGAGGTTGAAGAAGATGAAATGGGGAAAGACGGGTAGGGAACATCATTTTTTTTTTTGGGGGGGGGGGGGGGGGTGTTAAACATCTATATTAGCAAAAACCGCTGCCCCAAAACTACGGTTTTATTGAAAGCAAATGCCCCCCCCCCCCAAACCCAGTTTCATTAATATGCAGGTTTGAACAAAATCGAACACATAAAACGCAGTTTGAGCACGTATTTTATTGTTTTTTTAAATTACTCTGCATTTTTTTTCCAGTTTTCAGAAATCGTGGTTTTCTATCCACAGTTTTGAACATTTCGACAAATTGTTACAATCGGTACTTGCTTTCGTAATCATTATTTAAATTGTAAATATTTTGAAGAAAAAAATTATAAAATTTAATTAGAAGTTTTTTAACGGTTAGTTTATCTACCAAGTTGTCTCGTGTCTTGATTAATGTAGACATGTCTAGACTTGGTATTAAAAACACGACAAGAATAGAAAGACCATCTCTTTGGGCAATGTAAACACCATTCCAAGGTTCAACCACTACAAGGATGCTAATATGTATAAAATGGCAACATTGATAGTGAGATTTTTACATTCGTAAACTGGAATCGAAAACCAAAGGTTACTTTTCGTCAACTTTCTTCCCTATCCAACTTTCGACGATTGGAGTAAGGGCCACTGTTGGCGGAAACCTTATGGGCGAGGCAGCCTTGTGGGCGGCATATGCAAGAGCAAACGTCCCAACCTTTTCTCCAGTCTCATTTGGTGTGATTCCCACCTGCATATATGAAACCATTTTCATCGGTAGGACAGTAACGCTTGCAGATATCACCCTTTACACACCTAGTTAACAAAGATCAAGTCATCCAAACTAATAATAAAAACAGGCAAACTGGAGAAACCACGGGAACAACATGGAGGAGGGGTGCTTATCAGCTTATGTGATCAAATACATCCATCATTTTAAAACTAAATAAGGTAAACATTACTGATAAGTAAGTGATAACAATCATATTTAAACGTATACAGTATGTTTAAAAAAAGATTCCATTGACAACAATAAGCTATAATGCTGCATTACTAGTGAATCAGACTCAGGTATCTTGAGGCATGGGCAGTCTGGGATCAGTGAAATGGGTGAGAAAACAAGGATATGGTGATTCAAAGGTCCATCAATCCACCCGTCACTCATCCCATAATATAATCTGAAATCCAAAGTAGGTAATCAAACATCCCAAAATTTGTTGTTAACAGTTCATCTTCATCCAGTGTCTCCAAATTCTGATTGCTTCATTTATTTAATTAACCATTAAAAACAACTTAAAACTCCAAAAACACAGCATCCTCTTTCCTCTCTAACCCTCAAACAGCCTAAAAGAAACACGGAAAGTAGTAAAAAATTACCTTCTGAAGCAAAGATTGGACATCAACACTAGCACTGATGAGAAGATAACAGAGCGAGAATGAAATCAAAGAGAGGGTGATGGAAGTAGCCAAGTAGGCTCCTCCATACTTTGCAAGCAAATCCTTTGCTTGCTCCCCCTTCGACTTCTCCCCCTCGCCTTCTCCTTCTCCTTTTCCTTCCTCCTTTGAGCTGAATATCTGCGTTATGCATATAATCAGCTTCACTATCTTCTCAGTTCCCAGCTTTTCTTACACAACCGAAAAATATTACATAAGCTTTTCAGGAAAATATTACATAAGATCGCCCATAAACATAAAACATGTATACATTATGTCAACCAAATGCCACATGAATCCCTTTTCCGATTAGTGAATTGTTACAAATTGTCACAACAAAGATGGCATGACAGCTTTTAAGGTTTTCAACGGTTTCACTCGCAGAAAAACTCATTTTAGGTTTGTTTGGTGCGCACGAAAAACTAAATTTAATAGCTTATCCATATGTTTATAACTTATCAGCATGATTCCAAGTCTGTTAATTCAAAACAAAAACCATTATGTTGGAAGCCAAATTTGTGAAAATAATCCACTGCGAGATAAATGGGAACTAAATTAGGTTGGTAAGAGTATCCAATTTCCTCAGACGGGTCACCACAATTTCAATCACGGGTCAACTCTCACTGACCCATTACAGGTTTATGGGGTCAGTGCTGTTTCCACGTCCACCCAATTGAATGGATAAACAGTCAGAAGACTCGGAACTCAGCTGACCAATCTGAATTCTGAAATTGAGAGGAATTACAATCTTTAAGGGGCGGAAATTGGGTGAAATTAGGATCTATACCCATCCAATAGAAGAAACAAAAGAGTGCAGAATCTCAAAATAATGAGAAGAAATTGCGAATTGGGGGTGGGATTAACCGTGAAGAAAGAAGCTAACCTTCCAAAGGCCGGCCTCGAGGCCGTACTTCTGGGTGATTTTGTCTGCAGGTGAAGAAGAAGGGGTTTTGGTTTCCTCCTTGACAGCTCTCACTGTGCAATGGAGGCGGGTGGGAGGGGGTCTTCAGGGAGAGAGCGTATAACAATGGGGTCTTCCTCCTCCATATCCATGTTGGTTGATTTGAGAGGAGGAAGCGGTGGACAATGGAAGGCTGAGCTGGTTGACGCTCATGGTTGCCCTCTTTTCTTGATCTTCTTCAACTGATCACGTAACAATACAACAAGTTTATTTGTTTGAACTTCATCCTGATAAGGTATAGGTTGTGATATCTGCAAGTGCCATTTTAAATGCTTTGTACCACAAATAGTGTAGAACGCTTTCTTTAGGTGTATTTAAATTTAAATAAAGCCATAAATGAGTGATCATAATCATTTTTTTTCTTTTTCTTTTTTTTTTTCTTTTTTGATTAGGTAAGAATTCGGATTCGCCGAGGCGCTATCTGATAACATCTTTTCGGATGAGGTCAAGAAGACCTGGATCAGCAAGCAGTTATGGGTTTCTGGTAGAACGGGCCATTCGAGTAATAAAATCGGCCACCTGATTACCTTTGTGAAGTGTGTGAAAGAATCTCACTTCGCGAAACCCACGGAGTAGGCAAGATATTTCTGACATTATCATTTCGATTTCCCACGGGCACCTCATCCCATGTTTAAAATAATTTATAATTATTAAGGAGTCGCCTTCAATTATGAGTTTATCAGAACGCAAGTCAATTGCCTTTTTTACTCCTAAATGTACTGCCCGAGCCTCTGAAGACAGGGCCGACTGTTTTCCAATCGTCTCCATCCCTGCAGCAATTGGGGCACCTTTCCAATCTCGGATAACGAAGCCAGCTGAGCTGTTATGTTTGTCCGGCGCTGAGCCATCAAAATTAAGTTTCAGAAAAGCCAGTGGGGATTTTTCCACTTCTGATTTGTCCTTTTCCGTTTTATACTCCCTATTCGTATTTCCTTATCATACCTTTTATCCTTACCTTCTACAAAATCTCCAGTGGCCCTAAGCCAGTTGTTCATATGTGTTTTCACAGTTTGGTTATAACTGTCGATTGATGCCTGTTTTTGTTGTCTGAAAATTTGATGTATGAATTCTGTCCGTCACTAGCTTTTGGATATTATTGTTAACATTCCTAAAAAATGTACTATATTTACATTCCAAGAAGATATGGGCCACGTCTTCTTCATGGTGATTACAGATTGGACAATAAGAGGGGATGACGACTCCTCGTTTAGATAGTAGTGCCGCAGTCGGTAATCCTTCTTGAGCAACTTTCCATAAGAAATTCTTCACTTTCGGGGAGACGTCTATTTTCCAGATCCAATTACTGTCATCTGGTTGTAGTTCAGTATTATTTGTCACTAGCTTGTATGCACCGATAGTCAAGAACCACCTTTTCTTGTCCGGCCACCAATATAGACGGTCTTCCAATGGTACAGATGGCACATGAAAATGTGCTATTTGCTCCACCACATTACTCGGGGGGACATTTTCTAGCTTTTGGATATTCTAGTTTCCATTACTCATATACTTATCCACTGTTTCATTTATATCTATATTGTTTGGCTAAATACAATATTGTAATAGAAGAGGAAGATTATTCCATTTGTCTCGCCAAAACTTAATGTTTTTTCCATTACCTATTGTCCACATTAATCATGACTTAAAGGTAGGAAGTAACTTTCGCAACTGGGACCGTTGCCACGAAGCATTGCCTCTTTCCTCATAATTTAGGATGTGATCCGTTTTCAGATATTTATGTTGTATGATTTTAACCCAAATGTTGCCTGGTTTCGCCATGATTTTTCATAGTAGTTTTAACTATAGCGCCTCATTCATGTCATGAGTTTTCCGGATACCCATTCATCCTGCCACTTTTGGTCTACATACTCTGTCCTAGCTAATAAGCGGTTTATGTAGTCTATCTTTGTTCCAGAAAAAAGACCTATTGATTTGGTCCAATTGTTTATGTATTTGCGGTGGTAACATAAAGGTTTGCATAGCATATAGTGGTTTAGATGACCGATTTGTATTTATCAGTGTTGCTATTCCCTATTGTGACAGAGAATTAACTCGCCATTTTGAGAGTTGATTTGAGGTGTTGATTATTATTTCTTCAAAGGTGGTTTTGTTCACCCGTCCATTTACAATCGGACACCCAAGGTACTTATCCAATTTTGTCTGTTTGGATATCCCTAAGCACCCTTCAATTTCCGGGATGTGTGATCTTGGTATACCACTTGTGACTTGAAATGCCGATTTATGATAATTTATTTTCTGGCATGAGATTTGACAATATTCATCAATAATCCTTTTGACATGAGCACATGCCGTTAGATTTCATTTCGAGAAAATGATTATGTCATCTGCGAATGCCAAGAAGGGGATTCTTGGGCAGTTCCTACCAAAGGAAAAGCCAAGAGCATTACCCGGTTGACTTGCCTCAAAGGATAATTTTCTAGCCCAGACTTCTGCCGCCAACATAAATAAAAATGGCGACAAGGGATCACCTTGACGCAACCCACGAGACGGAGTAAAAACCTCTGTAGGACCATTGTTAACTAGAACAGAAAATGAGACCGTAGTTACACATTCCATCACTAGTTCTGTAAATTTTTGATGAAATCCAAATTGCTTAAGGACTAGCTTAGTGAAACTCCAGTCTACTCTGTCATAGGCTTTTTCCATGTTTAATTTTATTGCCAACCAACCATCAACACCTTTCCTACTCTTGAAGGAGTGAAAAATCTCATGTGCAATTACACATTATCTTGAATAGCTCTGTCTGACACAAACGCTCCTTGCAGAGGGTGAATTAGCTTGCCCATTACTTTCTTCAGTCTTTCTGTTAATAATTTTGAAATTACCTTATATATTGTAGTGCATAGACTGATGGGTCTATAATCCGTCGTTTTAATCGAATTGTCACATTTTGGTAAGAGGGAAATAAATGTATGATTAATTTGTCTTAAAATTTTACTCGAATGAAAGAATGCTTTAACGGCCTGAATAATATCCGGACCGACTATTTCCCAATAGGTTTTGTAGAACTCAGCTGTTATGCCGTCTGGTCCCGGCGATTTGTTGTTGCCTAGACTGAACACCGCATTCTTTATCCCCCCATTTGTAGGAGGGGAAACTAGCACCCGATTATTCTCATCAATCACTAACCTTGGTAGTAACTGTATGTAGTCTGTCATAAGATTTAAATTGATTGGTTCTTTAGAGAACCGTTTTGCAAAGTCATTTCTGATCTCTCCCCTCACATTCTCATCCCCCATTATAACGGTTCCTTTAGAGGATGCGATACTCCTAATAAATTTTCTATTTCGTCTTCCCGACGCCACCTGTTGTGAGCTGAATCTGCCATGTTTTACAGTAACTTTTATATCAATTTCTGTATACATTGCATTCATTTGGGCTAAGATAGTACAGAACCTATGTAGTTTACGTTTATTTGCCAAATTATGGAATCTACACCAGTTTCTGTTTAAATCGCAGAATTCGAGGCATTTTACAATAATTCTACAGAAGGTCGGAAAAGCTCGGAAAACCACTACAGAAGTCCAAGGTCGAAGGAGCAACGGAACCAGTCGAATCGAGCCAAGAACCCAGGCTACTCGATCTCGAGTAGACCTTACTTGATCTAGACGAGCATGTCTGAGCACAGGCCTTGTCGACTAGGAAGAATGTCGAGAGCCAGACCAACCCAGATCCGGAGCCCTACTCGATCTCGAGGACCACTAGTCGAGATCGACGACACCTCAGCGCCACGCCCGGGGTTGAAGAGAAGAAGAGTTGGTCGACAAGCCGAGGACAACCAGGCGGCACTCGCTGCCAGCGACTCGACTCGCTGCAGCGGACCGCTCGCTGCCGCGGAAAAACTCGCTGCCAGCGGGATGCACCAAGCCGACGGAGAAGCCAACTCGCTCCAGCAGAAGGGGGCTCTCGCACCTACGGATTGACGACCTCGCTGCAGCGGAAGAGGCAACTCGCGGAAGCGGAAAGGAAGAACCCAACTCGATGTCGATGAGCCTTGTCGAGGTCGACGACGCCCCTGAGTCCAGATCCGAGCCAGTCGAGTAGAGCCACCCGAGGAGACCTAGTCGATGACCCATCCCTACTCGAGGTCGACTAGGGCTACTCGAGGTCGACGAGCACCAGGAGCAAAGTCCGAGCCACATCGAGCACCAGTTAGCCGAGACGATCAACCCTACTCGAGGTCGACGAAGCCTTGTCGAGGTCGAGTAGACCAGTGTCCAGAAACGCGTCGACGAGGAACAATCCGACTAGACTTGGGATTCCTTGGGGCCAAAAGAGGAAGATTCTATCCAAATCCATCAAGTTCTATCTATGGAAGACGCAATCTATCAAGACATGAAGACCTACCCTATTTAGATTTATCTTTTCCTTGTTGATTTATTTCCATAAAACAATTTATTTATCTTTTAGCAATTTAGATATAAATTTAGATATAGATAGATATCTTCTTTCCTAGAATAGCTAGGGAAGGAAGCCTATAAATAAAGCCCTAGGGGCTGGTTTTTCATTAATTCCGATTCAGAGAGACGATTACATATAGAGTTTTAGGAGTTATAAGGTTTTTAAGGTTTTGGCTTTCTGCGAAAGTTGATTGCCGAGATTGTAAAGGCTTTTGAATATAGTTCAATGCAAGTTATTTCTTTTCATTCAATGTCTGTTATTGCAATGAGGCGTGAGTAGTCCACCCACTTCTGGGGCTGGGGTGAGCCCGACGGTGGCCATGTGAGGCGATGCGATAAAGGTCAGATCTTTTTGTGCAATTCATCTTCTATCCCTATAAGCATGATTCTTTTGCGAGAGTTGAAGGTGATCCTTGTTTGTGTTATTGAAGCGAAAGTGATCTTAATGCAACTTGGATTAATTATGTGAAAAAGGGTTAGTAACAATTAGGGTTTATGCGAGAGCCTCTATATGCCTATTTGTTAATGACGAAAGTTATTTGATGAAAGCATGATCTTTTATGCCTTTATTTGTTGTTTTGCATGGTTATCGTTGTGGCGTTGATACCCTGGCTTTGGAAGTCTTTTAATATATTGAATTTATTTCTGTCAAAAGTCTGAGTTTTGGTTCGAAATTCTGCAAACTTAAGTTTCTGTTTTTAGTCGACCTAGAGGAAGCTTTGTCGAGATCGAGTAGTGCCTTGTCGATCTCGAGTACGGCCAGACTAGGTCGAGTTGGTTGTTTTCTGTTCTTGTCGATTTCAAGTTTCTGTCTTTACTTACTGTGGTCGATCTCGAGTAGGAGTTTGTCGAGATCGACGAGCTCCTTTGCCTTGCTTTTAGTTGCTGCTTTGCTTTGTCTTTTCTTGTTTTGCATTTGTTCTTTGCTTTTGTTTGTTACTTTCTGCTTTTGTTTCTGTGCTTCTGTCTTTCTGCTGCCTTGTCTGTGAGAATTTACAGCTACCTGAGAACTGCTGACGTGCTTCCTCGTGGATTCGATCCTGACTTTTCTCTTACTACAACGGGAGGAAGTCTTGTATTATTTGCTGAGACAGGGAAGTCAATCTGAACTATATTTCATATTTATTTCATACTTGACCATCCTCCTGCAACAACAAATTGGCACCGTTGCCGGGGAAGCAATCATTCGCGCCTTAGGTAGTCAGTTCTCACTGTTTCTTTGAGTTACTTCTCAGGTGTATGCGCCGTTCTGGTCAAACACCTGAGTTTGACGCCTTAGACGAACCGGAACGCCTATTTCACATCCATTCTAAACTCCAAAGGATCATGGCGGATGCGGAGA
Source organism: Persicaria tinctoria (assembly GCA_037127255.1). Taxonomy (NCBI): domain Eukaryota; kingdom Viridiplantae; phylum Streptophyta; class Magnoliopsida; order Caryophyllales; family Polygonaceae; genus Persicaria; species Persicaria tinctoria. Next base: position 54,488,469 of record JBANSL010000001.1, on the reverse strand, counting down.
CACATGAACAGCTGGTCGCCAGGCTTACCAGGGAATTGGCCGCAAAAGATACTGCTATCGCTGCTAAAGATGCTGCTATCGCTGCTGAGAGAGCAGCAAGGGAACAAGCACAGGCTGAGCTTGCCCAATATCCAACCACGACAGAGGACTACATGCACCCAACTCTCGTCGTGCCTGAATCGGCGATTCTTATCCCTGATAACTCTTTTGAAATTCGAACTCAATTTCTTATAGAGCTGAAAAATAATGCCTTCTATGGTAGATTTAATGAGTGTCCTCTTGAACATGTTACAAACTTTTCTGACATGTGCCGTACTATTGCTGAAGGTACAACCCTGGAATATGTCAAGATGAAATCTCTTCACTGGTCTCTCGCTGGGCCTGCACTGAAATGGCTGGAAGGGCTGAAAGCAAGATCACTCATAACCTGGGCCCAAGTAGAGCAAGAGTTTCTGAACAAATTCTTCCCACCCGCCAAAACAGCACATCTCCGCCAGAGACTCACCGCCTTCAAACAAAAGCAAGGGGAACCGCTTGCAAAGGCATGAGAGCGCTACAAGGAACTTCTGCGATCTTGCCCTACTCATGGACAGCCACCCTACGTCATTCAGGAGATCTTCTTCAACTCTCTGGATCAAGTCACAAAGGACATAATCAACCATTATACTCGCTATGAGTATCTGACAATGCCGCCAAGTGACGCATGGGGTGTGCTAGAGAAGCTCACCAACTACGACAACAAGTATGGGTCTAGTGCAACTTATGAAGAGAACCCATACGACAGGCCAGCACCATCCATGCCCCTCTATGAGCCATCTAAGGAGATTGATCCTGATGTTAGGGAGCAGTACTACAAAGACCAGAATAAGAAGCTCATCAAGCAAGTAAAGTATCTCTCTGTCAACCAGCCTTGCATTGAATGCGGATCGCAAAGGCACACCACTCCTGAACAATGTTCTAAAAAACGCTCGGCGGATGCTTGGCGGTGAGGTACCGCCAAGCGCCAAGACGGTTCGACGGCCTTATTGGCGGATTTTTGACGGACAAAACGGTTTTCTAATATTTTCTTATATTTACTCCCTTAAACTATGACTAAAATACATATGATGTATTGTAATAATTATGTGTTTCCATAGTATATATCATCATTACATTAAAAAAAATATCAAGCAAATGAAAATAAAGTCATGGCCATTTTAAAATTATCCCACTCACCAACAAAAAAAACGAACACAAATTGACATAAACATGTTTAAAAAACAACACAATCGACATAATCTAAACTTTTATCTCTTCACTAATCTCCAACTAGTTGGTAATGTACAGAATGTACGGTTGTCATTGAATACTTGAATTCTAAATTCCTAATCATTTAAACAAAAGTAAATTACCGACTTAATTAAACCCTAATCAAGTATAGAATGCACGGTTGAATTCTAAATTCCTACTGAGTAATGTATAGAATGTATACGGTTGTCACATGAATCAAGACTGATCGGGAGTTCGAGACGAAGAAAGCGAATTGAAAGGCTGAAGAGTGAATTAAAATAAATTAATCACGTTTTGATTTTTTTAATCCTTCTTTCCACCAAGCCGCCGAGACCGTCCCGTGTCCGCCAAGGCCGTCCCGCATCCGCCAAGGCCGTTCCGCGTCCGCCAAGGCCGCTTAGGGGATGTTTCACAGCCGTCAAGGATATAAATCCGCCAAATACAACCCGCCTAGGCCTATTTCGGGACGGGAGGTGGCCGCCAAGCGTCTTGGCGCCGTCTTGGTGGCCGCCAAGCCCGAATTTTAGAACACTGCTCCTGAGTGCCCACACGCAGAACAAGTCAGGATGGCAGAGCATCACGAGGATGCAGCTTACGCAGGGGGTCCCAGTCGCTACATGGGGGACCAAAGGTTTCAGCAACCACAATGGAACCAAGGTGTCCCTAGGAATCCCCCGCCCTACAGAGCTCCAGGACATCCGGAAAGGAAGCAGAAAAAGGATGATATACAGACAGTTTTGGAGGAAATACGGAGGAACCACTCAGAAACTAGGCAATCTTTCAACTCCGTCTATACTCAGATGCAAGGTGTCAACTCTAGGCTTGGGGAAATTGATATCTGGAGGAAATCAGTTGATACACAGATTGGTCAGCTAGCAGCAGGAATCCCCAGACAGGTAGGTGCACTCCCTGGATCCTCAGAACCAAATCCTAAGGGAAAGACTGGACACATCGCTGCTATAAAACTCAGAAGCGACCATCAACTACAAGAGCCAGAGGTCGGAAAGCAGCAGAACGACGAGGAACAGCAAGTCGATCTCGACAAGGGCCTGGTCGATCTCGACAAGGACCTACTCGACCTCGAGGAGAAAATTCCAGAATCTTCGTCTGCGCAGAACAGCAACTCGACTGCGCCCGACTTGGTCGATGTCGACAAGCCCCTGGTCGATGTCGAGGAGCCCATGGTCGACATAGAGAAGTCTGCAGCGACTCCGACATTTCATCTGGCTCCGAATCAGAAAAAGAAGCTGCCTTTCCCCACAAAATCTCTAAAGGACCCGGCAGAAAAGAAATTTCAGCGCTTCATCAAGATGCTTCTGAAACTCAACGTCACTATCCCCTTCACAGAAGCTCTCAATGAAATGCCATTCTATGTCAAGTTCCTGAAAGAGATTCTGAGCAAAAAGCGATCGATGGCTGAAATCACAGAGGAATGCAGCCATCTGGACATATTGGAGAAGAGGCCGGATCCAGGTAAGTTTCCTATAACTATTGGATTTGGTCCATACAAAATTAATGCCCTATGTGATCTTGGAGCTAGTGTGAGTATAATGCCTTTAACGATTTGGTCCAAGATTAAGATAGGTGCCCTGGAGCCTGTGGATGCTAGTCTTTACATGGCCAACAACACGGTGGTCATTCCAACAGGCATGGTGGATAACGTCCCAGTACAAGTAGGTAAATTCTTTGTCCCTGCTGATTTCTTAGTTGTTGATATGCAAGAAGATCCTGCTTGTCCGATTATTCTAGGAAGACCATTCTTGGCGACGGTGGATGCCAACATAAGCGTTAGGAAAGGAGTACTCACCTTCAACATCAACGATGAGGTAATTGAGTATTCCTTTAATAAAACTGAAAGGCATACAGGTCCAATGGAAGAGGTCAAATCTATCTCAGCTGGCTACATCACCTGCGGGGAACCCAAGGTCAGAAATATGACCCCTGAGGAGCTGGAAAAGAGGGACATGGAAGCCCAGGTGGAGGAGATCATGGCAATCCTTAAGGAGAACACAGAGAATCCAATCGACACAGACCAAGGTAAGTCGTTGTGGATTAATTATTTTTCGGATGCCTTGACAGGGACTAAGTATGGGGTCAAGATCGACCAGGGCTCCTTGACATCGAGTAGAACCCTAGTCGATCTCGACCAGACCAAGGAGACTCCACTAGCACCAGCATCGTCGAGCAGCGAACCAGACAACCCAGGCTCGTTGATCTCGACCACCCTTGTCGAGGTCGACCACCACTCGGCCAACCCGACTTCGCCTTCCTCGACGATGACAACACCGGAGCCAGGAGCCTCGTCGATCTCGACCAGCCTCGTCGAGATCGACCACCACCCGGTGCCACCAGACCGTTCTTCCTCGACTCTGCAGCCACCAGGAGCGGAGCCCTACTCGAGATCGAGTAGGGTACTCGAGGTCGACAAGCCTTCTTCGTCGACTTCTGCCTCTTCGAGCAGGACACCACCAGAACCAGCAGACTCATCGAGATCGACTAGCCCTAGTCGAGATCGACCAAATACAGTGGTCCCCGATTCCGTCTCTGCGAAGGTAAGTCAAGGTATGGATCTTTCTTCTCCTATTTCCATTAAAGATTTATCTATACATGGGAGAGGTCTGCCTTGGTATGTGCGATTGTGCAGGATATCCAATGATGAGCCTAAGGAGTATGAAGTTGGAGACAAGCTCTATGTCTCTAAATCAAAGGATCATTGGTTTCCCAACAAATTCAACAAGAAGCGGATGGGACCTTTCGTGGTGAACAAGATCCATTCTAGAGGATTACAGCTGATGGACAAGAATGGAGTCTTATTTGAGGCCCAAGCTACATGGGCCCTGCAGATGCCACCTTGAGCTAAATCGAAAGTCGGCCTAGCGACTATAAAATCTAGAGCATGTACATAGACTTTTTAGGACATTTGAGACTTTGTTGTTTTTATTTTGGTTTTGAACACTTTTAGTTTTGCTATTGTGGGTATATGTCTTCTACTTTTCAGGTCCATGGATAGAACCAAGCTATATTCAAACTCGGCCTAGGAGGTGCTCCATTCGAAATTTTGAGGCCCAGCACACCTGTCTTGTGAGTTTTTTTCTTTACCCTTGTTTTATATAGTGAGGACACTGTAATGTTTAAGTATGGGGTGGGGGAAGGGCTTACTTCATGCATATTGATCATATTTGACATTATGTGTGCATTATTTCTTTGAATTACTACATGGCTATTTTGGAATGCATTATTAATTTATGTGCTTATATGCATGTTTTCCAAAATTTTGAGAAAAATGACCCCCATTGAAATTTTTGATAAATGTCATGGAAGCTTATATTGAACTCGACGATGCAAAATTGGATTCATTAGAGATATAGCATGAAATTGCCTTGTAAAGGGAAGTCACAATGAAGTGCATTATTTCTTGAAAACCATGAAAGGAGGTAAAATTCGAAGTTGCTTTTGACATGTTGCATGATAAAATGATGGAGGACTTTATATTTCCATAATATGCTCATATTGTTATAATTCCTAGCCTTACCTATGCTTATGCATATCACAAAAGCCATAATATGCCTTATTTCATATATTGCTCCACATGTTAAATATTTGCCATTCTTTACCTTATCTGGGGATTATGTTGAGAATGATGTTACATTATGGAGATTGTTATATGGTGTTTGTGATTATTATCATTATTGGAGTTTGGAAGGAAATTGTTTGAAATATATGGAAAACTTAATGAGTGAAAGAAAATCCAATCACCTCAGGAGATAAAGGTAGATTGACCCTGCTCTCTAAGATAATAGTTTGGAGGGATGGGACACATTGTGAGGAGTCCAAAGCACTAAGTATCTGGGGCCATTCATGACACCCATGTTTGCGACTCGCGAGAAGGCAGTGCTGAGGTGAGAGAGGTAAAAGCATTTTTATTGAGAAAAAGCAATATGAAAGGTGATGAATCAAATGGAGAAGGAATGTGGAAATTCAGTTTGGAAAGTACTCCATTTCCCCGGATTATTAGCACCACATTGCCAAAATTTGCCCACCTTTTAGCCTTTTACCAATCTACTCCTTCATGAGCTTAAATTGAACTCTTCTTGATTATTAATGCTTTGTCACTTATGAATGTTATTGCATAACCCTCCTTTTGTGAGTAGATGTTGCTTTACATATTTTCACATGCATGAATCTGTGACACTAGTACCTTTTTCGAGGATGGTAATTGATTGCAGGGTTATATAAGAATGAATCTAAAGATGTTGAGAGTTTTTGAATTCTTCCCCTGAATGACAAATGAAAGTATTGCTTGAGGACAAGCAAGCTTAAGTATGGGGTGTTTGTTGTGAGCTGAATCTGCCATGTTTTACAGTAACTTTTATATCGATTTCTGTATACATTGCATTCATTTGGGATAAGATAGTACAGAACCTATGTAGTTTATGTTTATTTGCCAAATTATGGAATCTACACCAGTTTCTGTTTAAATCGCAGAATTCGAGGCATTTTACAGCAATTCTACAGAAGGTCGGAAAAGCTCGGAAAACCACTACAAAAGTCCAAGGTCGAAGGAGCAACGGAACCAGTCGAATCGAGCCAAGAACCCAGGCTACTCGATCTCGAGTAGACCTTACTCGATCTAGACGAGCATGTCCGAGCACAGGCCTTGTCGACTAGGAGCAATGTCGAGAGCCAGACCAACCCAGCTCCGGAGCCCTACTCGATCTCGAGGACCACTAGTCGAGATCGACGACACCTCAGCGCCACGCCCTGGGTTGACGAGAAGAAGAGCTGGTCGACAAGCCGAGGACGACCAGGCGGCACTCGTTGCCAGCGACTCGACTCGCTGCAGCGGACCGCTCGCTGCCGCGGAAAAACTCGCTGCCAGCGGGATGCACCAAGCCGACGGAGAAGCCAACTCGCTCCAGCGGAAGGGGGCTCTCGCACCTACGGATTGACGACCTCGCTGCAGCGGAAGAGGCAACTCGCGGAAGCGGAAAGGAAGAACCCAACTCGATGTCGATGAGCCTTGTCGAGGTCGACGAAGCCCCTGAGTCCAGATCCGAGCCAGTCGAGTAGAGCCACCCGAGGAGACCTAGTCGATGACCCATCCCTACTCGAGGTCGACTAGGGCTACTCGAGGTCGACGAGCACCAGGAGCCAAGTCCGAGCCACATCGAGCACCAGTTAGCCGAGACGATCAACCCTACTCGAGGTCGACGAAGCCTTGTCGAGGTCGAGTAGACCAGTGTCCAGAAACGCGTCGACGAGGAACAATCCGACTAGACTTGGGATTCCTTGGGGCCAAAGGAGGAAGATTCTATCCAAATCCATCAAGTTCTATCTATGGAAGACGCAATCTATCAAGACATGAAGACCTACCCTATTTAGATTTATCTTTTCCTTGTTGATTTATTTCCATAAAACAATTTATTTATCTTTTAGCAATTTAGATATAAATTTAGATATAGATAGATATCTTCTTTCCTAGAATAGCTAGGGAATGAAGCCTATAAATAAAGCCCTAGGGGCTGGTTTTTCATTAATTCCAATTCAGAGAGACGATTACATATAGAATTTTAGGAGTTCTAAGGTTTTTAAGGTTTTGGCTTTCTGCGAAACTTGATTGCCGAGATTGTAAAGGCTTTTGAATATAGTTCAATGCAAGTTATTTCTTTTCATTCAATGTCTGTTATTGCAATGAGGCATGAGTAGTCCACCCACTTCTGGGGCTGGGGTGAGCCCGACGGTGGCCATGTGAGGCGATGCGATAAAGGTCAGATCTTTTTGTGCAATTCATCTTCTATCCCTATAAGCATGATTCTTTTGTGAGAGTTGAAGGTGATCCTTGTTTGTGTTATTGAAGCGAAAGTGATCTTAATGCAACTTGGATTAATTATGTGAAAAAGGGTTAGTAACAATTAGGGTTTATGCGAGAGCCTCTATATGCCTATTTGTTAATGACGAAAGTTATTTGATGAAAGCATGATCTTTTATGCCTTTATTTGTTGTTTTGCATGGTTATCGTTGTGGCGTTGATACCCTGGCTTTGGAAGTCTTTTAATATATTGAATTTATTTCTGTCAAAAGTCTGAGTTTTGGTTCGAAATTCTGCAAACTTAAGTTTCTGTTTTTAGTCGACCTAGAGGAAGCTTTGTCGAGATCGAGTAGTGCCTTGTCGATCTCGAGTACGGCCAGTCTAGGTCGAGTTGGTTGTTTTCTGTTCTTGTCGATTTCAAGTTTCCGTCTTTACTTACTGTGGTCAATCTCGAGTAGGAGTTTGTCGAGATCGACGAGCCCCTTTGCCTTACTTTTACTTGCTGCTTTGCTTTGTCTTTTCTTGTTTTGCATTTGTTCTTTGCTTTTGTTTGTTACTTTATGCTTTTGTTTCTGTGCTTCTGTCTTTCTGCTGCCTTGTCTGTGAGAATTTACAGCTACCTCAGAACTGTTGACGTGCTTCCTCGTGGATTCGATCCTGACTTTTCTCTTACTACAACGGGAGGAAGTCTTGTATTATTTGCTGAGACAGGGAAGTCAATCTGAACTATATTTCATATTTATTTCATACTTGACCATCCTCCTGCAACAACACCACCCTATGGAAATAAGCTGTATGCGTATCCGATAGTCGGAGATGCTTAGATTTCGCCCATTGGCTCCAATATTCCTTCTGAAACATCAAAAGTTTCTCCTTTTTTTTTGAATTAGATTATTTTCCTTTGTTGTCAAACCCTCATTTTCTCGGTCGTTTATATCTACTTGAATCCTAATCAATTCTTGTTCCACTTCCTCTAACCGACGAAAAATATTCCCAAATGTGTTCTTATTCCAAAATTTTGCCTTTTGTTTTAGAATTTTGGTTTTATACATTATTCTAAACATAGTCGAACCTGAGCAATTCGCTCTCCCTGACTGTTTCACTATGTTCTTAAAATCCGGTCTATGTAACCAAATGTTCTCCATCTTGAATGGTGGGGGTTTAAATATGGCTTTCGATGTTAGTTGGACAGAAATTGGACAGTTATATGATGTCGAGAATGCACCATTTAGTGTACTTATGTTCGGGAATACATCAAGAAATTGCTGATGAACTGATACTCTATCTAGTTTCCTAGCCACGGAATTTCTATTAATGAACATGTATTCTTGAACTGGTTTAGTCTATTAAACCTGGCAAGAGAGAGCGCCCCACCACCCTCCTTTTCACAGCTCTGGCTGATTTCATTTAGGTCACCAATTACTAGACATGAGAGTTGTTCATTCGTTATTAGATCAGTAAGTATTTCCCAGAAATGATTTTTATCTTTCTCGTGAGGGGGGCCATACACTGTGAAGATCATTCCTTTGAAATACAGTCACGATTCACATATTCCATCCCAATTATACGAGGCAGATGGATTTTTATCGAGATGTGTTCGTTAAGAGTAAAATTCTCATTCCATAATACTCCAAGACCACCCGTTCGTCCTACCCCAGGAGACCAAACTGCTTTGGTGAAACCACTACTTCTCCATATTGATTCCTCCGGAATAGTTTCAGTCTTAGTTTCTGCTACAATAAAAAGGTTTAAGTGATTGTTGATTCTCATGGCATTAATCTCAGTCCAAATAGTTCTCTTCCCAATCCCACGTACATTCCAGAAACAGACTTTCATTATTCACCTTTTCGTTCTGTATGGAGGCTGTAGTATCCTTCTCGTGAGGGGGGCCATACACGGAAGGAAGTCTTGTATTTATTTGCTTGGACATGAGTCGGTTTGCTTTTATTAGTTTTATTTACATTAATAATAGACATATAATCCTCCTGAAACAACAACAGGATCCTTTTCCATATCAATAACTAAGAAATTAGTAGGGACAAAGAACTTACCTACTTGCACCAGTACATCATCCACCATGCCTGTTGGGATGGCCACTGTGTTGTTCGCCAAATATAATCTTGTATCCACATGCTCTAAAGCTCCTATCTTGACTTTAGGCTAGATTTCCAGATGGATAATGGCATGATGCTGACGCTGGCTCTTAAGTCTGAGAAGGCATTGAATTTATGTTGACCAAATCCAATAGTGATAGCGAACTTACCTGGATCTGACCTTTTTTCTGGTAGCTCCATTTTGCTACACTCTTCTGCGATCTCAGTCATCGACCGCTTCTTGCTCATGATCTCTGTAAGGAACTTGACATAAGATGGCATTTCATGAAGAGCTTCGGTGAAGGGAATGGTGACATTGAGCCCTTGAAGCATCTTCACGAAACGCTGGAACCTTTTCTTCGCTGGGTCCTTCAATAGGGGTGGGCATATCCGAGTACCCGACATGAACCGGGTAATCATGTCGGGTACCCGAAACCATTTACGTCCAAACTGATGAACCATACACGAACCATTTTGATTTGGGTATCCGACACAGTAAAGTTAATCGGTTCCGTGTTGGATTAGTCGACGTCGAGTTGTTTCCAATGGCTTCTTCCTCCATGTTTAGCTCAGGCGTTTGCACCTGATGCCCACTCCTTAGATTCATAGCCGCCACCTGAACGTCAGATTTGCCTTTAGGATTAGGTTCAGAAGATCCAGGGAGCGTACCTGATGGTTTGGGGACTGTCATTGCGAGTTGACCAATCTGGGTCTCCATATTCTTCCTCCAAACATGGATTTCTCTCAATCTTGAGTGGATGGCATGCAGTTTAGTATGGACAGAGCTGTTGGATTTTTTGAATTCAACATGGTTCCGTCGCATCTCGTCGAGGATGATGTGCAGGTTATCTTTCATACTTTCTCTGTCAGGGTGACCAGGAGCTCTATAGGGTGGGGGATCTCTTTGGTGCTGGGGCTAGCAATAATAGCTCCAATTCTGTTGCTTGTGTTGCGCTAAGTAGTTTCCCCCTGCATAGCACGCCTCCTTCTTTGTCTCAGTAAGCTGCACTTGGTCGGCATGTGGGCACACAGTAGTGTTGTGCCTCACAGACCCACACTCCAAATAAGGTTGATTATTATAAAGGAATTTGACTTATTTGGTAAGGCGGCGTACCTGGTCTCTATGGAACTGGTCCCTGACATCCGGATCAACTTCCTTTGGCGGCTCATAGAGTGGCATAGATGGGCCAGACCTTTTGTCGGGGGCTGCAACAGTCCTTTAAGTGTTGTCGTAGTTTGTCAACGTCTCAAAGGTATCTCAAGCACGTCGTGGTATGTACTCGAGATACCTATAGGCCGTATAGTTGTTGATCCGCTCCTTTGTTGGTGCATCTAGAGAATTGAAGATGATCTCTTGGATCACATATGGTGCATGTCCATGCATAGGACATGATTTCAGGAATCGTTTGTAGCGCTCCCAGAGATGTGCGAGTGTTTCCCCTGGCTTTTGCTTGAAAGCCATTATCTTTTGTCTAAGCTGCGCCATCTTGGATGGAGGAAAGAACTTGTTAAGAAAAAAGTCCCTAAGTTCGTTCCACGTGCGAATGAATTGTGGAGACAAACCCTCGAACCAATGTTGAGCCTTTTTTAAAAGCGACCAACGAAAAGCCTTTAGTTATATATATATATATATATATATATATATATATATATATATATATATATATATATATATATATATATATATATATATATATATATATATATATATATATATATATTATAGATTGGCATAATCTGTAATAGTTTCACACAAATCCAGAAAATCGTTATGTGCTCTAAAGGGCATTCGTTGGGTCTCCTCTGAAATTGATTCTTACTAATTTAAAAAATAAAAGAAGAGTGAATTTCATAATTAACGCTAGGGAGAACGATGGGCGATTTTGGAGCATCCAGAGTAGGATGCAAATATTCTTTCGCGTCTACAGGGACGTTTTGAAGCTGTTCATCGAGCTCTATTCAGGCTTGGGCTTCGTGGTCCACCCTTGCCTCCCACCTTTGTTGATTTCATTCATATTCCGCCTCTCATTGGGCGTACTCTGTCTGCTTGGTGGTGAGCTCCTCAATTTACCTCCGGAGCCTCTTAAGCTCCTGTGCTGGTGTGAGTTGTACCTCGTTCTCGTGGTTAGTAGGAGTCGACAAGAGTCTTCTCCTCAGTCTTTGCTTTAGATGGAAGAAGTGTTCCGGTTAGAGAAGAGGATCAATGGGTGTGCGATCAGTTCTTCGCATGCACATGTAAAACAAAAACAAAAAAGAAAGAGGGAGTAAAAATGAACTAAAAAGGGCGCGACTGATAGCTTCCCTAGGAACGGCGCCAAATTTTTGTATGGAGGGAAACTAGTTAAATAAATATAAAATATAAAATCAACCAACTTTCTTTCCAAGCAAATAAAATTACAAGAATCCCCCCTGTTTTCGTGGTAGGGTATTCAGGATCGTATCCACGAGGAAGCGTGTCAACGCTCGCCTAAACAGTTCCAAGATCACCATCGAAATCGACTAGAAGCTAACTCGACGTGGACCAGAGTAGTCGATTTTAACCTAAGCTGTCGATCCCTACAGACTGCACAACAAAAGAAAAAACAGACTCGACGTCGGGCAGAAAGTACTCGATGTCGACTAAGGCTACTCGATGTCGACTAGAAGTAGTCGATGTCGAGTGTCAGTGCAGTACAAACCCTAACTTTGCAAATAAAATAAAATCAGAAACAAAAACAGATTGGCAAGATTCGAATCAATATGATAAAAGCTTCCAAGATCAGGATATCAACGCCACAACGATAACCATGTAAGAATCATGCCAAAGATATAAAAGATAATGCCTTTTTATCAAATAACTTTCATCATTAACAAGTATAAATATAGAGACTTTCACATAAACTCTAATTGTCACAAACCCTTTTCACATCATTAATCTAAATTCACATTAAGATCACTTTCCTTTCGATAACACAAATACGGATCACCTGCTAATGTCGTAGAAGAATCATGTAAATAGGGATAGAAGATTAAATCACAATAAAAGTTGCACCTTTGATGCATTACCTTACATGGCTACTGTCGGGCTCACCTCGACCCTAGAAGTTGGGTGACTACTCACTCTTCATCATGGTAACAAACATCAATATATAAAAGAAACTACTTTTATTAAATCAAACTGAAGAAAGTACAAACTGAACAAAGTCAGATCACTTCCGATCTTCCACTCCAATCGGCCTTTCTCTCACAAAAAACTCTCAAAAATTGCCAAATTATATAAAACACAATTGCTTGTGTGCTTGGATGATTGAATGATCCTAAATCTTAGCCCAAAGGGCTTTATTTATAGTATTTAACCCTTGGTATCTAAGGAAAAAACAACTCTATCTACTTCCTAAGATAAAAGATCCTATTGCTTAAGATAAATTGTTCCAAATAAATAAAATAAGATAAATAAAATTCCCTTAAGTAAAAGTGGGAATTACTAATGTAGATAAATGTCTTCTTATGTGAATAGATCTCTCGTGCCTTCGTGCCCAAGTAACTTCACATCCGAACTCCTACTCGATTTCGACTCGGATTCGATCCTGAGATGTACTCAACATCGACCAAATGTAGTCGATGTCGACTAGGTCTTGTTTCTTAGCTATGCTTGCGCTCGATCTCGATCTCTGAAGGTGTTGTCGACTAGATGGTACTCGACATCGACTATGTGTACTTGACGTCGACTTTATTCCCGTGCTGGTCGATTTCTGGTCCTTGGGCACTCGACTCGTGGCCTTCACTGTACTAGGTCGTGAGTTGCTGTAGTCGACCTTAAGCTCTCTGACGATTTTCTTCTCTTCTCCGAATTGCTCGTAAAGTGTCTCGATTTCTGCAAAATTAAACAAGAACTAGTGTAGATCTCCATAATTGACAAATAAGAATAAACTACAAAATTCCTGCATTATTCTAACCCAGAAATATAAAATGTAGACAAATGTCGATATATATGTAAGTATAAAACATGGTTATTTGAGCGAACATCAGAGGAAAACAACAAAAATAACGAAAACATTAAAAATCCGCCAAGAATGACCTTGAGAAGCTTAAACGAGCCTAATCTAACTGCACAACTGCTTGCAATCAGACTTCCTGCTCTCCCTGAGGGTTCAAGGTTTGAGTATAAATCCAATTTGTCTATTATTTTGCTTTATTTTCATGGAAGGTCGACTGGGGAAGAGCCAAACAAACATCTCGCAGAGTTTGCTAGTGTTTACGATAGATTGAGACCTCAAGGCCTAACGGATGACCAATTTATGCTTAGAGTGTTTCCCTTTACTCTAAAGGATGCAACTATTGATTGGTTATATTATCTTCCTTCGGAAAGCAACACTCTTGGGTTGGATTGAAGAAAACTTTCCTTCAAAAGTACTTTCCTTCCACTCGCCTCAGCAAAATACAGAAGGAATTGTCTAGTATTGAGAAATCACCTACTGAGAGCATGTATGAGTATGTTGAGAGATTCAAGAAGCTTAAAGGAAGTTGTCCGCAACATGGTATACTAGAATGATCTAGTCCTCTATCTTTATGAAGGCTTACTTGATAGAGAGCCCATTGTTATCAATGCTATAAGTGGAGGAGATGTCTTGGGCAAGACACCTGAGAAAGCAATGTAAATTTTTGAGGATTTAGCCAATGCTTCACAACAATATGGGAGAAACCAAGGTGTGAGATGAGTTCATAGATTGGATAAATCTAGAGACAGTCACATAGAAGATTTAATTTGGATAAGCTTGCTGAGATAGTCAAGAACATGGCAATGCAGATGAATCGGACACATCGGTCTAAACCATGTGGACTATGTGGAGATCCAAGTCACCCCAATGAAAGTGCCCATTGATTCAAGAAGAGGTTGCCGATGTCAATGCAATGGATTATGAACCTCGCCGGAACATTGGTAGCAATTTCTAAAATTCAAGCTACAATTCAAATTATCAAAGTGGTTTCAACGGCTGGGGTTAGCAGCAACAAGTTCCATATCAAGAAAGGGGCCTATTTGAGAACCGTTCAATAGGGCCCTAGCAAAAAATGCCAAGTGGCATATCCCTCTCCTACCTCCATGTTAGAAGGAAATCGAGTAACGAAATAAATATCAAATATAAATTCCAAACCGACTTCCTTAACCACGGAAATAAATTACAAGACTTCCTCCCGTTGTAGTGGAAGGGAATGAGGATCGTGTCCACGAGGAAGCATGTCAGCGCTCGCCTTTTTCTGGATTTGTGTGAAACTATTACAGATTATGCCAATCTATAATATATATATATATATATATATATATATATATATATATATATATATATATATATATATATATATATATATATATATATATATATATTATAGATTGGCATAATCTGTAATAGTTTCACACAAATCCAGAAAATCGTTATGTGCTCTAAAGGGCATTCGTTGGGTCTCCTCTGAAATTGATTCTTACTAATTTAAAAAATAAAAGAAGAGTGAATTTCATAATTAACGCTAGGGAGAACGATGGGCGATTTTGGAGCATCCAGAGTAGGATGCAAATATTCTTTCGCGTCTACAGGGACGTTTTGAAGCTGTTCATCGAGCTCTATTCAGGCTTGGGCTTCGTGGTCCACCCTTGCCTCCCACCTTTGTTGATTTCATTCATATTCCGCCTCTCATTGGGCGTACTCTGTCTGCTTGGTGGTGAGCTCCTCAATTTACCTCCGGAGCCTCTTAAGCTCCTGTGCTGGTGTGAGTTGTACCTCGTTCTCGTGGTTAGTAGGAGTCGACAAGAGTCTTCTCCTCAGTCTTTGCTTTAGATGGAAGAAGTGTTCCGGTTAGAGAAGAGGATCAATGGGTGTGCGATCAGTTCTTCGCGTGCACATGTAAAACAAAAACAAAAAAGAAAGAGGGAGTAAAAATGAACTAAAAAGGGCGCGACTGATAGCTTCCCTAGGAACGGCGCCAAATTTTTGTGTGGAGGGAAACTAGTTAAATAAATATAAAATATAAAATCAACCAACTTTCTTTCCAAGCAAATAAAATTACAAGAATCCCCCCTGTTTTCGTGGTAGAGTATTCAGGATCGTATCCACGAGGAAGCGTGTCAACGCTCGCCTAAACAGTTCCAAGATCACCATCGAAATCGACCAGAAGCTAACTCGACGTGGACCAGAGTAGTCGATTTTAACCTAAGTTGTCGATCCCTACAGATTGCACAACAAAAGAAAAAACAGACTCGACGTCGGGCAGAAAGTACTCGATGTCGACTAAGGCTACTCGATGTCGACTAGAAGTAGTCGATGTCGAGTGTCAGTGCAGTACAAACCCTAACTTTGCAAATAAAATAAAATCAGAAACAAAAACAGATTGGTAAGATTCGAATCAATATGATAAAAGCTTCCAAGATCAGGATATCAACGCCACAACGATAACCATGTAAGAATCATGCCAAAGATATAAAAGATAATGCCTTTTTATCAAATAACTTTCATCATTAACAAGTATAAATATAGAGACTTTCACATAAACTCTAATTGTCACAAACCCTTTTCACATCATTAATCTAAATTCACATTAAGATCACTTTCCTTTTGATAACACAAATACGGATCACCTGCTAATGTCATAGAAGAATCATGTAAATAGGGATAGAAGATTAAATCACAATAAAAGTTGCACCTTTGATGCATTACCTTACATGGCTACTGTCGGGCTCACCTCGACCCTAGAAGTTGGGTGACTACTCACTCTTCATCATGGTAACAAACATCAATATATAAAAGAAACTACTTTTATTAAATCAAACTGAAGAAAGTACAAACTGAACAAAGTCAGATCACTTCCGATCTTCCACTCCAATCGGCCTTTCTCTCACAAAAAACTCTCAAAAATTGCCAAATTATATAAAACACAATTGCTTGTGTGCTTGGATGATTGAATGATCCTAAATCTTAGCCCAAAGGGCTTTATTTATAGTATTTAACCCTTGGTATCTAAGGAAAAAACAACTCTATCTACTTCCTAAGATAAAAGATCCTATTGCTTAAGATAAATTGTTCCAAATAAATAAAATAAGATAAATAAAATTCCCTTAAGTAAAAGTGGGAATTACTAATGTAGATAAATGTCTTCTTATGTGAATAGATCTCTCGTGCCTTCGTGCCCAAGTAACTTCACATCCGAACTCCTACTCGATTTCGACTCGGATTCGATCCTGAGACGTACTCAACATCGACCAAATGTAGTCGATGTCGACTAGGTCTTGTTTCTTAGCTATGCTTGCGCTCGATCTCGATCTCTGAAGGTGTTGTCGACTAGATGGTACTCGACATCGACTATGTGTACTTGACGTCGACTTTATTCCCGTGCTGGTCGATTTCTGGTCCTTGGGCACTCGACTCGTGGCCTTCACTGTACTAGGTCGTGAGTTGCTGTAGTCGACCTTAAGCTCTCTGACGATTTTCTTCTCTTCTCCGAATTGCTCGTAAAGTGTCTCGATTTCTGCAAAATTAAACAAGAACTAGTGTAGATCTCCATAATTGACAAATAAGAATAAACTACAAAATTCCTGCATTATTCTAACCCAGAAATATAAAATGTAGACAAATGTCGATATATATGTAAGTATAAAACATGGTTATTTGAGCGAACATCAGAGGACAACAACAAAAATAACGAAAACATTAAAAATCCGCCAAGAATGACCTTGAGAAGCTTAAACGAGCCTAATCTAACTGCACAACTGCTTGCAATCAGACTTCCTGCTCTCCCTGAGGGTTCAAGGTTTGAGTATAAATCCAATTTGTCTATTATTTTGCTTTATTTTCATGGAAGGTCGACTGGGGAAGAGCCAAACAAACATCTCGCAGAGTTTGCTAGTGTTTACGATAGATTGAGACCTCAAGGCCTAACGGATGACCAATTTATGCTTAGAGTGTTTCCCTTTACTCTAAAGGATGCAACTATTGATTGGTTATATTATCTTCCTTCGGAAAGCAACACTCTTGGGTTGGATTGAAGAAAACTTTCCTTCAAAAGTACTTTCCTTCCACTCGCCTCAGCAAAATACAGAAGGAATTGTCTAGTATTGAGAAATCACCTACTGAGAGCATGTATGAGTATGTTGAGAGATTCAAGAAGCTTAAAGGAAGTTGTCCGCAACATGGTATACTAGAATGATCTAGTCCTCTATCTTTATGAAGGCTTACTTGATAGAGAGCCCATTGTTATCAATGCTATAAGTGGAGGAGATGTCTTGGGCAAGACACCTGAGAAAGCAATGTAAATTTTTGAGGATTTAGCCAATGCTTCACAACAATATGGGAGAAACCAAGGTGTGAGATGAGTTCATAGATTGGATAAATCTAGAGACAGTCACATAGAAGATTTAATTTGGATAAGCTTGCTGAGATAGTCAAGAACATGGCAATGCAGATGAATCGGACACATCGGTCTAAACCATGTGGACTATGTGGAGATCCAAGTCACCCCAATGAAAGTGCCCATTGATTCAAGAAGAGGTTGCCGATGTCAATGCAATGGATTATGAACCTCGCCGGAACATTGGTAGCAATTTCTAAAATTCAAGCTACAATTCAAATTATCAAAGTGGTTTCAACGGCTGGGGTTAGCAGCAACAAGTTCCATATCAAGAAAGGGGCCTATTTGAGAACCGTTCAATAGGGCCCTAGCAAAAAATGCCAAGTGGCATATCCCTCTCCTACCTCCATGTTAGAAGGAAATCGAGTAACGAAATAAATATCAAATATAAATTCCAAACCGACTTCCTTAACCACGGAAATAAATTACAAGACTTCCTCCCGTTGTAGTGGAAGGGAATGAGGATCGTGTCCACGAGGAAGCATGTCAGCGCTCGCCTTTTTAGTCCCAAGATGCTCTCGTATCGACCAGTAGAAGTCCTCGACGTCGAGTAAAAGTACTTGATGTTGACTACCTCAGTTGATCTCACCTACAACTGCACATAGAAGACGAAAACAAGGCAATGTCGAGTAGAAATCTCCTAGGCGTCGACCAGTGTACTCGACGTCGACCAAAAATTTATCGAGATCGAGTTGTTAGTGCAGTGTAAAAACATAAAGAAATAACATAGAAACGCAAATAAACATAGAATTGGTGGGATGTAATTCAATAATATAAAAGGCTTCTAGAATCGGGATATCAATGCCACAACGATAGCCATATAAGAATAATGCTAAATGTATAAAAGATTATGCCTTTTCATCAAATAATTGTCGTCATTAACAAATAGGAAAATAGAGGCTTTCGCATAACCCTAATTGTTACTAACCATTTTCACATAATTAATCCCAGTTGTATTAATATCACTTTCGCATCAATAACACAAACAAGGATCACCTTCGAATGTCGTAAATGAATCATGCTCACACGGATAGAAGATGAAATTGCATTAAAAATTGTACCTTTGTCGCATTACCTCACATGGCTACCGTCGGGCTCACCTCAACCCTAGAAGTTGAGTGACTACTCGCTCTTCACTATCAAAACACACATCAATAATTTAAAGAAACTAACTTGCATTAAATCAACACAAAGCTTACAACTGGTCGAAACCAAATCCGCTCTCGCCTTTCCAACTTCTACTCGGCCAAGCTCCGAAATAAAACACTAAATTGCCTAACTAGTGTTTGCTCAATTGCTTAAGAGAAGAATGATTCCTAAAACCAGCTTCTAGGGCCTTATTTATAGTATTCAATCCTCGCTATCCAAGGAAAAAATAATCTATCTATATCTAAAACTATCTATCTAAAGACTTTATGATGAAACTTGGTAAAAAAAACAAATAAATCCTTAAGGGAAATATCTAATTTTGGATAGATCTTCCTTGAACTTTATATATCTTCACATTTGTTGATATAATTCCACATGACTTCACTTGCAAGTAATCACTATCACTCGGATTCCACTCGATCTTGAGTCGGAATGGCGATAGGGAGTACTCGACATCGACAAGAGTAGTCGACGTTGAGTAGAGTTGCGTTCTCTGCTCGCTCTCCTTGGACTGTTCTCGAGTTCGAATAGAACTCAGACTCTTGACGGGTACTCGACATCGAGTACACTACTCGACATTGAGTAGATCTGTGCTCCTCGAGTGATTATGTGCTCGATCTGGGTGTTCTTGAGCTATTGTCGATTAACAAGCACTCGACATCGACCACTTTGGTCGACGTCAACGAGTCATGTCGAGTGCTTTCTCTTCTCTTTTCAGCTTGACATGCTCTGGTTCTGCTTCTACTCGACCTCCGATTTGGTGTAGTCGACCTCGAGCCCTTCCATGGTTTTTTCCTTTCTCTGAATTGCTGTACAATGCCTCGATTTATGCGAATTCAAACAGAAACTAGTGTAGACTCCATAATTTAGCAAATAAGCATAAACTACATAGATTCTGTATAATTCTAACTCAATGATATGAAGTGCATGCATAAATTGATATAAAAGTTAGTGTAAAACATGACAATTTAGGCTCACAACAAACACCCCATGCTTAAGCTTGCTTGTCCTCAAGCAATACTTTTAATGGTCATCTGGGGAAGAATTCAAACTCTCAACATCATAGATCCATTGCCATCTTAGGTTCATCACAAATTCATGCATGTGAATAAAAGCAACATCACACACAAAAGGAGGGTTATGCAAAAAATAATTCAGGTGTGACAAAGCATTAATAATCAGGAGGACTTTATTAAGCTCAATGAGGAGTAGATTGGTAAAAGGCCGAAGGTGGGAATTTTTTTTTTTTTTTGGCCAAGTGGTGCTTAATGATCTGGGGAAATGAAATAATTTCCAAACTTTCATATCACATTCCTTCTTCCTTTGATTTCTTACCTTTCGCTCAATGCCTTTTTCACTATAATGTTTTTACCTATCTAACCTCAGCACTGCCTTCTCGCGAGTTGCAAACATGGGTGTCATGAATCACCCCAGATACTTAGTGCTTCGGTCTCCTCACCTTGATGTCCCATCATGCGGAACTATTATCTCGACGCAAGCAGGGTCAATCTACCTTTATCTTCTGAGGTCATCGGGTTTTCTTTCACTCATTAAATTTTCCATATGAATCATTCTCCTGCCAAACTCCAATAAAGATAATAACAACAACATAAACACCATATAATAATCTCCATAATATGACTTTTGTGGTGCTATATATGAAATAAGGTAAAGAAATAGGCAATATTTAGATCATGTGGTGCAATATATGAAATAAGGCTTAATATGGCTTTTGTGATGCAAAAGCATAGGTATGGCTGAGATATAAACATATGAGCATTGTATGGAAAATATAAAGTCCTCTATCCTCTTATTGTGCAACATGTCAAAAGCAATTTTAAATTTTACCTCCTTTCATGGTTTTCATAAAATTATGTACTTCATTTTGACTTCCCTTTACTAGACAATTTCATGCTATATCTCTAATGAATCCAATTTTTGCATTATCGAATTCCATAAAAGCTTCCATGACACTAATCAAAATTTTCAATGGGGGTGATTTTATGAACTTTGGAAAACACTTGTAAGCATGTAGATTAATAATAACTCCAAAGATAGCCATGTGTAAACAATTCGGAAAATATGCACAAATAATGTCAAATATAGTCAAATATGCATAAAGTAAGCCCTTCCCTCACCCCATACTTAAAGTTTACAGTGTCCTCACTGTATAAAAACAAAGGTCAAGAAAGAAACTCACTAGAAAGATGTGCAGAACGTTGAGATCGAGTGATGAAGTTACTGCAGAAGTGGTCGATATCGAGAAGACTAGTCGATGTCGACTAGATCTACTCAATCTCGAGTAAGGTTGAAGCCTCAGGGTGATCCTTCCTCGAACACATGCTCTTCTGCTTGACATGGGTGGTCGACGTCGAGTAGACTACTCGACGTCGAGTACTTTTGCAGCTTTTCATGCCCGTAAGATTCGTTAGTCAGATAATATCCACAAGAGCAAAACCCAAAAATAACGTTTCAAAATGAAAACCAAAAGCAAAAGTGTCTAAAAATCCTAAAAAGTAATTGTTTATTTACAAGCTCTAGACTTTATAGTCGCTAGGCCGAATTCTTCCGTTTAAGCTCAAGGTGGCATCTGCCGCGCCCATGTAGACTGGGTCTCGAATAAGACTCCATTCTCTTTCATCAGCTGTAGTTCTCCGGAATGGATCTTGTGCACCGTGAAAGATCCTATCTTTTTCTGATTGAATTTTTTAGGGAACCAATGATTCTTGGAATTGGAGAAGTAGACCTTGTCTCCTATTTCGTATTCTTTCGGCTCGTCATTGGAAACCCTGCATAAGCGCACATACCAAGGAAAACCTCTCCCATGTATAGATAAATCTTTAATTGAAATAGTAGAAGAGATGTCTTTACCTCATCTTACCATCGCAGAATCGGCATTCGGGGCCTCTGAATCTACTCGACATCGAGTAAAGGTACTCGAGGTCGAGTACGTCTGTGCGTCTAGTGGCTTGCTCGTCGAGGTAGGAGAAGTCAAGGGCACCAGGGTCTAGTCGATGTCGAGTACTTCTTTTGCTCGGATGGGTGACTCGATGATGGTGTAGTTGATGGAGGCTTTTGATTCTGGTCGACGTCGACTAGAGTAATCGAAGTCGAGTACTTATGGCCGACATCGACCCCATACTTAAAACCTGGCAGAGGTTTTGAATAAAAGTTAGTCGATGCCAACTTACCTTGGTCGATGTCGAGTAGATTCTCTGTTTCCTCGTTCAGAATTGCCATTATCTCCTCCACCTGGGCTTCCATTGCCCTCTTCTCTAGCTCCTCGGGAGTCATATTTCTTACATTTGGCTCCCCGTAAGTGATGTAAATGGCTGGGATTGATTTGACCTCTTCCATAGGACCTGTATGCCTTTCAGTTTTATTAAAAGAATACTCAATTACATCATCGCTGATGTTGAAAGTGAGTACTCCCTTCCTTACGCTTATGTTGACATCTACCGTCG
Organism: Persicaria tinctoria; assembly: GCA_037127255.1. Taxonomy (NCBI): domain Eukaryota; kingdom Viridiplantae; phylum Streptophyta; class Magnoliopsida; order Caryophyllales; family Polygonaceae; genus Persicaria; species Persicaria tinctoria. The sequence goes on along the minus strand of JBANSL010000001.1, from coordinate 54,466,312 downwards.
CTAAGAAAGGTCTCCCTAGAATAATTGGACAAGTAGGGTCCTCTGCCATATCAATCACTAAGAAATCAGCAGGGACAAAGAACTTACCTACCTGTACCGGCACATCGTCCACCATGCCTGTTGGGAGGACAACAGTGTTGTTTGCCATATAGAGTCGGGCATCCACAAGCTCTAAGGCATCTATATTGACTTTGGACCAGATTGATAAAGGCATGATACTAACACTGGCTCCTAAGTCGGATAAAGCATTAAACTTGTATTGACCAAATCCAATAGTTATAGAAAACTTACCTGGATCTGGCCTTTTCTCTGGTAGGTCCATCTTGCGCCACTCCTCTGCGATCTCAGCCATCGATCGCTTTTTTCTTAGGATCTTTTTGAGGAACTTTACGTATGACGGCATCTCATGAAGAGCTTTTGTGAAAGGAATGGTGACATTGAGCCTCTGAAGCATCTTCACGAACCGCTTAAACTTCTTTTTTGTTGGGTCCTTCAATGATTTGGTTGGGAATGGCAACGTTTTCTTTTTCAAAGGTACAGGAGGGTGGTTTACATTGTCAGAAGGTTGGTCGACATCGACTAGAGGTTGGTCGACGTCGAGTATATTGATCGACTTCTAGGTAGGCTTCGTGTTTTGGTCGACATCGACCACAGGGTCCTCAATATCGACTAGATTCTGGTTGATGTCGACTGGATTGGTTGATGTCGAGTAGTCTCCTGCAGCTTTCTCCTCCGTGTTCTATTCGGGCGTTTGAATCTAACGCCCACTCCTTAGATTCATGGCAGCTAATTGTTTGGGGATTGATGAAGCTAATTGACCCATTTGGGTCTTCATGGTTTTCTTCCAAATATCAATCTCCCCAAGCCTAGAGTTGATGTCGTGCAGTTGAGTGTGGATGGAATTGATTGATTGATTGTTGTCTGTATGATTCCTCCATATCTCCTCAAGAATAGTCTATAGGTCATCTTTCTTACCTTCCCTGTCAGGGTGACCAGGAGCCCTGTAAGGCGGGGGGTCTCTTTGATACTGGGGCTGGCGGTATTGGCTCCAGTTCTCTTGCTGATGCTGTCATGAGTAGTTCCCTCCCGCATAGCACACCTCTTCGTGGGTTTCAGCTATAAGTATTTGGTCATCATGTAGGCACGCACTGGTGTTGTGCCTCATAGACCCACATTCCAAACAAGGTTTATCTTTAGACATGAATTTAACTTGCTTGGTGAGACGACGTACTTGGTCATTATGGAATTGTATGATGTGTGTGCTATGTATGCTTAGAGTAACTTAGATGGGGCAGACCTTTGATACCATTATGTGCTCGATCGGGGTGTTCTGGAGCTGTTATCGATTAACAGGTACTCGACATCGACTAGTTGGGTCGACGTCGATGAGTCCTGTAGAGTGCTTTCTCGTCTCTTTTCTGCTTGACATGCTCTGGTTCAACTGCTACTCGATCTCTGGTTTGGTGTAGTCGACCTCGAGCTCCTCCATGGTTTTCTCCTTTCTCCGAATTGCTGTAAAATGCCTCGATTTCTGCGAAATCAAACAGAAACTAGTGTAGACTTCATAATTTGGCAAATAAGAATAAAATACATAGATTATGTATAATTCTAAACCAATGATATGAAATGCATGCATAAATCGATATGGATTTTAACTTCTATAGTATATAATTTCAGTTTATCATTATATTATAGTATATGCTTAATTGATATGTGTGCAAAAGAGTTTGATAAATTACTGAGGGCTTTAACAATGTCTGATCTTAAAAAGGTTGGATAGAAACCAAGGTATGTTTTTTCTTTCCTTTTTATTTTAAGTTAGTATTAATTTACACGTTTTCTATTTAGCGCAGGGTATTTTTTCCGTTTAGCGCAAGGTACTATGGTCGCAACGACCACTAGATCAACTGGTCGCAACGACCATATGGTCGCACCGACCAACTGCCCTACTGGTCGCAACGACCAAACGGTCATTGGGTCGCACCGACCACCACCTAAGGCCAATTTGTATCTTCTGCAGTTCGTTCAGTGGCGATCTTCAATCGGCGGAGCCTCCCGATTCCCCTTCTAAACCCCACTCCCTCCCAAATCTGGTGTTTATCGATCTAGTTCACTCCGACGGCGGACCGTTACGATCGAAACCCTTCAACGATGATGACCAAATCAACCCGATCGCTAGAAGTCCTATCTGTTTTCTGTTCCATTTATGAGTTTTTATTAATTGACATTCCTTAGATTGGTCTTGTATTCCAGCCTGAGGGAGAAATTATGTGGTTATTTTTGTCGATCTGTTGCAATTCGAGCAAATCTTCAAACTCTCTGAGAATCGATCAAGAACGAGAGGATGGAATAGAGAGAATGTTGTTATCTATTTCATTGATTGAGAAATGAAGGTTTGGGAGTAGGTCTATACTCCTACCTTGTACAGATCTCCTTTTGTCTGACTTATGCGGCCATTAAAATGAAGGGTTGATGTTGTTGTTCATCTATGGGGGTTGAGTGCTGCGTGAGAGAGGGAGAGAGGTGGGTGGGGTGGGAGCGGGTAATTTTTTATAATCAAAGGGATATTTTCGTCATGTTCTAAAATGTGTTTTTAGCTGTTCTAAAAAGTAAACCCCTTATACTATATATTTTTTTATTTTCGTAAAAAAAAAAAAAAAAAGAAAGAAAGAAAACCCCCGTTTCCTTCGATCTGTTCCTTCTCTCTATCATCTCGAGCCCGCTTGAGCGCCACCTCCCGGATTCCACCGGCATCATCGTCGGGATCTCCCCTCGGCATTCCTCTCCTTCCCAGCAGCATCTCCGACATCGCCATCCCCAACACCCTCCCGCGTACCTCTCCACGCCCCACTTCGGCCATCTGAAGCCACCAGCGCCGCTACCACCGTCCCCTTCGCCCTTGTCCTGACGGGCCGCCTGCTTCTCTCTCCTGGCCGCATCGTTCGCCGCCTCCCGCCACCGCTGTCCTCCTCTGATCACCAGGATCTACCCGCGCTGGGATTTCTCATCCTTCCCTTGCTCCTCTCCACCTGCACCACTGGAGCCCTAGCCGCTCACGATGCTCGAAGGCCCCGCTGCTGCTCTCAATTGGGCGCTTCACCAGCTGCTACTCTGGAATGAATCATCAATGTCCTTTCCAATGGTAAGTACAGGTATGCATTTTTTTCCTTTCTCTTTTGATTTGCATAAGATGGAACTCAGGGCTAAATATTCTCAATTGTGTGCTTGCTGTGGCTTGGGGTCACATTGATGAATTGATTATATGCTATTCCTAATTCATGCGGGATTCATGGGGTTTTTATTGACTGAGTTTAATGGGAACTTGAATGCTGAATTTTGTCATCTCGTGCCTAAATTCTAAATTTGTTTTCTGAATTCGATAGGGTTCGACGTACCCAGTTTGCTAGTGTGCTGAGTTATTGCCGTGGGAAATTGTTGCCATTGGATGTTATGCTTGATTGTGTTGCTTACATCTTAGGCCTGATTTTTGAGACTTTGTAGTGATACATACTCTCTTTAGCCGATCAATTTCTTCTTGTTACATCTGAAATCAGCTGAGTTATTTAGTTTTTGTATCATGCTTACTTTGGATTTGAATTTAGAGTTGTTATGACTAATTTTTATTGCTAAAGTTGATCACTTTCCCTCTTGAAATTTAGTCATGGTACACTAATTTTTTTTCATAAAGTGTTTGCTGATTGGGTTGATGATTTCTATGACTCTGCCCCTCTTGGAATTCTTTTGTGTCTCATGCTATTTGTGTCCATATTAATTTTTCATGAATTTAGCCTTGAAATATGGATGAGAATGATCTAGAGGGTTGATTTTTCTTTGATAGCTGTGTTGATGTGGTGGCGATTTTTTTTATTGATTATTGGATCCTGGTTGCTATTGTGATATCGCTATACTTGTAGGCTCGTGTTAGTTGTTGTTTTTTGTGCTCTACGCAGGCCAATTTATGTCAAAGACACTGTCGAAATTTGATCAAATATCACAGATGGTTTCAATCAATTCATTGCACAGCTACCTTTTTTTGAGCTGAGAGCTTGTCGTTGAATGCCTGATTTGTTTGGTGGGTTTCCTCTATCTCTTTACTTTGTGGACAAAGTAAGATTTTAAGCATGGGGTGAGGAATTGAAGTGTAGCTCCGTGTTTTATATATTGTTAGTTGCTGTTATGTTTGATAATTATCCCATGGTCTCATATAAGTTATTGAGTCTTTGTTTTTTTTTCTTTGAGTTTTGTTAAGAGTTATTTCTATGATTGGTGTGACCTCGATGATGATATATGGTTTTTCATGGCTTAAGAGTTAATAAAATTGAATTTTAATTGAATAACGACACTTGTGGGATTTCCATAGAAAATCTAGATTATGAGCTTTAGTTATAACTTGATTATTGGTTGGATGTTCAGTTTAGAGCAATTTTAAAAAACTTATATATATATATATATATATATATTTTTTTATTTTTTTTTGATTGGGAAAAAATTCGGGTGGGATAGCCCTACCCGGCTAAAAAACTTTTTATATGATTCTGTTGTATATGTCTAAACCCCTGATGAAAAGCATTATTAAATTCGACCATTTATTTGATGTGATTTGGTATATGTTTTATGTCTTTTGATATATATGCTGGGTTGATGAGTGTAAGGAGGACAAAATTCACTTACACAGCTCGAGGAGGATAAAATTCACTCGACAACCTATAAGAATTGTAAAAAATACGGTTAGTAACCGATCCTATTTGTGGAGGATAAAATTCACGCAAGGAGGAAGAAAAGGAATTAGAATATAGTTGGAAAAAAATGAGCTTTATTGAAATTCCGAAGTAGAAAAGGCCTAGTAATCTATGAGTGTTTATGACGATTTTAAGTGCATAATGAATTTGATTGCTCAATTCATTCTAAATGCAAACATCCCCTGAACGTAATCGGAGTTTAAAGCAATGAGTATGAAGGGTTTGATGTGGGTCTCATAGTGCCATAATTATTTTGAGCTTAACGTAATAAATACTTCTCAAGTCATGATAATCATATTGATGAGTGATCATTCATAGAAATTTCTTTGAGTCTCTTGTCTTTCATTTTGAGTCTTGTCTTTGTTTTTTGATTAGTTTGCTTGGGGACAAGCAAAAGTGTAAGCATGGGGTAGTTTGATAGAGTCTATTTTAGTCATGTTTTTAGTATAGATTTGCATATTAATTTAGAGCATGTTTACATGTTTTATAGCTTATTTGTTATTATTTAGTTTTCGGAGTCTACACCCGTGTTTTGTTTATTTCAGGTATTTTGGAGCTAATTCGGAATAATTCGCATTTGACAAATTATATGAGGTCGGGTGCTGGTCGAAGTACGGATTATATTATAAACATATTTCAAATGGATGACGGTTGGGCTAGTTATTACGCCGGGCTAATATTTCAATCGGACCGGACTGAATATTAATCAAAGGAAAGGAGCCCATGTTGCCACGTGATTGAAGCTGCATACTACTCCGTCCGTCCGCGAAAACTTGTCGTTTTAGACTTTTGATTTTGTCCAAAAAAACTTGTCACTTTAGAGTTTTTACCCATGTATTTCCAAATTTACCCTCATTTATTTAAATTTTGAATTACTTTGAAAAATACAATTGTACTTTCCTTTGATATAATTATGACAAAAGTATGGGCAATCTAGGTAGTTTACATATTTCTTAAATATTGTGACGGAAGCTAAAATGACAAGTTTTCGCAGACGGAGGGAGTATATTTTATTTGATATAATTAGTTTAGTTAGTTTATATAGATTAGTACGTTAGTTAGATAGATTAGATAAATTAATATTATATAGATTAGGTTTTATATATATATATATATATATATATATATATACACACACACATTCATACACCGTTCAAAAGGAGGGTGAAGCCGTGAGTAGAGCTGGCAAAATCTGACCCGATCCGAAAATCCGACCTGACTCATCCGAGTCCGAACCCGAAAATTTTGAGTCATTCATAACCCGAACCCGAGACCGAACCCAACCCGAACTTGACCCGACCCGAAACAGACCCAAACACATAGAAACCCGACCCGACTCTCAACCCGACCCAACCCGACCCGGATGGAAATGGTTATTTAACATCAACATTTTAATACTTAAATGTTAATGTTTTTTTTATATTATTTTAACACAAGTTTATGATTATACTTTAACATATAAAACACCAATTATTTTTGTTAATTGTTATCATATGAATAAGAACCCAAGTAAAATCAATAGATAAGCAGATAAGTCAATGAGTCAAGTAAGTCAACCGCCATACATCAAATCAAATCATTGATACATATTACGAGTTAGAAATGCTAAAAGTTCATTAATCGTTGCATATGATATAACGTGTAACCAAACAACATATCCTTCCAACAACTACTAAAAACCCAACAAAATATCCTTCTCGGAACAAACAACAATCAGCAATATCTAAATGGGCCAAAAGCTAATATTAATAATGAAAAAAAAACTAATGGGTCAAAAGCTAGAAATGAAATGGGCATTGAAAATAATATGGGTCAATGATATATATAGTCAAACCACAAATAAGTCCATTTGCAACTTGCTAGTTAAAATAAGGTTAAAACCAAAATGTACAATTAATTTGATTTAATTATAGCACCGATTAATTGGTTTAAATGTTTAAAAAAGGGCGATGTTGCCAAATATCGAATTTCCGATTATGACTTTTTTGAAAATCGGTCGACAACCGATGAGCCAATAACAATGAGTGTATTCAACCGAGTCAAAATTACATATTCAAGTATTCAACCGAGTCAAAATCATTTATTTTAAGTAAATTACATATTTAAGTATTCAGCCGAGTTAAAATAATTTATTTTAAGTAAATTACATATTTAAGTATTCAACCGAGTCAAAATCAACCTAATTATCCAAATTCCAAACGGGTCGAATATGATTCGATCGAAAACTCAAACCAACTATACCGCTACACCCACTTTTATTCGAAACTCAAATGAGACCGACCCGCCTCTTGACTTGAAACCCGAACGAGACCGACCCGCTTTGACCCTAACCCGAATGGGCATGACCCGACTTAACCCGAAACCCGACCAATCTAAAATTCATTATGACCGAACCCCACCCGAACCGACTCGACCAATGTCCGACCCGACCAATACCCGACAATAAATTTTACCCGAATTGACCCGACCCGAGCAAGCCTGACCCGAACCCGAACCCGACCCGACCGACTTGCCTGCTCTAGCCGTGAGTATACAGCCGTGACCGACTTTACACACAAACCCTAACTATGTTTTGTCTAATTTTTATGGAGACCAAAATTCTCCCGTTTCGTCTACAATTTGATGCTTTGTTTGAATTGATTGTGAGTTTCTAAATCTTGTTCCTTATTTTCCTATATTGAATGTTTCGAATTCTTTGTACTTGAATTTTTTATTCTTTTATTCTGTCTTGTCTGATCAATTTGGTAGAATCAATTCAACTACTAGGGTTTTGTAGATTCCTGATTGCGAACCTTAACCCAAGTGGCAAACTTATCGCTTTAGGGCTGATTGAACTAATTGGACGGGTAGGAAGTTGGATGTGTTGTTAAATCCTTCTTTAAGGACTCCAAATACCTTGGCTAATCTCTGAACTTAGAGCTATCAATCGGGTTAAATCCTTCTTTAAGGAGTGTTCGATTGATAAGAGTTTCTAGGACTGGTTGGACTAGTAACTATATTAGGTTGGGACAAGGGCATTCATAGGAAACCCAAAAGGACAAGAGGAAGTTGCAATATCAATTTAAACAACTAAAGTTGATATTTGTAGATGGAACTATTTTATTAATTGTTATCTTCGTTAATTTGTTTGTAGTTTATTTTGTTTTCTTTCTTATTTCAATCAATCAAAACCCCCCCTTTCCTAGTAATTGGTAAATAAACATAACTTCGAAATACTTGATTCTCTGTGGGATCGACTTGTGCTTACCACTCTACATTCGTTAGTGTGTTCGAATTTATTTTGATACGGTTTATACGACTAAAAATCGTCCATCAGGAGCCCTACGGGCCTCCCTGGGATACCACTCGCCGCAGTGACAGGGCCTACTCGCCGCGGCGAGATAGAACTGTTAAGGCTCTGTTCTGACTCGCGGTCGCGAGTTCTTACTCGCGGCGGTGAGTCTGAGCTTTGATCTTCGATTTTGAGCCCTTTCTAGCCTTCTTCCTCACTTTTTTCGACTCTTACTCTGACCCACAGAAACATGTTAGACACCCTTTGACACGAGAAAAACGAGAGATCGCTCACCCAAACTTCTTCTTCCTCTTCAGCATGGCTTGGGAGGTGATTTCCGGGCTCTTCTCAGGTGGATCTTCTCGATGAGGAGGCTAGGAAGTTAGTATAGGGGTTAAAGGAGAGAACTTTGGAGAACGCCATAGGAAGGAAGGGAGAAGCGAAGAACGAGCAAGGAATGGAAGGTGTGGTACACGAGTCAATTTTTTTTTAAAAGGGATATAAGACGACTTATTTAATTTTGAAAGAGGACAAATAACTAATTTAATCTTTAAAAGGTACAATGGGCCGAATTCCCCCTATTACTAACCCACCAGACACTGAAGTTCAAAACTTATATATACATACACTAGGCCAGTTTGACGTTCTAGACACGGGCAAATTTCGTCTCCTGAAGAGGGTTTTGGACTCCTAATAACTCTAGGCACGTACATCCGTCCCCTGAGGTTTGTCCCTTGTGCAGCGCACCTAGAGCACTTAAAACACGGACCAATTGAACCTCCGTCCCTTGATTGACATCCAATTCACCGGCCCACAAGGACATTGTCAGAGATTTTATGGTTCAGGCGACCACTAAAGTTTGTGTCTTGATAACGGAGGGGACGAACATAAGGTGAAGTAATGTTATGTCTTGATGAATATTTGGTTAGTCATGTTGTCTTGATGGACATCGTTTGTGGTGCCCTGAGAGTTTTGGAGATCAACTTTTGGTTCAAAATGTTTGTGGCTTCAGTTAATAGAACGCAGTCGTTTTAGGTTAGGTTTGTGGCTTGAGTTTAATAAAAATTAACAGCATATACACTGCATTTTGTGATGCTCCCTGTCCGAAACCAAATGTAACCCAAAAGAAACAACAATGCATTCAACATAGAGTGCACCAGCACCCATTTCATACATAAAAACCTGCCATTTCATATATAAAACCTGCATACAAGGCAAATGTAACCACCAAAAGTACATATGCCATACATTAAAACATGCATACATTGTTCATACATACATTAAAACCTGCCATAACATCATTGTTCATCAACCAACCCATTCAAACACCCATGTCAGCAAAACAAACTATCAAAGTACTTGAGTTGAAACACAAACGGACATAAAGTTTAGAAACACCATGTTCAAACACCAACTGCACTTACAAGTCTAAAATTGTGACCCAAAAGTTGCACAAACTAACCCAAAAGTGAAGCATAGAAACTGTGCAAGCTGCAACCAAGTTCGTGATAATTGTCACCTACCTAGATCGCCAAGTGCTCAAACCTGCACTTCGGTAGGGAAGTGTCGAGCGATCAGCCTCTCAAAGTGCTCCATTTTGTCCTTCATCTGATCATATTTGTCATTGCCTAGCTTGGCGTTCTCCTCAGCCTTCCTTGCTCGCTCATTAGCCTCCCTAGCTTGGTCTTCCAGCTCTTGTCTTTTTGCCGGGCCTAGAGTGGACCAATCAGCCCCTCGCTTCCTTGGAGGCTTCTTGACAGCCGCGCCCATCCCTAAATGAAGGCAAAGAATGTGAAAATTACATAGATATTAAGTTCATAAAATATGATGGTAAAGTATGAAATTGGTTCCTAAAATATGATGGTAAAGTAAAAAAATCAGATTTCATGCTCTTACAGTTGGAAATCATGGTGTAATGTAGCTCTTAAATGATGTAGAATTATGAAAATCAGCTTGTAAAGTTCCTAACTCAGATTGAGATGAATGAAATTATATATAATTGAACTCACTTTGAATCCTTATATATTTGCATATATAACTGATAGTAATGATAATATATATACTCATCAAGTTATATATATATATATATATATATATATATATATATAACAGATCAATTAGTAAACTCATTTTAAAGCCTTATCCTAAGTTGGTTTACCTCGTACAGAAGTGCCCCTCCTCTTTCCAAAGGCCTTGACGATTATCTCACACCGAGTAGCTACTGGTAGGACATCATTGTCTTCTTCCTCTGGTCGCGAACTGCAATAATCGTCAATTGCCTGCTGCATAATTTCCTAGGAACAGAAAGAAAACATTAGATCATCCAAGGAACTCAACAATTACATCCTACAAGTCAGAGATAGATAAACCGTCAGTACACACTCACCACAGTCGACTCGTCTTCATCGTCCTAGAGGTATTCGTCTATTGAAGCTTGCACAAAAGTGGCCAAGTGTCCGTCCTTGTACAACTGCTTTGCCCGGTAGCACACAGGTCTAGGCCCTGAGTGGTGCTTGATAGGCTTGGGATTCTTAGATCTGTTGAGCTTGTTGCGGTTGGTTATTTCCTCCAAAAACATAACAACATATAAACATCAGAGAATAGTAAACATATGGAAACAGTTAAATGGAAAATACACAAAAAAAGCTAACCAGTTTTTCAGGGGCGAGGAACTCCTTCTCGACAAGGTAGCGCCATTGCTCAGGACGGAGTTTGAACTCAATAGGTATGGGTGGACCATGCTTCAAGAAGTGGGAATGACACTTGTACTTCCAACTGCGGTATCTTGATGCTGCCTGAGTCTCAACTCTCAATATACTTCTTCAATTTTTCATCATCAGGAGATACAACGTACATAGTCTACAAAGTGAAAATGAGAGAACACAGAACATGAGAGATGGGCAAAGCAAAGTGAAAATCAACAAATGCAAGTGAAGAAAACATGGCATTGCATTCAGAACACATAACAACTAACCATGAGAATGCAAGTGAAGAAAACAGTTTAATGCATTCAGAACACATAACAACTAACCATGAGAATGCAAGTGAAGAAAACAGTTTAATGCAAGTGAAGAAAGCAAAGGGAAGAAAACAGTTCCTACATTATCATATATCATTATCAGATCCTGATAATGCAAGTGAATAAAGCAAAATGAACAACTACCATTTAGTTAGAATGCAAGTGAAGAAAGAAAATGGTATTTAAGTGATGAGCAATTGAGAATGTGAAACAGTCAAGATCAATCTCATATGAAGGTGAAATGAAGAACAGAAAAATGAAGAAAATGAAAGAGGGAAAACCATTATGTATTTCCTCATAGTTTGTTACAAGTGAACTGAATGAATTGACAGTGGAGAGAGTTTATGTATTTATATACAATGACACACGTGACACTACAAGTGATCTCATCCATGGAATTCTAACAAACTCTTTAACTAACTTTGCATAGTATAGCTGTATTTTTAAAATTAACTCCTAAGAAATTGACAACTAACAAACAGCAAATACCAATCTCATCACACATTATACAATCCAGCAAAATAAACACCTCAATTTATTGACAACAACTTCTAAACCAACAGACAAAATAGGACAAGGGAAGAGAACAGTTGCTTACATCCAGGTAAGCAGCAAGTGTATCCTTGTGCTTCTTCTCAAGCTACTCGAAGGAGGAGGCTAGCATTGGCACGTGTATCTTCATAGCAGTCCCTATATCCCTAATCAGCAAACTGTATTGGTTGAGCTCGGGGTTTCCACCGACCATGAAATCTTTATCTTTCCATTGACCCTCACTATTTGCATAGTCTTGTTACTCACCACAGTCCTTCCTTTCCCTACAAATCATGAAGACAACGATTAGATAAGCAAAGACAGATACAAAGCCTACCATTTGGGGAATCAGAAAACCCTAACACAAAGATAAACCCTACAAATCCATATTCTCTCTGAAATCATCAAACAAAGATAAAAATTGGGGAATCAATTAACCCTAAAACATCTGAAATTAAAAAAACCTAACCTCTTATTGGTAGATAGACTTCCTGGGGTTCTTCCTCAGCATGTTCTCCACCGACGTTCAGAGGAGGGGGTGGAGGGGAGGTCGACGGAGCCCGTGAGGCACTCACTGACAGAGAGGAGGCCGGAGGGGTTGATGACCGAGCTCGTGCGCCACCGACAAATGGAGGAGAGTCCAGAGGGGTGGTGGACTCATCTTCCGCTGCAGCCACTGAAAGAGGGGGAGGCGCCTGTCGGGTGGTGTCCGTCGGTGTTGGAGAGGAGGCCATGGTTGCCGGCGAGGAAGAGCCGCTCCGTACCAGCCGTCTCTTCGGGGGTAGTGGCTTCCGAGGAGCTGGTGGCTTCCTAGGGCTCCTCCGAAGTGGTGGTGACGCCGGCTGAGTTGGCCTCGGAGGTGGTGGTGGTGACGCGGGCTGAGTTGGCGGAGGTGGTGGTGGTGACACGGGCTGAGTTGGCGGAGGTGGTGGTGGTGACACGGGCTGAGTTGGCGGAGGTGGTGGTGGTGACGCGGGATTAGTTGGGACCCGAGGTGACCTCCGAGGAGTGGTGGCCGGTTGTGGAGTGGGGGCCGGTTGTGGAGTGGTGGCCGGGCTCGGCGGTGGTGGAGTAACCCTTGGGCGAACATGGATCTTCTTGGACTTTTTTGGTGGCATGTTGGAGGCCGAGCACGACGGTGGTGAGTGTGAAGAGGACAGAATCGGAGGTGGTGATGGTGAGAGTGAAGAGGAATCGGTGGTGATGGTTGGGGTTTGGTGAGAGTGGAGGAATCGGTGGAGAGAGAGAGAGAGATGAGGGTTTTGGTTTCAGAATGAGTGAGAGAGAGAGAGAGAGAGGGGAGGGTTTGGGGGGTTCTTGAGAAGTGAGAGGGTTTTGGTTTCAGAAGTGTGTGGACAACCTAACGACACGTCAACCCATTGAACAGAGTGGGGGGGGGGGGGGGGGGAAATCCCGCCTAATTGAATTTCATTCAAGAGACGAACGGTGGTTATGTTTGTCCCTTGAATAATGTAGAGTTAAAAAATTTCATTGAAAATTAATTTGGACCGAGTATTATCCCGCCAAATATTAACTTTGGGCCGAATATTATCCCGCCTATGTTATTTATATGTGTTGGTGTTGATAATAACTTTTATGAAGGTTATATAAAAGATTATAACTTTTATAATTACATATAACATTAGGTATAAAAATATATGAACTCGTATAAATATAAATTCATATCTTTCATATTTGTAACATTTGTTCTAGTTTTTATACCACTTATATATATTTAAAAATGCAATTCTAGTATTTGGTTTAACCAATCATCTATAAAATTAGAACGAATATACGATATAAAACTAAAACCAATGTATCTTGGTAAGAAACGACCTCTCATATCTCGATCTCACACAAAAATTAGAAAATTCTGACATCTTCATCTAAAACGAAATTTAGAAATCTCGGCCTTAATCATATGTTTTGCTTCATTCTTCTTCCTCGACGTCTTCCCCGTCCTCGACGTCTTCACCTTCCTCGCCTTCTGTTTCAATCCCATACTCTTCGGAGGCTTCTTCTTCAGTTTCGACCTCTTGGTCTTCCTCAGCTTCGGTTTCTTCGCTCTCTTCTTCATCGTCGCTCTCTTCTACATGGATGAATAGCTGGAGATCAACGACAAGGTTAAAATGCCCAGTAATGGCAGGGGCGTCCTCTCGATAGGCTTCATCTCCGCCTGGAATGATATCACCTTCGATTGTCGCCAAGGTTCTAGCATCATAGATGTTCCTATGTGACATTACATTCACCACCTTCCATCCATCGCCCACCTTTGGGTCATCAACATAGAACACTTGCTTTGCCGTGGTTGCCAAACAGAATGGAGAATCATCATACCAACTGCTTTTCGTGTCAATAGATAACAACCCATGATCGATCATATGCGTGATACCGAGATTGTTGGGATCAGTGTCATACCATCTGCACTTGAATAGCACCACTGGCATGTCGTTGGCGTACAACAGTTCAACCACGACTCCAAGGATCCCATAATAGTCGTTGTCCTCTGTACTTACCTTCACTCTACAATTTTGGGTAAGCAATTTTCTATCTCTGTTCCACGACACGAACTTCACCCCATTCACAACACAAGATGAGTAAATCCTATGAAGTTGGGGTTTTCTCGCCAAATTAAGAATCTCTGGTTGAACAGATATAGCCTCATCTCTTTGTTGTCCATAGATCTGTAAATAAGTGGCCATTACTTAGTGCAACGATGACAACAAACCATTCAAACCCATGAATAACATAAGTACAAAGAATGCTTACCCATCCGACGAAATAGCGATGGAAATGCAACCTGCGATCCTTGTCATTGTGATCTGGATAATGTTGTGTGCAGAGCTCCTCGTGTGCGTCTAAGTAGGATGACGCTTCATCACAATTAAGTAAGACTTGCCAATGAGCCTCCAGAATATCCTCTCCACTTAGTCGTGCACGTGAATTATATCTTTGTGGGCGCACAAGCTCGGAAACAACATAAATATCGAACACAAAAGGAGTAGTGGTTGATGTCCCTTCCTGACCTTCTCCAACCTCCAAGTACAAATTACAATAGGTCACTGCCTCTTCTGCGAGGTAACGTGTGGTAATGGTTCCTTCTGGGTAACGAAGGTTGACGACATATTTCTTGTATGCGCCATGTTGTCTGAAATAGGATGGGTGTAATTTCAATGCGACGAAATGAACAAGAGATATAAATTAAACGAAATTTAAGATGAGAGTAATAAATGTACCGTTCTATTGGATACATCCAGGTGTAATGCACAGGGCCGGTGAGCAACACTTGGCGAGGAAGATGAACTAGGAGATGGACCATAATGGTGAAGAAGTGAGGAGGAAAAATCATTTCAAAGCTGCATAGAATCTGTACATCCAGGTGTAACTACGGGAAGTTGTCATGAAGAATGTTCATCACCGGATCAACGCTAGAAGAACTTGAAGCCCCTTGCTCCAAATATCGCGTTCTGGCAAGGGAGAAAGTCGGCTCCACCGGGGCTTCGCCATGTTTGTCCCAAACTGTATAACATGGATCCATACCTCTACTATACAAGTGTGAGAACATTTGTCCAGGTGTCAATGGGTCTCGACCATTACGACAATGGTTGCACGGACAATGAAAATGGGTCCTCCCTGTTGCTTTCTCGATCTCATGGACAATTCGCACAAACTCGATTATCCCATCAACATATTCTTTAGATAGAAATAGAAGTTGCATCCAACTCTTATCCATCATCTTTGCACAACCCACTCCCTATTAAGAAATATATCCACCATAAATTCAACACAAACACACATATTTGCTATATATGCTCCAATTTCACAAATTAAAGTTTCTATGAACACAAGCACACATATATACTATATATTACATATGTGAATCAACACAAACACTCCTATGTCAATCCCTTGCTCAAATTTTCATTCTTTTTCAAAAGAACCAAAAATTCCACAATTTCAACCCTAGCTCAACATAGACACATATTTGCTATATATTATATATATAATCACAATGCACAAATGATTTAAAAATATATCACAACACTAACCTCAAATGTCACCAATCCTTCTTCAAATGTAACAAATTTGGGGAGAATTTGTGAATTTTTTTTTTAAAGATTCACCATGAAAGAGGATGAAGAGGAAGACAAAGCTCTCGGCTGCTCCCGTATACCCAACACAACAATTCAACCTTAAACATTTAAGGTAACAAGTACACATTCATTAATGCAGTGGTTGGAAAAGTTGAATTCAAGGGACGAACAAATATTTGTTTGTCCCTTGAATGAGGTCAACGTCTGGTCAACTGCATGACACATGGGCTTGTTGAATTGGGCTAGATCTATGTGATTCATATTCACTTCCCAGGTAACGGCCCATTGTATTTGTAAGGTCAAACAAAACACACTTGAAGCAACAAATTAATACATACAAATCATATCATACAAAACCTACTTTACTTGATGCTAAGTTCAACAAACCGATATCCAAAATGTTATGTTCAAGAAACCGACATAGTAGCTACAATACCATACAAAAGCCTTAAGTCTGAACAGTCTACTTGCCTTCTTACCAAATCCGACTACGAGAACGAAAACATTACATGAATTAAGACACGATTACATAAAGTGGAGGCCATGGCTACTTCTTCGCAAATGAAACGACGAGTTCTCCCAGCTGACAGTTGCGTTCGATTAGAGCCCGGTTGCGCTCAGTTAGCTCCCGGTTGCTCTCCATTAGACACCAGTTGCGTTCTTCCACTTCATAGAGCCGCTCAATTAGATTCTGGTTGCGCTCGGTTAGATCCTGGTTGATTTCTACCATCTGACGGAGCAATGGGTTCTCGCTACTGGTTGCATCATCCTCCTCAGCAGCCGTGACATGAATCTTCTCCTCTTTGCCCCTCGACACTTCCTCCATCTCTTCACTATAAGGAGTCCACTACGAATCATGACATTATATTCATAAGCATGACATTATTCATACAATGTATCATGATGATTTAAAGGCAAATAAGTTCATTTTAAGAGTCATATGCACCAAAGGAACAAATCAACATCCATGTTTTAGAAAATGAATATTCCTATGAACAAAACAACATTCGATCTAGAAATACAATGCACCAAATTCAGTCATGAATGAATTACATTCATCTCCACCAATGCACCAAAACAACATTCGATCTAGAAATACAATGCACCAAAACAACATTCGATCTAGAAATACAATGCACCAAAATCAGTCATGAGGGAACAAAGAAGCTAAGGCCAAAAAATTCTTCTCCAACAACATCAATCATTAATGAATTACATTCATCTCCACCAAAATCAGTTCTTGCCTTCATTACAAAGTAAATTAAAAGCATTTTGTTTACCTGACGTTCGTATGGCTCATCCCCTCCAATCCATGGGTACTTTTCTGGACAACCGCTCGGCCAACTACCGGAAGTGTCTGACATGCCTATGGACGGAACAACATGGAGTATAAGCAATAGAGAGAGAGGGAATCAATGAACTGAATTATGTAGAATCTGTTAACTTGTTCAACCGATAGTTTGTTACAGCAAGAGGCTTTATATAGTCTGAAAATGTGATGACTTGACACTAAATGTTAGTATGACAGTTAGAGGCTTTTATCAAAAACTGGTAAGTGTGTGCTGTTTGTGTTCTTCTAGAGTCAAGTCCTCGAATCTGTGTGGGTTTGAGTGTGTGTGATCCATGAGTCCAGTTACATCATAAACAAGAAAGCTCAATTTCAGAAATCACTTCGCCGAAATGCTAAAAGAATAAAATGGATGTCACGCATAAGAGGCCAAATGAATAGATTGTCACTTTGTCATTGTATTAGCAGATTGATTATAAACAAAATCCTCAATGGAAGCCACCCAAGCCAAGGAGAATCCTCAATGAAAGGAAAGAGATGAGGTCGAATTGAGCAATGATGAAATTGGGGATGAAATTGGGGTTTTTTTCGTTCTCCTACAACTACAGGTTCTAATCCTTCGAATTGAGCAATGGAAGACACCCAAAGCCAAGGAGAAGTAGCAGCTAGTTCAAAGGAAACAGATCTGGATGAAACCAATGGAGGCTAGGGCGATTTGGGTTTCGGATCTGGAATCACAGATCTGGAATTCTAGTCGAACCAAAACAAAAACCAATTAATCAAACAGATCAATCGAAAGGATGGAGAAGACTCACCTGATCGAGCGCGACGGCAAGTGCAGAACAATGCAAGGAAGTCGAGGAAGAGATGCCAAATACCCCGGCCCTCACTGTCTGGAATAGAGGATGCAAAATAACCTCACTGTCCGGAGAAGACGATATATGCCAAACACGTACGGAGTCACATGTTTTTTTTAAAGTACAGTTGAATCAAGGGACGAACATATATATGTTCGTCCCTTGAATGATGATGGTACGACTGCACCTGACAATCCTCGATCATTCACCATGTTTATCGATGGTCAACGGCTTGGTCAACCTCCACTCAGTATTCAGGAGACGAACTTAGTAATTGTTCGTCTCCTGAAAGGCTCCCTTGGATGGGTGTACATCCGGTCCTATTGTAAGTGACGACCCAGGCTTTGTTCGTCTCTTGAAGTGCATTCAGGAGACGACAAAAAAGCCGTTTGTGTCTAGAATTGAACGTGAATCTGGCCTAGTGATATAAAAATTGATTGCACAATTCATATTATGTAAGTGCTACTCCGGGTGTTTGCTAGTTTGTTGGCAAGTACGTAGAATAGAGTTATATGAAGAAAAGGGAGAGAATACTAGCTAAATATGCGTAAATGTTTACTATTTGAAGCCTCATATATACCGTAATGTTTTGAAGGAAATCCCTACTAGGGTGAATCAAATCAATAATCTTCTCTTTTCGTGACCTAAAATTAAGGGGGACAATATGTGATCAATCTGAATCTAAATTTAGTCCTTCCATAGTAAACCATGTAGCTAGAAATACCCATTTAATTAGGCCTTCACTAATTCTCAACCCCTTGAAACTTGGAAAGCAAATTTAGATCACCTCATGTGAAAATCTGAAACAATTAATTAATAACCAATTATCTTTAATATCCTTGTCTACCCATATTTAGAAATCTCAGCCTTTGAACATTCCATATATATTAATCTTCATCAATAATTGTTGGTGGAATATCTCAATCTCTTCCCTTCTTCCTCCACACCAATCAATAAAAACCCTAACTTCAACCTGGGCGTGTGTAACATTATTCTTCAAGGAGGAAGAGGAAGAAGCAAAAGATGTCGTTCACTGGAACCTTAGACAAATGCAAGACTTGTGACAAAAAGGTCTATATCGTAGATTTGGTATCCGCAGATGGTGTTGCTTATCACAAGAATTGCTTCAAATGTAACCATTGCAACGGAAAGCTAGTGGTACGTACGTAATTGTGATTCGATACATCAATTATACATATATATTATATGCTAACGATATTCAATTGAATCGTGTACTATATATATATATATGCTATCTTTCTATATGAATAAAATGTTTGTGTAACCTACTGTTGGCATTTTATGATGAATATTTAGTTGGGCAGATTCTCCTCCATAGATGGGGCCTTGTATTGCACCCCACACTTTGAGCAGCTCTTCAGGGAGGGAAAGTTTCAACAATGTAATCTTTTTCTTCTTCTAAAAATATATAATTAATGTTTCTTTTTACCATTATATCCATTTTTTTTATGGAGTATATATGTGTGTTTTTTTTCTAAATCCTTTTTACTTCTTATCAACAGCCAGAAAGCCAGCTGAGCAGGTGAACAATCCCTTTTTTACTAATTTTCTTCCTATTTTACACTCAATTGTTTGATTTAAAAAAAAAAAAAAGGGATCAAATTACAAAATTTGAAAATTTAGTTGTTGGTGGGGTGCAGGGAATAGCAAAAAGTACAAGCAAGCTATCTTCGGTGTTCTCCGGCACTCAAGACAAATGCTCTGTTTGCAAGAAGACAGTTTATCCACTTGAGAAGGTTAAATTTAGTTTCATCATTTTCGATCACCTTAAACTTCTTTTTCAGAAAATGTGAATTTAATTCCCAAATTAATCACTCAAATCTGCAGATTTGTTAGTCACATAATTCTTATTTTATACTGTACTTAATTCTAAAATATGTTTGATATTAATTGAATGTATTTAATTAGGAAAAATTTTAATTGTAAAAGATGGATGGCTTGTTTATTTTTCTTGAGTCTGAAATAAATAAGGTATGTATATATGTGTGTAGATTACGGTGGAGGCGGCTGACTACCACAAGACATGCTTTAGATGTGCAAAAGGAGGTTGCTTTGTGTCACCATCCAACTACGCAGCCTTGGATGGATACGTCTACTGCAAACCCCACTTCGCCCAACTCTTCAAGGAGAAGGGCTCCTACAGCTCCTTCACCAAGAGCATCGACAAGAAGGGCGAGGGTGAAGGAACCGAGGATCCAACTCCAGATGAGGCTGGGGTAGCCGACGACCAGAGCCCCCACGAGTAGGTGGCCAGAGTCGATGGTGAACGCACGTATACCCTATACGAGACCAACATTTACCGCAATGTTTCCAATTTTAAAATAAAAAAAAAGGGGTTAATATGTATTGATAAATGTAATGTATGTATGCCACAAATGGATCTTCTTTGATTCCCATATTGTAAAAATCCTAGCTAGTTTTAGGGTTTTGTTTTGATTGCCTTACTTCCCTTACTGGAAGGCTACATTTTTCGGATCCAGTAAAGGTTTTGTGTGTTTATTGTGCAAAACCGAACCATATTAATCGTCTTTAAAAAAAAAAAAGGATTATATTTTTTTTTGATCATTTCCAGGTCAAGTGGGTTTAGCCCACTCTACATTTGGATCGGGTTACTGTAGGCCCATTTAAGGGGTTGACCCTCCCACTCACAAGTGTCTCCATGTTTCCACGGGGATTCGAACTTCGAACCTCGAGGCATGGGATGTAGCCCCATAACCACTACACCAACTTGTGATTGGTAAAGGATTATATTTTAACGAGTATATTTACACATAAAGGTAATTTGTAGATACTAAATGTAATTTTATAATATTGGGTTAACATATTCCCGTGTACGAGACAGAATACACACTAGTTTGTTATATTTTCATGAACGGTTCATCTATCTTATACCTAGGGTCATAAGTTAAGCCATATTGCGAAACTATTTCCCTAAATAACATGAGTGAACCCTAGAATGTATTTTAAAAATGGGTATATTAGGTTTATCTATAAGATTATCCTATGCCCTTAAGCCATGTGATGGGAAATCCTCTTATTAACGAATACATTTAGGCCTCATTTGGTTGAACACGAAAAAAGTACGATTCCTGAGAACTTGCGTACTAGGAATTGAATTCTTGAGAGTTACACTTCTCGGGAATTGATAAAAGGGGTTTAGATGAATTTGGGTTTTAAAAATAGTAACAAAGGTAGAAAAAAAAAATTTACATAAAAAATGGTGAAAGTGGAACTTACCAAGTTTCCCCTAAGTAAATCAACTCTAAAATGAAGGAATTGAATTTCACATGAAGTAAAATTCCTTGGCTTTTCTATAATCAAAATTTTAACAAAACACATTGACAAGAGGGTTTCTCGGTCAAATAAATTTGTATTCAAGACCCCGCTATAGTATAGGGAGTCAGGTTCGTCCTCAAGAGAGAAGTTAGCATTTCTAGTTTAGTTGGTTTCAGGGTCCGAGAATGGAGGAAAAAGGTGGATGCCGACAAAGAACAAATGGGTCAATGTCGAGCGGGGAGGTCGACGTCGACTAAGATTTGGTCGACGTTGAGGGTTGGAGAGGGAAGTGGTGGTCGGTGTCAAGTGAAGGGGTTTATGCTTTTAGGAGATTTAAATTGTATATTGGAAGTGGATGATAAGTGGCCAGTTAAAAGAGATTTCCCGGGAGAGTTCGAAGAGCTAAAATCTATCTTGGAAGATTGTGGCCTTGGGGACTTCTCGTATTCCGGAGTTGCCCGCACCTGGAACAACAAACAAGGGGGGTGATGTTAGAATTGAGCGTAAATTGGATCGAATCCTTGTAAATGATAGCTGGTTGGAGGTGTATGAGGATACCAAGGGCTTCTTCGATACCCCTGGTTTTTCTGACCATTCTCCTGTTATAGCCATCATGCGCAACAGAAAATCCAACAAGCGCTATTCGTTCAAATACAAGAACTTTTAGGGTAAAGAAGCCGAATTTCTGGACATTGTTAAGGCTGCGTGGTTAGTAGATAATGGAGGATCTAAACAGCTGAAACTCGTCCAGAAGCTCAGAAATGTAAAGGAGGCTCTCAAGCCTTAGGATAAAGTTCGGTTCCCTGAACTACAAACCCAAATTAGCCTTAACAAAGGGACGTTACATGAGCTGCAGATTCAGGTTCAGCAATGACATGGGGATGTGCATTTGGCGTCAAAAGTCAAGAAGGCAGAGGTGGAGCTGCGCAACAATGTTGCAAGGCTGATTAGCATAACAACCCAAAAAGCTAAGCTGCATTGGCTTACTATGGGAGAAGAAACCTCTTCTATCTTTTATAGGAATGTAAAAGAGCAAAGAGCAAGAAACGCTATTGTAGTAATGAAGGATGATCGGGGTAACAAGTTGCATGAAGAGTGAGAAATCAGAGCTCATGTTCTTCAGTTCTTCAAGAACCTTCTCTCCTCATCAGTGGACACTGGGCCATTTCCTCAGCTTGAGCCGAGGCAACAGCTCAGTTATGTTGATTCGGATCTGATGACCAGACTACCCAACTATGATGAGGTCAGAAAGTGTATTTGGAACATTGGGAGTAACAAGTCCCTTGGACCCGATGGTTTTGGCACCTAGTTCTTTAAAGATGCATGGTAGATTGTGGGAAAGGACACATGTGAAGCAAACAGAGAAATTTTCAGAAATGGTAGAGTGGTTAAGCAGCCTAATGGAACTTTCATCAGCCTCTTGCCTAAGGTAGCCAATCCAACAATTGTTAAGGATTTGAGACCGATCTCCTGATGCAACACAGTAATGAAAGATGTCTCTAAGATCATTGTTGGGAGGCAGAGATATGTCTCACAAGTGCGCAGTAGCTCTTGAGGTGGTGAATGTTTATGGGACAAAGAGGGTATTTCAAACATGCATAATCAAAGTTGACCTTTATAAGGCCTATGATTACCTGAGATGGGATTTTATTCGGGCCACACTTGTTTACTTAAATTTCCCTACCTCATTGGTGGAGATTATCATGGAATGCGTATCTACACCATCTTTCTCCATCTTGATCAATGGAAGTTCTTAGCATGATGATATAGAAGGCTACGTGAGCCCCGACATTTAAGTTCGACCCGAGATGCAAGGCTCTGAAGCTTGCCCACCTTGCATTTGCAGATGATCTTCTTCTATTCTGCCATGCTGATTTAGTGTCTGTAAGGATCCTGAAGGAGTGTCTAGATGAGTTCTTTGTTGTGTCTGGGCTGAAAGCTAATCGTGAGAAGAGTACTGTGTTTATCTCAGGAGTGTTAGACAACGTGGCCGAGTCTATTGTTCAGCAGTTGGGCTTTGAGCAAGGAAGCATCCTGATCAAATACCTGGGTATTCCTCTTCACTCCAAAAAAGTTAAAGTTCATGAATATGGGGACCTGTATGGGAAAATTGAGAAACATATTCAGTCATGGGCTGCTAGAAAGCTTTCTTATGCAGGGAGGTTGTAGCTGGTGAAAGTTGTTTGTACTGGGGTCTTCACCTTTTGGAGTCGTGTCCTTATTCTTCCCAAAGGAGTAGTTCATCAAGTGGAAAGCATGTGCAGATGCTTCCTATGGAATGGTAGTAACGAAGGGCATGAGCATCTAGTGGCGTGGGACTGTGTTACCAAGCCCCTAGCTGAGGGTGGCCTAGATATTAGAGATCTTAGCTTGGAACAGAAGTGTTCAAGCCAATTTGCTAGGGGATATGGCCCTTGCATCACCGAGCATTTGGCTCCGTTGGTATGCCCAGAATCACCTAAGAGGTATGGATGTGTGGGATGTCAACCTGAAAGTTGATGATTCCTGTTTCTGGAAGAGCATCCTTGAGACGAGGAATGATGTCAGAAGCGCTCTCTCAGCTTCCAACAACCACCCGATCTCTCTTTAGTCGATCTTGAAGCCGAGTGGGGGTTTATCCTACTCGGGAACTTATGAGCTGTTAAGGAACAGGGGTGCTGAGACTTTCTAGAGAGAGTTACAGTTACTGTGGAAGAAACTGTGGAGCAGGAAATGGGCCTATATCGTTTGGCTTGCAGTTAGGAATAGATTGGAAACTAGAAATCGAGTGAAGTATTGGAAGGGGAATGATGCCTCCGTGTGTGTGTGTGTTGTGCAAGCAGGAGGAGGAAACGACATCACACATGTGGTTCAGTTGTCCAAAAACCAGACAAGTACAGTCTTTAGTGTTGGGTTGGGTCGGCGTGGGGTGCAGGTTCCAATCGATTGAAACTGGACTGCAGTGGTTTGCCAGCGAGGTCTCCAGTTGCCGAAAAACATTGCCATTTCAAGCTAAATTGCTGGCGTTTGAAGCATTGGTGTATTTCACCTAGATGGGAAGGAAAAAATTTGTATTTGGTAATGAAACTTTTGATCCCCATGTTTATGCAAATATTATTATTGATAGTTGTAAAGCTTGTATTTCTGTGAAGTGGAAGTGCAAGTCACTCACTGAATACACTTGGAAAAAATTCATACTTAGGTAGATGAGTTCTGGGAGGTAGGTGGCGTGAGCGACTAGTAGCACTTGCAGACGGTGGATGAGGTATTGGGTACTTAGTTAGATTTGCTATCTTTTGGAGGGTATAGGGGCCATTTTGGGTATACGGTTCCCCTTTTTCATGAGACCCTGAGTTTGGTCTCATCTTGTTTGTATCTGATATTATCACCCCATCTATATATTTACCTTTTCAGGAAAAAGCAATGAAGGTGCAAGCTTCCAAGGTAAGGGTTTACCACAACAATAAACATATGTGTAAATCATGAATCACATAAAATAGCATGTTTTGCATCAAAGAATCAATTCGCATCAATTCCGATAATTTAGGCAAATTAACTCTAAAAAATAAACCTAATTGTTTCCACATTTTCTTAATTCGGATTAATAAACTCGCGAATAAAAACCCTAATTACTATCCACGTTTGCAACATGAATTCCCTGAATTCTCATTCAAGGGTTAAACATAGAGGTAGATGATGATAGAAACACAAAAAATTATGAATTCATAAATCAAGCATGCATCACCGTTGGGCTCACCCCATCCCTAGAAGATGGAAATTAGAAACAAAACATGATGAAAGCAAACAACTTTAACATTAAAACCAAACTAAAACTTACAAAATCTTCCTCTCTCTCTCTCTCTCTCACACACACACACACACCTCCTCCCTCCTAACGACTTGCGTCCAAAGACGACTTGACTTTAATGCATAAAATTCTAGGCCTAGGCCCTATATTTATAATAGACTAATCCTTGCTAGCCAAGGAAAGTAATTCTTATACTAAGATAAATAGAATAACTAAAATCTATCTAATATTAAAATCCCTAGGTTAAATAGAGAATTACCCATAAGGCAAGTGTCTATCTAAGAATAAAAAGATCTATAAAAAACATGGCTAAGCAATCTCTCTTGGATTTGGAATATTTCAAGCGCGTCTGTGGTAAACAGGTTTCCTATCGATGTCGAGTGCTCCTGGTTGGCATCGAGTCTACTTTCATCTTTTTCAGCATTCAACTTCATCTTGAAACACACTTTTTCGAGTCCTTGTTCGTCTGATTGATGCATATGAATATGCGTTGGAAAGCTCTTTCCAAGAACTACAACTCTCATGCAGGCATCAGCTTTTGATTCAAAATTATTTATGGCAAAAATATGGCTTTTCTCCAGCTGCACTATCACGTGCTCTTCCTTATCTTCTCCATTGCCTTCATGGTTTTCGTTTAAGCTTCAATGTTCATCCAAGCTTATCCAAATCAGCTATATGTACCTAAAAAACACACCAATTTTTTTGTAGACTCCATATCTTGCAATATTAAACATAACTACACATTTTTCTATAATTCCCAACCTAGAAACATAAATAATAGAGAGAAGTTGAAGTGAAAATAAGCACAAAACATGATCAAATATAGGCACATCAAATCGCCCCATACTTAAGCCTTCTTGTCCCAAAGCAACAACTTGGATGGTCATACAGGCGAAACAAACTAAACTCTCAACATTGTGGATCTATTCTTATATTACCACTGACAATCAATTTCCATGGGTATCATGAATGACCCCGGATACTTAGTGCTTCAGACTCTTCACCATGGTGTCCCATCTCGCATGAACTAACATCTCAAGCAAGCAGGGTCGATCATCCTTAACTCCTTAGTGACCAGATTTTATTTCACTTGTTAAATTTTCCATTATTATCATCATCTTGCCATCAAACTCCAAAAATAATACCAACAAAAAACAACCATACAATATCTCCAAAAATAACTTCCATTCTCAACATAATCTCTAGATAGGTCATAAGGTATAAGAATTGGCAATATGTATAACATGAGGAGCAAAATGTGATATAATGATTTAAGACTCATAATATGGCTTTCTTGTGATGTAAATAAGCATAGGTAAGACTAGGATCTATAGAATAAGCTCATATGGAAAATGGTGGTCGGCGAACGTTGTTAGCTTTCACTTTGCCCAAATAATAATGATATCCTAACTCAATGCTCAAACCAATAGATTGATAAACCAATAAATTAGTATAGCGATGAAGTCTGGAGTCGAACCCACAGAGAAAGAACGGTTGCAGATATAATATTCCTAACAATGATTTCTAAGACAATAGCAATAGTTTATAGCAATTAGATGACAAAGTAAAGCGAATAGAATAATAATTGCAAAGTATTGATAACAAGATAGAAAAGCATTTCACCTATAATTCTCGACAATGGTTGAGGTTCAAGATCCTAGGATTTATTCAATAGTATTTATAAAGCATATGTCGACTTGACTAAGGTTGATTGATCCTCAAAGATACAATCTTTTTATTCAATATCACTGAAGAATAGCATTAAAGACTCAAGTTCTAAAGACCAATTGGCATATGGATTCAATGCAAATAGAAGACAAGGGAGAAACCCTCTCGGCCCTATACACATCTACTCGACATAGATCAATCGAAATCATCCACTATAAAGGAATATAAATATCGCTAAGTCAATGACTTCGTTTGCTATATAGAAAACAACAACGAATTCATAGCATATATGCAATTGCTGACATGGTGATCAATCATAGAAAGGAACACAAATTCATATAAATAAGAACCAGATGATAAATATACTTAGAAATAACTAATTAAAATCAAATCATCACAACTCATTCAACCATGTCTTCGAATTACAGGTGAAACTATGAGTTTAGCAACTCATAGCCAAAGTAACCCTCTTATCTCTCAAGGTGTGTCCTTAAACCGTGCCTCTCAACAAATGCATGAAAATAACCTAAATAGAGTCATGCAAAACCCTAGAGAATAAGATATTAATATAATAATTAAATAGAATCTTCGAACTAAAATCGGCAATTGCTTAACACGGGGGAACGGCGGGCGCCGGTGGAACAACGACGGGCGCCGCTCCATCAGATCCACAATCCTCCTTATCTTCGACATTGTGCTTCCTTGCTCCTTTTATGCTCATTCCTTAGCCTTCTTATTCTTCAAAATCATGCATTTAAGCTCCTCCAAGATCCCATCCAAGGTCGGAATGTAAAACTGCAGAATAAACACTAAAAAGGCGTAGATTACGAACTCGAATTGATCCTTCACATGAAAGATATAGAAATAGACCAAAATATGTAAAGGCTCAGATTTTTCAAATCCTAATTTTTCCAAAAAAGATGATTAAAAATGAATTTAAGTCGAATTTAAAACTCGTTTAGCGGATTCCGACCAGAATATAAATCTGACAAACAATTTCCGTCCTTGACCTCGAAAATTCAAAATAATTATCGGATGGCGATATCCTTTTCGGTTTTAAAAATCCAATAGATCGAGAAAGCGGGATTCGGGAAAACTAACATTTGAGGACTAAATTCGAGATTCGAAATTCGCGTATTCGGAATTTATTTCCGAGTATTGCTTAGCCAATTCCACACTCAATCCTCACCAACTCCCTCACCTCACCATACCTCTTTCAGATCACCCTACCTCGTCGTTTACCACACTCATAACCATCCCTCCCATTGTCATTCATTCACCATCACCCTCTCCCGCTTCATTTCATCACCATCATCAACCACTGTCATCTTCCACCTTACCATCTCCCTCCCTCTCGTCGCCACCCACGCCACCACCATTCACATCTTAGTCCACCACCATCTCCTCCTCACTCTCTCACCCCGCAACCGCCATCATCCTTTCCCCTGCTTTTCCAAGAGCGCCGTCGTCGCAACATCTACTCTTTGCCTCCTCCACTCCACCTCGAGCCAGCAGTGGAAGGCCTCCTCGACGCCCTCCCAGGAGCCACCAATAGCATCCGCATCAGAAGGAG
This sequence comes from Persicaria tinctoria, assembly GCA_037127255.1. NCBI lineage: Eukaryota > Viridiplantae > Streptophyta > Magnoliopsida > Caryophyllales > Polygonaceae > Persicaria > Persicaria tinctoria. Next base: position 54,438,188 of record JBANSL010000001.1, on the reverse strand, counting down.
TCGGAGACCAAGCGAGCAGCGTCGTCCAACATCTGCCCTGTTCGAGCGCGAACTCCGCTTCGGTAAGCCGTTCTCCACCGTTTTCGATCAGAATTGTCCTCGAGCTTCCCCATCACGCTCACCTATATCCGGCGCAGGTTCGACGAGCCATTGCGAGCCTCCAACGATGCCAGGAACTCCGATCGAGAGCTTCGAAGTCGCGAACCCCTCGGTGACCTTCCTCCATTTTCTTCCTTCCTCGATTCCATTTTGTCCTTCCTTCGATGTCTAGATTAGTCGTGAGTGTGCGTGAGCTGAGTGCGGGATAATCGAGTGGGCTCGATAGCTCCGGCGAGCTTGAGAGAGGGAGCGAGCGGACGAGCAGCGCGGTGCGAGAGGTGGGAGGCCGGGAGTGCGAGCGAGGTGAGGACGAGGGAGCTAGGAGAGCTGTGGCATGTGGGAGTGTGAACGAGGATGAGGCTGCAAGTCCGAGTATTGGGCAGCTACCGGGCGAGCGCGAGGCGAGCCTGAGCAAGGACGAGAGCGCGAGCCGGTGTCGATCGGAGTGGTGCAGGCGGGAGATCTCCATAGACTCACGTGGGCCCTACCTCACTTTTATATATATATATATATATATATATACACACACACACACACTATATTAACTGTTTGATTAACTGGTTGGGGATTTATATTTTTGGGTTCGGTTCGGTTTGGGTTTATCCGCCTATTAAAATTAGTCAATGGTATTTAAAATAAAATATAATATTATTCGGACTTAAATATTTAAAGTGAATTTGAAAAAGAATTTCAAAGATCGGAAATAGATTTAATAAATAAATTGAAAAAGTAATTTTGGCGAGTAGTTTTCAAGGGTCAGAATTCTTAACTATTTGACACGGATTTTTAAATGGTTTTGGAACTAACTTGGGAACCCGACTTGTTCGATGACTAACTAGCATGATGATATGATCGTTTGACTAACGACATGATATGTGTAAGTAATAGCATGACGTATGATGATTTATTTTAAGAGATTGAATATTGGTTGCTTATGATGATGATGTTATATATCTTTAAGAAAAGTATGCGTATGAAATAGTAATATGTGAATTCGGCTAAGTATGATATGGAGGTTATTTTAAGCTGATGATTTGTCAAGTTATGATGAACGGTATGAGATGAGAGATGTTTGATCATGGTGAACTGAAAGTATGGTTGGTGTGAGCTTGCTTATTTATTTGCTTGGATGAGTGTGTAATATATGTGATCAGAAAAGCTATAGCAGTATACTCAGTATATTCTCGTTATGTAATTAGGCGATATTCTGTGATCGTAACTACTGTGTGCTGGATTCTTCTTTTGCTTATCTTCTATAGCCAGGTAAGTACCTCTGGGGCTTACTCAATAACCAGTACCTCCTACCTGATGTGTCATATAGTATATAGGTGTTGCATATGCATAAAAGCATGTCATGTAGTATCATGCTTAGAAATTGCACTTACGAATGAGCATCCTTATTCTGTTTGCGTTTGAATACAGAAAGACCATTATCTGTGAGTCCTAGAGTCCTTTCTAGGGTCATAGGACAGCCCAGCTCCATCGGGTTTCGTCCTGAGTCATTCGAGTCGTTGGAACACCTTTACTATTATCAACATTATTATTTTCTTTTCGCAAGATCCACGATATGATGATGAGATTCGATATGCTATAGAATCGAACTCGCCAGTCTCCACCCTATCTGGAAGATGGGTGGTAGTAGAAGAGGGATATACCACTTGGTATTATTTGTTAAGGCCTTACTTAATATTATGCGTATATGAATTAGAAGCATGATAGTGTGGTTAATATTTTAGTATTTCATGAAGGCATCCTTTATTCTAGATATATGCGTATTATATGTCCTCAGCGCGGTCAGAGGACCCGCGGGCGGACTCTTGCCCTGACTTTGTGGTATAGTTTCAGATACCCGTTTCACTGCTTGATTTCATGCTGTTATGACGGGGTCCATTCATATGGCGGAGAGTGAGTGTTGAAGCCTGACTTCACCAAATTTCTACTTTTGGGATTTATCCCTACTTATACTCTGTTTTTACCCGGCTCTGTCGTGGCGCACGTTGTATCGTTTTCAGAACTTATGCCCTTTGCATGATAAAGGATTTTCCGCGTTGTAGAGTTAGGATAGGTACAGGGGTTTACCCCGGGGTCTCCAACGGACCTTCTGGATTTGGGTGCGAAATCCCACTTTAAACGACATATCTTCGATTTCAAACCTTCAACTTGTACTCGAGGCACAAGATCCCAACGATGGGTTTCATCCCTCGAAACGTAACTTGGGAATCATAAGCCCGGGCTGTTACAAAATATATACAAAACTCCTATCTAAATGCAATAAGTACTACATATAATGCCTATATAAAATATGCATTATCAAAAAATATAAAGTTCTCAATCCTCTTATTGTGCATATCTAAAAAAAACATTAAATTTACCTCCCTTTGTGGTTTTATCAAATAAAAATCCGCACTTTAATGAGACTTCCCTTTACTAGGCAATCTCATTCAATATCTCTAATGAATCCACTTTTGCATCGTCGAATCCTGTCAAAGCTTCCATGACACTTTCTCTTTGAACATCTAGCAAGTGGGGTGTATCCTAACTCTCATAAACTTTTCTTTGGATATAAACATTAAAAACAAAAGAAAAACAAAACCATATATCCAAAAGAAAATATCTAAAAATTAAATAGGAGAGTAACCATGTCAAGAGCAATGCAAAAAAATAAATCAAATAGACAGCAAGCAAGTTGTTCCCCCACCCCGCACTTAAACAATACAGTGTCCTCACTATAAATATGAAAAGAAAGTCCAAAAGCAGGGAAAAAGAAAAACTTACTAGAGATATGCGCAGAAATGTCAAAACATGTATTTTTGTCCGTTGCTCAGTGGTCGACATTGACTAGGGCGCAATCGATGTCAACTTCAACTTCTTCTCCAAGGTGGAAGTCGACGTCGATGAGAATAGCCTTCCACAAGTGGTAGACATCGACCTGATTAGATGGATGTCGACTGCAATCTTCTTGTCTATACAGCTCTAGGGTGATCGATATCGATCACTTCTGCTCGGTGTGGCTCGACATAGGCATGGTCAATGTCGACTTGATCAGGTCGACGTCAACTGCCCTTCTGAACTCCGACTCTCCTTGGTTCATCCTCTTTATGCTTTGCACTTGAAAATTTTTAGTAATCCAGACCAACAAACCTCCAAAATCCAGGATTATGCACAATTATTATTAACTAACTAACTAAAAATTAAATAAAATAAAACAAAAAGAAATAAAATAGCTAAATTTTAAGTATTTAGCTCGACCTACTTCCCTTTTAGCCTCAGCCTGGCTCATCTTTGTCTGGAGGTACATGTGGGTCTAGTGGTTCCTCCGGTGGTTGGAAGAGTGGAATGTCATATAGGGGCATCATATGGCAGAGAAGCTCAAATCTCTCCGATGTAAAGGCCGGATATATTTCATATTATTTTATTATTATTCTAAATTAGATATATATATATTATATTATTTTATTCAATTTGTTAAAACGGGAGAAAATCCGTCCTCGAGCACCGAGTTTCGATTTTAAAATCCTTTCGGCATCGTTTTAGAATTTTAATTTTTACGGAATTTGATTCCGCTTTCGATGTTGCGAGTCTTGATAAATTAATCCCGGTAATGATTTACAAGTTCAATTTAAATTTCGATAGAGTCGGGGACCAAAGGGTTCAAATTTGAATGTCATTTATATTCTTGCTTGGGACCACTTAAAATCCTTTTCTTTTCTCTCTCTTCTTCTCTCTTCTCTTTCTTCTCTCTTTCTCGTGTGCTTGTTCTGGAAGAAGATTCCTCCATTCCGAACTTGCCTCCAGCTCACCATTTTGTCTCTTACTGATTTCTCCCTCCCCTAAAGGAGCACTACTCCTTCTGCAGCAACCAAACCCCAAAATCTCTCCTCTCTCCCCCTCTTTTCTGTTTCTGTAACTCACCAAGACACCATCCCCATTAGCCTCACTCTCCTTTTATCTTTTCCAAGCACAAGCCCACAACGAGCCCCTTTCTCTCTAGAAGTTGCATCCACCAGAAACTCCCTCATTGTCGTCGTTACGCGCCACCAGACGCCTGCCCTGTTCTCCGCCGAGAAGGAGGGGAAGACAGTCCCCACCTGTTGTAGCTGTCAGCGCCCATTCCTACCTCCTTCTTCTCGTTTCCACCACCATCACTCCTCCGTTGTAGCGCAGAAGGCCACCAGCTCTTCCTCGCCGCGTCGTCGTCAAAGCCAGGCGCAACCCGAAGCCCCGTCGGAGCCGCGAGACACCATCCTCCCCCTGCCTTCGTAATCCGAGGTCGGTTTCGTTGCTTTGTTCCGTTTCGACTCAAAACCTCACAAAACAGTACCTTTACTAGCTTCTCCTCCTTACTAGACCAAGAGAGGCCGATCCCTACTCCGACGGAGCCTGAGGCACCATCGACGAGCGTTTCCATCAAGCTTCGAAGGCCATTCGGTGAGCTCTTCTTCCTCTCCCCTTTTAGATCCGTTCTGATGTCCTTTTGTTGGTTGGTGTCGGAGAGAGTTTCCGTGAGGGCAGTCGGGTGAGGAAGCCGCCGGCAAGGAGCTCCTCCTCCTCCTTCTTCTCCTTCCGTTTGTCGGCGTCTCTGTGCTCTGTTCTGAGCCTGAGGAAGCAGAAGCCTGTGGACCCTGTTTCCTTCTTTCTTTCGCGTGAGCTGGGCCGGATCCGGGTAGGGTTCAAGGGTTATATCGTTTTCAATCCGGGTCTTGGGCCTATTTTCTTCGGGTCCAATCTCTCCCTCCGGTTTCCTTTCTCTCTTCAGATTTGGGCTCGGATCTCATTGGGTGTGGGCTGTTGTTTCATTGGGTTGTGGTTATGTTATATATGATTTACTTAATGTGTGGTTATTTATATGTCGGTATATATTATGGGTATATATTATAATGTGTGCTTCATTGTCGTTAGCTTATTATTATCGTTATTTTATTATTCTGATTTTGATATATTCTCTGGAAATTATTATTATATTATAAAATTATTATAAAGAGTTGTTAATTGGAATATGTATCTAGTGATGTTTTAAATTGTAGAAATAGAATTATTTTGTGACTAAATGTTGGAATTTATTTATAAATGATTTTGAAAATAAACATGCCGGAAATCGTTTTAATAATATGATTTTGGGAATTTGGTTAAGGATTTCAATGATTGATGTCGGAATTTGGCCAAGTATGATTTGAGAAATTGTTTTGAATATGAGTGACTAAAATTGGGATTTAAGAGTTTGGAAAATATGGTTGGTATGCTTTTATCGATAGGTTTTGATTGGAAATGAAATGATTTTGGTTGATGTTGATGATATCGGAAAGGTTTTGGAAAACAGTTTCACTATCGGTTGGTTTTGAGTATGTTGAGAACTTGGATTTCGTGCGTATGAATGTTGGTTCGTTGGCTTATGAAAATGGCTTGATGATAGGTGTCTATTGCTTTTGGATTGCTTTGGACTTGCATTTGGGCCCTTACTTGTATTATCCTGTTGTTCTGCATCTTCAGGTAAGTTCCCTAGGGGGCTTACTCAGGTTGGACATTCATGCCTGTTGTTGCATTTTATGTTAGGTGTTGCATATGCATAAAAGCATGCCATGTAGTATCATGTTTAGGTTGCACTAATTGAATGAGCATCTGCTTACTTTATGCGTTTGAAACAGAACGGTCGTTATCTGTGATAGTCCTAGAGTCTTTGTTAGGGTCATAGGGTAGCCCAGCCTCATCGGGTACCCTGAGTCAATCAAGTCATGAACTTCCTTATATTATGAGATGCCGGCGGGCATTATTGTGGAGCGGGTTCGACATGCGTGCCGCCCGATTATGATGGAATGCATTCACGAGCTGGCCAGTCTCCGCCCTATCGGAAGGGGGTGGAGGTAGGAGAGGGATATGCCACTTGGCATTGTCTTGGGCCCTTTACAGTATTTTTACACATTATTATAACTAGGAACATGCTAGTGTGTTTGACTTTCGTACTGCATTAGAGCATCTTTATTAGGTAGCACATACTATGTGGCCTCAGCGAGGACTGTCGGTCCCGCATGAGTGGCTCGATCTGACGCCTTTCCCCGTTCTTTTTTTAAAGGCATTTTCTGTAGATTTTGAGTGCTCGATGTCTATATGACGGGGTTTCCTTTTGGCGAATTGAAGAATCTGGCTAATATCCTAACTTAGTAAAATGGTAATCACCCACTCATAATTTGGATTTGACCGGCTCTGCCACGGCACTTGTATATTTACTTTACTTCCGCTTTACTTTCGTTTGAAATGGATTCCGCGACATAGTCTTAGGACAAGTTAAGGGTACCCAACGGCCCTTCAAGGTTTTTAGGGTTTGAAATCCCTCTTTCTACTAATCTTAAAATGAGTTTGAAACCTCGACCTGTACCTGGATTGCAAGATCCGAACAAGGGGTTTTATCCCTTGAAACGTCACCCATAAATCATAATTCTGGGCCGTTACAAAGATGGTATCAGAGCTGAGGTTGTGCAATTCGGGTACGCAAGGGTCGAGTGTGTGTTTTGAAAAACCGCCCATGGTTTTCAAGGGATTTGAAGATGTTTTGAAGGGGAAAAATGAAATTAAGACGTCTAACCCCTAATTGGACTAAGTAATGAACTCGACTTGTAATAAATGAGAAAAACCGACCAAACGGGGACGCGAGTGGGTATTAAAGGCGCTAGACCACCCCTATTGGGTGTAGTATGGAACGGTAGGCAAAGTATCAGCTTGCTCTTTACAGATGGGTTGGGAGACTCCAAGGAGAGCATTATGTGTGTTATTAATATATTCTGTGATGAATGCTTGCTATGTTAGAGATCTGATTTGGATGCCTTAACTATGAAATGTGCATTGACTTATCTGTGAAAACGGGATAGCGGGAGTGCCTTTGTTTCTACATTGTCAAACCCAGCTTGTGTGAAACAACCCCTTCCACTATGTTTGTTAACCCATCGACGATGCTATCGAGTCTTTCTCTTGGATGTCAGTGTCTCCCACGCGGAATCGGGTTGGTAAACACATTGTGTCGGAATCATGTATAGATATGAAGGTTCTCTGAGTGAGTATTGGAAGGTGGTTCTTGATGGCATTTTGAGTCAAAAGTAAGGTGTCATGGGGTTGTCTTTCTTGATTCATATGATGATCAACCTTTATTTTCTTACCATAAAGAGTCGTACCAAAGTCCCACGGGAAAGAGGGGTGATGAGTCGGTTGGGAAAGTCAATGGTTGCCCTTAGGGATCTCTGTTCGGTTGTAATTGTGACTATCTCTGAATTGCATGACATAATTTTGTAATCTTTGGCATGTACCCTGTGAATGACCATTGGTAAAAAGCTACTCATGTTGTTGCATCTATGATTGGTTACATTGCTTAGGTCTTGTGTTATGTCTTGGCTTCTACCATGATTATATGTTATCTTCGCAAGTCTAATTGACATGTTGTATTGGTAGTACTAATGACTTATTAGAAGCATGAATGGAATGATATGAGTCTATGTGGACCATATGTACCTTGCCTACCTTACTGTTGATTCCCTCTTGAGATAGGTCCCTGATAGTGTGACTCTCCCCTCCCGCTATTCTCTTAAAAGGTTGAGTTTATCCTATTTAGATTGATGTTAGATTCGATGATTTACTTGTTTTCCATAATGGTCAGTCCTAGCATGCTTACCATATAGTCGCTCAGTAGTGTTTTCATATTACGCTATGATAACCTCTCATGCTTGTATGAATGTATGACTTGACACCTCGCATGATCACACACCATGTTATATCACTTCGCATATGCATAACGCATGAATGTTAGAATGAATTTAGTCGATTTACCTTGATTGTGGTCATGATTCGATATATGCTAGTAGTATCATGTAGGGCTCATGATTTCCAATATGACTCGCTAAATGATTACATGTTGTACCTGTTTTGTGATGTGATAACTATTGAACATTTATATGTGTCCTATGATGGTTCGTTCCTGGTATGATTATAATCTATTGCCCATGATGTCCTTCTTGTTACTTTTGATGATGCCTCATGTTTCATGAACATCCTGTTAAACCCCTTTTAACAACTCTTGACTATGCTTCTATCACATCATGTGTCGCTAGTATCATGTAGGACATGTGCTTTCTAAATATATCTCGTCGTATGATTACGTGCAATGTTTGACCTATTATATGATCGGTGTGCTTAGATGAGATAGTTACTATATTGGTCTTATATGTTCTCGTATGACGCTTAATCTTGTGGTTATGTTATACTTCATCATGCCATATTTGACCTCACTTATTGATGCGTACACCATGCTTGTGCATTCGTTCATATACACCATACTTGTTATCGTCGTTAAATCCTACATGACCTCCAACCCTGCATGATCATTTTTTTTTATTTCCGCATAACTTGCTTAAGTTGCTAGGCATATCTGCTTTCATAGAATAACATATTGTTAGCTTGTCTCACATACATCCTTGTAGGATTCGATTGTGTCTTTTGGAATGAACTCATATGTCATGCCCCTTGAGATAGGTACATGTTAGTGTGGATTAATGTACCTAATATGCTTTATGATGAATTCTTGTTGCTTGTCACGACTGTAACCTGATAGACTTCCATAAGGGCATCGTTGTATTCTCGGGTTGGAGTCTAGCCCCTACTCTTGTCATCCTTAGCTTAATCCGTAGTTAATTCCGAAAGGAACATCGGGTTGTCTAATCTTGTCACTCCTCTATCTCTGCTAACTTGGACTTCCCCGCGATGCATTGAACGAGTGACCGCACGGTAACGAGAAAAGAAGTTGGATAGTTATAGAGCAACGTGACGGAAGCGTGGGCCCATAACCCACGGGCCTCAGGATCAACGATATCGGCAGGATGAGCACCTTTCGAAGATTGCGGTTATCGAGTATGATAGGACTTACAGGCGGGAGTGTTCTCCGTTCGAATTGCTAACCCTTTTGAATTTATTAACGATGATATTGCATTGCCCTAGTGATGAGATTTACGTGTTGATGTGTTGACTTGATGATGACTGTTGCCTGATTGCCTGTTGCCTATGATGATATGATTTGATAACTTATAGATTTCGTGTACCATGGTGTCTTGACGTGTTGCTACTCTAAGTTGCTAAGCGTGATTTGAATTCCTTTGCTTGTAAAATGTGAACTACATATGCTAAGAAGCCTGAATTGTATCTGATAAAGTTATAATGCAACATGTTAGCTTGACTTGATTATGTTCATATATGATGTTTGCGATGGTTATTGAGCATGATGGTAAACTGAGACTTGTTGAACCCATGATGTTATGTTTATGAATGCTAGTTTGCATTATGTAGACCTTATGTTTGATGATTTTCATGATTGCTTCTTCCTTAAACCTGTAGGTGAGGTCATTTGGTAGCGTGGTTTGAGAGTGCTGAAAGAATTTTGGGCGGTTGGGATGATTGATATGATGGTGTTAGTAGGTGAGTCGTGATAGAGGGATGTTGACTTAGGTAAGACTGAGTGAGCTTTGGGATTTATGAGAGGCAATGTTGGTGGTTTTTTGGTGAGCTTCTAGGTGATGCTGGTGATGCTTCGGGTAGTATGAGGAGTGTAAGTAAGGGCTCGTGAATATTGAGGACATGGTATTAGAGGTTACTTAGGTGTGAAGTTAGAGATATGAGTTGGATTCTTAGAGGTGGATGGTGTGGTAGTGTTTGACAGAAGGAGGGGCGAGATTTGAGCATTGAGATGAATTGGGATTCCTTGGGGAATTTTTGTCTGAGTTGACATTGGCGAGTCTAGAAGGGGATTAATCTTTGCTTTAGAGTAGAGATGGGCGAGCGGGAAATTGCGTTTATTTTGACTTGTGATGATGTGGAAACTTTTCTTGCTTATGTGGATTGATGATATATATTGGCATGAAGTTAGCTAATGACCATGATAAAGCCTGATATGAAATGATACTACATGATTGATATGCAATACTGAAATCTAGTTGGTAGTGACAAGCGTTATCATGATATATTGATGCATTGCTATCCTATTATGTTGTTTTAGAAGCATGTTAGAATGTGTTGTGATATGGTATATGAACTATGAGATAATGATGTGTTATTATGGGGAAGCACGATGTTTTATTATGTGGTAGCAAGCATGAATATTGGTTATGTAAATGATGAATATGACTTGAAGTATGATCATGATTTGTATATATGAGACAATGGTGCATGATTTCTAAATGGTCGTTATATGGTTTTGTGACGAGTTAAGGTGATGTCCTTTAGGGCATATTGACATTTTGATGATTTATATACAACTTGATCTTCCTTTTCTGAATCTTAATAGCATGGCCTTGTTGTGTTGATATGTTAACATGATTAATCTGTTCTACTTGTGTTGCGATATCGATATGCGATTGTGAGATTTGATGTGTACTGACGCACTAACCCCATAACACATAACCCGTTGATTATGCACATGTGTGCTTACGTGATGAGTGATGAACATTAGATTATGCACTTGTGATGCCTTCAATATAATATAGATATATCTTATGATTCGTAGTATGTTGAGGTTTGTTGTTTCTTTAGTACTTGAGACTTGTTGGCATGGTTATGTTTATGTTAGACGGTTATCTGATGGTTTGTGACTATGATATAATGTGGGACTTGCCATGTGTGAGATGGCTTATGGTATTATGCTTATATAAGAGCTGTTGAGACTTTTGGTTATGGTACTTGTTGAGTTGTGAATGATGTTGCATGATCTGGAAACTAGGAAGAGAATATGAGATTAGCCCTTAGAGGTGGATGATTCCACCTCCGAGCTTCTGAATTTGATTGATTGTTATGCGAGAAACTGATTTGGTTTTGGAAGATTTTGAGCGGTTTGAAAAGGATTAACTTGTATTTTAAAGGAATAAACGCTATCAATAATTTTAATGGTTTCAAGGCCAATCTTTCCCTTTACAAAAACCCCTTTGGACTTTACAGAGCTGGATTTACATTATGACGTCTCACGAAGTGGATACAAGCATTTTATAGGGGCACTTATAGATTGCTTGCTAAGACCTAGTCGGGAAGTGATGATGCTTTTGAGTTATGATAACCAAGAAGTCGGGGTAAGGATGTGATAGGGGGCCATATCACATACTTGCTACGACCAATTGAGAATATCATGATCACGTCGAAGATACTGTGAGAATCTCATATGGGCCCTTATGAGGCGTATACGGAATCAACGACATGATCCTCGGAATCACAAATTTCAAACTTCTCCCCAATGCTTTAGAATGATTTTAGTCTCGGGGACGAGACTTGTTTTTAGAGGTGGATGAATGTAAAGGCCGGATATATTTCATATTATTTTATTATTATTCTAAGTTAGATATATATATATATATATATATATATATATATATATATATATATATATATATATATATATATATATATATATATATATAGATATTATTTTATTCAATTTGTTAAAACGGGAGAAAATCCGTCCTCGAGCACCGAGTTTCGATTTTAAAATCCTTTCGGCATCGTTTTAGAATTTTAATTTTTACGGAATTTGATTCCGCTTTCGATGTTGCGAGTCTTGATAAATTAATCCCGGTAATGCTTTACAAGTTCAATTTAAATTTCGATAGAGTCGGGGACCAACGGGTTCAAATTTGAATGTCATTTATATTCTTGCTTGGGACCACTTAAAATCCTTTTCTTTTCTCTCTCTTCTTCTCTCTTCTCTTTCTTCTCTCTCTTTCTCGTGTGCTTGTTCTGGAAGAAGATTCCTCCATTCCGAACTTGAATCCAGCTCACCATATTGTCTCTTACTGATTTCTCCCTCCCCTAAAAGAGCACTACTCCTTCTGCAGCAACCAAACCCCAAAATCTCTCCTCTCTCCCCCTCTTTTATGTTTCTGTAACTCACCAAGACACCATCCCCATTAGCCTCACTCTCCTCTTATCTTTTCCAAGCACAAGCCCACAACGAGCCCCTTTCTCTCTAGAAGCCGCGTCCACCAGAAACTCCCTCATTGTCGTCGTTACGCGCCACCAGACGCCTGCCCTGTTCTCCGCCGAGAAGGAGGGGAAGACAGCCCCGTTTCGATCGCCGATTGAAGGATTGCCGAGTCCCCACCTGTTGTAGCTGTCAGCGCCCATTCCTACCTCCTTCTTCTCATTTCCACCACCATCACTCCTCCGTTGTAGCCCAGAAGGCCACCAGCTCTTCCTCGCCGCGTCGTCGTCAAAGCCAGGCGCAACCCGAAGCCCCGTCGGAGCCGCGAGACACCATCCTCCCCCTGCCTTCGTAATCCGAGGTCGGTTTCGTTGCTTTGTTCCGTTTCGACTCAAAACCTCACAAAACAGTACCTTTACTAGCTTCTCCTCCTTACTAGACCAAGAGAGGCCGATCCCTACTCCGACGGAGCCTGAGGCACCATCGACGAGCGTTTCCATCAAGCTTCGAAGGCCATTCGGTGAGCTCTTCTTCCTCTCCCCTTTTAGATCCGTTCTGATGTCCTTTTGTTGGTTGGTGTCGGAGAGAGTTTCCGTGAGGGCAGTCGGGTGAGGAAGCCGCCGGCAAGGAGCTCCTCCTCCTCCTTCTTCTCCTTCCGTTTGTCGGCGTCTCTGTGCTCTGTTCTGAGCCTGAGGAAGCAGAAGCCTGTGGACCCTGTTTCCTTCTTTCTTTCACGTGAGGTGGGCCGGATCCGGGTAGGGTTCAAGGGTTATATCGTTTTCAATCCGGGTCTTGGGCCTATTTTCTTCGGGTCCAATCTCTCCCTCCGGTTTCCTTTCTCTCTTCAAATTTGGGCTCGGATCTCATTGGTTGTGGGCTGCTGTTTCATTGGGTTGTGGTTATGTTATATATGATTTACTTAATATGTGGTTATTTATATGTCGGTATATATTATGGGTATATATTATAATGTGTGCTTCATTGTCGTTAGCTTATTATTATCGTTATTTTATTATTCTGATTTTGATATATTCTCTGGAAATTATTATTATATTATAAAATTATTTAAAAGAGTTATTAATTGGAATATGTATGTAGTGATGTTTTAAATTGTAGAAATAGAATTATTTTGTGACTAAATGTTGGAATTTATTTATAAATGATTTTGAAAATAAACATGCCGGAAATCGTTTTAATAATATGATTTTGGGAATTTGGTTAAGGATTTCAATGATTGATGTCGGAATTTGGCCAAGTATGATTTGAGAAATTGTTTTGAATATGAGTGACTTAACTTGGGATTTAAGAGTTTGGAAAATATGGTTGGTATGCTTTTATCGATAGGTTTTGATTGGAAATGAAATGATTTTGGTTGATGTTGATCATATCGGAATGGTTTTGGAAAACAGTTTCACTATCGGTTGGTTTTGAGTATGTTGAGAACTTGGATTTCGTGCGTATGAATGTTGGTTCGTTGGCTTATGGAAATGGCTTTATGATAGGTGTCTATTGCTTTTGGATTGCTTTGGACTTGCATTTGGGCCCTTACTTGTATTATCCTGTTGTTCTGCATCTTCAGGTAAGTTCCCTAGGGGGCTTACTCAGGTTGGACAATCATGTCTGTTGTTGCATTTTATGTTAGGTGTTGCATATGCATAAAAGCATGCCATGTAGTATCATGTTTAGGTTGCACTAATTGAATGAGCATCTGCTTACTTTATGCGTTTGAAACAGAACGGCCGTTATCTGTGATAGTCCTAGAGTCTTTGTTAGGGTCATAGGGTAGCCCAGCCTCATCGGGTACCCTGAGTCAATCGAGTCATGAACTTCCTTATATTATGAGATGCCTGCGGGCTTTATTGTGGAGCGGGTTAGGCATGCGTGCCGCCCGATTATGATGGAATGCATTCACGAGCTGGCCAGTCTCCGCCCTATCGGAAGGGGGTGGAGGTAGGAGAGGGATATGCCACTTGACATTGTCTTGGGCCCTTTACAGTATTTTTACACATTATTATAACTAGGAACATGCTAGTGTGTTTGACTTTCGTACTGCATTAGAGCATCTTTATTAGGTATAGCACATACTATGTGGCCTCAGCGAGGACTGCCGGTCCCGCATGAGTGGCTCGATTTGACGCCTTTCCCTGTTGTTTTTTTAAAGGCATTTTATGCAGATTTTGAGTGCTCGATGTCTATATGACGTGGTTTCCTTTTGGCGAATTGAAGAATCTGGCTAATATCCTAACTTAGTAAAATGGTAATTACCCACTCATAATTTGGTTTTGACCGGCTCTGTCGCGGCACTTGTATATTTACTTTACTTCCTCTTTACTTTCGTTTGAAATGGATTCCGCGACATAGTCTTAGGACAAGTTAAGGGTACCCAACGACCCTTCGAGGTTTTTAGGGTTTGAAATCCCTCTTTCTACTAATCTTAAAATGAGTTTGAAACCTCGACATGTACCTGGATTGCAAGATCCGAACAAGGGGTTTTATCCCTTGAAACGTAAACCCAGAAATCATAATTCTGGGCCGTTACACCCGAGTGGATACTCCATGGCTCCACTCATTCCTCTTCTTGGGCCTTAGTTGGCCAGTACTCTTTATTTCATGAACCACTACTTTTATTTTCTTTTAATGTTTAATGTTTATTTATTTATTTTTAAAATAAAAGTATAGTTTAAACATTTCCATGTAATTTTATTAATTACACTTGAGGCATATTAACATATATTTCCTTACCATAAAAAATAATATGTATTTCACTCTATAAAATTTAGTTACATTTGGTTCTGGATTTTAACAACAAATGGTTCAACATATGAATCAATACCATTTATTTCATTAAGTAATACACCATCCGTTAATTAAAACATGTCATTTTAAACATTTAGACATTTTTTAAGAAGGCAAAAAAAGAAAACAAAAATATAGTTATACCCCTAATTGTTACTTTACTTTTCGACTTTATTGAAAACTAAAACTAACAAATCTTTAATCATTACAAGGATAATTTCAGAAAAGGGAACACCAAAACATCTAAAATGACATGTTTTTCTTAACAAGATTTTACTGATAAAACGATATATTTTTCTTAACAGAGGGACTATTATTTATTTAATGAACCACTACTATTTATTTTATGAACCACTACTATTTATTTCTTGACCCACTATTATTTTATTTCATACCTTCTAGTCTTTTACACTAGGGTTGTTCAGAATTCGGTTCAAACCGATTTTTCAACCGAACCGAACTGAAAAAATTGAAACCGAACTAAACCGAGGTGTTTCGGTTCAGGTTTTTGGTTCAAGAAATTTTCAATTTTGATTTTTGGTTCGGTTTGTACTCGATTCGGTTAAATCGGAAAAATAAAAAACCAAAATTTATTTTGTATTTTTTTAATATTTTAATAGTATTCACCTAAATATCAAATAATACATTATACATGTGCTCTTTGATGCTGATCATTCTTTGAGATTTAATATTATCTAAACATAGTTTGACATACTGATTAATTGATCCATTTGAGTTTCTTATTTTTTCGATCTTATCATTCCTTTTTTTGTGTGGCAATAATAGGAACTAGATTTTCTTGCTGCAGTCAAATATTAACTCTTGTCAAAGTATTGGAGACCACGAATAGGTTCACTTAGGTTCATAACCGAACCGAAGATGAACCAAACCTATTAGTTTCGGTTCGGTTTACATTTTTTGGAATTTTGGTTTTCGGTTCGGTTCAGTTTGGTCCAGTTCGGTTTGGTTTTAGGCCGATTGATAAGGATTCGATCGATTGATAAGGAACTCGATCTTTGCTTCCGACTGTTTTCCTTATCAATCGATCGAAGATCGATTGATAAGTTTACAATTTTCCTTGCTCTAATCAAGGTATTCTCTTCTCGAGTGACATTTAGTTAGACTGATCTTGGAGGCAAACTTATCATAGGTTTTTGTAAGGCATCAAATTCTTTTGAAACACAGGTTATTTGCTTAACATTCATACTTCCTTTACGAAATTTGTATGTTATTTACATTTTATATACTCACGTTTGGGAACAAGCAGGATCAACAGACTTCAGCTCCTCATAATGGTGTAGTCTCATAAGACAATTTTTGCTCTGATGCAAGTGACAGTCCAACAACTTTTAATGGTTGTTCTAGCCCTCTCCAGTCAGTGAACCACCGCCGTAGGTTCAATTGAATCAAATCAGTAATTCGCTTTGCTTACCATGCAATTGGAAATTTGGTTGTTGTGTGCAATTGTGCTGAATGGGCTGTTCTTGTGTCATGGTGTTGCTTTTGCTGTCATGCTTGGGTCCTCATAAATACATTAATCTATATAAACATAAATCTACATTCTGTTGATGTCCTGTTTGGTGTTTTCATGGTGTTTCTTTTTCGTTTATTTCAATTATTTTTTAGTCTATCAGCTCAACTGGAAGAGCAATGTGCTTGGCACAAATATGTGGGTTCGAATCCCACGTAGGCTATCTAATTCTATTGTAATTGGAGAGGCATGTTGCTTCGGTGGAACTAAACTTACTTCTTGGTGTACTAGTGATGCACTTGTCCCAGCATTCGCTCGTCATCTTTGCTACCGTCTCATTAATCATAGCGTTTTGCAGCTCTTGCTGGCACACAAAACAACAAAGAGGAAACAAAGAATATATGCTGTTGATTTTAGCATCAATCATCAAATTTCAGATTTTTACTTATGAATCGATCTTTGCTTTTGACTGTTTTCCTTATCAATCGATCGAAGATCGATTGATAAGGAACTCGATTTTGTTTCTTGATGATCCTCTATATGCTATATATGAGTTTCTTGATTTTTAGACTTGGTTGTTTGGTCTATTAGAAGTATATCATGTTTCTTGGCTTGTATTCTTATCATCTGAGTATATAGTGTCCATTTTCCGTGTTCACTTATATACTGACTTCCTTTCTTGATCTCTGGCACTCAATCAAGCCCCTAAGCGCTACTGAACGTGGGCCATCAGCAAACATTACTACATGGATACTCTTTTTTCGTTTACATTTAGCACTTTTATTTGTAACTAATATCAGTGTCAGCACTAATTGTAACTAATATCAGTGTCGGCAATAATTGTAACTAATATCAGTATCAGCACTAATTTTCACCACTAGTTGTGCAAAAATAAAGTATTGATGAGCAAAAATAAGAGCATGTTGTGCAATAATTTATTGAGAAAGTATGAAATCATATTGAGAGAAAATAAGATCATGTTGAGAACAAATTCACAAGTCTCGATTGTTGTGCAAAAATAATCTATAGTTGAGCAAAAATAAGATGACGTTGAGCAAAATTTCACCAATCCCCCATGTTGTGCAATTATTGTCTATTGATGAGCAAAAATAAGATCATGTTGTGCAATAATCTATTAAAAAGTATAAAATTATATTTACAAAAAGTAAGATCATGTTGGGACACAATTTTACAAGTCTCAAATGTTCTGCAAAAATAAAGTATTGATGAGCAAAAATAGGAGCATGTTGTGCAATAATTTATTGAGAAAGTATGAAATTATATTGATAGAAAATAAGATCATGTTGAGAACAAATTCACAAGTCTCGATTGTTGTGCAAAAATAACCTATAGTTGAGAAAAAATAAGATGATGTTGAGCAAAATTTCACCAATCCCCCATGTTGTGCAATTATTGTATATTCATGAGCAAAAATAAGGTGATGTTGTGCAATAATCTATTAAAAAATATAAAATTATATTTACAAAAAATAAGAAAATGTTGAGCATAATTCCACCAATCCCACATGTTGTGCAATTATAGTCTATTGACGAGTAAAAATAAGACCATATTGTGCAATAATCTATGGAGCAACTATAAAATAATATTGAGAAACAATAAGATCATGTTGAGCACAATTTCACAAGTCTCAATTGTTGTGTAAATATAATCTATTGTTGAGAAAAGATAAGATCATGTTTAGCAAAAATAATCTATCGTTGAGCAAAAATAAGATCATGTTGATCATGGCAATAAAAATAGTGCATCAGTTTAGTAGTATATATGTTGTATACTAATAAAAAAAATTAGAATCCAAGGAAGTTTATGTCTAACTAATGTGCTTTTGTGTGAACTTCTGATGCTCTTTTTTAGAATCCAAGGATTGAATGTGGGAATGCTGAGAAGAAGAGCTGCAGAAGAATCTGGGTAGTTTTTCCATGTTATGACAGCAACAACAGGTACTGCTGGGCTTTGGGCTTCTCCCTCATGGAGGAAACGGAGGGCTGGGAGGAATGCTAAAGGGAAGAAGCATGACAACTTTAAGGAAGGATCTGGGTAGTCCCATTTCAAGCTCTACTCTATCGCTGAACACTGCATCCGGATGAGTGATTGAGAGTCTGAAGCGGCTGTCCAACCGATCAAGCAAAGGTTTTACAGCATGTAGTGTTTCTCTAGATTATATTGAATGAGCAAGCGGCTCAAATGACATTGACCTCACACTCTTTTCATTAATCTGTAAGCCATCAAAGGCCTTTGCCAGAGCAAAGGTAGTTTTTCTTAAAACTGAACATTAAGAATTCTAGAAGCTTATATTCCATGGTGAAATTTGGAAACTTCAGTGTAAAAAGTTTTCAATTGTTTTCTTAAAACTAAACATTAAGAATTCTATGCTTTTTTCCCTTTCTGTTCCTATAAGCTACTGGAGGTGAAAGGAGGTTTGTGTCAGCACTTTTTTAAAAAATTCTTTTTTTTCACGTCAGCACTTTTTAAAAAGTGCAATTGCACAACTTCACTTTAAATTTGCACAACTGCACTTTACAGTTTTATTTTTGCACCTTATACTCTTATTCACAAAGAGAAACATAAAAAGAGATACTACATAGATAGCCTATGCCGGATTTGAATCCGCATCATTATACGTAGGCACATTGCTCTACCATTTTGAGCTAATAGGCTTTGGTGCAAAACCTTCAAGGATAAATAGGACAATGAATATCATAACTTCTGATCCTCATGTGCATATCTGATTTCAGTTATTTTGCACTAGAGGCATGACCTAAAGAATGATATCTTAGTACTCTTTATCATCATAAATATTCCCTTCAAAATCTTCATCAAAGTCAACACCATTCGCACTAATCTGCCCTTTAGCAGAAATATGCACAAGGGACATGTATAGTATCTCATATAATTCGTGGCGAAGAGAAAGGAAACAACATAACTACATAAGGAAAGGGAAAGGAAAACAAAATTTTGCTCCACAATTGTATATTTTTTCTATGTTAGGTAGAAAGAACTCTTTTGATATCTTGGTACTCTTTATGATCATAAATATTCCCTTCAAAATCTTCATCAAAGTCAACACCATTCGCACTACTCTGCCCTTTAGTAGAAATATGCACAAGGGACATGTATAGTATCTCATATAATTCGTGGCGAAGAGAAAGGAAACAACATAACTACATAAGGAAAGGGAAAACAAAACAAAATTTTGCTCCACAATTGTATATTTTTTCTATGTTAGGTAGAAAGAACTCTTCTGATCCTCATGTGCATATCTGATTTCAGTTATTTATGCAAGTTGAAGCAAACCTCCATGCATTGCAAAATACACACTTCCAATCTCAAGAGGAGCAGAAAAGTCTGTCATTGGAGCTTAGAAATGGGCTTCAAATGTTGAAGGACTTGGAGCATTGTAAACGGGATTTGGAGGTAGAGATCCAATGTTTAAGGGAAGAGAACAAAGGGTTCAATGATCTCAAGTTGGCTTCCACAACAGCTGAGCAGGATATGCAGGAGGAGATAAAGAGTGTGAAAGATATGAAGGAGAAACTTGAAGCAGAGGTTAAATGACAAGCAGAGCTGAACGAAGTCCTCCAAAAGAAGTTTAACCATTTGAAAGAATAATTAGAGGATATGTATAAGAAGTATCAGGATTTACTTCAGCAGGTGGAGTCTGTTGGGATAAATCTTAAGTGTCTCAAGTCATCTACCAGGGACTTGCAAGATGAGAACTCACGGCTAAAGCAGGTATCTATTGAGGGGAAAATAGAAAAAGAAGGCATGTTGAGGAGGTTACAGGACATGGAGGGGCTTGTACAGAGGAGTTCCCTGTTGGGGAGTTCCTTCTTTGATGTGAAAGTTGAGCTGGAAAGTTTGAAAGAGAAGATGAAGGCATTGCAAGAGTCTTGCAATATCCTAAGCGGGGAAAAGACGAACCTGACGGCTGAGAAAACAGCCCTGCTTTCTCAGTTAAAGATACTCACTAACAGCATGCAGAAACTACTAGAGAATAACATCCCACTAGAAAAATCACTCCAAGGTGCAAACATTGAGCTTGAAGGGTTCAGGGTAAAATCGAAAGGCTTGAAAGACTTCTGCCAGTGTCTCAAGGATGACAAATCTAACCTTCTAACTGAGAGAAGTAGCATTGTCTCCCGATTTGAATATGTAGAGAAGCAAATGAAAGAGCTTGCAACAAGTTTTGCAAACCTTGAAGACAAGTATGCTCGTCTTGAGAAGGAGAGAAATTTGACTCATAATCATGTAGAAGAATTGAGGATTTCCCTTGGTGCTGAAAAGCACAAAAATGAATGCCTAGTGCTGACTAATGATGCAAGATTATCAGGTTTGCATGACCATATACGTTATCTCCAAGAAGAAAAAAAGGGCCGAAAGAAGGACTTTGAAGAGCAACTCCAAAAACATGTGAATGCTCAGGTTGAGATTTTAATCTTGCAGAAATTCATGAAAGATATGGAAGAAAAACACTGCACTCTTGTTTCCGAATGTCAGAAACATGTAGAAACGGAAAAATATTCAGTGATGCTAATTATTGAGTTAGAGAGTGAGAATATGATGCATCACCTTGAAACAGAATATCTGCTGGACAAGGTTGACAAGCTCAGGAGAGGAATTGGCCAGGTCCTGAAGGCCCTTGAGATTGACCATGTGAGTGAGAGTGATCCAGAGATCTTTCTCCCACGTGTACGTGGGAAGATAAAAGACATTAGAAGAAACATTTTAGAGAGCAAAGATGAAAGCCATCAACTTTTGATTCAAAACAATGTTCTCTCTTAGAGTTGCACAACTCTCTCTTACAGTTGCACAACAGTTGTAGTAGTACATCCAAGCTACAAAAAATACACAACCAAAATGCCCATTTCAAGAGCCAACAACATCTGTTCACTTCAAAGCAACTTAAAGCAAAATTACACAACCAAAATGCCAATAAGAAAGTATTTCATGGATTCCAGAGTTCAATTTGTGAATCAAAAACCTGAATTTGCAGCAGAAGCGAAAAAATAGATCTTTCATTATGTAGCAGAAAAAATAGAGCAGGGTAAGGACACATGATATGGAATCTATGGATGCAAGGAGAGAGTTAACCCATTTCTCTCCTTGAATGGCAGGATATTGCATTCAACATAAAAAAAGATCAGGACCACCATCCAGAAACAATATTGCATTCAACATCCAGGAACAAGCTAAATCCGAAAAAGATACGAAAACCAAGTGAATGAGAGATTACCCTTTTCTCTATTACTTTTACTTTTCTATCATAAGCCCAAATGAAACTCAAAGTCAGCTTTTAGTTGAGATTATTCATTGGAGTTAGTAGGGGAAGTTGGGAACTTCAGGTGCATAGCCAAACATACACATAGTTATTGATAAGGATGGAAGGGAAAGCAATAAAGAAGAACGCATAATATTCCATACCTTAATCATTTTGTATACACAATAGACCGATAATGCATAGCCAAGCATATTCTGCATATGGCCCTTCCAAGTCCAAGAAAAAGCAGCAGCAGCCTGTCAAAATGCATAAACAATGACTCCAGTAAAATAGAAAATACAAAGGAATATCTGCTTGTGCAACTATATAACTTATTCGAAAATGAGATGGTATCTTTCTATTCTTGATGTTGCTTATTAATGTGAAGCCTCTGCCTACATATCTTTTGACTATTTATACCCAACTACTTCAATCAAGAAAACACAAACACGACATAGGATAAATTAGACCAACCGACACATAACATTTCTATATTTTGGAGAATTCGTACAACAAATGAATGAAATACATGCTTATTTGCACTACATCAACCTCTGTTGTTAGATAGTGAAATTACTTGAAGAGTGTAAAGTATGCACAATATGCATTGACCAATCTCACGTGAATAGACAAGACAACAAACATACACAGGTGTTCTACAAACCTCGTTAGCATTAAGAATAGAAGTTTTGCAAATGAGAGTAGCACAATGAAAATAGTAGACCTTCACCTTAGCTTGTCGAAGCTCATATATCTCTAGAATTAGCTGTTCTGACAAGAAAAAGGAAAAAATTGAGACCTGTTACTGGAAGACAATGAGAGAAATTGCTTCGACAATGAGAACTTGGCAATCGAAATCAGATCGATGAGAGAAATCGCTTCAACAATGAGACCTGTTGCTGAAAGACCTCGCTTGCTCGCTTGACCTTGCTGCCCGATGATTTGCGCTCGCCAGAGATGAAGGATAAGGCGGTTGCGAGCTCTTCGATAAAGCCATCCCCGCCGAGCCTGTCCGCCATCGCTGCTCGACCTTGAGGGGTGTACGCGTGTGAGAGAACGGGAAAGAGAAATCCAGAAGGAGAGAGAGAGCGCTCCAGCGAGGCAAGCTCTAGGTCGAAGACGAGCGAGTAAACTCCAGGTCGTCGATGGCTTGAATCGAAATCTCAGGCTTCCAGATCTGATGGAATTCGGGAGAGCGGACGAGTTTTCCAATGAAGAACCGATGAAGGAAGAAGCGCAAAGAGAGAGTTTCGAGGAAGAGAGAGTTCGGATTTTCGGGAAACACAAAAAATGTCCGTACAATGAGAAAATAAGTATATATAGTGGACATTTTGCTAATTTGTCTAAAAACGTGGGCATTTTGCAAATTTGTCCAAAAAAAGTGCATGGTTTGCAAAAAAAAATTCAAAAAAAATACGCGATTCAACTTTTCAAGTGTATTAGATTTTATTTTCTCCGTTTTAATTTATATTTTTTTTATAATTTATTATAAAAACATACTGTATCTACAAGATGCCATTTCAAACTCCGGGTTGTTTAATTATAGCATCCATCTGCTAGTTAGTGAGGAATTACTAATAAAATTTGAACTAACTGATGAATTTATGCAAAGTAACCTAAAATTTTCACCAAAATTTTAAACCAAAATTGTAAAATCTTTATCAGACCAATTTAACGAGCAAAATTATACTCCGATAAAATCAAGCTTATGAGGAAAATTTCACACCAGTGAAGCCAAAGTAGCCCGAGCAGCAAATTGAATCTAACGACACATCTATAAATTTAATTTGTCGACTATTGGAGGAGATGTTGATTATATATGTCATCATCCCTATAAATTGAATTGAATGTTGTCGAGCTGTCCTGTCTGAGGAGATGACGGTTACTCCATCGTCTTCATCTCTATAAATTGGACCTGAAACTCGAATGGAGAGGAGATGATAGTTGTATCGTCGGCTGCCAGAGGAGATGGGCACCAAGTAGATCTACCGATAAATTGAATTGATACCAATACATGATGAAGCCTGAAACTCGATCATCTTTGTAAAGGCACTAGGCAAAGCAAACACAGTGATAATGTTTTAGCAATTTGCTGCAGGCGGAGGCAACGATGAAAGATTAGTGAAACGACGAAGATATATGGTGGCTACCAACATTAGCGCCTCTCTTTGGTGCCTGATTATGGTAAATAGAAAGCGACTATCCGGAATTCGAAACAGAGACCTTTTAGATACTACTCGCAAATCCTTTCCGAATGAACCATTTCAGAATAGTTCCTCTCTTGAGTACCGTGTTTGTGTTCTAGTACGTGATTGTTCTCACCTTCATCTCTTTAAAGGCATTGGCTCAGGATTGTTCTCACATGAGCCAATGTCCATATATAAACTCTTTTTATCGATCATTCTTGTAAAATTAATTACATTTAATTTGTGTTGAATTTATGTTACATGTTTAATTATATACCTATACTATATTCAGTTCTCACAAAGTTTATTACTCGATCCGTATAAATTAAAATACTCTCATCAGTATAACTCTCCTGATTTGATTAAACTTATCTAATGCTCCGTAGGAAATTGATGGATTTGAATAAATCATTCATGTCGACGGATCAACTAATCAAGGGATGGAGGGCGTGTTCATTACTACTGAGAAGACCGGGTAAAGTGACAGTAGTGCAGCCGCAAATCTAGACATTCAATACTCGGTGAAAAAGACAAAAGGGACCCACAATGGGCCCCACTTAATTGGCCAATGGCCCAATAGTGAGACAGCCTGTTTGGTCAAAACAGTTGACTGGGTCCACCTGGGCTGAGAGTGCCCACGTGTCCTGCATATGAGAAGCCGACAGTTGCTTCCGCTCTTTAATTGTGTTCTGTTTATTGCGCCACAGCACCGTCACTGCTGCTCTTTAGCCGAGATGATAATGAGACCGCCGGTGGATTATATTTTCCGGCCACCTCCACAATCTGTCGGCCATCTCGCCCAAGGTGCCGCCGTGCGGGCCATCAGCTAGCTAGCTCGATGTGGATGTTTGGAGTGCAACACGGACTGTCCGAGGAAAGCCAACCTAGCTATACCCTATTTTGCCTCTATGGGTTTCTATTTATTTAGTTGGGAAACTTAATCTTATAGCAGGTGTTTTTACTCTTTTCAAGAATTACATACATAGGATAACTAAGAGATTTGGACAAATTTCTTATATTTACCTAAATCATAATAGCTACCACCAATATAAGAGAGTTGTTGACAAGACTATTTTTACAAAATTGTACTCAAGTCCTTCTCATTTAACAAAGTAATTGTAAATCTGCCCAAAGCAAAACCAGAACCCCTCCCATCTTATATTTGACGCCACACCAAGAACACTTCGTTTATTTTCAACGAGCCACCAAAAGCAGCTATTTTTTGAAGTTTTGAGCTCCATTTCAGAGAGATTTCTATATATCTATCAACTTTGAGGTAAGAAAATTCATTACAATTGGTGTTTATGGTTTGATTTTGTATGAAATTGAGGGGTTTAGGGTTTGAAGGTTTGGTAATTTGGGTTGATTAAACTGGTTGTTGTTGGAGTTTTATGTTGGATAATTGTTGGTTAATGTGATGTGGTTGTAAGATGTTGAGTTATTGGAACATAAATTAATCAAAATAGTCGAGGTAATAGATGAGATTCGTTGCTGTCAGATGTTGAGTTCGGTTGCTGTCGAGGCAATGAATGTTTAACCGGGGTTAGTGAGCGTGAGAATTTCTTCCACTGTAAGAAGTGTGGTATGGCCTCTTCCTATTTGATTCAGTATATATGCTTGTAGAAGTCTGTCGTTTAGATGGATCAAGTTGTTAAGTCTGTGTACCTATTTGTCTTTAAAAATGACATCAAGGCAGTATAATTGTGGCAATGGTTAGTCTAGTAGGATTCTTATTACCAAATCACATGCGTTCTTTGAATGTGAAGGCAATGCAGTTTGACGGTTCTTCAATCTTCTGACACGATGAAAATATTTGGACCGCATGGGTAATACACAAGTAGAACCCTTTCGTTTAGTCATTTCAGAGACTAGATTATTCACAATATGACTAGTAGATCCACACCTCCTCCTACTCCATAGAAGTTTTCTATTGTTCCATTGTACCTTTTTGCATGTCTGTATGAAAATTATTCTAGAAATATTGTATCATTTTAGTTGTTCGTTATATGCCCTGCATGATCTTGCTATTCTGTGCTTTTACGTGATAATCATTCCTGTGTGGAGAATTTCATGCACCATCATTGTCCCATATGCTATGACGTGTGTATTATCTGTGCTTTGGCTTCCACATTTCTTTAACAAATTTCTTATACAAGTATACTGCATTATTTTTCCAGTTTCTATTTGACTCGTTAAAGAAGAAGGTTGTCATGAAATGTAGGCACACGATGCATTCTAAATGCTGCTATGCGATGATAAGTGTGAGAAGTAAGCATGGATGCAACACTAGTGGAAGAAATTAAATTTCCATTCGATAAATTGCTTAACAGAGTAAACTCTGCGGGTTTGAAAACTTCATTATTGCATTCGCATATATTGTTTCCCCATATGCTCCAAATCCGTTCTTGATATGTCTAAGGTGTGGAAGAGGATAAATGAAGAGGTATCCTTCCTTACTTGATGCTCATTTGAACCTTTTATTCTCAAAAGCATTCATAGAATTCAGATGGCACCCATAAAACTTTTTTTTTAATCAAAGTTCAGCAGTATATTGCATTAATTACTAACTTTTGTCTGCCAATTGTTATTAATCCTATATTGTGTCTGTGTCAATGCACAATAGCATTAATTATCCGTAACCATTTGATTTGTGAAGTTTGCCACACATGACTTATGTGAGAGTATTGTGAGATGTGACGAGTTTACAAGAGTTGCCAAGTATAATCCATGCCACAAGAGCACTTACTACCTGGGTCATAGTGAGAGCAAAGAACATGAAACTATTTATTACAAATTCATAGTAGAGAATATGAAATACTTATTTTTTCATAGATCTTATCTGTAGACGTAGCATATCTTGAGGTTCATCACTAAAATAGAATTATTCATTTTTCCCCTTTCTTGTATGCTAAGAGTCTTCCAAATCTTCTCGTCCTTTATCAGATTGAAGCGACCATCATGCCTAAGGACTATCGCTACAAGAAGGGAATGATCATTTTTACTTAACTCCCTATGTTGTTAAGTGACCGACAACTTTTACATATCCATGTACAATCCTAATGCATTGGAAAATGAGTGGATCACCTATTAGTGGGAACCTACTATTATCTAATAACACTCAAGGCACTACCCCGACTTGCTGACCAAAAATAATAATAATAAACCTTACAATTTCCCTTTTGGTTTTGAGTATGAGCCAATACCCCGACTTACTGACCAAAAAAAAAAAACCTTGCAGTTTCCCTTTTGGTTTTGAGAATGGGCTAAATTATGCTTCATGCTTTCGGTTATAACAACTTTATTATTACTAATTGTATGATTGAAATGGTAACATCAGTATTAAATGCAATTTTTTTAATTCATTAGCTATTCTCTGATCGACATACTGATGCTTTCAAGAGAGAGGATTATTGGACTGACCTGGAGCACTATAAGGAAATGAGTGAGTAAACACAGAAGAAAATACCTTCAAAAGAGGAAAATAGAGTGAAGATACCTTCAACTATCATCATATAGTGTTGCCTTTTCATGTACTTATTTCCCATTAGACTTGGAGTTATCATAGAAGAAAACAGAGTGAAAGCAAGGTGATGCATGCTTGGTCTTTCTTATGTTTATGCGTTAAAGCTTAATAAATGTCTTTCTTAAGTTTCACATGCTCTTTTTGCTATTATGTAAGAACATTCTATCTAATTTAAAGTCTATTAGCTCAAATGGTAGCGCATTGCGTTCAAACACAAAGATGTGGGTTCAAATCCCGCATATGCTATGATAATTAAAAAAAAACCGCAAATATGTCATTTCACATCGGGTAGTAGCCGATGTCTTTCAAAAAAATTCGATGTCTATGTTGGTGATGTAAAAAGTCAAAACTTTTTAACGATGTTATAACATCAGTTATATTTTATAATCGATGTTATAGGCTAACAAAAACATCGAATTAAAAAGTATAAACGATGTTATAATAGACAAAGACATCGGGTTCTGGCCGATGTGAAAAACTTTTAACTTTTTACATTCCCCACATAGACATCGATTTTTTTTAAAGACATCGGCTATTTCACGATGTTAAATAACAAATTTCTAGTAGCATTTGCAATCCTTTATTGTTTCATTTAGTGTGCAGTAGTCATGTTGTTGTTGGTTGTTAGTGTAGTGCAATTTGTACTATCTAGTTTCATTGTTGTGGGGTTTTTTATTTTATTTTATAGAGAAAATTTTAAAAATTATATTTCTAATTGCATGTGATTGCTTGACAAAAAGAAAGAAGAAATGAATATGCCTAATCCTGCAAATTAATCAATACTATATTTATTTCACTTAGTTTTTGAACTTGGGTCTGAATAGCATACGATATGAGTGGTGCTAAAGAAGTCTAGTGATTTGAAGATAGCTTCAAGCATTCAAAGATTATCTATTATTATTTTTTTTGATAAGGAAATAATTCGAGGCCGGACAGGTCCGGACCTCGAGACAAGCTATCTAAACATACAACATAGCAAAAGAAATACAACAAAAGCAGAAGAAATACTACAACAGAAACACACTAAAAAACCCGGAAAACCCCAAACCCTAAGCAAACAAGCGGACACAATAACGAGAATATGGAGACCCGGCGTGGTGAAGTGGATAGCGAGCGCATGGGACAGCACAACTGACACGATGTCTCGCCGCCGGTAAGACGGAAAGCAGCAATCCACGTAGGGCAAAGACGACTTTTGGGGAAGTGTGGATCAAACGACGTTCCCTTCACCTAGATGAAGGATCTTCGGAGACCACGAACACCACCAACACGATCACTTCGATCAACCAGGGCCGCAGAACTGCTCCTCAACCGAATCTAACCACGAACCAATAAACATAACTCCAACCAACCCAAGAAAATGAAGCATGACCGCGAGAGGGTGAAGAGCGCAAGAGGCTTCCGGAATTTTTAAAGTAATACCTATATATATACTTATACCTATATATATAGGTATAAGTATACACTCTTTTTTTTTAATTAATTAATATATAATATAACCGGTTGCATTTTTTTTTCTTCCAATTTTCTCCTTAACAGGCTGATTAGGGCCCAAGCAAAGAGCCCGACCACCCAAATTTCGGGTCACACAACCCAGACAAAGGAGAAACGAGGGTTGCAGAACAATGGCATCACCAAAAGCCAATCATCCATCTCTAGCGGCCGCCACTATTATGAAGACTACGTACACATGTCTTTTTCCCCCTTCTAGTGATTATTTTACCTAAATGCTTTTAAATATAATAAAAACAAATACTCAGTTGCCTTTCTCGTGAAAAGTTAGTTGGCATTCATTCAACCCTTTTTTTTTATGAATGTAGATGGTCAGAGAGGCTTGACAACATACAAACGCCTTGGCTCGAAGAGCTAGGTTGAACCCCGAGGTTTACATGTCGATCACAAAGCAAATGAAAATCCTCCCATGTCACAAGAAAATGAAAATCCTCCCATCACTAGTAAAAAAAGGAGGGACCAGAGCATGCTTTTTTTTATGCATGGGAGCACACTTCTGCGCTCTCAAACAAGCATACTTATTATTTAACCGTGTTCTCTTATTTAACAGTGTTCCCTTATTTGACCGTGTTCTCTTAAAATTGTCATACAATCAATATCTGTTCTGCTCGAATTATAAAAACACTTCAATTGAAGTGTGTTAAAATAATATTCAGTTTTAGCACAATTTTTTTTAAAACATGCTTAATAACAACCACACTTTAAATACAAAAAGTGTTCTCAACACTAGTCCAATTACCTCTCGTTATCTCTCGAAGCAAGAGTCAAACCTGCGATCTCTTGCACCTCATACCAATTTGTCCGCTTCACACGCCTGCCAACTGAGCCTCAAAATCTACTTGTAACTTTGTTCATTTCCTTCATCTAATTACAAAAATTAAAAAAATCTAAATATAAAAAAATATTTTTTTTCGAGAACGGTTTATAAAAATAAATGAGAACGATTTTAAAAAAAATGTGTTCCCAGTTAAATTTGGGTTTAGGAAGACAATTGTAAAATCGTGTTCGTTTTAAATTTTTTAAAGCATGTTATAAAGGAAAACCAAGCTAATTATTTTTTAGAAACAAACGAGAACAGTTCTATAGAAAAGCGTGTTGATTTTAGTGAAATTTGGTTATGGGGTGTTGCACTTTGAGAATTAAACCATGTTCGTTGTAATTTTTTTAAGCGCGCTTTACACGGAAACCGGGTTAAATATTTTTTACAAAAAAAAAGAACGGTTTTATAGTATGGCGTGTTTGTTTAAGTCGAATATGGTTTTGGGAACACACTTTGAAAATTAAGCCGTGTTTGTTTTAAATTTTTTAAGCACGCTCTACACAAAAACTGGGCTAAATATTTTTTTAGAAATAAACGAGAACAATTTTATGGAAAAGTGTGTTGCTTTTAGTTGAATTTAGGGATGAGAACACATTTTTAATATAAAATTGTACATAAAATAAAAAAAAATAAGCACGCTTGTCAAAAACCGTACCCAACTTATCGTGCTCCACCCGCCTATATTATACTAGTGCATGTCTCAACCAAATAAATTTGTTTGTTTTTACCTCTATACATATTTATAAAATCTTATGGAATTTTTATCGATCTCTTTCCTTATTCATATAAATGCTTTATATATTTGAGTACTTAAGCATTTCGAAATTAAGGATAGTAACATCTTTGTAGCTATTTAACATTATCGAACAACCTTGTCCAAATTTATGGATGAACCTCGTATGTAAGGACCTCGGATTTTCAAATAATATTTTATTAAAAATGGATTTAAGTTAGAAAATTTGGATATTTTGAAAATTCTCATTGTCAATATAAAAATCCTATGTTAAAATCCTTAAAGCGGGTTCCAACACAACGTTGGACTTTTGAAGAATGATTCCGTTTTTTCACCTCAGGATTTGAAAATACCTCCGGATGTTGATATCCTTTTGTTTTGGAAACATTAATTGATCGAGTTGAGTTAAGGAGAGTGTAAAAGCTCGGATTTTCAAATCCATATTTTCGGAAAAATAAAATTTAAAATGAAGTTAAAATAAAAAAGTTAAAGGAAAACTCGATATATCGGATTTAAAAACTCATGGAACGGATTTCTGACTTGAATAATTTTTTTTTTTGAAAACTAACTTTGCATGACATCCTTGATTCTCGGATTTTCAAAATCTAATTGCTCGAGAGAGAGCGAAAATTAGGAAGCTAACGCCGGGAACTAATTTCGGAACTAACCTTGGGATTCGAACTCGCAACGCCGGACGGAGACACCCGCTCTCACCTCACCTTGCCCTAGCCGAATTCCCATTCGAACCCTAGCCAAAAATCTCCCACTAAAACTTAGAGCCATGTGACTATTTTGAAATTAGTCAAATATGCCTTTTTACCCCATTTGGGTGAGACACCGACAAATAACTCTCTCTCTTCACTACCTTGCTTGCCCTTGATTTGGAATAAGACAAAACTTGTTCTTATCCCTCCACATCCTCACATCAATCCTTTCCATTCCACTTCTTAAAGCTACAACTCACTATATCTCACTCTCACTACAAAGAAACCCTAAACCTTATCTTGCTTGAAAGAAGAGAAACACAAATCTAATGAACCCTAAAACTCCATTCCCCTCCCTCTCCTTGTGCCGCCACCGCCCACCATCATCGCCACCACCCATCACCACCAACTCCGGTCACCTCCTCCGCCACCACAACCACAAAACGCCCCCCTTTCCTCATTTTCCCCTTGCGCCAAAAACCCTAAACCCCACCCTCACCTCTCCGTTCTTCCTCCTTGAAGGCCAAGTGTTCCAGCAGCCTCTTTACCTTCCATTGAAGTCCAAGAAGCCATTTGGAGACCTTCATCAGCCTGGAAGTTCGAGAAGGAAGCCCTGGAGTCCTATTCATCCTCTTTTGGGTATAACAAGGGTAAGAGTTTCATTTTCCTATCCTTTCTTCTCCAACCTTCCAAATTTGGTAACTTTAACCCTCCTAACACTCCTCCAGATCACCCAAAAAGGAGATCCAGCAGGAACGAGCTCGAAATCGCCCTCAAGCCACCCTAGAGAACAAAAGAGAAGAAAATAAGAGGTTGGATGAGAAATCTCCTTCTCCCTCGATTTTTACGTTCAAATGTGGTACTAACATGTTTCTGGAGGTCAAGGGAAACATTACGTGAAGGGGAAAGAGCTAACAACAACAAACGAGTAAAAGAAAGGGCTTGAACCAAATATTTAGGCCCAGACTTGCCGTCGCAAGTATGAACTCGTGCCCGCGAGTTAGAGGAAACCATGCGGGTTCTAACTCATGGCCGCGAAAGGCCCTTCCACGACGGCATGTTGGCTCATCTGGGATGCCCTAGGGGGATCCTAGACTCGCAGCCGTGACATGGGATTTCGCGAGCGCCAGTTCCCTCGCGGCCACGAGGCCTCTCGCGGGGGCAAGTTATGCTCCATGGCCGCGACACCCCTATTCTCATAGGGAGTTCACCGGGACATCTCGCTGCGGCGAAAGCCCTTTTCGGCGTGGCGAGTTGCCCCCTGTCCGAGTGTTTTGAACTCGTATTTCTCGATGTTTTGCCGAACGTTTTCGCGATCCGTATTGAACGATTTTGGAGATTTAAATGACCAATCTAATGACTTAAGTTGGGTTTTGTAAAACAAATTTCATAAGTGTTTCAAGGTCAGAGATCCTAATGATTAACTAGGTTTTTGAAACGGTTTTATAGACTAGCTTGGGAACTTGACTTGATCGGTGACTAACTAGCATGTTGATGTGATTGTTTGACTAACGACATGAATGTGTGAACTAAGAGTATGTGTGAATGACTAATGACATGATGAGATAGTAGTGCTATGCCATTATATGATTACCTCATTAACTATGATGAACTGTTGAGATATATATATATGCGGATATGATGTTATGAGCATGCAAAATTGGCTAAGTAATATGTGGAGAATGATGTGGTCTTATGGAATGTTATGATTCGATGAGTGATTGAGCATGATGGAATAGCAATTGCGATGTGTTTAATTATTCTATTGAATGATGTATGCTATGAATGCTTGAGTAGTTAGCTGTAGACTTTTATATTCCGCCATGTATCTATGTGATACTGTTTGATTGTGCTTGTTGGGTTCCAGGTTCTTCTTTTGTTGTTAAGTCTCTTCGAAGCTTACTTAGATTTGATCGGACCCTTCCCTGCTAGGGGTGGGCATTTGCAATTAACGGCTAATTCAATTAATTTATAAGCAACTAGTACGATCACCGCGTCATGGCGCGTTTTTTTAAAACTAAAATATTATATATAAAATATTAATAAATGTTAAGATAAAAATCATAAAAAAAACTTTATAACAAATGTATCTAATAATTATCTCAGAAAATTATTTTTTAAAAATCTTATGTAAAGTATAATACATAAATATAGATATTTTAAATTACTCAGTAATAAGAATATCAATATCATTATAACATTGTTTAAATGTGATATGTCATAAATTCATAATCAATAGTTATATTCAATGCTTTGAATTAAGCTCAATAGTTAGTAAATAAATTTGAGTTAAACCCAATAGTTATATTAGATTAAATTCAATGTTTTGAATTAAGATCAATGGTGAGTAAAATTAAAGAAAAAAGAAAATTAAAAGAAAAGGAAGAAAAAAGGAGAATTAAAAAAAAATAAAAAAAATGGCAAAAAAAATATGATTGGTTAAGACTCCTACATTGCATCTAAGATTGACATATCATCCTAAACTCTTCTAATTTAAGAGTTTATATAGATTAATTGCTATTTCAATTACCATAATGCAATATCCGTATTTGAATTGAAATGTCCAGTTAACTAACTCTCAATTAATTGCAATTTCAATTCAAATACACCAATTAATTGTAATTGATTCCCCTTCCCCTGTTCACATTACGTAACCCCCATTGTAATTGATTCTCATTCCCCTGTTCACACAACGCAACCCCCTTCTACATCTTCTATCATCCCGCAGCCCTGCTGGTTCCTCTCGGCGCTTCTCCCGGTGAACGAAAATCCGGAGGCGTCCATTTACAAAGACCACAGTCCTGTTACATAAACTTGAGTTCTCTCTATTTACAAATCTACCCGACCGCTTCATCTCTATCATTCCTCCGCCCCAAACCCAGCTCCCCCGGCGAGGCCAACCGCCGCCGCTCCAAATTGACACCTCCTGCTTCATCTCTTTCACCACCTATCCACAAACCTTCCTTCCATGTTCACAAATCTCCCAGATCTGACCCTCCCCCTATCGCTGCTTCGAAATTGCACTCTACGAGTGGGCTTCGTTTGCAGATCCTCGGCTGCCGGAGCTCCCCTAGTGACGCCGCCCCCACCATTGGTCTACTGATCACCTGCGCTTCGTTTGCACACCTTTTGGACATATCGGCTCCATCCTCTCCCACAACAATTGGATCTAGTGACCTTGTCGTCCCCGTCGCCAGAAGCGAAACACAGATCGTTTCCCTTTCCTTTTTCAGCCTGATTTCCTCCACAAAACCATAGATTTCGGCGAAGCAAAGAGCCGTCAATGGAGATCCCGAATCAAAATTGACAAAAGTGAAGGCTGAAGAGAGAGAGAGGGGTGATGAGAGCTTTCGTCTTCTGAGGTCGGGCGAGGCGATGAGAGAGGACATGAGAGCTCCAGTGGTGACAAAAGTGAAGGCCGAAGAGGCTTCCGGAGGAGCTTTGATCTGGACAGCTATGGAGGAGCGGCTTCAAATCGTTCTGATCGACGGAGAGACAAAGAGGCGGTGAGAGCGTGAGACTAATTTAGGGATTAGGGTTGAGTGCAATGTTATCAAAGTCTAGATCCGGATCGTTGAATCGTACGATCCTACGATCCAAACTTGGGTAATCGATCAGGATCGGGTGGGAAAAGTCGTATGCAGCAGAATCGTATTAGAATCGGTACAGGATCGTTGGAATCGGTAGAATCGAGATCCCATGCAAAATCGTACGATCCTACTGAAATGCCATAATTTGACACATTTGTTAAAAGTGGGCTTGATTTTTGTTAATGGGTCACTTAGTATTTATTCAAATTTAAAGGCCCACCATATTAGCCCATTTAATTTGAAGATATCAAACCAATTTCAAAGTAAAGGCCTAAAACTAAAACGTACAAAGTAAAAAAAAAACCTACCTACTACCTTCGGCTTCAGCTTGACTCAATTTCATTTGCAAGGTGAGGGAGGAGCGGTGACTGAGTCTTGACGAACGAGAGGGCTGAACGAGCTACAAGCCTACAACCAATACAGGAAAAGTGGTTTCTTTCGACGCTTTAGTTTCGACGCTTTTTAAAAGCGTCGAAAATTTTCGACACTCTGAACCGTCGAATTTTTTTGACAGCTATAGGCGTCGAAATTGACAAAAATCTCGACCCCCTGAAGCGTTGAAAATGGCTTCACTAAAAAAATTTAACCTAGCGGAGAGGAGACGGCCTTCACAGCCTTCACTCGCGATTCACTCTCCCCGACTCCCGTGCCCCCCTCTCTCTGCTTGCTTCACACCTCCGAAGAACCCTAATTGCGCCCACCGGAGACGGCCTCCCACCGCCCGCCGGAGACGGCCACCTGAAGTCTGAGCAGGTTTGTCTCTCCTTTCTTATTCTTCTCTCCCATCGTCTCTCCCATCGGCAGTCGATCTCTCCACTCTGAGCACCTTCCCCTGCCTCCTCTCCGTCTTCGTCTCCCTCGCTCCAATCTCCGCCCCATTTCCGACCTGATCTGCTTTTCTCCTCCAGTCGATTTCTGCTTTTCTGTGAGTTTTACCTTCACCTATTGATTCTCGGTTGCGACTGTCGATGGTGTTAGACGCCTTTTCTTAAGTTTGATAAATCGATTTTGTTGTTCAGATCTGCTTGCGTTTTGCTTGTTTGTAGCTTAATGTTTGTGTGATTTGGGGAACTGGTGCTGCTTTTTGAGAAATGTTGAATATTAGAGATCCCTTGAGCTGTAAGCATGTGTTGAATATCTGAATTAGATGAGCAGCCCTTGAATGACTTGCTTGAAAGCGGAACTTGAGGTTATCATTTCTTTTCTCCTTTTAGCATGCCTGTTTTTAGTGCTCTGTTGATTCTGTTCAAGTGAATTGTGCTCTGTTTAGGACTAGAACCACTAATGTTAAAATCTAAGCTATCTTTAGCCTTGTATGGGAAAGAGGTCTTTGATTGTTTGAAAATGTTGTTTTTATTTCCGATAATAATGGCCAAAGTAAATCAGCTTCCATGGATTCATGCTGTGAAGTGTGAACAATGGTCAGTTTGTTAAATATGTTTTTTTAGTCCTTGTGCATTCTTCTAATGCAATGAACCTTTGAGGAACTTTATGTTGTGTGTAAAGATGCTCATTATGCCTATATTCTCATTTTTACAGTTGTATTTCTAATGCAATGAATCTTCTGGTGTAAATTTGCATTGCTTGTGCTTAATGCTAATTTTATTCTGTACATATTATCAACAAGGAACCTGTTGGCTGTTCTACAACTGACAAAGCTCTTCAAGCTCCTGCATATCGTATCAATATGATGTTTACTGCCTATTATTATCTGGCACTCTTTAAGTTTTCTAGTTTTATGGGTTGCTGATCATATGGTATCTATATAATTTTCATCTAGCACTATAAACCTTGTGTAAATTACTCAAATAGTTCTTTTCATGTGCTGCTTATTTTGATACGTGCATTTTCTGTTTGGAAGTTTAATGTGAGGTCTGTTGATATACAAGAAGTTGCAATGTGCTGCCTAATTTGCTCTGGAATCCGCAAACAAGGGATGTTATTTTAAATGTTGATGTTTTCCTTGTTATAAAGCTTTGATCTGAAATGGTAAGTTAATGATCCAGTATATGACATACATGTATAATTGTATATGAGAGAATTGAAGTAGCTAGCTAGATGTTAGGCATTTATGAATGTATTTGCAAAAGGACAGAGAATATGAGAGAATTGAAGTAGCTAGCTAGATGTTAGGCATTTTAGAGAAAGGTGAAAAAAACAAATGGTGAGAGGAGGGGAGAAATTAAAGCGAAGCTACAGAATCAAACAAAAAGCCTCATGCATATATATTGTACTTCCATTATCACATTTATAATATACTCTATAGTTTCCACTTTATACTGCATAATTAAATTCCACCTAATGGTTACATGGCAAACTCGGCAGAAGGTATTGATTTGTTCTCCGAATATTGATATATACGTCTGTGGTTGTGATTTTATCTAGCTAGAGTTTGAAGCTTTTTCATATGGACGGTAGGATTCATTACTATTAACCAAATCTGGATATTTGGGATGTTTAATAATAGAGCTGATGTCTTTCATTTGTTCCCTTTCACATGGCTGGTATCAATATAAATGTCTCTCTTTTTTTCACTTCCTTTCCTTTTTGTATGGATTTGTCTAAGGAGGTCTCATAGTGGTGGTATCTGATGCAACTATAGTTGAATGTTTTGAGGCTTTTTATTGCTGCATACCTGTCAGAACCTGCATCTTGTGTAGTTGTTAGTTATGTATAGATGTGTTGATGTGCTGCTATTAGAAGGGAATGTTGAGATCTTGAGCTTGTACTGAATGCTGAAATTTTCTGTTCGGTTCTAAGTTGTTATCTTAATTCAGACACCGCAGATCTTGCTTTTCCTGTTATTGTGGTCTCACTATATCTCTGTCTTTTGGATGACTACAGAAGGGAAGGTTTTTAGTTCAGAGTTATGGCATGCCTGTGCTGGACCACTAGTTTCTGTGCCTCAAATTGGAAGTTTAGTTGTCTATTTTCCCCAAGGTCATAGTGAGCAGGTATGCCTCTTCCTGCTGTCAGCTAATTTCATGGCCTTCAAATTGTTTTTTTTCATTCTTATGGAGGCTTAAAATCTTTTTTTTTTTTTCACGACAGGTTGCAGCATCTATGCAAAAGGACACTGACAACATCCCAAGCTATCCGGACCTTCCGTCTAAGTTAATTTGCTTGCTCGTTAATGTCACCTTACATGTATGGTATCCCCCTCTACTCATCGTCCTTATGCATAATAGTGTCTGGCTTTTCATGATCGATGGCCTTTTTTTTATTAGTAGCTCCTTTTGATTTTAATCACTCACCCTTCATCAATATGCTCTTTGTTCTTGATAATAGGCGGATACAGAAACTGATGAGGTATATGCTCAGATGACTCTTCAACCAGTCAACAAGGTAAGTCAATTGTTTCAGTTAATTGGTTGAGGTTCCTATATGCTTCATTCTTGGAAGTTGATTTCTTCAGTGTGTATGATATTTGAGATATGTGCTGAGCAGGTAGATAAAGAAGCTTTACTAGCATCCTACAGTTCATATGAAAAAGCTGAATTTTGCTTATGTTCATTTTGATTGAGAGAAACAGAATTATATTTTCTGTAACAAATTGGAATTCTATTTTGGGTAAAAATGACAAATTGTGTACCAGGAAACTGATATAAACAAGACCTTACTGTCTGATCCATTGACCTCCCAAGCTCAAAGGGTCACAGATGGATTATTAGTTGTTAGTTTATTAAGGGACTCAGCTTATTTTTTTAACAAGTTGTTCTGCAATCTCAGTTGACCTATATTTGATACAGTTGGCAATGGTGTCATGCCAGCAACCTGGAACTGGTGTTCCTCTAAAATTTCAATGGATCAAACCCTGTCATGGATCAGTAGGAAAGTTGAATTATCCCTCTTGCTGATTCTGATTGTAAAAATTTCTAATTGTTTTGGATCAGTTCACCATTTCAGATCTACCTGTCCACTTTCATTGACTTTATAAGGCTTTTTTATTTTATTTATATATATACTGTATTGGTTAAGTAAAAAAGAGGGTAATGAGTTGTTCTGTTTATTCTATATTTCATTTTGCTGGCATTAGTTGTTATGTTTATTTACTTTCATTTATATTTTCACATCTGAATGTTTGATTCTCATATCTGAGAACATAGAAACAAGATTTTGATCAGTGATATGATAGTGTTTTTTGGATCTCATACTCACTTCAGTGAGTTTTATATTCTCTTTTTTTATTTGATGTGAATGTGATACTCGAATGTTAGTTTTGTTTGGTGTTGATCTTGATCTTGATCCTGATTCTATAGTTTGAATCAAGTTTGGTTAACCTACATTGTACTTCTATGTTCACAAGCTTTGATAGCCTTGTTCGGATGCCAACAGATTCTTTAGTTCATTTGATTATCAACTATTCCTTATTTCCTTTTTAGATTAGTTAGCTAGTGTGAAAGATGCAATATATATTGATGCTTTAGCAAAAGGGAAATAAAATGTAATTTATAAACAAAGAAAAATATAAATTGTGAGTATGTATGGAAATTGAAGCTATGGATTGATGCTAGCTGTAACAAGATGGGGTGCCTAAGAAGATCTAGCTAGAAAACTAGAGAACATGTTTACAAGGAAAAAAACACTAGAATCCCAAACCAAAAGAGGGTAATGATTTTTTTTTAAAGTGAAATCAAGGTTACTGTATTTTTGTAGTAGCTAGGGAAGCTAACTGAAATCCAGTATGTGGAATTAAACTCCCGGGACACCAGGGTTGGGTATTTAATTAAAGTGGTGGGGGTCAAAAATTATATGAAAATTATATATATATATATATATTATTTATATACTGTATATGAAACTAGCTAAACCCACCCTTTGAATGGACGAAGAGATTGGAAATGAAGGGGATAATTGGAGAAGGTGGTGCAGCTTCTTAAAGAAGAAATCAGAATGGATTTGATTGTTCTTTATCTTGAGACTAGTTATTCCACAGTCAACTAAAATTTTTGGATAGGGTTGTCCACAGGGTCTATATTGTTTTCATCATTGTTTCAATATTTACTTATCTATCTTGATCAGTGGGCATCATTCGGAAAAATCCTTTAATTTTTGGAGGAATAATTAGTTTCAATATTTACTTATCCTGAATTTTTTTCCATGTTAAGAAAGTTAAGGCATTTCCTAGATATTTCTCTCTGTCAACATTAGTTAATTATCTGCCCTCCATCTCAATCAGTCCTTTATTTTGATTTCTAGTCACATTCTTCCAACCTTTTTTCCTCTTTCTTTGCAATTTGATTTCTAAACACCAAATAGAAATTAATGAAGGGAAGAATATGTGAAGCATTGAGTTTGATTGTTGTCTTCTTCTCTTTCATACCATCAAAGATCCCTGACGGAGTCTGCCTCCATTACTCTCGAGTCATTCTTGATGTTTTGGAGATGAAATGGATGTAGATTTTGTAGTGACGGAGTCTGCCTCCATTTATGATCCAACAAGTATCATAACTGTGTATTTCTCCTTTCATGTTCCTATTTTGTATAAGTCCTTAGGAAATTGTGTATTTAGTTGTCTGATTTATTATATAGCTTATATGTTCTGATTTGAGCAAATTTTCACAGGGAAGTAAGGAGTTAAGGCTGCAAGGATATAGGTGCTTCTGTCAATTTTCAAAACAAGGACGCAACCCCAACAGGTTCTCCATATTCCTCATTCATCTGAAGTAAAAACATTCTAAGTCAGTTGCTTTGATGTATGGATCTCCTACTTTGGCATCTGCCAACATCCAAAAACTGAAAGCATCCAAAAACTACTCAATTTGTATGGATCTCCTACTGTTTTTAGTATGCAGTGTCTTTGATATATGCAGTTGCTTTGATGTATTAGATCTTCTAGTGGTTTGATTATGGCTAATTTAATTTTTATTTTAATATTTGGACCCCCCCTCCCCAAATGCACTGAAACTGAAAGCATCCAAAAACTACTCAATTTGTTCAATCCATATGCACGTACCATCCGTCCTTTTGTGAAATTCTCTAATTATATTATACTATATACTACTCTACTGTTTTACGGGCTGCCTCAAATAATTAATATATATACTCCAGATTCTTAGTGACAGCTATACATAGTAACAAAATAAG
Organism: Persicaria tinctoria; assembly: GCA_037127255.1. Lineage (NCBI taxonomy): Eukaryota > Viridiplantae > Streptophyta > Magnoliopsida > Caryophyllales > Polygonaceae > Persicaria > Persicaria tinctoria. The sequence continues at coordinate 54,397,460 of JBANSL010000001.1, read as the reverse complement.
GAATTGAGTTTAGTTTACCCCAAAATGAATGTATTCCGATTTGGTTTATTAACTCAACCTGTGTGATTTGTCTCATTTTTCTTTGTCTCATCAAAGTAATTAATATATATACTCCAGATTCTTAGTGACAGCTATACATAGTAATAAAATAAGGAAATTGGATATTTAGATTTTAAGCAGACCTTTGCATTGAGTTCAAGCTTTTGCATTGAAGATGAAGCTCTTGAAATTTACTTCCCATGGGAATACTTTTTTAATGTTTTTGTGGTTGTTGACCGGTAAAGATCTCTTCATTAAAGTCCAAGCTTTTTGCATTGAGTTCTCATGGATAAGAGAAGCTGCTAGATTGTTTAGGCTAGTCGACATTTGAGAAGCTTGAAGATCACTGAGCCCTTAGCTACCCTCCTGTTAACAAGCTCAAAGATAAAAAGGTAAACCTCTAGACTACTAGCTTGGTTGACACATATTGATTACATATTGCCTTTCATTCCTTCTCTTCAGCTGGTTTTCCTTTATGGAGTTGGGGATAACACTCATGGGGCATGGGTCTCTTATGCTTGTGTTTTGACAACCGCCTTTGTTTGTTTCACTTGATTTCTTCTAGTTTTTGTTTGTTTGGACTTTTAACAGGGAGCTTAAGGTTTTGAAAATGGATATTGTCACTGATGTTAGTGTGAAAATGACTTTGTCGGCTGATTCTCCCACTTCCGTTCTCGAAGACGAGGTTTGTTCAACTATCTCCGTTTCCATGTTCCTTTTACTAACCTCCACAAATATTCGAAGATGATTTTTTTTTGTATTTTCTTACCCTTGTTTGGTAAGAAAGGTGAAAACGATTCTGCCTGCTGCTGCTTTTTGTTTTCCCTTCATGGAATACTCTCCTTGTTAGCTCCATATGCTTCTATTTTTGGCACTTATGACTATATTGTATTCTTGTGTTTGAACATCTAAGTGCTTTGCGGTTTTCTTTTCCAAATAAGAAAGAAAAATGTGTTTTGAAGGCAGTTGAATTGAGTAGATCTGAAGATATATAGTAGATTGGTAAAGATTTTATATCAAAGTGGAATTGGATGAGCGTATAAGTTCGAATCAGGTGATAATCATCACCATATGATTCTAATCACTTAAGGAGTTTTTGTTTTCGTAGTTACATTGTGATTCAAAATACTGAGTTGGTATGTTTTTTCTAATTGTTTCTCTTAATCTTCAATTCATAGTTTTGGCGTGTTCTATTGATGAGTAGCTATGCTACATCTAATGGAAGTGATTTTGTTATCCGTAGGTTACTCCAGATTCACTATATAATCTTCTAAGGATAGGAGAGGTTGGAACTGACAAGGATGACAGGCCATTTGATTTGACCCACCTCCTAAGATAGTATCTACCGTGGTTGTTCTGTTTCCTTGTCGTTATCCTGGTCATGGCTGCTTAATCCGAGTATTGATGCAAGTCATGTGCCTTGAATTTTTTTGGAAATGTATTATTGTTAAGTGAAAGCATTCATATCCACAAGCCATGTTATATGATAAAAAACTTGTTGTGCACTGTAATGCAGAGAGAACAAGGATTTGACTGGAGCAGCAAGATATGCGAGCATGAACAAACATCTCAGTATAGGTATTTTTTTCCCTTTCAAATCTACTTATACATACTTCGAAATCTAAAGCCTGCTCTGCCAGTTTAGCTTGCAGTTAATCAGTATATATTAAAATTCTTATGTTGATACTTGCGTTTTGCTTATGTTGCAGAGCAAAGTCACAGGGATGACTTATAATCACTTGGCTATGTTCTTGTGTATTTCTTGAGGGAAAGGTTAGTGCTTGCACTCGTTTGGATTCTATTGTTGGCAACCTGTAGTTTATGAGGGTGAGGAATTTCAGCTGTAGCAATTCACAGCTGGGGCTTAATATATAGAAGGAATAAGCAATAGCACTCAATTAGAATAGTAAGTTATTGAAGGATTGAAATATCAAAAAAAAAAATTAGATTTCTCTTCTTTAAAATCTACTGCTTGTTTAATCAGGACTTGTAAGTTGTGAGGTGAATGCAAGGTGCAAATGTGGTGAGAGTTTAATTTTCCCTTTCTTAAATTGAACTGATACGGGAATCACCCAACATCAGATCTTGTTCTTCTGAAGGGATTTTGCCTCCTAGCCTCCAATTAGAGTTTGATCGGTATGTACTATTTGTGAAAGGTGGGGTGAAAATGTAAAAATTGTGCCAAAATTGTCCTGATTATACGTATCACAGAGTACTACGAGTCTGCCTGAGGTACATTAGTAGCTGCAACTAAGTAGTCTATAATACCTTTTACTCTCATGCAATTTCTTTTCTTATGTATTCTGCAAAGGATTGAAATATCAAGTTATTGAAGGATTGAAATATCAAACAAATTTGTTCTCATTATCTACTTCAAAACTTGTAATGCCTTGGAGTTAGCTCGAGACTAAAACTTGTAATTGACTCATGAGATCTTGTTTTGATTGATTCATTTGATTAATGCTTTATTGGATTTGTGCTGATGTATTTTTTTTTGTTAATTAATGGATTTGAATTAATGTGTAATGAAAATGATGAATGAAGAAAAATAGGCTTTTCATTTTTTTTTGAAAAATAATGTGCCAATTTCGACGCCTTAGGGTGTCGAAATTGGCATGTCATTTTCGACGCTTTATGGCGTCGGAATTGGCATGCCATTTCCGACGCCCTAGGACGTCGAGATTTTTTGCGACGTTCAAAAGCATCGAAATTTCCACTTGCCATTTGTGACGTTAAAATTTTCGACGCTTTCTAAAAGCGTCGAAAGTAAAATTTCCGACGCTTCAAAGCGTCGAGAATGGCCTGTTTGACCGTCGCAAATCACCCCTTTTTCCAGTAGTGAACTAATGCATTGCAGGTGCAATTCCCTCCTTTCATGCGATTGAAAGAGGTAAGTTCCATACTTAAATACTTCCATTTCCACACTTGGTACTTAGTTGTCTCTAGCTGCTGTAAATCTGTATTTTTTTTGGTATTTTCTGCAAGGTTGTGCGAGTTTGGATCTGATAATGTTGCAGACTGGAGTAACTTGTTTCTATATTTTTTTTTTCGTTTGTAAGACTTGTTTCTGCTACAACTTATACTATTGCAAGCGACATATTTATTTGGGTTAGATTTATGTTTTTTTTTAACTTGCAATCTGTTTGTTACAATTGTGAACTTGCAATTTATAATGAAATTATGTGTTTTTGTTGATTACTAGTGAAACTTATTGCAGCTGATTTTCATGTTTCTTTTCTTCTTTAAACGATTGGTTGATTTCAATGTTTCTATTTTTTTTTTCTATTTTTGATTTCTCATTCCAGTTGCTGCTGAAAATCTGAATCAAATGGCTAGTCAATCTTCTAAGAAAGTTAGAAAAATACTTCTGGTAGTAGATTAGATCCGGTTGCGAAAAATGCTTCCGATGATGCAAACGAGCATGAAGATGACATTCCAAGTGATCAGAGTGATGACAATCATGGATATGAATATGTTGATTGATGTTGTTATCTTGCTTTTCTATGTCCTTAATTGATTCACTCTATTTTCGGATGTATACGATGTAGACCTAGTACTTATTGCTCGACTTTGTTGGGTTATTATGTATTAATGTATGGATTTTTCATCTATGGACATACATATGAAGTAGTTCATGACTGTTGAGTGTGCTTTTATTGATATTTAGCTTTACATGTAGGTGATATACAGTAATCTATAATTAATTTATTTTAAATTTAAATATGTGGTAGGATCTTACGATCCTACGATCCGATTCTGTCACCTAGCTAACGATCCGATCTAGAATCTCAATCCTGACAACATTGGTTGAGTGGCTACGGGATTTTATCAATTATTCAATTAATTGGTATTGTATTGAATTTTAAAATAAAATTAATTCAGTTAAGTGTTTTGAAACATATTTTCATTTCAATACAGTTAATTGTAAAATTGAGCAGTTTTTCAATTTTTCAATTCAGTTTTTCAATTTCAAATATTTTTGCCCATCCCTATTCCCTGCTTATATGTGCATGATGTACTAGGTGTTTGCATATCATATCTGCATGCCATGTAGTATCATGCTAGGTTGCATTAACGAATGAGCATTCTTATTTTGTATGCGTTTGTAAATAGAACTGTCGTTATTTGTGAAGTAACTAGAGTCTTTGCTAGGTTCATAGGTGATGTCCGCGTTTTTAGTCTTATTTTACATCATGTTTTAGTCCATAATTGAGTCTTTTATGCATATTTTATATTGGGAATGTTAGGAAATTATGTAGTTGTTCATTAATTGCAAGATATGGAGTCTGCACAAAGTTTGGTGTGATTTTCAGGGATTTATAGCTGATTTGGAGAATTTTGGACGCACTTTGGAGATTAAAGGAAAGTGATGAAGACATTGCGGAAGCTAAGGAGGAACGCAAGATGGTGCAGCTGGAGAAAAGCCTACTTTTCGCCATTCATCATTTTGGACCAAGTTCTTATTTCTTCATGAGAGTTGTATCTCTCGAAAAGAGCTTTCCAACGCATATTCATATGCATCAATTGGATGAACGAGCACTCGGGAAAGTGCGTTTCAAGATGGAGTAGAATGTTGAAAGCAGACAGAAGGACTCGACATCGACTGAACCCACTCGACGACGACTACGTTTTCTCGACGTCGACTACTTCTCAATAGAAATCTACCGGGACACTAGAGATTGAGGGAAATTCACTCGACTTCAAATGAACCTACTCGACGTTGACGAAAAATTCAGAAGACGCGGACGCAGATTGGGCCGAATCTCTAAGGATTATTTTGCACAAGATCTTTTATCTATATTTCCATATTTTATCTATCTTTCCTTATGGGTATTTTCCTCTTTATCATAGGGAGTTTAGATAAAAGATACATATTTAGATAAAAGATAACAGATACATATTTATCATAGGAAGTTTCTATTTCCATAATGTTTAGATAAAAGATACATATTCCATATTATATGGAATTTAGATTAATGTTATATTTCCTTAAATAGATAGGATTTAGATAAATGATATATTTATTTCTATTTATTTTATTATTTACTTTCCTTGACTAGAAAGGATTAGTCTACTATAAATAAAGGCCCTTGGCCTAGTTTTTATTTATTCAAGGCAAGTCGTCTTCGGGCGCAAGTAGTTAGAAGGAGAACCTATAGTGAAGATTAAAGTTTTTATAAGTTTTGGTTTTAATTTAAAGTTGTTTTCTTTTATCATGCTTTGTTTCTAAATCCCCTCTTCTAGGGTCAGAGTGATCCCAACGACATCCATGCACGCTTGAGGTAAGTTTTGATATTTGTTATGTTTTGATCATCCAATATCTTTTATATGTTTATTCCCTTGTCGAAAGAAAAGAGATTTATGTTAACAACTCGGATTATAAAAATAAAATTGATAGATACAATTATGGTTACTTGAAAGGGTTATCTAATTGTTGAAAAAGGCAAAAGCTTGCTCCTTTGATGTGATTACATAACTATTTTATCTTATCTTTTGAGTGTTTGGTTATTGTTGCGGTGATCCCTTACCTTTTGAAGTTTGCAATTTTATTTGTTCTATTTTATTATTTACATTCTGCACAAATTTTACCCGACACCAACCGCCATTCCCTCTCCATCCCTCGACATCGACCCATTCTTCATCACCTTTTCCCATCTATTCCTAAACCCCTAAACTCTAAACTAGAACCGCTGACTTCTCTCATGAGGACGAACCTGACTCCATTATCCTATAGCGGGGTCTTGACTACAAATTTATTTGGTCGAGAAACCCTCTAATCAATAGGACGGCCCAGTCACATCGGGTCTCATCCTGAGTCATTCGAGTCATATCACCCTACCTTTACTATATCGGGCATGAGAATTATGAACGATATGATGATGAATATAATGGCGAATATGATGACTATATGAAGCATGCTTAGGTTGGGCACCAATACGGGTGATGATGCATATTTAGATAGGCATTATAGAGTAGTTTTAATTGTGTTTTATAGTTGTTTGTTTAGGTTTTAGAGTTAATTTCATATTTTGATTGTTTTATTTAGGTTCGTAGTTCTGGCTTGTGGTTAGCTTGGAAATTTTCTTAATGGAGTGAAGAAGAAGAAGATAAGAAGAGAAAAGAAGCATTGGAAAGAAAGGGCCAAGAAGAGATAAGCAAGAACACGTGGTTCTGTCATGCGTCGCGGCCGCGAGTCACTTGTCACTTCCGCGCGATACCCGATTCCACCGTGAAGGCTGTCTGCAGGAACGGTCAGTTGAAGTGTATATGTCGCGGTCGCGAGTCCATGTGTCGTACCTACGAGATTGCCCAGTTCACCATGGAGATATGCCCGCAAGAGGGTTTCCCGAATCCATTGAGTCACGGTCGCGAGTTCCTTGTCGCGATGGCGAGTTCGTCGAGAGAAGATCAGTTCGAGATCCAAATTTTATCTTTTCGGTGGAAGATTGGAACCAATCATTTGAAGACTTATTCCTTAGTGTTTAAGGAAGATTTTCCGAGACTTATTTATTATTATTTTCAGTTTTAATAATTTTAGGCTATTTTATATTATTTTAGGATTATTTACGCATTATCTTTAAGGAAAGTATCTAGGTTTTTGGGGTCTCTTCTTTCATATCGAGGAGAGGCACGAAATTAGACTAGGAGAACGCTTATTCTCAAAACTTGAATCATATTTTGCAGTAGTTCAATCATCCATTCAAGTTTGCTTATTTTTCCATCAATTCGAAGGAGATTTAGGTACGCTATGAGTGGCTAAGTTCGTTATTTGTTTCACCTGCGTTTTGTAGACTTAGTTGGTGGTTTCTGAGGCTTAAAGTTAGTTATTTCCTATTTTTCTTTTGATTTCTCTTGCGAATATTGTCGATATTGTTGTGATTGTCTATCATAATAGTGTATTGCTGTGTTTTTGTTCTTTCGTCATTGAATGAATTCCGTAGTAGCATGCTTAGGATTGTGAGAACCTTCATTCGATCATGACTAAGTAGAGATTTCAACATATGTCTTAAACATCGGTAACCTTGCACACTTGGTGTTATTCATATGCCTAGATTCTTATGAATTTGTGCTGTCTTTATGTTAAATCTTTGTGTGTGCTTAAGTTGCATATAGGTGTAAGGGATTAATTGTGCTCTTTTCGCTTTAATCTACTCAAACTAAGATGGGAAGAATGTAAGTTCAAGGAATCATACAACTTGAGTCTACGTCTAGGATCAATTAAGCCAACCAATGTCGATGAATACGCAGGTGGAACTATTTTCTCCATTAATTTGTTATCAAAACCATCATCTTTATGCTTTGTTACTTCAATTGCAATCTTGATCTTTAGTTCTATTTCCCTTATTTACTTGTTTATTTCCCACTTTTTGGTAAAGTAGGTTTTAGATTGAGTCTTAGATTTCCCTATGGGATCGCCCATGCACTTATCGCTATACTTAGTTATTGTGTGGGAATTTTTTTGGTGAGGTTTACACACGACGGTTTACCTCCTACCAAATTTTGGCGCTGTTTCCGGGGACTTCTATCTGATTCATTGTCTAATTGTTACATTACTTTGGTGTGAATCATTGTATGGTTCACACCCGTGCTACTGAAACATCTCTTTTATCTTTGGATCCTGAAATTGAGCGCACTCTTTCTAAGTTGCAAAGAGATCTCTCTTCCAACTCGGAATGCACAGAAGAGATGGCTGAAAATGCTAATAACCCGAATGGAAACAATAAAGTACTAAATGAGAATGAAAACAACAATCACATTTTGAATAACGCAGGTGATCCTCCAAGGAGGACTCTGCAAGAGATTAGGGAGTTGAATCTGAATGTTCAGCCTTTGGCTATTGTACTTCCTGATCTTTCTGAGGGTTCTAGATTCAAGTTTGAGTCGGGATGGACTGGTTTCCTGCCTTACTTTTATGGTCTCCAAAGCGAGAATCCCAACAAGCATCTCACTATGCTCCGTGTTGTCTGCGACCGCATCAGAATTGGTGGTCTGAATGACGATCAGATGTTTTTGAGAGTCTTTCCCTTCACTCTGAAGGATGCAACTAGCGATTGGTTGTACTATCTTCCTGCTGGAAGTATTCGCACCTGGATTGATTTGAAGAAAGCATTTCTGAATAAGTATTATCCTGCTAGCAGACACAGCAAGAGGAAGCGAGAGATCAGTAGTATTGAGCAGTTGGCTACAAAATCACTTTATGAGTATTATGAGCGCTTCAAACGGACTATTGCTGCATGCCCCTATCATGGACTCACTAAGGATGATGTCAATTCCTTGGGTGGTTATGGTCCTCGTCTAAACTTTGGTAATGATCCTTACAATTCCAACTTCAACAATTACAAAGGATTTGACCAAAGGTTCCAATAGAACCAAGCTCCTTACAAATAGAGGAGGCCTCAAAACCAACAAAGGCCCTTTCCTCAACCCAATCCAGACCAATGTGAGACTTTTAGGATTATTATGGACAAGTTGAATGCTTATGAGAAGACCATGGTGCAATTGGCTCTTGAAGTGGATGAATTGAAAGCTAAGACGTCGAACTCACTACCGTCGCAATCGATCACTCCTCCTCCACGCGAGAATGTCAACGCCATACATCTAAGAAGTGGTAAGATCCTACCTTTCAACTATCAACAAGAAGGAGTTGTGGAGGAGTGGGTAGAGAGTGATGAGGAAATCGACCAAGGAAGTCTGAAATCACCGGAGTCGCCACCACGACCTGCTGGAGTCACCACCGCGAGAGAGCCTGGCCGGAACACCTCTGACTACCGTGAGTCGCCGCTGCGAGAATTACAGACATCAAAGGGATAAACCCAACTACATGTATGCACCGAATTTCGCTAGAGGAAGGAGCCAAGCCGTCTAGACAGCCCCATAGACGTCTGAATTCGCATATGATGGAGGTAGTCAAGAAGGAAGTGCTGAAGTTGGTTCAAGCTGGTATGAGTTACCACATCTCTTATAGCAAGTGGGTTAGTCCGATGCAAGTGGTTCCTAAGAAAGGGGGTATTACTGCTGTTTAGAACAAAGAAGGAGAGTTAGTGCCACGCGAGTGCAATCTGGTTGGAGAGTTTGTATTGACTACATGAAGCTGAATGTTGAGACTCGCAAGGATCACTTTCCTCTCCCATTCATTGATCAGATGCTAGAGAGGCTTGCTGGGAGAGCCTACTATTGCTTTTTGGATGGATACTTAGGTTACATTTACATCTCCTATTGGCACCTTTTCATATCGAAGAATGCCATTTAGGTTATGTAATGCACCAGGAACATTCCAAAGGTGTATGGTCAGCATCTTCTCTGAGTATATTGAGAACTTCATTGGGGACTTTATGGATGATTTCACAGTCCATGGCGATGATTTTGATTCATGTTTGGCTCATCTGACACTAGTGTTGAAGAGGTGTGTTGACACCAACTTGGTTCTGACATTGTTTTAGGCCATACGTTGAGAGATAGATTGAGATTATTCAGTCCTTTCTATATCCTACCAATGTAAGAGATTGTTTTAGGCCACATCGTGTCTAAGAACGGAATTGAGGTTGATAAGGCGAAGATTGAGATCATTCAGTCCTTTCCTTATCCTACCAATGTAAGATAGATACGATCTTTTCTGGGCCTCATTGGATTCTATTGCCGATTCATCAAGGACTTTTCAAAGGTCACTACGTCGTTATGTGAGCTCCTCAAGAAGGATGTTTCTTTTGAGTTTGATGGGAAGTGCAAGGAAGCCTTCCATACCTTGAGAGATAGATTTGTTTCCGCACCGATCATCCAAGCTCCTATTTGGACACTTCCTTTTGAGTTGATATGCGATGCAAGCGACTATGTTGTTGGCTCTGTGCTAGGCCAGAAAATTTACATGGCTTCCCATGTGATCTACTATGCTTCCATGATGCTGAATAGAGCACAACATAACTACACCACTACGGAGAAGGAGCTCCTAGCGGTTGTGTATGCACTTGACAAGTTCCGTCCTTACCTTTTGGGAGCCAAGGTCATCATCTATACTGATCAAGCCGCTTTGAGATACATACTGAAGAAGAAAGAGGCAAAGCCGCGCCTCATTTGTTGGATTCTACTTTCGAGTGAGTTTGATATTGAGATCAAATATAAAAAGGGCGCTGAGAACTGTGTAGCTGATCATCTCAGTCGATTGATGCATCCGGATAGTGTGGGGGAGAACTCTAGGACATTGGGATACTTTCCTGATGAGACTCTACATGCCATCTTACCCATCACTACAGACACACCCTTATCCTTTAATGCTTTGAACACACATAGGCCATGGTTCGCTAATATGGTTAACCTCTTGGTGACGGGTGAGTTCCCTCGGAAATTCACCAGATCTCAAAAGCATAGAATTTTCCATGACGACAAGTTATATGTTTGGGATGATCCATTCTTATGGAGGCATTGCGCTAACCAGATAATCCGACGATGTCTTCCTGACAATGAGGTAATGTATGTCCTTAGTTTTTGTCATGCTTATGCTTGTGGAGGTCAGTTTGCACCTAATAAAACTGCTAGGAAAGTACTTGAATTAGGATTTTATTGGCCAACTATATTTCGTGATGCGAATTCATTTTGTAAGTCATGTGATAGATGTCAAATAACAGGGAATATTGCACCTAGGAATGAGATGCCATGTGCTAGAATGATTTTTTGTGAAATCTTTGATGTGTGGGGTATTGATTTTATGGGTCCTTTTCCTAATTCTTTTGGTAACTATTATATTTTGTTGGCGGTGGACTATGTCTCCAAGTGGGTGGAGGTAAAAGCCACCAGGACTAATGATTCTAAGAGTGTCTCAGGCTTTCTTAAGCAGTTATTTGCTAGATTCGGTATTCCTCGCTCTTTCATTAGCGATAGAGGTACTCATTTTTGAAATAACACGGTGGCTGCACTTCTTAAGAAGTATCATGTTACTCATCGTATTTCCACCTCTTATCACCCCCAAACCAACGGGCAAGCTGAGGTCTCTAATAGAGAGGTAAAGAGGATTCTTGAAAAGACTGTGAACCCGAATCGAAAGAATTGGAGTCAACGCTTGGATGATGCTCTTTGGGAATATTGTACGGCTTATATTACACCTATCGATATGTCACCATATCGATTGGTTTTTGTAAGGCGTGTCATCTTCCAGTGGAGCTCCAACACAAGGCGTATTGAGCGGTGAAGGAGTGCAATATGAGGATTGATGAAGTTGGTGAATTTCGTAAGCTCCAAGTGCAAGAATTGGATGAGATTAGATGGGACGCTTATGATAATGCAATCAACTACAAGGAAAAGACTAAGGCATGCCATGATAAGCACATCTTGAGGAAGGACTTCAAAGTTTATGACAAAGTCCTCCTCTATCAATCACGCCTCACTCTCTTTCTGGGAAAGCTTCGCTCTAGTTGGAAAGGTCCTTACATGATAGTTCATATCTATCCACATGGAGCGCTGGAGATTAAAGATGAAAAGAGTGCTCAAGTGTTTAAGGTGAATGGTCATATACTTAAGAGCTACTTTGATGGCTTTTCGGATGAGATTGTGGAGGACATGGCTCTTCATGAGCCTATTGCTACTTGAGCTTTAAGGATGTCGAGCATAGGATGGAAAACAAGGGCGCTTCCTGGGAGGCGACCCAAGGTTAGTTTCTTTCTTTTTTCTTTTGAATTCTTAGTTACTTAGTTCTTATTTTATTTCATTTGAAAAAGTGTCGAATTTCCTTTATTTACGATAGTGGATTATGTGTTCTAATATTTTTGTGAGTTTTGTTGAGCTTCATTGTGTGTTTGGTGGAGAATGAACGAAAAGGGAGCAACTAAGGCTCACCCAGGTAAGTCGTCGTCGCGAAACCCATATGTCACGGCCGTGAGTTGGTCAACATCTGTCGAATTTGTTTTAATAAAGATGGGCATCGTTCATGCAGCGACCAAATATCGACTCGGTATTTGGAAGTACTGAGTTGGCGGTTTTTCACTCAAGTTGCCGCCGCGAGACAACATGTCGCGGCCGCGACTAATCTCATGTCGCTGCTATGAAGTTGCTGACCAAGCCCCAGGGATTGCCTGAATCTTGCCTCCGCGACTCACAAGTCGCCGCCGCAGCAGGGTATGTTCCAGAACAATCAAACGGGCCCATATGGGCCCCATTTTCCATAACAGAGACCCGTTACCCCGTTACCCTCTTCCCCATATCATCCCCTATCTCTACCAAAACCCCAAAACACAAAACTCTCAAACACCATATCCGCCCCAAGCTTCCAAGCACCCACATCCACCTACTCATCACAATCCCTCTCCGAATCCAAAATCCGAGCACTTATTTGAACTCCCGACTTCCCGATCTACGATTCCAATCCAAAATTCCAACCTTTCACCCACATCAAATCCATCTTCTATCTTCCACATCCACCCAAAACTACTTCCTTCAACTTCCATCCATTGATCTGAGTGTTTGGGTTGAGTTTTGGTGAAGATTTGTTGTGATTCCAACGTCGGGAACATCGAAAAGAAGGGGTGAGGCCGATTTCTGATCGCCACAATGACCAAACCCATACCTGCTATTCATCGTCGCCATCGTGACATCTCGTGTCGCCGCCGCGGCTGTGCCCAGCGAGAGCTCCAACGAGTTTCAACCTTTTGCCGCCGCGACACTCTACTCGTCGCCGCGACTGACTGCAGTAGCCACTGTTTTGATAATTTTCTCAACTTTCTCCTTGTTTATCATGGATCATGTTGATATGGAGATGTTGAATGGACTGAAGAGTGATGCTAGAGATAAGTGGAATAGGCTAGAAGGTCGAAAATATGTTTGCACTAACTTTTTGGATCTTCCGAATCTTCGATCTTTATGTTTGGAGGATAATGTTCGAGTGTTTATGGATAAGGGCGGTGTTGCTGGTTTAGTTGATAAGTGTGTGCCTACTTACCCTGATTTGGTTAGAGAATTTTTTGCTACATATAAGAAGGGTAGTAGTTCTTACAAGTTTCGATTGGGTGGACATAGTCAGAGATTGTCTTATGGGGATATGAGAAGAGTGTTTGGTATTTCGAGAGAACTGTTGCTACAGGAGGATGGTCAAGTATGAAAATAAATATAAAATCTAAAAGCAAACTGACTCCATGTCTCAGCAAATAAATACAACTCTCATGAAGACATCAGAATTTTTTGCTACGAGGAAGCGTGTCAGCGCCCACGTCGATTGACGCATATGAGTATGCGTTGGAAAGCTCTTCTCGAGGGATACAACTCTCATGAAGACATCAGAATTTGATTCCGAATGATGAATGGTGAAAAGAGGGCGTTCCTCCAGCTGCACCATCCTTAGCTTCTTCATGACTTTCCCTTAAGCTCCAATGTGTGTCCGATTTCTGCGAAATATAACAAAAACTTGCGTAGACCTCCATATATTGCTAATAAACATAAACTACACAAATTATGTATTATTCTAACCCCAAATGCATGAAATGTTTACAAAAATCGATATAGAAATAAGTGTAAAACATGGAAAATTAGGCGCACAACAAACACCCTATACTTAAGCTTGCTTGTCCTCAAGCAATACTTTTAATGGTCATACATGGGAAGGATTCAAAACTCTCAACATCTTCGATTCATTCTTATATGTCCCTATAATCAATTATCATACTTGAAAATGTACTAATGTCACAAATCCATGCTTGTGCAAAAAAAAAGCAACATCTACTCACAAAAGAAGGGTTATGCAAAACCATTCATAAGTGACAAAGCATTAATAATCAAGAGGACTTTATTTTATGTTCAATAAGGAGTAGATTGGTAAAAGGCTAAAGGTGGGCTATTTTTGGCCATGTGGTGCTAATGATCCGGGGAAATGGAGTACTTTCCCAAAATTTTCATACCACATTCCTTCTTCCTTTGATTTCTCACATTTCGCTCATCCCTCAATGCTTTTTTTTTCAATATTATGTTTTTACCTCTCTAACCTCAGCACTGCCTTCTCGTGAGTCGCAAACATGGGTGTCATGAATGGCCCCGGATACTTAGTGCTTCTAAATCCTCACCTTAGTGTCCCATCATGCAGAACTATTATCTCAATGCAGACAGGGTCGATCTACCTTTATCTCCTTAGGTGACCAGATTTTCTTTCACTCATTAAATTTTCCATAATTTTTCAATTTCCTGCCAAACTCCAATAATGATAATAACAACAACACAACAACCATATAACAATCTCCATAATGTAGTTTTCATTCTCAACATAATCGCCGGATAAAATAAGGTAGAAAATGGACAATATTTAGATCATGTGGAGCAATAATTGAAATAAGGCATAAATATGGCTTTTGTGATGCATAAGCATAGGTATGACTAAGGATTATAAACATATGAGTATATATGGAAAATATAAAGTCATCCATCCTCTTATCATGAAACATGTCAAAAGAAATTTCAAATTTTACCTCCTTTCATGGTTTTTATAAAAATATGCACTTCATTGTGACTTCCCTTCACTAGACAATTTCATGCTATATCTCTAATGAATCCAATTTTGCATCGTCGAGTTCAATATTAAACTTTCATGACACTAATCAAAATTTTCAATGGGGGTGGTTTTAATAAACTTTGGAAAACATGCATATAAGCACATAAATAAAATATGAAATCCAAAGTAGCAATGTATAAGCAATTCTTAAAAATATGCACACATAATGTCAATTTAAATCAAATATGCATAAAGTAAGCCCTTCCCCCACCTCATACTTAAACATTACAGTGTCTTCACTGTATAAAAACAAGGGTAAAGAAAGAAACTCACAAGACAAGTGTGCAGATCGTCGGAAATCGAGTGTAATGTTGCTGTAGAAGTGGTCGACATCGAAGAAGGGTAGTCGACTTCAAGGAGGTTGGTTGATGTCGACCAAGACTACTCGAGATCGAGTAAAGTGTTGCCTCCAGTGTGGCCTTCTTGACCACAGGCTCCTTTCTGCTCGATATGCGTGGTCGATGTCGAGGAGTTTTACTCGACGTCGAGTAAGTCTGCAGCTTCTCTTACCTGCAATATTTGTTAGACGGAAAAAATCCATAATAGAAAAACTTAAAAACAATGTCCAAAACCAAAAACCAAAAACCAAAAATAACAATGTCCAAAAATCCCAAAAACTAAATGTCTATTTACAAGCTCTAGATTTTTATAGTCGCTAGACCGACTTTCTTTGTTAAGCTCAAGGTGGCATTTGCATGCCTCATGTAGCTTGGGCTTCAAATATGACTCCATTCTTGTCCATCAGCTGTAGTTCTTCTGAATGGATCTTGTTCACCGTGAAAGGTCACATCTTCTTCTTGTTGAATTTGTTGGGAAACCAATGGTCCTTTGATTTGGCGACATAGACTTTGTCTCCAACTTCATACTCTTTAGGCTCATCATTGGAAACCCTGCATAATCGCACATACCAAGGCAAACCTCTCCCATGTATAGATAAATCCATAGTAGAAATAGGAGAAGAGATGTCAATACCTTGGCTTACCTTCGCAGAATCGGATTCGGGGACCTCGGGGTCTGGTCGACATCGAGTAGGGTTACTCGACGTCGAGGACTTACCATCATCGGGTAGACTGCTGGTCAAGGAAGGCGGATTCAAGGAAGGTTGGGACTAGTCGACGTCGACCATTATACTCGATGTTGAGGAATGCACGGCTTCGGGTTGATTGCTCGATGAAGCTGTAGTCGGTGGTGGGCTGGAATTCTTATCGACGTCGACCAAGTTACTCGACGTCGAGTAACTCTGGTCGACTCCGACCCCATACTTGAATCCTGGCACGGAATACGAAAAGAAGTTCGTCGATATCGACTTACCTTGGTCGATGTCGAGTAGATCTTCTATGTCGTCGTTCAGAATGGCCATGATCTCCTCTACCTGGGCTTCCATATCCCTCTTTTCCAGCTCCTCGGGAGTCATATTTCTTACCTTAGGCTCCCCACAAGTGATGTACCAAGATGATATAGATTTGACTTCTTTCATGGGACCTGTGTGCTTTTCAGTTTTATTAAAGGAATACTCAATTACCTCATCGCTAATGTTGAAAGTGAGCACTCCCTTCCTTACGCTTATATTGGCATCCACCGTCGCCAAGAAGGGCCTTCCTAGAATGATTGGACAAGCAGGGTCCTTTGCCATATAAATAACTACGAAATCAGCAGGGACAAAGAACTTACCTACCTGCACTGGTACATTATCCACCATGCATGTTAGGATGACCACCGTGTTGTTCAACATGTATAGCTTTGCATCCACAGACTCTAGAGCACCTATCTTAATCTTGGACCAGATTGATAAAGGCATTATACTCACACTGGCTCCCAAATCGCACAAAGCATTGAATTTATATTGACCAAATCCAATGGTTATAGCGAACTTACCTGGGTCTGGCCTTTTCTCTAGAACGTCCATCTGGCTGCACTCCTCTGCGATCTCAGCCATTGACTGCTTTTTACTTAAGATCTCCTTAAGGAACTTTACATATGATGGCATCTCATTAAGATCTTCTTTGAAGGGTATTGTGACGTTGAGCCTTTGAAGCATATTTATGAAACGTTGGAATTTCGTTTTTGCTGGAGCCTTTGAAGCATATTTGGTTGACATGTGCGGGTGGTCGACATCACTAAGGTCTCCTCGACGTCGGGTAAAATGGTCGATTTCGGGTTGCGCGCAGTTTTGTGGTCGATATCGACCAGATTTTGGTCGACGTCGAATGGTCTGGTCGAGGTTGAGGTGTCCTCTGCAACCTTCTCCTCTGTGTTGTGCTCGGGCGTTTGTGTCTGTCACTCACTCCTTAGGTTCAAAGCAGCTACCTGTCCTGTAGATTTAGTTTTAGGATTAGGTTTAGAGGATCCAGGGAGTTTACCCGATTGGTTAGGGATTGACGAAGTTAATTGACCCATCTGAGTCTCCATTGATTTTCGCCAGATATCGATTTCCCAAAGCCTAGAGTTGACACCATGCATCTGGGTGTAGATGGAATTGATAGACTGCTTGGTGTCTGAATGATTCCTCCGCATCTCCTCAAGAATGGTCTGCATGTTATCCTTCTTACCTTCTCTGTCAGGGTGACCAGGAGCTCTGTAGGGAGAGGGATTCTGATGTTGGGGCTGGCGGTAATAGCTCTAGTTCTGGTTCTGATGTGGCCCTGAGTAGTGTCCCCCCGCATACCTTACCTCTTCGTGGGTTTCTCCTTGATGTACTTGATCGACGTGTGGGCACCCAGTAGTGTTGTGCCTCACAGACCCACAATCCAAGCAAGGTTTATCTTTAGACAGAAATT
Organism: Persicaria tinctoria; assembly: GCA_037127255.1. Classification (NCBI taxonomy): domain Eukaryota; kingdom Viridiplantae; phylum Streptophyta; class Magnoliopsida; order Caryophyllales; family Polygonaceae; genus Persicaria; species Persicaria tinctoria. The sequence continues at coordinate 54,380,126 of JBANSL010000001.1, read as the reverse complement.
TAACCTGCTTGGTGAGGCGGCGTACCTGATCATTGTGGAACTCGTCCGTGACGTCCGGATCAACTTCCTTGGGTGGTACATACAATGGCATAGATGGGTCAGGCTTTTCATACATTTCGTCAGAAGCGGCCGTAGAAGTCCCATATGTGTTGTCGTACTTGGCCAGTGTCTCAAATACCTCCCATGCATGGCGTGGAGTGTATCCGAGATACCCATAGGCAGTGTAGTTGTTGATCCGGTCCTTAATAGGTGCAGCCAAGCAGTTGAAGATGATCTCTTAGATGACGTAGGGTGGCTGTCCATGCGTAGGACAGGATTTCCATAGCCTTTTGTAGCGCTCCCAGACCCATGCTAATGGTGCTCGTGGCTTTTGTCTGAAAGTCGTGATTTATTGTCTGAGGGCAGCTGTCTTTGCAGGAGGAAAGAACTTGTTGAGGAACATGTCATGCAGTTCGTTCCATGTGTGTGAATTGACCGTGCAGGCAATCATTTCAGCCACCGTTGTGCTATTCCTGCAGCCTTTAATTTTAGACATTCTAGACTAGCACCATCAGCTATTGCTTCACATAAATCTAGAAAAGTAGTAATATGCTCTAAAGGGCATTAATTGATTCTTCCCCTAAATTGACTCCTCCTAATTTCAGTTATAAAAGAAGGAAGAATTTCATAATTAATAGTAGGAAGAACAATTGGTGATTCTAGAACTTCTAGAGTAGGATGCAGATACTCCTTTGCATTGGTTGGGATATGCCCAATCTACTCCTCAAGTTCCCTTCTTGCGTTGATCTCGGGATCTACCCTTGCCTCCCATCGTTGTTGATTCTGTGCATATTCCGCCTCTCGTCGGACGTGATCTGCTTCTCTAGTGGTGAATTCCTCTATCTGTAGTCGGAGTTGCTCAAGCTCCTGTGCATGTGTTAGCGGGACCGCATTCTCGTCGTTGGGTATCGACATGAGTCTCCTTCTAAGCCTTAGCTGAAGATGGAAAAATCGCTCTGGCTCCAGAATTGGGTCTATAGGCGTGCGATCAGTTCTTTGCATGCACCTGAAAAACTAAAACAAAAAAAAATAAGTAAAAAGAAACTAAAAAACAAAAACAAATATAAAGAAAAGAAAAAAGAACTAAAAAGGGCGCGATTGTTGGCTTCCCCGTCAACGACGCCAATTTTGTTGTTGTAGGAGGATGGTCAGGTATGAAAATAAATATAAAATTTAAAAGCAAACTGACTCCCTATCTCAGCAAATAAATACAAGACTTCCTCCCGTTGTAGTAGAAGGCAGTCAGGATCGATCCACCAGGAAGCGTGTCAGCGCCCGCCTTTTCAGTTTTAGAAACAATGCGAATTCGACCAGAAGAGTCCTCGACGTCGATTGACGCATATGAGTATGCATTGGAAAGCTCTTCTCAAGGGCTACAACTCCCATGAAGACATCGGAATTTGATTCAAAATGATGAATGGCGAAAAGTGGGCTTTCCTCCGGCTGCACCATCTTTAGCTTCTTCATGACTTTCCTTTAAGCTCCAAAGTGCGTCCGATTTCTGGGAAATATAACAAAAACTTGTTTAAACCTCCATATATTGCAAATAAACATAAACTGCACAAATTATGTATTATTCTAACCCAAATGCATGAAATGTTTACAAAAATCGATATAGAAGTAAGTGTAAAACATGGCAAATTAGCCGCACAAGAAGAACCGATGCCAAACTGGGCTGCTATTTAGACTACTAAGATGCCTGAGCAACATTGGCATAGATTGACAAGGTTCGTAATGAACCCAGGGCACGATCTGAACACCAGCATAGCTCATCCGATGGTGAGGCTATGTCATAAGGTTTTGAACAACATTTTCTTTTGCCAAGCTGAGGGCAACAAGGTCATGAGATCTACTTGGAGTTGCTTTATCTGTTTTTTGCCTGAGTCTGACACGATTCCTGACTGGTTGGAGCTATTCTTCATGGCTTGTCAGTTTCTTACCTCCACCACGTATGTCATGAAGGATTCTGCTACAATTGGATTTGGTGGATTGATCACTTTGTTTGATATTGAGTTAGGGGATTATTTTGGATGAGTATGATGCACTGAGAGGAGGTCACCGAATTGGTATCAACCTCCTGAAGCATGGGAGGTTGATAACTTTTTTTGGTGATGGCTACCATTGGTTCTCTGGTAGAGACAGAGCTCATATGATTTATCTTCCTCGCTAGGACCTGCCTACTAGTCCCACCACCGCACACTTGTTTCTCCCCAGTGAGCATCCATGAGCTCAGTTGCCCATAGTTCCGCAATATCCCCTACAACAGCAGATTCCTAAGCAAGAGGAGCAGGGAGATGACATTGATTATGACTACCCTCCTCATGAGGAGACAACCTACTAGGATGGTAACTATTATGTTGGTGGGAGTTCATCTCATGGAGGATTCGGCGTTGAGTTTCCTTCTTAGGCTTATTTTGAGGGTTTCTTTCATCCTATTCACGACCAGCAACAGATAACTTTTGACAACCAGTGTCATATGGTTCGCAACTATATGCGTATGGATGAGTCCAACGATCGACGCTTCACTGCTGTTGATCAAAGGTTCACATTTGTCGATCAGAGCTTTGGTACTATCGCTCAGCGATTCGATTCTATTGACATCCAACTGGATGTCTTGCATGATTCTCATGCTGAGATTAGAGCTGCTAAGGAGGCCCAGAGGACGAGTTTTGATGATCTTTGCTCAATGCTCCGTGGATTGCAGATTCCAGGCTATCCACCTCAGCCACACCTCTGTGAGCATGTTAGTTTCCTTTTCCATCGCCTCTATTTTTTTGTTTATTTTTGTTGTTTTTTCTGTTTCATGGAGGATAATGAAAGATTTAAGTGTGAGGGAGGGATTTAGTGTGTATAGTTAGGTCATATTTCGATTTCTTGTATGCATTTCATGTTTCAGTTTCAGTTGTGTCTTTACTTTTACTTATGCATTAGAAAATCAAAGAAAAAAAATAGAAAATGTCATAAATTCCAAAAATATCACGCATTGTATACATATGTTGTTATTCAAACACCCACCTTGGTTAGCGAAACTCTACATTTGCTTATGGCATGAACTTGTAAATCCTACAATTTGTTTGAATTGCTTAGCCTTATTGTTCTAAAATGTTTTCTTTTGGAGCATGATGGGTGATGTAATTGAGTATGTATGATTGAGCTAAAGTATGATTGAAATCCATCAAGACATGACCCTTGTGAGACTGTTTTAGCCTTATTGGATTCATTTTTAGTCCTTTTGCTTAATTGTGTAATTTACTCTCCATATGTTTCTACCTCTTGATATTGACGTCATTAGCTATTGTCAAAGCCGACTCACATTGTTTGTTTTTATTGCTTTTCCACAAGTGATGGCATTTCAATGGAGATTTGATTATACTGTTGTCAATGTCTATGATCTTAGTGCATTTTGGATTGAGTTGAGCGTTGAACTTAATTGCCTAAACACATGAGAGCATGAGTGAAACACATATTCTTAGTGAGGTTGGATGATCTCTACTTCCATGCTTTGATCGCTAAATACATGCTAGGATGTTTATTCACTTGATCATGTGCTTCATTTCACTTGATGTTGCTTTTGATTAAGGCTATTGCATGGATGATGAACTCGTAGGTATAGGTTGCTTCTTATTATACGCTCGAGGACTAGCGAAGCTTAAGTGTGGGGGAGTTTGATAATGCATACGTAGATATGCATTATAGAGTAGTTTTAGTTGTGTTTTATTTTTGTTTGGTTAGACTTTAGAGTTAATTTCATATTTTTCTCTTTTGGTTGGAACATTTAGAAACTACACTATTTTGATTGTTTTATGTGGGTTCGTAGTTACGGCTTATGGTTACCTTGGAAAAGTTCTTAATGGAGTGAAGAAAAAGAAGAGAAGAAGAGAAAAGAAGCATTGGAAATCAAGGGCCAAGAGGAGAAGAGAAAGAACACACGGTTCTGTCATGCGTCGTGGCCGCGAGTCACTACTCGCCGCCACGAGATACCAGATTCCACCGTTAAGGCTGCCCGCGAAAAGGTTCAGTTGAAGTCTATATGTCGTGGTTGCGAGTCCCTGTGTCGCGCCCGCGAGATTTCCCAGTTCATCATGGAGATATGCCCACGAGAGGGTTTGCTGAATCCCTTGAGTCGCGACCGCGAGTTCCTTGTCGCGGTCGTGAGTTCTTTGTCGTGGCGGCGAGTTCGCCCAGAGAAGATCAGTTCGAGATCCAAAATTTATCTTTTCGGTGGGATATTTGATCTAATCTTTTGAAGACTTATTCCTTAGTGTTTAAGGAAGATATTCTGAGACTTATTTATTATTATTTTCAATTTTAATAATTTTAGGATATTTTATATTATTTTAGGATTATTTCCGCATTATCTTTAAGGAAAGTATCTAGATTTTCGGGGTCTCTTCTTTCCTATCAAGGGGAGGCACGAAATTCAACTAGAAGAACGCTTATTCTCAGACCTTGAATCATATTTTGTAGTAGTTCAATCATCCATTCAAGTTTTCTAATTTTTACATCAATTCGAAGTAGATTTAGGTACGCTATGAGTGGCTAAGTTCGTTATTTGTTTCACCTGTGTTTCGAAGACTTGGTTGGTGGTTTGTGAGTCTTAAAATTAGTTTCTTCCTACTGTTCTTTTGATTTCTCTTGCTAATATTGTCGATATTGTTGTGATTGGCCATTATAACAGTGTCTTCCTAGGTTTTTATTCTTTCGTCATTCAATGAATTCCGTGGTAGCTTGCTTAGGATTGTGAGAACCTTCTTCGATCATGACTAAGTAGAGATTTCAACATATTTCTTAAACATCAGTTACCTTGCACACTTGGTGTTATTCATATGCCTAGATTCTTAGGAATTTGTGCTATTTTTATGTTAAATCTTTGTCCGTGCTTAGGTTGCATAAATGTGTAAGGGTTTAATTATGCTCTTTGCGCTTTAGTCTATTCAAACTCATATGGGAAGAATGTAAGTTAAAGGAATCATACAACTTGAGTTTATGTCTAGAACCAATTAAGCAAATCAATGTCGATGAATGCGCAAGTGGAACTATTTTCTTCATTGATTTATTCTTTGTTATTTCAATTGCAATCTTAATCATTAGTTCTACTTCCCTTATTTACTTGTTTATTTCCCACTTTTTGGTAAAATAGCTTTTATCGTTATACTTAGTTATTTGTGTGGGAATTTCTTTGGCGAGGTTTACACACGACGGTTTACCTGCACTTATCGTTATACATAGTTACTTGATCAATAGTCTTAGATTTCCCTGTGGGATCGACCCTGCACTTATCGTTATACTTAGTTATTTGTGTGGGAATTTCTTTGGCGAGGTTTACACACGACGATTTACCTCCTGCCAATGGGCTTGATCCAATTAAAAGAAATGGAATGCATTCATGAGCTATTCAGGCTCCGCCCTATCGGGAAGGGAGGCGGTGGTATGAAGAGGAATATGCCACTTCACATTCTGTGATAGGGTCCTATTTAATAATCTGCACATATATAAACTGCGAGCATGATTTGCGTGTTAATATCCTTGTCCTGCATTAGAAGCATGTTATTAGGCTTACCGTATGTGTTTATTTTATATGTGGGGATCAGCCATTCGGGCTTCAATATGATCCTATGCCCGCTTTAATTTTTTAGGTATATGATATGCATATGATTATTGATGCTGATTGTCTTCAAGAACGAGGTCCTTTTTGCATGGCGGAGAGTGAGCGCCTGAGACTTCAACATCATCAGACTTGCATGTTTTTGTACTTAATTGGTGTATTTGAAAATAAATTAATTATATAATTTAAATTATCTACTCATTCCTTATGTACTTAGATTTTTTATAATTTTGGGTGATTTTTTATAATTTACTCATTTTTTATGTAAATAATTTGGTCTCTTTAAATATTAAAAGGTTTTTTGATTATTATTTTTAAAAGTAAAACACCAATGTTGAGTGATTATGTGAATTAATTATAAATTTGCATTATTTATCACACAAAATTTGTTGAAACCTCGAGTGGTTGCCCAAATATTAAATGGCTAGAAATTTATGTATTTAATTTGGTCCCCTTCCCTAAAGTCCCACGTTTTCCAGTTGTGATTAATTGAGCATGATACCATAATTAGTTAGCATTATTTTTAGGCAAAATTGCAAGAATATACCAAAAAACTCATCCCTCAGTTGGCAAAAGTATCAGTGCTACTGTCAAAATTGCAAGGGGGGAGAGAATTGCAATTTTTGTAATTTTTTAGGCAAAAGGTGTAACCTGTTGCAGGTCAAGTGAAGTGCGACGTACGCTCCGGCAAGTTCGATAAGAATGGTGCCCTCCTTCATGGATTGAGAGAAGTGACAGGTGAGGGGTGTGTAAGAACGAGGTAGGAGAGTGAGAGGAATGGGAGACTTTCACCCTGATCGAGATCTGGGATTTGGGAGATTTGGGTATATGGGAGGTCATGGGTGGAAGAAGGGAAAAGTGAAAAGAAGGCTTTTTCTTTTTTCTTTTTTCTTTTTTTTTTTTGGTTTAGAGATAACGTATTGGGATATGGTACACTTATTTTTTTGAGCGGGTGTTAAAATGAATTCAGGATAAGTTCTCCGCCTTCTAATTTTTTTTAAAACGCATATTTAACATCTGTCAAATAAATGGGAAGATATCTATGATTTTATATACATCGCAAATTTAGAAACTGATGTTAAAAAATTGTTTAACATGGCAGGTTTTTCTGACTGATGTTAATGAGTCGATGATAAATAACAGAATTCTAATAGTGTCAATAAGAAAAAGTAGCAATGATTTAAAAGTAATCATAATATGAGGAAACCACTTCACCTACACTTCTTAACAATGGTTAGGGTTCATGATCCTTGGAATAATTTCATTGTTATTCTCAAATCAAAGCAAAGCAATCGATATCAATGGTTATTCCGACTTTAGTTTAGATAGATCGATATCCCTCACAGGCTTCCCAATCCCTTACATTCTATGCAATATAACATAGAATAGCGCAAATTCCCAAAGTACATGGCTAGTTAACAATATCAAATCTCAACGCAATTAGTGTGTCAAAAGAGTACAAATCCTTTAGCCCCAGTCTCATAGAAATAAAAATTTAACTAGTAGACACTATCCTGTAGAGAAAGTGATGCTTTCACATGATCACTTTTCCATTGCTTGCTACCATGGATTACTATTGTTTGGAATGGTAATCACTAGCAAAGATGCAGTTTCTATCAAGGTGATCAGTCAAGAGAGAACATGTATAAATACTCAACAATAAAGAATAAAGATAATGAAATAACTCATGAATAACAATATGAAATCAAATTCTCACAACTCAACCAACCATGTCTTCGAATTATAGGCAAAACTATGAGTTTAGTAACTCATAGTCTACCAAAATAATCAATGGAAAAGTGGATGTAAATTGTCTCTCTCAATGTTGCCTCTCTGTCAAACGGTTGAGAATAATAGTCTTATAACCTAAAAAGGACGAATCAAAACCCTAGAGTGTAAAATAATAATGAATTAATTAAAATAGATCCGAACAAAATCGTGTTTGTTGAAGACTGCGAAACCGGCGGGTACCGCTACTCTGTCTCCGCGATTCTTCTTTGTCTTCGACTTTGTTCTCCTTGATGATCTTTCGTTGGCCTCTTTTACGCTGCAAAACCAGCTCTTCTAGATATCTCAAGCCTCACTTCATGTTCGAATTGTAAAATTGTAGAATAAACACAAAATAGCGTAGATTCCAAACTCGAATACTAAAATGCAAACAATGGAAATTAAACATAACACATGCAAGAAATCAATCTAAGTGCACTCAAAACTAACTATAATACCTATCTAAAATATGTATTATCAAACTCTCCAACACTTAAGCGCTTGTTTGTCCTCATGAAAATGAAGAATAAACATAAATCAATGCACCCCGTAGGAGATTCCTTCAAAACTTAACCTCATCAAAAGTAACTCAAAGAAAGTGCAAAACATGAATAAGGCACACAAACATCATAACGTGTATATGATCGATCAACTAGCATGCATGCTCATCAATCCAACCTCACAAGGGATAATATGTGTTTCTCTCGCTCTCATGTGTTTAGGTTTTAACCATACACTCGACTCAATTCCTCTTGCAAACATCATTCTTAAATATTGACACTTATATTCCAAAATCTCCATCGGATACATCATGCAAAATAATAAATATCAAAAGGACTTTCGCTCAATGGAAAACTTCAAAGAAGACTCCATTCGATGGGGTCGTAATGGGGCTTGGTAGAAAAATAAAGGCAGGCAATTGTGTTTGGTCATGTGGTGTTTTCAATTCCAAGAACTAGGATTCCAAAAACATCCAACATAACTCAAAACAACTAAAAAATCACATCAAGCCCTCATAAGAACAATAACTCTAAAAAATATAATAACTATCAACTCAACATAAACTCTCAAAATAAATATTTATCCAACTCTCATATGCAAAAATAAATAAAACAAGTCTCTTATTTCAAAACTTTTTTTCCTTTCTTCTTTTTTGATTTTTTTTCGACATTTTTATCTTTTTTTTTCTTAAGTCAAATGTATGAAATACAAATATGAGGAAAATAAACACATAACATTACATCTCTCTCTCAAAACCTTTCAACAATAAGCATAAACCACAGCTTATCTCTCTCAACTCAAAATGGCATCCGAATTCCCGAAAGGGTCAGGCTTATCATAGGCTAGGATAAATGAATTTTATGGAGCTTCAAAAGAAAAATCTAAAGGCTCAAATCGTCTTCAAGCAAAGATATGATGTAAGGTAGACATTGATACATATAGGCTAAAAGGTACCTCTATCATATGCAACTCATAAGCAATGATCTTGTATATAATCAGCCTCAATAATAAATAACCATGTCAATAATCAGAGATAAATGCATAAGAAGAGTAATTCACACAGCAAAAGCAAAAGGAAATATAGATGTATTCCCTATAAAGCAAAAAAATTCTCACTAGGACAAACTTTTGTTGGATCTCAATCATGCAAAAACTTAGATCACACATGCTTAATTACATATGCCAAATCATATCTCACATAAAAATAATTTTCAAGACAAGGTTAAATCATCCAAAATTCCTTGGGATTTATATGATCATGGTAAAATGAAACAGAGGACAAAATAAGCTAGATGGGTATTTGAATAACACATATGTATGTAATGCATGATATTTTTTTATTTTTGACATTTTTTAATTTGTTTTTCATTTTGTAACTTTAATAACAACAATAAACATAAACATGATGAATGACAACAACTTTAAACAAAACATAAACATAAACATGAAACTAAAATCTTAAACATGATTTAACTAACATAAAAAACCTCTTCCACACTTAAATGTTGCATTGTCCTCAATGCATAAACAAAAAGAACTCTGAAATAAACTCAGCGTGAAGAAAGGGATAACTAACCAATCACTGCACATGCAGAGGGTGGAATACAGACTGATGGCAAAGATGACTCAAAAGGCTAATAAGGACGCCCTAGAGCTTGTCAATCTTCTCTGTAAGAGCACTCTGAGCCTGAGTCAACACCTGAAATCGAGCTGCCTGCTATGCATCAATGTCTGTCAATCTGCTCTCTAGGTCTATAATGTGTGCAGTGTTAGGGCTGACAGCTGGCGACAACTCGGTTTGCATCTCCTTAATCTCACTCTCAGAGTTAGTCATCAAACCAGCGGATCTCGTCACGTGCTATGTGGCACATACGAAAATCAGATAGGTGGGGCCTATAGGCAGGACAGTAGGGAGATACTAGTGGTGAGTCTTGCGAGGTCCAGATAACCAACTGAATCCCTCTGTAACATGTGGAAGTTGCATTGACTCTATCATGCATTCTGAAACTAGCATATCCACATAAAAAATGTAGGAAGACCTCTCGGGATGGATGGAACTAACTATAACGGCCCAAATATAAATATTCGAGTTACGTTTAGAAGGTTGGATACTTTCGTTCGGATCTTGCAATCCAGGTACAGGTCGAGGTTTCAAACCCCAAAAGTTAGTCTTTTTAAACGGGGATTTCGAACCCCAAATATGTGAAGGACCGTTGGGTACCCTAAACCTATCCTATTGATTAAGTCGCTCGAAAAGCATTTCATGTTCAAAGCATGCAACACTGAAATCGGAGTACAACTTGTCATGGCAAAGCCGGGTGAAAACCAAAATATAAAAATACGAATATAAACATCCATAACATATGAAGTTAGGTGAAGTCAGCCTCTCAGTCGTCAATCATCCCAAAAAGAGGTGACCCGCCATGGAAGCATAGAGCAAACATCAATCTACAAACATACCTGAAAATAATACAGGGTGTGGGATTAGATTGAGGCGCATACATGTGACTAGGTCTCATATAGGCACACATATGCGCTATACCTAAATAAAGATGCTTCTAATGCAAAGACGGAATTTCAACATGTAAGTCATGCATATCAGGATATAATATGTAGAGACTACAATAATTGGCCCAAAGAATGTCAAGTTGCATATCCCTCTCCTACCTCTACCCCCTTTCCCGTTAGGGAAGACACTGGCCAATCCGATCCTATGACCCTAGCAAAGACTCTACGACTCGTAGATAACGGTCGTTCTATTTCCAAACACATTGAGTAAACGAATGTTCATTCAAGTGTGCAAACATAAGCAGGATACAAAATTAATCATACGATTATGCACATGCAATACCTAGTATATCATCTGACTATATGCATATGAGAGAGAATCTCATTAAGCTCTAGAAGGGAACATACCTGCAAAGCAGAACAACAAAGGCAATAGTAGGTAGTAGAAGTCCAACAAGTCAATAAGCGCATACCATATCGAATAATAATGAATGCAATGAGTGAAATGATCCCACTAACTAACCATAAAGAGAACACATGATCAAAGAATTTCCAACATCATCCAATGAGTCAAAACATTTCAAAACCACTCAAAACACGAGAAAACATCCAAAAGCCAAGATATCCAAAGATTACCATTTCATATAAACTCTCATAACTCATCATCATTCATACGCCCAGTCTCAATCTCAAAGTCCAATCTAGATCATAAAACATTTCATCGGTCCAATCCAGTCTCGAGGCAATGTCCAAGTCAAGTTCATTTAAATAGTTCAAAGGAATCCGGTTAAAAGAGGTTCGAATGCCTTATAGGTTAGATCAGTCCGTCAAATAAGGTTCGTGAAATATAGTTAACTCAAGGTCATCCTCAAATCACTAAGTCCGGTTAATTAGGCAAAGGAATCCCGGCATCTCGGTTTTAAGACACAAAGCCTTTCAAAAGATTTTCAAAATACAAGCTCTAAGATCGTCAAACATTGCATAACAACTTGAGTTCAAAACCATTCGAGAGATTTCAAAACAACCAAAGCATCCCAAGGCATTTAAAACAACACAATCGAACACTTTTCAAAATTCCTAAACCATATTTTATAACATATAATAATCCCTTAAAATAGAATTGAAAATCCATATTTTAAAATCAACAATCAACAATAAAACTATCATCGATTGGTCCAACCCAAAACCTAAACCAAGGACCAAAGAATAAAAGGAGATGCCTCGGCCAAGGCTGTTGGGGCTAGTTTCACCACGTCAAAATGGTTACTCGCCATGACAAAACATATCCCTGGTTCCCCGCGAAGACACACCTCTCGCTGGTCATGAGAGGCCTCTTTCGCCGCAGCAAAAGGGCCACTCGCGTCCGTAAAATATCATCTTCCTCTTCCTTGGGGTCTATTCTAACTTGCCGCGGCGACCATGGTTTTGTAGTGGTGAGATTCGAACATTTTGGCTTATTTTTTCCTTGAATTAAATCCATTCTTTTCTAAACCAATTTGAAACCAAAGCATAACCTCTCCAAACCATAAATAACAAAAAAATGACACAAACAAGGACTGAAGAGTGGGAGCAGAAGAGGGATTACCTAGGGTCTTCAAGAATTCTTCACAAGCTTCATGGGGGTCCTCCTAGCTCGAAATCAACAGGGATAAGGAATGACCGAGTCTAGGAAAGATAGAGGATGAGTAAAAGTCCTGTTTTACGAAGATTCGATGTCAAAATGAACGGAAACAAGAGATATTGAGCTTACCTTCGAAAAACAGGGGGAAGAGGGAAGGAGAGGCTCGATTTGACTCTTCCAGGGCTGTCTCTAGCTCTTCTCGACCTTGGAAGGTGAGGAAGTCAGTAAAATTCCACCTTTAAAAGGTTCGAAAGGAAAAGAAAGAAAAAGGAGGGAGAACGAGCTAGATTACCACGAGAGAGAAGAAGTAGATCACCTTCTGGGCTCTGTTTTGTGGTGGCGGGGAAGAAATCGCGATGGCGAATGGCTGTGATAACTTCTGTTTTGCTGGAAATCAACGGTTGGCCTTTTTCTTCTTCACTTGATGTCATGATGAAAAGAAATCGACAGTTGTTTTGTCAAAATTTGGCGCCGTTGTCGGGGAACTATTATTGTTTACTTTGTGTGTTTAATTACTAACCTTGGTGTGGACCACTTACATGGTCTGCACTCATGCTACTAACATATGTTGAAGGTGAGGTTATTGCAGTTACATAGAGAGAATTTTCATCAATACTTCATCAGACTATAGGAGTACATCAATGATGTTTATTCATGGGGATATCAAGCTAGTATAAGGGAAGTGCTTCTATGCATCTTTGATTGCATGACTTCTGAGGCACCGAGTCTTGCTGAGCGCATGAGTGATGGAGGTTTATTAGATATGGGACTCTTGGAGATGTGAGAATTTTTCTGCTACATGGATTATCAATGTGCGCAGAATGAGTCACTTCCTCTAGTATCTCAAATCGTTGAGACCTCTGTTGCACCTCTTGAGGTCATTGTGGAAAATCACACTGAGAAGGTAGAGGAAGACCACACTCCGTCTGACGAGATCATCCATAGCTCCCTTATTTATGAATCAGGTCCAGAGCCTATGGCTGAGGCTACAGAGCAAGTAAAGGTTGTCTCCTGCACTAGAGAAAATATTGGTGGATACGTTGATCCATTTAACTCGTACTTTGACAAGCCTCTAATAGAATTAAATTGGTGGTATTATATACCCTCTGCGGGTAGTCAAGCTCATGAATAAAATAAGTCGAAATGGTTCTTAAATGTATTATTATTTAGTTTCAATTTATTTGTATGTAGTGCATACTTGTTTGTTAGTTGTGCACAAGATTTTGACAAGTTGCTAAGGGCATTAACTATGTTTGATTAGTGTCTTAAGCTTCAACACAACGTCGAGCCAACGACGAAAAACAAAGGCACTTCTCGGGAGGCAACCCGAGGTAAGTAGGCTAAACTTTATTTTCATTATTAGTTCATTAATTTTCGGAACATTTCGGTATATTGGGGTAACGTTTCAGGAGAAGGACAAAGGACAAGATGATGGGAGAATGTAGGGGAAAACCCGTGCCCGTGGCCTCAGCCTACAACCTCATTTTCACTCGTTTTTGGTGCTCTTCCTTTCGTGGCCACCACCACCTCCGCCATACTAGTGAGCTTGTGAGCATTACTTTTCTCCTCCCTTATTCTTTCTCATTTTTGTTATTTTGATTTCATTGGGACAATGAAAGTTTCAAATGTGGGGGAGAAGATTAGTGTACATAGTAGTTTGCATTACATATCGAGCATGTTTAAATCATTCTGCATATTATTCATGTTTTTCATCTTAATGCTTTGCATCTTTGTTTTATTTTAAGGAAGACAAAAAGGAGAAAAAAATTGAAAAAAAAAGATACACATTATAAAAGTACCACTTCATTTGCTTTTGATTGTAAGTTGGAAGATATTTTGGTTGAAAGGGAAGTTCTTTGTATGAGTTGTATTTGAGATATGAGTTTGATGGTTAGAGAGTGTTGAGATCATCGAAATGTAGTAGATGCTAGTTTTTGTATTTACAAGCACCACATGGGCACAATACTCCCTACCTTAATTTTCCTACCATGCCCCATTACAACCCACAAAAAGACTTCATGATGATTTTTGCCGGTAATGACATCCACGGTGGAGATTGTGATTCAATTTCAATTCTTATGTAGCTTAGTTGCATTTTGGATAGAGTTGGAGTGTTAATTGATAAACATAAACACTTGAGTGAGAGCAAAAACACTATATTCCCGGTGAGGTTGGATGGATAAGCATGTGGGTGACTTGATCACATAAATACTTGCTAGGATGTTCATTTGCTTTGTTTATGTTTGCACTTTGATGAGATGTTGCTTTTGATGAGGCTACTTCATGGAGGATTGTGTTTTTGGGATGAATGATTCATAAATAATTTATTTTGCTCGAGGACAAGGAAAAGGCTAAGTGTGGGGGAGTTTGATAATGCATATTTACATAGGCATTATAGAGTAGTTTTAGGGTCATTTAGGTGTATATATTGTATTTTAAGGGGTTAGTTTACTTGTTTTCTCATTTGGTGCTTAAGTGCGGAATTTACACAAGTTTAGTGTGTAATTGTAGAGTGTGGATTCAATGAGGAAGGAGGAGCTGGATTAAGGAAGAGTAAAAAAGAGGAAGCTAAGAGAAGAGAATATGATCAGAATTGAAGTTCGAGAGCCTAACGGAAGAACAAGTCAACAAAAGTTGTCGCCCGACAAGCTAAACTTGTAACGCATTTTCGGGAGGTCTCGGTGGTCTGATTGACTATTATAAGCATGCGTTAGATTTTTTTTTCTAGGGCTACAACTTTCATGTTGATGTCGATATAAACATCATAACTTAAATTTCTAGAAGCTGAGAAAGCCGCACCCGCGGTCAACAAAGCCGCCCCCGCGGCCAGCACCTGGGCAGCCAACATCACACACTACAGTAGTCGTGCCCACGGCTTGGTCGCGGCTTTTCTGGGCCGGTTCAGTGCTGATTTTCCATCCTTCCTAATTTGGGCCTACCTTTGGAGAACATTTTCTAGGGTTTCTATAACGGTATTCCTAGGTTTTTAAAGACTAAAATTAGTAGTTTTTAGGTTATCTTTTGAATTTGAAGAATTGAGAGAGGACACTTGGAAGCTTGAGCAACTAAACTAAACTTGTTTTGCCTACGATCAAGACTTGGTTTTGTTGAATTGTGAGTCTGGAATTCTAGTTATTTCTATTGTCTACTTCAATAATCTTTGTGCTTAATTGCTTGTGGGTGTTGATTCTATCTTGATTCGTAACCTTGTTAGAATTGCACCATTGCTAGGTTTTTGATTCATATGTTTGTGAAACTTGATCCAAAGTAGCAAATACAATTGAGTGGATCTCATAGAAAACCCTGATTGTATGAGAAGTTGACTATAGGTTAAATGTTAGTTCTTTAATTAGGGATTTAATTTGCTTATAAGCCTTCTATATCTTGAGACTTAGTGCTATTCTTAGGATTAAACCTTAATCTGTGTTAAGATTGCCTAGGCATAAGGGATTATTAGAACTCATGAGACTAATAATCTATTTAAATCTAGATAAGAGTAGATAATAGAAACAGAACAACTTGAAGGAAGAACTATGATCAAGTAGAGAAACCAAAGTTGAGAATCGTAGGTGAAGCATCTCATTCATCATTATTTACAACCATCACCATTATTTACTAATTCAATTCGTTTCATCTTTACATCTATACAACCCCCTTGTTTACTCTTGTTGGTGATTATAACACATAAAGTAATGGTAATTCCCTGAGGATCGACTCCGGACTTACTAACTGTACTAGTTGGTTAGTTTAGATATTCTTTTGATAGGAAAATAACAATTTTATCCTATCAAGATTTGGATTCAGAGATCGAGAGGACTCTCTATAGGTTGAGGTGAGAAGCTCGTGATCGCATTCGCGAGCTACCTTTCAATCAAGGAGAAGAAGAAAGTATAGAGATGGCTAACGAAGATAACAGAACTCTTAAGGAACTCACAACACCGGACTTATTTTATTTTAGGAAGCATTTATCTGTTTTTTTATTAGGGTTTTCAAGGGCCGGTTTTTAGCCTTCTAAGACTATTTTCATTAGTATTCATTCTTTAGACAACTATGGAGAGAAGAATGGAGGCTTTCTACTTTGGTATGATTCACTAAACCTCTTTAGTTTCGCCTACAATTCAGAGACATGGTTGGTTGATTTGTGTGACTTGAATTATATGTTATTCCAAATGTTAATTCATTATATTTGCACTGATTTTGTGTTGTTGACTCTATTTTGATTACCTACCTCGATAGAATTGCATCGTGCTAGGGTTTCAAATGTTTCGCGAGAGTAATTGTGACTTTTGTAGAAACCAAAAGCATGTGATTCCGCGAGGAAGATCTTGATTGTGGAAGGTAATGACAGTTTGGGCGACCATTCCGCCTATAACTTTGCTTATAAATGTAAGGGATTGTCATCTCCACGAGGAATTTCGATCCATATAAACCAAAGTCGGATTAATCCAAATAATTAGAATAACTAGAAAGAGAGTCAAGGATCAATAAACCAACCATTGTTGAGAATTTGTAGATGAAACTACTTAATAGCAATTTGAGTATACATGAAAGGTATTCTCACTTTTACTTTATTTTTTTTCTAAGCATCTCATTTACCTTCGATATTATTACTTTTAATAGAAATTTGAGTGTACAGGAAAGGTATTCTCCTTTTGGATCGACATCTGGAGTTACCGCTTATACTAGCTATAGGTTTGGATTATTATCTTTGATAGGGATCATCGACCATTTTGTGCTCGTTAGTGACGGATATCTATTTCAGCTGCTCCACCCGCATTATAGTACGTTGCATATGAAAACCTGCAAAAAATGGATGACAGATGATGCGGTAATAGTTGAAGTGGATGACGCGGCGAATATGGATAATGATTTTTCACCCAATACCCACTTTATATAATAACCCACCCCATTAACCCACACCAATAACCACCCATAGGGATCCATTAACCCAATTAAATATCTAATTTCACATTTTTATCCCTTATAAGAAAAAGACCTAAAAGTGATGTCTTATGACTCTTTTCTTTTGCTCCAACCGTTTATTAAGTTAGATCAGTTTATTTTGAAACGTCGTTGTTGATATGACAGCATGAAAAAGAGTATCCCATTCTTATCTTACATATTGAAGATATATTTTGTTTAGAATATGCATTTTTAATGTAATATCAAATTGATTTATAGGTTATACATTTTTCACGTATTATGGAAATACTAGAATGTTTTTGTAAGACATATTATTTAATGTTTCAAATTAAAAATTATTAATAAGTCTTTTTGGATATCCAATAATCACCCGTATAACCTATGTACCCATATTTGACCATGTTTTGTGCTTACTTTTATTCCAATTCTTGTTTATGTTTTATACTTTGGGTTGAGAAAGTTAAGAATTTGTGTAGTTTATGTTTATTTGCAGGATATAAAGACCTACACAAGTTTTGGCTTAATTTCGTAGGATTTAGAATGTTTTGGAGTGATTGCAAGGAGAAGAAATGAACGAGATAAAGAGGAGCTTGACGTCAACCTCTAGCACTCGACGTCAACAACATAAGATGCTGAAATGGGCTAAGTGTTGGAAAGCCAGGCTATTGCAATGGAGAGAAAAGTGGTCGAAATTCATCCTAGCCGTCGACCACTGATCGACCTCGACATAGAGCACTCAAAATCGAATGAGTTTACTCGATGTTGACCTATGGAAAAAGTCGTGTCGAGGCTAAGGAAGAAGAGCGGAAATGAAGAACATGGAGAAATCCAATGTTTAAGGTTATGAGAAGTTGGAATTAGCTTCTGAGATCTGCATAAGAATTGTAGTGCTTGAAAATATCTTTCAAATGCATATTCATATGCGGTAATCAGATGAACGATAACTCCAGAAAGTGTGTTGCAAGTTCAGTCTGTCAAAGTTATGACATTGTATGTAGCGGCACCCGCCGGTCTCGTGGATTCAGAAAGTTCAAATTTGTCCGTCTTATTTTATTTTAGGAAGCATTTATCTATTTTTAATTAGGGTTTTCAAGGGCTAGTTTTAGCCTTTTAAGACTATTTTCATTAGTATTCATTCATTATACAACTATGGAGATAAGAATGGAGGTTTTCTACTTTGGTATGATTCACTAAACCTCTTTAGTTTCGCCTATAATTCATAGAAATGGTTGGTTGATTTGTGAGAATTGAATTCTATGTTATGCCAAAGGTTAATTCATTACCTTTGCGCTGATTTTGTGTTGTTGACTCTATTTTGATTAGCTACCTCGATAGAATTGCATCGTGCTAGAGTTTCAAATGTTTCGTGAGAGTAATTGTGACTTTTGTAGAAACCACAAGCAAGTTATTCCGCGAGGAAGATCTTAATGGTGAAAGGTAATGACAGTTTGGGTGAGCATTCTGCCTATAACTTTGGGACTTTGTTCTATTTTTATGTTAAATCCTGCAGGGTTAGGGTTTTGTTTATAAATGTAAGGGATTGTCATCTCCGCGAGGAATGTCAATCCATACAAACCAACGTCGGGTTAATCTAAATAATTAGAATAACTAGAAAGAGACCAAATTATCAATAAACCAACCATTGTTGAGAATTTATAGGTGAAACTACTTCATCCATATTGTTATCAATCAATCACCATTCCCACTTTTACTTTATTTGTTTGTTCTAATCATCTCAATTAACTTCGATATTATTACTTTTGATATATATTTGAGTATACATGAAAGGTATTCTCCTTGTGGATCGACATCTGGACTTACCGCTTATACTAGCTATAGGTTTGGATTATTCCCATCAGTGACGGATATCTATTTCAACTGATCCACCCGCATTATTGTACATTGCGGATGAAAACCCGCATAAAATGGATGACAGATGATGCGGTAATAGTTGAAGTGGGTGACGGGGCGAATATGATAATCATTTTTCACCCAATACCCGCTCTAATAACCCACCTCATTAACCCGCACTAATAACCACCCATAGGGATCGATTAACCCAATTAAATATCTAATTTCACATTTTTATCCCATACAAGAAAAAGACCTAAAAATGATGTCTTAGGACTCTTTTCTTTTGCTCCAACCGTTTATTGAGTTATATCAATTTATTTTGAAACGTCGTTGTTGACATGACAGGATGAAAAAGAGGATCCCCATATTATCTCACATATTGAAGATATATTTTATTTAGAATATGCATTTACCATGTAATATTAAATTGATTTATAGGTTATACATTTTTTGTTTATTGTTGAAATACTGAAATGTTTTTGTAAGACATATTTTATTTAATGTTTCAAATTAAAAATTATTAATAAGTCTTATTGAATATCCAATAATCACCCGTATAACTTATGTGCCCATATTTGACCATGTTTTGTACTTACTTTTCTTCCAATTCTTGTTTATGTTTTCTACTTTGGGTTAGGAAAGTTCATAATTTGTGTAGTTTATGTTTATTTGCAAGATATGAAGACCTACACAAATTTTGGCTTAATTTTGCAGGATTTGGAATGTTTTGGTGCGATTGCAAAGAGAAGAAAGGAACGAGATGAAGAGGAGCTCGATGTCGACCTCTAGCACTCGACGTCGACAACATAAGATGCTGAAATTACTTGTGTTGGAAAGCCAAGCTACTGCAATGGAGAGAAAAGTGGTCGAAATTCGTCCTAGTCGTCGACCACTAATCGACCTTGACACCTCTCAACATCGAATGATTTTACTCGATGTCGATCTGAGAAAGAAGTCTTGTCAAGGCTAAGGAAGAAGAGATGTGTCGACCAAGCACCCGAGGTCGACCAAGCGGGAGAGCCCTCAACATCAACCTGTTCACTCGACGTTGACTGAAGTTCACGCGCCTACAGAGACGAGTGGATTAGGCAGGATATTTAGAGATTGCTTAGCCCCGTCTATTATTTATCTTTTCTGCTTAGATAGATCTTTCATTATGGTTATTTTATACTTAAACCTAGGGATTTTATTTAGATAAAAATTATTTTAGATAGAGATTTAAATTTTGGTCAATTAGATAGAATATATTTTCTTATTAGGCAAGATTAGATTAATTATCTTTAAATAAAGCCTTTACGGCTAGGGTATAAATCATCCACTAGCACTTGAGAAATGAAGTTATAGAGTAGAGAGAGAGTTGTTTTATTGTGAAGAGATAGAAAAAGAGACGATTTTTTGTTGTACTCTTTTGTTTAGTTTCAATTCAAAGTTATTTTCCATGTTTATGATGATGTTCGCTATGAGAGAAGTGAGTAGTCATCCCACTTCTAGCATCGGGGTGCGCCCGACAATAACCATGTAAGTATGCGCGAATTTATGATGCTTTTATGAGTTTATCATCTTCTATCTCATTCTCAATTCTTTGCAAAAGTTAAGGACAATTCCTTATTTAAAATTATGAAGCGAAAGTGAATTAATTGTGAATTTGGATAGTAATTAGGATTGATTTGCGAGAGTCGATTAAACCCTAATTATGAAAAAGATGGAAACAAATAGGATTTATGCGAGAGACTCTACTTATCTCTTTTTTAATAGCGAAAGCTATCTTATGATGATAAAAACATAATCTTTCTATGATTCTTGTTTTACATGAATGGTTATTGTTGTGGTTATCCGTAACCTTGGAAGCTTTTTATTATATTGTTGAAAACCCTTGATATTTCTGTTCATCGCATCTTTACTATTCTTACATTCTTCGACCGTTTTTTGTCAACTAAAGTTACTGTTTTTACGTTTCTGTCACTCGAGATCGACTCATCGAGTCGATTTCGAGAGATACTTACTCGACATCAACTGTTTTAGTTAATGTCGATTTATTGTTTGTATTTTGCAGGTTTTGCAGAGGAGGTCGACAGCCCTAGTCGAGATCGATCACTTTTGGTCGATATCGAGAGCTTCTGGTCGATTGCAGAGAACACTTTTGACTACTTTGGCGAGCACTGACACGCTTCCTTGAGGATCGATCCTGATGCCCTTGCACTACAGCGGGAGAGTCTTGTAACAATGTATTAATTGCTCATGAAATCTTTCATTCTTTTAGACCAAGGATAGGGGAAGAAGGGTGGTTGGCGATAAAGTTAGACATGGAAAAGGCTTATGACAGAGTTTTCCCCCCGAAAGAGGCATTCGTCAAGGGGGCCCACTTTCCCCTTACTTCTTCCTCTTAACCGCTGAAGTCTTGGCTAGGAAGCTTAAAGATGCGGCTTCAGCTGAAAACAATACGATCAGATTCAGGTATTGGCGAGATGGCCCTTGCGTTCCTTTTTTTGGCTTTCACTGACGATATGCTCATATTCTAAAAAAGAAGCACCAACGCGTGCCATGCAATTAGATCAATTATCGAATATTATTGTAACATAGGTATTTGCAAAATTTTCATACATCTGCTTTCCAAACGTCACAAAAAAAACCCAGAACAAAACAAGGAAGCAATACAACAAATTTTTCAAATACCTATGTTAAGCACATTAGAGAAATACCTTGGTTGTTCTATTATAAACGGTCGAGTAAATAAGGGAATCTTTGAAGACATAGTCACAAAATCAAAACAACAATTAACAAAATAGAGAGCGAACACTATATCTCAGGAAGGACGTGGTGTCCATTTATTCGGGCTAATTTAGTGGCAAAACCATCTACATCGTGCAGAGTTTTCTTCTCCTAGCATCTATACACAAGAAGATGGACCAAATCAACATAACCTTTTTTAGGAATAAAGATTTGATCTATAAGCCACTTATAGGGTGGGATAAGATTTGTACACCAAAGCAGAAGGGCGGAAGGGGATTAAGAAAATCTAAGGAAATGATGAGTCCCTTCAGATGAAGCTTTTATGGAAAATAAAAGCGGAACCAACAAATATCTGGGTTAGAATAATTTCAAATAAATATCTATGTCGAACCCCCCTTTTAAACTTTAAAAAAGGCGAAAATGTATCATGGCAATGGGGAAGGCTCATGACCTTGACCAAAAAATTCAAAAAAGGGCTAATTTGGAATGTCGGTAATGGTCATTCGATAAACTTCTGGATAGATAGATGGCTGAACCACAAACCCTTAACATAATATCTCCCCCAAGCCCCCTTATAAATTCAAGATGAAAAGGTTTCGGCCTACATAAAAGAGGACGGGAGCTGGAGCAAAGACGAACTACTTCGGAACTTGCCGCCCGATTTAGCCGACAACGTTCTGAATAGTTTTATTCCCGACCTGATGATGGAAGATAGGCTCTACTGGTGGCCTGATAGACATGGTTGGTTTACTACAAGTAGTGCCATGAAATTCTTTACAGAACATCCTCACGAGGATGGCTCGAGTTCTCTTGGATTTGGAAACTTGAGGTAAAACCTAAATAAAATCCTTTATTTGGAAACTGAGCCATGATGGTTTGCCTACTAAGGAGATCTTGATGCATAATGGTATTCATTTACCTGCTGACTACGTCTTTTGCGGGACTCCCTATGAAAATAATAATCACGTGTGCCGACTGCCAAAGTAAGGAACATCCTTCCAAATAATTTAGCACATGTGAATAATGCCATTGAGCTGCTTAAGGTGGCCAAGACAACACTCTCAATAGCATAAATGAGCCTTTTAGCGGTCACATGGTGGGCAATATGGCACGTAAGAAACAATATTAGTTTTCAAGAAAGCAAGATCCCAAAGTGGAGAGAGTTTAAAAGTCTTATTAAAAGCATGATGAAAAATTGGAGTAGAGCTAAAGCATATGAGGTAAATGATAGCATCTATTTAGCGATGGTTATAGGTCATGTTTGCATCTTTTATATGGCTCTTTGGTAAGCCTAGAAGTTGTCAAAGATGAGCTACATGGATGGAATCGAAGAGACGTACCAAAAGAAGCGAAGCATGCTTGACCAAACTTAACCTTCAGAAACCACTCGGCCTAGTGGTGCAAGAGAGAAGCCATGGTAAACAAGCCAGAAGCCACTCGACCGAGCGCAGAAACCACTTGAGACTTACTCTGGTCAAGTGGTAAAGACAATCCTTCCAAGAGTCCACTCGACCGACTACAGAAACTACTCGACCGAGTGTTTCATGTGTTCTTAATTTAATTCATTTTTCTTTCTAAAAAACTAGGGGAGTAGAGAGGTTTGGAGTCTCATCAGTTTGGGGATGAAAATAAGAACTTGTGGAGAGCTATTGGGAGGTTCTTGGGGATTCTAATCGGGAACTTGTTGAATTCTTCGTTTCTCCATGAGTGGCTAGATTTCTTGTTCTAGGGCCGGGTGGGATCCCGACGATGTGGAAATAGACTCGTTCCTAGTATCGTTTGATTGATTTTTGATTTTTTTGGTGATTTAATCCTATCGTGCTAGCCCTAATTGATGAAACTTGGTAAGAACGGATTTAGGGTTTGAAATCGAAAGAATAAAATCGTACATTAGAATTTAGATGGTGAATTTAAGCCGAAAGGCTATTTGATCCATTGGAACCATAGGATTAAACCCGAAGTTTAGGTGATCGAAGTGAAATTGAACTTCTTGAGGATTTATGGATTGTTATAGATATTCTAAATGATCGTTATATCAACTGAGACCAAAAGGCGAAATTGATGTGATTTTCATTTAAAATTCGAAGCGCTTAAGGGTTCTAAATTGGTTGCTTGAAACCGAAAGGATCGTTAACCAATTTAGACACATTTTCTATGATTCCGAAAGGAGCTTTGGGATTAGACAATCTACCTTCACTTTTGAGTTAGAAATCATTCAAGCGAGAATATTTTTTGGTCTATTGACGATGCATCGTTAGTGAATCCCTAGCCCTAGAATATCTTCTATACATAAATTTCCCATCATTTTTATCGGTGCTTGCGATTTTTACACACACATTTTCCCTCGATTTGTTCGTTACTTTTGGGCTTAGTCGAACTACTTTAAAATTAACAATCGATATTTCTCCGGTCCTTGTGGATAAAATACTTGGTTACTACAACTGAACCCCATACGCTTGTGGGAGTAGTTTTTTAGCCCATCAAGTTTTTGGCGCCGTTGCCGAGAATCGGTGCTAGTATCGATCGTCTTTTGGACGACTAGTTCTCTTTGTTGCTTTATTTTTTTTTTCTTTTTGTTTTTGCTCTCGGGTTGTGCTTTGAATGCGAAAAAATAAAAAGACTCTAGCAATCTAGTGCCTTTTGATCTTGAACCTGAACGCACTTTCCACAAAAGAAGAGGTGAACAACAAGCTGTTCAAGCTGAAACGATGGCTGACGCTACTGCTAGATTGGCAGAACTGAAGCGACAAATGAGTCAGAGAGATCAACAAAATGCCAAACTTTGACAATAGCTAGCTAATCAACAATTACACCTCGGTCAACCACAATGGTCGAAAACCTTAGGAGAGCGGATGGATCCGGCTCATATCCTACCACAATCAGGTGTTGTTCTTCTTGCTTTAACACTCGCTAATTTTGAGCTAAAGGCTGGATTGTTGAATATGATAATGTAAAATATGTTCAATGGACTTCCTCCTTCCTGCTGAGAGCCCCCATCAACAGATATCCACATTCAAAGAATCGATCGATACGGTGAGAGTTCAAGGTGTCGCTCCTGAAGAGATATTATTATTGCGATCATTCCATTTCTCGCTTGCAGGGAAAGCTAGACAGTGGTACAACTCTATCTCTGCTGGCACAGTCACCACTTTGGAGGAACTATCATCTAAGTTTCTGAATCAATTCTTCCCGCCAGCCAAGACTATTGAGATGAGGCAGAAGATAAATTCTTTTATGGTTGGTGATGGGGAGAACATGCATTAATCGTGGGAGATATTCAAGGATCTTTTGTTTGAGTGTCCTCACCATGAGATATCAAAGCTGAATGTATTGGAGATTTCCTACAAAGTTGTTGTTGACAATACTAGAGTGCTTATTGACTCCTCGTTTGGAGGAGAATTTATGGAAATGGTAGCTGATGATGCTTGGGCTTTTGTAGAGAAAACGGCTAAGATATGTGCAAAGTACTCACAACCTAGGGCTCCCTCTAATGTTACAAGAAGTGAGGGGATGTATGAAGTTGATGCTGAAACTTATAAGGATGCTAGATATGACTCATTGGCTGTTGAAATTAAACGTCTAGCCTCGGTTATGGAGAAGTCCTTGCCCACCAAGGAAGTGAGTGCTACAAATTCTAGACCGGTGCCTTGTCAATTTTGCGGATCCCAAGACCACACAATCTCAGCTTGTCAGATTTATGGTTATCAAGGTATCGGGAGTTAGGAGGAGGAAGTCAAATACATGGGAAATTTAAATAGAGGCCAAGGTTATAATATGAACTTCAAATAATACAACCCCCAAGCGAAGGATCACCCCGGTTTCTCTTATGATAACAGACAAGCTGCAGAAGGACCACCACCTGGATTTCCTCCAAAACCCCCCACAACATAAATATAAGATGGAGTTAATGATGGAAAAACTCATGGGTACTTTTCAGAACTTAGCAGGAGAGGTGCAGAATCTCAGCAGAGGTCAGAAGATGTTGGAGACACAAGTAGCTCAAAAGGCTAGTAATTCTACTAGGGCGAATGGTCACCTACCAGGGTGTACTGAGGATAATCCTAAGGTACAAATTTCCGTCGTGTCCCTAAGGAGTGGTAAACAGTTAGAGGATCCGAGGGATTTAACATCAAAAGAGGCTAAAGAGAGTGTTGCTACTGAAAAGGAGAAAGCTTTTGACCCTAATAAATAGCAAACATATGCGCCACCTCCTCCTTACAAGCCATCGCTTCCATTTCCACAACGAAGGGCTCTAACTCAAACCGAGGCACAGTTTAAGAAATTCTTGGAGGTGTTGAAGAAGCTCTACATCAACATTCCCTTCACCGATGCTTTGACTCAAATGCCATATTATGTGAAGATTCTGAAGGAGATCTTGTCGAATTAGAGGAAACTGGAAGAGTGTCAAACCATCTTATTAGATCGGGAGTCTAACGCTTTCATTCAGAATGCGTTACTGCCTAAGCTTTAAGATTTTGGGAGTTTTTGTGTTCCGATAACCTTGGGGAATCACACCTACCAAGCATGGCCTATGCGATTTGGGGGCCAGTGTGAGCATCATCCCCCTTTCTATATGCAAGAATCTAGGATTAGGAGACCCCAGATGTTGAAGGAGGAAATCGAGTTTAATAAATAACAATATAAATCAAACCAGATTCGTGCCCACACAAATAATTACAAGACTTCCTCCCGATGTAGCAACAGGAAGTCAGGATCGATCCTCGAGGAAGCGTGTCAGTGGATCTCGTGTAGCGGAAGAATTCACGTCGGATTTCAACCTCATGAGACTCACTCGATATCGACATAGGTTAGTCGATATCGACCAAATCCAGCCGATTTTTTGGTTTTGCAGAAGGTAGACGATTTCGACCAGGTCACTCGATATCGACCTCTTAGCTTGACATCGACCGATTCGCTCGATTTCGACATGTACCTGCAGAAACAAAAACAAGCAGCGATCTTTCTGGATCGGGAATTAGAAGTCGGTATCGACCAGTATGGTCGAAATCGAGTCAGTGCAGGATACGAAATAAAAGACAAAGTTTTGTAGATTTGGAAATAAACTATGTAAAAGAAGACTTCCAATATCGGGGTTTGTAACAACGATAACCAAACATGCATAAGGCAAGATAAAGAGAAATAATCATGCAACCCCATCAAAGGAACAAGCTTTCGCCTTTTCCAACAATTAGACAACTCTTTGAAGAAACCCTTATTGTATATACCAATTTTATATTTATAATCCAAGTTGTTAACCTAGATCTCTATTAAATAGGTAATAAACATATAAAAGGCAATGGAGGATCAAAGCACAATAAAGGTCGAATCTTTACCTCAAACACGCTTGGCTATCGTTGGGCTCACCCTAACCCTAGAAGTAGGTGGACTCCTCGCTCTTCATCATAGGAAAAGACATCAATAATAAAAGGAAACTAAATTGCATTAATAATAAAACAAAGCTTACAACCGATCGAAGCCAGACAACTTTCGCTCCCTTGCTCCTACTCGGCCTCCACTCTCTCTCTCTACTTCTCCTCTCTAGCTTGGAATGAATAAGAACTAGCCCTATATACTTTATTTATAGGCATTAATCCTTGTCAATCAAGGTAAGAAATATATATCATCTATCTAAAGATATAATTCTACTTTGAAATAAATAAATCTAATTTAGGTAAACAAGATAAATCTTAAAGGGTAATTAAATGTTCCGCCCTTATGATAGATAAAAAGATAAAATATCTAAAGTCTTCATGTGCAAGGATTCTTCTCTTGGAATCTTCAACTCAAAATTAGATAGACTCAGAATCTGGCTAGAGCTCGGAATCGACCTGGACTCGACACTAGCAGTAGGTCGATATCGGCCATGTTGGGTCGATATCGAGTCATCTTCTCAGTTTCGCCTCAGCTCACTCGATCTTGGCTCCTGGAGGAAATATCAAGTGCTTGTTGGTCGATTTCAACCATTCTGGTCAATATCAAGCTGTCTTCTTGTCTGCTGGTAAATTCGAGTCGATTTGGATATTTTCGACCAAGATTAGGTCGATATCGAGTAGGCTTGATCGATATCGACCACTCTTCAGTTCTCAGCATTCTGCTTTGTTCTTAAAACGTACTTTCCCGAGTCCTCGTTTGTCTGATTGACGCATATGAATATGCGTTGGAAAGCTCTTTTTGAGGGCTACAACTCTCATGAAGACATCAGAACTTGATTCAGAATGATGAATGGAAAAAATAGGGGTTTTCTGCCAGCTGCGCCATCCTTAGCTTCTTCATGACTTTCCTTTAAGCTCCAAAGTGCGTCCGATTTCTGCGAAATTAAACAGAAACTAGTGTAGACTCCATAAATTGGCAAATAAGCATAAACTACATAGGTTATGTACTATTCTAACCCAAATGCATGAAATGTATACAGAAATCGATATAAAAGTCAATATAAAACATGGACATCAAATCACCCCATACTTAAGCTTGCTTGTCCCCAAGCAATAACTTGGATGGTCATTCAGGGGAAGAAACAAAAACTCTCAACATCATATATTCATTCTCATATGTCCCTGCAATCAATTACCATCACTGAAAAGGTACTAATGTCACAAATTCATACATGTGCAATAAAAGCAACAATAATCAAGATGACTTTAATTAAACTCACAAAAGGAGGGTTATGCAAAAACAATTCATGTGACAAAGCAACAATAATCAAGACGACTTTAATTAAGCTCAATAAGGAGTAGATTTGGTAAAGGGTTTAAGGTGGGTAATTTTTGGCAATGTGGTGCTAATAATCCGGGGAAATGGAGTATTTCCAAATTGAATTTCCATATTCCTTCTTACTTTGATATTTCTCACCTTTCACTTATTCGGTCAATTCTTTTATCAATATTATGCTTTTACCTCTCTAACCTCAGCACTGCCTTCTCGCGAGTCACAAACATGGGTGTCATGAATGGCCCCGGATACTTAGTGCTTTGGACTCCTCGCCTGTGTGTCCCATCTCGCCGAACTATTATCTCACCGAGCAGGGTCGATCTACCTTTATATCCTGAGGTGATCGGATTTTTTTCTCACTCATTAAATTTTCCATATACTTTAACCATTCCTGCCAAACTCCATATATGATATATAACAACAACACAAAAACCATATAATATCTCCATAATGTAACTTCATTCTCAACATAATCCCCGAATAAGGTAAAGAATAGCAATATTTAGAATATGTGGAGCATAAATGAAATAAGGCATAATATGGCTTTTGTGTTGCATAAACATAGGTATGGCTAGGAAAATAATAATGAGCATTATATGGAAATATAAAGTCCTCCATCCTCTTATCACGCAACATGTCAAAAGCAATATCAAATTTTACCTCCTTTCATGGTTTTCATGAAAATAATTCACTTTGTTGTGACTTCCCTTTACTAGGCAATTTCATCCTATATCTCTACTGAATCTAAGTTTGCATCGTCGAGTTCAATTAAAGCTTACATGGCTCTATTTCTTTAAACAATTCACAAGCTTTGGGAGATGTCTCATAAAAAAAACTTTGGGTTTAGCAATTAAGCACAAAAATTAAAAATGCACCCAAAATTTACCATGTAGTAGCAAAAGCAAGAATAAAACAATAATATACTAATGATGAGCTTTTCCCCCACCCTATACTTAGAATATACAGTGTCCCCATTGTATGAAAATCAAACAAAACAAGGGTAAAGGAAGGAACTCACCGAATAACGCGTTGTAGGGTCGAAATAGGGCTGCAGTAGATTGCCAGAAGTCGATATCGACTAGGTGGTGCTCGATATCGACTACAATTCTTCAGATTCCAAGTGTGATCAGCTAGTCGAATTTGGGAGTTTTTGTCGATATCGACCAACTCACTCGATATCGAGTAAGTTTGGTCAAAATCGACCTGCCTCGTCTTCTCTGCTCCTGGTCGAAACCACCTCAAAGGTCGATATCGACTAGTATTGGTCGATATCGACCAGGTTGCCTCAAAATTTTCACTTGATCCCCGTTTTTCAACCTGTAAATTATTAGTTTCCGCAAAAGACAAGATTTTCCACATGAAGTAGTCAAAACCAAAACCAAAACCAAAAGTTTTAAAGTCCTAAAATTTTAAAAGTTTTATGTACATGCTCTAGATTTTAGAGTCGTTAGACCGACTTCTCCGCTTGTGCTTAAGAACCCTTAATGAGGGGCCCTCTTGTGCTTGGCCCTTCTCCTAGATCATCTAAGTCCTGATTGTAGTATGCAAGCTCTACTGATAGGCTGTTGTTCACATAGAATCCTTTGCCTTCCTTCTTCTTCTTTCCAGTCCTAATCTTGCGCAGGTTAGCTCTCCACGGAGCCTTGTCTCCTCTAAAAATCTTATTTTTATTAATAGACGGAAGAGAAGTAGGGATTATACCTGAACTTACCTTTTCGTGCTCAAAACAACAATCTTCGGGCTCGGGGTTGGTCGATATCGAGCTGACCTGGGCGATATCGAGTGCAGGGACCCTATACTTATGCTTTTGGCAGGTTCGGAGCTCAACAAGGGAGGTCGATATCGAGCAGGAGTGGTCGATATCGAGCTGGGTGGTCGATATCGACCTAGTGCCGTCGATATCGAGCTATATCGTGGTGCTTCCCTCCGTTGTTGTGTGCTCGTCCTCATGGTTGCCTATTCTCTTCACCTCCATCCATGGAGTTTTCTCCTTTGTAGGGCCAAAAGGGAAATCTAAGACCTCATTACCTATTGTGAAGGTGAGCAATCGCTTCTTGACGCTGATGTTGGCATCTATAGTAGGCAGAAAAGGTCTACCAAGAATAATAGGGCAAATAGGATCTTCCGCACAATCTATAACAAGAAAATCAGCGGGGATGTAGAACTTACCAACCTGGACTGGGACATTATCGACCATACATGTAGGGATTACAACTGTATTGTTTGCCATGTATATTTTGGCATCCACATGCTCTATTGATCATATCTTCACCTTTTGCTAGATTGACAGGGGCATGATGCTCACGCATGCACCTAGATCACACAATGCCTCATATCTATATTGTCCAAATCCCACAGTAATAGAAAACTTAGCAGGGTCAGGTCTCTTCTCAGGGAAATCCATCCTTTTGTAGTCGGTTGCGATTTCTGAGATTGATCGCTTGTTGCTAAGGATCTCCTTGAGGAACTTGACATATGCAGGCATCTCCTAAAGAGCTTCTGTAAAAGGAATTGAAACATTTAGCTCCTGAATCATCTTAACAAAGCGTTTAAGCTTATCTCCAGTGGGATCTTTTAGCACCTTAGAAAGGAAACGAAGCATCTTATTTGGTTTCAGAGCGGAATCAGCTGTCGGAAGCGATAGAGAAGAGTCAATATCGACTAGAGGGGACTCGATATGGACCATATGTTGGTCGATATCGACCTGATTTTTGTCGATTTCGACTGTCGTGATCGGTTTCGGGTTTGCTGGTCCAGATGGGTCAATATCGATCTGAGGGTGGTCGATATCGAATAGTAGTTGGTCGATATCGACCTGTTTTGCAGTGTCGTCGTTTGCTTCTTCGATCACTGGTTCGTGCAGTTCACGACCGCTCCTGAGCTTACAGTAGCGACGTGTCCGGATTGCCCCTTAGGATTGGGATCTGTATGCCCAGGGAGCTTTCCGGCTGGTCTTGGGATCTGTTGCGCAAGTTGACCCATTTGGGTCTCCATCTTCTTCTTCCAGATATCCATCTCCCCAAGTCGTGTATTGAGGCCATGGAGTTGAGTCTGGATGGCGCTTGTAATTTGCTGTTGTTGTGCCTAATTTCTCCTCATCTCATCGAGGATCATATGTAGATCATCCTTCCGCCGGTCCCTTTCTGGATGTCCTGGAGCTCTATATGGTGGGGGTTCCTAGGGGCACCTTGGTTCCACTGTAGTTTATGGAACCGATGCTCCCCTATATAGCGATTGGGACCCCCTGCGTAAGCAACCTCCTCGTGAGTTTCGTCCATCCTGACTTGCTCTGTATGTGGGCACTCTGGAGTGGTGTGCCGTAGTGAGCCACATTCAATGCAGGGTTAGTTGGCAGAAAGAAACTTGACTTGCTGTAGTTCTACTCCTTGACATCTCGATCAATCTCCTAAGGGGGCTCATAGAGGGGCGTGGATGGGGCTGGCCTTGCATAGGTGTTTTCGTCATAATTCGCATGAGCCCCATACTTGTTGTCGAAGTTGGTCAACCTTTCGATAGTAGCACATGCCTCTGTTGGTGTCTGCGTGAGATACTCATATTGTGTGTATTGATTGATCATTTCCTTGGTAGCCAGATCAAGAGAATTGTAGAAAATCTCCTGAAAGATGTATGGTGGCTGCCCATGAGTGGGGCAGGATCGCAGCAGATCCTTGTACTAAACCCATGCTCGTGCTAGCGGTTCCCCAGGCTTTTGTTTGAAAGTTGTAATCTTTTGTCTGAGAAGCGCTGTCTTGGTGGGAGGAAAGAACTTCTTGAGAAACGCATTCCTAACCTCTGCCCATGTTGTGAGGGATCGCGCAGGGAGACCTTCAAGCCACTTCAATGGAGGACCGGCGAGAGACCAATGAAAAGCTTTCATTTTGACGTATTCCAGAGTAGTACCTTCAGCAAGAGTTTGACACATGTCAGAAAAAGTAGTAATATGTTCGAGAGGGCATTCATTAAATCTTCCTTGAAAAGCATTATTTTTAATTTCAATAAGGAAGGCAGTGCGAATTTCAAAGTTATTAGAAGGGACTAGAATAGCCGATTAAGGCACAATAAGAGTCGGGTGCATGTAATCCTCAGCAGTTGTAGGGTATTGGACAAAGTTTTGTAGATTTCGAAATAAACTATGTAAAAGAAGACTTCCAAGATCGGGGTTTACAACAACGATAACCAAACATGCATAAGGCAACATAAAGAGAAATAATCATGCAACCCCATCAAAGGAACAAGCTTTGCCTTTTCCAACAATTAGACAACTCTTTCAAGAAATCCTAATTGTATCTACCAATTTTATGTTTATAATCCAAATTGTTAACCCGAATCTCTATTAAATAGGTAATAAACATATAAAAGGCAGTGGATGATCAAAGCACAATAAAGGTCGAATCTTTACCTCAAGCACGCTTGGCTATCGTTGGGCTCACCCCTGCCCTAGAAGTAGGTGGACTACTCGCTCTTCATCATAGCAAAAGACATCAATAATAAAAGGAAACTAAATTGCATTAATAATAAAACAAAGCTTACAACCGATCGAAGCCAGAC
The DNA here is from genome assembly GCA_037127255.1 of Persicaria tinctoria. Lineage (NCBI taxonomy): Eukaryota > Viridiplantae > Streptophyta > Magnoliopsida > Caryophyllales > Polygonaceae > Persicaria > Persicaria tinctoria. Next base: position 54,347,322 of record JBANSL010000001.1, on the reverse strand, counting down.
AACTTTCGCTCCCTTGCTCCTACTCGGCCTCCACTCTCTCTCTCTACTTCTTCTCTCTAGCATGGAATGAATAAAAACTAGACCTATAGGCTTTATTTATAGGTCTTAATCCTTGCTAATGAAGGTAAGTAATATCTATCAACTATCTAAAGATATAATTCTACTTGGAAATAAATAAATCTAATTTAGGTAAACAAGATAAATCTTAAAGGGTAATTAAATGTTCCACCCTTAGGATAGATAAAAAGATAAAATATCTAAAGTCTTCATATGCAAGGAATCCTTTCTTAGAATCTTCAGCTCGGAATTAGATAGACTAGGAATCTGGGTCGATATCGACCACTCTTCAGCTCTCAGCATTCTGCTCTGTTCTTGAAACACACTTTCCCGAGCCCTCGTTTGTCTGATTGACGCATATGAGTATGCATTGGAAAGCCCTTTTTGAGGGCTACAACTCTCATGAAGACATCAGAACGTAATTCAGAATGATGAATGGCAAAATGTGGGATTTCTTCCAGATGCACCATCCTTAGCTTCTTCATGACTTTCCTTTAAGCTCCAAAGTGCGTACGATTTCTGCGAAATTAAACAGAAACTAGTGTAGACTCCAATATTTGGCAAATAAGCATAAACTACATAGATTATGTACTATTCTAACCCAAATGTATGAAATGTATACAGAAATCGATATAAAAGTCAATATCAAACATGGCACAAAATATTGACATCACCATACCAGTTCGGGTGAAACTTAGCATGGCTGATAAGTCGATTCGACACCCTTCAGGTATACTTGAGGACATTCTCATCTAGGTTGGCAAGTTTTCAAGAAGGTGATTTGGTGCTACTTTTCCACTCAAGCCGAAAACTGGCTCTAGGGAAGTTGATATCAAGGTGGAGCGGCCTCTTCAAGGCCAAAGGAATGCATCCCCATGGAGTTGTTGAGGTATAGAGCAAATGGACCGGCGAGTTCAAGGTGAATGTGATACGTTTGGGATACCCGATCCTTCGCCTATGGGCTCAAGATGAAGAATCCCAAACTGTTGATGGCCCGATCTTGCAATTATTCTCGCTATTCTCGATGTTTACAATTAATTACAATAGAGACTTGAAACTATTGTGAAAGAACGGAAAACAAGTAAATAAAACTAAGTAAAACCAAGTAAAACAGCGAAAGAACTGATGCAGCAGCAGCGACGGCAACAGTGGTGGCGACGGATGCTGCGGGTGCTGCGGCCGCTACCAGCGACGGTTCCTCTATTGCAGCGACGGTGGCCTGGGTTCCAGCGACAGTTTCTCAGCTTTTCTCTTCTTTCTTGTGTTTGGTTTTGTGTTTGGGATTAGGGTTTGGTATCGGAGGATTGATGAATGAACAAGAACATAAATTGATTGCGAAGGCTTTTGGATTGGGAGATTGAAGAACCTTTTTAATCCTAAAAAGGGTTCCTCAATACAATTTCCAATCTAATTAAATCAATGCAAATACAAGAGTTTAAATAGGGAACTATATCAATTCTATCTTTGCAAAAGATAGAGTTTTGGCTTAGATAAATAAATATTATATCCTAATAATAATCCTAGATAAATATTCCTACTTAGTGGACAAGGAAAATATCTAGAAGAGATAAACTTTCATTTTCCACATTTATTCACCTAACTAAGTATTTCTAAAAATAAGGCATTCCATAAATAGTTCCAACTAATATAGGAGTTACTAAATATGGAAAGAATCTAAAAACTAATAATAATAATTAAATAAAATACCTTTTCTTCAATCCATGGTGGCGCCTTCTTCTTCCTCTTGATGACGACACTCTTTGCTATCAATGACCCTCAAATCAGTCTTGAGAGCTCGCCTGGATCAAGATCATTGTTTGACCCACAAAAGGCCATCTTGATCCGCATCAGAATGGACAAAGACTAAAGGAATACTCCGTCGTGGATCCGACGAAGGAGGTTGTTTCCATTCAACCACCTTGACCCAAGAAATTTAAGGTAATGGAAGGTCGGCTTTAGACCTTAAACTAGAACTTCTTGGGAGGCAACTCGAGCTAAGTTTTCTTTTCTTTCTTTCTTTAAAAAAAATATCATAAACAATTTTTATTTTTAGTTTTTAGTTTAGTCTTTTTTTCCGAGTTGATTTGCAAAAGTGCACGTATGGGGTAGAGAGTGCGCTATATTGATAATATTGTTTTTGTTTTGAGTTGAATTGAAGGTGTTTGACTTCTATCTACTAACCCCCATCTTGCCGAGTTTTGTTGTTTTGTTGGTATTGTTTGCCTTGGTTCAGTTTTTGACACAAATGGCTTTGGCTTGGCCAGCTTCAAGTCACTCGTTCTACATGTTGAAATTGTGAGTATTCACATATATTCCTAGATTGGTTTACACATTGAGGACAATGTTTTGTCTAAGTATGTGGTAGGGGTGAATAATTCACAATTTTTGTGGTTTTTGTGTCTATTTGGCCTGCGCTTATTGGAATGTTTGATGATTGCTTGAGCATTGAGCCATTACTTTGTTTGACTAGCTAGATTTTTTTATCCTCTTTCTTGATTATATATGTTTCTTGTCTAATACTTGGATACTTAAGCTTGATATTATGGTTGAGACCGCATTATTTGGTTTATGTGCACAATTGAAATATGATTGAGACCGCATTATTTGGTTTATATGTTTCTCCTTATGAGCCTTAGAAGCATATTTCTTTGGTAGCTCCACAAAATTTTCATAGCCGCTACTTGTCTTTCCCAAATCCGGGGTTTTGGGTCATGGTAGTGCATTTTGTTGTGTGGATGTGCTTCAAGTATGAGGTGATTTCTCTTGATTGTGATTGAAAGAAAGAAAAAACGAAAAAAACAACAGAGAGAAAGAGAAAAAGTCTTGGGATAAGAGGAGGATAAAATTCACTCTTCGGCAAAAGTCAAGAAAGAAAAAAACTTCGGTTAGTAACCGATCCTGCTTGTGGAGAATAAAATTCACACAGGGAGGAAGAAGTGCAAAGTGGGGAAGCCAAGACACTTAGTAATCGGGTGCATTCATCAAAATTGTTTATATTCGCGTAAAACGGTGTCGAGGCTAGAGAGGCAAGACAAAGAGTGAAAAAGGAAAAGAAAATTTTTGATGTGGTTGACAAAAGTGAACATGAAAAAAAGGTTGATGTGATGGAGTTTGTTTGGTGGATTGGTATGAGTTTGATTCTTTAAAGGGGGTGTTTTTCTGGGTGTTCTCGCATGATCCTATTTCTCGGATTTTAGCACCACATGGCCTGCAAATTTCTATATACCCAACTGTTTTCGCCTTAGCCCCATCATAACCATTTAAAGTCCTCATGATTTTGTTGTGTGCATAATTCCAAGCGTTGGAGATTATTGAGATTTTTCAAGCTTTGTGGATGATGAGTTTTTCAGGTTAAGATTTGAAGAGCTAGTCAAGCTTGGTTGTTGGCTATCATATGCTAGGATGGCATTCGTCGAATATTTTAAAATAGTAGATGCTATTTTGTGATTATTGTCTTAGTCTTGCTTGGGGACAAGCAAGGTTAAGTATGGGGTATTTTGATAGCATATATTTAGCGATGATTATAGGACATGTTAGCATCGGGTTCAGGGCTTTTGAGTTAAGAATTATATATAGTTTTTGGCCATTTTTGTTTAGTTTTGTGGACTCGGTGTCTACCGCGGTTATATTGCAATTTCAGGTGTTTCAGAGCGGTTTTGGTGTCGATTCAAGAGCTTAAGGAGAAAGAGATGATTGAGGGCTCTTTGGTAAGCCTAGAAGTTTTCAAAGACGAGCTACATGGATGGAATAAAAAAGACATACCAAAAGAAGCGAAGCAGGCTCGACCAAACTTAACCTCAAGAAACCACTCGGTCGAGTGATGCAAGAGAGAAGCCAGGGTAAACAAGCCAGAAGTTGATGTCTCTAAAGTAGTCATGTCTTTATGCATATTTTAGTTCCATATTCTATACATTTTGCATAGTTCGGGTTGGGAATATGTGGAATTTATGTAGAATGTGTTAATTTGTCAGAAATGGAGATCTACATAAGTTTCTGTTTAATATTGCAAAATACGGAACCATTTCGGGAGAAAATCAAGAAGCAAGAACTGGAGCTCAAAGTTACTCGACATCGACAAACCATAGTCGATCTCGACAACCCATGTCTAGACACCTGCCAGGATCGAGGAGGACCATGTCGAGAAGCTGAAGATGAAGAACCCGACTCCAGGACCTTCCTCGAGATCGAGTACCCAACTCGATGTCGACTAAGCCTTAAAGACCATGCCCGGTGTCGAGGACACCTTGGTCGAGGATGTCGAAGATGAGTTACCCGACCTGGCGCCCAGACACCTTCCTCGATATCGAGGAAACTCCTCGAGGTCGACAAGCTAGGAGCCATGTCCGAGCAAGTCGAGAAGATCTACCCGACACTGCCGAGCACACAAGTCGATGAGCCCAAAGTTAATCGAGATCGAGGACCACTCCTCGAGATCGAGGACACCTGTGAGCCATGTCCGAGCCACATCGAGGACCAGCAACCCGAGACGCCGAGCCACTGAAGTCGACGTCACTTCTACTCGAGATCGAAGAACATTACTCGAGATCGAGGAAGCTTCCAGAAGCCGCGTAACGCGTTGTGAGCTGTCCTACTCGGAGTTGGATTCCTTGGGGCCGAAGATTGCCAAGTTCTATCCTATTCTATCAAGTTACATCATGAAGGAGAAGATCTATCCATTTGAAGACTTTAGATATAATTTCCCTTTTTTTAGATTTAATTATATTGTTTCTTTTATTTATCATTAAGCTTTTAGATATAGTTTTAGATATAGATAGATGTTTCTATCCTTGAATAGCAAGGATTAGAAGCCTATAAATAAAGCCCTAGGGGGCTGATTTCTAGGAATTCATTCACACAGCAATTAGTAGGAGTAGTAGAGAGAAAGAGAGAGTGAGTGGCCAAGAGGAGTTGGTGAAGCGAGAGCGGAATTGGCTTCCTTTGGTTGTAAGCTCTGCTTTAGTTTAATGCAAGTTTCTTTCCATCAATCAATGTCTGAGGTTGCGATGAAGCGCGAGTTGTCCACCCACTTCTAGGGTTGGGGAGAGCCCGACGATAGCCCTACATGTTTGAGGTAAAGATCCGACTTTTATCATGTTTTGAGCATCTACTACTTGTTATGTGTTTATTACCCATCTAATGGAGGTCCATGCTAACAACTTGGATTGTAAACATACAATCGGTAGAGACAATTAGGGTTTCATGAAAGAGTTGTCTAATTGTTGGAAAAGGTGAAAGCTTAGTCCTTTGATGCGATTCACATGATTATCTGTTTATTCTTTCCTTATGCACGTTCGGTTATCGTTGTTGCAAACCCCAATCTTGGAAGTCCTTTTTCATACAGTTTAGTTCGAAATCCCAAAGCAATTGCCTTTACTTTATTTTCTTTGGTTTTAGTTTCTGTTTTCCTCGAGATCGACTAGCACTCCTCGATCTCGAGTTACTGATCTTCGACCCAGGTCGCTGTAGCTTCTGTGTGCAGGAACTCGACCAAGACAACCCGACGTCGACGAAGACCTTACTCGATCTCGAGTAGGCTTTTGTCGAGATCGACTAACCATGTGCTTGCTGCTGCGCTGTGTTCGACTGTCCGATCTTCTGTCAAGTTGTTGTACTCGAGATCTAGGACCCTTGTTGTCGACCACTTCTGTGAGATTTCTCGCTGACTAGGATCCGCTGACACGCTTCCTCGTGGATCGATCCTGACTTCCCACTACTGCATCGGGAGGAAGTCTTGTAATCATTTGCAAGGGATGGAATCGGGTTTGCTGTACTTACTTTATATTTAATTTGCATTCTCGATTTCCTCCTCTCGTCAAATTGGTGCCGTTGCCGGGGAAGCTATCATTCGCGCCTTACGTAGTTGAATCTCACGCCTACTTTGAGTTACTTTTCAGGTGTATGCGTCGTTCTGGTCAAACACCTGAGTTTGACGCCTTAGAAGAACCAGAGCGTTTCCTACACATCCACTCTAAACTTAAAAGGATCATGGCGCCCGCAGAAACCCAGGAACAGCTGATATGGAAGCTTACAAGGGAACTAGCCGCTAAAGATGCTGCTATCGCCGCTGAGGAAGCAGGAAGGGAACAAGCGGAAGCTGAGCTTGCCCAATATCCAACTACTGCAGAGGATTATATGCATCCAACTCTCGTCGTGCCTGAATCAGCGATTCTAATCCCTGAAAACTCTTTTGAAATTCGCACTCAATTTCTTATAGAGCTTAAAAATAATGCTTTTTATGGAAAATTTAATGAGTGTCCTCTTGAACATATTACCAATTTTTCTGAAATGTGTCATACTCTTGCTGAAGGTACAACTCTGGAATATGTCAAGATGAAAGCTTTTCGCTGGTCTCTCGCTGGGCCTGCACTAAAGTGGCTTGAAGGGCTGAAACCAAGATCACTCACAACATGGGCCCAAGTAGAGCAAGAGTTTCTGAATAAATTCTTCCCACCCGCCAAGACAGCACTCCTCCGCCAGAAAATCACCGCCTTCAAACAGAAGTCTGGGGAGCCGCTAGCAAAGGCATGGGAACGCTACAAAGAACTTCTGCGATCGATGTAAAGTACCTCGATTTCGCAGAAATCGAGGTACTTTACATCAATTTAGATAAGGAATGAAATCATGAAAGAGCTTGAGATCGAATACAGAAAGTCCAAGGTCAAACAGAAGCTGAGCCAGGCCACATCGAGCAGAAGGTAAAGTGATTCACATACAACACTGTAAATGTGGGATTCAAAGCCCACTTACCACTGAGGCCTTGGACGTGTGGCTTACTGCGCCGTGGGCGGCCTCTAGTGGGTATGATAAAATCGAGTTTGAGGGCGACTCCTTAACAGTAGTTATCAACATTTAAAACTATTTGTATCCTCCTTGGGAAATTGAAATGATAAGGCACTGGAATAAACGTCATGTCCATCGTTCTGGCAATGTTATGGCAGACAAGGTCACTCACCTTGGCCACAATACTCCAGATAACGTCTCGCTTTATAATCATATTGGTCTTCAGGACCTCATTCTTAAGGATGCACTCAGTTAGCGGTCAACCCGCACCAAATATTTACCTTCATAAAAATAAATTATTTACGATATAGTTTTACTTAAATTTTTTTTAAATATATCTCCGTGTTTCATACAATTATACTCCCTCCGTTAATTAAAACTTGTCGTTTTAGACATTTGCACATTTTTTAAGAAAGCAAACAAAAATACACTTATACCCCTAATTATTACTTTACTTTTCCACTTTATTGAAAACTACAACTAACAAACATCTAATCATGACAAGGGTAATTTTGGAAAGTGAACACCAAAATATCTAAAACGACATGTTTTTCTTAACAAGATTTTACTCATAAAACGACATGTTTTTCTTAACGGAGGGAGTATTAACATTGTCTATAAAATTTTATTATCAAAAAATATGTTTTAAAAATATATTTAATTAAAAAAGTATTATATTAGTTTATATTTTTTTACATTTTTATAAACATAATTTTTATGATTAAAATATATATATATATATATATATATATATATATATATATAATAGTATGAAATACAAATATATTTTTTAAAAAAATTTAAGTAATCTTTTAACCCAAATAATTTTATCATCGGTTTTTCTATCATATTCTATTGGGACATAGGATAAGATTCCCCTTTAAAAAAAAACATTTCCTTAACTTAATTATTTTAGCCAAATTTTAAATTAGATTATAGGGTACATTTATTTTTGGTAGAAAAACTTTTCCCGAGTGATTCTTATCCTAATTCTTTAGAGTATAAGATATAAATAGAACGACTGTTTTACGATAGACGATAGACTGAGTAATACATTGGGTGTTACATATCGTTTCGCACCGACCAGTGGACCCTAAAATGTACGGAGAACTGTATTATCGGATGGGGTCATTTAGCACTTGGCCTGTATATGTTGTTACTTGTTAGCAAATGATACCAACTATTTGAGACTTAAGAAATGTTTGATAGATTTGATAGAATGTGCGAACCAACAAGGAACAGTAAGAGACATATTATCATTACTAACCAACACATCCAAACAAAAGAATTTTTTTGGTAATGTATGAATCGAAACCAGGCCGTTTCACAAAAACAACAAAATTGAGGGGCTGGAAATTAATTTTGCCAAAGAAGAGCTTCAAAATTCAGGGCGGTGGTGGCCCCAACACTACCATCGTCTGCAAGATAAGCGTATCCTGTCCCTGCTGCTTCCACCTCGTGCATCCACGGCATCCCCGCCCCCTGATCGTCGTACAGCCACCAAGCGTCCTCCGCCGGCTCTGCGTACACGAAATCTGCCTGGCTGGCGGGCCAGGGTGTGTCAATGTACCCCAAGCTCGGCAGCTCCAAAATCTCCCCAAGATGATCATGCTCCTCCTCCTCCGTGGAGGCCTCCGGGCGGCAGTCCATGGAGGCGGCCTTGGCGGCGGCGAGCTGGACGTCGCGGGGGGAGGGAGGGAGCGAGGTGGGGGAAGTTGAGTACGGCGGAGTCACCTTTGACCGAGAGGGCGGCAGCATCGTGGGCCCGGGCGGCCATCTCGGGTGTTGGGAAGGTTCCAAGCCAGATGCGTGACTTTTTCCGAGGCTCGCGGATCTCGGATACCCAATTCCCCCAGGCCCGCATCCGAACTCCTCTGTAAAGCGGGTGCTTGCTGGGTCGACTCTTTGGGGTTTTGGGGGACTGGGAGACAGAGTTGCTGGGTAGGGGCTGCTCTGTCATTTTGGGAGGTAATTAACTGTTTTAATTATTAAAATTGGAAGGTAACTAATTGTTAGAGGTGATGAGTGAGGAATGATCGAGGAGTGTGTGGAGAAGAAATCAAGAGATGAGCGCAATGGGAATGTGGGTGTGGATCGATGTTTTGTATTTATAGGCGGCAGCCTGGAAGGAGAGTGGACAATCATACGCTTTTTGCCTTTTTGGAGTTTTTTTTATGTTATGTAAAATCTTTACCAATATATATACTATCAATTTCCATTTAAGAAATTAAACCTTCATTTTAAAAAAAAAATTATTCGCAAGTAGGTCTAAGGTCGGCCAACCTAACTTGTACATCATAGTGTTACGGACGTGATGCATATAGATGTTCAGAATAATCTAATTGCAATGGAGCATCTAACACTAGAGAGATCTTCTTCTTTTTTTTTTTTTGTAAAACACACCATTTGGCTTTTTACATTAGCAGCACAAATTAGCTTTAGCCAAGTAGTACACGTCCCTCGATCTACGCGCTTCAGAACGTACAGTAGCTGATCGAAAAGGCGAATAATTAGGGTTAAAGAATGTAATTAATAATAGAGAAAATGGTACTGTAGTTTATATACCAAAATATTTGGATATTAGCAAAACTAACTCCCTCGTCTAAAATTGTAAAACTGTCAAAATGACCTAAAAAATTGTAAAAACAACCGTTGCCCAAAACCTGTGGTAGTCGGGTTAGAGAGGAGGGAGCCATCAAATCAAATCAAGAGTAAAAAACACTCCTTTTATTTTAATTGAAAATTCAAGAGAGGAGAGAGAGAACACCATTGAAGGACTTTCAAGAGAGGGGAGAGATAACACCATTGAAGAAGCAATCGAAGGTTAGAGAGGAGGAAGTCGACCGCCATTGAAGGACATTCAAGAGAGGAGAGAGAAAACACCATTGAAGAAGCCATCGAGGGTGAGACTGGAACCGCAAGAGAGGGGGGGGGAGAGAAGGAGGGAGGGAGGGACTAGGCAAGTCGAAAAGGGAGGACAACGAGTGTGAAGGGATCATCTGGGTCGATAACAGTAGAAGAAGAAGAACCCCCTGCGAAAAGTAAGTTCTCATCCTCTCTCTTTTCTCTTGAAAAAGCTATTTCGAGGGTTGAAAGTCCTGAATGTTGAATTGAGGACCTTGGGGAGAATGGGGTGAAATGATATACAAACACTAACCTTATTGGTGTTGGGTAGTTTGAGATTTAGTTGAGAAATCACCATTGATGGAAAGTTGATGATGAAATTTATGGTCTAAATAGGGTAGAAAAGAATTGAAAACCACCATTAATGTTTCGAATCTGGATTCGGGAAACTTGAAACCTCTATTATTGTTTCGAATCTGGATTTGGGAAACTTGAAAAGGGTAGGCAGATTTGTTCGTCTGGCTTAGTGAAACGGTTAGATGGCTAGATTTAGTAATCTGTGTTTTGCTTTTCGAATTAGGGAAGTTGGGAAGAGTTGGGTTTCAAATGATGTTGGATATAGTAAAGGGGAATTTGGGGAGAATGTAGAATTGGTGCTTATGAGTTTGGAAATTGGGAACTTTGGGAGAATTTGGAGATTGGGGTTGATTTGTAAATAGTGGCATCTAAATATAATGTTCACATACATTTGGTGGTAGTTGTACATCATTATAAATTTTTGCTATATGTTGAAGTATATTGTGATTCAAACGGTTTAAAAATACACTACACCACTCCGATGTCAATTTGAGAGTATTGTAAGTTTGTGATATGTGTATTACATAAGGTTCTGATATTTGAGACTATTGTATATTTGTGTCATTTGTTGCATTCTTTATTCACGTGAGTTGAGCATTTGTTGAATTCTTTGTAAATCGTTGTAAGTTTGTTTCTATGTGTTGAATATGTTGTGATTAAAGCCATTAATGTTACACTGGACGATGTCATTTAAGAGTAATATAGGTTTGTTTCTAGGGTTGTCATATGTATATTACATAAGTTTTTGATGGTTGACACTATTGTATAGTTGTGTACTTGTGGTGTTTATTTCAATCTTTACTTGTGCTAGTTACCATTTTGAGATTATTTGAACATGTATATTTGTGGGACATATAAATATGTGAACATTTGTATTCGTGGCATTTGTGTAGTTGTGTCATTTATGTAATGTTATATGTTTTGGCACAAAAATTATTTTGACTGGCTAGATATATGTATATATTGGCAAGGATTATTGCTAAAATGGGTATTATCTGAGCACATGTATATGACAGATTCAGGAGACAATGAGAAAAATGAAAGGAAAAAAAATCACGACGTCATCGAACAACAAGGTATTAATCACTTCTTTGATAGATTAAGGGCCTTCTTTTTGTCTTGGTGATATTAATCGTGTCATGTTGTGTGATATTTGTGCAGCCGACACTAGTCCTTCCTTCGGAAAAGTATTTAAGAGGGAGGTTGAGCCACTTCTAGAAGATGGCCTTGCTGAAAGGAATGGACGATGTCCTATCTGCGGCTGATTTGAAAATGTTGAAAGTAAACAAGCTAGAGGGCATTGTAATGATAAGATACAATGTGTCGTATTACTGCGCCCTTATCCATTTCTTCATGGAGAGGCAACTGAAGACATTGAAGAAGTGTGAGACATGGTACAAGATCCAGGAATTTTGCCTCATCACCGGCCTAAAGGAATTTTGCCTCGTCACCGGCTTGAAAATTTGCCGAAAGGAATCGGGACTTTGAGAACGTTATCAGCTGATGTTGTTTTGTATTGAACGTTTTGTGGAGTTATGTTGATTAGGAAATGTAGTTATTCGTAGTGTTTGGTTCACCTACTCAACGTGTAATCATTTCCACCTTTTGGATCCTTTTGTTAGATGACTGAATAGGTATGTTGTGGACGCTTGGTTCTATTTATTATGGATGGTTGCTGCGAATGTTGCGTTATGACGCATTTCGTTTGGGTTTAATAGTTGTTGTTCTTTTGTTGGAAAGTTTCTGAGATATATAAAATATGGTAGGGGATTGTATTTTATCGACATAGTCTTTAATGTTACTGGCTAGGGAAAATCGTGTGATGACTAGTAAGCAAAAAAGCCCGTACATATGTCTTTTGCATCATCGGTAAACTAAACTGCCAGTTATGTGCAAAATAAACGACCAAAATGGCAAGTTGGTTTTTGATGTTATCCGGTTTTGCACCTCCTCCTTTGACTTCAACAATACGTCCTCGTGAAGGTCGATGTTCTTGCGTCGAGGGTCCCCTACATGCGGAACAACTTTGTCCAACATCTCCTCTACATCCTCGGTGGCCACCCCTTTCTCACATGCGAAATAAAGAGATTAAGATGGTCTTCTCAGTATCGGCTAGGGGTAAGGAGATGACGGGGAGAATCCATTTCTGTAAATTTAAAATGAAAACCATACTTATCCATGTTCATTGATGTATATTGTATACAACTGTCACGTGTATCACTGTGTACGTCTATATATATTCTGTTGATGACTAGGATTTCCCTTTTGGCTGGCTAGTAACTTAATTTCTGGTTTTTATTATTCGAACTCCACGTTAATGTCATCTAGTACAGAGTTTGATTTTTTACCCTTTTAAGCAAAAAGAGATTAACTTCTAATCCATAATTAAGTAGGACATGATTAATTTGAGTATCTCCGATAGTACCCGTCACATATAAGGGCCTATTATGATGTTTGCTCCCTAATTGAAGATCTTCATCGAAGAATATATGTAATGGCCGCCTTACATGAATCACAATGAGTCATTGCAAGCAACAAAGTGTTGTTAACCTCAATTTGATTAACTTGATATTTGTAATGCTCGAGGTCCATGAGAGCCTGAATTAGCGCCTTTCTAAAGTCATTTGACATTTGTAGAGCAACATACACACTCAAACGTGATGGGATACGCTTGAGGTGATTGACCACATCGTACTTGACCCGTACTTTATACAGTGCACCTCGAGCTGCCATAGGTGTTGTTACGGGTATGTCTTTTTGAGGCATGATCTTGTCCTCTACACCCAATGTTGTAGTAACTTGAAGCATGGCATGATCCTCGAAGCCTGTCACTTCCCCTTCATTTAAGTTTGGGCTTTTTCCCTTCTTTTTATCTTTTAAGGAGAGAGGAGGTAATTGACGACCACATCGAATGACGCCCTCATCAACTTCTTTTCGTTCCTCCCCTTCATCGACCCCACTTGTCATGCATCATTGAATAACATCTTCTCCCCAAAAGGGATCATCATCGTTGTTAGATATATCATCCCTAGTGAAGTCCTTAGGGACATAGTCCTTTAAAGTAAAAGGGGTTCGGATAGGTTGAACATACTTGTCTTCGGGCTCCGCTTTTGGCTTTGTAGCTTTTTTTTTCCACTCTTTCTTTTCTTATTTTTCTTCTTGCCAGATCCTCTCCCAATGATCCTGCAACCTACCGGCTAAACACATTGAGTGATTCTCCGACCTATGTCAGTTTGCCATTCAAAGAGACATTCATCATCGTCAACATCATATAAGAACAGGTCTTCAATATCGGAACATGTCATGATCTCATACAAAGTAGGTTGCCCTGGACCATCTCTCGGCATGTCGGGATATGCCCAAACAGTGCGCACCTTATCGCCGACCTTGAATTGGACCGGTATAGCCATAAAAGGCAAGGAGACGGTGGGAATGTCACCACTCCAAATACCCACGGATGATGCCTAAGAAGATATTTCATGTGATCCTTGATTTAGTGAGGGTAAATGAAGTGCTTCTGTTGCCTCAACCATTGAAATGGTATTGGATAAGGCAGAGGGCGCTTTTGGTTTTGCCCCTTCAACTGCGATCTCTCCTGAGTGAATCATTCCTTTTTTCTTATCTTTTAGAACATAAAAATCTCGGATTGTATGTCCAGGAATGCGATGGTATAGACAATATTTAGGCTCCTCTGTTCGGTCGGCTTCCTCGGGTCTTTTTGGCTATGGAAGATTCAACATCTTGACTGCCATTAGCTGATCAAATATTCCTTGAACATCCTCGTCATCAAATGAGTACTTTTTTTTACTACCTTTCTTGCAAGGAAAGTCTTTTTGGAGCCTCTTTGCCCCTTTCTTGGGATTTGTTATCGCTACCACCGGTTGTTTTGCCACTAGTCTTGACAAAAGTCATCATAGACTCCTATCATTTAGGTTGAAGCCTTGTGTCCTCCCTTCTACTTTCATTTGCTTGAGACCGAATCGATATGAGCTTCTGTCAGAGTTGTCGCTCCAGACACATGCTTTTGACACGAATGCATCAAACGATAGTGGCTCGGCACTTCCCACATGAACGACTAGGTCAGGAAGTAAGTTGTTTGTGCACATTTTGACACAAGCCAACTCACTTAGATGCTCCGGACATTGCAACCTTAAACTTCTCCATCTTACAATGAAGTCATTTGCGCTCTCATTTTGGCCTAGTATGGTGTTCACCAAGTCCATGAATCCATGATACAACCCTTTATATTCGTGCTCACAAACTGATCCAAGAAAGCCCTTTGTAGGTGACCCCGTGCAAGTCTCGATAGATCCTTGTGTGAGTTGGTTGTACTATACAAACGCGAACCATTTTGGGGACTGAACAAATTGACAGATCAACAAAGCGTCAATAAGAGTGGTTTCACCGCATGCAGAGTAAAAGTGAGCAAGATGCTCACACGGTGACACGTGTATACCGTCAAATTTATCGAAGCTAGGATTTTGATAACCTGGTGGGAATGGCACGACATCGTAGTGCAGAGTGTATGGCTTTTTGAACCCCATCACATGTGGATTTTGGGCGATTTGGAAATCTCTAATGCCCCGAGCACTCATCTTGCGAATCTCATTGGATAAGATGGTCTCACCGGAGGTTGTCCCTAAAGCACTGTTCGGAGCCTCATTACTATGATCATGCACTTCATGTCTACTTTCTTCACCAAGATCGGGAATTTCGGCCATATATTTGCGATTTGCTTGTCTTTTTCTCCAGCTTTCTCTTCAACTATTGAAGATGCTCTTTGACACTGGTGGTCTCAGTTGTCATCACAAATGCCTTGTCTTGTGAGGTAGTCCTAACATGTCCTTGCTTATTTGTAATGGGTAGGAACTCCTCCTCCTTGAAAAGTGAGGAATTCGGACACTTCTCAGCTATTTTGCCAATTGTCGAGGTTGTTGGCCTAAGCGGAGTCGCTAGTCGGGAAGCTATTTCTGTATATGAGCTCTCATAGGCCCTTGATCTAGTCATTGGACCGGTGTATGCCTTAGAATCCTCATAGACGGAAGACTTTTATTTTCCCTTTCCTTTCTTAGTTTGAGGAGGTGCAACTACTTTCTCCTTCTCCATTCTAGCTCGAGCTGTTGGCACCAACATCCAAAACATGACTACCGAAGCAGGTGTTCTCCCTTCGTAAAATCATGATTTCTTGCCTATTTTTATACTTCCTTTTATCGGGCATTCGAGGCTGTTTCAACTACTCTTTAGAGGAAGTTGTTGACCTTCGGTGGTAGGTGGCATGGCATAGGCTTGATAACTCGGGTTGTTGGAAAGACGGCTTCAACAACGAACGGTCGAGAGGCACGGAAAAATGCCTTGTTACGTTACTAGATTCTTCAAAGGTAAGGTGTGGTTTCTGTTGGTGGTGCTAGCGGATGAAAGAAGTGATGGATGGAGATTGACCGCAGTGTTGTAGAATTTATAGAAGCATGGATTGCGTAATTCAAGGAGCGCATGGCTGCCTACTGTGTGATCCACCCGAATCTGGAAGAAAGGGCATGTTGATCACGGAAAAATATGTGTTTGTGTGATCGGTCTGGAAAATAAAAAGGAAAATTTGCATAAATATACCAAAATGATGGAGAGTTTGCAAAAATAGCATTGCTATTTAAGGCTGGGTTTCTGGTCCGATCTAAGACCGGCGGACCGGAATTTTCGAGAACATGGACCGCGGATCGGACCGGGACCGAAAAATATGGTCTCGGTTTTTCCGGTCCGCGGACCGGAAAGACCGTTAGGACCGGTTTAGTTAAGGTCCTCGACTTCTTTCTTTCTTTCTGTTACAGCGCAGCAGGCCAGTGAAAAGAGAGGGAAGAAGAAGTAAAGAACACCTACCCTTAATTCAGATTGAGAGGAGGAGGATATGCTGAATTCAGATTGAGAGGAGGAGGATATGCCGAATTCAGATTGAGAGGAGGAGGATATGCCGAATTCAGATTGAGAGGAGGAGGATATGTCGATAGAGTAGTTAGGGAGGATGGCCAACTAAGGGAAGAAGAAGAAGTGAAGACGAAATCGCGTCTTGAGACTTGAATACTACTACTGTTGTTGGAGCGGATGCCAACTGAGACCAAAGGAGGGTCGGAGGGACGACAGGAGGGTTGACCGAGGGAGGAGCGGGCAGACTGTCGATATGTGCGGAGGGAGGAGCACTAAGGAGGGATGAGAGGGTGGCCGACTGTCTGTGCGAAGTGAAGAAGCGGCTGGGTTGCCTGGGTAGGTCCCAATTAACAACACGCGCACAAATTTTTTTTTTTTTAAGAAACCGGTCCAATCCCGGTTAGGACCGGAAACCGGAAATCAATTTTAATTGGACCGTGGACCAGACCGTAATATCCCGGTCCGATCCAAAGACCGTAATTTTTGGTCTGGTCCCGATCCGATTCCGGTCCGATCCAACTGTTGCCCAACCCAATTGCTATTGTGTAATTTGAAAGGGGAGTGGATATGTCATTTTTGCAATTTTGTTTTGAACCCACTTGACCGGTTGAAGGTCAGAGAGAGAGAGAGAGAGAGAGAGAGAGAGAGAGAGATGCCACTTTATACTAAATGGGAGGGCGCCAAGTGGCAATCCTTTAATTTTAATTGTTTTAAACTAATTTTCAGTTATTTTCATTTGTCAAAATTAAAAAATAAATTTATTTTTGAGCTTGTTTTAATTTTATTCATCTATAGACACCCACTTTAATACTTTATATATGTTTATGGAAAAAATATATTTCAAAGTGAGATTATTTTCTAGACAGAGAGTCTAAATCCAAACATACGTGCCAGATAAAATTTATGTGCCAATTATTATGTTTTATGTGCCACCAACATCTAAACTTGTGCCATACAAATAACATTTCATGCCAATGATATTTCGATGACTACGAATTGTTAACAAATCCATCAACTCCACGAATCATACAATGGGGCATCTTAAGTTGTTGGCACGGTTTAGCATTCGGTCGGCACACAATATTAAGTTGGTGACACGTATTTCATATTGATTGGCATGCAACTAATCACTGAGTTTATCTTTGTTTTCGATCCTTCTTCAATAACACGAATTCCACTTTCCATCTCTTCTCTACCTCTCTCATCTCCGAAAAGATTATCTCCTCTCTCTTCCTACTCTCTCATTTGCATTTAATGATTTCTCTTCCCTTTTTCATTTAATATTTCCCCCATCTCACTCTCTCCCCTCCATCTCTCTCTCCTCTCCCAACATTTGCATGTCTCTATCTCTTTCCTCCCCTCTCTCCTCTGTCATCATTAGTTTACCTTTAATAAGCAATTAAGGGACCCGCTAGTTTTGTAAATTTTTAGCCCCCATTGCTAGTTTTGCAAATTTTGTTAGGGGGTGTTATTTTGGCAAAGGTTGCCATCTTTTGGTATATTCAATACAATTAACTCAAATAAAAAACATATATATATAATAACTTTCCTATAAGGACATGCCTTACCATGTAACGGAGGAACAATTGTGGACAGTTAGATCAAAAGAAATGAAGGGACGAGATCGATTTAAAAAATATGCATTTAACCGTATAACCAACTAGTTAATATTCATATTTAAAATCAAATATGACTACTAATTCGTGTGACCGTATCTTTAATTGGTAACCGTATCTTTAAATATGAATTGTAATATGCAATACTCCCTCCGTCTCGAACTTTAGGTCATTTTAGCCTTTAAATTTTGTATCAAAATTTAGGCCGTTTTAGGTTTTCTAGGTAAGGGATAATAATGATTTGTATCAATTTGTGTGTTGTTGGCTTTTTTAAAGATTTTGATTGGTTAAAAATGTAGTGGGTGTTAAAAAAAATTATGAAAAAAGTTAGTGGAATTATGATGTTGATTGATGGATGAGTGTTTTATTAAAACTTGCGTAAAATCCTAAAACAACTTAAATTTTGAGACGGAGGGAGTAGTAAATTTGTATTAGTTTGTAAAATAAGAATATTTAATAACTTAAATTTGAATAATTATGTTATTAAATAGGGTTAATTGCGCTAAATATCCCGACCTTTATGGATAGTTGCTTTTAATATCCCGACCTTCTAAGATTTCGCAAAATATCCTGAACTTTGATGTTAGTTGCGCTCTCTACCCTAGATAAGTTTTTTTAATTAAAAAAGTACACAAATAATGGAAAAATTACACAAAATCACCCATATTAATAAAATATTTTTAACGAACCCCTAATATATTTAAAACTGAAAAAATCGCAAATCTCCCCCCCCCCCCCCAAAAAAAATATCATTTGTAATAGACAACATCTACTCCTTTAAATAATTAATATTTCTTAATAACATATGTTATAAAAAATCTAAATTTATATAGATTTTTACATCTATTCTCTATATATTATTAGTATTTTTTTTCTTTTTGGTCCGTGTTATTTTGGATACTAAAACTAATACATACCATGTTATATAGTATCTGGTGATTGCATCTTAAGAAAATATGTCCTATCAAATTTCCATGACATTAAAAAAATCTATAAGTATTAAGAAATGCTACCTATACTAGATGAAACATAATACTATTAAATAAAATAAAATAAAATATATTTTTAAAAAATAAATAGTAAAATATATGATAATTGTTTATAATTAATAAAGATATGATAAACATATATTAAAAATAGGCGAAATTGGATATATACTCATAGAAACTTGATTAATTGGCCATATAATATGGTACTTACATATTAATCTTACGTAAAATATATCTATGGCTTTATAAAAAAAATATTTTTAAGGAATAGAAGATATGATAAGACATAACTTTAAAAATAAGTAATTGATCTTATTTTAATTTTTTTTAGAGCATGCATTATAAATTTCTTTTTTATTTTGATTAAAATGGGGGATTATTGAATTTTTTTTATAATTATGGGAGCTTTTGTGTAATTTTCATATTATGTTAGTGATTTTAGTAATTTAAGAAACTCATCCAGGGTAGAGAGCGCAACTAACACCAAAGTTTAGGATATTTCTCGAAATCTTACAAGGTCGGGATATTAAGCACTACTATATGCAAAGGTCGGGATATTTAGTGCAATTATCCCTATTAAATATGAATATTAACATATTTGGTGAATAATAGTTGGTGGTTACAAGTTTTAAATGTTTAACCAACTAGTATTCATATTTATCACTAAATGTGAATACTAGGTAGTTACACGCTTCTTTCAAAACAAATGCTGACCCTTGATTCTTTTATATCTAATGAATCAAATTTGTTCATCCGTTACATTGTAAGAGTTGTTTCACCGGAAAGAGCTCATACATAGGGTGTGGTTAAAATGAAAATGATACTTAAAAAGAAAGGGTGTTGTTAGATACACCGCAAATCACCATTTTAAAATGCACGTTCAATCAAACGTGCAACCTTTTTTTAATTAATTAACATGCTTTCTTAATTAATTAGCCCACAATAAACTTGCACGTCCATTCCAACGTGCAAATTTGGGGTGTATTTATCCGGACCGAAAAGAAAATAGGGTTTAAAGTGAAAATGAACCTAACTAGTTCTTTTCCCGAACCTTGTTCAGGTTTTTTCATAATATTTTCGGTCGAGTTTGACGTATTAAACAAAATATTTAACATGTTAATTTTCTACTAACATATTGTCCATGCTTCTTGTCATATGTTCTACTAAATTTTCTTTTCTTCAAATGATCGATATTTCAAATTTGACAAAGAATTGTAAATCAATCGCTTTCACATTTCTCCTAATATCCGTCCTAATTGAATGCAAATAAAACAAACCTTATAGTTTTATAAGTATTAAGGATGGATAGGGGTGGATACGGTTCTAATTTTTGGCCAAAATTCCAATCAAATCTTGACATCGCATCCCGAGATATAAATAATGGATATTTTGCATAATTAAACAAAATAATGGAGGCAGTGTTTAGAATTATGTGTAAAGTATCATCTCCTTCCTCCCTTGATGGTTGGGTGAACTGTGAAGCGCAACCATGGTCTTCATCCTCCCGTCGACCTCGAGCTCCTTAGCTAGAGAAGGCCCAAGCAGTGGCTTGTTTCGAGAGCCACCTCGCAATCGACAACGCCAAACCTAGTTAGAATTGGTCTTCTCCGAGCACCCATGGACCAATCCAAGGAGAAATCCCTGAATTCACGCAACATCGTTCAGTGTAACGCTAAATTGACAAAGGGGAAATGTATATTTTAGCAATTTTCACATCAATTTAGTAGTTTCCATGCCTAATTCAGACAACATCGTCCTGAATTCAAGACAGAGTTCTCGAGCCCAAAAAACCCTAAAATTCACTATCTATGATATCCTCGCAAAAGAACGAAAAATCGAGCCACATCTGCCAACCTCCTGAAACCCTTGCTCGCCCTTAGGGTCGATTTCAAACTCCTCGCCCTCAAAATAATCGTCATAAGCCAGTCTCCCGAAACCCTTGCTCGGTAGTAACCAAAAAGAGAAAGAGAGATTACCCGTGCAATTAAGAGAGAGTGCCGCTGATGTGTTCCAGCCCCCGTAGGATACGACTCCGACGTCGCGTTAATAAAACATTTATTATTATATTACGTTATTTCATATTTTTAGTATTGTTTCTTAATAATAGGTGTGGACTTACTTTACATAGTAAGTCCAACTCGTTAGCCAATTAGGCACATTAGTTATCAGGGTTTTATTAGTTTTCTTTAAATAGGCTATTAGGGTTAATGTTTATTCTAACGTCAAATTTAGAGGATTGTAGAGGGTTGAGTTGATACTCCCCCTTTCCTCCCTGACGTCAAACCCTAATTTCTCTTGCTACTTAATTTACTGCTGAATTCATTGGATCTTCAATCAAAGTTCTCGCTTGAATTGTTTGAAGATTGGAGTCTCATCCCCGTTTAGAAGATATTCATCTTGCTCCGATCACCATCACCGCACCACCGATGCCGTACTGCTTCACCAACGCTCCACCGTCATCATCGATTGAAACCCACCGCCTCGCGGAGGCCGTTGCATGATTGGATCTCCCGGTTTCTATCGTTACACACCTGACACCTAATTAAATTAGCATTTGCTAATTAGTTAGGCAATATTCGCAATTGCTTCAATCATATATATTTGAATCGAAGTCAATCGGCAATTGGAATTCAAGTTCAACGCCGACACTTGAAACCGGATTAAGGAGGAGTTGAATTCATGAGGACTTTCTAATTAGTGGAATTGGCGGTGCTTAATTATTTCAAGGTCAACCGATTTGAGTCTAGTACTGAGCACATACGGGTGATCGACCGACTTATATATTTGACAACCGGACGATTTGGAGTTGTACTCGCTCAACCCGAGTCGAGTACGTATCAACCGCCTCCCGTCGTCGTCGACTACGCCGCCGCCCACCAATCGCGCCCTCCTTCCGACTCCGACCGATTGTGCCGGCCTCCAGCAATAGCAACCTTGTAAGGAAGAAGATAATTAGGAGGCAGTTGAAAAGAACGTGGAGGAGAAAGGGTGAAAGATTTTGGTTTTTAACGGCCTCCAGCAATAGCAACCTTGTAAGGAAGAAGATAATTAGGAGGCAGTTGAAAAGAACGTGGAGGAGAAAGGGTGAAAGATTTTGGTTTTTAATTTTGCTCAGTGTTGGACACGTGGCACAAATTTTAACAAAGAGGATGCTTCTAAAATACTCACTCCGTCCAACAATACATGGGTTTTTAGATGTAAAATTTTGTCCAACAATAGATGGACTTTTATGTTTTCTAGGTAGGAAGTTGTAATGATTTGTGTTGGTTTGTGTGTTGTTGACTTTTTAAAATAATTTGATTAGTTAAAATGTGTAGTAGGTGTTAAAAAATAATAAAATTTATGAAAAAGTTAGTTCAATGATGATGTATTTTTAAAAGTAAAGTGTTTTATTAAAAGTTGCGTTAAAAGCTAAAAGACCATGTATTTTAGGACGGAGGGAATAATAAGTATAAGGGGTGGATTTAAAAAAAATTGAAATCAGGCCCAATTGACGTAATTTTGCGGAACTTACTGTTGGATGGGGACTGGGGAGGCATCAACGGCAAGGATTGGTGACATTTTTATTAGAATCCCGACCCGGATCTTTAGAATCTTAAGGTCCTACGATCCTACCTAGGGGCCCGATCCGGACTATGCATAGGATCTTTTTTGTGTAGGATATACAATGGGATCTTTAGAATCTTAATGGATCGATAGGATCTTACGATCCTAAAGATCCTATTTTTATTAACAATATGTATTTTTTTAAACATTTGTTTTGTTTCCTTGGTTGATTTTAGGGTGTTTAAATGTACACATTCATGTAAGGAACGTGAAAAATAGCTTAGAGACAATTGTTTTCGAGTCTTTTAACCAATATGACAATGTCTAAGGTCGTAAATGTAGATTTTTATGTCTTAAAATCAAAATATATTGTGTAACTAACATTTTTTTCCCTCATTCTAGAACTTTAAATTAAACAACTTTGTTATATATATTTTTATCTTATTATTTAATTATATTTCGAGGATCTTACGATCCCCAATGGGATCCGATCCACGGACCCTATTGTGATTCGATCCTAGAATCCCGATCCTAATAACCTTGATTGGTGGAGATTCCAGAATTAGCCGTCATCCGCAAAACAAAGTTACTGTGCAAGCCCTCCTCCTACCACGTGACTCCACTCCCTATTTCTATGTTTTTATTGATAAATTACGTAAACTCACCCTTTAAGAATGTCACTTTTTCACAAAACTGCCCGTATTTTTTTTTATAAATTATATAAAATCTCCCATAAATTTGGTTTTTCTTCAAAGAACAATCTCCTCTTACCATTTTATTTATCAGATAAAATGTTATCATGAAATATATTTATCAAAATTTGTATGAATACTATGATAGTTTAATAGTTTTTTACACGTATAAACATGTAAAATAACCATTGCATAAATTTCCAATAACATACTTGGTATAGTGGTTGTGAACAATCCGTCACCGAAGCCGCCAACAATCACCACCAATGGACTCGTCACGCCACCACGATCCCGTATCTGCATCCACCTTGCGTCGCCATGCCCTAGACTGCCATTGTCGGCTCATATATATACATTCGAGCGATCCCGAGTTGAGTTTTTACCGAGCCGAACCCGAGTCGATCCCGAGCTACTCAGCTCATGTATCAGGCCTAGCCACCGGAAACTTGCCGAAGTCCGTCCTTGCAACCAACGCCCCAGGATTACAGTCGATATTAGGAATGGGATAATCAAATTACAAATTTTCACCCATATTTTCCCCTTCTTCCCAAACGCGCCCTTATACCATTTTAATAAATTATAGAATTATTTCTTAGTTTATAAACTCACTCCAATTCGCACTTACTTGTCAATAGACCTGGGCAAACGCGGGCCGACCCGTCCGCCCCGCCCCGCCCGCCCGCTAATATGGGCGGGCATGGACGAGGGGAAAAGCCCATGCGGGTTGCTAAGCCCGGCCCGCGCCCGCAGCGGGTACGGGATTGGGAAGACCAATGTAACTGTTGCGGGCCGCTAGGCCCGTAACGGGTACCCGCTATTTTTTTTATTGAAATTATATAATATAGATTATATATATACTTTTTTTTCAATTACAGTATATAAATATTTTGATGTGTATTTTTTAGTATATATACAAATATTACACTTTTATTATAACATATATATACTTATAAATATATTGCACTGTATAGATATATGTGTGTATACAAATATATATAGATAGTGGCTGGTTTTTTTTTATAAAAAATATAGATTGTGTATACAGTTGTATATATAATATATATATTACAGTGTAATATACACTTGACAAAAAAAAAACATCATATATACACATATATATTACTGTGAACATAAACACGTACATATATCCTAATTATAAATATATTACAATGTATTAAAATGTATATATACATATATCACTGCGGGTACCCGCGGGTAGCCCGCGCCCGCAATCTCGGTCAGGCTTGGACACGACATCCAACCCGTTAAGCGGGTTTAGCCCGGCCCGCGCCCGCAACACCGGGACAAAATCTTAGGTGAAGCCCGTCCCAAGTCCGGCCCGCGCCCGCATTTGCCCAGGTCTACTTGTCAATCCGCATCATTGTTGTCCAGCTCCTTCGCAAGTATGCAATCAAGCATACAAAGGAGGTTGTATTGGTATAATTTTCCGACTTTTAGATTAATTCGATTCTATTTTGATTTAAATAAGGGCCAAGTAGATAAAAGATCAATTAATGACATTCTCTTTGTATTTTGTATTATGCAATTTATAATTTTAATTGTGTACTTGCACTTAATAATATATATTATCCATGCACTTAATATTATTATTCTTAGACTTCATCATTTTATTCTTATTATTTATCATTTTATTTGCACAACATAATATTATATTTGCACAACTTAATGTTATATTCGAACAACATAATATTATATGGGCACAATGTAACATTAAATTATTAGATATGCACAACATAATGTTATATTTGTAAAACATTATGTTATATTTTCACATCATAATGTTATATATGCATTTTATCATTTTATTATTGTACTTTCTAATATTATTCATGAATGGGAACAAAAAAGAAGACAACCATAAATAGCCTATGCGGGATTTTGAACTCGCACCACCTTTATGCATGGGCCCATCGCTATATCATGTTTAAGCTAATAGACTTTTAATGACTCATGTCGCATTAAAGTACAAAGCAGCATAAAAATAGCAGTCCATAAAGAAAGATTTTGGTAAAAAAAAACTCACTTTACACTATGAAAATACACATTTATTAATAAAAACATTTATTGTATTATTTGTTCACTTTATATTTTGTAATCTCATATTTTTCACTTAAAAAAGACAAAAAATATGATGTAATATATTTGTTGCATTTTGTAATCTTATAATTGCACCTTATAATATTATTTGAAATAACATTTACGGGCTAAAATCTATAATTTTTATAATAGAAATAAGGACAATATTGGTAGAAATAGAAAGTATGGGGGAGGCGGTGAAATTTACCCCATAATTAGGTTTATTTATCTATTTACCCATTAACCCATAAAATTAGGTCAATTTACACCTAAATTAGGCACATTTATCTATTACTCATTTAATTAGGCTCATTTACTTTTTAATTAGGCTCATTAACTTCACAGGGAATAGCACTAAATACCACATTTTCAGAAAAGTTTGCAAAAATACCACCGTTTTCGGAAAATTGGCAAAAATGCCATTTTGTACAAAAATTTGCATAAATGTACAGGTTTGTACCCCCCCCCCCCCCCCCCCGCAAACGGGCAATCGGTTGTAATTAGTGGAAAAAAAAATTGAAAAAGAAAATAGAGTCATGATTACCTACCTACGCGCGTGTGGGTCGGGGAAGCAGTGGGTGAAGGGGTTAGGGCAATGGCGGCGTGAATGGTGGGTCGGGGTGGTGGTTATCTTGTTCGGATAATGGTGGGTGGTGGTGGCATGGGTGGTTTTCGTGTATGGAAAGGGGAAATCGGTGGTTAGGGTTTCCAATTGGGTGACAGTGGTTTTCGGAATGGGTTAGGGAAACGGTCGGGGAACTATGGATAGGGGAAATTGGTGGTATGAGGTTCGAATTGGGTGACAGGGGTTTGACAATTGGGTGACAAGGGTTTCCAATTTGGAGAGAAGGGTTTGTAAATGTATTGTGGTAGGCGGAATACGAGAATTGGAGAGCTGTGGAAATTGGGATATGTGGATGTCATAGGTGTCCTATTGAAGGAGGTTTGAGGTATTGGTTATAATAGGCTTCCGATTCAAAAATGGGTGACATGGGTTTCACACTGAGTGACATGGGATAGTCTGTCAGGTGACAGAGGGAGACGAATATAAATGGTAGAAGTTGAGTTTGTTCGTGTGATGGAAATTGCAGGAGAAAAATGGTGAGGACGAAGAATGTGAGCGCGAAGAACAAAGTGCCTGACTACCTAGTCCCCGAAGATAGGCATTTCCGGGCCCGGGTCAACCAGGGCTCAAGAATGTCAATGCTGAACAACATTGACGATTATGTTGACCCTAGGGACTGGCAGAAGTTGCTGGACTCCCAGCTTGGTGGGGTTGTGCGGCTGGGGCACACTGTGAAATTTTCATCACAAATTGTGCATTATGCACTCCAGCGACAGCTTCCAAGCGAAAAGGAGTGGGAGACGTGGTACCAGATTAAGGGGAAGCTCAGGAGGTTCTCCCTCAAGGAGTTCGCCTTAGTAACCGGGCTGCGGTGCAGTCAACCAACAGCTACTGAGATGGAGGAGGACGAGAAAGCTATAAAGGAATTTTTTGGAAACGAGAAGATGACGGTTGGTGAGCTCGAGACCGAGCTGAAAAACTCACTAATGGTGTTGCGGAGCCCGAGAAGACGATTCAAGCTAGTGCTGCTGTACATTGTGGAGGGCGTTTTGTTAGGAGAGGACCAGAGGAAGGGGCTGAGGAGCTGGATCGTCCGATTGGTGGAAAATGTTGATAGGTTTTTGGCATTCCCATGGGGGAGGGTAATCTATGCTGCCACACACGTGTCGCTGAACGGCGCCGTAAAGCGCCGGGAGGCTGAGCTAAAGGCAGAAGATCGAAAGAAGCGCAATGGTTATGGCCTGATGGGTTATCCGGTATCCTTTCAGGTAACCTTCTCGACCACACCCATGATCAAATTGTAAATCATATGCTGAAAATGTACTAATTTGAGTGGGGATACGGTGAAGATTTGGTTGCTGGAATCCATGCCGAAATGGGGGGTCCGGTTTGCGACGAAGGTGTCGACGACGGCATTCCCTCGTTGCATGAGATGGGCCCTCAAGGACGATAACCTCGCTTATAATGATATAGCCAGACGCACCGAAGCTGAGGGAGAGGAGGCCGTAGAGATTGATGATAACCCAATACTCACACCAGAGGAGGCTGAGCTGGAGCTGATGGATGGGTGTGTGTACGATGATGAGAAGTCCGACCCCTTTTTCGACGACCTAGTTGCACCGTTCCTGAGACATTTCGAAGCCCCTGGTGGGAGGTCCCCAAGTACGGGAAGAGGAGCCAATGACAAAGATGGCGGGGTGGGGGACATGGCCAAGACTTTGGCACAAGTAATGGACAAGCTTCAGACAATGTCAACAAGGATGGAGAAGATGGATGAAAAGGTACGCAATAACTTCCCAATTATTTGTTATGTGGAGACTGGGGATAACTGTGAACTAGGGTAAATGGACTCCGGACACGTGAAATTGGACAAGTGACAAATAGTGTAGATAATGAATGAAATTGGTATGAAGGGTGAATTGTGTTGATTTTTCACACCGTATGGTGATTTGAAGTAATAATTTGATCACCTGCAGCTGAAATTATTGGAGGTGGCCGTGACTGAGCTGCGGGATGTTCAGTGTAAGGGGACGGCATGGCAAGAAGCAACCGATAAAGAAGAAGGTGGAGAAGAGAAAAAATTGGACGAGTTGATAGACTCAATTGCGGGTAAAGCCGGTGAGGGTGGACCAGGTGGTAAGGTAAGTTGTTGGTAAACATCACAAGATTTGTTAATTTCAGCGACACTGGAATAATGTGACAGGAATATTTTAGCTGTGTGACATGATTTGTTATGTTAAGTGACACTGGAAAAAATGAGCCATAATTAAATTTTGAATTCATTTGCAGTTAGGAGGTGCTGTTGAGAAGGGAAGTGAAGTGGATGGTGGCGGGGATAAGCACACACAAGTGGAAACTGTGAAGGCAAGTGATGAGATATCAGGAGAGAGCAAACAAGGTGGTCATGATGTCGGGGACAATGATAATGAACCTGAATCTGTCAAGGCAGGGGATGGGGGGGAAGGAAAGACCAAAGAGGTAAGGTTTATTTATGAAATAAAGGCGATTTTATATGTGACATGATAGTATAGGTCAAGTGACATGAGAATATCTATTATGTGACAAGGGGAAGTGGAAATCTGAGCTGAAGTTTGATATGTTTGCAGGTGGGAGAGGTTGGTTTAAAGGCGTCCGGTCAAGAGGAAGGTGGAAAGAAAAATGAAGTTGAGGAGAGGCCGAAGCCCAGGGTAGCTCAGGTTTATGTATCATAGGCGGCGAAGAAGACGAGGAAGGCTGTTGGAGAGGAGTTGGCTCCCCCGGAGAAGAAACCGCGACCCCAGAAGGCAGCAACTGTTCCCGCCGATGCTGTTCAGCTAGGAATGGTGTCAGCGACGGACAACGACGCCATGACAAGTTGGTTGGCAAGGTACGTAGGTTCTGTGTCTTACACTCGAATGGACGACGAAGGTAGATAGTTGGACGTCCACAATACCTGACAGAAACTTAACGTGCAGTGGGGACGCGGAGGTGCGCACGTCACCCTGCGGTGTGGATATGACGAAGGAGTTACTCAACCGTCTGAAGAAACCCCAGGATTGGTTGGGAACTGTGGTATGACGACTTGTCACCTCTAAAATTTCCCGTGTCAGGATTATGGATTGTAATTGCGGTTCACTTCATGCAGGAGCTGGTCACCTCTAACTCCCATCATCAGGACGAGAAGCCACCCCATCAGCCTGTTCCATCGTGTGAGTTGTCTGGTGCGGAGCTGGTCACTAGCGTGGCCGACCCACTTCCCAGATAGGAAGGAGCCCACCCGGACCAAACACTGCGCCAGGTGCCTGTTGCAAGCCTCGCTCCTCACCAACTTGTTGGCGAGGACCAAGTTCTCATCAATTGTGGCCTGCAGCGAACTCTGGGTAAACTCCAACTCAATATTTGTGGCCTCCAGGGTGGACTGGGTGGCCTGCAGCTGAAGAGTGGTTGTCTGGACATGGGTGCGAGCGGCTTCAAGTTCAGTGCACTGGGCGGCCAGAACCCCCTCCGGGGCAGCATCCCTGTTGAGCAGGTTTTGGACTCGCTGGCGAAGGTCGGTGAGTTCCTCGGCGGCCAAGTCAAAAAGCGCGTTGTCCTCAGTAACCTGGTCGGCCTCTGACTCATCATCATCCTCCTCCTGATCACGACGGTCACTGCGGCTTCTCCCGTAGTCGTAATCTGAACGGAGCCAGAAGTACCTGCGGTCGTCGCCACTCTGATAGCTCCGATCGGTGTCGGAGTCTGTGTCAATGTCGCTATCTGCGTGCGGCCACATTCTTCCTACCAGTACAATGGAAAATAACCGTCATATGCCAGAATATAACCAAACAAAAGAACATACGTACCTATGACAAATATGTAAGCCTGTTTTTGATTGGACACATGTACATATATGTGGAAAAGATGAATGGTGTTAGGAAATGATATGTCACCAAACAAGTAAAGGAGAAAGTTAAATATAAGGTAAAATAATGTCCAGACCTTATAATGTTTAGAAGGACAGAAGTATGTGCAAGCATAGTTGTAATTGGTAAATACAAGCGTGAAAATCAAACTCATATGAATGATTTAAAGTTCTGACAAAGTTATGTTACAAATGGAAGAAATCACCCGTGTCACCAACTAACACATCCCGTGTCACCAAAAGTTGAATCCCGTGTCACCAATTACAAAGACTTCGCAGCCATCCTACTAACAACCTTCACAGACAGAGACAAAGGTTCCAACTTTCATAGGCTTAATCATATTTATGCTTTGGATTAACACAGAAAGGATGCTAAATGTGCTATTTGTTTTTGAATCATAACAAGTGCGTATATATAAAGAAGATGAATGGGAGAGGGAGATGATATGTCACCAAAAATAAGCACATGCAAGATAACACATCTGGAAATTTTGACTTCACAAAGCACACATGGCAATCGGGGTTGTACTTACTTGGAATTGAAAGCTTCGAACACAAACTTGGAATCGAGGAAAACCCTAAATTACGAACACTGAAATTTCAATAGATATGGCAATCGGGGTTGTACTTACTTGGAATTGAAAGCTTTTGGATGAGGTTGACCACCCCTGGTGAACCAAAGATGATGGCGTCGCTTCTTCTTCCGGAAATTGATTGTGGCTTGCAAGGGAAGAGTGGGAGTAATATGACCGATGGAGTGGTGGTAATTATGAAGAGAGAGGGGCTCCATGTGGGGGTGTGGGTTTGGTGAGGGTCACCAAATATCGGATCCCGTGTCAAGTAACATAAGAACCCTTTCAACCAATATGACAATGTCTAAGCTCGTAAATGTAGATTTTTATGTCTTCAAATCAAAATATATTGTGTAACTAACAATTTTTCCGTCATTAAATTACTTTAAATTAAGAAACTTTTGTTATATAAATTAGTAATTTATTATGTGATTATATTTCGAGGATCATACGATCCCCTAATGGGATGTTAAGATCCGATACACGGACCCTATTGTCATTCGATCCTAGAATCCCGATCCTAATAACCTTGGCTTCAACATTAAATATAGGTCAATTAGCACTAATATACATTTGAATATGGTAACAAGGTTGGTATTTTTGTACATTGTTTGTACGTTGCTATGAAGTATAACCTTGGCTTCAACATTAAATAGATTGTAACCGATTATCAAATGAACAAAAACAAAAATTTAACAAAATTAGTACATTGACATTAAATTACCGGGAGATAATGACCCTTTAAAATCTCCGCATGTGCCTCTTCCACTTCCTCATCCGGCCACATTCATTGCGTGTACAACTACACTGCACTTGCACACGTCTTTTCCTCTGAATTACCTTCCACACAACTCGTCTCTTCCTCTTCCGGTGGCAGGTACGTTCTCCGACGCCGTGTTATAGGCAACCCATTCTCCCTTAAATTGCATCATCCCATTCCCTTCAATTCAATCATCCTCCCTCACCAACTAGAATCCAAATTATCCCATTCCCTTCAATTCAATCATCCTCCCTCACCAAGTAGAACCCATATTAAGATAGTTGCAATGGATCAAGGAAGGAACGTTAGGGCAAGGAAATCAGAGGCATTGACGCTTCTAACACTACCAATCGAGCTCCTACTGGATATTGTCCGTCGATTAGCAGTCGAATCTATGCAGGATGTCTTCAGATTACGGTTAAGGTATTCCCTCCGATCTTTATATACTTAATATTTGTATTCGCAAAAAAATTGATTGCCTTGTTTGTGATGCAGTTGCAAAACTTTTGATGCGGTTGGAAAACACCCTTGTGTGCTTGCGAAGATGGCAATTGAGTATCAGGAGGACTCGGGAATGTCGCTTGCTGTCGCATCCAGAAACGATATTCATGCCAGAAGATTCTTCGATCAATGCGTCCACGCGGGAAACCCGGAGGCAATCTTTCAGCGAGGAATGGTAAGATGGTGATTGTCGAACATTGGTTCGGTGTATGCATTATCATAGTTCCTCATAGCTTCTTTTGAACATGCAGGTTCACTTCTTCACAAATTGCGATCACGAGGCAGCCATTCGGGATCTTCTACAGGCGTCGGAGTTGGGACACGACGTGGCAAGCTATGTTTGTGGCATAGCTATGTATTGTTGCGGATGTGAAGACCTCAAACCCAAAGGCTTTGCATTACTTAATAGTGTCAAACAGAAGTTGGGGTATAAAATAGTTTCGTGTCGCCAAAGAGTTGCTGATCTTTGTTATTCAATTATCGAAACTAGACGAAGACCAGCCTTAAAGTGGAAGCCGAACACATGTACAAATATCACCAATGGAACGACAATTCGGAGTTGTCGAAGATCAAACTTCTGGAAAAATTATCAGCTCCTTGCTGAAGATCAAGATGATGCTCTTTGTTGTGAGGAATGCACGTGCACAATTGAGTGTGGGTTTGTCGACGGTTTGCTTCAGTGGATTACACGACATCTGGTGGAATAAAAACTTGCCTCAGTTTGGTCCATGAAGTTAGGTTCAGTTTGATTCTATCTGTAATGTTTTGTTATAACATATGAAGATTTGTGTGTTTCTGTATCCAAATCTTCTGAAATGGTAGCTTAAAAAAATTTGATCAAATCTGAAACTTTTCTTAGTTTGGTTGAATTTATTTTTGGTTGAATTTAGATAACTTTGTTGGTTGAATTTAGAAACTATATCGTTTTAGGTATAATTGTCAGGCCCATAATGAAATTTAAACCAACGTTGTTCACAACAACGGACAACAAATCAGTTCACAACAAAGGACAAATATAGAAATATTAACGAGTGACATGAAAAACCCTTCAGCCTGACACGGTAATACAAAGAGGGTGACATGGTTTTTTAACATAATCCATCCACATAAGTACGACGATGCTCTTTACCACTTACCACTACAGTTTAACCAGTCTCAAAAAGTAAATGTATCCAAACAACCAAAGGAGATGACTGAAACCAACGTTTTTGAAAACAAACGACAACAAATCAGTTCCATAATAAATTTAAACGAGTGACATTAAAACCCCTTCAACCTGACACAGGAATACAAAGAGGGTGACAGGGGTTTTTCACATAATCCATCCACATAAGTACGGCGATGCTATTTACCACTTACCACTAGAGTTTAACCAGTCTCAAAAAGTAAATGTATCCAAACAACCAAAGGAGATGACTGAAACCAACGTTTTTGAAAACAAACGACAACAAATCAGTTCCATAATAAATTTAAACGAGTGACATTAAAACCCCTTCAAACTGACACGGGAATACAAAGAGGGTAACAGGGTTTTTTCACAGAATCCATCCACATAAGTACGGCGATGACTGAAACAAGGGTTAGTAACTGTTTGATAGGGTTATTCCGTTATAGTTATTTTGTGCTATTTCCTGTCAAATATATTTGTAACGAATATCACATATCAAGATTGTAACCGACAATTAAATGAAGAAATAGATAATATAATAAAAATATTAATGGATAGAATGACATTAAAACCACGACAATTATTTGTTAAGAATATCTATTCCGCTTGCTCTTCCAGTTCCGCATCCACATCCATTGCGTTTCAATTGTACATTGCACTTGCACACGTCTCTTACTCTGAATTACATTCCACACGGCTCGGCTATTCGTCTTCCGGTGGCAGTTACGTTCTCCATTGCCTTGTATAGGCAACTCATTCTCCCTTTAATTGCATCACCCCATTCCCTTCAGTTGCATCATCCTCCTTTTACCAACTACAACCGAAATTAAGATAATTGCAATGGATCAAGGAAAGAACGTAAGGGCAAGGACGACAGAGGCATCGACCCTTCTTACACTGCCATTCGACATCCTATTGGATATTGTCGGTCAATTAGCAGTTGACTCTATAGAAGATGTACTCAGATTACGGTTAAGGTATTGCCTCCACTTATGATTTCGTCATTTTAGGTTTTGGAAAAATATTTGATTCCCTTCCATGTGATGCAGTTGCAAAACATTTGATTTGGTTGGAAAACACAAGTACGTGCTTGCGAAGATGGCAATTGAGTACCAGGATGAATGGGGAATTTCGGTTGTTGTCGCATCGAGAAACGATAGGCACGCCAGAAGTTTTTTAAATCAATGCGTCAACGCGGGAAACCCGGAGGCAATATTTCAACAAGGAATGGTAAGACGTACGTTGAGGATCATTGTTTCAGTGTATGGTTTATCATAGTTCCTCATAGCGCCATATAAAAATGCAGGTTAAATTCTTCACAAATTGCGATCACGTAGGAGGCATTCAAGATCTTCTGAACGCATCGGAGTTGGGACACAACGTGGCAAGCTATGTTTGTGGCATAGCGATGTATTGTTGCGGATCTGAAGACGTCAAACCCAAAGGCTTTGCATTACTTAATAGTGTCAAACAGAAGTTGGGTTATAAAATAATATCGTGTCGCCGGAGAGTTCATGATCTATTTTATGATATTCTTGTAATTGCTCGAAGACCTTCCTTCAAATGGAAGCGGAACACATGTCAAAATATCACCAATGGAACAGTGATTCGGAGTTGTCGAAGATCTAACCCCTGCAAAAAATTTCAGCTACTTGCTGAAGATAAAGATGATGCTCTTTCTTGTGAGGAATGCACGTGCAGAATTGAGTGTGGTTTAGTCGAGGGTATGCTTATGTGGATTACACGAAATACGGTGGAATAAACTTTTGCACATGTGTTCGGTCAATTAAGTTTGGATAAATTTGGTACTATATGTATTCTGTTATTATAACATGTAATGATATTTTTGTTAATGTATCCAAATACGATCATTTGGAGGTAATAACAAATTTATCAAATGAGAGACTATATCTTTATTGGTAGAATTTAGAAACTATACCTGAAATGGTAGAATTAAGAAACTATATGTTTTGTGATAGATTTCAATTCGAATTATAGGTCAACTTGCACAAATATACAATTGAATATGGTTACAAGGTTGGTATTAAACCCTGTAGGACATACATTCACAAGATTTAAACATGACCTGAAAGTAACTGTCGCCTCCCGAATGATACACATAAAATTACAACCAGTTACATGATAACGCATTCAACCAGACGCGGTAATACATAGAGGGTGACATGGGTTTAGTACAGAATCCTTCCACGAAAGTTCTGCGATGTTGTTTACCACTTACCACTAGAGTTTAACCCGTTAGCAAGAGTGTAAGTATCCAAACAACAAAAGGAGATGACTGAAACCAACGTTGTTCACAACAAAGGACAACATATCAGTTCCATATTGAAATTAAAACGAGTGACATGAAAACCCCTTCAACCTGACACGGTAATACAAATAGGGTGACAGGGGTTTTTTTACAGATTCCATCCACATAAGTACTGCGATGTTCTTACCACATACCACTAGTGTAACCAGTTTCCAAAAGTAAATCTATCCAACCAACCAAAGGACAAGACTAAAACCAACGTTGTGCAGAACAAAAGACAACAAATCAGTTACATAATGAAAAATAAACGGGTGACATGAAAACCCCTTCAACCTGACACGGTAATACAAATAGTTTGACAGGGGTTTTTTACAGATCCCATCCACATTAGTACTGCGATGTTCTTTACCACATACCCCTACAGTTTAACCAGTTTCCAAAGGTAAATGTATCCAAACAACCTAAGTACAAGACTAAAACCAACGTTCTTCGGAACAAAACACAACAAATCACTTCCAAATCTACACCAAATGGACAATCAGATGATGCGTCCACCGAGGCGACCATTGAAGATGGCAGCCGCTAGCATCTGTCTGTACGGCCCAATAAACGTGTCGTCCAGCCCATCGAAGGGGGGATCGCTCTCCATGAGGAGGTCCATGAATCTGATCGTGTAAGGGCCACAGTCACCACTACAATGACGGAGATTTTGTCAAAACAGAGGTGGAGATATCATCAAGTAAAATGTAAAACAGGGGTCGCACCGATCGTACCTGAGCTTGGTTTGGGGAACGCGCTTGTCGCGGATTATGCGAAACAGGCCTGGCAGCTTCGATGCATACTTCACCTTCAACTCAGCGTGTGCATCCATGATGATGGGGAGGAGGTGGGTAACGTGCATCAGCAGGGGTGGGAGTTGGGCGTCTCTCACGCACTGCACATCGCAGTCGTACAGCTTCAACTGCCACTCATTCAGATCAAGAGCAACGACAACCCAATGCCTTCCCCTCAGGTTGAGGGGTAGGAGGACGATGTCCCTGCCTGTCCACGGCCGCCCCATGGGCGCCGGGGCCTGGCCATCGAAGTATGACAGGATTGTGGCACTCGCCTCATACCCCCCGACATCTGAGTTGTACTCCTTCCACTCCCTCTCCAGAAAGCTGGAGAAGTAGGCGTCCAACACAATGACTCGCCGCCCATTTTCGAAACCCCTCTCCGCGCTTTGTTTCCGTAGAAGGTAGCATCACTGGTCGAAGTGCTGCATGAAGTGAACCCCCATGACAACCCACAACATAGTCTAACAGCAACCGAATTTCGTTTACAAGAGCAATCATAATAGAATGGCACAATTACAATATACCTCTGAGTAGATCCAATAGCGGGGCGTCTGGAGGATGGTAAAAAACGCCTTCGACAGGTCCTTGTCGCATGCCGTTGACATGTTATCACCGTCGGCACTGGACCGTACAATGGAGTGGAATCAATGACAGGGTTACTGTGCCGTATAATGAAGACTAAAATGAGACGATGGGTTACCTTGCGAGCCACCCCTGTAGGGCCTCATAGTCGGTCGCAGAAACTAGTCCCATGGCTACGGCTTCACCTGGAACGATGGCGTCCTTCCCTTTACAGGCCCGCGGTTTCGTAATCTTCGACGCCTTGCTCTCACATTCCTCGTCAACGAACAACCTCTGAATGCAAACAAACATTTCCCATGTCACATAACAAACCGACCCCCGTCGCCTAGCTATCATCCCCATGCCACTATTGAAAACATAACGGATGAATGGCACAAGCCACAAGGAGCATACCTTAGCAACTTGTCGGGGCTGCTCCACAGCTTCAACACTAGCCCCCTCTGGTACATCAACATCAACAACCTGCAAAACCGATCTACAACTTAGATGGATTCCAACAAGTACATACTCCTTATCACTAGCCCTTACTCTTTGTTCCTTGCCTCTTCCAATCATTTTTCCATCCCGCATATCATGGACCATCTCCTCCAACACTTTTATCGGCACACAATAACTTGTTACAATAAGTCCACCATCTCCTCCAACGGTTTTATATCCGGTGTCACTGCCACATACTGTAAGTCCCATTTCATTATTCTATTTACCGTAGTCGCTGAACTTAATAACAATATGAGAGTGAATAATGCGAAAGACTGAATTACCCTATCATCCATCTTCTCCAAGGTATCCATAATCTTCTCTAGTGTCTTCCCCATGAGATCCCTAGCTGCGTCCGTCTCCTCGACGTATTCGGCGATGTTGGCAAGCATCGCCACACTCGACCCTTCGGTTACCCGTGCGCGTAACCGCTGATTCTGTGGATGTGTATATTTTGTCCGAGCCATTTGTTTCCTGCAATGTCAGAGAAACCATAAGTTGTCGAGAAAGTTTATAGTCAATGTGACTACCTTTGCAAACCCATGTCACTCAATTTCGAAACCCATGTCACAAATGTCTTACCCCTAATCTACCCAAATATGAATTTCAAATTAATGGAACCCCGAATCGTCCCCATTCACAATCATACCCCTAATCTACCCCATTCCCTATTTCGACCCCAACCGTAGGCATCCTCTTCGGGCTTACTAAACCCTAACCGCGGGTTTTCCAATCACCATAACCCGGCTCCTTTTCCTTCCTTCTCAACCACCTCCACCATCGAAAATACCGCCCTCATTAACGTTCAATCCCTAACCACCATATTAGGTTGTTCCGTCCACCCACCCCGAACCCAAGATTCGAAGATAACGGACAACAGAGATAGGGGACGTACCTTACGAGTTTCCTGGCGGCGTTCTTCTCTTATCCGACAGTCCAAGGCAGTATCTTCGTCGACCCGTTGTTACTCGTCGTCGGCGTCTCTTCTTCCTCCCCCTTTCGAACGGTTTTGAGTTATGGAAATGGAAATTTAGAGATGGAGTCCCGATGAAAACAGGAAATCGCACGGTTTTGAACAGTTTTGAGTTGTGGGGCGATATCGGGGATGCTTGTCAACTTTTAGTCTTTGTTGTTTTCTTTTGTTTTTGTTTTTCTTTTTTTTTTTATTTTGATTTCTTTTTGTTTTCTTTTTTTTTTTAGGTACGGGCAACCATTTCGACCAAGGTATTATTGTCGAAACTTTTGTTATAAGTTGTCAGGAATTCGCCCGTGTCACCCAACTTACAATCCAGTGACACCTTACATAATACCCCCTTCAACATTGTCATGAAGGTGATTTCAATATGTTGACAAGGGTGAATTCCTAACACCGCTACCCCAACCAATCAGTACTGTAAACATTTTGACAAATAAGTGCCAATGTATTGTTGAATTCATTATCATAGCTTCACCCGACGAAATGTCTACCATGAAATTGAAACCTGTGACATGATAACCCCTTCAACCTGACACGGGAATACCAATAGGGTGACATGGTTTTTGTTCTGAAACCATCCCCAAAAGTACTACGAATTTCTTCACCGCTTAACTGTAGTGTGGAAACCCTTCCCAAAAGTACAGCAGACTCCTAACATTTTGTCATATGCACAAACAGCATAATTACACTACCAAATAAGTTGCCCCATCATAAAATAACATAGACAGATAATGGTCCAACCAATGACCCGATACGACAAAAGCAATACACTACCCAGCTGCTGGGGTAAGGCGTTGGACCACCGATGGAGGAACGCATCTAAGAACGACGTCGCTTGGAACGCCTAAATTCTCCCCGAGATGGGTATCAACAAGTCTTAGGGCGACCAGGGCGTCGCTTCACGTCCGGGGGGAGACACACCGCGCTGGACATGGCTGGGGGGATTCGCCACTCTTCTTTTGGAGGGACCGGATATATCACATTCTCGTAACACGCCTTCCAGGCGGCGACTTTGTAGAAGTCATTCACAAGAGAGAAGAAATTGCTACCTCGATACCTTGAAGCCGCTATGGCGTGCTGGCACGGAAACTGGTCAATCTCGAACCGCTTGCATGTGCAGGTGCGGGTACACAGGTTCACAACCCAGGTGCCGGACCCTCTGCGGACAGTGTACTCGTGTGAGCTGAGGGCTCTGACATCCATGAATGTTGCCAACGCATAGCTCGTTTGCAGCTCACCTTGAACGTAATCGCTGACCGTCGTCTTCGATTTCGTGATTTTTTCCCGTCGATCGTAAAACCACTTGGATATTGTTTCGATGACAGCATCAATCAGGGCTGTGATGGGTAGCTCGCGGGGCTCCTTGAACACCCAATTCAGACACTCGGAGTTGTTCGTCGTCAATATGTTGTAGCGCATCCCCAAGAAGTATGCCCGGGCCCAGTTCTGGAATCCAGCCTCTCTTAGGTATTGTCCCGCACCGGGTGCCTGAGCGCAAAAATCAGCAAAGTGCTTCTCGAACTCTGCCCTCGTGTACGCCTTCGCCGCCTTTAAGAACAATGTGTGCAGGGCCGTCACCCCCCTGTACTTTACCTTGGCATTCTGAAATAGATGATATTGGCAGGCCCCTTGCTTAGCAAACAAATAATTGTCCCTCAAACCTTTCTCGATACTAACATGCCGATCAGAGACAAACATTAAGCCCGGTGTATCCTCGACGACATGTAGCATGTTCTTGAAGAAGAAGCCCCATGACCCGTGATTCTCCCCATCGACAATCGCAAATGCGATCGGGTATATATTGTGGTCTGCATCTTGGGCTGTGGCAAAGAGAAGCGTGCACCTGAACTTCCCTTTTAGGAAACTCCCATCAACTGAAATCACCTGGACATGGATATCAAGACCAGTTGGTTAGGTGACATGGTTATGTATGTTAGGTGACATGCAATAGTTTAGTATCGACACGGGGTATTACCTTTCGAAGGTAGGGAATCGCCTTGCGCCATACCCCGAAGCTGATAAAGGCGTACTTGAATCTTTGGGATGCGTCCAGCTCTAACTTAGTATATGTCCCAGGGTTCGTCTGCTCCAACATGTGCAAGTATGGAATAATATCTCGGTAGTTGTCTTCATACGTCCCATGCTTCACCTCCAGCGCTGTCACCCGTGCCCTTCGTGCCTTCCAGTAGCTACACGATACTCCATACTCGGACCTCGTCATTTTCTGGACTTGCTCGGGAACGAGCTCCTTTCGAGTCCCGGCGAACCTGCATATAATGGTGTCATGGTGAATTACGTAATGTGACACGGGGAATAATGTTGTGTGACAGGAATAGCTGGTCGCAACTAAATTAACACTTACGTGGTCACGAGGTTGCGTCCAATCATGTTCGACGTAGCATGTCGGCTATGGTTGTGCATCATGCTAATGTCACATGTATGCTCCTGGACATACTCTCGGATGCACCACAATGGCGTGCGCCGGTAAGTCGACGCCCTTAACATCCACGTGCACTTGGTGTCCAAACAACCAACTAAATAGGTTTTCTTACACGACCTCTTCACTACGAACTCGAAGCACTTCTGCGCTGCAGTCCACTTCAGGCGAGTCTGCAATTCTACCTTCGAGGCGAACATTTCTCCCTCCGAAATTTCTGTCAGCTTCCGTCGTGGATCCTGTGTCCGAGGCGTTGCTTTGTCCAACATAGCTTCTACGTTCTCCATCGACGGTGGGGATGTGCTGGACCTAGGAACCCGATCTTCTAGTTCCCTAATCACCTCCTCCTCAACTTCGTCCTCCTCCGACGACACCCTCATACCCTGGTCTTCCGCATAATCCTCCCAGTCATAATAATATGAACAATCTTCTTCCCTCTTCACTCCGGATTCGAAGTCCTCCTCCTCGTCCTCCTCCTCACTACTAATGGTTATGAGATCCACCCCCTTATAGATGTTTATTAACTAGTCTGTTTGTTTTTCTGAAATAACATTGTACTATATTATTGTTTATTTACATTAAATTTCATGGTTTATTTGACATCTTTTGGCCAAATTGCAATGTGTAGTGTATAATGTTGGGTCATGAATACGATGTTGTTATTTGGTGGAGTCTCCATCATCTTCTGTTGTGGTTCAAACTGAGGCTTCCTACCTGTTCAATGCCCGATGAATCCAGCAGGAAGCTATTTTTTTTAATAAAAATTACAACTGTTCTCGGGAGTTTTTTAAAAAACTCCTGAGAGAGTTAAAGGTAAAAATACCATATTAGATACACCTATTTGTCGGGAGTTTTTTGGAAAACCACTGACCGAGAATTGTTTCTCAGGAGTTTTTATAAAACCCCTGAGATATATTTCTCAGCCATGCGAATAAAAGGGGTTTGAAAACTCCCGTATGCTTTGTAAAAAAAAACCCCGAAAGACGTTAATTCTCTACTAGTGATTGCAGAATTAAAGACAAACGCAGATTTTCGACAGAAATAAACTTCAATATATAAAAAGACTTCCAAGGCCAGGGTTTCAACACCACAACGATAACCATGTAAAGTAACACATAAAGGCATAAAAGATCATGCTTTCCATCAAATAACTTTCGTCATTAACAAATAGGCATATAGAGGCTTTCGCATAAACCCTAATTGTTACTAACCTTTTTTCACATAATTAATCCAAGTTGCATTAAGATCACTTTCGCTTCAATAACACAAACAAGGATCACCTTCAACTCTCGCAAAAGAATCATGCTCATAGGGATAGAAGATGAATTGCACAAAAAGATCTGACCTTTATCGCATCACCTCACATGGCCACCGTTGGGCTCACCCCATCCCCAGAAGTGGGTGGACTACTCACGCCTCATCGCAATAACAGACATTGATTGATGAAAAGAAACTTGCATAAAAACTAAATTCAAAGCCTTTACAATCCTGGCAATCAACTTTCACAGACAACCAAAACCCTAAAAACCTTAGAACTCCTAAACTCTATCTGTGGAACTACTTGTTGTGTCTGAAATTGAATGAATAAAACTGAGCCCCATGGGCCTTATTTATAGCCTTCATTCCCTAGCTATTCTAGGAAAGAAGATATCTATCTCTATCTAAAATTATATCTAAAATACTTAAAGATAAATAAATGCTTTAAGGAAATAAATCTATAAAGAAAAGATAAAACTAATTAAGGTAGGTCTTCATGTCTTGATAGATCTTGTCTCCTTGATGATAGAACTTGATGGAATCGGATAGAATCTTCCGCCTTCGGCCCCAAGGAATCCCAAGTCTAGTCGGACAAGTCCTCGTCGAGAAGCTGTTGGACACGTCTCTAGTCGACCTCGAGTAAGGCTCGTCGACCTCGAGTAGGGCTCGTCGACCTCGAGTAGGGTGGTTCTTCGAGTGGACTTCCTCGGCTAGATCTGCTCGATGTGGCTCGGACTTGGCTCACTGGGTGCTTGTCGACCTCGAGTAAGCCTTGTCGATCTCGAGTAGGACTGGTCATCGACTAGGCTTCCTCGGGTTGGTGTGCTCGAC
This sequence comes from Persicaria tinctoria, assembly GCA_037127255.1. Lineage (NCBI taxonomy): Eukaryota > Viridiplantae > Streptophyta > Magnoliopsida > Caryophyllales > Polygonaceae > Persicaria > Persicaria tinctoria. The sequence goes on along the minus strand of JBANSL010000001.1, from coordinate 54,305,317 downwards.
TGGCTCGGACAAGGACTCAGGCGCTCGTCGATCTCGACAAGCCCTAGTCGACCTCGAGTAAGGTGGCTTGCCGACTAGGTCTTCTCGAGTGACTCTCCTCGGCAAGCTCGGATCTGGACTCAGCGTCTCGTCGACCTCGACAAAGGGTCCTCGAGATCGACTAGAGCGGTGTCCTTCCTTTCCGCTTCCGCGAGTTGCCTCATCCGCTGGCAGCGAATTTTTCCGCGGCAGCGAGTGCTCCTGGTCGTCCTCGGCTTCGTCCTCGGCTCCTCTCCTTGTCGACTCCGGGTGTGGCATCTGGGCTTCGTCGACCTCGACTAGTGGTCCTCGAGATCGAGTAGGCTCCGGAGCTCGGGTTGGTCTAGCTCTCGATCAGGCTTTGCTCGACCAAGGTTGCTCGGACAGGCTCGTCTAGGTCGAGTAGGCCTACTCGAGATCGAGTAGCCTCGACTCTCAGTCTGGTTCCGCTGTTTTGACCTTGGACTTCTGTAGTGGTTTCCCGAGCTTTTCCGACCTTCTGTAGAATTGCTGTAAAATGCCTCGATTTCTGCGAATTAAACAGAAACTGGTGTAGATTCCATAATTTGGCAAATAAACATAAACTACATAGATTTTGTACTATCTAAACCCAAATGAATGCAATGTATACAGAAATCGATATAAAAGTTACTGTAAAACATGGCAGATTAGGCTCACAACAGTAGCGTTCTCCTGTCTCTTCCCTATCACCTCATCCATGTCCTTGTCACCTTCAAAAATACGTGTGTCACCAGTTCCAATACCGTTTTCACTAACGTCGCCCTGCCTCTCCCCTATGACCTCATCCAAAACGATCACCTCCGGATCCATAACTTTGTCACCCTCACAGTTATCTTTGTCACCCCTTCCGAAACCCGTTTCCACATTGTTTTTCACCCTTACATCTTCGTCCACCTTTTCAGAGTTACGAGGCCCACTCAAGCTTTCTTCCCCGACGCCGGGTTGTGGTACTTGAAGCCTCTCTTTCGCCACTGGACCAATAAATATCGCCATGGGCCATGGATGTTCCCCAGACATCGAGTTCAGAAACTTATAAGCCTCAAGGTCGTCGTCATCACCTATCGTAATCGGATGACCCGCTTCTTCCCCCTTTGGCATGTAAGAAAACTGCCACTCTTCACATGAACAACCATGGCCGACCTTCCTCCTCAGCAGTTGAGTCAGAGAGGCGAAGTCGATGCCCTCTTCAATTATAACATTCTTCCGCTCTGTTTCACCATAATACACCCACCCCGCACCATCGAACAGCCAACGCCCGTTGAAGTTGAGCGTCACACATACTTTGGCGTTTTGACCTGCAATTCAAAACTCGGATCAGCACCATTGGTAATGGGTATCTACTCTTCACGAAACATGAGGAGAAATAGAAGAGAAGCCTACCCATTGCAACTTAGAATTAGGGTTTCTCAGATATCTCTGTGATACGGAAGTTGACGAAGACTGACACGAACGTATTAAGAGCCCGACACGTGCACACCAACTGAACCTTAATGCGGATGAGTTCTTCTCCAATGGTGGCCTTCTTCTCCAGCTCTCTTTTCCACGGGAACACCGAAAATGATGTCCTCTCTCCTCCTCTCTTATTACACATTAAAAATGGAGGGAAAACCTTTCACATCACCTCACCTCCTCTCTCCAATTTTGGCGCCAAAATCCCCCACCCAATCCAATGTCCCATCCCTCTCTCTCTCTTCCCTTGGGACAACCTGCAACCGGCTAAACAAATTGCCGCTCCTACTTGCACTAATACCACATATGGTATTCTTGCAAATTTTCTAAAAATGTTGTATTTGTGCAAACCGGACAAAAAAAGTGTATATTCTTGCAAATTACCCTTAACTTCAAGAGTGAATTGCAGTAAATAACCCCTAATTCAGATTGCTTTGCGCCCATAACCTACTATCCGAAACTATTTACAAAGGCTAACACTCTCCCTTAAAAAATTGCACACCGGGTGGTAATCTTTGCCCGGAGTAACGGGTGGCTCTGCCTCTCCTTTCCGTCACCTCTCTGTTGCCCCAAATATCTCTCTCAGTCTCGAGCGTAGTCCACAAGCGAGCACCGTCTATGGGCAAAACTGAAGTAGCCGGTGGCTCGCCGATGGCTCTGCTTCTCGTCTTTGGGCGAAATTGAAGGAACCTGTCAATCCCGATTTCTGCCCTCTCTCTTCAAATCCTCCGATTTCAGCCCGCAGTCGAGGAGGAAGATGAAAACTGTGAATTTGAGATTGAAGGCATCCTATTATTGAGATTCAAGGCATCGCCTGCAAGCGAAATTAAAGGCATCAGCGCCGAGGAGGAAGAAGATGGTGGAGTTGAGGAGGGAATTGAGGAGGTTTCTTCTGTAAAATTGGCAAAATAATTGAGGACGACGACGATGGCAAACAAGAGGCACGGACAAAAATTAGTTGCCAGTGGCAGTCAAGGAAAATTGGCATAACTAATTCACGTCTTTGCTTGAGTGCTCGACTGCCCTCGTCTGACCGCCCGCTCTCGCATCACAGTATGTCTCTCTCCCTCCGCTCTCGCATCACCGTTTCATCAAGAGTTAGATTTAATCAATATAGACTAATCTGTGTGATAATGAATTCGTAATGGAAGTTGAAGCCAAGTTATAAATCGGAACTGAATTTTGTTTTTTCTTGTAAATTGAACTTCACAAGAGTTGGAATGAATTGGGAAGGCTTATACTTGAACTTGCTTATGTGCTGAAATTTATTTGATGCATAAGATGCAGTTTATATTGTAATTGATGCATCTTTGCTCACATTCCACTGAAATGACGCCCTTGCTTTATATGATATCATTTCTGCTGCACCTAAAATGGCCATCAATGAACGAAAGCCTATTTTAATTGAGGTAATCTACCTGCAGATAAATTATTTCAGTATAATTTCATTTGAATTAAGAAATTGCAATGTACACTATTGCAACCATCTCTGTCTGGCTGGCTCAGCTCAGCTGGTAAAAGAAACTTGAAAAGGGAAAGGATTTTCTTGAGGACACTAGTTTGAGTCTTCTGCATAAACGGAATGGTTCATATGCAAGGGGCCCATTAAAGCCTGCTCCTGTTCGATTACTTAGACCCACAATGTGAACCCAAATGCTCACAAAAATTTAGAGCCAGCTGGTCTCCATTTCTATTGAAGGGATGAATCTTGCAATTTGTAGCTTGTTCAAATATGTTGAACCGTTGTACTTTTAATTTATTGTTCTTTGTAGTAGTTTTATATAATCTTTTTCCTTTTCATGTCAGGCCCTAACATACCGAGTGGGGCACCACACTACTTCAGATGACTCAACGATGTATCGTCCAGTTGAGGAGATTGAATTGTGGAGAAAGGCAAATGATCCAGTTACAAGATTCAGGAAATGGATAGAAGGGAATTACTGGTGGAATGAAAAAGAAGAGTTAGAGCAAAGAAACAATGCTCGGATGCAGGTAAAATCCTTCCTCTTCTGCTCAAAGAAAGATAAATAACAATTTCTTGTTTGATTGGCTCATATAAAAAATTATTGTTGCTGAAGATACCTAGTGATCTAAAAATAGTATGTTCGAATATGAATTTCAGTTCAGTGAATATTGTGCTGCATCACAAGTTTATCCTTGATTGTCGCAGGTTTTAGATGCAATCCAAGCTGCTGAAAAACTCGAAAAACCACATCTCTTGGAGCTTTCACGGATGTGTATGATGTTCCACCATTGAACCTCATCAAGTAGGAGAAATCACTAAGAAGGGACATACAAAAGTCCTACATGTTCTAATGAGAGAAGGCATGATTGAGATGCTATAAATCTCTTTTGTAACATAATGTACGACCTTCCACTGAAACGATTCAGTTGAATAGGTTTATTGACTGTGTAATTGGTTGATTTTACTATATTTAAGTTTTTCTTTCTTCCAAGTTTAATTTGTATAAAATGGTGAATTATTGTAAGAAAGTGTCTTGCTTCCAAGTTTAATCATCACTACAAGATTAATAGCGCTTGTCATTGAAAGGTGATGTACATGACATGAACTGCTATTAGCATGTCATTTAAATACGATGTACATGACATGAGTAACTTTTAGCTACGAAACTGCATACCAAGTATATAATGGAAATTATGAGCGATATAAGGATAGAAGTGACATACATTTGTAACCAAGTAACTTTCCGAAGGTATTTGGAACTTTGTTGATACAAAGAACCATTTGCTCCCAAAATGGATGGTCAACGGTTTGAAAAAGTGCTTGACATCATCAGCATACCTGCAAATTGAAGACGTTACTTCTTGTGTAATTTTAGTGGATGCCATTCACAATAATGAGCAAAACAAGCAAAACTGTTGTCAAAAAAGACAAATCAGCACCCAAATGCTATCCAAATGGCTGCATATATATATGTATGTCTAGCTCGTAAACTCTAAAGCTTATGGAAAATATTTAGACAGTACATCAAAAAATATCTTCCCAAAAGCCATTACTCGCCCTGAGATATAGGGGTTCATTGCAGACATCATAAGTATGAGTATTAAGAAACACATACTATCCTAGTATCCTCTCAAAGAGTTGAATGGTGACAGGTCAATCAAGAATGAAGAGTTCAAAGCAACACACGAAGTGTATGACTCAATATACCTGATTGGTGATTCAGCTTGCCGGCACAATGGTAATGTATCATCTGATGCATCACGGGTAAGTTTCCCCTCCAACATATATTCAACCTACATTGAAGAATACATGATGAGCATTGATTCTTATTAAGAATACACCAAACTTTAAGGGTGATACGAATCATAAGAAAATGATACATACAGAGAGAACAAGGTTAGCATAGGCTCGCTTTGGGAAGTATGTGTATGAACTGCCACTATCAAATACTACTCGTCCCACGACATAACCTGACTGAGCTAAGCTAATTTTCTTGCCTCCATAACTTATTCTTGCAATCTCTGCCTCATAGAAGTTCATGTAGGAGATAAGAAAGTAAAATGAAGCCTAGGGTGCAAAAGTGCTCTACTATCACGACTGCTGAAAGTCTCGTTATATAAGCATGTCGTTAGAGGGTACACTAGCTGCAAAAATAATAACCAATTTTAGTTGGTTTTATCTTTAATTGATTGCATTACTGCCATGTCAAGTGATGTAGGTGACGTGTCAAACCTTTTACCTATCATGTTAAAAACACATCTTATGATGAATTCAACACACAAGAAAGATGAATTCCAGGTTAAAACCCCTCTTCAAATGAGACTTGCTTTCCATCTTAGTCATTGCCAACTTTAACTCGAACAATGTCTTTTTTTTACCGAATAAGCTTATAGATTGCAGATCAGCAAATAACCTGTCATGTTAACGGGTATCACCTGTCATGTTAATAGCATTACCTGTCATGTTATTTTCTTTCATTAACGAGAAGAGGATCGATTCGCATTACCTTTCGTGTTATTCACATTACCTGTCATGTTAATAGCATTACCTGCCATGTTATTTTCTTTCATTTAGGCAAGCTTTTCAGAATCCCTATCTTTTTTAAATGAAGATTATATGTATAAGGCAAATAAATAAAGCTATAGGATAAAGAAGGAATACATGTAATAGATAAAGAAGGCAAATAGATAAAGCACTGATCAATCAGATCGAGAAACGAAGCACTAAAATTAGTGCAGCCATGAAAGAAGTAGAGAAAAAGAGAGCAAGCCGAAGGAGAGAGAAGAGTGATTTCTGATTGATCATCAATTGGGTTTGTTACAATAAGCAATTGCCCTTTTATACTAGCTGAAAAAAGTTGTTACTAAAGATAGGATCAAGTGTGACGTAGCACACATGTAGAAACAAGATAAAAAAACAATCAATCATGGCTCAACAGCTACACAAAGGATAGGTACTGAATAGTCTGAACATAGATGCTCCGTATGAATAAGAGGACCAATGAGACAGACACTGTAACTAATTGCAGAGCCAAATAATGTAGCAGAATTTCTGGTGGGAACTGTACTGCCCAGAGCATGCAAGATGGGCACTTCTTCAAGACAAATCTAAAAGAGGAGGCTTCTATGCCGTATGAGCTCCTGTTGAAGATCGCAAGCGGCTTCTCCCCATCTAATAGATAACAAATGAATTTTTATACTCAAGTAGATACTTTCTGATCAATCTAGGTAGCCGAAGGGTTCGAGTCATATGAATGGAAGTACGCGTCCTGGGGTGCACATCAAGATGCACACTTCATAGCAAGCATTTAGCCTGAATTGTTTTACTTGACAAGTTTCTTATTTTACATGACACATGGACTGTTATACTAGACATGTGAATTATTTTACTTGACACGTCAATTGTTTTACATGACACATGAATTGTTTTAATTGACACGATCATACAGGTAGTTCGTGTTTGGGACCCAAGAACTGGTACCAAGGTTCCAAAAAGATGAAATATTTGTGGTAATCAATTAATACAATATTGTGTTAGTATACGATACGAGACAAAAGGGATGAGCATACATGACAGGTAATAGGCTTGACATGTCACCTACGTCTCTTGACATGACAGCAGACATACCCCGCCAGTTCTGCACACATTTTAAGCACAAACACACTTTGCTAACCACATACTTTGCTTACACAGGACAACCATAATACGAGCAGAATGAGTATGCATAAGCATAAACTTTCTCTGAATTTCATCGAGTCTAGCATTACAATAAGAAGAGACATCAAACAGAAATCATTGATTTTGACTCTCTTCAAATACAAATACACACAACTAGACAGTTAAAAGTACTATAAACATCAGCTTGCTGCAGACAAGCTCGACACCTGTAAGAGTTCTCACCATAAGCAGTTTATGAAGGTTTTCCTTGATAATGAAGTACTCTTGCTTCAGTTGATGCAGGCAAGCTTGACACCTGCAAGAGTTCTCACCATAAGCAATTTCTGGAGGTTTTCCTTGATAATGAAGTACTCTTGCTTTAGTTGCTGCAGAAAAGCTCGACACCTGCAAAATTTTCATGAATGAAAAGAGTGATTACCTCTTTAGAAAGCTATATGAAGTTACATAACTCGATTTGGAGCTCTGTTGAAAAATGTACCCAATTTTCTATCAAAACCGAACACTTTTTCCTCTCTTTTCTATGACAGCAGCACCAAAGGCTTATTATTTACATGACACATGAATTGTTTTACATGGCACGTCAATTATTTCACATGACATCCAAACTGTTTTACATGACACCTGAGAATACTTGCAGAAGACCCTTTCTAATTCTTTAGAATACTTAAGGGCAGCCATTACCTTCAAAGAAAAAAATTGACGAGTCCATTTGTGTTGCACCAACTGCACAACACCAACAACACCCTTACCTATGACTTTAATCATCTAGATCACAATTCTTATCTGCACGAACCAAAATTAGGAGAAAGACAATATCCATTTCTATACATGAGCTTTTTCTCTATCAAGGAGAAGCAAAGCATGAAAAAAGTGAGCAATGCTCCCGATGACTACAGAAAACAAAGTGTTGTAAGACATGCTAGTGTTCTTGTTTTAGGCATTCATCTTATATTAATAACAGAAAACAAAATTTAAGACTGAGAACTCTCTCTTAACTATCAATGAGAATTTATGTAAAGTGGATTGCAACAATATCAAAAGGGGAGAAAATTTGTCCTCGGCATCTCCAAGTCTGCAAATATACCAATGAGAAACTGAACAGTTGATCTCATATCACAGAAATACCATATTTGTGGACTGAATTAACAAGTTTTTTTTGTTAACATCACACTATCTAAACTTGCCAAAACTCATGGTGATAACAGACTCAAATGATTCCTCACTTTCAAACATGTGCTTCCAATCTTTTCCCAAATTGGACGGAAATGAATAAGCAATTAATCAATCAAAACAGATGACAGTTTGACACCAACAGTACAAGATCTTTCCTTCTAAGGCAAATCAGATCAAGGACTCTTCAAGAAACATACAAGGAATAGCAACAACCCACACAAATGAATAAACTCCCACAATCACATTGAAGAGTAGAGAGAAACGGCAAAACACAATGACATTGAACACTAGTACCTTTTTGAGCCTGAGGATGATGGAAGAAACGGAAGAGCGGAGAGACGAGGCGTCATTGCGGAGGCTTTCAAATACGAGTGGACGCGAGGGTGAGAGATGGGGATCCAAGAGCACGCTTGCGGCTGAGGGAGAGGTCGCGGAGGCCCCCGATCGGAACCCTAGCCGCCGCCCCCGACCCCCTTCCTTCTCCCTTCTTATTGACTGCACTCGAGACCTTCCACTGAGCCCGGAATCCTCCCACTGAGCTCGGAGCCCGGAGCCTCCGCCTCCTCCTGCGTCGCGCCTCGATCCCCTTCCTTCTCCATCCCTTCTCCCTCGCCTCCGATCCCCTTCTCTCTTCCCTCTATCTCTTTTGCAACGGGCTACCGGTTGCAACCTGAACCCGGATATCCAGTTTTGTGCAATTTTTTTCCGGATTGGGTTAACCCTGTAAAGATTTCCCAAAAAAGGATTATTTTTGCAAATCACTCTAAATTCAAATTAGACCCATTTTCATTTTAAGAGGGATTTTCATTTTAAGAATCATTTTCATTTGAATCATTACCTATATATATATAGTTATAATTGAGTTGTTTTCCATATAAATTTTTATAGCAATAAAAATAATTATTGTATCATTATAAGAAACTTTGAGGATAATCTTTTAAAATTTTCATTAAAGTAATAAGAATGATTTATTTCAATTTAAAAAAAGGAAAAACGGCCGATAATAATATGAACAATCAACGGTGAACTAAAAATAATATGAACTTTAAAAATTACCATTTCATATACAAACTATAACCCATTAAACTAAAATTGATACAAAGTCCAAAAATCATAAATTATAAATTATTTTGGACACAAATTATAATTACTTAAAAAGTTTGGGATTTTTTTTTTTGTAAAATTAAAAAGGAAATTATTCATTAGCCAAACCTAATCCCTCCCCCCATCTTCCCGACTTCTCCAGCAACAATGGCCCCAGACTATCCAATCTCTGAAGACGTCGTGCAATCCCTAATTAACCTTTGACTAGGGCTGGGTAAAAATTACCATGAAAACCGAACCAACATGTACCAACCGAACCAACATAATTGGTAACCAATTATATTGGTTACCAATATAATTGGTTCGGTATACCGAACCAAGTTCCAAAACTTGGTACGGTAACGGTAATGAGAATGGAAAAGTTGGTATTACCATTACCAACCAATTTCAAATTGGTTGGTACGGTAATACCAACCAATTACTACCAAACTACTTACATCTAGTTTTATTTTTATTTTTTTAATTTATTTTGTAATTGTTTTAAGTTTTTAACTTTTGTTTTTATTTTTTTAACTTTTTTCTTCTTCAGAAAATGTTTTTAATCAAGGGAGAAATACTAACTCGACCTCGATTAAGACGAAAACCTATACCGTTAGTCGGAATAATACAGTCATACTACTATGTTGCTTTTGCTTTAGTGTTTAAACACTTTGTAATAACTTTAAAGTTTTATGTTGCTTTCGTCATCAAATATAGTCGGTTCGGACGAAAACCTAAGCATTGGAATAATTTATACGTTTTAATTAAGTTGTATTATATTTGCATGTTTTTTTCTCAACACTCGAAAGTTGGTAAATTACCGTTACCAACACGTACCAACCAACTTAATTGGTTACCAATTAAGTTGGTACAACCCCTTCAGTGGTTGGTAATGGTAGGGGTTTTACGATTACCAATTCAAATTGGTTGGTACATGGTAAACGGAAAAATGAATTGGTAATGTACCAATTCCACCCCTACCTTTGACATTCCACCTTCGTCCATCCCCAATTGTCGATAACTCCTACCATCCCCAGCCACGCCCTTTTAAAGCACGCCGAGCGCCTGACGGTGGCCATCGATATCATCCTGGTAGTCGGTGGGCTCTCAACTGTGGGAGAACAGACAAGTGACTCCAGGATCTAGCGGCGCTGGCAGATTGGAGTCGACATTGTCACGGTCGCCACCTCCGCCATTGTGGCCTGACTCGCCCTCAATTGTTCCATATTTGTGGAAGAGGATGACATTCTTAATTTTTATAATTTTGGCCCGAATTTATTACTAATTATATGTTGGGGAAAATTACACAAAACCACCCTTTAAATAGGGATGTTTTCACTTAACCACCCCTTAAATTCAAAATTACATAAAACCACCTTTTAAATGGTATTTGTTTACAACTCACCGCTCATTCAACTATTTTCGTTACTTTATCATTAAATATATTATATTTTAATATTTTTAAACTCAAATTTGATTGTAAATATATTCAAAATTTGAATTTAAAGGCCCAATTATATTTTAGGGATCATTGTATTTATTTTTAAAAATAATAATCAATAAAGCCTAGAATTATTATCTTAATTTATGTTTGAAAATGTTTATAAATGTTTAAGACATTATGTAAATTACTCTTATTTAAAATATAAATAAATAAGATTAATTTCCATAATATTTTAAAATTCTAAAAACATTTTCAACCATAAATTAAGATAATAATTCTAGGCTATATTTATTTTTTTTATTTTTAAATAAATAAAATAATCCATAAAATACGATCAACCCCTTAAATTCAAAATTTGAATATATTTACAATCAAATTTGAGTTTAAAAATATTAAAATATAATATATTTAATGATAAAGTAACGAAAATAGTTGAATGGGTGGTGAGTTGTAAACAAATACCATTTAAAGGGTGGTTTTATGTAGTTTTGAATTTAAGGGGTGGTTAAGTGAAAACATCCGTATTTAAAGGGTGGTTTTCTGTAATTTTGCATTATATATTGAGTCCAAATTAATTTATAGTTTTCGAATTTCGGACTTGTATCAATTTTGGTTTAATGTGTTATAGTTTGTACATGGATTGGTAGTTTTTTAAAGTTCGTATTATTTTGGGTTCACCGTTGATATTTCATATTATTTTTGGTCATTGTTCCTTAAAAAAAAACAAAGAAGGGTAGTCTTTTAAGAAGTTCATTAATCAAAGCCATGTCAAACTGTTTGACATGGTTTGCCATTTTGTTGGTAGGATGAATAATAAGCCACGAGGTGAACGAGAATAAACTCCCGGTAAACATTCTGATTCTTCCTTTAACAATCAATTTGCTTGGTGCAACTCCATCTTTGAGTGACCCTCTAATAGTTGCTATCACCCATATGCCTAAGCTTGTATTTAACATGCTTCTTCTTCATCTTTCTTTCTTTCTTTCCTTTCTTGTTCTTTTTTTTTGTGAAGAGGAAAAGAAAGAATACAAGCACACTAGCAACTAGAAATTAGCACAAAAAAAGGATTCACTTATTGCAACCCTTACCACGGTATATGCCGATATTTAATTTGTAGCCTTCTCTTCTTGCTACTAATGACTGTCCCTGTTAGCCGGAAGTGCATATCCTCTTCTTCGCCCATTTTTTTTCTTTGTTCAATTTTTTTCATCCCCATGTTTTAATTATATACAAGTAAAGGTATGGTGTAACAATAGGCATTGAATTAGCCGTTTTAACTACGTTATAGCATTAACTTGTAGCTGTTTCAATCGTCATCATTACACTTTTTTTTTAACTAAAAAGAATTTAGCTGAAAATATGGTGGCATCGATATGAAGGGAGACGATCAGTTACTCGGTTGGCTTCCTTGAAAATATGGTGGCATCGATATGAAGGGAGACAATGCAAAGACAAAATACTGTCAGAGATAAGCATTTCAACTTCCCCAGGGCAAGACCAACTACCATTGAGGCAGTTAATAATGGTAAGGTTGTCTCCTTCAATAAGAAGTTTGTTGATTTGGAGGTTCAATGCTGCTTTGAGTCCTTTCCAAAGAGCATACCCTTCGATACTAATGACTGAGTCTAGAGGTGAAGGCCTAGTACCTGAGGCAACTGGGGATCCCATGTGGTCATGTATTATGAAGTCGTAGTTACCTTTTTTAAACGGAGAGAGCGCTCCGTCAAAATTAAGTTTGTGACAGTTTATTGGTAGTTTGTGCCATTTTGTCGTTTGTAGCGTTTTCCTCATGGTGGGGTTATGCTTGTCTAGTGGGTTGTTGTCGTCACACAATTTGTCTTCATTCCAAATATAAATCTGCTCTTTTGTGTATGCAGTTCTTGTTCGAGGGTCAGGTGATATGTTGACAAAAAGGGCTTTATTACTAAAAAAACCAGATACTCCACCAAGAGGTGGCGAGTCTAGTGAAGTTTTATTTCCCGACATTGTGGGTTGCACAAATGGGCTTTGGGCCCAACAATCTCCCCCTCCAGCCCAAGAGGAAGACATGCATCCATGCTCTTCTCGGCATCAGTTGCAGATTTGCCCCACCATCTTGGCGTAGAACTGATGCTTGTCGGCAGTCACTACCTTGATCAACATGTTAGCTAGATTCTTGTTCGTGTGAATCTTCTTCAAAGCCATCTCTTGATTGGTCGCTGCATCTCAAATCCAATGGTACCTCACATCAATATGCTTGGTCTGAAAATGGTATGTAGCATTCTTGCTCAAATACAGAGCACTCTGGCTATCACCGTTCACCACATACTCTCCTTGCTTCAACCCCAACTCTCGAAGAAACCTCTTCGCCAAAAGCATCTCTTTTTTCTGCTTTTGTCATGGCAATTTACTCTGCCTTTTTTGTGGACAAAGCAACACACTTTTGCAACTTAGAGTGCCATGAGATAAGTCTCCCAACAAAAGTGAACAAATACCCTGATGTAGACTGCCTTCCATCAAGGTCTCCTGCCATGTCTGAATCTGTGAAGCCTTCAAGAATGAGTTTGGAACCCCCATAGCATAAAACATCTTCGACATACCTTTCAAATATCTGAAGATCCATTTCACTTCCTCCCAATGATCTCTGCCTAGATTAGAGAGGAACTTGCTGACCAAACCAACCGCATGAGCAATGTCAGGGCAGGTGCACACCATATCATACATCAAACTCCCAACTACTGATGAGTAGGGGGCGGTGGCCATCTTCTTCTTCTCTTCACTTGTAGATGGACAACTCTTGTTTCTCAACTTGAAATGACTAGCAAGAGGTATGCTAACTGGCTTAGCATTCTCCACGTTGAACCTGCTCAGGACCTTCTTAACATACCTATCTTGTGACAACTATATCTTTTTGGCCTTCCTGTCATCAGTAATCTGCATACCCAAAATCTAGCGTGTTGGTCCTAAGTCTTACATATCAAATGAAGTATACAACTTCTTCTTCCAATCATCAACTATAGATTTATGCGGTCCAACAATCAGCATATCATCTACATACAGAAGAAGAAACACAAACTTGTCATCTGAATGTTGCTTGAAGTAAACACAATGATCTGCACTTGCTTTGGTGTAGCCATGATCCACCATGAAGCAATCAAATTTCTTGTACCGTTGACTGGGAGCTTGCTTCAGCCCATACAAGCTCTTCTTCTGTTTGCAAACCAAGTGCTATTTACCTTTTACTTCAAAACCTTATGGTTGCTCCATATATATCTCCTCCTCTAAATCACCATGGAGAAATGCATTCTTCACATCTAGCTGCTCAAGTTCCAAATCCATGCTTGCAGCTAAGCCAAGGATCACCCTGATAGAACTCGTCTTCACAACAGGTGAGAAGATTTCATCAAAATCAATTCCCTTTTTTTTTGGCTAAAACCCTTCACAACTAGTCGAGATTTGTACTTAACTAGTTTATCTCCATCCATCTTCAGCTTGTACACCCACTTATTCTTCAAGGCCTTTCTTCGTTTGGGAAGTTTAACAAGCTCATAAGTGTCATTCTTCTTCAAAGAACTTATCTTCTTCCATGACTTTTCTTCACTGAGCTTTCTCCTTGTGGTTTGAGCTTCTTGAAAACTCTCAGACTCCCCCTCTTCAGTGATTGCAGCATACTCAGAACTGGGGCATTTTGTTGACGAACGACACTATCTTCTTGATCTCCTGAGCTCAACTATTTCCTCATCTTGTGTCGGCTCCCCCTGCTTAGAGCCCTCACCAAATTCAACTTCAGCTTCTGGTGACACTTCATCCGTAGTAGGAATCTCTTCATTCTCCCCCGAGTGAGACTCGCCACTTGTTCCAGTGTCTTCTGATTGAGAAGGGAAGTAGACTGGTAGCTCAAGAGCTTCCTCTGGTGTAGGTGTATCAGCATCTGATAGTGTCTTGTCCTCGTAAAAGATCACATCTCTGGATCTGAACACTTTCTTCTTCTCTGGATCCCACAACTTGTACCCAAATCATCATCTTTATAACCCAGAAAAATACAAGTGATTACTATGTCATCCAACTTCTGTCTCTGCTATTTCGGCACATGTACAAATGTCTTGCAACTAAAGTCCCTTATGTGAGAGTATGAAATGTCTCTTCTAGACCACACTCTCTCAGGGATATCAAAATCCAAAGCTCATGATGGAGCTCGGTTCATCAAGTAGCAGTTAGTGTTGAAAGCTTCTCCCCAAAACGACTTAGAAAGCTTTACCATTTTCAGCATGCATTTGGCCTTCTCAAGCAGGGTTCTGTTTGTTCTTTCTACGACGCCATTGGGTTGCGGAGTACCAGGAGTTGTCTTCTCATGCCTAATCCCATGTTGTAGACAATATCTCTGAAACTCCTTAGATGTGTACTCGCCTCCATTGTCACTACGAAGGCTTTCCAGGGAGCAACTCTTCTCCCTCTCTACCAGGGCATGCCATTGCTTGAAGCAGTCAAGTACCTGATCTTTTGTCTTCAAGAAAAACACCCAAACTTTCCGTGAAGCATCACCAATAAAGGTAAAAAAATACCCACTACCTCCTAAGGAAGGTACATTAATGGGACCACACACATCAGAATAAACCAACTCAAGTAGATTTTTCTTCCTATCATAATGATACTCTAGTTTGCTTTCCAAATAAGAAATTGTCACATGGGTTTGGTGTCATACCTTTTGCAATACGAATGAGAGACGTCCTTGCCAAAATTTGCAGTCCTTTGTCACTCATATGCGCGAGCCGCCTATGCCACAAATCTGGTTATGTAAAATCCACAACTGCATGCAGGCCACCTCTAACAACCTTCAGCTGAGTTTTGTAAAGAGTGTAGCTCAAGCTAGCCTTATCACACACCACAGATCCTCTTGTTAGCTTTCATTTTCCATCATTAATGGCACTATGATGACCTTCTCGGTCCAATGCTTGTTGATAAATCAAATTCAAGCGAAGATCTAGTACATGTCGCACATTCTTCGAGGTCATCGTGAAACCTACATTTGTCTGGACACAAATGTCACAAATGAAGCTCCTTATCTTCACTAAACCAAAGTCTCCATCTTCATAGGTGGTGAAGATATCCTTCCTCAGAGTAGCATGATATGATGCAGCTGAATGAACTATCCGTTCCACATGAGTATCAAATTCCTGATTGCGATCATCTACGTAGGAGAGAACCACCATAGCTTCCTCATCGCCATATACAGTTGCAGCAGTGTTCTTCTCATCATCTTTCTTATTTTCTCTTCATTTTGCTTCCTCTTCAACGCATAACAATTCTTTCGTATATGCCCCTCTTTACCGCAATGATAACAGAGAAACTTTTCTTTCCTTGGGAAGCATCTCTCTTCTGCGATTCTCCCTCTTAATTTTCCACGACCTCTTTTTACTTACATCTATTCCGTTTTCTGTTCATATTTTATACCTCTGGGTTAGAAAAGCATGAGATTTGTGTAGTTTATGTTTATTTGTGAATTATGGAGATCCAGATAAGTTTCTGTATAATATTGCAGAATTCGGAGCAAATTCGGGGCAAAACCAAGAAGTGCGAATTTCTACAGAAGCACCAGATATCGACTGAAGATCCCCAGATATCGAGTGAACCTAAGCACAACCGAAGACACATGACCATATATCCACCAAGATGACTCGATATCGAGTGGAGACTCACCATAAATTGACCCATTGACTCGACGATGAGTCCCTGAAGACCATTGAAGACCACCAGGAATCGACCAAGGCGGTCGATATCGAGTCCCACAACTCGATATCGAGTGAGTCTCACTCGATATGCACACCACAAACCCAACGTCGAGTGAAGATTCACTCGAAACTACACCATAGGTCGATATCGACTCATTTGGTCGATATCAAGTGACTATGCAGAATGTCCGATGCTAGACGAGTCCCAATCTGAGTGGAAGTTCTTACATCTTAAGGAAGGGATCTTTTATCAATTTTTGAAGACTATCTATCCTCTATGGTGAATTTCTAATTTACCAAGGGGAATTTTTATTTCTTTCTATTTATTTAATTAAGCATGTTTTATCCTTATATAGATATAGATATAAGATAGATAGATTCTCTCCTAGATTATCTAGGATTGAAGCCTACAAATAAAGCCCTAGGGGGCTGAATTTTATTCATTTTACAATTCTTCATCACACAAGTAGTTAGGAAATAGAGTACAGAGAGAGGGCCGAGTTGGAAGAGAGATTGGATAGCTTGGTTGTACTTTTCGACGTTATTTTCAATTCAAAGTTTAGTTCTTTCTATTTATTTAAGTAAGCATGTTTTGATCTTATTGCGAAATTGGATTACTTATCAAAAAGGGTAGTTCCAATTAAGGTTTATGCGAGAGCCTCTATCCACATATTTTTTAATAACGAAAGTTATTTGATAAAAAAAACTTATTCTTTTCATGAATTTGGCATAATAATTACATGGTTATTGTTGTGGCATAATTCCTCGGGTTTGGAAGTTCTTTAGTTACTTAATTTAAATACAACAAACCTGCGAATATTTCTGTCCATACTTCTTTATTCATCCTAAATCTCTTCGGACATTCTTTTTCGACAAATTTGGTTACTTCACAGTTTCTACAGAAGGACTCGATTTCGACCCCTACCAGTTGATATCGACTTGCTAACCCGATATCGAGTGACTCCCAACTCGACGTCGAGTGTTCTGTTGTCTGTTTTGCAGGTATTGTCCAAGTTTTGACTTACTTGAGTCAATATGGACCCATTGAGTCGATATCGAGTGAAACCCCGTGAGTCCAAATCAAAACGTGATTGCATCGTTGCTTAGGATCCACTGACACACTTCCGCGTGGATGCGATCTTCAATACCTTTCCACTACAACGACAGGCCGGGTTTCTTGTAATTTATTTGCGTGGGCTTGGAAATTGGTTTGATATTTATATTATATATTTATTTCACGCTAGTTTCCCTCCTCAATAAATTTTTGCGTCGTTGCAGGGGAAGCGATTATTCGTGCCCTAGGCAGCTAGTTTCACGTTCTTTCTAGTGCTTATTTTGTAGGTGTATGTGACGTGGTGATCGCACACCCGAATTCAACGCTTTAGAAGAGTTGGAACGGTTCTTACACATTCAATCCCGACTACAATGAATCATGGGGGACAACGAAACCCTAGCTCAGCAGGTGGAGAGTTTCAGGCAGCAACTGGAGGAGAACAAAGGTGAGCTTACTTAGGATAGAAAGCTTTGATCTCAAAATATGGATACTTCTCTCTAATTGTGCAGTTTTTGCTTGCCTCTTCTCTGAAACAATACGCAAATGAATCCAGGATAGAAAGCATAAGATCTACTCAATCATACTAAACTTCTCTTCATGAAAGGAATGAATTAAAAATGAACAACTTAAGAGCTTGAATATGCTTAACCATTCTGATGAATCATACAAGTTTCATAAACAAGTAAATTATCTATTTCATTGAAAAAGATGACTTTACAAGAATTCTATATGGATATTTCTCTCTGATTGTACAACTTTTATTGCCTCTTCTCTGAAACAATACACAAATGATTCCCTATGATAGAAAATATAAGAGCTACTCAATCATACTAAACTTGTCTTCATGAAAGGAATGAATTGAAAACGAACAACATAAGAGCATGAGTATGCTTAAAACATTATGAAGAATTATACAAGTTTCAGAAACAAGTAAACTGTCTCTTTCATTGAAAAATATGACTTTACAGGAGTTCTATATGGATACTTCTCTCTGATTGTGCAGCTTTTGCTTGCCTCTTCTCTAAAACTATACACAAATAACTCCCTATGATAGAAAGTATAAGAGCTACTCAATCATACTAAACTTCACTTCATGAGAGGAATGAATTGAAAACGAACAACATAACTACATAAGAGCTTGAATGCTTAACCATTCTGAAGAATCATACAAGTTTCAGAATTAAGTAAATTCTCTTTAATTGAAAAAGATGACTCCTACATAGTTACTTGATGCACTCAAACATC
Source organism: Persicaria tinctoria (assembly GCA_037127255.1). Taxonomy (NCBI): domain Eukaryota; kingdom Viridiplantae; phylum Streptophyta; class Magnoliopsida; order Caryophyllales; family Polygonaceae; genus Persicaria; species Persicaria tinctoria. The sequence continues at coordinate 54,286,979 of JBANSL010000001.1, read as the reverse complement.
AATAGTAAATACGATCAAAATACAAATACAATTATCAAATATCAAATATCAAATAATCAACATGATTGGAGTTGCAAAGAATATGATACAAGAGAAAGAATGTGAATTTACCAAGAGGGTGTTCCAAAATATAAGAGCTTTTCACCATGGCTAATCATAGATGATTAGAGGTATGAAAACCACCCACCGCCAAAATCGTCAACAGACTATTGTAGAAAACGGTAAAGAGGAAGAAGATGTAAAAAAAATAGGGTTAGGGAGACAAAAAAAAAGAGGGGGGGGGGGGGGGGAAGGAAGAAATGAGGAGGATCTAACCAGCGACCTTGATCTCGATAGATCTGGTTCAGTTCTTCATTGCCGACGTCAATGAGAAGGAGACGAAGAGGGTTTTCATTTGGTTCTAACCTGTTTGACTGGTTCTGCGGGATTCATGAAGGACGATTCTTGTTCCTTGAATAGGTAAATAAAGAGCGGTCATTCCGGGGTTCGAACCGGGGACCTATCGGTACTACCCACAAGTCCTTTCCGGTGTGCCATTACGAAATGGTTGGGCGATTCTTGTTCCCTCTGTTTGGTGGTGCGTGTTGTCATCAGTTCACCCTCATGGTGTCCACTCCGACGACTGTCAAACCATGGGGGAGAAGGGCTAAACGCTGGCCCGAAAAGCCATCCTGTTCCATCCCAAACGTAGAGTTGTGGAGAAAAAGTCGAAGAGGAAGAGAAGTATGGTTAGGCCGCCGTCAATGAATTTAATCTGAAATCAGATCTGAGTCAAGGAAAGGATCTAGAGAAGAATGGGACATTAAAGGAAAGCATTACAGATGCCATTGATGGCATATCTAGCAGTGCTACTCAAATCCATGGTCCGAAAAAGGAAAATCGAAAGAAACCAAAGATGACGTGGTGTTTCCCTTTCTCCCATCCCTGAAGGAGTTATGCGCCAAAAAGGTGTGTGTGTGTGTGAGAGAGAGAGAGAGAGAGAGAGAGAGTGAGTGAGTGAGAGAGAGAGAGAGAGAGAGAGAGAGAGAGAGAGATGTGAGGTTTGGGGTTCGAGAGAAAGAGATCTCAAATATGTGGGCGACGGCGGAGGCGTGGTAGTGGCGGCGACGGCGGCGAAAGGAGCGGTGGTGATATCCAGGAGGGTGAGATAAAGAGTTTGGAGAAGGGGAGGAAAACTCAGGGTGATTGGGAGAAGGGGAGGACGTGACTGATTTTTCAGTAAGTAGTGCTCCCTGTAAGTAACTACGGGCGTGTATTTTTTTAAAAAAATTTCTAAGTATATGGAAGCGTTAAAATTTTAGACACTTAGAAAATTTCATTGGCCACGGGTTTTTTTTTTTTTCCAAATTAACCATTTAACATCTGTTAAAAAATTCAATTGTTGTCTTAAGTAGTCTTAACACCGCAAATTTATTATTTGATTTAATAAATTAATTTAACATCAGTTGTTTTTTGACAGACTTAAATCACATGATGTCTAATTGCAGTATTCTAGTAGTGTGGTCGACTCTAGACCATCTTGAAGCTTGGACATCACTAGAAATCGAGTGAACACAATCGATATCGAATGGTTCACTCGATATCGACTCATCATGTAGAGCAGCTGTTTGAGATTCAGGACATGTCTAATAAGTTTCTTCCTTTACCCTTGTTTTTATAAAGTGAGGACACTGTAATCTTCAAGTATAGGGTGGAGGAAAGGCTTACTTTCATTATATTTCTCCATATTGCTCTTTACATGGTTACTTTGGATATCTTTATTTGTCTATATGTTTCATGTTTTTATCCAATGTTTATTTTTATCACGCTCATCAAAAAAATTTTGATTAGTGTCATGGAAGCTTTAATAGAATTCGACGATGCAAAATTGGATACATTCGAGATATAGCATGAAATTGCCTAGTAAAGGGAAGTCACAATGAAGTGCATATTTTTATGAAAACCATGAAAAGAGTAAAATTTGAAGTTGCTTTTGACATATGCATGATAAGAGGACGAATGACTTTATTTTCCATACATTCTTACCTTATTCCTAGCCTTACCTATACTTATATGCATCACAAGCCATATTTATGCCTTATTTCATATTTGCTCCACATGATCTAAATATTGCCTATTTCTTTACCTTATTACCAATCCCGGGAGTATGTTGAGAAATTGATGTCATATTATGGAGATTATTGTGGTTGTTGTGTTGTATCATTATTTTTGAGTTTGGAAGGAGAATGATCATATCATGGAAAATTTAATGAGAAAGAAAATTCGGTCACCTCAGGGGATAAAGGTAGATCGACCCTACTCATTGAGATGTTAGTTCGGTGAGATGGGAGACCAAGGTGAGGAGTCCGAAGCACTAAGTATCCGGGGTCATTCATGACACCCATGTTTGTGACTCACGAGAAGGCAGTGCTGAGGTTAGAGAGGTAAAAGCATAAAAGTGAAAAAAGCAAAGAGTGAATTATGAGAGGATGAGTGATGTGCAATATCATAAGAAGGGAGAAAGTGCATCAAAGCAAAGAAAGCAAAGTTTGAAGTTCTCCCCGGATTGGCGGATTTAGCACCACATTGCCCAAATATAGCCCACCACTATACATTTTACCTTTTCTTCACCATGCGCATAAAATTCCTCTTGATTATCTATGCTTTGTCCCGTATGAATCGTGTTTACATAACCCTTCTTTTATGTGCAATGTTGCTTTTATTCACATGCATGGATTAGGTGACATTAGTGTTGTGAGCTGAATTTGCCATGTTTTACATTACCTTTTATGTCGATTTTTGCATACATTTCATTCATTTGGGCTAAGATAGTACAGAACCTATGTAGTTTATGTTTATTTGCCAAATTATGGAATCTACACTAGTTTCTGTTTAAATTACAGAATTCGAGGCGTTTTACAGCAATTCTAAGGAAGGTCGGAAAAGCTCAGAAAACCACTACAGAAGTCCAAGGTCAAAGAAGCAGCGGAACCAGTCGAATCGAGTCGAGAACCCAGGCTACTCGATCTCGAGTAGGCCTTACTCGATCTCGACGAGCATGTCCGAGCACAGCCTTGTCGACCGGGAGCAACGTCGAGAGCCAGACCAACCCAACTTCCGGAACCAACTCGATCTTGACAAGACCTTGGTCGAGATCGACGAAGCCCAGACACCACACCCGGAGTCGAGGAGAGAAGCTGACCGAGAAGCCGAGCACAATCATACTCGATCTCGACGAAGCCCAGAGCCCAGGTCCGAGCTTGTCGAGTACACCTACCCGAGGAGACCTAGTCGGCAAGACTTTCCTACTCGAGGTCGACTACGCTTACTCGAGGTCGACGAGCGTCAGGTGCCAAGACCGAGCCACATCGAGCACCAGTTAGCCAAGACGACGAGTCCTAGTCGATGTCGACAAGGCTTTGTCGAGGTCGAGTAGACCCCGTTTCCAGAAACGCGTCGTCGAGGGCTGTCCTAGTCGAGTTGGGATTCCTTGGGGCCGAAGGAGGAAGATTCTATCCAAATACATCAAGTCTATCTATGGAAGAGGAGTTCTACCTACATTGGAAGATATTTTACCTAATTTAGATATAGTTTTCCTTAGTTGATTTATTTCTCTTTTATCCTTTTAGATATAATTTTAGATATAGATAGGAGATTCTATCCTTGATTAGCGAGGATTAGAAGGCTATAAATAAGGCCCTAGGGGCTCAGTTTTATTCATTCAATTTTCAGAAACAAGTAGTTCCACAGATACAGTTTAGGAGTTCTAAGGTTTTTAGGGTTTTGGCATTTTGCGAAAGTTGATTGCCGGGATTGTAAAAGGCTTTGAATATAGTTTTATGCAAGTTATTTCTTTTCATTCAATGTCTGCGATTGCGATGAGGCGTGAGTAATCCACCCACTTCTGGGGCTGGGGTGAGCCCGACGGTGGCCATGTGAGGTGACGCGGTAAAGGTCAGATCTTTTTGTGCAATTCATCTTCTATCCCTATGAGCATGATTCGTTTGCGAGAGTTGAAGGCAATTCATCTTCTATCCCTATGAGCATGATTCGTTTGCGAGAGTCGAGTTGCCTGTTTCATTTTCTGAGTTTCTGTTGTTCACTGCTGTTGTCGATCTCGAGTGCCTCTTGTCGAGGTCGAGTAGCTTTCAGTCTTGCTTTGTTCTTTACTTTCATTCGTTATTTTCTGCTTTGCTTTGTCTTTCTTCCTCTGTTCTTTTGTTTCTGTCTTTCTGCTGCTTGTCTGTGAGAATTTACAGCTACCTAAGAACTGCTAACGTGCTTCCTCGTGGATTCGATCCTGACTATTCTCTTACTACAACGGGAGGAAGTCTTGTATTTATTTGCTGAGACAGGGAAGTCAGTCTGAACTTTATTTTATATTTATTTCATACTTGACCATCCTCCTACAAACAAACAAATTGGCGCCGTTGCCGGGGAAGCTATCAATCGCGCCTTAGGTAGACAGTTCTCACTGTTTCTTTGAGTTACTTTTCAGGTGTATGCGCCGTTCTGATCAAACACCTGAGTTTGACGCCTTAGACGAACCGGAACGCCTATTTCACATCAGAGCTAAACTACAAAGAGCCATGGCAGTTGCGGAGACACAGGAACAGCTGATCGCTAGGCTTACAAGGGAATTGACCGCTAAGGATGCTGCTATCGCCGCTGAGAAAGCAGCAAGGGAACAAGCACAGGCTGAGCTTGCCCAATATCCAACCACGACAGAGGACTACATGCACCCAACTCTCGTCGTGCCTGAATCGGCGATTCTTATCCCTGATAACTCTTTTGAAATTCGCACTCAATTTCTTATAGAGATGAAAAATAATGCCTTCTATGGTAGATTTAATGAGTGTCCTCTTGAACATATTACAAACTTTTCTGACATGTGCCGTACTCTTGCTGAAGGTACAACCTTGGAATATGTCAAGATGAAAGCTTTTCGCTAGTCTCTCGCTGGGCCTGCACTGAAATGGCTGGAAGGGCTGAAAGCAAGATCACTCACAACCTGGGCCCAAGTAGAGCAAAAGTTTCTGAACAAATTCTTCCCTCCTGCCAAAACAGCACATCTCCGCCAGAGAATCACCGCCTTCAAACAGAAGCAAGGGGAACCGCTGGCAAAGGCATGGGAGCGCTACAAGGAACTTCTGCGATCCTGCCCTACTCATGGACAGCCACCCTACGTCATTCAGGAGATCTTCTTCAACTCTCTTGATCAAGTCACTAAGGACAGAATCAAGCATTATACTCGCTATGAGTATCTGACAATGCCGCTAAGTGACGAATGGGGTGTGCTAGAGAAGCTCACTAACTACGACAACAAGTATGGGTCTACTGCAACTTATGAAGAAAACCCATACGCCAGGCCAGCACCATCCATGCCCCTCTATGAGCCCCCTAAGGAGATTGATCCTGACGTTTGGGAGCAGTACTACAGAGACCAGAATAAGAAGCTCATCAAGCAAGTAAAGTATCTCTCTGTCAACCAGCCTTGTATTGAATGCGGATCGCAAAGGCACACCACTCCTGAGTGCCCACACACAGAACAAGTCAAGCTCGCAGAGCACCATGAGGATGCAGCTTACGCAGGGGGTCCCAATCGCTACATGGGGGGACCAAAGGTTTCAGCAACCACAATGGAACCAAGGTGTCCCTAGGAACCCCCCGCCCTACAGAGCTCCAGGACATCCGGAAAGGGACCAGAAAAAAGATGATATACAGACAGTGCTAGAGGAAATACGGAGGAACCACTCAGAAACTAGGCAATCTTTCAACTCCGTCTATACTCAGATGCAAGGTGTCAACTCTAGACTTGGGGAAATTGATATATGGCGAAAATCAGTTGATACACAGATTGGTCGGCTAGCAGCAGGAATCCCCAGACAGTCAGGTTCGCTCCCTGGTTCTTCAGAACCAAATCCTAAGGGAAAGACTGGACATATCGCTGCTGTAAAACTCAGAAGCGGCCATCAATTGCAACAGCCAGAGGTCGAAAAGCAGCAGAACAACGGAGAACAGCAGGTCGACCAGAGCCTACTCGATATCGAGGATGGTCTACTCGATGTCGAGGAGAAACTTCCAGAATCCTTGTCTGCGTCGAACCGCAACTCGACTGCACCCAACCTGGTCGACATCGACAAGGGCCTAGTCGATGTCGAGGAGCCCTTAGTTGACGTAGAGCAACCTGCGGCATCTCCGACGTCTGTCCTGGCTCCGAATCAGAAAAAGAAGCTGCCTTTCCCCACAAAATCTCTAAAAGACCCGGCAGAAAAGAAATTTCAGCGGTTCATCAAGATGCTTCAGAAACTCAACGTCACCATCCCCTTCACAGAAGCTCTCAATGAAATGCCATCCTATGTCAAGTTCCTGAAGGAGATTCTGAGCAAAAAGCGATCGATGGCTGAAATTACAGAGGAGTGCAACCATCTGGACATATTGGAGAAGAGGCCGGATCCAGGTAAGTTTGCTATAACTATTGGATTTGGTCCATATAAAATTAATGCCTTATGTGATCTTGGAGCTAGTGTGAGTATAATGCCTTTAACGATTTGTTTCAAGATTAAGATAGGTGCCTTAGAGCCTGTGGATGCTAGACTTTACATGGCCAACAACACGGTGGTCGTCCCAACAGGCATGGTGGACAATGTGCCAGTACAAGTAGGTAAATTCTTCGTCCCTACTAATTTCTTAGTTGTTGATATGCAAGAAGATCCTGCTTGTCCAATTATCTTAGGAAGACCATTCTTGGCGACGGTGGATGCCAACATAAGCGTAAGGAAAGGAGTGCTCACCTTCAACATCAGCGATGAGGTAATTGAGTATTCTTTTAATAAAACTCAAAGGCATACAGGTCCAATGGAAGAGGTCAAATCTATCTCAGCTGGCTACATCACCTGCGGGGAACCCAATGTCAGAAATATGACCCCTGAGGAGATAGAAAAGAGGGACATGGAGGCCCAAGTGGAGGAGATCATGGCAATCCTCAAGGAAAACACAGAGAATCCAATCAACACGGACCAAGGTTTGTGGATTAATTATTTTTCGGATGCCTTGACAGGAGCTAAGTATGGGGTCAAGATCGACCGGGCCCTAGTCGATCTCGACCAGACCAAGGAGTCTCCACCAGTACCAGCCTCGTGGAGCAGCCAGACGGAAGCAGAACCCTACTCGATCTCGAGTAGGCTCGTCGAGATCGACCACCAGAGCCCTACGTCGACTCAGCTTTCCTTGACGCTGACGACACCAGAGCCAAGACCTTCGTCGACATCGACCACCCTTGTCGAGATCGACAAGCCCTCTGCTGACTCCTGCTTCCTCGACGCTGAGACCACCAGAGCCAGGATCGTCCTCGATCTCGACCACCCTTGTCGAGATCGACCACCACTCGACTCCACCAGATCCTTCCTCCTCGACGCTGCAGCCACCAGGAGCGGAGCCTTACTCGAGGTCGACCAGCCTTGTCGAGATCGACAAGCCCTGTCCTTCGTCGACTTCTGCATCATCGAGTAGACCACCACCAGAACCTGCAGACTCGTCGAGATCGACTAGCCCTAGTCGAGATCGACCAAACACAGTAGTCCCCGATTCCGTCTCTGCGAAGGTAAGCCAAGGTATGGATCTTTCTTCTCCTATTTCCATTAAAGATTTATCTATACATGGGAGAGGTTTGCCTTGGTATGTGCACTTATCAGGATATCCAATGATGAGCCTAAGGAGTATGAAGTTGGAGACAAGCTCTATGTCTCTAAATCAAAGGATCATTGGTTTCCCAACAAATTCAACAAGAAGCGGATGGGACCTTTCGTGGTGAACAAGATCCATTCTGGAGGATTACAGCTGATGGACAAGAATGGAGTCCTATTTGAGGCCCAAGCTACATGGGCCCTGCAAATGCCACCTTGAGCTAAATGGAAAAGTCGGCCTAGCGACTATAAAATCTAGAGCATGTACATAAACTTTTTTGGACATTGTTTTGCTTTTTGTTTTTGAACATTTTTTGGTTTTTGTTTTGTGGGTATATGTCTTCTACACTTTTCAGGTCCATGGATAGAGCCAAGCTATATTCAAACTCGGCCAGGAGGTGCTCCAGTCGAAATTTTAAGGCCCTGCACACCTGTCTTGTGAGTTTCTTTCTTTACCCTTGTTTTTATACAGTGAGGACACTGTAATGTTTAAGTATGGGGTGGGGGAAGGGCTTACATTATGCATATTTGATTATATTTGACATTATTGGTGCATTATTTCTTTGAATTGCTACATGGCTATTTTGGAATGCATTATTGATCTATGTGCTTACATGCATATTTTCCAAAAGTTTGAAAAAATGACCCCCATTGAAATTTTTAAATAATGTCATGGAAGCTTTAATTGAACTCGATGATGCAAAATTGGATTTATTAGAGATATAACATGAAATTGCCTAGTAAAGGGAAGTCACAATGAAGTGCATTATTTCATGAAAACCATGAAAGGAGGTAAAATTTGAAGTTGCTTTTGACATGTTGCATGATAAGATGATGGAAGACTTTATATTTTCCATATAATTCTCATTGTTTATAATCCTAGCCTTACCTATGCTTATGCATCACAAGAGCCATATTATGCCTTATTTCATATATTGCTCCACATGATCTAAATATTTGCCATTCTTTACCTTATCCGGGGATTATGTTGAGAATGATGTTACATTATGGAGATGTTATATGGTGTTTGTGATGATTATCATTATTGGAGTTTGGAAGGAAATTGTTTGAAATATATGGAAAATTTAATGAGTGAAAGAAAATCCAATCACCTTAGGAGATAAAGGTAGATTGACCCTGCTCTCTGAGATAATAGTTTGGAGAGATGGGACACATTGTGAGGAGTACAAAGCACTAAGTATCCGGGGCCATTCATGACACCCATGTTTGCGACTCGCGAGAAGGCAGTGCTGAGATTAGAGAGGTAAAATCATTATTATTGATAAAAGCATTATGAAAGGTGATGAATCATATGAGAAAGAATGTGGTATGAAAGTTTGGAAATACTCCATTTCCCCGGATCAAAAGCACCACATTACCAAAAATTGCCCACCTTTAGTCTTTTACCAATTCTACTCCTTATTTGAGCTTAAATTAAAGTCTTCTTGATTATCAATGCTTTGTCACATGAATTGTTTTTGCATAACCCTCCTTTTGTGAGTAGATGTTGCTTTTGTATAATTGCACATGCATGAATCCGTGACATAAGTACCTCTTCAAGGATGGTAATTGATTGCAGGGTTATATGAGAATGAATCTGATATGTTGAGAGTTTGAATTCTTCCCCTGAATGACAATTAAAAGTATTGCTTGAGGACAAGCAAGCTTAAGTATGGGGTGTTTGTTATGAGCTGAATTTGCCATGTTTTACATTACCTTTTATGTCGATTTTTGCATACATTTCATTCATTTGGGCTAAGATAGTACAGAACCTATGTAGTTTATGTTTATTTGCCAAATTATGGAATCTACACCAGTTTCTGTGTAAATCGCAGAATTCGAGGCGTTTTACAGCAATTCTAAGGAAGGTCGGAAAAGCTCGGAAAACCACTACAGAAGTCCAAGGTCAAAGAAGCAGCGGAACCAGTCGAATCGAGCCGAGAACCCAGGCTACTCGATCTCGAGTAGGCCTTACTCGATCTCGACGAGCATGTCCGAGCACAGCCTTGTCGACCAGGAGCAACGTCGAGAGCCAGACCAACCCGACTTCCGGACCCAACTCGATCTCGACAAGACCTTGGTCGAGATCGACGAAGCCCAGACACCACACCCGGAGTCGAGGAGAGAAGCTGACCGAGAAGCCGAGCACAATCCTACTCGATCTCGACGAAGCCCTTGTCGAGATCGACGAGCCACCCAGTGCCAGTCCGAGTCCATGCCGAGGAGAAGCTGCTCGACAAGAAGTCCACACCCCAACTCGGCGAACCCTAGTCGAGATCGACGACCCTTTGTCGAGATCGACGAAGCCTAGAGCCCAGGTCCGATCTTGTCGAGTACACCTACCCGAGGAGACCTAGTCGGCAAGACTTTCCTACTCGAGGTCGACTACGCTTACTCGAGGTCGACGAGCGTCAGGAGCCAAGACCGAGCCACATCGAGCACCAGTTAGCCAAGACGACGAGTCCTAGTCGATGTCGACAAGGCTTTGTCGAGGTCGAGTAGACCCCGTTTCCAGAAACGCGTCGTCGAGGGCTGTCCTAGTCGAGTTGGGATTCCTTGGGGCCGAAGGAGGAAGATTCTATCCAAATACATCAAGTCTATCTATGGAAGAGGAGTTCTACCTACATTGGAAGATATTTTACCTAATTTAGATATAGTTTTCCTTAGTTGATTTATTTCTCTTTTATCCTTTTAGATATAATTTTAGATATAGATAGGAGATTCTATCCTTGATTAGCGAGGATTAGAAGGCTATAAATAAGGCCCTAGGGGCTCAGTTTTATTCATTCAATTTTCAGAAACAAGTAGTTCCACAGATACAGTTTAGGAGTTCTAAGGTTTTTAGGGTTTTGGCATTTTGCGAAAGTTGATTGCCGGGATTGTAAAAGGCTTTGAATATAGTTTTATGCAAGTTATTTCTTTTCATTCAATGTCTACGATTGCGATGAGGCGTGAGTAGTCCACCCACTTCTGGGGCTGGGGTGAGCCCGACGGTGGCCATGTGAGGTGACGCGGTAAAGGTCAGATCTTTTTGTGCAATTCATCTTCTATCCCTATGAGCATGATTCGTTTGCGAGAGTTGAAGGTGATCCTTGTTTGTGTTATTGAAGCGAAAGTGATCTTAATGCAACTTGGATTAATTATGTGAAAAAGGGTTAGTAACAATTAGGGTTTATGCGAAAGCCTCTATTTGCCTATTTGTTAATGACGAAAGTTATTTGATGGAAAGCATGATCTTTTGTGCCTTTATGTGTTACTTTGCATGGTTATCGTTGTGGTGTTGATACCCTGGCTTTGGAAGTCTTTTATTATATTGATTTATTTCTGTCAAAAATCTGAGTTTTAGGTTCGAGAATTTGCTTTTTAAAGTTACTGTCTTTTAGTCGATACAGAGGAGCTTTGTCGATCTCGAGTAGCCTCTACTCGATATCGAGTTGGCTTGTCTACGTCGAGTTGCCTGTTTCGTTTTCTGAGTTTCTGTTGTTCACTGCTGTTGTCGATTTCGAGTGCCTCTTGTCGAGGTCGAGTAGCTTTCAGTCTTGCTTTGTTCTTTACTTTCATTCGTTATTTGCTGCTTTGCTTTGTCTTTCTTCCTCTGTTCTTTTGTTTCTGTCTTTCTGCTGCTTGTCTATGAGAATTTACAGCTACCTAAGAACTGCTGACGTGCTTCCTCGTGGATTCGATCCTGACTATTCTCTTACTACAACGGGAGGAAGTCTTGTATTTATTTGCTGAGACAGGGAAGTCAGTCTGAACTTTATTTTATATTTATTTCATACTTGACCATCCTCCTGCAAACAAACAATTAGTACCACTACAAAAAATAAAGAATTTTGCCACGCTCGATAGCAACGGCGAGGGTATGCTGTAGCTAACGGGTTGATTTTGGCCATGGCCTAGCTACGGATGAGAAGCACGGTAGCAACGACAAGGGTCTTCCGTAGCTACACTACCAAAAAAAAATTTAGCCACACCTCTTAGCAACGGCAAAAATTTGCCGTGGCTAATGTGGCACTTTTTGCCACGGCATAAGCTACGGGAGGAGTTGTCGGGATGAGACTGTTTCCACGGCTAGACACTTGCGGTAGAAAAAGTATAATTTTTGGGGTTAAAAATTAAAATTAACCAAACTGAGACGAAGCTTTCTCTCGAATGCCCTAAACTCCGCCGCCTCCATTTCTCTCTTCCTCTCTCTTGCTCCAAACCCTCCCGTCAATCTTCACAGTTCCCAAGCATCAGCCCGGAGAATGAGGAGCCCTCCAGCAGCGCCCCCGAAGACCGCCCTTCTGCCTCCGCCTCCGCCTCCGCCTCCGCCATCGGAGACACCGACATTGATCATCTACGCCTTCTTGCACCACCAGAAGGAGATGCTCTCCGACCGCGTGCGTATGGACGCCTACTTCAACTCCATCTTCCATCACAAGTCCCACTTCGTCGGCAAGGTACCTTTCTCTCTTAATCTCAATCTCTCACATTTCTGAAAAGATTCCGAGCGGATTTCCATGTTTTTCGTGGTATTGGGGGAGAAGACAGAGCTGGATGTGGGAACGGGTTGAGAGATCCTGGCTATTTGGTCGGCGTAGGACGGCGCGAGGAAGGTGTACGCCGTTGAGGCGACTAAGATGTGCGACCACGTTCAGGAGCTCGTCAAGGTGACCAGACTCGAAGGGATTGTGGAGGTCCTGCACTGCCAAGTTCTCTGGCTTCTTGCTCTACTAGGAGCTTGGGAGGAGGTTCAAAGTGAGTTTTTTTCTTCTTTTTTTTTTTTTTTTTTTTAAGTTGCTTTGAAATGTTGGCTTGATGTGTGAATTTGTGTTGAATTGAGTTGGTTTATGATAGTTTGATTCACTTTATTGATGATGTTGAATTCATATTTCATAGTTTGAGTCACCCTTGTATCAAAGTGTTATTTATCTATGACATAGGCTACTTTCTTCTAAATATTACTTTGATTTCTATACCTTGAATCATGCTGATATGTGTATTATATTGTATTATGATATGATGTGTATATTTCACCTTTGGGAACAAGGTTGTCTTTGCAAATTGAAATTTTCTTTATGATTTTTCTGTCTTTGTCGGTTAACTATCATTGCCTCGCTCTCGAAACTAGACTAACCAGTTGGATTAGTTTACATCTTGTTTGAGCAATTTAGCAAGTGTGAAAATTATGGATGATTATCGGCATCTGTCTGATAATGCACTTGATTACTAGGCATGTCATATTACTGTATATTAGCATTCTTTATGTACAGGTTTCAACATTATGGATTCACGGCTGAGGAATAACAAATACATGTAGCTTGTTTTTTATATAGTTTCCTTTCTCTATTGCTTGATTCTAATATCAATTTTCATGATTATCAAGATGAACCTGTGTTTGCTTTTGTTTAGCGACAATGGAGGTAGATGTTAGCTGCATTTCAATTAACAGAACTAGAGTTATACTTTAACAGCTGCCAAGAGTTAGAACTTGGTACAGCTTGCCTGCCTTTTTAGCGGTTTAAGCCTGACAGAATCCGAGAGACAAATGCTCCGCCCAGATGAACCTAGACCATTCAAAACAAAACGCTATAATCAGATGCTGTGATAGACAAATGAAACTCTGAAACTTCAGAGCTCCTCCGTCTATCCATCTGGGTTTGCAGCTCTCCTTGAACCAGCTGCTTTGCACTTAACAATTTGTATGTCAGGTAAATCTCTTGCTCTTCCTTTAACCTCACCTCCCTGCTTTCATTCTTCATTTTCTCGACTTTTGCTCTCGCTTCTCTCTCACTAGCCTTCAATGCTGTGATCCATTCCTGGGCAGCCGCTACTTTCTTGTCGGCAGTTTCCCTGGCAGCAGTTGCACTCCCACTTAAGTATTCGTACTCAAACTTCGAAATGGTGATCGTGGATTTGTGGTGAGAAGCAGTTGCTCTTTCTCTCATTGCATCCTCAGTAAGAGCCCTTAGGTAGGTTTTATATATATGCATTCCCTATTTGTTAAGCTTTCTTTTTAAATCATCTTCATTGGTCTATCAGTATATACATCTGTCTAGTTTTGCAATCATTTTCCTTTGTGCTCCTAGTATCATATACAGTGATAAAAAGCATGTTCTCTTTCACTTGAACCGCTCCTAAGCAATGCATAGGAAAATAGTAGCAATGGTTTAGCTGGCTAGCTTAGTCTCTTGATAACGGTAGGTGTTTCACTGTCAAAGAATAGCCATAGAAAGGGGAAGGATATAGATAAATGGAGTGGATATTAAGAATTTTTTTTATTAAGCATTGGAAGACTATATTATTGAAAAGACCTGCTAAATCCATATTGTTCAGTAATGATATGAAATTAATTCCCTTTCCAGAACTTCTAATCGAGAAAAAGTTAGATTATTATCCATGATCAAACATGAAACCACAAAGTGCTTGAATAAGATATATATGTCATTTAAGTTCAGATTATTATCCATGATGAAATATATATATGTGAAAGCTTCTATGACCCAAAAACTGATGTTCCAATTTTTATTTTTATTTTCCTGTGTTAATTTCCTTCTGAAATGTGTACTCCTATTAGCATGAAATGTTCTCTGGGAAGTGTGAAATTGACAAGTTGACACTTCATATGATGAATGGAATATTGTCTATATAGCAACAGTAGTATGATTAAGAATTTTTTTTATTAAGCATAGGAAGACTATATTATTGAAAAGACCTGCTAAATCCATATTGTTCAGTAATGATATGAAATTAATTCACTTTCCAGAACTTCTAATCGAGAAAAACTTAGATTATTATCCATGATGAAACATGAAACCACAAAGTGTTTGAATAAGATATATATGTCATTTAAGTACAGATTATTATCCATGATGAAACATATATATGTGAAAGCTTCTATGACCCAAAAACTGATGTTCCAATTTTTATTTTTATTTTCATGTGTTAATTTCCTTCTGAAATGTGTACTCCTATTAGCGTGAAATATTCTCTGGGACGTGTGAAATTGAGAAGTTGACACTTCATATGATGAATGGAATATTGTCTATATAGCAGCAGTAGTAAGAAGAGGAGAAAATACATTATTTTTTGGTGTGGTAATGGTGCATTGATTTTTTTTTTTGGTACTATTGATTTCTTTAAGGTGTATGTATTAGTTAGAGTGAAATCGATATCATTGTTGTGTGATATGTAACTTTGTCATGCTTTGGTCTGTTTGCATAAAGTATGTGCTTTGTCTTATAGCTTTATACTCGAAAAATTGGATATTAGTGTTTGCTGCCTATGATGACTTGTATTTCATTTACACCTGCCTACCTGGTATCAAACTCAAGTATGTGCTTTGTCTTAGAGCTAGATGATGTTAGATATAATCCAGATTCTGAATGCTCTCCTGATAGATGTATTTTGGTTTTAATTTGCAGGATGGGATTGCAAAAGTAGTAAGTTCTTAGAGAAAAAGTTTGTTGTCATGATGAACTCACAAAAGAGATGGGCAAACAGCCATGAAATTGATTAGGTGTACGAGTGTAATCCCACTATAGTCCAGCAGACCAAAGGCAAATGGACAACTTCTACAAAAAGAATGAAATGCTTATATTGCAAGTGAGCTTCTTATTTATTTATTACTATCATTATTATGGTATTAGTTAGTTGTATCTGTACTTTCTTCTTTTTATTTTATATTTTATTTTTTAAAGCTTGGTATAAATATATTTATGTATATTTATTGTATATAAATTATGTAGTTTGTGACATTTTATTATGTATGTAAATTTTGTATAATAATGGAATTTTATTATTTATGTAAATTTTGTATAATTAATGAATTTTTATTATATATTTAAATTGTATATTATTTTATTTGTTTTTTAAAAAAATATTGGACTTTTTAGCCCGGCTATGTAAAATCCGGGCTAAAAAACAGGTTTTTTTTATAAAAATTTCATCCACACTTTAGCTACGGCAGCTTGCCGTGGCGAATGTGGGGTGTCCTTTACCGGGGGTCGCATAGCCGTGGCTTTGCCTTAGCTAGATTCTTTGCCACGGCAAGCTTCCGTAGCTACTATCATTTTGCCACCGCAGACTTGGCCACCCCTAGTTCCCCGTGGCTACGTCCGTGGATAAATAGGTTTTGCCACCCCAAATCAGCTTTTCGCCACGGTAAATTGCCGATGCTAAATTGTTTTTTTTTTGTAGTGTACCTTTGCGAGGATGGTAATTGATTGCAGGGTTATATAAAAATGAATCTATGATGTTGAGAGTTTATGTGCGCTCAATCTGCCATGTTTATTTGTGAATTATGGAGGTCTACACAAGTTTTTCATGGTTTTCATAATTTGAAGTCGCTTACATCTATTATGTTCTCTGTTCACATTTTATACTTCTTGTTTAGAAAAGCATACGATTTGTGTAGTTTATGTTTATTTGTGAATTATGGAGGTCTACACAAGTTTCTGTTTAATATTGCAGAATTCGGAACGATTTCTACTCAAGCACTAGATATCGACTGAAGAGCCCTAGATATCGAGTGAACCTGAGCCCAACCGAAGACATATGACCAGATATCGACCTAGATGACTTGATATCGAGTCCACCACTCGATATCGAGTGGAGCCTCAACAGATATCGACCCGTTGACTCGATGACGAGTCCTTGAATACCACCAGAAATCAACCAAAGCAGTCGATATCAAGTCCCATGACTCGATATCGAGTGAGTCTCACTCGATATGCACACCATAAACCTGACGTCGAGTGAAGATTTACTCGAGACTACACCATAGGTCGATATCGACTCATTTGGTCGATATTAAGCGACTATGCAGAATGTTCGACGCTCAACAATTCCCAATCCGTGTGGAAGTTCTTACATCTTAAGGAAGGGATCTTTTATCGATTTTTGAAGACTATCTATCCTCTATGGTGAATTTCTAATTTATTAAGGGGAATTTTTATTTCTTTCTATTTATTTAATTAACCATGTTTTGTTCTTAGATTGATATAGATAGAAGATAGATAGATTCTCTCCTAGATTAGCTAGGATTGAAGTCTATAAATTATAAAGCTGTAGGGGGCTGGATTTTATTCATTCTACAATTCTTCATCACACAAATAGTTTGGCAATAGAGTAGAGAAAGAGAGAGAGAGAGAGAGAGAGATTGGGGAGCTTGGTTGTACTTCTCAACGTTATTTTCAATTCAAAGTTTAGTTCTTTTCATGTCATCTATGGAGTTTGTAATTATGAGGTGCGAGTGTAGTTCCCCTACTTCTAGGGCCGTGGTGAGTCCGACGATAGCCATGTAAGTTTGTCAAAGGTATGATCTTTTCAAGCAATTTCATCTTATATCCCTAATTTGCATAATTCTTCTACGAGAGTAGTAGGTAAATCTTTATTTGTATTATTGAAGTGAAATTGATCTTATTGCGAATTTGGATTAATTATCAAAAAAGGTAGTAACAATTAGGGTTTATGTGAGAGCCTCTATCCACCTATTTGTTAATAACAAAAGTTATTTGATGAAAAGCTTATTCCTTTCATGAATTTTGCATAATAATTACATGATTATCGTTGTGGCGTAATTCCCTAGCTTTGGAAGATCTTTAGTTAATTGATTTAAATACAACAAACCTGTGAATATTTCTGTCCATACTTCTTTATCCATACTAAAGCTCTAATAATGCATATTTCATATAGGCATTATAGGTATTTCTTATTGCATTTAGATAGGAGTTTTGCATATGGTTGAGTCTAGTTTCAAATATTGCTCGTTAATTATTCGAGTTCGGAATCTACACCTTTTTAGTGTTTATTCTGCAGAGTTACATTCCGACCTTGGATGGGATCTTGGAAGAGCTTAAGAGACATGATTTGGAGCATATGAAGGACGGGGAAGAGGCCGGAACAAGCAACCACAACATTGAAGACAAACGAGGAAAAGAGGAAATTTCGTCACTGAGATGGCGGTGCCCGCCGTGGGCTGGTTTCCAACGATTGCGATTTCGGATCCGAAGATTCGATTGAATAATATTATATTATTATATTTTTAGGGTTTTGCCGACTGTTTATTTAGGTTATTTCTATTAGTTCCAGCTGTGTATGGCACATGGATTGTGAGACGATGAACAAAATTGGAGAGAGAGAGAGAGAGAGAGAGAGAGAGAGAGAGAGAGTTTTGGCCTATGAGTTGGTAAACTCATAGTTTCGTATATGATTCGAAGACATGGTTGTTTAAATTGTGAGAATTTGATTCTATTTAGTTATTCATATTCATATTTATCATCTTGTGCTTATTTATTATATTTGTGCTCCTTTCTATGATTGATCACCATGTTAGGAATTGCATCTTAGCTATGAATCCATTGTTGTATTCTTGATAGAAACCGAAGGTATTGAACTAGTGATATTTCTTTGTCTTTGTAGTGGATGATTTCAATTGATCTATGTTGAGGAGTGTCGATTAGGGCTGACCTAGGGTTGTTCTGTTTTGTCTTAATTGCATTGAATCAATATGCCAATTGGTCTAATTACTTGAATCCTTAATGCTATTCTTTAGTGATATTGAATAAGGTGATTGTATCACTGCGGATCTCTCAACTTTAGTCAATTAGACATATGTTTATGAGTAATTGATAGATCAATCCTAGGACCATGAATCTCATCCATTGTCAGAGAATTACAGGTCAAATATCTTCTCTACCTTATTATCAATTTACTCTCGGAATTTTCAAATCCTAATTTTCCAGAAAAAGAGAATTAAAAATGAATTTAAATTGAATTTAAAACTCGTTTAGCAGATTATGACCAGAATATAAAATTTGACGAATAATTTTTCGTCCTTTTTCCTCGAAAATTCAAAATAATTATCGAATACTGATATCTTTTTCGTTTTAAAAAAAATCTAATTGATCGAGACAACGGAATTCGAGAAAACTAACATTTGTGAACTAATTACGGGATTCGAAATTCGTCTATTTTGAATTTATTTCCGGGTATGTGTTTACCCAATTCAACACACAATACTCACCAACTCCCACACTTCAGCATACCTCTTCAAAGGCAATCCCTCTCCCCGTCCTTCTTCCTTCACATCACACTCCTTACAATCACTTTCACCAACTCCCTCTCCCTCCATACCTTTGCTGATCAACACCTCATCACCATCATTGTTCTTCCTCACCATCGTCTTTGCTCCCCTTCGATCACCACCAATCGTCACCTCTCGGATCCGCAAGCCGCCTCCATCCCCCTGTTCGGTTTCCGAGAGCGAAGCTGAGCACCAACAACCTCCTTCCACTTCCTTCCTCGGCGAGCAGCTGCACCACATCCCTCGAGGCCTCTCCGGAGCCTCCATCAGTAGCAGCAGCAGCCGGAGGTCGACCAGGGGCCACCCGAGCCCCATCGAGCCTCTGTCGAGCCCTTCTTCTCTCCTCCCCTCCGTTTTCCGTCCATGGATCTGAGTAAGCTTCTCTCCTTCTCCTTCCCCTCCACAATGGTGTAAAGTTCGACCTTCCTAATCTCCTCTCTCGACCTAGGCCAAGCAAAATCAGTTCGGGTCTCCGACGAGCCGAATCGAGCTCCGATCAAACGTTTCCGGCGATTCGACGCCCTCGGTGAGCACTCCTCCTACTTCTTCCCTTTCTTGCTTTTTTTATGTCCTTGGAGTCGGGATGAGTAGTCGAAAGCCGGTCCCAGGCAGCCGGCGAGCTCCCCTCCATCTCTTCCCTTCCGTCGAAGCCAGGGGATGGGAAACTTGGGAGATGATAAACAGTGCTCTCCCATCCCCCATTTCCTCTTGCCCGTGGGCCCCCTTCCCACCTTGCCACGTCAGCCGGCCACCTCACCATGGGGCCCTCTTCTTTTTTTAATGTCCAACTTCGGATTCAAAATGAAATGAGAATGGA
Organism: Persicaria tinctoria; assembly: GCA_037127255.1. Taxonomy (NCBI): domain Eukaryota; kingdom Viridiplantae; phylum Streptophyta; class Magnoliopsida; order Caryophyllales; family Polygonaceae; genus Persicaria; species Persicaria tinctoria. Next base: position 54,267,430 of record JBANSL010000001.1, on the reverse strand, counting down.
AGAGTGGCTTTGGGCCTATCTTATTTTGGGCCTAATTTCTTGGGCCGGATTTTATAAAATCTAATTTTGGGATTTTTACAAAAGGTGCTTAGTTTTGGAAGTTGCTAAATAAGGGGTTCGGTTTGGGGATTTTACAAAATAAAGGGGGTTGGTTTATAAACTCTATAAAATGAGGGTAGTTTGTAAATTCCATAAATGGGCTGATTTTTATAAAATAAAATTGTTGGGATTTTAAGGGAATTGGAAATATTTTATGAAAGTGTTTAAAAAAAATGATATTTAAAATATTATATAGTATTATTTGAGGATTAAAATATAAAATATTATTTTGAGATTTAAGATATAATATTATGGTGATTAAAAGAAAATATAATATTATTAGACTTGGAGATTTAAAAAGGTATTATCGGATTTAAAAAGGGATTTGACGAATATTTTCCAAGGACGAAATTTCTAACTAGTCAACTTGGTTTTCAAATCGGTTTTCGGGACTGACTCGGGAATTATGTGCTCGTTGACTAACTAACATGATTGATGTGAATGATTGTCTAATGTCATGATTTGTGTTGACTAATGGCATGATTGGTTGACTAATAGCATGATGAAATGTTAAGATTATGTATCGTTAACTTATGCGTTGAGATATGATGAATATGATGTACTTGAGCTATGTGATATACGAACATATGGTTATGAATAGATGAATGTGGCTGAACGGAAGGATGAGAACGAGATGGTATTGAGGAATGTGGCAATGTGATGAATGGTTGAACTGGAAGAAATGACAATTGCGATATGGTTGTTATTCTCGTTTAATGATGTATGCTTTGAGTGCTTGAATGATTAGACGTAGACTTATATATGTGTTCTGATATCTATCTAGGTGATACCTTGTGCTATGATTGATGTGTGCCAGACTTCCTTTTATGCTGGTCTGCATAAGCAGGTAAGTCTCTTCGGAGTTTACTCAGATTGAAATAGAGATATTCCCTGCTTTAAGTGCATGATATACTAGGTGCTTGCATTCATAATCAGCATGCCATGTAGTACCATGCTAGGTTGCATTGACCGTTGAGCATTCTATTTCTTTATGCGTATGTAAACAGAACGGCCGTTATCTGTGAAGTAACTAGAGTCTTTGCTAAGGTTAGAGGACGGCCCAGTCCCATCGGGTCCCGTCCTGAGTCAATCAAGTCATGGAACTTCGTTATATTATTAGCTGCCTGCGGGCTTTATTTTTCTTGTGGGGCGGGTTGGGCATGCGTGCCACCCGATTATAATGGAATGCATTCACGAGCTGGCCACTCTCCGCCCTATCGGAAAGGGGTGGAGGTAGGAGAGGGATATACCACTTGGTATTCTGTGATAATGCCTTATTATTATTATGCACTTGATCTTAGGAGCACGTTAGTGTGTTAATGTTCCGCCTTGCATCTAGAAGCATCTTTATTAGGTATAGCGTATATGTGTGCTTAGGGCTGGGATGCAGAGCCAAAGTGGGCATCGATCTGATCCTGCCCACTATCAATTTTTTTAGGTATCCGTTATGCTTACTACTATTGATGCTGATTTGGCTTTATGATCGCGGGGTCTAATATGGCGGAAAGAGAGAGTTGAGATTTTGACTTCACCACTTTAATTACGGTTCGGATTTGAATGGTGGATCATGTTTTGACCCGGCTCTGCTGTGGCACCTCGTTTGTATTATGCTTTACTTCCACTACTTGTGTGACCATTGGTTTTCCACGCTTAGACTTACGGCAGGTACAAGGGACTTCCCCAGGGATTCCAACGATCCCGTCGAACTTAGGGTATGAAATCCCCCTTGAAAACGCCAGTTTAGAATTTCAAACCTTCAACCTGTACTCGGGGCGCAAGATCCTAATGAGGGGTTTCATCCCTTGAAACGTAACCCGGGAATCATAATCCCGGGCCGTTACATATGAGTTGCTAAACTCATTGTTTCGCATGTGATTCGAAGACATGGTTGTTTAGATTGTGAGAATTTCATTCTATTTAGTTATTCATATTCATATTTATCATCTTGTGCTTATTTATTATATTTGTGCCCCTTTCTATGATTGATCACCATGCTAGGAATTGCATCTTAGTAATGAATCCGTTGTTGTATTCTTGATAGAAGCCGAAGGTATTGAACTAGTGATATTTCTTTGTCTTTGTAGTGGATGATTTCAATTGATCTATGTTGAGGAGTGTCGATTAGGGTTGACCTAGGGTTGTTCCGTTTTGTCTTAATTGCATTGAATCAATATGCCAATTGGTCTAATTACTTGAATCCTTAATGCTATTCTTTAGTGATATTGAATAAGGTGATTGTATCACTACGGATCTCTCAACTTTAGTCAATTAGACATATGTTTATGAGTAATTGATAGATCAATCCTAGGACCATGAATTTCATCCATTGTCAGAGAATTACAGGTGAAATATCTTCTCTACCTTATTATCAATTTACTTTGCAATCATAAAGTTGTTTACTTTACATCTTGGTTATTTGTCAGAAATCATTGTTTGTTCATAAGAGTTCTTGTTAAGAGTTATTGAATAGTAAAGTGTTTCTCCCCGTGGGTTCAACTCTAGACTTCATTGCTGTACGAGTAGTTATTTGGTTTATCAAGTCATTGATTTGCTATTCTATTGGTTTTGTGTTTAAGTTTGGATTTTATTACTATTTGGCAAAGGGCGAAAGTGCCAACGACGTTCGTTCCGCACCAAACTTTTGGCGTCGTTGACTGGGAGAAGAAAGGAGTTTGTTTTTCTTTATCTCTTTCATCGATTCTTTTTTTTTTTCCATTTTGTCCTTGAGTCTTTTTTGTCCTTGTATGGTTCAAACTAGATCTTCTAATTCATTGTCTTTGTCTTTTGATTCTGATGTTGAAAGGTCTCTTAGGTTGAAAATGAGGGTCGAGTTTCACACAAGTAAGGAGATGGGAGATGAAGTTCTTAATCCGCCATAAAGGACCCTGAAAAAACCTAAAGGAACCTAATTTGAGTGCTCAACCACTTGCAATTATACTTCCTAATCTCCCTCAGGGTTCAAGATTTGAGTACAAGTCAAATTGGTCTACTATTCTACCCTACTTTTATGGATTGCCTGGGGAGGAACCAAACAAGCATCTTGCTACCTTTGTGAGTGTGTGTGATAGAGTTAGACCCTAAGGCCTTATCGATTTCCAATTGATGTTGAGAGTGTTCCACTTGACCTTGAAAGATTCTTCAAGTGATTGGCTTTATAACCTACCCTTAGAAAGCATTACAACTTGGGTTGAATTGAAGAAAGCTTTCCTGCGAAAGTTCTTTCCTGCGACTCTCCTCAAAAAACTTAAAAAGAAGCTATCTAGTATTGAGCAATCACCTACAGAAAGTCTTTATGAGTATGTTGAGCGGTTCAAGAAGATTAAGGGTAGTTGTCCACAACATGGTATACCAGAGGATAATCTAGTGCTATATCTTTATGAGGGCTTGCTTTACACCAAAAGGAATTTCATCAATGCTACTAGTGGAGGAGATATTTTGGATAAGACACCTCAGGAAGCAATGCAAATTTTTGAACGGTTGGCTAATGCATCGTAACAATATGGGATACACCAAGAAGTTAGAGGATTTCATAAGTTGGATAATTCTAGATATGGTCACAAGGATGATCTAGATAGGCTTACGGGGATTGTGAACAAGATGGCTATGCAAATGAATCAATCTCAGCAGCCTAGACCTTGTGGTATTTGTGGAGATCCAACTCATCCGAATGATAAGTGTCCTTTGATTCAAGAGGATGTCGATGATGTGAATGTTATGGATTATGGACCTCGCTTCAACTTTGGTAACAATGGTTACAATTAGGTCTACAATGCGAACTATCAAAGTGGATTAAATGACAGAGGTCAGCAACAACAAGTTCCTTATCAAAGAGGACAATTTGATAACCATTAGAGAAACACTCAACAAGAGGATATAGATGAGACATTGAGGTTGTTGTTGGACAAGATGGGTGTTCAAGAAAATTTGTTGAGTCAAATGGCTAAGGAGATTGGAGACTTGAAAGCGAAAGATTCGGGGAAGTTGCCATCACAAGTGGTAGTGAATCCGAAGGAAAATGTGAGTGACATGATCCTTAGAGGAGGTAAACAAGTGAATTTGCCCACTAGGAATAATGAAGAGAGGCCTAAGAAAGTGTTTGATGTGGGAGAAGAAGAGGACAAAGAGTCGGAATCGCACTGTATTATTGGCGCCCGCCGCCCTTCACCATGGTGCCCATCGTGCCGTCCTGTGACGGAACCGGTTTTTGACGTTGTTGAATCCCCAAGGAAATCATCTAAGGAGTGGTCTTCTGCGGTTTCAAGACCTGCACCACCCTTTCCTCATGCCTTAAGACCTGATCGTAAATGGGAAGATTAACAAATTCTTTATGACATCTTTGCTCATTGTAAGGTAAATATTCTACTCTTCAATTTGATTAAAACTGTGCCTCACTATGCGAAGTTTTTGAAAGAATTGTGCACAATGAAACGCAAGCAAAGAATGCGAAGGAAAGAAAAGGTAAGTTTAAGTGAAAATGTTTCTGCTTTACTACAGAAAAGATTGCATGAAAAGTGCGGAGATCCAGGTATGTTTACTATCCCATGTGCAATAGGTAATGCTAGCTTCACCAAAGCTATGTTAGACCTAGGTGCTTCAATCAATGTGTTGTCTTATAATTTGTACATGTTTTTTTCTCTCAATGCATTATTTGAAACTGGTGTTACTATACAACTCACTGATCGTTCTAGTATTAAGCCTAGAGGAGTTGTTAAGGATGTTCTAGTTAAGGTAAATGATTTGATATTTCCAGCTGATTTCTTTATTCTGGACATGGAACAAGGTACGCCTAAAAATCCAATTATCTTTGGAAGGCCATTCTTGTGAACGGCTAAGACTAAGATTGATTGTTTTGAAGGTTCCCTAACTATGGAATTTGATGGTAGAAAGATTGAGTTTTCTATATTTGAGCCTATTGTTTCTTCGACTAATGATTTTGTAGATGTTCTTGACTCTAATGAAATTAATCACATGAATGAATCAAATAGTTTTTTAGATGCTTCTATTGAGAATGAATCATTGCATATTGAGTCTTCTAAAAAAGAAAAAATTGATTTAAGGAAAGATGACTTTGAAAGGAGAGTTAAGAATTTGTTTAAGTCACATGACAATGTGTCTACTTCAAATGATTCTATTGATATTCCCTATGAGAAATCGATTCTTAACAATGTTGAGGTTTTTGCAATTTCAGGGCAACCTCCAGGAGTAACTCATTTCAATAAGGAATTGATTGGTGCAAGTGATGGATATATTGGAGAAGTTCCTAAAGTCCCCCCTCTTGTTTTGAAAATGACAAGTGTGGAGGATCTTGATGGGATAACTTGATCAAGAAATGCATCACATCTAGCCAAAGGCGCTTCTTGGGAGACAACCCTAGGTAGTTTAGGTAAAATCATTTCAATTTCGCTTTTAGTTTTTCAATTCAATAAAGTAGGATAAATCATTTCGCTGAATAATGGAGTGATGGTAAGTTAGAACCTTTGTTGTAGTTGAATTTTGCTTGATTCGAATACGGAATACCGTTCTAGACACCACGATGCCCGTCGCCCCTTACACGGCGCCCGTCGCCCCTTACACGGCGCCCGTTTCTTGGTACTATTCACAGACGCATCTGAATTTTTGGTAAATTTATAAGGGTGTATTTCTATCTTTTTATTTTTTTAATTCCGGTTGTTTTAGAATAGTGATAATGCATATTTCATATAGGCATTATAGGTACTTCGTATATTGCTTGTGAAGTATTCGAGTTTGAAATCTAGGCCTTTTTATTGTTCATTCTGCATAATTATATTCCGACCTTGAAGGGACTTTGGAAGAGCTTGAGAGACATGTTTTGGAGCATATGGATGCAAAGGAAGAAGCTAGAGAGGATCAAGGAAGCGCGACATTGGCGATTATTGAAGTCAATCAAGGGAAATCCGTCACTGCATAGGCGGCGCTCGTTGCCATTTGCAAGGCACTCGTCGTGGGCCAGTTTCCAGCGTTTGTGCTTTTGGATCCGAAGACATTATTTCCTATTATTTTTTCCCCATTTCCACTAGGGTTTGACCTACTCTTTGAGAGTCTATATTATATTATTTCAGTTTATTCAGCTGTGGGTTGTGGTTGATTGGTAGCTATTGTGAGACTATGAACACAATTAGAGAGAGAGAGAGAGACAGATATATATATATATATATATATATATATATATATATATATATATATATATATATATATATATATATATATATATATATATATATATATATAGAGAGAGAGAGAGAGAGAGAGAGAGAGAGAGAGAGAGAGAGAGAGAGAGAGAGAGAGAGAATTGGCCTATGAGTTGCTAAACTCATAGTTTCGCCTGTGATTCGAAAACATGGTTGTTTAGATTGTGAGGATTTGATTCTATTTAGTTATTCATATTCATAGTTATCATCTTGTGCTTATTCATTATATTTGTGTTCCTTTCTATGATTGATCACCATGTTAGGAATTGCATCTTAGCTATGAATTCGTTGTTGTTTTCTTTATAGCAAACAAGTGTATTGAGATAGTGATGTTTCTTTGTCTTTATAGTGGATGATTTCAATTGATCTATGTTGTGGAGATGTTAATTAGGGTTGATTAGGGTTGTTCCAATTTGCCTTAATTGCATTGAATCAATATGCCAATTGGTCTGAGTACTTGCGTCCTTAATGCTATTCTTTAGTGATATTGAATAAGGTAATTGTATCCTTGCGGATCTCTCAAATTTAGTCAAGTAGACCTATTTTTATGAATAACTTATTGATCAATCCTAGGAATATGAATTCTAACCATTGTCAAAGAATTACAGGTGAAATGTTCTTTCTACTTTAATATCAATCTACTTTGCAATCATAAATTAAATCTGGTTACTTTTACATCTTAGTTACTACCTACTAATCATTGTTTTGTCATAAGAGTTCTTACTAAGAGTTATTGAATAGAAAATCACTTCTCCCTGTGGGTTCGACTCCGGGCTTCATCACTATATATACTAGTAGTTGTTTGGTTTATCAAGTGATTGATTGTCTAATCTATTGGTTTTGTGTTTGAGTTTAGATTATATTACTATTTGGTAAAGGACGAAAGTGCCAATGACGTTCGTCCCGCATCAAATTCTTGACGTCGTTGTCGGGTAGAAGAAAGGCATTTGCTTTTCTTTATCTCTTTTCAATTACTCTTTACTTTGAATCTTTTTTTTCCTTGTATGATTTTCATTATCTCTTTTCAATTGCACCTGAGAAACCTAACGGAACCTAATTTGAGTGTTCAACCACTTTCAATTAGTCTTCCTGATCTCCCTGAGGGTTCAAGATTTGAGTATAAGTCGAATTGGTCTTCTATTTTACCCTACTTTCATGGATTGCCGTGGGAGGAACCAAACAAGCACCTTGCTACCTTTGTGAGTGTGTGTGATAGACTTAGACCCCAAGATTCTGCAAGCGATTGGCTTTATTACCTACCCCTAGAAAGCATTACTACTTGAGTGCAATTGAAGAAAGCTTTCCTGCAAAAGTACTTTCCTGCGACTCGCCTCAACAAACTTAAGAAGGAGTTGTCCAGTATTGAGCAATCACCTATGGAGAGTTTTTATGAGTATGTTGAGCGGTTCAAAAAGTTTAAGGGTAGTTGTCCGCAACATGGTATACCCGAGGATAATCTAGTAGACCTGGCCACGGGTTACGGGTCGACCCGTGACCCAGCGGGTCGTACGGGTCTGTGACCCGGCGAGTCAATGACCGAAAGGGTCCGAGTCCGCGGGTCAACGGGTTCAAGCGGGTAACAGGTTAGGGTAGGGTGGAGGGTTTTGAAACCCGCTGACCCGGCAAGTCAACCCGTCTTTCCAAAACATATTTTTTTGGAAAATTTATTTTTAATAAAAGAAATTTATAATTATTATGTAAATTATTCTTAGAATAACTCACAATAATACATAAACTAATATGTAATGTGCAATGTGAGACAAATGAACCCCCATTCTTCTCCTTTTATAGACTTGGAAGTCTTCCTTCCATCCCCTCATTTCCAATGTGGGACAAAGACTTCGTCCCACATCGAAAATATGGAGTAATAATGAGAAGGCATGTGGCTATATATATGTATCTCACAATCCCATTTCTTCCACTTCACTTGTTTCCTACATTTCCTACATTGGAAATGAAGTTTGATAAATATATTCTCATATTTTATCCTCTTACATCCCCCAATGAAATTATTGTTGATGAAAGAATTGATATGGAGATATAATCTTCCTACATTTTTAACACTTCATACCAAAGTGATAAAATGTGTTGTGAAGATAAAATCTTCACCTATCATTTATTTATTTATTTATTTTAATAGTCATTTTTTTTAAAATGATTTTTTTTAAATAATCAAACCTGTCGGGTCAACGGGTCGACCCGAACCCGTGAACCCGTGAGATTTTTGGGTTAGGATTCGGGTCGGCCAACCCTGAACCTTGACTCGGCGGGTCGAACCCGTTGACCTGGCGGATCTGACCTGTGGCCACATCTAGCTACTAGTGGAGGAGATATTTTAGATAAAACACCTCAGGAAGCAATGCAGATTTTTTAAGGGTTATCTAATATATGCATGGCAACAATATGAGAGACACCTAGGAGTTGGAGGAGTTCATAAGTTGGATAGTTCTAGAGATGGTCACAAGGACGATATTGATAGGCTTCAGAGATAGTGAACAAAGTGGTTATGCAAATGAATCAATCTCATCAGCCTAGACCTTGTGGTGTTTGTGGAGATCAAACTCATCCGAATGATAAAAGTCCCTTGATTCAAATGGACCTCGCCGCAACTTTGGTAACAATTTCAATCAGTGCTACAATGCGAACTATCAAAGTGGATTCAACGGTAGAGGCCAGCAGCAACAAGTTCGTTTTTAGAGAGGACAATTTGAGAATTGTCCGAGAAACACTCAACAAGATGATAGAGATGAGACATTGAGGTTATTGCTGGATAAGATGAGTGTTCAAAAAAAGTTGTTGAGTCAGATGGCTAAGGAGATTGGAGAATTGAAAGCGAAAGATTCGGGGAAGTTACCATCGCAGGTGGTAGTGAATCCGAAGGAGAATGTTAGTGCCATGATCCTTAGAGGGGGTAAACAATTGAATGTGCCCACTATGAATGTTGAAGAGAGGCCTAAGGAGGTGATTGATGTGGGAGAAGAAGACAAACAAGACTCGGAGATGCATTGTAATGACGGTGCCCGCCGCCCCCTCCTGTGACGGAACCGGTTTTGACGTTGTTGAATCCTCAACGAAATCATCCAAGGAGTGGACTTCTGAGGTTTCAAGACCTACACCACCCTTTCCTCATGCCTTAAGATCTGATCGTAAATGGGAAGATAAACAAATTCTTTATGACATCTTTACTCATTGTGAGGTAAATATTCCACTTTTCAATTTGATTAAAATTGTGCTTCACTATGCGAAATTTTTGAAAGAGCTATGCACTATGAAACGCAAGCAAAGGATGCGAAGAAAAGAAAAGGTAAGTTTAAGTGAGAATGTTTCTGCTTTAATTCAGAAAAGATTTCCTGGAAAGTGCGGAGATCCAGGTATGTTTATTATCCCATGTGCAATAGTTAATGTTAGCTTCACCAAAGCTATGTTAGACCTAGGTGCTTCAATTACTGTTATGTCCTATAACTTGTACATATTTTTGGGTCTCAATGCATTTTTTTTTTTGGGTACTATCTCAATGCATTTATTTGAAATTAGTGTTACTATACAACTCGTTGATCGTTCTAGTATTAAACCTAGAGGAGTTGTTGAGGATGTTCTGGTTAAGGTAAACGATTTGATATTTCCAGCTGATTTCTTCATTTTAGATATGGAACAAGGTACGCTTGAAACCCCAATTATCTTGGGAAGGCCATTCTTGCTAACGGCTAAGACCAAGATTGATTGTTTTGAAGGTTCACTAACCGAGGAATTTGATGGTAGAAAGATTGAGTTTTCTATATTTGAGCCTATTGTTTCTTCTATTAATGATTTTATAGATGTTCTTGACTCTAATGAAAGTGATTACATGAATGAATGAAATGGTTTCTTAAATGCTTCTGTTAAAACTGAATATGTGAAAGATGAAATTGGATTAGGGAAAGATGACATTGAAAGAAAAATTGAGAATTTGTTTAAGTCACATGACACTTTGTCTAATTCAAATGATTTTATTTCTAATCTCTATGAGAAATCGATTCCTTAAAAGTTGAGGTTTTTGCAATTTCAGGGCAACCTCCAAGAGTAACTCATGTCAAAAAGGAATCGATGGATGCAATTGATGGGTACGTTGGAGGAATTCCTAAATTCCCCCTCTTGTATTGAAAAGGGCAAGTGTTGAGGATCTTGATGGAATAACTTAATCAAGAAATGCATCACGTTCAGCCAAAGACGTGAAATAAAGGCGCTTCTTGGGAGACAACCCAAGGTAGTTTAGATAATATTATTTTAATTCTGCAATTAGTTTTTCAATTTAATAAAGTATGATCAATCGTTCGCTAAATTTCGGAAGTGATGGTAAGTTAAGACCTTTGTTGGAGTTAAGTTTTGCTTGATATGAGTACGGAGTCACGTTATGTTGACACGGCGCCCGCCGCCCATCTCACGGCGCCCGCCGCTCATATTCTCTTGACGAGTTCAGATTTTTTGGTAAACTTGGAAGGGAAGTGATTCTATCTTTTATTTTTGCTTAGTTTCGTATTAGGTTAGTTTCTTTATCTTATGTTTATTAGGATTAGATTTATTTTCTTTTTATTCTGTTTTAGGATTAGATTATTTCTTATATATATTTAGGTTATATTTATTTTCTATCGTAGGTTAGTTTATTTACCTTATATCTATTTTTCATCTATCTTAGGATTAGATTGTTTTATCTAGGATTAGTTTCCATATTTCTTAGTTATAGGATTTATGTTTTCTATTTTTCTATTTTTTTATATTTTTCTTTTTGATCGATATCCCTTTCCGACTCATCATATATTTCCATTCCTTATTTTGAATAAACCAAGCTTTCTCCAAAGGAATCTACAAACCAAAAATCCTATTTGAATCCATTCTAAAAACCTAAAGCCTTGTGTTTCAATTGATTCTGTCCATCAAAACACTTTCTACCATTACCCTACATCCACAAAAATCAATCTTTCCCATACCATTCCCCTACCTATCACCTAAGAAGCGGTTGAAACCAAGTTGTTCGTCAAAGTTTCAAGTTTGGAGGTATAAACGTCGGTTATCCAACATTTTCACTCGGATTCAAGGCTCCGTTTACACGGCGCCCGCCGCCCCATCTACGACGCTCGCCGTCCCTACAAAGGGCTCGTTTTTTGGTGCTTTGTAGAGATCTTCTATGTTCGCCTTGCTCTTTTCTCAATCATGAATGATTCTATCAAGAAGGAGGTGTCAGCTTACTTCGATGAGACTGATGTGCTATGTTGGAATGCACTTGGGAAGTGCACCTACACGTCGATCATGTTCTTTGATGAAACCACATTGATAAGGTTGGGCTTGTTTGATTCGGTGATCACTCTGATGGCACATGGAGGGCTGCATGATTTTATTGGAAGAAGAGCTCCTATCTACCCTTGCTTGGTCAAGAAGTTCCTTACTACTTTGGATGTAATCTCGCGCAAGGATGTTCGATTTCGATTAAGAGGAAGAGCTTGTAATTCCTCATATGTTACGATTGGAGTTGCTTTTGGTGTCTCGAAGAGGTGTTCTCAGAAGTGGCAGAATAGCATGCGTGTTCTTGATTCAACAGAGATTTGGAGGAGTCTGACAGCGATGCCTGAGACTTTTAAGAACTTCAGACCTAATGATATGATTACTCATCCCGCTCTTCGTCTCTGTCTGTGGATTTTGGGCTCTACTTTCTATGATTATGAAAGCACTACTGTTGTTGATCCCGGTGTGATTGATTTGATATATTTCCTGACTCTGGAATCTACTATTGTACCAGACTAGGTACTCTTGTTTTTGAGGATGTGTGAGAACGTTCGTGACCAGCGCAGTGAGAACCATCCTCTTGTCACCCCTTTTGGAGGCATGATCACACTTCTAGCAATATTTTATGGTGTTGATGTTAGTAAACTGCAGCCTGTGAGTCATTCTTATACGTAGGACATTTATGCTCTTGTATTTGCACGGATGGTAGAAAAGTTGTAGTTGTCTTATGCTATTGAGAGATTTCGGTGGTTATCTGGACCCCATCAGTCTCATCATCAGTATTTGCCGACTATTTTACCTATGGAGCTGAAATTAGTGGACTTCCGCTTGAGCCATGTTCTTGTTGACACTGATTTACGGAAGCCTGATGATCCTATGACCCCTGCGAGCAATGTTGAAGATATACAGATCAAGATGGCACCGCCTGTTATTCGAGATGCCTCGCGCGTCGCTTACTTGGGGATGAAGTTGACTGAATTTGAGAAGCAGCAGGCGGCTAAATTGATGAAGTTGACAAAGCCACATACGATTCTGGTTGGGAAGATCGATCAATTACAAGAGGCTTGTCTCTTGTTGATGAATTTGATCAATCATCGGTCTAAACCTCAGACCCCGTCTTCACAGTAATTGGTTAGTTATTTGCTTCCTTCAAACCCTTTATTTTATTTTTCATTGTTCCTTTTTGTGTTTCTATGCATTGAGGACAATGCAACATGAAAGTGTTGGGGGGGGGGGGAGAAGTGAAGTGAATTAGGTTAGGTTAGTTCATGTGTGAATTTTTGTTCTTTGTTTTTGGTTTTTAGTTTATTTCTTTTATGTTATTTCCTTTATGTTATAGAAAATGCCAAAAATGGAAGAAAATATAAAATTAAAATGTCAAAAAATTAAAAGGAAAAAATGTAAGTCTTGTTTTGTTGTTTTTCATATTGTGTTATCAAATATTTCCATCTAATTTGAGTTTGTCCTATTTGACTTTATACGGGCATGATCTTATAAATCCCATGGAATTCTGGAATGATTTGACCTTATCTTAAAAATTGATTTTTATGTGAGGTATGATTAGGCATATGTAATTGAGCATGTATGATCTAATTTTGTGAGCATGCTTGATATTCGACAAAAACAATTCCTAGTAAGATATTTTTAGCCTTATAGGGATACATCTATATTCCTTTTGCTTTTCCTGTGTGATTTACTCTTCCTATGCATTTATCATTGAATATTGCCATGGTTATCTATTTTCAAGGCCGATTATATACATGTTCATTTCTTGATAAGTTCAAATGATAGAGACAACCTTTTAGCCACATATTTATCCATGTCTACCTTATGTTATATCTTGCTTTGAAGCCAATTTGAGCCTTTAGCCTATTTTATTGATATCTCCACAAAATTATTATTCCTAGCCTATGATGAGCCTTACCCTTATTCGGGGGGGGGGGGGATTGAGATTTTGAGTGGGTTATGGAATCTATTTTGGAGATTGAAGAGAATGAATCTAAAGTGTGATGTATCGTTTATGGTTTTGAGAAGATGTAATGTTAGGTGTTTATTTATTCCCTCATTTTTATGCACTTAGTATGCATGTATTTTGGGTCAAGAAAAAAAAAAGGAATAAAAGCTTGGACCTAGGAAGGATAAAATTCACCTAGGGGTAAAAGTAAGTTAGAAAAAATCTGAAAAAAAAAAGAAAAAAGAAATAAAAGAAATAAAAGGGCCATGTTATTTTATTTTTGCATAATGAGGAAGAATTGGATTTATGTTGGTTAGAAGTTACATTGGTTGGGTGTTGGAGATTTCATGATATGTGATGTGATGAGATGAGATGAGTTATTGACATATTTTGGAGAATTGAGATTATGAATGATTGTTGGAGTTTTATGATGATATTGAGAGATGGTGTGCATTTGTGAGCTTGAGTATTTTTTAGTTGGTTTGTGTTATGTTGGGAGTGTTGGAGTCTTATTTTTTCGAAATTTATAGCACCACATGACCAAATACAATTCCTTGCCCTTATGTTTCTTTACCAAGCCCCATTACAGCCCCGCCGAATGTAATCTTCTATGAAGGTTTCCATTGAGCGAAAGTTCTCTTGATGTCCTTATTTTTTTGCCTTGACGTATCCGGTGGAGATTTTGTGATATAAATGTCAATATTTGAGTCGATGCTTGTATATGAAATTGAGATGAGTGTATGCTTAAAGCCTATACACATGAGAGTGAGAGATACACACTTTATCCATGGTAAGCAACTTGATCCCATATATACATGTTATGACGTTTATGTGCCTTGATTATATTTGCGTTATTGATGATGCTGCTTTTGATGAGTAAAGTTATGAAAGAATTTCCTATGGGATGCGTAGAAGATGTTTTTGTCTTATGGTTGCTTGAGGACACGCAAGAGTTAAGTGTAGGGGGGTTTGATAATGTATATTTCATATAGGCATTATAGATACTTATTATTGCAAATAGGTAGTGGTTTTGCTTATGTTTAAGCCTTTTTAGTGTTTATTCTGCATAATTAAATTCCAACCTTGAAGGGACTTTGGAAGAGCTTAAGAGACATGTTTTGGAGCATATGGAGGCAAAGAAAGAAGCTAGAGAGGAGCAAAGAGGCACCATTTGCATGGCGCCCGCCGTGGGCCGGTTTTCAGCATTTGCGATTTTGTATCCGAAGACATTATTTCCTATTATTTTATTCCTATTTCCACTAGGGTTTGGCCGACTCTTTGAGAGTCTATATTAGGTTTATTTAAGTTTATTCAGCCGTGGGTTGTGAGACTATGAACACAATTAGAGAGAGAGAGAGAGAGAGAGAGAGAGAGAGAGAGAATTGGCCTATGAGTTGCTAAACTCATAGTTTCACCTGTGATTCGAAGACATGGTTGTTTAGATTGTGAGGATTTGATTCTATTTATTTATTCATATTCATAATCATCATCTTGTGCTTACTGATTATATTTGTGTTTCTTTCTATTATTGATCACCATGTTAGGAATTGCATCTTAGCTATGAATTCGGTGTTGTTTTCTTGATAGCAAACAAAGGTATTGAGATAGTGATGTTTCTTTGTCTTTGTAGTGGATGATTTCAATAGAACTATGTTGTGGAGATGGTGATTAGGGCTGATTAGGCTTGTTCCAATGTGTCTTAAATGCATTGAATCAATATGCCAATTGGTCTAAGTACTTGAGTCCTTAATGTTATTCTTTAGTGATATTGAATATATAAGGTAATTGTATCCTTGCGGATCTCTCAACTTTAGTGAAGTAGACCTATGTTTAGGAATAATTGATAGATCAATTCTAGAACCATGAATTCAAACTATTGTCAGAGAATTACAGGTGAAATGTTCTTTCTACTTTAATATCAATCTACTTTACAATCATAAATCTGGTTACTTTTACATCTTGGTTACTTGCTACAAATCATTGCTTTGTCATAAGAGTTCTTGTTAAGAGTTATTGAATAGGAAATCGCTTCTCCCTATGGGTTCAACTCCGGTCTTCATCGCTATACTAGTAGTTGTTTTGTTTATTAAGTGATTGATTGCCTAATCTATTGGTTTTGTGTTTGAGTTTTGATTATATTACTATTTGGTAAAGGGAGAAAGTGCCGACAACGTTCGTCCCGCGTCAGTTAGTTTTAAAATTTTCTATATATTTAGGATTAGATGTTATTCTTTTTTATTATTTTAGGATTAGAATTATTTTATCTATCTTTAGGATTAGATATTAATTTTTATCTTAGGTTAGTTCTATCTATCTTTTATCTATTATTATCTATCTTTAGGATTAGATATTATTTTTTATCTTAGTTTAGTTCTATCTATCTTTTATCTATTTTTATCTATCTAAGGGTTAGATTGTCTATCTAGAATTAATTTTCATTCATCTCAGGATTAGGATTTATCTTTTATCTATTTCTATTTTCTATTTTATTTATCTATTTCCATTTTTTTTGTCTTCTTTTTGATAGGCGGATCCCCTTTCCGACCCACCATAAATTCCAATTCCCTATTGTAGATCAATCAAAGCTTTTCTCCAAGAAAACCTATAAACCCCAAAGAGCCTACTTGAATCCATTCCAAAGAAGGTTGGTGAAACCAAGTTGGTTGTCAAGTTTCGACTTGGAAGAGTTTGGACGATGTTTGTTCAATATCTTTGCTCGAATTCATGTTCTGTGATACACGGCGCCCGCCGCCCCTTACAAGGCACCCGATGTCACTGCAAAGAGGTCGTTCTCGGTTCTTTTATGGAGTTCTTCTGCGATCTTCTTGCTCTTTGTCAATCATGAGTGGATATGGTAAGAGAGACATGCCTGCCTACCTCAATGACACTGAAGTAAAGTATTGGAATGAGCTTGGGAGGCGTGTTTACATGTCTACTAAGTTCTTTGATGAGGACGCATTGAAGAGGTTGGGTTTGGTTGATTCAGTTATGACTTTGATGGCACATGGAGAGTTGCGCGTTTTTGTTTATAGAAAGGCTATCTCCGACATATCCTCGCCTGGTCATGGAATTCCTTGCCACTTTGGAGGTAATTTCGTTCAAGGATGTTCGTTTCAAATTGAAGGGAAAAAGTTATTATGCGTCGTATGCTTTGATTGGTGCTGCTTTTGGTATTTCGAAGAGGTGCTCTAAGAGGTGGGAGCCGGCTATGCTCGCTCTCGACTCTGCAAAAAAACCGAAGGAAGCTGACATGGATGCCTGAGACCTTTAGGGACTATCGACCTGATGATATGATTGCACACCTCGCTCTTCGTCTCTATCTGTGAATTTTGGGTACTACCTTCTATGGAGCTGAGGATACCATTGTAGTTAGTCCGGGCATGTTCGATTTCATGCATTGGTTGACTCCTGAGTCTACTAAAGTACCAGATTGGGTGCTTATGTTTTTGAGAATGTCTGAGAAGGTCGTTGCTCATCACCGTGGAAATATCCCTACGGACATTGCTTTCGGCGGCATGATCACACTCTTCGTAATCTATCATGGCATCGATTTGGATTCCTTGCAACCTGTGAGTACTTCATATACTTGGGACATTGATTTACCGGTGTCTACCTGGATGGTTGAAAAGCTACAGTTACCATATGATATTGAGAGATTTCGTTGGTTCTCTGGGCCTAAGCAGACTCATCATCAGTATCTGCCTACTATTTTACCTGTCGGTCCCACTTTAGCCGATTTCTGTAAGAGCCATGTTCCTGTTGATATCGAATTTCGGAAATTTAATGATCCTATGACCCCTACGAGCGATATTGAGGATATGCATATTGAGATGACACCACCCGTGGTTTGTGATACTTGGCGCATCGCCTACCTGGAAAAGAAATTGACTGATTTTGAGACGCAGCAAGCAGCTAAATTGATGAAGTTAACCAAATCTCATGTGATCTTGGCTGGAAAGATTGATCAACTACAAGATGTTTGTCTCCGGTTGATGGATATTATCAATCAGCGGGCTAGATCCCAGACCCCGCCTTCAAAGTAATTGGTTAGTCATTTGCATTCTTCAAACCCCTTATTTTATTTTTCATTGTTCCTTTTCATATATATGTTTATCCATTGAAAGCAATGCAACATGTAATTGTGGTGGTGGGGGCGCGGGGGGGGGGGGGGGGGGGGGGGGGGGTAGTGAAGTAAACTAGTTATTTAGATTAGTTCATGTTTAATTTTTTTTTTCATGTTTCGATTTTTAGTTATTTTATTTTATGATTTTTTCAATTATTATGTAATTCATCCATCATGTTTATGTTAATTGTTATATAAACTGTCAAAAATGAAAAAAAAAATAGAAAATGTCGAAAATTCCAAGAAAAAAAATATTTGGTCTCATGCATTGCATATTGTGTTATCAACGATATCCATCTAATTTGAGTTTGTCCTATTTAACTTTATACGGGCATGATCTTTTAAATCCCATGAAATTTTGGAATGATTTGACCTTGTCTTTAAAATTGGTTTTGATGTGAAATATGATTAGACATGGGTAATTGAGCATGTATGATCTAAGTTTGTAAGCATGCTTGACATTCAACAAAAATTTGTCCTTGTGAGATATTTTTGACCTTATAAGGGATACATCTAGACCTGTCAAAACACAACCCCACCCAGTGACCCGAGCCGAACGCCCGAAAAATTTCCGACCCGAACTCGAAAAATCGAAAAATTTTCGGGCAATTTGGGTTTCGACCTGTTTACCCGATTGACCCGTTAATTTTGACCCGATTTACCCAATTGACCCGATGACCCGATTGAACCAATTGATTTATAATTATATATAATTAAAATTTTTATTATATAATTAAAATTTATCGCAAATTTATCAAATCATGATTTTTTTTAATTTAAAAAAGAAAAAATTGACAAACCCGAAATCGACCCGAAATGACCCGAAACCCGGTCAAACCCAGTTTCGAGTCCACCCGGAAATATCCGGAACCCGTTTTACCCGAGACCCGACCCGAACCCGACCCGAATGACCTGTTTTACAGGTCTAGATACATCTATGTTCCTTTTTCTTTTCTTGTGTGATTTACTCTTCCTATGCATTTATCAGTGAGTATTGTCATAGTTATCTATTTTCAAGACCGATTATATACAAGTTCATTGCTTGGTAAGTTCAAATGATAAAGGCAACTTTTTAGCCACATTTTATCCATATCTACCTTATGTTATATCTTGCTTTTAAGCAAATTTGAGCCTTTAGCCTATTTTATTGATAGCTCCACTCAATTATATTATTCCTAGCCTATGATGAGTCTTACCCTCATTCCGGGGAAATTGGGATTTTGAGTGGGTTATGGAATCTATTTTAGAGTTCAGGAGAAAGAAGCTAAAGTGTGACTATTATGGTTTATGGTTTTGAGAAGATGTAATGTTATGTGCTTATTAGTTCCCTCATTTTTATGCATTTGTTCCTATGTATTTTTCTCTCAATTAAAGAGAAAAAAAAAGAGTCAAGTTTATTTATTTTTGCATAATGAGGAAGAATTGGATCTAAGTTAGTTAAAAGTTAGATTGGTTAGGTGTTGGAGATTGCATGAGTATGTGATGATGTGATGATGATGAGTATCAGTTTATTGATATATTTTGAGAGTTATGGTTATAGAAGATTTTTGGAGTTATTATTATGTTTTGAGAGATGTTGTTTGTATGCGAGCTTGAGTATTATTGAGTTGGTTTGTGTTATGTTGGGAGTTGTTGGAATCTTATTTTCCCAGAATTTATAGCACCACATGACCAAATCCAATTCCTTTCCCTTATGTTTCTTTACCAAGCCCAATTACAACCCCGCCGAATGGAATTTTTATAAAAGTTTCCATTGAGCAAAAGTCCTCTTATGTCCTTATTTTTGCATTGACATATCCGGTGGAGATTTTGTGATATAAATATCAATATTTGAACTGATGCTTGTATATGGAATTGAGGTGAGTGTATGTTTAAAGCCTAAACACATGAGAGTGAGAGATACACAATATCATTGGTAAGGTTGGATTTTTGAGCATGCAAGCAACTTGATCCCATATATACATGTTATGACGTGTATATGCCTTGATTATATTTGCACTATTAATGATGTTGCTTTTGATGAGTAAAATTGTGAAAGAATCTCTTGTGGGATGCATAGATGATGTTTTTGTCTTATGGTTGCTTGAGGACAAGCAAGAGTTAGGTGTGGGGGGATTTGATAATGCATATTTCATATAGGCATTATAGGTATTTCTTATTGCATTTAGATAGGAGTTTTGCATATGTTTGATTCTAGTTTCATATATTGCTTGTGAAGTATTCAAGTTCGGAATCTACGCCTTTTTAGTGTTTATTCTGCAAAGATACATTCCGACCTATGATGGGATCTTGGAAGAGCTTAAGAGACATGATTTGGAGCATATGAAGGTTGAGGAAGAGGCTAGAGAGGAGCAGGGAAGTACAACATTGAAGACAAACGAGGAAAAGAGGAAATTTCGTCACTGAGATGGCGGCGCCCACCGTGCTTCAGGCGGCACCTGTCGTGGGCCGGTTTCCAGCAATTGCGATTTCAGATCCGAAAATTCTATTTCCTATTATTATATTATTATATTTCTAGGGTTTTGCCGACTCTTTATTTAGGTTATTTATATTAGTTCCAGCCGTGTGTGGCATATGGATTGTGAAACGATGAACACAATTGGAGAGAGAATGAGTGAGTTTTTGCCTATGATTTGCTAAACTCATATTTTCGTGTGTGATTCGAAAACATGGTTGTTTAGATTGTGAGGATTTGATTCTATTTAGTTATTCATATTCATATTTATCATCTTGTGCTTATTGATTATATTTGTGTTCCTTTCTATGATTGATCACCATGTTAGGAATTGCATCTTAGCTATGAATCCGTTGTTGTATTCTTAATAGCAACCGAAGGTATTGAAGTAGTGAAATTTCTTTGTCTTTGTAGTGGATGGTTTCAATTGATCTGTGTTGAGGAGTGTCGATTAGGGATGATCTAGGGTTGTTCCGGTTTGTCTTAATTGGATTGAATCAATATGTCAATCGGTCTAATTACTTGAATCATTAATGCTATTCTTTAGTGATATTCAATAAGGTGATTGTATCCCTGCGGATCTCTAAAATTTAGTCTAGTAGACATATGTTTATGAGTAATTGATAGATCAATCCTAGGACCATGAATCTCAACCATTGTTAGAGAATTATTGGTGAAATATCTTCTGTACCTTATTATCAATTTACTTTAAAATCATAAAGTTGGTTACTTTACATCTTGGTTATTTGTCATAAATCATTGTTTGGTCACAAGAGTTCTTGTTAAGAGTTATTGAATAGTAAATCGTTTCTCCCTGTGGGTTCGACTCCAGACTTCATTGCTATACTAGTAGTTAGTTGGTTTATCAAATCATTGATTTGCTAATCTATTGGTTTTGAGTTTAAGTTTGGATTTTATTACTGTAACGGCCCGGGATTATGATTCCCGAGTTACGTTTCGAGGGATAAAACCCCTCTTTAGGATCTTGCACACCAAGTACAGGTTGAATATTTGAAATCAAAGATTAGTAATTGAAAGTGGTATTTCGCACCCAAAATCGTAAGGCCCGTTGGAGACCCTGGGGTAAACCTCTATACATGTCCAAAGTCTATGACGCGGGAAATCCATTTGTCATGCAAGCCACACAGTTTCGAAAACAACACAACGAGTGTCGCGGCAGAGCCGGGTCAAAACAGAGCATAAGTAGTATGAAATCCCAAAAGTATAAATTGGTGAAGTTAGAGTCTCAAACTCTCACTCCCCGCCATACGAAAGGACCTGTCATAACAACACATAATCGATCAGTGGAACGGGTACCTGAAACTATACCATAAAGTCAGGCCAAGAGTTCGCCTACGGGCCCTAAAGACCGCGTTAAGGACATAATATGCATATACCTAGAATAAGGATGCCTTAATGCAGTACTAAAATCTTAACCACACTATCATGCTCCTAATTCATATATGCAGAATATTAAGTAAGGCCTTAACAAATAATACCAAGTGGTATATCCCTCTTCTACCCCTCCCCCCCCCCCCCCCTCTTCCCGATAGGGTGGAGACTGGTCAGTTCGATGCTATAGCATATCAAATCTCATCATCATATCGTATCTCATACTCATCTCGTATCTCATGATATATAGATATATAAATGACTCAAGGAGGACAACACCCGATGAAGCTGGGCTGCCCTATGACCCTAGCGAGGACTCTAGGACTCACAGATAAGGACCATTCTATATTCAAACGCATACAGAATAAGAATGCTCATTCATAAGTGCAAGTCCTAAGCATGTTACTAAATGACATGCTTTTATGCATATGCAACACCTACATACTATATGACACATCAGGCAGGAGGTCATGGTTACTGAGTAATCCTCGGACGACTTACCTGGCTAGAAGATAAGCGAAAGAAGAATCCAGCACACAGTAGTCACGAGCACATAACATCACCGAGGTGGTTTCATGGGCGTCGAAGCTTCGATCGGAGTTCTGGGCTTCGTTAGTGGCTCGTGATGGCTCGTCGGACCGAAAGTTTGGTTCGCGACCGAATCGGGCGGCGACCTTGAAGGTGGAGTTACTGGAGTCCAATGGTGGTGGCTACAGCTTGCGATGGCTCCGAGGGATGCTGCTATTGTCGTGGTCTCAGAAAGGGAGGTCGGAGGAGTGAAGAAGAGTTGGCGGTGGTGTTTTGAGGTGAAGATAGGCGGGAGGTGCGGGATGGTGGTGGTTTGTGTGAAGAGCAAAGGGAGGTGACGGATGATGGAGATGAAGAGAAAGGAAGAAGCTGGAGGAATGAATGAAATGAAAGAGGGAAAGGTGAAGTGATGGAAGGCGTGTAGAATAAGAGGAACGAGAGTAGCTGCGGTTGCAGAGGGTAAGGAAGGGGCGATGTGATGTGTACAGACGGGGAATGTGACTGGTAATAAATGCGGGCATTAGTCAATTTAAGTACCTGGTAATAAATTCCGAATACGCGAATTTCAAATCCCGTAATTCGTCCCCGAATGTTAATTTATCTGACTCTCGCTTTCTCAATTAATTATATTTTTTTTTAAATCGAAAAGGATATCGTCATCCGAAATTATTTTAAATTCTCGAGGAGAAAGGGACGAAATTATTGGTCAAATTTTTAGATTCAGGTCGGAATCCACTTTACAAGTTTTAAATCTGATTTAAATTCATTTTTATTTTCCTTTTTCCAAAAAAAAATTAGGATTCGAAAATCCGAGCCTTTACAATTACTATTTGGCAAAAGGACGAAAGTGCGAACGACGTTCGTCCCGCACCAATCTCTTTGGACGTTCTTTTCTGACAAATTTGGTTACTTCACAGTTTTTGCAGAAGGACTCAATTTCAACCCCTACCACTCGATATCAACTTGCTAACCCGATATCGAGTGACTCCCAACTCGACGTCGAGTGTTCTATTGTCTGTTTTGCAGGTACTTCCCAAATTTTGACTAACTTCAGTCGATATCGTCCCACTGAGTCGATATCGAGTGAAACCCTTGAGTCGAAGCTGAATGTGATTGCATCGCTGCTTAGGATCCGCTGACACACTTCCTCGTGGATTCCATCCTGAATACCCTACCACTACAATGGGAGGGTTTCTTGTAATTTATTTGTGTGGGCTAGGAAATCGGTTTGATATTTATATTATATATTTATTTCACGCTAGTTTCTCTCTTCAACAGTACCCATATCCTTTCTCTTAGTCTCTTCATTATAGACAATATCATTCACGGTTGATAAGGACACAACACCATCCGGTGTAGAGTTGCTCATGGTCACCACCAGAGTCTCCCTAGTGTCAGGCAAAGAGCTCAGAAACAATAAGGTCTGCAACATATCATCTAGGACCAACTTCATAGATTTAGCTGATTTACAAGCTCCTGAAACTCGATCAATTAAGTGCTCAGTTATAGGCTTTCCATCCTTGTACTTCAAATTTACAAGCTTCCTTATCACAAAAGTTTTACTCTGCGCAGACTTCCTCTCATATATGGATTTCAACTTCTTCCACAAGACATGTGCATCAGTTTCGTTGCTTATATGCTGATAGACATTGTTATCAACCCATTGTTTGACGGTTCCTACAGACTTCCGATGCAGCTTCTCCCAGTCTTCTTCAGACATATCAGTTGCCTTGCAAAACCCAAGCTTAATCGGATCATACGAATCCATGTAGTATAACAAATCCTCCATTCTCGATTTCCAAATCGAATAGTTGGAAGATGTCAACTTCATCATTGTACCAGCAAAATCATCTGACTTGGTCGTCACTTCCGCTTCCAAACTAGCAATCAGGCTCTGATCTCACTTGTTGGGATCAACAAGACCCAAACACGGAGATGAATCGGGAACCTAACAACTGAAGTTACAATCCTGCTAATAACCAAGTTCACAAATTTATGAAACCACAAACACAATCATACCAAGCAACACAAGTACACAAGCAAGAACACAAGGATTTAAGTGGAAAACCCACTCTAACCCGGAGGATAAAAAACCACTATCGCCCGTAAGAGCACCAAAATCAACTAATCAACAAAATGGGTACAAGTGTTCATCACTGACAAATCTCACACGTACAAGGAGACACCGCCAATTTCACTCAAATTGGTACAACACCATTTTCACCAATTAGGGATTCAAACGAGAGAGTAAAAGCCGACAAATACGAGTAGGCTTACCGAGAACTCGAGGTGAAAGAACCCGAATGAGACAAAGAAGATCTACTCACTTTCTCACCACTTTTCCCCTCTTTCTCCTTTCTCCCTCCTTGCTTTTTTGCTCTTATTTTGGGGTCACACTTTCAACTTTCAAGAAGGTAGAAAGCTTCTGCTGCTTGCTTGCTGCTCTCGTGCTCTCCAAGCTTTTGCCTTTTTAATTCTTCAAACAAAAGCCAACAAATGGCTTTTACTTGGGCTGGACAAATGGGCTTTTGGCCTAACACATCGCACGACTGATTGAGGACCTCGCTACAAAGGTTAGAAATAGAGGAAAAAAGAGGAGGTGTCAAATCTAGAAAGCGTTATGAGAACAGAAAGAGTTAGACGATCATGGCGAGAACGGAGAATGGAGGGAGGAGAAAAGTGGGAGGGTTACAAGTGGCTAATTTTTTTTTGAATATTCTTAAATGGAATATAATTACAAAATTAGATTTTATAAAAGATATATTACATCAAATTTCATTTTAATATTATTCCTTCCAAATCGTTCATGTCAATGCATATCAGTAGTAATATAATATATAGTACGAAGTATAAAATGATACGGAGGGAGTAGAAAAAAAATAAGGGTAAAAAAGTGGCCGTCCATCACTGTTTTGGCATCACTCTTTGAAATGAATAAAAGCATATACACAGAATCTAATGCCACACTTGCATCTCTGCTTGCAGCATGCCACATACAAGTTCGTGCATTCATCATCCATCTTACGAAGTTTGTTTACGTCATTCCAATGACGACATATCGTTATGCATCAACCCTCCTTAAATCCAACAAACGTAGAGTACCTTGTTTTTTCTTTTTTCTTTTTTCTTTTTTCTTTTTTGTAAAGGTGCTCATCGGATCGGACGGATACAACGCCTAACGGGTCCAATCGGGAAGGCGATGGGTGCTCGACCACAAGCCTAACCCAAAAAAGTCATGGTCGACGCATTCGGATCACCCGGCGTAGTGGGGAATTTAGGAATTTTTATTAATGGTGGCTGAATTATTTTTTTAAAAAAATTTCAAGTTTAAGATTGTATCTATATATACCATTGACACCTTTCATCCTGCTTATTTGTTGAATTGCACTTAAAACATCACTATACTGTTTTGCGCTCTTAAGAACCTACATTACCAATTGCAATGTAACACTGAACTTCAAAATTTTACAGCTAAACTACAATATCATTTAATTAATTTTTTGAAATATGCAGAACTACTGCTCCCACAAGCACAAGATTCTAACCGACCAACTATGAAATTATGTGCAAAATTATAATGGTGGTTATTCATAGTAAAGTATAACAAATTCACAAATTCATTGTCACAACCACAATCACAAACCACAATTCCGAATCACAAACAAAAAATTCACAAATCTATTTCTCACCACAATCACAAACCACAATTTCAATTTTCAAGTCACAAATCACAAATACACAAATTTATTTATCACAAACCCTAATCGAAAATCCCCAAATTGAGTCTCATATTCCTCAAATCTCAACTCCACAAATTCTAATCAAAATTGATTCACAATCAATCAATTCAACTTAAAAACAATCAAATTAAAAGGTAGAAGAAGAAAAATAAATTACCTTTTGAAGTTTAGATTGAAGGATTGATTTTCAAAACTAGAGTGCGAGGGCGTCTCGCCGCCCAGGGGAAGGCTTCTCGTTCACAGGTCCGGTCAGAGGCAGAGATGGCAGCGGCGCCATCGGGTCGGCCGGAGGGGAAAGTGGCAGCGGCGGTCAGTGGCTCGAGAGCTTATCACGCTCGCTCGCTGCGCCGACGGGTCGCTCAATGTGTCGTTGTCGTCTGTAAGAAGAAAAAAAACATATGCAACAAAGGGAAAAAAGGGGAAGGCTGAGATTCAAACCAGGGATGCCCCACTCCCCCATTAAACGCATCACGTGTCCTATCCGCTGAGCTAACTGGTCTTTGTGATTTCATTATACTTCACTTCTATATATTATTAAATTAAAAGATATATAAAAATATACATATACCCTTATTTTTTGCTAGCGGGGGGGATTAAGTCACCCCCCTCCCCCCCCCCCCCCCCCGCCCGCGCACACATCCGCCACTGACCCGGCAGGTTGCCAGGTCGACCAGTTGCTAGGTCGACCCGGGAGGTTGAGAAATTTGGGCTGAATTGACTGGATCCCTAGTTGAACCGTCTGGTTGCCTGCTTAAACAAAAATTGTTTTTTTTTAAAAAAAATGACTATCTAATTAAAAAAAAATTATATGAAAATATTATATATTTTCAATTTTTAATATCAATTTATTCATGGGAGAAAAATGTTAGAAGATTATATATCGGAATATTTTATCTTCATACCACATTTTATCATCCGCTCCATTTCGATGTAGAAGAAAAACGTAGGAATATTTTATATCTTCATACCACTTTATATCATCCACTTCATTTCGATGTAAAATAAAAACGTATACCACTTTCTTCAATAACTTCCTCCATACCTTGTAGACTCTAGTGGCATGGGGTTTGCTCATGAACCCACATGTCCAGGTTGAAAGTCACTTTTCAATATACGTTTTTATAGTTTAGTGAACCAAAATTATGATATTTTAGATTAAAAATAATATTTTAGTTTAAAACAACGTTTTTTTAGTTCAAAACACAGTTTTTTGTTCAAAATGGCGATGTTTTAGTTTAAAACTATGTCATTAATTCCTATATATTTTTTCACTTTAAACGAAAAAACTGATATATTTTAATCTATAACAACATTCTTTACGTCTAAAAATATATTGGTTGAAACCTACAAATTTAATAATATAACTTGTTGTTCTCTTAGCATTAATGTGTAACAAGATATGTAAAAACTTGAAACATACATAATTTCTTATATAGTTATCGAATTTGATTATATAACCTCTTGCTTCGAAGCTTTTGGGTTAAATTATATTACCAAAATATCAAATTAAGTAAAATATAAAAGCATTGTGATTTATTAGAAAGACATTTGAAATAATTACAGTAAGTTGTATTTAACTTTCAAAAGATCATAACTTTTTACTCGGATATCAGATTGAGACTTATTATATATCAAAATGAAGCTATCGATGAGTTGAACAAATATAGGTGGTTCGTCGGATGAACGTGAAGGGGGACGAATGCTCCCCCTCGCTATACATACATACATACATACATACATACATACATACATACATACATACATACATACATACATACATGCATACATACATACATGCATACATACATACATACATGCATGCATGCATGCCATACATACATACATGTGCATGCATGTATGCATGCATGTGTGTATGCATAATTTATATATTAAAATATACCACAATTTACATAATTTCATTTATTAAAATATCTTAATTAAAAAATAACCTTATGACTTTGCAATTTTGATAAAATAGGGAGAAATAATTTATATATATAAATGAAACGTGAGTACTTTGTGCATAAATAAAAATTATTATAAAAAATAATTTATTTAAATCAATAACAATTGTTATATTAAAAAAAATTATAAGAAAATCGTGTATGGCGCATGTAATACGACTAGTATATATAATAAAGGAGAAGTCGTTTGTGACATGTGTTGACTTCTCCTTAATTGTAGTATTTTTAACCAATTGAATTTTCCCCATTAATTAATGCAATATAACAATTTATATATTATATATATATACACACAATCAAGATAAAATTTTATAAATTTTTTTTTTATCGAAATCCACATAATCAATATAGAAATATATGCTTAAGATAAGATTTTACCCAACTTAGTTAGATATCAATATATTTTTAAAAGATTAATATAAAATTATATGCTTAAGATATATTTTACTAAATTTCATTACATATCTATATATTTTTACAAGATTTTACCCATGTTTGTGAAATATGGATATATAATATTATATCTCTTTTATTGATAGTCGATTAAACATATTGGCAGAAATTCATTAGTTAAACGGTAGCTATGACAAGAATTATTTAAATTTTCAAAAATAAAATAATATATTGTAGTGGTAGTTAGAGTTAATGTATAATTATAAGTTATTTTATACATTTTTAAAATCAAACAAATTAATATTACAAAAATCACACAAAAGTGAGGGTAATTGACTATTATATTGCTTAAACTAATTAAACTTACCAACAAATGTTCATTTTTTCAATCTATATATATATCACATAAGCTTATCATATGCAAATATATTTTTAGTTAATTTTTTTGAATTCATTACATGCTCCATTTTTTAATCAATGAATTCAATTGAAAACACACTGAATTAACATTAATATTAAAATTAATATATAATTTAAATAAAAAGTATTTTTTTTATATAATGGGGTGGCATCATCACATTAATTATAGTTTTTTTTCTATAATATATTTTATATTTTATAACTAATAGGTTTAACTAAAAACATAGAATTAATATATAATTTATACCTATATGTATATCTTTATGTACTAGAGTGGATCATTAACTTACTGATCCCCCACTCTTCAATCATCCTTGTTGTCTATAATGTTGAAAAGTTGTGTGAGCCACTCCGAACCCCTCACTCCAATGTACTTTCAAACTTGACGTACCTTGTTAGGACCGGGATGGTGGTCTTCGGCCCAACTCTTTCCTTTCTCATCAACTCTTCCTTCCATGGTAGCGCAACCATCTTCTTCACGTTGTCCTGCTGCTGGAGGTGTCGACGTCGAGGCTGAGGGTGTCGGCGCCGAGGCATCTGTAGCTTTTTCAACATTCTGCGGAAACATTTTAGCCTCCAGGGGTGTCGATGCCGAGGGTGAGGGTGTCGGCGCCGAGGCATCTGTAGCTTTTTCAGCATGGTGTGGAATCGATGTCAACAGAGGTGGGTTGACGTCGAGGACCCCATCACTACTAGAATTCTGCTATTTAACATCGGGTTATTAACATCGCTCAGAAAAACATGCCATGTTATACAGTTTTTTAACATCGGTTTTTAAATTTGAGATGTAAATAAAAGTATAGGCATCGTCTCATTTATTTGACCGATGTTAAATATGTGTTTTAAAAAAAAAATTGAAGGCGCGGAAGTAAACTTGAATTCATTTGAACACCCGCTTCCACAAATATCCGTACGATTTTAGGTTTTTAGAAGACGGTACTCTCTTCTTTCTTCATTCTTCATTTGCAAAACCGACCCCTCGCTCCACCTCCTCCTCCCGCCACTCTCTTCACCAATCCACCTCCTTCTCGCCGGTGACTCGCTCCACCTCCTCCTCCCGTCTCCTCCCTTCGCAAATCCGCCCAGATCTGTTCTTTCTTCTCAGATCTAAACCCATACACGCCGGATTTAGGGTTTAAAGCTCTTCGCTGCAACTTCGCTGCTGCGACTTTGCGCTTGTGGAATTGTTTCGTGGAAGACGAAGAAGAAGATGAGAGAAGAAAGAGGTTCCACTTTGGTCTACCTCCTCGTGGTGGTTCTCTGTTTGGTCGCCTTCGCCTTCTCCATCGCCGCCGAGCGCCGTCGCAGCCGTGTATCTCCCTAGCTCCCTCTCGTGCTTGCAATGAGGTACCATCATTTGTACTTCTTATTTTCATCATTTGTAGTTCCGAGTCCTTACTACCACTCTCAAGAGCAATGAGGTACCATTTTTGGGGGTAATGCGGGATTTGTGGGCTTCTTTAGGGTTTTTGTCGACTTTTGAAATTTGAACTTTTCGTTGATTACTCTATTAGCAGGGGATATTTTGAAATTACTGAGACCTGTTTTTAGCAGATCGGCTTATTGTATGTGTTGTTTCGTCAAGTAGAACTGCGTCTTCATTCTCTATATGGAGGGATTTCGGTTTCAAGATTACAGTTGTGGCTTTGCAGAAGTGATTGATATGGAATATATTTAGTACAAATACACCAACATTGCTTCCTTATTGTGATCCTTGTTATGGTTTCAAATGTAACTGTAAGCTTCATGTTTTCCCTAATTGATGATATTTCAGCAGCCATATGGATTTTATATTGTATATTTGTAGTACCTCTCTGTGTTTAGAGTGCAATTTTTATGGTTTTGGGCTTCTTGTGGTGGGCAGTGATCCAACCGCCATAGTAAGAGCTTGGAGTGAAATCATAATCTCCTTAAGTTCAGGGAAACAATCATTCCTACCCATCTATTGAAAAATGTGGCTCCTTCTAAATGTCGAAGATCCATTTTTTCTATAGTGACTAAAAAATTAGAAACAGAATTCACCAAGGTTTTGAGTTTCATAGTTCTAAAGCTTCAACATAGTCTGCTTGTTGAGGCTACTTCTTGTCTGTCTATTATATAGCCTTGTGGTATTTTTTTCTTCAATACCTATCAGTTTTATTTTGGGGTCACTCTTCGCTACAAGTATGAATATAACTGTTGCAAGCTCTTGCTTTCTTGAATACCTATGAGGTGCCAACTTCAGTCTGCTTTGTTGTTGATCTATGTAGCGGTTTGGAAATCAGGAAATATTTTTGCTATCATATGTGATGCCTGCTGTCACATTAAGGGCATATGAAATGAATAAGATACCTCTTTACTTATATGAATTTGGTAGCTTTTTGTGCCCATATTGCCATCTATGATGAAACTTTGTTTCAATTACGAATGCTATTGGATGATTACCTCCAAGATAAATAAGAAGCAGATCCTTGAAAAGGTGAAGGAATCTGTTTCTAGCTAGTTTGCAAGCTACATACCCTCACTGAAATTATTTTATAGTGTCTGATAATGTTATCTTTCTTTCACTCAAATTCAGCATCATTCTTTTGTTACTTTTTCTTATATCCCTGCTTGGTTCAACTCCATTATGTGGGTATATATATATGATATCATTTGAATGTGTACCTCTTGGATATGTTTGTTCCTCTTTGCATGAATATTGGTAAAAAAAAATCCTTTATTTTCAATTGTGCAAGAATCGTTCCTTGTGTTCTGATATGGTGTTTTTGTCTTCTGCAGCTACAAGAGCTAGCTGGGCAGTTAATTAATCTTTGGGAATTTAATGGATACTCCAGATGCAGAGCGACATCTTTTTGATCACGTGGCGTGTAACCTGTCAGCCTAAGTGGATGAAGTGACCATTCTTGGGGCTCTTGCCCTTGATTTAGTAGAACAGGTATGATGGGGCTCTGTTTTGACTCGAAAATTTTTATTCATCATTTTATGGCATGATTCCTTATTTAGATCATTTACATGTTAAGGCTGAAGTTGAAGTTGAGAGACTTGATCACCCGAAGTTCAGCCGGATGAAGGAAATTGCATTTAAGAAGCAAAGCAAACTCGAAGATATATATGCTCGTGCACATATAGAAACTGACACTGAGGCTGCTAGAGAGAATTTTGGCACTGATTGATAGATGAAGGGAAAGTTGAGCCTTCAGAGCTCATTGCTGATATGGATAGTCATATTATAAAGGCCAAAGAAGAGGCTCTTAGCCGTAAAGAAATACTGGACAGGGTTGAGAAATGGATGTCTTCATGTGAAGAAGAGAGTTGGCTTGAACACTAAATCCGGGTAATCCTTCCTGCCTTCTTCATTCCTTTAGGCCCACTGTTGATTAAGCCTAGTTGGTGCAACCAGATTTGCATTCATGTGATCATTGATAAACTAGTAAAAAAATTAATATAAAAACCGATGTAACACACCCTAATATATAACTTTCTCGTTAACGACCTGTCAAGTGTGCATAGTTTCATACACCTATATATATATATATATACATCATATCTCCATGACTACATACAATACCTAACACTAAAAATAAAAGTCTGCAAAGTGGTAAAAAGTCATAAATATGATTAAATAGGATGGCCCCTCTCAATCTGATGCTTGCAATTGACTAAGTTAGCCAGTTCATCTTTATTAGTAGTATTGATTGTATATATCTGTGCTTTGGATTTGATTCAGAGCTAGCTTATAATTTGATGTTCTTGTTCAGTCCCATTAAAGCTTTCAGTGCTGAGCAACTGTCTCTCTTCTTAGTCCTTCCTTTTCATACTGATCAAGAAAATGAAATGTTTTAGTTACGATCCAGTTTTATACCATCTAGCTTGAAATGCTTCTCTAGGCCATCACGGGTCTATGCTTTTATTTTTGCTTGCTATTGTAAGACTTTAGGTGAATACTTTTTGATGGTCAGCTCTAAGTGATTAATTTTTGATGGTCAGCTTACTATTGCAGTTAGTTTAAGATTTCATAAAATTGTTTATACTCTATATATCTTGCACAAACAAGGGCAAGTTTTGTAAGCTTCACACTATTGTCTTTTGCTATTAGTTTATTTCCATTGTTTCTTTGATTCTTAATTTTCACATTCTATTTTTGCTGTTATGTAACAAATATTCTATCTAATTTAAAGCCTATTAGCTCAAATGGTAGAGCGTTGTGTTCAAACACAAAGATGCGGGTTCAAATCCCGTGTAGGCTACGATAATGAAAAAAAAAACCGAAATATGTCATTTAACATCGGGTAATAGCCGATGTTTTCAAAAAAAAAAAAATCGATGTCTATGTGGGGGATGTAAAAAGTCAAAAGTTTTTCACATCGGCCAGAACCCGATGTCTTTGTATGTTATAACATCGTTTTTATTTTATAATCGATGTTATAGGATAGTAAAGACATCGGATTTAAAAATAGAAGCGATGTTATAACATACAAACACATCGGGTTCTGGCCGATGTAAAAAACTTTTGACTTTTTACATCCCCCACATAGACATCGATTTTTTTTTTGAAAGACATCGGCTATTACCCGATGTTAAATAGCAAATTTCTAGTAGTGCATATTTAGCCGTTGTCGTGCTCTGGATTTCCACTTCTTCATTATCCAAAGTAACCAATAAGTTGTTGATTTGATCCTTCGTGGGCGTTGGCTTCTTGGCTATCATCTCTTGTGTAAGCTCCTCACATGGAATGACGTCCATTCCTGCATATAGGGCATTGACCTCCATCCTCCTTACCTCCCTCATAGTCGGATTAAAATGAAACTCATTTACCTTATCGGCTATGGTGAAAGTAAGTAGGCCATTCTTGACGCTAATGTTCGCATCCGCCGTGGCCAAGAAAGGTCTACCCAAAATGATTGGCACGGTGGGATCCGGTTCCATGCTCTGGATGGCCTGGAGCTCGATAGAAGTTGTGTCCGCCATAGTTTTGTTAGGGTTGATGATTGCCCCAAGTGTTTTGGTTTCCTCCTTGGCTAGGACCTCCCACATAATGAGCATCCTCATATGTCTCGGCTAGGTGTACTTGATCGGTGTGAGGGCATTGGACCGTGGTGTGGGAAGTAGATCCACACTCAATGCATGCTTGATTCGCCGATAGATGTCGAACTTGCTTTTGTATCTTTCTCACTTGATCCTTCCTAAATTTCTCGCGAACATCTGGGTCAATCTCTTTAGATGGTTGATAGAGAGCCATAGATGGTGGGGGCCTCATATCCGAGATTTTGGAGGTCCCATAGGTGTTGTCATACTCAACCAAGCGCTCTACCTCTTCCCATGCTTCCTCCGGAGTCATCTCAAGGAACCGGAGGTTGGTGTGAACATGATAATGCATATTTTAGATAGGCATTATAGATATATTTAGTTTAGTTAGGTTGCATTTCTTGCTTGCTTTGTTGTTAAATTGCATCTTGTGTTTATTTTAGAAAAGTTCGGATTCTGCGCAATTTTGTGTTTATCTCGCAGATGGAATCGGAACACATTTGGGAGATGCAATATCTCGAAGAGGAACACAAGATACATGGGAAGGAACAAGGAAGAAAGAAGCAAGACGAGAAGAGAAGCCCACAATAGGAGTAACAAGGCCACGGCAAAACAACGTGCCGCGGGCGCCGCTCCAGGTGCTGCGGCCGCAGCTGCACCCGCCGCAGCGGGAAGCGAAGAAGGCATTTGCGGCGGGCGCCGCCCCACTTGCGGCGGCCGCCGCACGGACAGCCGCGCGCCGTTTTGATGGAAAAAACCCTAGTTTCTATTTTGTTTCTTTGAGGCCGACTTGGATGTTTTATTAGGCCACTTTTATGTTATATTTCATTACCTTTCATTCTATTCATACAACCATTAGACTTTTGAGAGATTTGGAGCTATGTCTTCCATGAGGAACTAAACTCATCTATTCTGCCTGCAATTTGAAGCTTTATTCGGATTGATTGTGAGTTTCTAATTCTCGCTTCTAGTTTCCTATTTGTGAATGCTTCAACTTCTTTGTGCTTGATTGATTATTGATTTGTTCTATCTTGTCTGGCCAACTCGTTAGATCAATTCAATCGCTAAGGTTTTGTAGATTCCTGATTGTGAACCTTAACCTAAGTGGCAAACTTGTTCCTTTAGGGCTGATTGAACTAATTGAATAGGTAGGAAGTTGAATGTGTTGTTAAATCCTTCTTTAGGGACTGCAAATACCTTGGCTAATCTCTGAACTTAAAGCTATCAATTGGGTTAAATCCTTCTTTAGGGACTGTTCGATTGATAAGGGTTTCTAGGACTGATTGGACTAGTAACTATATTAGGTCGGGACAAGGGCATTCATAGGAAACATAATAGGACGAGAAGAAGTTACAAGGATCGCTTCAATCCAATAAAGTGGAAAATTGTAGGCGGAATTGCTTCTCATAATTGTCTAAACCAAAATTCACTTACTCTGCGTTCGTTACTTTGCTTCAAAACTTTCACACAAAAACCCCCCTTCTTGTTACTTAATCGGCATTAGAGTCACACTTGAATCATAAATTTCCCTGTGGGATCGACCTCTTGCTTATTACTATACTAGTTATAGGTTTGAGTTTCTTTGGCGGAATCAACGACAGGTTTTCCCTCCGTCAAATTTGGCGCCGTTGCCGGGGAAATTTTTTTTAAAATTCTTGTGTGTTTTTAGTGTTGATCTTGGTGTGGACCGTCTTATAGGGTCCATACCGTTTGCTACTAATTCTTCTCTGTAGAAAACATTGCAGAGATGGCGAACCGCACTCTTAAGGAGCTTTCTGCTCCTGATCTGGCACAGCAACCCCTGGCAATCCAATACCCTGCGCTAGGAGAAGGAGTAAACTTTGAGCTGAAGTCAGGGGTAGTTCATCTTCTACCCAAATTCCATGGGCTAAGTGGGGAGGACCCCCACAAGCATCTTTCTGAATTCCATAGGGTGGTGGTTGGAATGAAACCAGCGAATGTAACTGAAGAGCAAATCAAGCTGAGAGCCTTTCCCTTCACTTTGAAGGATGATGCAAATGAATGGTTCTTCTATCTACCACTTGACTCTATTGCTACTTGGGCTGAGATGAAAAGAGTCTTCCTAGAGATGTACTTCCCTGTAACAAAGCTAAATGCTTTGAAAAGGTCTATCAGCAGCATTGAGCAGTACGCGACAGAGTCTATACATGAGTACTTTGAGCGCTTCAAGAAACTCTGCGCCAGCTGCCCATGCCATGGGTACTCTCAAAAGGATCTGGTTCTCTTTTTATTTAATGGGTTGACTGATATAGAGCGCAAGACGGTGAATTCCGCTTGTGGAGGAAACATGCTGAATAAGAC
The DNA here is from genome assembly GCA_037127255.1 of Persicaria tinctoria. NCBI lineage: Eukaryota > Viridiplantae > Streptophyta > Magnoliopsida > Caryophyllales > Polygonaceae > Persicaria > Persicaria tinctoria. The sequence goes on along the minus strand of JBANSL010000001.1, from coordinate 54,231,568 downwards.
ACCTGCCGCAGCTTGGGAGGTGTTTAGGGAGCTATCTGAGGGCTCTAGACAATTTAACAAAAGCACTCGGGCTAGGGGTGTACTCGTTGTTGATGCTCCTGTGGCTGCACTTCAGACGGATATGGCAGAGGTGAAGGAGATGATGAAACAATTGATCCTTGATAGAAATCCTCAACAAGTGAAGGCATGTGGTCTCTGCAATCAATTCACCCATCCTATGGACATGTGCCCGCTCATACAAGATCCTAATGTTGAATTGAATGCCATTGGGAATTTCGATCAACGAAGGCCTATGCAAGGCAATTATGGAAATCCTGGGTATTTCAACAACAATAATTACAATAGGGGCTATCAGCAAGGCTACGGGAACTACCAACCCTCTTTCAATCAGCAAGGGGGGCAACAGGAAAGGCCTCACCAACAATATGAACCTCGACAAGGAGGTCAGCAGCACTCAAATAAGGACAATGAGGGCTCAGTGCAGAAACTGACAGAGCGGATGACAAATCTTGAGAATCAACTGAGTCAGCTCATTCAGGTCTTAAGTGCGAAGAAGGCAAACGATTCAGGTAAGCTTCCATCGCAAACGGTTGAGAATCCTAAGGAGAATGTCAGTGCAATAACGCTCAGGAGTGGCAAAGAACTGATTGCCACAAATCAAAAGGACGATGAGGAGATGGTGGATGCGGAACTAGAAATAATTGAAGACGAAAACGGGCGAACTGTCGTGCGGCGCCCGCAGCAACCCTTGCGGCGGCCGCCGCAGATCCATGCGGTGCCCGCCGCCAGAGAACGATTTCAAGCCGCGCCCGCTGCAGGTGATGCCCAGCAAGTTGCGGCGCCCGCCGCACCATCTGCCGCGCCCGCCGCAACGGTACCCGTTGCCGATTCTCCTCCTGGTGAGTCTTCTCCCTCACATCTTTCTTCTTCTTCTCCCCCTTCTTCTCCCTTCCCCATGGAGCCTCCAAAGCCCATCCCGCCTTTTCCGGAAGCTTTGAAAGACACACGAAGATATGAGAATGACCAGGAAATCTTCGAAACATTCGGTAAGTGTCAGGTAAACATTCCTTTACTCAAATTAATTAAGAGCATTCCTAGATATGCTAAATTTTTGAAGGAATTGTGCACCATCAAGAAGAAGCAGAGACTGAAAAAGAAGGAAAAGGTAAGCTTGAATGAAAATGTTTCTGCCATGTTGCAAAGGAAATTGCCTGAAAAATGTGGAGACCGAGGTATGTTTACAATTCCATGTGCAATTGGGAATACTAGATTCAAACAAGCTATGCTAGATCTAGGAGCCTCAATTAATGTTATTTCCTATAACATGTACATGTATTTGGGTTTGGGTGCTCTGACTGAGACAGGGGTTACAGTGCAACTTGCTGATCGATAAAAAATTAGGCCAAGAGGTGTTGTTGAAGATGTGTTGGTTATGGTGGATGATTTGTTTTTCCCTGTTGATTTCTTTGTTTTAGATATGGAGCAGGGAGCCCCTGAAACACCTATTATACTAGGAAGGCCATTCCTGAAAACTGCGAAAACGAAAATTGATTGTTGTGAGGGTCTATTGACTATGGACTTTGATGGAATGAAGATAGAATTTTCTCTCTTTAATCATGCTAAGCTTTCTTCTGAAAGTTCTGTAGATATGCCTATTGCTGACAATACGGATCGCAACAACAATTTTCGTGATTTGTTAGGAACACCTAAGGAACATAGTTTAGGCAAATTTGAACCTCCTAACAAATTGAAACCGTTTGTGATTCCAGGACAACCCCCAGGCATAGCTCATGGAGAGGAGCTAAGGGTAATGGCTGAATGTTGGAACAAAAAGCTACACCTTTCAAGGGTGCCCGCATTGGTCAATGAGATAACCGGTGTTGGTGACCCTGGTGGAGGAACATAGGCCAATCAAGGGCCCTCACGTCGAGCCAACGACTTGAAACAAACGCGCTTCTCGGGAGGCAACCCGAGGTAAGTTTTTCTTTCCTTTTCCTTTCTCTTTTCCTTCACCCTGATTATATGTGATTTACTTTTGTTGTTTTTAATGTTTCATTGAGGACAATGAAAACTTCAAGTGTGGGGGAGAGGAATTTTATCTATAGAGTGCATTTAGTTAGATCATATTTAATTTTCTGCACCATGTTTAAGTTTAAATAAGTTGTTGGTTAGATTTATGGTTGTTTAGTTTTCATTTATTTCAATTTTCGTTTTCAATTTTCGGCAATAAAAAAAAAAATAAAAAAATAATTTCGAAAAATATTAGAAATAGAGCATGCATTGCATACATATGTGTTATTCAAATACCCATCTTGCTTAGTTTGTCCTCTATTGTAAATTTCAAGCATGATTCATAAAAATCCCATTGAGTTCTGGATGTTTTGATTATTATTTCTATTTGATTTTTGTGGAACATGAGCTAGCAAATATAATTGAGCATGTATGATTGAGCTAAAGTATGATTGAAGTCCTAAAAACATGACCTGTGAGGATGTTTGGCCTTATTTGAACTATTTTGCTCAATGGTGTGAATTACTCGCCTTGTGTTGCTACCTCTTGGCATTGACTGCAGTATCTATTTTAAAGACCGATGCACATGTTTGTTGCTTGCGGAGTTTATGTTATATTTTGAGTCTTATTATCTGAATGTTTGCATATTTAGTGAATAAGGTGGCAATGGTTGATGCACTTAGTAACCGGATCTATGCATGACACCCATGGGTATGATTCGCGCAAAAAGGTGTTGAAAACTATCCACTAGGAAAGAAAACTTAATCATTGAGTAACCGGGTTCATTCATGACACCCATGTTTGCAACTTGCGTCAAAAGGTGTTCAAGTGGACTTCATATTCATAGTTGAGGTGTTGATAGACCGGGGCCATTCATGACACCCATGTTTGCGCTTCGCGTAAGGAAAGCACCAAGACAAGAAAAAGAAAAAAAAAGAGAGAAAAGAGAAACAAAGAAAAAGAAAAAAAAAGTGTTGCATTTTATTTTCTTTATGGTGTCCCGCAAGTAATGACATTTCGGTAGAGAATTGGTGATATGGTGGTCAATGTCTATGAGCTTAGTGCATTATTGGTTTGAGTTGAGAGTTGTACTTAAAAGCCTAAACACATGAGTGAAACACATATTTCTGGTGAGGTTGGATGATGTCTACTTCTAAGCTTTGATCACTGGAATACATGCTATGACGTTTGTTTGCTTGGTTTATGTTTTCACCTGCTATGATGTTGCTTTTTGGTAATGTTGAAACTTGAAGGGATTTCCTGTGGGATACATTGATTCATGTTCATTCTATCATTGCTTGAGGACAAGCAAAGGTTAAGTGTGGGGGAATTTGATAATGCATATTTTAGATAGGCATTATAGATATATTTAGTTTAGTTAGGTTGCATTTCTTGCTTGCTTTGTTGTTAAATTGCATCTTGTGTTTATTTTAGAAAAGTTCGGATTCTGCGCAATTTTGTGTTTATCTCGCAGATGGAATCGGAACACATTTGGGAGATGCAATATCTCGAAGAGGAACACAAGATACATGGGAAGGAACAAGGAAGAAAGAAGCAAGACGAGAAGAGAAGCCCACAATAGGAGTAACAAGGCCACGGCAAAACAACGTGCCGCGGGCGCCGCTCCAGGTGCTGCGGCCGCAGCTGCACCCGCCGCAGCGGGAAGCGAAGAAGGCATTTGCGGCGGGCGCCGCCCCACTTGCGGCGGCCGCCGCACGGACAGCCGCGCGCCGTTTTGATGGAAAAAAACCCTAGTTTCTATTTTGTTTCTTTGAGGCTGACTTGGATGTTTTATTAGGCCACTTTTATGTTATATTTCATTACCTTTCATTCTATTCATACAACCATTAGACTTTTGAGAGATTTGGAGCTATGTCTTCCATGAGGAACTAAACTCATTTATTCTGCCTGCAATTTGAAGCTTTATTCGGATTGATTGTGAGTTTCTAATTCTCGCTCCTAGTTTCCTATTTGTGAATGCTTCAACTTCTTTGTGCTTGATTGACTATTGATTTGTTCTATCTTGTCTGGCCAACTCGTTAGATCAATTCAATCGCTAAGGTTTTGTAGATTCCTGATTGTGAACCTTAACCTAAGTGGCAAACTTGTTCCTTTAGGGCTGATTGAACTAATTGAATAGGTAGGAAGTTGAATGTGTTGTTAAATCCTTCTTTAGGGACTGCAAATACCTTGGCTAATCTCTGAACTTAAAGCTATCAATTGGGTTAAATCCTTCTTTAGGGACTGTTCGATTGATAAGGATTTCTAGGACTGATTGGACTAGTAACTATATTAGGTCGGGACAAGGGCATTCATAGGAAACATAATAGGACGAGAAGAAGTTACAAGGATCGCTTCAATCCAATAAAGTGGAAAATTGTAGGTGGAATTGCTTCTCATAATTGTCTAAACCAAAATTCACTTACTCTGCGTTCGTTACTTTGCTTCAAAACTTTCACACAAAAACCCCCCTTCTTGTTACTTAATCGGCATTAGAGTCACACTTGAATCATAAATTTCCCTGTGGGATCGACCTCTTGCTTATTACTATACTAGTTATAGGTTTGAGTTTCTTTGGCGGAATCAACGACAGGTTTTCCCTCCGTCAGAACATTAATCCGATCCTTTGTTGCCGAATTCAGCCCATTGAAAATGATCTCTTAGAGCACATATTCGGGTTGCCCATGCGTAGGGCATTGACGTTGAAGCTCTTTGAATCTCTCCCATGCCACCGCCAAGTCTTCCACTCTCAATTGCTTGAAAGTAGTGATTTTTTTCCTTAGCTCCGATGTCTTTGAGGGTGGGAAGAACTTGGTTAAGAAAGAATCATGTAGTTGATCCCAAGTGGTGATGGTTTGGGTCGGCAAGCTATCTAGCCCATGAAGTGCCTTCCCCGCAAGTGACCATCGAAAGGTCTTAAGCCTCACATACTCCAAAGTGTCACCATGAGCGATGGTGTCACAAATATCCAAGAACTCGCACACATGCTCCATAGGGCACTCCGTTGGTTTCCCTGAAAATTGGATCTTCTTGACCATGGCAGTGAAGCTTGTCTTGATCTCAAAATTAGCGGGAGCTTCGGGGAAGACAATAGGTGATGCGGGCACCCTAATAGGTGGGTGCATATATTGCCGAGCATTGCGAGGAATCCTAGCAAGTTGTTCCTCCACTTGACGTTCCCTCTCGGCCTCTTGTTCTCGAGCAAGATTGACCTCTTCGTTCTCCCTACGCAGCCTCTCCATCGTTTGCTCAAGGGTCTCAGAGTCGGCCATGATTCCCTTTAGCCATTCTCTTAAATGAAAGTAACGCTCCGGTTCGTCTAAAGCCTCAAACTCTATTATGCGATCAGTGCGTCGCATACACCTCCCAAAACAAACACAAGAAGCAAACAAGTAGCGTTAGAAAGCAAGGGGGAGGTGGGCTAGTCCCAACTCCGAAAATCAACTGCTCTAGATGGTGATTGTTACCCTCCCCGGCAACGGCACCAATTTGTTAGGATGGGAAATCAACCACAAATAAAATACCTCAATTCCCACTATATAGATAGCGGAAGTCGGGATCGTTCAACTGGAGAGAGGACATCACTTTCTAGTGTAGTTCCTGTTATCTAACAACACACAAAAATCAGTAGCAAGAGCGGTTGATATCGACTAGAGAGGTTGATATCGAGGGGATGGTCGAGAGAAGTGATGAATGTTGAGTGATCTTTTGTTTTCCAACAACGAAATAGAACAAAAAGCAAAGGATTTTAGGGATGTAAACAATATAAAAAGAACTTCCAAGGTCAAGGGATAACCACAACAACAACCATGTATAAACCACACAAGAATGATAGAACAAAGATCATGTTTTTATCATCAAAAGATAGCTTTCGCATACTTCACAAATAGACAAGAGGCTTTCGCATAAAACCTATTCGTTCTACCTTTTCTTAATTAGATCCCTTTATCTTTCGTCAAAGATCTCTAATTACTATCCAAATTCATAATTGAATCCACTTTCGCTTCATAATCATAAACATGGAATTTTCCTCAACTTTCTCAAATGATTTAAGCACAAGATAGATGATGATAAACTCATAAAAACATCATAGATTCAAGCTTTCATACATGGCTATTATTGGGCTCACCCAAACCCTAGAAGAAGAGGAACTACTCACACATAGCTATAGAAAATATGCTGAAAATTGAATAAAACATAATCTGAAATTGCATAAAATCAAACCTCAAAACCAACGTCAAAACCTTCACCCAAAAACTACAAACGTACGTGCCTTCTTTGCTGTCAATTCAGCGTGTGATGTGTATTGTAATTAGCCTCTAATTGGCTTTATTTAAAGATAGAAATTAAAACTTAATCTCCAAGGAATGAGATTTTATCTTAAGAAAATAATATAATCTATCTAAGGAAGGATAAAATATCCCAAGTCTATCTAACTAAAAGATCATAAAAGGAATTTAATAGAAACCCTAATTAAAAAGCCCAAAAATCAATTAAATCAGCCGACAAAATTCTCTCGCAGATTCGCGCAGGGTATCGGCGCCGAGGGTCTGGGTGTCGGCGCCGAGGGGTTGTGCACTTACATTAAGCTCTAAAGTGCATCCAACCTTTTCCAAATCGATCACCTCCAAAACCTATAAAATCACACCAAAGCTTGTGTAGACTCCATATCTTGCAATATTAAGCATAACTACACATTTTCCTTACTTTCCCAACATAAAACCTAATGAAAGGACTTGAATGAAATGAAAACATGATGTAAAATAAGACTAAATATGCGGACATCAAAACACCTCGTACATAGACTTTCTTGTCATCAAGCCATAACTAAAGAATAACCACTACCTACAACACATCCTTCAAGTCTTTGCCTTCATCAAAAAGCAACATCATAAACGCAAGTGGTCTAAAAGAATCAAGCAATCAAACGTCGTCACACATATATAAGAAACTCTAAGATAAAGCAATTGAAATCCAACCTCACAAGGATATATGTGTTTCACTCAACTCTCAATGTGTTTAGGCTTTGAATAACATCTCTCAACTCAATCCTTAATGCAAAAAACTACATAGACATTGTCATTTATATCATCAATCTCTCCACCGGAGATGTCAAAGCAATCAAAATCATCAAGAGGACTTATGGCTCAATGAAAGACTTCAAAGAAGACTTCATTCGCCCGGGTTGTAATGTGGCTTGGTGAGAAATAAAAGGTATGGAATTATTTAGGCAAAGTGGTGCTAAAATCCGGGAATCAAGACTCCTAAACTTCCAACTCAACTCAACCAAACAACTCATCTCAAAATTCAGCACTTCTACCAAACTCATCAACAATCAAGATCATCAACCCATGAAAATACTTCTCAACCAACAATTTCATCTAACTCTCACATATAATAAACTAGGCTCTTAATAAACACTTTTTTTTTCTGCATTTTTTTTTCTGCATTTTTTTCGCCGACATTTTTTTTTCATTCTTTTTTTTTCTTTCTTTCGGCAATAATACATATATATAAATTTTCGGAGCCTCTAAAATATAAGAACAATATGATGAATAATGCACAACCTTACGTAATTTCGCTCAAAGCATCTCAACAATGCTCAACAACTTAGCTTCTTCTCCGTCAAACTCAACTCAATCAAATTCCAACCAACTCTACATCCTAATTCCCGGATTAAGGGTCAAGCTTATAATCGGCTAGGAATTAATTTTGTGGAGCTAACAAAGAATAGGCCAAGGTTCAAAGGGCTTCAAACAAAGATAACCTCTGATCCGCCTGATGGGCATCACGCCTTCTCCTCTATGCAACCAACATCTTCAGACACTTCTTAGTACATGGACACTGGTGCCACCTCCCACATGAAGAACTCCGCAGGTAACCTCTCATCTATTTCCTTTAAGGGCCCTGCACACTCTATTATCGTCGGAAATGGTGGTCGTCTTTCCACATCGGGGATTGGCCACGCCAAATTACATACCCCAACCCACCCACTACACCTCAACAATGTCCTCATTGCCCCAAAGATTGTCCAAAACCTTATCTCTATATGTCGGTTCACTACCGACAACAACATTTCCCTTGCGTTTGATCCCTATGGTTTCTCTATGAATGATCTTACTACGGGGGTTACTCGCATGAGATCTAACAGCACTGGGGAGCTCTACCCTGTCACACAACCTCCTGCGTCCAGTCAGTCGTTCCCGGTCGCCCTCTCGGCATCATCATCCAGCCAGTGGCATGCACGCCTGGGCCATCCCAGTGCTGCCATTCTAGATGTCCTCCGTTCCCAGAGTCTTGTCACATGTACTAAAGACCCACGCTCTTGTTTATGCTCTTCCTACCAACTAGGCAAACATGTCAGACTGTCGTTCCAACGGTCTTTGACCTCTACCCTTGCTCCCTTTGATATCATTCATAGTGACATTTGGACCTCTCATGTGCCTAGCAAGGAGGGTCACAAGTACTACCTCTAATATCTTGATGATTACACTCATTTCTTATGGGTCTTCCCGTTGCATTTCAAGTCCCAAGTGTTTCTTGTCTTTGCCAAATTCCATGCCTACATCAAAACACAGTTTCACACATCCATCAAATGTTTCCAATGTGAAAATGGTCGTGAATTTGACAACAAAGACTTTCACTCTTTCTTTGCCACAAGTGGGATCTCCTATCGCTTGTCTTGCCCCTATACTTCTCGGCAGAATGGCAAGTGTTGTAGGAGGAAATCGAGAATGCGAATTAAATATGAATAAAATAAGGCAAACCGATCGGATCCCATCAAATAATGTTCAAGACTCCCTCCCGATGTAGTAAGAGAAAGTCAGGTTCGATCCTCGAGGAAGCTGGTCAGCGGATCCTAGGCAGCAGAAGAATCTCACTCGATTTCGACTCCGGGGAACAACTCAATATTGACTTTGGGCAGTTTTCAGCAAGGCAGTCGATTTCTGGTCAGAGTCACTCAATATCGACTTAGGTCAGTCAATATCGACTGGTTCTTCCTCAAAATCGACCTGTTCAGAGACACAAACGAACAGCGATCTTTCTGGATCGAAGGTCAGAAGTCGATATCGACCTATAGGAGGTCAATATCGAGTAGGGCAACAGTAACAAAAATAAAGAACAAAGCTTTGGTAGATTTTGCAATAAACTTTATGTAAAAGAAAACTTCCAAGATCGGGGTTTACAACGACAATAACCAAGCATGCATAAGGCAAGATAAATAACGATAATCATGCAAATTGCATCGAAGGATCAAGCTTTTGCCTTTTCCAACAATTAGACAACTCTTTCAAGAAACCCTAATTGTATCTACCGATTTTATGTTTACAATCCAAGTTGTTAGCATGGATCTCCATTGAATGGGTAATAAACACATAAAAGGTAGTAGATGCTCAAGACAAGATAAAAGTCGGATATTTACCTCAAACACGCAGGGCTATCGTCGGGCTCACCCAGACCCTATAAGTGGGTGGACTACTCGCTCTTCATCGCAATCACAGACATTGTTGAATGAAAAGAAACTTGCATTAACTATATTCAAAGTCTTTACAATCCCGGCCCTCCAACTTTCGTTGAATGCCAAAACCCTAAAACCTTTGAACTCCTAAACTTCTCTGTGAAACTACTTCTTTGAAATTGAATTGAATAAAAAACCAGCCCTATGGGCTTTATTTATAGGCTTCAAATCCTTGCTAATCAAGGTAGGAAATTCTATCTATATCTCTATCTACCATAGAAGAAATAATTCTACTAGAAATAAATATATCTAAATAAGTAAAACTAGATAAATCTTTAGGGTAATTAATTGTTCAACCCTTAGGATAAATAAAAAGATAAAAACATAAATATCTAAAATCTTCATGTGCCGGAATCTTCTCTCGGAAATATCTCAATCGGATTCGGGATAAAACTTTAAGTAAAGATCGGAATCGACCCGGACCCGTCGCTGTGAGTTGGTCGATATCGACCAAGACATGTCGATCTCGAGTAACTTTTCTCGACTCTTCCTCTCTGCTACTCGATTCCGGTTCCTGGGATGAAATCGAGTCGATTTTTGGTCGATATCGACTAAGTTAAGTCGATATCGACTAGAATATTCAGCTTCTTTCCGTCCTGACTCGGTTTTGGTTTCTGAGGAAGATATTGAGTCGATTTTGTGGTCGATATTGACTTACTGAGGTCAATATCGAGTTGCCCTTTTCTTCACTTCTTGCTTCTGGTCCATATCGGTTTCACTTTTGAATTTTCAACCAGATTGAGTCAATATCGACTATGATGAGTCGATATTGACCTGTGCTCAGTTTCTCGTTATGTGCTCAGCTTCTCGTTTTGTTCTTTAAACGCACTTTCCCGAGTCCTCGTTCGTCGGATTGACGCATATGAGCATGCGTTGGAAAGCTCTTTTCGAGGGCTACAACTATCATGAAGACATCAGAACTTGACTTAGAATGATGTATGCCGAAAAATGGCCTTTTCTTCAGCTGTACCATCCTTAGCTTCTTCATGAGTTTCCTTTAAGCTCTAAAGTGCGTCCGATTTCTGAAAAATCAAACAAAAACTAGTGTAGACTCCATAATTTGGCAAATAAGCGTAAACTACATAGATTATGTATAAATCTAACCCAAATGCATGAAATGTATGCAGAAATCGATATAATAGTAGATATAAAACATGGCATAAAACCTGGACATCAGCAAGGCTGAACGAATCATCAGAACCATTACCAACATGATGCGCTCTCTCCTCTTCCACGCATCTACTCCCCTTCCCTATTGGCCTCACTCCTTTTCCACCACATGTTATCTCCTAAACATTCTCCCATCCACTACCCTACACCATCGCTCGCCAACTCAGGCACTTTATTACACCATGCCTAGATATGATCACCTTCGGGTGCTTGTGTTTCCCAAACCAGTCCTCCACAGCCCCACACAAGCTTCACTCGCGCTCCACTTCATGTGTCTTCCTAGGCTATCCGTCTGATCATCGCGGTTACCTTTGCCTCGATGTCAAGACCCATAAGCTTATTGTGTCACATCATGTCACGTTTGATGAGTCTCGCTTTCCCTTTTCTCCTCATCCTCTCCCCTCTTCCACACCTCCTGTGTCTCAATATGAATCAGAGTCTTCCTTCCCTCACTTTCTTCTTCCCCAGAGCTCTCCCGGTGCTCCTGCCTCTCCACCACCACCACCACCACCACCACCCCCTACCTCCAGACCACACACCCGCAGTGTCTCCGGTGTCTTCCAACGTACCGACATATTGTCTCCATGAACACCACGCATCGCTCCGCCTTCCATTACCCTACATACTCCCCGCTAGGGGTGGAATTGGTACATTACCAATTCATTTTTCCGTTTACCATGTACCAACCAATTTGAATTGGTAATCGTAAAATCTCTACCATTACCAACCACCGAAGGGGTTGTACCAACTTAATTGGTTACCAATTAAGTTGGTTGGTACGTGTTGGTAATGGTAATTTACCAACTTTCGAGTGTTGAGAAAAAAAGTATGCAAATATAATACAACTTAATTAAAACGTATAAATTATTCCAATGCTTAGGTTTTCGTCCAAACCGATTATATTTGAGGACGAAAGCAACATAAAACTTTAAAGTTATTACAAAGTTTTTAAACACTAAAGCAAAAGCAACATAGTAGTATGAAGGTATTATTCCGAATAACGGTATAAGTTTTCGTCTTAATCGAGGTCGAGTTAGTATTCCTCCCTTGATTAAAAACATTTTCTGAAGAAAAAAAAAGTTAAAAAAATAAAAACAAAAGGTAAAAACTTAAAACAATTACAAAATAAATTAAAAAAAATATAAATAAAACTAGATATAATTGGTTTGGTAGGAATTGGTTGGTATTACCGTACCAACCAATTTGAAATTGGTTGGTAATGGTAATACCAACTTTTCCATTCTCATTACCGTTACCGTACCAAGTTTTGGAACTTGGTTCGGTATACCGAACCAATTATGCTGGTTCGGTTGGTACAGATTGGTTCGGTTTTCATGGTAATTTTTACCCAGCCCTACTCCCCGCCATCCAACCCCCAAGACGTGATGTCGCCAATCAAGTTCCTCAAACCCACCCCCCCCCCCCCACCCTCGCTACTGGCGGCGGCCGTAGCACCATGCCGCGGTCGCAACCAATCAACCCGATCCGGGCTTGCAGCGCCCGCAGCCTTCCCCGTCGCCTCCACCTTTCCTTCCGCCCTTCCCGACTCCTAATCCCCCCCTGCCTCCAACCCGGCCTCCTTTTCCCCCATTCCCACCTCCCACAAAACAGCCCTACTCGACCCGAATTGGCAGGCGGCTATGCTCGACGAATACAGGGCCCTTACGAGGAATGGTACTTGGGTTCTGGTCCCTCGCCCTCCTGTGGCGAACGTCATTCGCTATATGTGGCTCTTCCGTCACAAGTTCCGCTCTGATGGGACGTTAGAGCGCTACAAAGCCCGTCTTGTGGTCAACGGTCGATCTCAGCAGGCATGTATTGATTGTGATGAGACGTTCAGCCCCGTAGTCAAGCCTGCCACTATTCGAGTGGTGTTTAGTTTAGCATTGTTGCGCAGGTGGGCCATCCATCAATTAGATGTGAAGAACGCTTTTCTGCATGGCCATCTGAATGAGACAGTCTACATGTTTCAGCCACCGGGGTTCGCTGATGCTGATCGTCCCAAGCATGTCTGTCTCCTGAAGCGCTCTCTGTATGGTCTGAAACAGGCTCCGCGGGCTTGGTTCCAGCGCTTTGCTTCTCATCTGCTACGCTTGGGCTTCATTGGCAGCCGCTCGGATACATCTCTGTTTATCTATCGCAGAGGCTCAGACATGGCCTTTCTGTTACTATATGTCGACGACATCATTCTCACTGCCTCTTCTGACGCTCTTCGGACGTCTATTATTTGGCAGTTGAGTGCGAAGTTCGTCATGTCCTACTTATTGGGAGTTGTTGTTCAGCGTCATGCGTTTGGCCTGTTTCTCTCTCAAAGTAAGTATGCGACTGAGATTATTGCTCGGGCCAAGATGGGTAATTGTAATCCTATCGCCACTCCTGTCGATACATCCAACAAGTTCAATGCTCATTATGTTCCTTTGGTTGATGATCTGACGTTATACAGAAGCCTCGCTGGTGCACTTCAGTATCTTACCTTCGCGAGGCCTGATATCAGTTACGCCGTTCAGCAAATCTGCTTGTTCATGCATGCACCCAGGGAACCCCACTTTCATGCCTTGAAGCGAATCATTCGGTACATCAGCGGCACCCTCGAGCTATGCACCACGATCACTTCTTCCTCTAAGCTTGACCTTGTTGCTTACACTGATGCGGATTGGGGTGGTTGCCCTGACACACGTCGCTCCACGTCTGGTTACTGTGTTTTCCTCAACGACACCCTTGTGTCGTGGTCAGCAAAGCGTCAGTCTGTCGTGTCTCGCTCCATCGCTGAGGCAGAGTACAGAGGTGTTGCCAACGTTGTCTCCGAGTGCTCATGGCTCCGCAATCTCCTTCTTGAGCTCCGTTTCCCTCTTCAGAATGCCACTCTGGTCTACACTGACAACGTCTCCGCCGTCTATCTGGCTAGCAACCAAGTCCAGCATCAACGCACGAAGCACATTGAGCTCGATCTCCACTTCATCTGGGACAAGGTTGCCATTGGACATGTCCGCGTTCTACATGTCTCGTCCTCCTATCAGTACGCTGATATATTCGCCAAGGGTTTACCTCGACAATTGTTCATTGATTTTCGATCCTGTCTCACTGTACGGGCCCCTCCAGTTTCGACTGCGGGGGTTTTATAGATTACATGGGTCGTATGTTGTACACACACGTGTGTGTGTGTGTGTGTGTGTGTGTGTGTGTGTGTGTGTGTGTGTGTGTGGAGGATAATGGGTAAGGGAAGAGAAATAGAAGTGAGGGCATTGAAGTCATTTTCCCCATAAATATATCTTCAACACCTTATACCCACCAAACACTAATTAGGTTTTTTACAAGGTTATTTTTATAAAAAAAACTCCACCCCCCACAACTCCATAATACACAAAATAAACTCTACCTCCTAAAAAAACCAACTCCTAAAAAAAACCCCCAATTTGCCAAACACGCGCTAAATTTGAGATTGACATCAGACAACTCTAATGGCTCAATAAGCCATCAAGATGGCATACAGATATACCACCGTGTTGCAAATAACAAAAAATAAAAAGAAATAAAAAAATAATTTGAAATGAGTTAAGAAAGAGAAATAAGTCCAAAAGACCTTGCATCCTAAATTTGAAACTCGAATCAGGAGAATATCTAAAATTTTGAGAAACGTACCCGATTTGATATTCGGGGAGAATCATGAGAAACTTGAAATTATTATAATATTATTATATGTGTGAATATATCAGAGAAACTCTAGTTGTGCTTGATGTTCAAGACTTGTAATCCCTATAAATAGAGCTCATTGTTAACCCTAATAGATATCCGTTTCTCCTCTCTTCTATATGCCTCTCTTCTCTATTATCTTTGGTTTAGCACACGTTATCCGTTATCACACGTTATCTATGCCTCTCTTCTCTATTCTCTTTGGTTTATCACACGTTATCGGCTTGATGTTGCTCTATGGAAAAAATTAGGACACCGATCATAGATGAGATTGTCGTAATTGCCAGGCACCCCATATGGACTATACGGTAAGAAATCTCTGTCTTCATTCATATCTGTAAGATCACGAGATTGATTGTAATGTCCTCCTTGAGGGTTTGCATTCATTAGACAATGATATATGTAGGTTATAAGGTATTGGGCATTTGGGCCCACTATACAATATAAGACCTATGTAATCTATCAAACCCCCGCAGTCGAAAGTGGAGGATCCCGTATAGTGAGACTGGACCGAAAATCAAGGAACAACTGACGAGGTAAACCCTTGGTGAATATATCACCGTACTGATAGGAGGACGGGACATGTAGAACACGAACATGTCCAAGAGCAACCTTGTCCCGTACGAAGTGGAGATCGATCTCAATGTGCTTCGTGCGCTGATGCTGGACTGGGTTGCTGGCCAGATGGACAGTGGAGACGTTGTCGGTGTAGACCAGGGTGGCGTTCTGAAGAGGGCAGCAGAGCTCAATAAGGAGATTGCACAGCCATGAGCACTCAGAGACAACGTTGGTGACGCCCCCTGTACTCAGCCTTGGCGCTCGAGCGAGAGACCACAGACTATCGCTTCGCGGACCACGGCACAAGGGTGTCGTTGAAGAAGACACAATAGTGAGACGTGGAGCGACGTGTGTCAGGACAACCATCCCAATCCGCATCAATGTAAGCGACGAGGTCATGCCGAGAGGAAGGGGTGATCGTGGTCCCCAGCTCGAGGGTACCGCTGATTTACCGAATGATCCGTTTCAAGGCCTGAAAGTGCGGTTCCCTATGCGCATACATGAATAGGCAGATTTGCTGAACAACGTAATTGATATCTGGCCTGGTGAACGTAAGATACTGCAATGCACCGGCGAGGCTCCTGTACAATGTCGGATCATCAAACAAAGGACCAGAATGAGCACTAAGCTTGTTGGATGTATCCACAGGGGTGACCACCGGCTTCCAGTTACCCATCTTGGCCCGAGCAACAATCTCAACAGCATACTTACTCTGAGATAGAAACAGCCCAGACGCATGACCCTGAACAACGACTCCCAAGAAGTAATACAACGGACCCAGATCTGACATGGCAAACTCGGCACTCAACTGCAAAATAATAGACGTCTGAAGAGCATCAGAAGATGCGGTGAGGATGATGTCGTCGACATATAGCAATAGAAAGGCCATGTCCGAGCCTCTGCGATAGATAAACAGAGACGAATCTGAGCGGTTGCCAATGATGCCCAAGCGTAGCAGATGAGAGGCAAAGCGCTAGAACCAAGACCGAGGAGCCTGTTTCAGACCATATAGAGAGCGCTTCAGGAGACAGACGTGCTTGGGACGATCAGCATCAGCAAACCCCGACGGTTGAAACATGTATACTGTCTCATTCAGATGGCCATGCAGAAAGGCGTTCTTGACATCCACCCGGATAGTGGCAGGCTTGACAACAGGGCTGAAGGTCTCATCAAAATCAATACCTGTCTGCTGAGAACGACCGTTGACTACAAGACGGGCTTTGTAGCGCTCCAACATCCCATCAGAGCGGAACTTGTGCCGGAAGAGCCACATGTAGCAAATGGCGTTCGCCTCAGGAGGGTGAGGGACTAGAACCCAAGTACCATTCCTTGTAAGGGCCCTGTATTCGTCGAGCATGGCCGCCTGCCAATTCGGGTCGAGGAGGGCTATTTTGTGGGAGGTTGGGATAGGGGAAAGGGAGGTCGGGCTGGAGGTAGGGGGATTGGGAGTCAGGAAGGACAGAAGGTGATGCGGCGGGGGGGGGGGGGGGGGGGGGGTTTGCGGCCGCCGCCAGTGGCGAGGGTGGGGAGACGTACTGATAAAACTAGACAGAGTATTAGTTCACCATGATATAATCGATATGTTCCCAGAACTAGCTTCTTTTAATGGGGCCTTTTCTAACTCGGACCATTGCCCCATTACGATTAACTTGTCAAAGAATAACAACTTCGAACCTTCCGCCATTCAAATTCGAGAACATGTGGTTATAGAGAAAGGATTTTCGGAATATTGTCAAACAGGCATGGCGAGCCTCCTGTGTCGGCTCGACAATGTTCCGCTTAACTCATAAAACAAAAATCCTCAAACAAAAGGCTAAAGCATGGAACAAGAAAACCTTTGGAAATATCTTTCGCCAAATTCAAACGGTCGATGCGGAGTTCATCGAACTACAATCCACACAACTTATTAGCCAAAACCCTGAAAGATGCACAAAACACTACTAGAATACTGCCATTAGACATCATATGATTTAAATCTGTCATCAAATCAACAGATGTTAAATTAATTTATGACATCAATAATTTTTTTTGTGATGTTTAAAACAGTTTACACAATGGTCAAATTTATAGACAGGTGTAAAATTGTTAATTCAAAAAAAGACAAAAAAGCGGGAAATGGCGGGATTAAAACACTTAGAAATTTTTCATAGCCCGGGTTTCCAAATTTGGAGGTACACTTAAAAAAATTCGAGTCTTCTCTCTCTCCTCACTCCCTCTAACCACGTTCTACTCTCTTCTCTCCAGACTCGAGCCCCCAAATCCCCAACTCCTCATTCGATCGTCACTCTCCAGATCCTCGATGTTCGATCTTCTTTCTCCAGATCCGAGCTTTCTCTCCGACGACCGTCGATCCTCCAGGGTTCAGTGCTCCTCTTCGCTTGTTTATAATTGCTGATAAAATAGTTTTTTATGTTGAGTCAGCAAATCAATATTAATTCAAAATTATAGACTCCACTAGCTCTGTATAAATGAAATGATTACAATCAAATTTACAATATTATTGATGAATTTTTTAGGAGCTACTGGATTACTCTGGTTAGTGGTAGCTCAAAGGAAAAAAAATATCATTAATTTTCAATTACAAAATAAATAAATAAAATAAAAAAATTATTTTCCAGTTCTCCAAAACAGAGAACCTGTTGGAATTTTATCAAAATAATTTTGGGGATAATAAATTTTGATTCTCCATTTTGTAGAAAAAATGGAGAATCTCTTGGGGATGCTCTAATAGAGTCATCATTGTTTCCATTCTCTCCCACTGTCAAGAACGTGGAGTTTCGCTTGATTCGATCCAACGCCACTTGCCACCAACCATTGAGGCCATCCTCGAGGACTTTTGTTCCTCATTTTTTTTTTAAATTTAGGGATAAATTTAGGTATTCAAATGTGCAAGACTTCTTCCCTTTGAGGCGAGTGGACAGATTACTATTGCCCAATCAAAGCCTCTATCTCGTTATCATCCTCAAACGTGTTCCTAGGCATGCCTCCTTGCCCTTTCTACTTTTATTTATGGGTGAGTAAGGTTGTAATTGATGATCTGATTTTTAGAATTTTTGGGGATATTGCCATTGTGGTTGAGTTAAATTTTGTGTATTTATGGAAGAAATTTCCAAGCATAAACTGGGGCATTTAGTTGGGAAATTTTCATACCTTCTGGTCTGATTTTGTGTTAGAAATGGGTTAATTGAACTTCGTGATGGTTTTAGCTTAAATGTGAAATTGACTATATGGATATGTTCTTAATTTCTTATACATATATGAACATTTAAATAGATTTGATTCAATCAATAATAGTCTTGTTTTTATTAGTGTATGCATACTTAATTAGTTTTTATTTCTTTATTTTGTTTCTATACAATAGGCATTGTGGATTTCAACTTGCATCTTTAAGAGTTGATTGATTGTGTTTTAATAGGCTTCACGACCTGTCCAACTCGTAATTTTTGTCTCAGCTTCAAATCCTAACCCAATCATTGCAATCATAGTCCGCCTACATCCTAAACCATGTTGTCCATGCCACTGTGCACCAACTTGGAGCACGCCTTTCAATCGCCAACTATTCAAAGTCCAACTGCCAATGTTATGTAAGTTATACAATATCGTTTGAGAGGTTACAATGCCTTGTTTTAGGATGATAGTGTTAGAAATTGATAAGAATATTGTGAATTGCTTTACAATGACTGTCTTAATAATGCACTTTTGGTGTTTGATGAATTTTCTAAGAGAAGTATTGCCTTGTTGACGGCACATTTTCTCTATTGATGTTATTGTAGTCTTGTATGCAGTCTTGTAAGCCAATTTGAACTTGTCTTTGCACTTATCTATTGCACGTTTTTTTTTCCTTCTTTATATGCACCCTTCTTCATCTTCTTTACCTTCTTGTTTATTGGAACCTAGAACTGATTTAGGTTTTGTGTTTTTACTTTTGAAGAACTTAATCCTCTTAGTCAATAGGATATATTTATAGTAGTAATGAAATTTAGGTTTCTGTCTTATATTTAATCTTTTTACTCTTATTTCTGTCTTGGGTTTAATTTGGAAACTCCTCTTAGTTAAAGCTCCATGCAGTTAGAGACTTAAAGTGAAGTACTAATACTATGAATAGTTCCTATACAGTGTTAATTTTCTAATAAACTATAATAAATGGTTATAACATTAGCAAGGATTAATCCCAACATCTTTAGTTATTTGAAGAAAGTATCAATGGATACGTACAAGTCCTATTATATATATATATATATATATATATAAATTTGTCGCCACTTTAGCAATATTAGAAAGTCTATCAAGCTAAGGAAGAGTCTCTAAACACCACTAAACAATGAGAAAGATGGAACGCATACATTTTCTAATGTTTTGTTGCCACTTGCTAATCTTAGGCTTCATTATTAGATAGATCAAATAATAAAATATTTAGACGTTTTTAAAGGTTTGATTAGATCTTAGACTTTGTTGTGCATATATGGCTATGTATTTACCGCTAACTTATTTTACGAAATTGAGTACTGTCCATTTTCAAAGGCACATATTATAGGCGGACTACATGTATCCACTAGCCTTGTGAGTGTATTAGACTATGCATGACAACCCTTTCTTAATCCCTTTTAATGAGTTCGAGGTAAAGTATTTCATTCAACTTATTTCAGATTAGGTTATTTTCAATCTAGTTATCTTTTACTAAATTCATCTTAAATTTGGCTAAATTGGACTAGATTTAGTTTGATTGACAGTGAATTTAGTTTGACGTTGATGAATTACTATTTTCTTTTCTCAATCTAAATTGGTAAAAATGGATTATGGGGGACGAGAACTATCCAATTTGATTATTTTTATTTGTTCATTTTTGTGCATATATGAGTGAGTCCATGCTATGACACTCTTTTAACTTTGATTTTTATAACCAGGTGATGTATTTCTTTCATTGTCCATTATGTGTGGTGGTTTATGGTGGTTATAATAACTTAACAATCTCACACATATATAATTTTGGTTCAGTTTTGTAGTTATGTAGATACTGCTGCAGAATTGTTGAGATTCTTGACAACGTCAATTTGGTCCTTCCACAAATTACACACACAGCGATCGATCAATGACTGTACATGATATCCTCAAATATGAGACCTTGTCGAAAGTGAGTGTATTTTAGACATCATTTTGTTATTTTAAACCTATTGGTAGTATAGAATTTAAGTGTTTCGAGCCTTGTTAGATAGAGTTTGAATTGACCCTCGAAATTATAAGATTTGTATAAATTTGGCTTATTATGTGTGGTTAAATATGAATGAGAATGATATTGGGGTCATAGATCTCACACGCATGCCTGCTCATGTCCCTGTTGTAGGAGCTTTATGAAAAGGAGAAGTAGCTGGAGATCGAATGAAGGCAGATGGAAAACTAATAAGATTTTATTCAATGTACTGGTCTTCTTTCTGCCAATATCTTCAAGTGAAGATGGTGCTAGCCTTACCTTTTTTTGAGATGTACGTGGCTAGCCAATTTTGTGGCTATGAATAGCGGCATCATATTTTGTAAATGTTATAATATGATGCTAGTATTTATTTACATGTTTTCATTAAACGACCTATCATTTCGAAGAACAAACAAAATGAAATGTTCTATTGACAAAAGCGTGTTGTGTATCCCAATAAAAGACATTAGATTATATATGAAAATTATAGTGCGTTCATAAGTTTAACATCATATTGGTTTATAGAAACAAATGTCAGTATAATTATACACATCAGTTTATTCATCCAAATCAATGTGCAACACCGGTTTCAACATTAAAATGATATATAAACTGATATATATTTATCAAAATAACATCGTTATCTACCAAATAAATCGATGTGTCATTGCAACAACAACATCATTTTATTTTTAAAAAACTGATATAAATGTGCGAAACGACATCAGTTATGCCTATATTTCATGTGGTCGGTTAAATTAAAACAATATAAAATCATAAATTATATATCAGACATGATTATAAACGTGATCACTAAAACAAAAACTGTTGTCTATCTTGTCTTATGACATTACTTATTTTATAAAGAAAGATGTAAATGTCACTTTTTTGCTTTAGGAGGACATCTTCATATGTTTTCAAATGACAAATCATGGATATTCATCAACCAGTGAATATGTCATAACCAAAATTTAGGGGTTGTAATTAAGAAAAGACATCTGCTTAAAACCGATGTGAAAAGTTTGGATCTTTTGAAAGACATATGTTGACAACAGATGTCTAATTGAAGTTTTCTAGTAGTGAAAGAACGGAATCTACTGTCCAAAAGAGAAAATCTACTCCTTTTCCACAAAACTTATTGGAATCAAAGAGCTAAATCGAAACACATTAAGTTAGCAAACACAAACTCCTCCTATTTTCATAGAGTAGCAACCGGAAGAAGAAATCGAAAGATAATTAGGACAATAACCTCAGCAGAAGGAACTTACATTATGGGTGATGAGAATGTAAAAAGAGAAATCCTACGGGATTTTGAGAAAAGATTTAGTCGAGAACAAAACTATACGACTTCTCAACTTGAAGGCTATCTAACCGAAATCAACCCAATGATCACAGATGAGGAAAATAAATATCTAATCCAACAGCCAACCAATAGTGAAATTAAAAATGTGGTGCTGGATTTAGGGAACAACAAATCCCCGGGGCCGGATGGTATGACGACTGAATTTTATAAAAAAATATTGGGACATCGTGGGCAATGACATTATCAGAGCCATAAAAGCTTTCTTTCACTCCGGAAATCTACTAAAACAAATAAATCACACATTTATCTCTCTTATACCAAAAAATGACAATCCCTCCATGACAACACACTACCGACCAATCAGTCTGTGTTCTACGCTTTACAAGATTATTTCTAAAATAATAACAGAAAGACTCAAGCGAATAATAGGGAAACTTATTCATCCTCTTCAAGGAGCATTCGTTGTTGATAGGGCGATCCAGGATAATGTGTTGATAGCACATGAGATTTTCCATTCATTCCAAAAGAGGAAAGGTTCTTTGGGATGGACGGAAATAAAACTTGATATGGAAAAAGCTTATGATAAAGTCGACTGGCAATTTCTAAGACTAATTCTCCTAAAATTTGGTTTCCATTCATATTTTGTGGATATAATCATGGAATGCATAACGACAGTATCCTTCTCTGTCTTAGTAAATAATGGTCCAAAGAGCCTTTTAGACGAACGAGGGGATTGAGACAGGGTGATCCCCTTTCGCCTTTTCTCTTCCTACTAGGGGCAGAAGTTTTCGCTCGTAAACTATCGCTGGAAGCAGAATCACCTCATAAGAGTGTAGGATTTACATTTGGACATTCAGGTCCCCAAGTACCGTTCTTGGCTTTCGCAGACGACATCATAATATTCGCCAAAGGAAGTAATGCCGGATGTGCAAAGGTCAAGGAAATAATTGATGAGTACTGTAAATTTTCAGGGCAAAAAGTTAACTACCATAAATCTTCCTTCCAAACTACTCCGGGAATCCCTAATAACAGGGCACGGGAACTAGAAAGAGTACTTAACATTCCACTATAAAGAAATTTGGAGAAATATCTAGGTTGTCCTATTATAAATGGAAGGGTGACAAAGGAAACCTTCGGTGACATAATCTGTAAATCCAACGACCAACTGAGCAAATGGCGTGCAAATGCACTCTCACAGCAAGGTAGAGCAACTTTGATAACTTCAAATCTAGCATCAAAACCCCTATACTCAATGCAGGGTTTTATGCTTCCAGCTTCGGTCCACAAAAAGCTAGATCAAATAAACAGGACATTCTTTTGGAACAAAGACGAACAACATAGCCCGCTAATCAGCTGGGACAAAATATGTAAACCTAAGTCCAAAGGGGGACTGGGAATTAGGAAAGCAAGAGACATGAATGAAGCCCTACAACTGAAACTCCTTTGGAAAATCCTTGCTGAACCAGAAAATTACTGGGTCAAAATTATCCAGTACAAATACCTTAAAGAAAATCACATTCTGAATTACTCCAAAAAAGGCAACGCTTCTTGGCAATGGTCGAAATTAAGCTCACTAATCCCTAAATTCAAAACTGGACTCGTCTGGAAGGTGGGAGATGGAAAATCAATCAAGTTTTGGAAGGATAGTTGGGTAACAAAGACTCCGTTGATCAACAGAATCGATCCACAACATATATCAAGCACCAATGACTTGGTAAGCGACTACATTATAGGAGGACAGTGCTGGGAAGAGAAATTACTATTTGCTCTCCCAGTACACATAGTAGAGGAAATCTTGAAAATTCCGCTGCCGATCACCCCTTTTACAGATAGACTCTACTGGTGGCCTGCCAAAAAGGGTTGGTTCACGACGTTAAGTGCTTACAATTTAGTAACGGCCAACTCACAAACGCCTTTGGAGGGATTTGCCTGGATCTGGGGTCTTGACGCCCCACCCAAAGTGAAGAATTTTCTATGGAAAATTAAACATAAGGGACTACCGACGGCAAACCGGTTGGCCCAAAAAGGGGTGTATGTGCCAAACACGTGTATATTCTGCAATCAGTCTACGGAAGATGATATTCATCTTTTCGTATAATGCCCAGTCAATAATTTCGACCAACAATCCCCTAGAGAAATTGAGCAAAAGATTCACTCCCAACTAGATATTGAAAGAGATATGGATCCAATATTACAAATTATAGGCTCAACCCTTTCGATTAGGCAGAGACAAAAAACGGTTATTAGATGGTGGAATGTATAGTTTGTTATAAATCAAACAATTTTAAGGGGAAAGGGTATTCCCTCCGCTGAAGGTTTCAGGAAAATGATTGGGGACAACATACAGAATTGGAAAAGGGCCTGCAGCTGGAGCGAAATGGAAACCTAGGGACATTATCATACAAAGAGGAAAGAAGGTCATACAACCCATAAAAATAAAACACACCACTGGAGAAAGCCACAGTTTGATCAATATAAACTAAACTTCGACGGATCCTTTAGATCGACAACATCAAGCTCCATTGGGTTTATCATCGGAAACTGGCACGGTACGCCCATTACCATTGAGGGAAAAACCATTGGGGACAATCGCCATTAATGGCGGAAGCGCTCGCCCTTCGTCTAGGGATACAAAAGGCAAAGGAACTAGGGATAGCTGACCTGGCTATTGAAGGTGATTCGAAAATCATAACGGATTGTCTAACGCTCCACAAGGGATGTCCATGGGAAATAGAGATGGTTATATCGAATATCCAGGCCCTTCTCAAGGGGATTAATAATACTACAATATCGCATATACTCCGCAGCGGTAACCGGGTAGCGGATAAGGTTGCACCCCTTTGCTACTCGAACATGGGGCCAGAGTTATTTCTCGACACAGGCCTGCTCGGCCTCATCCGTCAGGATGCTTTTGGATAAGGGTCTCCCTATCCGAATTTTTACCTAATTAAAAAAAAAAAAAAAAAAACTAATTCCCGACCTAGCTACCTAGATTGACACAAATAGAAACAGAGGCTAATCGGAAGTAAACGATCCGAATCCGATCCACCCACCCAATTCACGTGTCTATGCGCCTTGGAACCTTTGGATTGAATTAAATTAGTGAATAATGAATGGAGGTAATAAAGCGGGATTCTCTTCTACCACCGGTACCTGATGGAGATGGAAAGGTCCGCCTATAAAATCCATACAGCTAAGCTAATTAATTAATTCGACACATTCTTCTTCTGCACCGCAAAATTCAGCAGGCAAACAAACTCTCTCTCTCTCTCTCAGGATCTTGATCTTGATCTCTTAAGCTGCCATGAAAGCTAAGGTGCAGCAACAGGGAGCAGCAGCAATCAAAAAAGGGTCATGGAGCCCCGAGGAGGACGCCAAGCTTGTCCATATCGTCCAGGAGTACGGACATGCCCACTGGAACTCTCTTGCTCATGCTGCTGGTATTATTATTATATCCCATCGAATCAACCAATTCAATTCTATATATATATATCCGTTAATTAATTTTGTTGCCTTTCATTGCAGTTTTATATTATTTGTAAATTTCTTATATATTCCAAATTCAACTCAATCATACACTAAAATAAAACAATTAAGTTATTTATTTATTTGTTTATACGGACTATCAATTATATTATAACGTCTTTTCAAACTTACATATCTTTATATGGAGTATATAATATATATAGGTTAAACATTTTTATTCAAGTAATTAGATTCTCCTATTTACATTAATTTAGGCTGATACGGTTATATTATAACAATTAAATGTTGTATTTTAAAAACTATTAAAAACTCTACCAAAATCTTAGGAGTTTTGAAAATTCGGCGCAGAAAGTATAAACCTCCAACTCATTCGCTTAAATTGGTAAATAAAGAACGGTCATTTGGAGTTCGAACCTGAACTTATGGGTACTACCCATGTGGTCCTTTCCGGTGAACATTTTCTTCGAGGAGGATTCCAACTCACTTTCCACTCCCAACGACATCCACTTAAAAGACATCCCTTCAAATTTTAAGACTTGTTTCATTGAACATAGAAAGTATGTTTAGACATTGTTATTTATATACAGTTTTTAATTAAATTAGGACTCTTGGTAAAAAAAATTACTCAAGAATATTTTAACATGCTATGTATGACTTTGATTTTATTTGACAAGGTTTTGCATTTTAGGATTACAAAGAACCGGTAAGAGTTGTAGGCTAAGATGGATGAACTACTTGCGCCCAAATGTTCGACATGGCCGATTCTCCCTCGAAGAACAACTTCTGATCCTCCAACTTCACTGTCGTTGGGGTAATAGGTAAATAACATACTCAACAGTATACGTTATAATAGTCGATCATTAGATGACATGTCAAATGTGTAGAATAGCGGAATTGATGTAAAGTCCTCCTCGAGGGTTTCCATTCATTGATAATCATATATATAGGTTACAAAGGTATTGGGCCTTAATGGGCTTTTGGCCCACTATACAATATTAAGACCTATGTAATCTATCAAACCCCCGCAGTCGAAACTGGAGGGGGTCGTACAGTGAGACTGGAGCGAAAATCAATGAACAATTGTCTAGGTAAACCCTTGGTGAATATATCAGCGTACTGATACGAGGACGGGACATGTAGAACGCGGACATGTCCTATGGCAACCTTGTCCCTGACGAAGTGGAGATCAAGCTCAATGTGCTTCGTGCGTTGATGCTGGACCGGGTTGCTAGCTAGATAGACGGCGGAGACGTTGTCAGTGTAGACCAGAGTGGCCTTCATAAGCGGGCAACGGAGCTCAAGCAGAAGATTGCGAAGCCAAGAGCACTCGGAGACAACGTTGGCAACACCTCTGTATTCCGCTTCAGCGCTGGAACGAGACACGACAGACTGACGCTTAGCTGACCATGACACAAGGGTGTCGTTGAGGAAGACACAGTAACCAGACGTGGAACGACGTGTGTCAGGACAACCACCCCAATCCGCATCAGTGTAAGCAACAAGATCAAGCTTAGCGAAAGGAGTGATCGTGGTGCCGAGCTCGAGGGTGCCGCTGATGTACCGGACAATCCGCTTCAAGGCCTGAAAGTGTGGTTCCCTGGGGGCATGCATGAACAAGCAGACCTGCTGAACGGCGTAACTGATGTCAGGCCTGGTGAAAGTGAGATACTGTAGAGCACCAGCGAGGCTCCTGTACAATGTCGGGTCATCAACCAAAGGACCAGAGTGAGCACTGAGCTTGTTGGATGTATCGACAGGGGTGGCGGCTGGATTACAGTTGACCATCTTAGCCCGAGCAACAATCTCGGCAGCATACTTACTTTGTGAGAGAAACAGACCAGAAGCATGACGCTGAACAGCAACTCCCAAGAAGTAGGACAACTCACCCAGATCAGACATGGCGAATTCCGCACTGAACTTCGAAATAATGGACGTCCGAAGAGAATCAGAAGAGGCGGTGAGAATGATGTCGTCGACATATAGTAATAGGAAGGCCATGTCAGAGCCTCTGCGATAGATGAACAGAGACGAATCTGAGCGGCTGCCGATGAAGCCTAAGCCTAGCAGATGTGAAGCAAAGCGCTGGAACCAAGCCCGCGGAGCCTGTTTTAGACCATACAGAGAGCGCTTAAGGAGACAGACGTGCTTGGGACGATCGGCATCAGCAAATCCTGGCGGCTGAAACATGTATACTGTCTCATTCAGATGACCATGAAGAAACGCATTCTTGACATCCAGCTGATGAATGGCCCATTTGCGTGACAGTGCTAAGCTCAACACCACTCGGATAGTGGCAGGCTTGACGACGGGGCTGAAGGTCTCATCACAGTCAATACCTACCTGCTGAGATCGTCCGTTGACCACAAGACGTGCTTTGTAGCGCTCTAACGTCCCATCAGAGCGGAACTTGTGACGGAAGAGCCACATACAACGAATGACATTCGCCTCAGGAGGGCGAGGGACCAGAACCCAAGTACCGTTCTTTGTAAGGGCCCTGTATTCGTCGAGCATAGCCGCCTGCCAATTCGGGTCTTGGAGGGTTGTTTTGTGGGAGGTGGGAATGGGGGAGAGGGAGGTCTGGGTGGAGGCAGAGGGTGATTGGGTGTCGGGACGGATGGGAGCAAGAGAGGCTAAGGACGCGGGCACGCCAGCGGAGGACGTGGGAGCGCCAGGTTGGGGCGCGGGCGCGCCAGGTTGGGGCGCGGGCGCGCCAGCTTGGGATGCGGGCGCGCGTAGGGGAGGGAGGGGCGAGGTTCTTGCGGGGGGCACCGCAAAGTGGGTTGTGGCGGGCGCAGCAAGCCATGCGGCGGGCGCCGCGCGTAGGGGAGGCGCTGATGGTGGTGGAGGGGATGTGGGGTGTATAGCGGGGTGATGGTCGGCGGTCATGGAGACGATCTGTCGGGGTCTAAAGACACCGGAGACGCTGCGGGTGTGTGGTCTGGTGATGGATGGTGGCGGGGTAGGTGGGGGAGGGGGAGACGCAGGAGCACCGGGAGAGCTCTGGGGAAGAATGAAGTGAGGGAAAGGCGACTCAGACTCTGTGGATGACACAGGGGGTGTGGGAGACGCGAAGGAAAATCGCGACTCATCAAAGGTGACATGACGAGAGAGAATGATCTTGTGAGTCTTGATATCGAGGCAAATGTAACCGCGATGATCAGACGGGTAGCCAAGAAAGACACAAGGGGTGGAACGAGGGTGAAGCTTGTGGGGGGCAGTGGATGACTGATTAGGGAAGCATAACCAACCAAAGGTACGAAGGTGATCATACCTAGGCTCGGCGTAATAAAGAGTCTGAGCCGGCGAGCGATTTTGTAGGGTAGTGGAAGGGAGAATGTTTAGGAGATAACATGTGGTGGATAAGGCATGAGGCCAATAGGGAAGGGGAATAGATGAGTGGAAGAGGAGAGAGCGCATCATGTTGGTGATGGTTCTGATGATTCTTTCTGCCTTGCCATTCTGCTGAGAAGTATAGGGGCAAGACAAGCGATATGAGATCCCATTTGCGGCAAAGAAGGAGTGAAAGTCTCTGTTGTCAAACTCACGACCATTGTCACACTGGAAACATTTGATGGACATGTGGAATTGTGTTTTGATGTAGGTATGGAATCTGGCAAAAATAGGAAACACTTGGAACTTGAAATGCAACGGGAAGACCCATAAGTAATGAGTGTAATCATCCAGAAACAAGAGGTAGTACTTGTGACCCTCCTTGCTAGGCACGGGAGAGGTCCAAATGTCGCTGTGAATGATATCAAATGGAGCAAGGGTAGAGGTCAAAGACCGTTGGAACGGCAGTCGGGCATGTTTGCCTAGTTGGCAGGAAGAGCATAAACCAGAGCGTGGGTCTTTAGTACATGTGACAAGGTTCTGGGAACGGAGGACATCTAGAACGGCAGCGCTGGGATGGCCCAGGCGTGCATGCCAGAGGCTGGACGACGATGCCGAGAGGGCGACCGGACACGATTGACGGGACGCAGGAGGTGGTGTGACAGGGTAGAGCTCCCCGGTGCTGTTACATCGCATGCGAGTAACCCCCGTAGTAAGATCGTTCACAGAGAAACCATAGGGATCAAACGTAAGGGAAACGTTGTTGTCAGTAGTGAACCGACGGACAGAGATAAGGTTTTTGACAATCTTTGGGGCAATAAGGACATTGTTGAGGTGTAGTGGGTGGGTTGGGGTCTGTAAATTGGCGTGGCCAATACCCGAAGTAGCAAGACGACCACCATTTCCGACGATAATAGAGGGGGCAGGGCCCTTAAAAGAAATAGAGGAAAGGTTACCTGAGGAGTTCGTCATGTGAGAGGTGGCACCAGTGTCCATGTACCAAGAAGAATCTGAAGATGTCTGTTGCGTAGAGGAGAAGGCGTGATGCAGAGCTGGCGGAACATAGTCTGGATCAGGCGATGTCAGACAGGCGCGAGGGCCGGCATGTCGAGAGGTAGAGTATGGGTGCATGGGGACGACGCGGGAGGGTGACCTGGCGCGGGCGCGTGGGGGCTGGCGCGGGCGCGTTGAACCTCGCTTGGACGCGCCTGGGGACGACGCTGGCCGAGAGAGGGAGGGGGAAGGGTGGCGGTGCAGGGGATCCGAGGATGGTGGATCCGGCGACGGTGGCCTTGGAGAGGGAGAGGGCGGCGGTGTCGCTGTGCGAGGGGGTGTCGAGAGCAGGGGCCGGAGAGGCGGCGGGGAGGAGGAAGGTCGGAGGAAGAGGGAGGATCAATTTAGGGTTCCGTTAGGAAGAAAAGGCTGTGATACCATGTAGAATAGCGGAATTGATGTAAAGTCCTCCTCGAGGGTTTCCATTCATTGATAATCATATATATAGGTTACAAAGGTATTGGGCCTTAATGGGCTTTTGGCTCACTATACAATATTAAGACCTATGTAATCTATCAAAATGTATCAAGTCGACACTAATATTTTGTTTTCGTCGACTACATAGGTGGGCAAAGATAGCGGAACAACTACCAGGAAGGACCGATAACGACATAAAGAACTACTGGAGGACTCGGATTCTCAAACACGCCGAGCATCTCAAGTGCGATGCCAACAGCCCGTTGTTCAAGCACGCCATTCACCATATTTGGATCCCGACACTACTCGAACGGATCATGTCTGGGTCTGGTTCCGGATCCGGATCCGGATCCGAATCAGGATCTGATTACATTAGCCTAAACCATCTACCCATTAATTCTCCTCAAGATGTTATTGGGCCTCAGAACATTAATGTCTTAGAATTGCCTAATGGGCCGGCCAACCCTGGCACTGAAAACCCCAACATTTCAAATGGAACAACGGGCCCGTTAGAGGTCCACAATGGAGCCATGGGCTTTGAGCGAGCACAAGATAGTCAACGTGGCATCCGCAATGAGCCAGAATTCGAGTCGTGGGTTTTTGAATCAAGCCCGTCTGAATTGGAGCTGGTTTTAGATGACATCATGTTCCACTCGGACCAACATTCATATTTCGATTCTAACCCGATGACTTCTATATAGCGATATATATGATCAAATTAAACAAGGGAGTCTAGTACCTGTATTTTAAGACCGACACATAGCTATACATATTCGTATATTAACTATGTATCGATCGGCGGTGGCAGACCCTTTCCTTTGGTGAGCTAGTACAAAATATTCATCTATTTGATAGATTCGTTTTGACATATTACATGTACTAAACCATCTTTTGAATAAAAAATTATAAATATTTATAGATAAATATTTATAGATTGAAGTTTTTTTTTTTTCGAAGCAAGATAAGATAGGGAGGCTCCCGACAACCCGGGAGCCTTCCTAGAGCGTCCAGACGGACGAGATCAGCCAGCAGATGGTCCGATGAGCAGCTATCCTCGGCAGGGTATCCGTAAGCAAGACGAGCAATCCAAGCTGCCACATCATTTGATTCCCTGAAGATATGACGAATAGCAACATTAGTGAAGTATGATAGATCAACCCTCGTATCTGATTGTAGCAGCTCAATGTTCCAGGGACAAGACCAGTCACCCAGAAGAGCATTAACAACCGTCAGACAATCCCCTTCAATTAGAAGGTTGTCAATATGAAGCTGCTTAGCTTTCAGAACACCCAACCGCAGGGCCAAAGCTTCAGCGTAGATAGCAGTAGTATTATTGCAGGGGCCGTTGCCCAAGGAAATAATAGCACCGCAATCATTCCTAATAACAAACCCGAAAGAACCCGATCCATTTGATCTGGAAGAACCATCGAAATTAAGTTTATAAAAAGATGTAGGCGGTTTTTGCCATGAGGAAGGCCTTGGTGATTTAACCGGACGACAACCCGGTAGATTAGAAGGACTAGGAAGACCTCGATGTTGACAGCCCGAAGAATCGTCAACCCGCGAAGCATCTTTGGTTGCAGACCAAGTATCACGAGTAGTAGAGACGAAAACTGAGATGTCGATAACTCGAAGTTTAAAATGAGGATCAAACACAACTTTATTTCTGAAGAACCAGACACTCCACCAGATCGTGGCCAGCAAGGCCATAGCAGCGTTACCCAACACCGAATGCAATTGAGTAAGCATCGTATTGTAGTCTAAGTTGGCTAGGGCATTTACAGAAGAAGGAATGGTTAAATGAAAGCTTTTGAGAAGCATAGAAGTGATAGTACAATCCAAAAGAAGGTGGAACCCAGTCTCAAGCGTGTTACCACAAAGAGGGCAACCTGACGGCACAGCCATATGCGATCGTTGAAGTCTTTCAGTGGTGGGTAAACCGTCGCGCGAGATTTTCCAAAGGAAATGTCGAACTTTATGCGGAACGTCAAGTTTCCAAATCCAGTTACAACTAAAGGTTGGATCGCCTTTGGAAGAAGGCACAATGGATCTAACAGATTTAGCAGAAAACCACCCGTCTTTACTCGGACCCCAATATAGGCGATCGCGAAAGGGATTTATAGGTAATTGGGACTGCCCGATATTGGTAATATGGTTGGGAGATAAAAGACCTGTAAGGTCATTTTGCAGTTTCTGAAAATTCCATGACCTATTGGAGTCAATAAATCGTGCCACTTTCCAAGACGGATTTAGGCTGGTAAGAGGCACCAGTGCTGTATCAACAAGAGGTACCTCATAAATCCAGTTATCGGTCCAAAAATCTATGTATGTGCCATCACCCACAGACCAACGCAGACCTGGTTTGAACATGTGTTTGATCGACATAAGCTTGGACCACTGTCAGGATGTATTACCCTTCCGATTGTACTTTATCAAAGAAGTTCCCATTAGGTATTTAAGTGAAATGATGCGAACCCACTGATTATCAGGTTCCGCAATGATCTTCCATAGAAGTTTCATTTGAAGAGCGATATTCATGGTTTCAGCTTTGTATAAGCCTAGGCCTCCATTTAGAGTATCAGCACAGATCTTATCCCAGCTAATTAAAGGTGTGCTCTTCGTAGGTTTATTCCAAAAAAACTGACGGTATACTTTATCTAGTTCATGTAAGATAGACGTTGGTAACAAAAAGGCTTGCATTAGAAAAATTGGTTTAGCACTCAGATTAGCTTTGATAAGAACTTTCCTGCCTTCTGCAGACACAGAGGATGCTTTCCACTTTGAAAGTTGTTGTTTCGCTTTCAGCACCACTTCAAACAAAGTATCCCTGTTAACCCGACCATTAATGATTGGGCAACCCAGGTATTTTTCCAAGTTATTAGAATGAGGGATACCAAGGGAGTTAGTAATTGTGTTGATAGCAGCAGGTGAAGTATTAGGAGACACTTGAAAGCTTGATTTGTGAAGATTGACCTTCTGACCCGAGACGAGACAGAATCTTTGTATAATGGAATTTACTTTGAAACAGGCTGTTTGTGAACTTTTGGTAAAGATAATGATATCATCAGCAAATGCCAGGAAGGGGATAGTTAATTCCCCCCTCCCAAATGAGAATCCCAACTCCTTGTTTACAATTGACTCACGTTGCAAGGTACGTGCCAAGACTTCTGCTGTCAGAATAAATAGAAACGGAGACAGAGGGTCACCTTGTCTGAGTCCCCGTGATGGGGTGAACGGAATAGATGGT
The DNA here is from genome assembly GCA_037127255.1 of Persicaria tinctoria. Lineage (NCBI taxonomy): Eukaryota > Viridiplantae > Streptophyta > Magnoliopsida > Caryophyllales > Polygonaceae > Persicaria > Persicaria tinctoria. The sequence continues at coordinate 54,198,597 of JBANSL010000001.1, read as the reverse complement.
TCATCATTAATTAATATAGAGTAGGATACTGTGGTAACGCACTCGTGGATCCACCGAATGAATCCAGAAGCAAAACCAAATTTGTTTAAAACCTGAAAGAGGAAAGGCCACTCAATCCGATCATAGGCCTTCTCCATATCCAGTTTGATAGCAACTGAGCCTGTTTTGGCCTTAAGAGATCGGAAAGAGTGAAAAATCTCATGAGCTATAAGGATATTATCCTGGATAGAGCGGCCTTTCGTGAAAGCACCCTGCAGAGGATGAATAAGTTTATCGAAAACCAACGAAAGTCTTGCAGATAAAATTTTCGAAACAATTTTGTAGACAGTGGAGCAAAGACTTATAGGTCTGTAATGATTCACCATGGACGGGTCATCGTTTTTAGGAATTAGGGTAATAAAAGTGTGATTAATTTGTTTAAGAATTTTTCCGGAGGTGAAAAAAGCCTTTACTGCTTTGGTCACAGAGGGACCCACAATAGGCCAGTAGGTTTGGTAAAATCCCGGAGGCATTCCGTCGGGCCCTGGTGATTTATCAGCCGACATAGCAAAGACGGCCGTTTTGGTTTCAGCGTTTGAGACAGGGGCAGTGAGTTTAATATTATCATCAGTCGTAATTTCAGACGAAATGACATCTAGATCAGTTGATAGAGATAAGCCTGGGTCTAGAGAAGACTTAAATCTAGCTTTGAACTCGGAAACAAATTCCTGTTGGATTAGCCTATTATCAGTAATACAAATACCAGCGTTGTTCTGAATAAATTTAATAAATTTTCTTCCCCGTTTGGAAGATGCAATTCGATGGAAGTACGCAGTGTTGGAATCGTTAAGCATCGAGTGCTTGACCTTAGCCCGTTGACTCCAGTAGCGGCGCTGGAAATCGAGCAAATGCTCACGCTTATTAAGCAGTCTTTTTTGCTTTAAAAGATCTGATTCAGAGACAGATGACAGGAGAGCAGTTTGTAGAGAGAGAAGAGCATCATCCGTCAGAAGAATCTGACGATTGATATTACCAAAAGTAGATTTATGCCATCGTTTAGCCAGGGTTTTAAGAAGGGACGTCTTTTTAACAAGGTTGAACATGTGAGAACCCACACGGTGAAGACGCCACGCTTGCGTCACAATTTTAGTGAATTCTGGTTTCGTTGTCCAGGCCAATTCGAACCGGAAAGATTTCTTGTAATTATTCTCTTGGGTTCGGAAGTCCACCGAAATTTGAGCGTGGTCAGAAGAAGTAATAGGGTGGATTTGAACCCTCAACGAGTCAAAACTCAATTGTATCGTACTATGTGGTAGAAACCAATCTAATTTAGCAAACGAGTTGTCAGGTTCTCCTAACTTCTTACGACGCCAGGTAAACTGACCGCCGAAAGTCGGGATCTTAATCAGGTCAAGCGAATCCTGAATAGATTGAATACGAGCAAACCTTCTTAAAGAAGGGACAGCGCCTCCAAGTTTATCGTTCGGCGATGAAATCTCATTCAGATCACCCATTAAGGCAATCGGATGAAGACACTGGGCTGAGTAAGCCTGTAAAGAGGCCCAGAAAGCCTCCTTACCATTATGATTAGGTGGGGCATACAAAACAATGACCGCAATGGAAGAATTCTTTTGGGTATCGAAATAGTCAAAATGAATAAATCTGTGTTGTACCGACACCAAAGTAATCTGGTCTGCTGAAGGAGGTAAGTCCCGCCAAAGGAGACAAACCCCTCCAGCGAAACCCACTGCAGGGTCGAACGCAATGTTCGTAAAACCACACTTCCGCCAGAACTTATCATCGGGCGGCGAACTAGCTTTTGTTTCAAGAAGAGCGAGCACATTTTATAAAGTTGTTTCGACAGAAAATATCGACATCCGTCCAAAAGTTACGACGGCGAATCCCACAACAATTCCAAGTGGATATATTCATATAATAACCGACATTAGTAGTAACCGTTTGTAAACGACATTTGAAAAGAGGGTCGGTGCACCCAAGAAAACAAAACGTGACAGTTTGTGCTGAAAGAAATAATTATCTTGTCTGAAAGGCGAACTAAACACAGTCATGTTTAATAAAACCGAACAAACCCAAGCAAGATTAAAAGGTTGGGGACAAATGGAAGAAATGGTATATAACCACAAATTAACAACCAAGATCAGCAAGTTGTGCCTAAAGGCTAGTTTAGGTGGGTCGATACAGAGAATGATTAGAGCAAATAAGTGATAAAACACTAGGGGAAAATCAAATGTCATTGTTAAGTATAATCGGTAGAAATAGATCGGACCAACATGAGTAACATGTGAAAGACCATTATGCAACATAAGGTACAGAGAAAGATTGGATATTCCATAGGAATGTATGAACGGAGAACAATAACAAAGCCCAAAGCTAAAGAAAAATAGGATACAATCCTTGGAGCAAGACTTAGTGATTGAACTAGTTAAAACAACTAGCAAAAGAGACCAAAATACTGCTTTACTCGGAGAGCTCCTCCAAACGATTGCAATGTCCATAAAGTCATACGAGCGACGCCCCCAAAAAGGATGCCCAAGAAGCTGTAACCTTGTGATTGAGAGACGATGAAGTCTACCAGAGTGAACAAGGATGGGAGAAAAACCAGAAACACGAGCCGGTAAGGCTAAATGTGACAGGATTGCCACCATCAAGCACTCGCCTGCCGATGCAGACAGCACGTCCAACCCCCCAAAAGGATGAGGAAGAGCGAGCATCACAAATGAACCAATAACAAAGAACTTGAAGAGTAAGAAATCTTCCAACACCAACGTAAATGTAAATGGATGAGCAAATGGTTGAGAACACAACTTGTAGCAACACCGCGATTTGTATATAACCATAGCCTGTGAGGCCAAACTAGCAGTTAATTGTTGTTTACAATTGGTGAAATTGTGTGTGAAGCTGATGTAGATGAGCCTACGAGCCAAGGCCGGTCGCCCAAGTTGTAAAACCCGCATCCAAGCCCTGCAAAGCAAGACACAAACGCACAAGAACCACAACCAAGGAGTAGGGAGGAGTCTGTTGAAATAAACAAAACACTGGGTATAATATATAAGGTAGATGCAATTGATAAAAGGATATCCAGTAGGAGAGGGGGTATCCACCCCACAAAAGCAAGCACAACAAGGTGCGAGCAGCCGAGCTAGAACCCAACACAGTGAACACACCTGTGAAAGAAAGCTGGTAAAGCCAAGATGAGTCCAATTTAGGCCATTGGATGGCAAACCTGCGAGGAATCGAGGAACACAGAACGAAGACAGCAGTGTATGCAAGTGATCCGACAACAAGATTGAAAGCGAGCTAGTCGGATGGAGGGGTATCGTGCCAAAACAAGAGGGAAAAAACAATAGTAGAGCATAGAATAATTGCAAATGCATCACATGCAAGAAATGAATCACGCCCATGGATACCAGTGGATGGTTAATCCAAAGAAGTAAAGCTTTTGCTAAATAATTGAAAATTTGGTAATCAATCAGGAGTAATAGGGAGTCAAGAGAGGTAGGGAGTACAAATACAAGAACGGAGAAGACGACACACGACTGGATCCAACCATAGGAGGATCCACCCCGCACAGCCACCCGGTCGAACAACCAGCCCTTCCACCTGGAAAATCGACGCCTACCGACAGGGAAGCACTTCCCTTTTTCATCATTCATTATTTTGTTGTTGCAGATTGCAATTGGTCTCCCCCATGATCGAAACCGCGGCGGCGAAGGCGAAATTGAAACCTCCACCGCAAGCCCGCCAAGGAACACGGCTGAGGAAATCGACTTGATAAGGAGCAAGTACGTATATGTTTTATTGCCATTAGGCGAATAAGGGGGAGATTTCCCTTTAGTTGGAGTAGCAGGGGTGCAGATCGGAGGAAGTAAGTCGGCCGGGTAGAAGGGTCTTAGGGTTTGCAGAGGGCGGCGAAGCACCGAAGGCGGAAAAGAAGACGCGCGTGAAAGCGCGTACATTTTGTAAAAAGTTTTTATCTCTAAGTTAACTCCTATGAGAATAGCATTTATAGATTGAAGTTACATTAACGGTTTCTCACATCTTTCGATAAACCAATATTTTTTTATATGTTTCTTACTGATGTCAATGGGGTGCCGAGGGATACCCACTTTGTCCTCATCCCTACTCAATAGAGATGTTATTCGAAACGAATAAGCCGAATATTGCTTGTTTATATTAAGCTCATTTAAAAACGAGACGAGCTCAAGCTGAGCCTAAATTTAGACTCTACCTTAAAAATATGCTCATACTCGGCTCGTTTAAGATATGAATGAGCTCTAGCCGAGGTTTTTTTTATATAGCATTATGCAATCCTACTTGCTCAAAATATAGTAACTTAAAAATAATTTTAGAAATTTCAAAAAAATCAGGTTATTCAAGCGAGCCGAGCTTTGAACAACTTCAAAATGTGCTCATATTCTACTTGTTTTAAAAAATGAACGAGCTTGAGCCGAACTTTTATCGAGTCGAGCCCAAGCCGAGCTCGAACTACTCAACTCGTATAACAACCCTACTGCTCGAGGATTTATATTATCCCCTGTCATAGTCCTTGTCGGATCCCCTTCCCCGTGGGAAAATTCTCACCCTTATTAATTTGTTCTCATATAGATCCTTATGGAAATCATAATTGATTTCCACATTTTACATTAATATTATGAGTATTTACTTTATTTTCAACTTCCAGCTTGGAAAAATATCTAGGTATCCCTATTGTGATTGGAAGAGTTAAAAACGAAGTCTTCGAAAAAGCCTTACAAAGCCTTAAAAAACAACTCCCCGGATGGAAAGCTTCCTCACTCTCCCAAGCTGGAAGAACGACTTTAATTAAAGCAAACCTTAGCTCCAAAACAAACTACCTCATGCAGAGTTTTTTATTACCAAAAGGAATTCTTTCTAAAATTGACCAAATAAATAAAAATTTCTTCTGGAATAAAATACAGTCACAAAAATATTGTCCCCTCATTAGCTGGGATAAAATCTGCACCCCAAAGGACAAAGGTGGTCTTGGCATAAGGAAAGCAGAGGAACAAAATATAACCCTTCAACTAAAATTACTTTGGAAAATCTACACGGACCCGGAAAATATCTGGGTCAAGGTTATCAAGGAAAAATATTTGCAAAACCGGAAAATAACAGACCTGAATATACATAATACCTCCTGGAAATTTGGTCGTCTATTACAACTAAGAGATAAATTCCATAAAGGTCTTTTATGGTTAATAGGAGATGGCACATATATAAACGTATGGTCTGATCCATGGCTACCTAATGGTAATCTCGAGCCATACAAGAACAACCACAACCCGGATATGAAGTTTGCATAACTCATAACACAAGAAAAGATATGGAATACAGACTAGTAAAACCAATTATTTCCGCCAACGATAAATCAACTAATCACACAAATCAATATCCCGTATTAGGAAGCTAAGGATAAACTTATTTGGAAATTCGACAAGGAAGGTACCTACACCACGAAATCATATAGAGAAAAACTCGAGACCATCGGCCCAAACAATATAGATACCTCCTGGATTTGGAAACTACAGTTGCCGCCCATAACACAAAATTTCATTTGGAAAATCATAACTGATGGCCTAGCAACAAATGAACAACTCAATAGATTTTTTAACAGAGTCTCATCGCAGTGTTGTCTATGCAATACTGATGATGAAGACCAGGATCATCTTTTTCTCAAATGCCCTATCTAAAAAATGATCACAATCAAATACGAGCAAGTAACCGGGAAAAGTTTTTTAGGGGTCCGAGACCCCTCGGCATCTATAAACAATGTAGACCAAATAAGAAGGTATAATATTCACTTTGAGCATCTCTGTATAATTTGGCAACATATATGGGAACTCCGTAACTCCATTATCTTTAAAGGGGGTAAATTAGAAAACATCGATGCAATTGTGAGGAAAGCCTCATATTGTATCCTGGAATGGGAAAACCAAAAAGCAGAAAATAAAACCAGCAAACCCAAGAGGAATAGAAACACAAAATGGGAAAAAAAACCCCCAATGCCCATCTACAAAATTAATGTAGATGGGTCGGTCAAACCGTTAGGGGAGTGCCATATTGGGGGCATTGCTAGAGATTGGAATTGACAGGTAATGGATATTTTTCATGAAAAAGTTTCTGAGAGATCTGTCATCCACACAGAATCCCTTGCTTTCTGCAAAGGGTTAGAAATAACCCGAAATAGAGGATGATGTAAGGTCATCATCGAAAGTGATAATCTGCAAGTGGTCAAGGCAATTGAAGGACCGAACTCAGCCCCATGGGAGATACTAAGAGTAGTAGAGAAAGTCATGAAGATGCAAAAGGAATTTACAGCTGCACGCTTTCAACACTGCTACCGGGAAGCCAACTGTGCTGCAGATTATATAGCTAAGCATAGAATTGATTGTAATGATTCTATCTTTCCTTTGAATAGGGATCTCTGTAACATCATCCATCAGGATGATCAAGAATGATCTTTGCTTCAAAGACATTCTACTGCTTGCCTACTGTATAAAAAAAAACATTATTTTCTTCTAATTTTTCATAGTTTTTTTTTTTGTAATATAAAGCGAGGATAGGGTGTGTCAACCACGGTCGTAGCACCATCAAGGGTGTCTTTTCGGACGAGAGCTTGAAGCTCTAAATCGGAACTCCAAGCACAAGAGTCGGAGCTCAAAGACGGACGAGCAATAGGATCGACCGCCTTGTTGGCTTCCCTGAAAATGTGGAAAACGGAGACCACCTCAAAAGACCAAAGCAGAAGGAGAGCGTCCATAATAATCACTTCAATCCCCCAGGGGGGGACTTCCAGACACCTTTGACTGCATTAAAGATCGTTAGACAGTCACCTTCCATTACAAATCTTTGAAGCCCCCTCTTTTGGGCATCCACTATGCCAAGATGGAGACCAACTACCTCAACTTGCAATGCCGATACCTTCCTGCATATTTTGGCATCACAAACAATTATCCTCCCTTCTTCACCTCTAATAAAAAATCCTACAGAAGCAAACTCAAAAGAAGTTTTAGCAGCATCAAAATTGTGTTTGAAAAAGCCTTCATCAGGTTTCCTCCAACGAACGGTGTTCCTTTAATGAAGGCTACTCTTTTGGTTTGCTTTTGTTTTTACTTCATCATCTAAGTCCTCTTGTTTGGTTTTTTTTTTTCCAGTTTTTCATGTGTTGGTTGATCATTGTTATCAATTCGTTTGTTGTTCTTATACTTTGGTTTTTAAATATGATCTTGTTTCTCTTTGTCCAAATACTCCACCAAGTAAAGGATAGGGTGGCTTTTTGTTCGGAATTTAGCTGTTCAAATATTCGATGGTGATACGTTTGGGATACCCGATCCTTTGCATGTGGGTGCAGGATCAAGAACCACGTCGTATATTTGCCCGATCTTGCAATGCTCTTTCGATATCTCCTGATTGACAAATTAATCAAACTAATTAAGAAACTAATTATTGCGATAAGCTAAACTTGGAACAATTTAAACAAACAAATAGCGACGAAAAAAAAACAAGGGAGTGAGAGGGAGCGCGCGAGCGCGAAGCCACGAGCGCAAGAGACCAAGGCCGCTACCGTTGGAAGCGAGGCCGGGCACGCAAGAGCGAATGCTCCTCAGGGCGTGCGCGCGTCCGGGTATGCGAGAGCGAGGTGTCGAGGGTGCCGAGCAAAGACACCGGGGTTGCGAGTGAAGACGCTGAGCGCCTATGCGCGGGGAGCCACGGGACAACGCCAAGGACTCGGATCCTCTTCTAGCGACGGTTTTGGTTTAGGGTTTGTGGTTGTGGTTGTGGTTTGGTTTCAGTGATCGTGAGGGAAGGTGACGGTGATGATGGTTGAATGGGTGCCGAAAGTAACTTGATCACAAGAGCAATGGAAACTTTTGGGATTGAAATCGAAGAACCCTTTTAATCTTTATAACGGGTTCCTCAATTCTATTCAATCTGATTAATTCAAAGAGAACTACAATGTTTGAATAGGAAAACTATATATGAACCAATTCCACCTTGGAAGAGTGGAGGCTTGGTTTGCTTAAAAATAGAATTTAAATCCTAAAGATAAAGTAAACCTAATTAAAATAGAAATTCAAAGCTTAGTGAACAAGACTTCTATCTAGAGTAGATATAATCTTCTAGATTATTAATCCTAAGTTACATAAAATAATGAACTAATTAAAGTAATAGAACCGGCCCACACATTGGAAGTACTCGACATGGGCCTCTTGCACTTGACATGGATCTTGGGCCGAGTTTTCCATGTTGGCCGAGCATAGTCTTGTCATAGTGGATGTTGACGAGTCCTCATGAGCTCCGTTTTTGGACGCAAGCTCATCTTCTGTTCAGGTGGTGTAGTCTTGAGCAAAGTGATCCAGGGTGTCTTGAACCCTTGCTCCATAGTTCCTTGGTAACGGACAAGAAAGACTTTAGTTGCATCCTGAATTCACTTGGCCCTTGTAACGGCCCGAGATTATGATTCCCGAGTTACGTACGTTTCGAGGGATGAAACCCCTCGTTAGGACCTTGCGCCCCGAGTACAGGTTGAAGGTTTGAAAACCTAATTTAATGTTTTACGAGTGAGATTTCATACCCAAATTCGAAAGGATCGTTGGAATCCCCGGGGAAGTCCCCTATACCTGTCGTAAGTCTAAGCGTGGAAAACCAATAGTCATGCAAATAGCGAAATCAAGTATAATACAAGAGGGTGCCACAACAGAGCCGGGTCAAAACGGAGTCTAAAATGTAAATCCTAAACCATAATCAGAGTCTGATGAAGTAGATAACTCCATCTCTCACTCTCCGCCGAACAAAATGACCCGCGCAATAAGCAAACAACGCCAATGGGATGAACATAAATAATACCTAAAAACATTAATGGTGAGCAGGATCAGAATGATGCACACCTGCTACATCCCGGCCCTAAGCACACATATACGCTATACCTAATAAAGATGCTTCTAGATGCAAGGCGGAATATTGACACACTAGCATGCTCCTAAGATCAAGTGCATAATAATAGATATGGCCTCAGCAAAGAATACCAAATGGTATGTCCCTCTCCTACCTCCACCCCCTTCCGATAGGGCGGAGACTGGCCAGCTCGTGAATGCATTCCATTATAATCGGGCGGTCCGCAGACCCGACCCGTATCCACAATAAAGCCTGCAGGCAGCTCATAATATAAGTAAAGGAAGTTCCATGACTCGATTGACTCACGACGGGACCCGATGGGACTGGGTCGTCCTATAACCCTAGCGAAGACTCTAGTTACTTCACAGATAACGACCGTTCTGTTTACATACGTATAAAGAAATAGAATGCTCAACGGTCAATGCAACCTAGCATGCATGATACTACCTGGCATGCTGATCATGAATGCAAGCACCTAGTATATCATGCATATAAAGCAGGGAATATCTCTCTATCAATCCGAGTAAGCTAACAGCCCGAGATTATGATTTCCAAGTTACGTTTCGAGGGATGGAAAAGGTTAAAGGCGGGATATGTGCTCGATTTGAAGGTGAAAGAGAGGAAGAGCGAGCGAAACGGGACCTTACCGAGGCGAATCGGGAAAACAGAGTCGAAGGACGACGGGGCTGTGGTGTTGGCGGTGGTCGACGACGACGACTGGTGGGGAGGCGGTGGTGCAGTGGTGAAGGAGGTGTGGTGGTGGAGATGGTGAGGTGTGGCGGCAATGGAGGTGGGAGGAGAGACTTGCTCTCAAGAATCCCACAAAAGGGGAGAAATGTGTGTTTGGTTCTTGTGTTTGTGTGGGTGAAATGTGTGGTCAAAGGTATGATGTTATGGAATAAATTTTGGGTTTCCTTGTTGTAAAAATCGGACAAGGCAAGGGAAAGGGGGTGAATTGAAGGGTTAGGTATGGTGAATGATAAGGAATGAGGATGGATTTGAAAGAGTATGGTGAGGTGAGGGAGTGGATAAGGGTGGAGTGGGAAATTGGTTAAGCCAATACCCAGAAATAAATTCCGAATACGTGAATCTCAAACCTCGAATTAGTTTTGGAATGTTAGTTTTCTCGAATCCCGAAATGAAAGACGGATTCGATCTTTAAGGTTAAAAATTGGGCCGGAATTTGTTTTAAATTCATTTTTAATTTCTTTTTTTTCCAAAAATTAATATTTAAAAATCCGAGCCTTTACATCATCCACCTCTAAAAACAAGTCTCGTCCCCGAGACTAAAATCATTCCAAAGTAGGGGTTGAAGTTGAAATTGGTGAGTCCAAGGATCACGCCATTGATCCCGTAAGTACCTCATAAGTGCCCCTATGAGATCTCACAGCACCGTCGCCATGATCATAATACTCCCAATCGGTCGTAGGAATGATGTGGTAGGGGGCCCTACCACATCCCCACTTCGACTCCTCGGGCATACCTTAACTCAAAAAGCATCATGACGTCTCTGCTAGGTCTTAGCAAGCGATCCACAGGTGCCCCCATACATGCTTGTATCCACTTCGTGGGGCATCATAATGAAAACTCGGGTTGCAATAGTTTTCTCAAAAATCTAAGTTCCTTTTTAAATCACCATTTAAAATTCATTAAATTCGACGTTAAACAAGACATTCCCAACTTCCCAATCATCCTAACATCCACCTCTAAGGGCTAATCTCATATTTTCTTCCTAGGTTCTGAGTCAAATCATAAGTCAACATTTCAATCTCTAGCATTTCTAATATCAGGCATCATGGATATAGAAGAATGATCATAATCTCGAGATAAACAGCAGGTCATAGCACATCAAGGACAATCACATACCATAATATCTAGCACATCATCATATCATCGAGGCTCATCACATCATATCACCAAGGATCTTTACACAACTACCAAGCATAAGAATGCAAATTAAAGAGACAGAACTCACCAATCCCAACCAACTAACTAGGCATACTCACCGCACTCGAGAGGTCAAGGTAATGTCTACACTCGCCTCAACATAGGAAGCAAGCAGCTCATCTAGGACATCTCCATAGCTAGCCCGAATGCTCTCCTCGGTCTCCTAGGTGGCTTCCTCAAGGCTTCTTCTAGACCACTGAACTAGAAGCAAAGGAACCTCCATGGGCCGACTTGGTCAGCCTGTCGACCACGACCCAAATAGCGTCAAATCCTCTGACGTCTCGCCTCAGCCCAGTGACGAAATCCATGGAGATATCCGTCCACTTCCTCTCGGGTACTGGAAGTGACTAGACGGGTCCTCCCGGCCTTTGGTGATCAATCTGAACCTGCTGACAAACCTGACATCTGGCCACGAACTCTATGATGTCTCCTCTCATCCTCTGCCACCAATAACTCCTCCTTAGATCCTGATACATCTTATTCGTCCCTGGATGGACAGAATAAGGGGTGGAGTGAGCCTCTTGCGTGATCCTCTGCCTCAGATCTGACGTCGATGGAACTACAATTCTGCCCTGGAAGGTCAGCATCCCATCTGCAAGCTCTCTGAATCTGCCCTGAGCCATCTGCTCTCTCAAAACTGAAATCTCTGGACAATCCGCCTGACCCTGCCGAATCTCTGCTGACAACTCTACCTGCACCTCCAAGAATGACAACTCCCCACGATCCTGTTGAATCCATACCTCAAAGCAGCATCTCATCAAATCTCTCTGCAAATCCCACTGAGTTGTAAGCCTCTCAACTGCCACCTCCTGGTGAGTCTTCCTACTCAACGCATCTACCACTACATTGGCCTTCCCTAGATGGTAGACTATGTCCAAGTCATAGTTCTTCGGAAGCTCTAGCCATCGTCTCTGACGCATGTTGAGCTCCTTCTGCGTGAAAATGTACTTCAAGCTCTTATGATCCGTCATCACCTTGGAAGAAGTACCATACTGATAATGCCTCCTGATCTTCAAATCGTGAACCACAGCTGCCAACTCCAAATCATGGATGGGGTAAGACACCTCTACATGCTTCAACTGACGTGAAGCATAAGCGATGACCCGGTCCCGCTGATGCAGAATGTTGTGAGCTGAATTTGCCATGTTTTACATTACCTTTTATGTCGATTTTTGCATACATTTCATTCATTTGGGCTAAGATAGTACAGAACCTATGTAGTTTATGTTTATTTGCCAAATTATGGAATCTACACCAGTTTCTGTTTAAATCGCAGAATTCGAGGCGTTTTACAACAATTCTAAGGAAGGTCGGAAAAGCTCGGAAAACCACTACAGAAGTCCAAGGTCAAAGAAGTAGCGGAACCAGTCGAATCGAGCCGAGAACCCAGGATACTCGATCCCGAGTAGGCCTTACTCGATCTCGACGAGCATGTCCGAGCACAGCCTTGTCGACCAGGAACAACGTCGAGAGCCAGACCAACCCGACTTCCGGACCCAACTCGATCTCGACAAGACCTTGGTCGAGATCGACGAAGCCCTTGTCGAGATCGACGAGCCACCCAGTGCCAGTCCGAGTCCATGCCGAGGAGAAGCTGCTCGACAAGAAGTCCACACCCCAACTCGGCGAACCCTGGTCGAGATCGACGACCCTTTATCGAGATCGACGAAGCCCAGAGCCCATGTCCGAGCTTGTCGAGTATACCTACCCGAGGAGACCTAGTCGGCAAGACTTTCCTACTCGAGGTCGACTACGCTTACTCGAGGTCGACGAGCGTCAGGAGCCAAGACCGAACCACATCGAGCACCAGTTAGCCAAGACGACGAGTCCTAGTCGAAGTCGACAAGGCTTTGTCGAGGTCGAGTAGACCCCGTTTCCAGAAACGCGTCGTTGAGGGCTGTCCTAGTCGAGTTGGGATTCCTTGGGGCCGAAGGAGGAAGATTCTATCCAAATACATCAAGTCTATCTATGGAAGAGGAGTTCTACCTACATTGGAAGATATTTTACCTAATTTAGATATAGTTTTCCTTAGTTGATTTATTTCCATTATGCAATTTATTTATCTTTTATCCTTTTAGATGTAATTTTAGATATAGATAAGAGATTCTATCCTTGGTTAGCAAGGATTAGAAGCCTATAAATAAGGCCCTTGGGGCCGGTTTTTCATTAATTCCAATTCACACACAATTCAAATTTTAGGGAGAGAAACAAGTAGTTCCACAGAGAAGTTTAGGAGTTCTAAGGTTTTTAGGGTTTTGGCTTTCTGCAAAAGTTGATTGCCAGGATTGTAAAGGCTTTTTAATATAGTTTTATGCAAGTTATTTCTTTTCAATCAATGTCTGTTATTGCGATAAGGCGTGAGTAGTCCACCCACTTCTGGGGCTGGGGTGAGCCCGACGGTGGCCATGTGAGGCGATGCGATAAAGGTCAGATCTTTTTGTGCAATTCATCTTCTATCCCTATGAGCATGATTCTTTTGCAAAAGTTGAAGGTGATCCTTGTTTGTGCTATTGAAGCGAAAGTGATCTTAATGCAACTCGGATTAATTATGTGAAAAAGGGTTAGTAACAATTAGGGTTTATGCGAAAGCCTCTATATGCCTATTTGTTAATGACGAAAGTTATTTGATGGAAAGCATGATCTTTTGTGCCTTTATGTGTTACTTTGCATGGTTATCGTTGTGGTGTTGATACCCTGGTCTTGGGAGTCTTTAATATATTGAATTTATTTCTGTCGAATTTTGAGTTCTGTGTTCGAAAATTTGCATTTTAAAGTTTCTGTTTCTTGTCGACATAGAGTAGAGCTAGTCGATCTCGAGTAAGACGTGGTCGAGATCGAGTAGGAACTGGTCTAGGTCGAGTTGAGTTTTCTTCTGTTCTTGTCGATTTTCAGTTTCTGTTTTGCTGTTTCTTGTCGATCTCGAGGAGCTGTTTGTCGAGATCGAGTAGCCTCTGCCTTTGCTTTTATTTGCTGCTTTGTGTTGTGAGCCTAATTAGCCATGTTTTACATTATCTTTTATATCGATTTCTGCATGCATTTCATGCATTTGGGTTAGAATAGTACAGAATGTGTAGTTTACACTTATTTGCAATATATGGAGGTCTACACAAGTTTTTGTTATATTTCGCAGAAATCGGACGCATTTTGGAGCTTAAAGGAAACTTATGGAGAAGCCAAGAATGGTGCAGCTGGAGAGAAGGCCAATTTCCGGCTTTCATCATTCTGAATCAGGCTGTGATGTCTTCATGAGAGTTGTAGCCCTCGGAAAGAGCTTTCCAACGCATGGTCATATGCGTCAATCCGACAACCGAGGCAGCGGGAAAGTGCGTTTTACGAACAGAGCTGGAAGCCGAGAAAAGAACTCGACGTCGACAAGAGTTGTCGACATCGACAAGTTTCCAAAACTCGACATGAGCACTGGAAGACGAAGTCGAGTTGACTGAACTCGAGACCAAAATGTTGTCGATGTCGAGGAAAGTTGTCGACATCGAGAAGACATGTCGAGGAGTCCAGAAGCCGAGATCGAGGAGAAGTCCGAGCGGGATTGGATACTTGCAAGCTAAGATTCGTCCAATTCTATCAAGATCTATCAAGACCAAAGAAGATGTCCACACATTAGATATAATCCTAGTCTATCTATTTTATTTAATTACACTATGTTATTTATTTATCATTAAGTTTTAGATATAGTTTTAGATAAAGATAGATATCTTCTATCCTTGATTAGCGAGGATTAGAAGCCTATAAATAAAGCCCTAGGGGGCTCAGTTTTATTCATTCAAATTCAGTTAGATTCCAAGTTACACACAATTAGTTAGTTCCATTCAGAGATACAGTTTAGGAGTTTAAGGTTTTTAGGGTTTTGGCTTTTTGCGAAAGTTGATTGCCAAGATTGTAAAGGCTTTGAATTTAGTTTTATGCAAGTTTCTTCTTTTACATCAATGTCTGCGATTGCGATGAGGCGTGAGTAGTCCACCCACTTCTGGGGCTGGGGTGAGCCCGACGGTGGCCATGTGAGGCGATGCAATAAAGGTCAGATTTTTATGCGATTTGTCTTCTATCCCTATGAGCATGATTCTTTTGCGAGAGTTGAAGGTGATCCTTGTTTGTGTTATTGAAGCGAAAGTGATCTTAATGCAACTTGGATTAATTATGTGAAAAGGGTTAGTAACAATTAGGGTTTATGCGAAAGCCTCTATATTCCTATTTGTTAATGACGAAAGTTATTTAGATGGAAAGCATGATCTTTTATGCCTTTATGTGTTACTTTGCATGGTTACTGTTGTGGTGTTGAAACCCTAGCTTTGGAAGTCTTTAGTTTATTGATTTATTTCATCGAAATTCGTGTTCTGTGTTCGAAAAGCATTTGCATTTAATTTTCTGCTCTTATCGACCTCGAGAAACTTGTCGACATCGAGTTATCTACTCGACGTCGAGAAGATTGTTGGAGTCGAGTTCCTTCCCTTTTGCTGTTGTCGACTTCTGCTGTTGTGTCGAGAACATCTTGTCGATTTGCCTTCTGTGTCGAGTACTTCTCGATATCGAGGACTTCTGTGTCGACAAAGCTTGGTCGAGTTGTCTGGTCGAGTACTTTGCTGTTGTCGATTAGCTTTTGTCGAGTTGCTTTGTTCCTTGCTTTCGTTTGCTTTGTTTGCTTCTGTCTTTGCTTCTGTTGCTTGTCTGTGGGATCTACTGCTACCTGAAACCGCTGACGTGCTTCCTCGTGGATCGATCCTGACAACCTTCTACTACAACGGGAGGAAGTCTTGTAATTATTTGCTGGAACAGGGGAGTCGTTCTAATCCATATTCTTATTCTATACTTGACTAACTCCTGCAACAACACTTTGCTTTGTCTTTTCTTGCTTTGTTTTGATCTTTGCTTTTGTTTGTTCTTTTCTGTTTTATTTCTGTTTCTTTCCTTGTTTCTGTCTTTCTGCTATTCTGTCCGTGAGATCTGTTGCGACCTGAGAACTGCTGACGTGCTTCCTCGCGGATTCGATCCTGACTATTCTCTTACTACAACGGGAGGAAATCTTGTATTTATTTGCTGAGACAGGGAAGTCAGTCTGAACTTTATTTTATATTTATTTCATACTTGACCATCCTCCTGCAACAACAAATTGGCGTCGTTGCCGGGGAAGCTATCAATCGCGCCTTAGGTAGTCAGTTCTCACTGTTTCTTTGAGTTACTTTTCAGGTGTATGCGCCGTTCTGGTCAAACACCTGAGTTTGACGCCTTAGACGAACCGGAACGCCTATTTCACATCAGAGCTAAACTACAAAGAGCCATGGCAGCTGCGGAGACACAGGAACAGCTGATCGCTAGGCTTACAAGGGAATTAGTCGCTAAGGATGCTGCTATCGCCGCTGAGAAAGCAGTAAGGGAACAAGCACAGGCTGAGCTTGCCCAATACCCAACCACGGCAGAGGACTACATGCACCCAACTCTCGTCGTACCTGAATCGGCGATTCTCATCTCTGATAACTCTTTTGAAATTCGCACTCAATTTCTTATAGAGCTTAAAAATAATGCCTTTTATGGTAGATTTAATGAGTGTCCTCTTGAACATATCACAAACTTTTCTGACATGTGTCGTACTCTTGCTAAAGGTACAACCCTGGAATATGTCAAGATGAAATCTTTTCGCTGGTCTCTCGCTGGGCCTGCACTGAAATGGCTGGAAGGACTGAAAGCAAGATCACTCACAACCTGGGCCCAAGTAGAGCAAGAGTTCCTGAACAAATTCTTCCCACCCGCCAAAACAGCACATCTCCGCCAGAGAATCACCGCCTTCAAACAGAAGCAAGGGGAACCGCTGGCAAAGGCATGGGAGCGCTACAATGAACTTCTGTGATCTTGCCCTACTCATGGACAGCCACCCTACGTCATTAAGGATAGAGAACCCATACGCCAACAAGTATAGGTCTACTGCAACTTATGAAGAGAACCCATACGCAAGGCCAACACCATCCATGCCCCTCTATGAGCCACCTAAGGAGATTGATCCTGATGTTAGGGAGCAGTACTACAGAGACCAGAATAAAAAGCTCATCGAGCAAGTAAAGTATCTCTCTGTCAACCAGCCTTGTATTGAATGCGGATCGCAAAGACACTCCACTCCTGAGTGCCCACACACAGAACAAGTCAGGATGGCAGAGCATCATGAGGAGGCAGCTTACGCAGGGGGTCCCAGTCGCTACATGGGGGACCAAAGGTTTCAGCAACCACAATGGAACCAAGGTGTCCCTAGGAACCCCCCGCCCTACAGAGCTCCAGGACATCCGGAAAGGGACCAGAAAAAGGATGATATACAGACAGTCGTGGAGGAAATAAGGAGGAATCACTCAGAAACTAGGCAATCCTTCAACTCCGTCTATACTCAGATGCAAGGTGTCAACTCTCTAGGCTTGGGGAAATTGATATCTGGCGGAAATCAGTTGATACACAGATTGGTCAGCTAGCAGCATGAATCCCCAGACAGTCAGGTTCGCTCCCTGGATCTTCAGAACCAAATCCTAAGGGAAAGACTGGACATATCGCTGCTGTAAAACTCCGAAGCGGCCATCAATTGCAAGAGCCAGAGGTCGGAAAGCGGCAGAACAACGGAGAACAGCTGGTCGACCAGAGCCTACTCGATGTCGAGGAAGGTCTACTCGATGTCAAGGAGAAACTTCCAGAATCCTCGTCTGCGCCGAACAGCAACTCGACTGCACCCAACCTGGTCGACATCGACAAGGGCCTAGTCGATGTCGAGGAGCCTGTTGAACAAAAATGCGCAATAGTCGTACAACACATTTTATTTAAATTTTTTAATATTTGGGTTCGACCCCTTTTGGTTATCCTCTTGATTCGAAGTCGTACCGATACCAAGATTTGAGTGGTTTTGGTGATTTGGGCTGCACCCGAATTTTAGCGGGTTGCCTACGTATCTCTTGGAAGAGAATCAAGCCTCACATAGTTCCGAGTATTTAAGTTTGTGTGTTTTAACATCTTAAAGATTTTCATGCATCATTGGATCGTATTAGGACCCACCTTCTCGGAAGGGTAGCCCTAACATAAATCACACTATCATATGCATGAGATTTTCTCGTGTATCACCCGAATAAATTGAGCACACCTTCTCGGAAGGGTTTTCCAACTCAACGACTATCACTTACACGGAAAATCATGTTTGTTTAATTTAAATTTAATTTTAACCCCGTTTTCACTTTTAAGGTGAATTTAGAGGCCAGCGACTGTACCCGACATATTCTTGAGATTTAACATCGGGTTACCTACGTAGCCGATTTTTCGGCGTCAAGTCTTTACGTGGTTCTACTGAACCGATTTGATTTGTTTGGTTTTGACCTCATATTCATTTAGAAGTGAATTTAGAGGCGGACGACTGAATCCGATATATATTGAATTTGATACCGGATTTCCTACGTAACTCGTAAAAGAGTATCAAGTCTTTACGTAGTTCTGCCGAACCGATTTGATTTGTTTGGTTTTGACCTCATATTCATTTAGAAGTGAATTTAGAGGCGGACGACTGAATCCGATATATATTGAATTTGATACCGGATTTCCTACGTAACTCGTAAAAGAGTATCAAGTCTTTACGTAGTTCTGCCGGAAATCAAGTTTATATTTGGTGAAACTCGATTTAAGGTTTTGACTCCGTTTTTATTGAAGTCGGTCTGAGATTGACCCACTAGAATTAATTGGCAAAAAATATTTGACGAGTTTAAATTTAGGTTTTTTTTTTATCAAACTCGAATTCTTAATTTATGCTAAAAATAATTCTTATATTTTAGTGGGTTAGTTTTGCAATTCCACATACATTCTCTTTTTAAATAAGATTTATGTTGTACGAAATATACATGTACATTGCATTTGATTTCCATTGCCACGAATCTAAACGTGGGATAGTTTGTTGGGTATAAGCCTAAGACAAAGTCAGACCCGTTTCTTTTTTCGTTTGTTGACCCAGGCCCATTTTTTTCCAACCCAAATTCATTAAAACAAAAAAAATCAAACCCAGCTCAGCCCCTTTTTCCTTTAACGAAAGCACGCTTATTTTTTTATCTGTTATTTTCGCTGTTCATCTTCCACCTGGAGACAAACGAAGGATGCCCATGGTTGTTTGAAGCTGCGGCGGCACCAAGGTTTGAGATGCCGGCGTCGG
This sequence comes from Persicaria tinctoria, assembly GCA_037127255.1. Lineage (NCBI taxonomy): Eukaryota > Viridiplantae > Streptophyta > Magnoliopsida > Caryophyllales > Polygonaceae > Persicaria > Persicaria tinctoria. The sequence continues at coordinate 54,179,567 of JBANSL010000001.1, read as the reverse complement.
GCGTTTGCAAGAGAGAGGTGGCGGAGCAAGGGCGGAGCCAAGCGAGCTCAGGCAAAGCGAGGGCGGAGCTGGTTGAGCCAGGGTGAAACGAGAGCGGCGCGGCTCAAGTCTCGACAACCCAGGACGAGCCACTGTTAGGCGAGGACGTCGAAAATTTGTGCGAAGAAAAGGTGCAACAGGTCTGTCTTCTCCCTTTCCCCTTTCAATTTGTCCTCAATTTGAAACAATGTGGGTAATTTGATTTTGAGATAATTGGGGCTGAATTCAATTTTTTTTATTTGGGGATTACTACTTCACCCGATTAACAAGGGTTTGATGAGCGAATTCTTTTGAAATGGGACCCCAGGACCAACTAGATCAAACGGAAGATGCAGATGAGTTCCGACATCAACAGCCGTCAGAGGTTCTCGAGGGCTTGCGAGCTCGGGTGTGGTGCTCTAACTGTCAATGGACACGAGCAAAGGCACCACAAGGAAGCGGAAGGTAGCTATGGCTCGAGCAAGTCAGGTTGGTTTCAATTTTTGTTGATTCCTCCCAACCCCTGATTTTGAGACGTGAGGGCTGCTGGCTTTTTTTATCTTGACTGAGATTGTATTAGATAATTCCCTGTTTACAGTCCTCGATTGCATTCTGATATACACTTTACTTAGGGTTGAATTTGGTATGAAATTGGAACCAAATGTCTCTTTTTTTCTCTCTTGAAATTACAGTTTGATGTTGCTCCTTTCAAACTAGCATATTTAGGGACCTACCGGTCTTAAGAAAGGAAAATTGATTGCCTTTGTTAGACTTTGGTTCAATCAGTATGCAACTGAATCTATTAACAGTTTGCACACATCTTTGTTTGTTGAACTGATTCACCCTCAACTGAGATTTGATGCTTAACTTCCATTTTTTATGGATTTTGCATTTGCTTTAAACTATCCCAAGGTAAATCAAGGTGAGGTGACAGTAGGTTTCAGTTTACTGTCTTCTTGAAATTCTGATGGGGATGATGAGTTTAAATTTAATCTCAGCTTTGCAATTGTTTGTGCCTAGCCTAAGTGCCATTTTGTACAGCTTTAGTTTGCCTAGGCTGAATACATGTCATGATTTCATTTTCTTCAATTTGTTCGAACTGCAGATTGGTAGGAAGGATACTTTGCTTGGCATTTAGTGTGCTTTATGCAGAATTTGACATTAATTAGGAGTCTAACTGTAGAGTCATCTAGTTAGAACATCCAGTCATGTATATTTGTTTTAAACATTGATGCAAGATGAAAATTGGGCAGGGCTTCGCCTCTCTAAACCGATCCACACCGGGATCGAATGTAGTGGCGAAAGAATATCCTTTCGAGCCAACTACGAGAGTATATGCTCTCAACCTATGACGTGATGGTCTCTAGGCGAAAGAAAATACTTTCAAGCCTATGACGAGCCCAAACACTAGGTGAGAGCATGTGAACCCAAGCCCGGGTCAGTCTTCTCTATTGTCATGTTTACTTGTACCTGCAAGAAATGAGAAAAAACTAAAAGAGTTGGCCATAGGGTCTACCTACTGCACAAAACCTTCACCAAAGTGAATACAGAAACTGATTTCTTTCTCTCTTTGTTAAATCAGCCTTTTTCTCTCTTGCTTTTTTACTCTCTCAGCACTTGCCCTGTAACCACCCCCGTAGGCCTTTCAAGACCTCTATTTATAGGGTCTAAATAGGAGCAGTTACTTCTTGCAGTTATCTAGCAATTGAACCCCACCTTTTTATTTCTTTCTCTATTTTTTCCTTGATGAAAAGGCTGAGAAATCCCCACGTTCAATAGGAGTAAGGGTGGTTACAACTCACCCATAACCTCCATATTTAACAGTTTCTTTCTTTCTCTGCCAAACTGATCGATGGACCCCACATGTAATTGGGTCATCTTGGGCTGATATGTTAATGGGCCTTTGTTTTCTTTTACTTTTTAATTTCACTTCAGCCCATTATGCATTTTAATGTAGAGCACATCAATGCTACAATCCCCAAATATGAATTTATGAAATCCATAAAATTTGACCCAAACAGAGCCATTAGTCGACGTAGAGCAACCTGCAGCAGCTCCGACGTCTGTTCTAGCTCCGAATCAGAAAAAGAAGCTGTCTTTCCCCACAAAATCTCTAAAGGACCCGGCAGAAAAGAAATTTCAGCGCTTCATCAAGATGCTTCAGAAACTCAATGTCACCATCCCTTTCACAGAAGCTCTCAATGAAATGCCATCTTATGTCAAGTTCCTGAAGGAGATTCTGAGCAAAAAGCGATCGATGGCTGAAATTACAGAGGAGTGCAGCCATCTGGACATATTGGAGAAGAGGCCGGATCCAGGTAAGTTTGCTATAACTATTGGATTTGGTCCATATAAAATTAATGCCTTATGTGATCTTGGAGCTAGTGTGAGTATAATGCCTTTAACGATTTGGTCCAAGATTAAGATAGATGCCCTAGAGCATGTGGATGCTAGACTTTACATGGCCAACAACACGGTGGTCATCCCAACAGGCATGGTGGACAATGTGCCAGTACAAGTAGGTAAATTCTTTGTCCCTGCTGATTTCCTAGTTGTTGATATGCAAGAGGATCCTGCTTGTCCAATTATTCTAGGAAGACCCTTCTTGGCGACGGTGGATGCCAACATAAGCGTAAGGAAAGGAGTGCTCACCTTCAACATCAACGTTGAGGTAATTGAGTATTCCTTTAATAAAACTGAAAGGCATACAGGTCCAATGGAAGAGGTCAAATCTATCTCAGCTGGCTACATCACCTGCGGGGAACCCAAGGTCAGAAATATGACCCCTGAGGAGATAGAAAAGAGGGACATGGAGGCCCAGGTGGAGGAGATCATGGCAATCCTCAAGGAGAACACAGACAATCCAATCGACACGGACCAAGGTAAGTCGTTGTAGATTAATTATTTTTTGGATGCCTTGATAGGAGCGAAGTATGGGGTCAAGATCGACCGGACCCTAGTCGATCTCGACCAGACCAAGGAGTCTCCACCAGTACCAGCCTCGTCGAGCAGCCAGACGGAAGTAGAACCCTACTCGATCTCGAGTAGGCTCATCGAGATCGACCACCAGAGCCCTACGTCGACTCAGCTTTCCTCGACGCTGACGACACCAGAGCCAGGACCTTCGTCGACATCGACCATCCTTGTCGAGAACGACAAGCCCTCTGCTGATTCGACTCCTGCTTCCTTGACGCTGAGACCACCAGAGCCAGGATCGTCCTCGATCTCGACCAGCCTTGTCGAGATCGACCACCACTCGACTCCACCAGATTCTTCATCCTCGACGCTGCAGCCACTAGGAGCGGAGCCCTACTCGAGGTCGACCAACCTTGTCGAGATCGACAAGCCCTGTCCTTCGTCGACTTCCGCACCCTCGAGCAGACCACCACCAGAACCAGCATCCTCGTCGAGATCAACTAACCCTAGTCGAGATCGACCAAATACCGTGGTTCCCGATTCCGTCTCTGCGAAGGTAAGCTAAGGTATGGATCTTTCTTCTCCTATTTCCATTAAAGATTTATCTATACATGGGAGAGGTCTGCCTTGGTATGTGCGATTGTGTAGGATATCCAATGATGAGCCCAAGAAGTATGAAGTTGGAGACAAGCTCTATGTCTCTAAATCAAAGGATCATTGGTTTCCCAACAAATTCAACAAGAAGCGGATGGGACCTTTCGTGGTGAACAAGATCCATTTTGGAGGATTACAGCTGATGGACAAGAATGGAGTCCTATTTGAGGCCCAAGCTACATGGACCCTGCAAATGCCACCTTGAGCTAAATGGAAAAGTCGGCCTAGCGACTATAAAATCTAGAGCATGTACATAAACTTTTTAGGACTTTTTGGACATTGTTTTCCTTTTGTTTTGAACACATTTAGTTTTGCTATTATGCGTATATGTCTTCCATACTTTTCAGGACCATGGATAGAACTAAGCAATATTCATACTCGGCCCAAGAGGTGCCTCCAGTCGAAATTTTAAGGCCCTGCACACCTGTCTTGTGAGTTTCTTTCTTTACCCTTGTTTTTATACAGTGAGGACACTGTAATGTTTAAGTATGGGGTGGGGGAAGGGCTTACATTATGCATATTTGATTATATTTGACATTATTGGTGCATTATTTCTTTGAATTGCTACATGGCTATTTTTGGAATGCATTATTGATCTATGTGCTTACATGCATATTTTCCAAAAATTTGAGAAAAATGACCCCCATTTGAAATTTTTGATAAATGTCATGGAAGCTTATATTGAACTCGACGATGCAAAATTGGATTCATTAGAGATATAGCATGAAATTGCCTAGTAAAGGGAAGTCACAATGAAGTGCATTATTTCATGAAAACCATAAAAGGAGGTAAAATTTGAAGTTGCTTTTAACATGTTGCATGATAAAATGATGGAGGACTTTATATTTCCATATAATGCTCATATTGTTTATATCCTATCCTTACCCATGCTTATGCATCACAAAAGCCATAATATGCCTTATTTCAAATATTGCTCCACATGATCTAAATATTTGCCATTCTTTACCTTATCCGGGGATTATGTTGAGAATGACGTTACATTATAGAGATTATCATATGGTATTTGTGATTATTATCATTATCGGAGTTTGGAAGAAAAGTGTTTGAAATATATGGAAAATTTAATGAGTGAAAGAAAATCCAATCACCTCAGGAGATAAAGGTAGATTGACCCTGCTCTCTGAGATAATAGTTTGGAGAGATGGGACACCAATGTGAGGAGTCCAAAGCATTAAGTATCTGGGGCCATTAATGACACCCATGTTTGCGACTCACGAGAAGGCGGTGCTGAGGTTAGAGAGGTAAAAGCATTATTATGGATAAGAGCATTATGAAAGGTGATGAATCATATGAGAAAGAATGTGGTATGAAAGTTTGGAAATACTCCATTTCCCCGGATCATTAGCACCACATTGCCAAAATTTGCCCACCTTTAGCCTTTTACCAATCTACTCCTTATTTGAGCTTAAATTAAAGTCTTCTTGATTATCAATGCTTTGTCACATGAATTGTTTTTGTATAACCCTCCTTTTGTGAGTAGATGTTGCTTTTGTATAATTACACATGCATGAATCTGTGACATAAGTACCTTTTCGAGGATGGTAATTGATTGCAGGGACATATGAGAATGAATCTGATATGTTGAGAGTTTGAATTCTTCCCCTGAATGACAATTAAAAGTATTGCTTGAGGACAAGCAAGCTTAAGTATGGGGTGTTTGTTGTGAGCTGAATTTGCCATGTTTTACATTACCTTTTATGTCGATTTTTGCATACATTTCATTCATTTGGGCTAAGATAGTACAGAACCTATGTAGTTTATGTTTATTTGCCAAATTATGGAATCTACACCAGTTTCTGTTTAAATCGCAGAATTCGAGGCGTTTTACAGCAATTCTAAGGAAGGTCGGAAAAGCTCGGAAAACCACTACAAAAGTCCAAGGTCAAAGAAGCAGCGAAACTAGTCGAATCGAGCCGAGAACCCAGGCTACTCGATCTCGAGTAGGCCTTACTCGATCTCGACAAGCATGTCCGAGCACAGCCTTGTCGACCAGGAGCAACGTCGAGAGCCAGACCAACCCGACTTCCGGACCCAACTCGATCTCGACAAGACCTTGGTCGAGATCGACGAAGCCCAGACACCACACCCGGAGTCGAGGAGAGAAGCTGACCGAGAAGCCGAGGACGAGAAGCCGAGCACAATCCTACTCGATCTCGACGAAGCCCTTGTCGAGATCGACGAGCCACCCAGTGCCAGTCCGAGTCCATGCCGAGGAGAAGCTGCTCGACAAGAAGTCCACACCCCAACTCGGCGAACCCTGGTCGAGATCGACGACCCTTTGTCGAGATCGACGAAGCCCAGAGCCCATGTCCGAGCTTGTCGAGTACACCTACCCGAGGAGACCTAGTCGGCAAGACTTTCCTACTCGAGGTCGACTACGCTTACTCGAGGTCGACGAGCGTCAGGAGCCAAGACCGAACTTGGAAGAACCCTAAGCGGGGACGTAGGCCAAGTTCGTGCTGAACCTCGTAAACAATTACTCGTGTCCTTTACTTATTGCTTTACCTTATTTCCGCACTTGGTTCGATTGTCTAACTTTGTGATTCAGGTTTAATCTCAAAAGGTTTTATACGAGCTCCAAAAGTCTTGAGACTTTCTGCGAAAAACGGGCATACTCTATTCAACCCCCCTTCTAAAGTATTTCTATATTACATTGTTTTATATTATCGAACCTTCAATTGGTATCAGAGCTTTACTCACTGTTTTTGATCTAACAATCTTGTGAGTTTTCGATCATGTCTGGTGAAGCAAGCGGAGGATTTGCACAGGGAAGGTCCACAAGCAGACCGCCACTCTTTGTAGGAAACAACTTTGTCCATTGGAGATCTTTGATGAAGATGTTCATCATAGACCAAGATCTAGAGCTTTGGAACATTATAGAGAATGGTCCGAAGATTCCAGAGAAAGATGGACCAAATGATACCAAAGTTGCAAAGAAGAAGTCTGAATACAACCAAGCAGATCTTGAAACCATCCCCAAAAACTACAGGGCTATTAACTTACTTTATTGTGGTCTTAGCACTGATGATTTTAACCGTATTTCATCTTGTAGGTCAGCTAAAGAGATTTGGTACAAACTGGTCGTCACCTATGAAGGAACGAGCCAAGTGAAAGACACCAAGATCAGGATCTTCCTTCGAAAGTATGAGCTCTTCAAGATGAAGTCTGATGAGTCAATCAAGGCCATGTTCACACGATTCACAGAAATCACCAACAACCTTGACTCTATCGGCAAGAGCTTTACCAACGTTGAGAAAGTGAGGAAGATACTGAGGTGCCTCCCAAAAGAGAAATGGGGTCCGAAAGTAACAGCTATAGAGGAAGCACAGGACCTCACCACTCTACCCCTTAATGACCTTCTTGGAAAGCTGATCACGCATGAGATGATCCTTAATGAAGACGATGGAGAACTTCCAGCTACCATTAAGAACTTGGCACTCAAGTCTAAAAAGGATGAGCCCAAGGATGGATCTGATTCCGAAGATGAGGACGACGATGAGGATGATCATTTTGCTCTTATCACAAGAGGCCTTGCTCGAATTCTCAAAATGAAGAAGCAATTCAACAACAAGGATGGATCAGAGTCTTCCAAATTTCGAGGTAAGCCTCAATACAACAAGTATGAAAAGAAGACTAAACCGTTGTCTTGTTTTGAATGTGGTGAAACAGATCATCTTGTGAAGGACTGCCCTCAAAAGACAAAGAGCCAGCTCAAGAAAGGTGACAAATGGAAGAAGAAAGCCATGGTGGCAACTTGGAGTGATTCCGACTCTGACTCCGATGATGAGAAGGCCAACATTTGTCTTATGGCCTCAGAAGATGAATCCCACGATAAAAAGCTTGAAGCTACTGTAAGAGAACTTATGGCAAGTCCAAAAGAGGTATTATCGGAATTCCTTTCAAATATGATTGCCAATGAAGAAAAGCTTATTGCCCAAACTAACATTCTTATTAAGAGAACTATGGATCAGGAAAGAACTATTGAGGATCTGTCTATGAGGGTCAAAAGTCTTGAAGGTTCTTATTCAGGTCTTGGAGAAATGAGCATCATGACTTAGAGAACGAGAAGATCTCCCTGAATGATAAGATTCAAGACCAACAGACAGCCCTCATAAGTTTTACCAAATCCAAAGGTACTCTCGATAGGATGTTGGGTGAGCAACAAAGCTCTCTAAACAAAAGTGGTATTGGTTACAATCCAAAGTTTTTAAAGAAGCAACACATTACCACTTTTGTAAAGGCAAAAGGAAGCAGAACCTCTCATATATGTCACCATTGTGCTAGAAAGGGACATGTAAAAGAGGCTTGCCCCTTTAGAAGAAAGGATCCATATATTATTCGCAATACATTTCCTGTTCATTTGAGAAAAGAACGGATAACACAAGTTTGGGTTCCAAAAGGCACTATTTTAACAAACATGGTTTACCCCAACAATGGATCCAAATTTGCTTATTGGTCTAGCCACAAAGGTTGATGTTTGTCTTGCAGGAGATCACCAAGGTGAAAGATCACAAATGGATTATTGATAGTGGATGCTCGAGGCATTTGAGTGGGAAGAGTTCTCTCTTTCATGATCTAAAGAAGCAATCCACGGGAACAATCACTCTTGGTGACAAAGGAAAATGCGACATCATTGGTATTGGTAGTGTTGGAAGCGATTCCAGCCATAGTATTAAAGATGTCTATCTTGTTAATGGTTTAAAGTATAATCTGCTTAGTGTCTCTCAATTATGTGACAGTGGTAACAATGTCAGATTTAACAAGAAAAGATGTATAGTGTGCAGAGAAGATACAGGTGAAGTTATTTTGACTGCATATCGCTACAACAATATATACGCCGTAAATGCTGATCAAGTGGCACAAGGAAGCTTAACCTGTCTAAAGGCTTTGACGGATGATCCAAAGCTCTGGCACAGGAGACTCGGTCATGTGAGTCCACATACACTACAGAAGCTTGTGTCCAAAGGGCTTGTAAGAGGGCTACCTGAGAAGGACTTCAAAAGTATTGATATGTGCAATGCATGCACATAAAGTAAACAAACACGTAGCTCTTTCAAACCCAAAAAGATATAGATCTTAACATCCATGAAGAGAATGAGGAAGGTGATGATGCTGCTACCAAGAACACAGAGAAGAGGAACATGCAGGAACCGATTCTTAACACTGAGGAATTGGCCCAAGGTGTTGAAGATTCGTCCAAAGCCTTTGGTGTCCAATCCAACAGTGTTGAGACGTCAGAAACTGCTGTAACTGAACCTAACAGGACCACGGAGTCAGATGTACTACAAGTCTATCCTACTGGTGTGACGAATCAAGGAGCTGAGACTAGCAAAAGGAAATTCAAATACTCCTCATCACACTCATTAAAGGATATCATTTATGACCCTACTTCTAGTGTTCAAACTCGTTTTAAACTTAAAGATCTTTGTGCTTTTCACGCGTTTGTTTCTCTTATTGAGCCAAAGAAGGTAGATGAGGCACTTCAGGAGCCAGACTGGATCATTGCTATGCAAAGTGAGCTTAACGAATTTGAAAGAAACAAAGTCTGGACTTTGAAGCCTAGGTCAAAGCATCAATCAGTCATTGACACACGATGGGTATTTCGAAACAAGCTAGATGAGAATGGTAAGATTGTGAGGAACAAGGCAAGGCTTGTTGCTCAAGGCTACAATCAAGAGGAAGGTATTGACTACGAGGAGACCTTTGCTCCCGTAGCCAGGCTTGAAGCTATTCGCATTTTATTAGCATTCGCATCTTTTATGAGCATAAAGTTATATCAAATGGATGTCAAGTGTGCTTTTCTTAATGGTTTCTTAGAGGAAGAAGTATATGTCGCTCAACCCCTAGGTTTTGAAAGTTCAGAATTTCCCAATCATGTTTATAAACTTGACAAAGCGCTTTATGGTTTGAAACAAGCCCTAAGAGCTTGGTATGAGCGCTTGTCAAAATATCTTTTAGAAAATGATTTTAAAAAGGGGTTGATCGACAAGACTCTTTTTATCAAAACCAAAGGAAAGGACATTTTGGTTATTCAAATTTATGTTGATGATATATTATTTGGCGCTACTAACACATCTTTGTGCAAGGAATTTTCTGACATCATGTGCAGTGAATTCAAGATGAGCTTGATGGGTGAACTCAACTTCTTTTTGGGATTACAAGTTCATCAATCCAAGAAAGGGATCTTTGTCAACCAAAGCAAGTACACTAAGGATCTCTTGAAGAAGTTCAAAATGGATCAATCCAAAGCAGCCAAGACTCCCATGAGCTCAACATTGTCTCTAGATTAAGACAAGACTGGGAAAAGTGTCAATCAAAAGGAGTATCGAGGAATGATTGGATCTTTATTATATCTCATGGCTAGTAGACCTGACATCATGTTTAGTGTTTGCATGTGTGCTAGGTTTCAAGCTGATCCTAAAGAATCTCACCTCGTGGCTGTGAAGAGGATCTTTCGATATCTCAATGGCACTAAGGAGCTTGGACTATGGTACCCAAAGCAAAAGGATTTCACTTTAATTGGATATTCTGATGCAGATTTTGCAGGCTATAAGGTGGATAGGAAGAGCACATCAGGATGCTGCCAATTCTTAGGAGCATCTTTGATCAGTTGGCACTCAAAGAAGCAAAACTCAGTTGCTCTATCCACTGCAGAAGCTAAATACATTGCAGCTGGAGCCTGTTGCTCCCAAATCCTTTGGATAGCTCAACAAATGCGAGATCTTGACATGAACCTCAAAGGTATTCCAATTAAGTGTGACAATACATGTGTCATCTCCATCACTAAGAATCATGTTCAACATTCAAGGACAAAACATATTGATGTAAGGCATCATTTCATTAGAGACCATGTTGAAAAAGGTGATGTGTCCATTTCGTTTATTTCAACTGATTATCAATTGACTTACATTTTTACTAAGCCTTTGGTAGAGGACATGTTCACCTTCACAAGACGAGAGATTGGGATGCTTAACAATGATGCACTTTCGTAGGGGGAGCATTCCCTTTATGAAAGATATATTCTACTTAGTGTCAAGACCCTTGAGAACTATGTCAAGGTGTGTGAACTAAATGGTGGATTACATATATCGGATCATATATTTTTGGTTAATATCTTTTTAGATATTTAATCAATTATATATTTTTTCGGATTTCAAAATTGCCCATTTTAGTGACTTTCTTAACCGTTAAGATATTTTAAATTTGGAACTAAATCCTTCAGATTTTCAGTCCGATTTTAATGGGAATATTTGAATTTTGAATTGGAAACTCTTCAAATCTTGCAATGATATCATTACCCTCCATTGGAACTCTAAACCCGTCCCATCACTCCATCATTTCTCTCTACTTATACCCAACTCTGTACCCGATTTCTTCACACTCTCAAACTGATCCAAACCCTTTCGCTTTCTCCTTCTTCAACCTCTCAACCTTTTCTAAAGAAACCCTAGCCGATTTCCTCCATGGCACCCAAAACAAAGAAAGCTGTCACACCCAAAACACTTAGCGCCACCCCCAAGGGACGTCAGGCCACTGCTACCTCTCCCACACCTGAACCCGCTCCTCAAGCCATTGTCCCAACTGTTGTCCAGAGCACCATCGCTGAGAGCACGGCCACTGTTCCCAAGGGCTCTCAAAAGCGCTCTGCTAAGAAGCCTCTCAGTGCCAAACAGAAAGGGAAGAGAAATATTTTGGCTGAGGAATTGGATGAGGAAGAGGAGGAAGATAACCTCGATGCCATCCTGGAGAGAGATGCTGCCAAGGAAGCCGAGGAGGAAGCCTTGAAGAAGAAAAAGGTCGATGAGGAGGCCGAGCTTGCAAGGAAACTGGCAGAGGAGGAAGCTGAGAGGATTCGGAAGGAAGCCGAAGCCGAGGAGGTTCCATCCGAGGAGGAGCCTGAGGAAGAAGAAGAAGAGCAAGAGGGATCTGGAGATGACGAGGAAGCTGAAGGAGATGAAGCGGGGTCCGGTGAGGACTCGGGGTCTAAGGAAGAGGAGGATGAATCTCCCTCTCCTTCTCCTCCTCCCCCGTCTCCAAAGAAGCGGAAAGCCCCAGTTGCCGTCAAGCCTCCCTCTCCCAAGCGCACCAGGAAGGGCACCCTCAGGACTCTTGAAGCGCCTGTCAAGAGAGCTGCTCCGACAATTGCTCGCAGGAAGAATGTCGATCCCCCTGCATATATCCAGGTAAATCAATCCTGGCCTTCCTCTTGGTTTCAAGATGCTGAGACTGCTGGTAAGTGGGTAGATGAGTTTCGAACTCGTAGGATTAGTTGTTCTGATTTTTGGATTTTGAGTTCTTCAAAGCTTTGAAGTTACCCTGCATTGATCTTCTCAAAAAATCCCCAGCCTGGACCCTTCTCAACCTTGAAACAGTTTACTACCCTCAGCTCACCCGTCTGTTTTACATTAACCTAAAAGCCAAAAACGACACAAATGGTTGGTCTTTGGAGTCTGTTGTCAAAGGGGTTAGAATCTCTCTCAACTCCAATGACTTTGCAGATTTCCTTGGCTTACCTAGCCCAGTTCTACCCTCTGAAATACACCCCTCAAAAGAGAATTGCATCATCCTTGCCCGAGCCAAGTACCTTCTACCCGAAGCATCCAACAACACCTCAAAGCAACTCACCCACTCATCCCTAACCCTTGAGGCAAAAATTATTTTCAACATCATTGTTAGGTGCCTCTTACCCCGTCTTAACTCTGGCTCACTCCTTATTGACAATGCCATGGTCCTGCTCTACCGCATCTTAAATGGCCTTGATCTTGATCTGGCCAACACTATCCTTGGAACCATGGCTCATGCCAGAAAAGCTAAAAAAGGCTCTCCCCTCCCCTTTGCTACCCTTTTTACCCCTCTCTTCAAAGCTTCTGGAATTGATGTCAAAAATGAAGAACAGTTGCGTCATATAGGTAAGTTCGACTCTAAGGGCCTTGAAAAGATTGACATCACTCGGTCTCCCCAAGGGACCTTGAGTCTTGCCACTCCTTCAAAAGTCCTTCCCACTGCTTCAGCTTTCGATGAACGCATGGACAACCTAGAGTTGGGCTTGGAGGAAGTTCGCCTGGATATCAAGGAGCTGCAAAATGAGTTTATGACGGAGATGAGCGGGATTTCCAAGATGATGCAAGGACTGTGGACGAGGCTCACTAATGATGATGCTCCGGATGACGAAGCTTAAACCCTACCCTACCCTATCCCTGAAACTTGATACATTGCTGGTTTTTGAAAACGTTTTTAAAACATTTGGTGACTATTTTGGTGACTGTTTTACCTCCTCCCTTTGTTGAAAGACAAAAAGGGGGAGATGATCTGTGGTGTTATTTAGACTTTGAAAACCTATCTGCTTGAAGGTCTTGGAAGACCTTGGTTTCTTGTTTTTTGGTTTTCGGTTGGATGGTTTTTGCATGCTTCAAAAATTTGATCCAACATTTGTCTAACCCATGCAGGTACTTAGTCCGATTTCTATTATATTATCTATGCTTGACTAAGTTGCAGGGATGCACAGGTTTTGTCTTTCATCAAGGGGGAGATTGGTAACTCCCTCCCTTGATGAAAATCGGAATAAATGTTTCAAAGGCCTTGACAGGATATTTGTGTCAAAGGTCTTGGAGCATTAACAGTTGATGAAATACAAAACCTGTTTTATAAGTCCGAATATTATTTAATCTTATTATATACTTCCTTTATATTATATATATGTATGACTAATCTCTCAGGAAGTATTTCGAGATTATATCTTTCCTTATGGTGCATATTGAGGAGATCCAATTCAAATAAGATCATGTCTTCGAAGTGTCCAAAAATAGAAGATCCGGGCGCGCCATGATCTTTACTAGCCGTTGTTGAAGATCCAGTGTTAAAGAACCTCATGCTCCATATTACTTATATAAAGGAAAGGAAGAAGAAGACAGAACACACAAGTGCTACACGAGCTTTCATTCATTCAAGCAAGATCTGTCTTCCAAGTGTCTCTCTGCTAGCGCTCAAGAGTTTGTTGTTTATTTCAAAGCCTTTGAGAGTCACTGTGAGCTTATAGGATATATTCATTTATAGTGTTACTCGAGAGTTTGTAACTCGGGAAGTTGCACTAGGCTATTGATTTGTGAGATTAAGAGGATTGTACTAGATAGCTGAGAGAGGTGGGGCTCTTCTAGATTGGTCTAGGACTCCAAGGGAACGTGAGTTGACTAGATTGCAATTGTATAGGAGAGAGGCTTCTCGGTGAGCTATTAGGATCCTAAGCTAAGCGAATCAATAAAGCCTTTTGAATCCTAGGGTTGTGGAAGAACCCTAAGCGGGGACGTAGGTCAAGTTCGTGCTGAACCTCATAAACAATTACTCATGTCCTTTACTTATTGCTTTACCTTATTTCCGCACTTGGTTCGATTGTCTAACTTTGTGATTCAGGTTTAATCTCAAAGGGTTTTATACGAGCTCCAAAAGTCTTGAGACTTTCTGCGAAAAACGGGCATACTCTATTCAACTCCCCTTCTAGAGTATTTCTATATTACATTGTTTTATATTATCGAACCTTCAAACATGTTAGACGATATCGACTAAAGCTTGTCGATATCGAGTAAAGCTACTCGATTTCCAGCAAGGTTGACCAAAATCGAGCAAGGCTAGAAGACAGGAGCACAGCTTACTCGATATCGTGGAATCTACTCAATATCGAGAAAAGCCTAAGTCGATTTCCACCTCTGGATCCGAATCGACGAAGCTGAGCACTAGGAGTCGATAAGAGAAGCTGGGAGCCAAGCAAAGCTACTCGATGTCGTGAAAATTCCTCGATATCGAGGAAACATCCAGTCGACATGTGTCCTGAAGGCCAACATCGAGTTGCTGAGCGGAAGACGAAGGAGGTGCTACTCGATATCGAGGAATCCTACTCAATATCGAGGAAGTCTGAGTGGCCGACAAGGAGTTGTCCGAGAATCTTGTTAAGTTTCTATCCCGCAGCCGATGGAGATATTTTCGAGATCCAATTCTATCAACTCCTATCAAGATCTATCAACTTCATGGAAGATTTATCCACAAATTAGATATAAATCTAGTTGATTTATTTCTTTTATTCCATTATTTAATCTTTAAGTAAGTTGATAAATAGATATAGATATAGATAGACTTTCTTACCTTGATTAGCAAGGATTGGAAGCCTATAAATAAAGCCTTAGGGCTGGGTTTTATTCAATCAATTTCAGAGACAATTAGCTACATAGAGAGAGTAGAGGAGAGAGCTTGTGGCGAGAGAAGTCGGAAAGACGAAAGCGGATTTGGCTTCGATTGGTTGCAAGGTTTCTTTAGTTTATTTAATGCAATTTATTTTCCTAAAATCTTTAATGAATTTCTTGATGATGAAGAGCGAGTAGTCCACCCACTTCTAGGGTCGGGGTGAGCCCGACGGTAGCCATGTGAGGTGATACGGTAAATGTTTGATCTTTTTATGCAATTCGTCTTCTATCACTCCAAGCATGATTCTTTTGCGAAAGTTGAAGGTGATCCTTGTTTGTGTTATTGAAGCGAAAGTGATCTTAATACAACTTGGGTTAATTATGTGAAAAAGGGTTAGTAACAATTAGGGTTTATGCGAAAGCCTCTATCTTCCTATTTGTTAATAACGAAAGTTATTTGATGGAAAGCATGATCTTTTATGCCTTTATGTGTTATTTTACGTGGTTGTCGTTGTGGTGTTGAAATCCTGATCTTGGAAGTCTTTAGTTTATTGATTTATTTCATCGAAATCCGTGTTCTGCGTTCGAAAGGTTGCAAATTTAAAGTTTATGTCTTTACTCGACGTCGGGAAGTTTTTGTCGATATCGAGCAAATCTTGTCGATATCGAGGAAGAGTTGTCGACATCGAGTTGTCTACTTTGATTTCTGTTTCTGTTTGTCGATTTTGGTTTCTGTTGGTCGATATTGAGTTTCTGGTGTCGATTTCTGTACTCGATATTGAGGACTTGTAAAAAAGAAAATCTATGACGTTTTTAAAACGCCATGCTTTTTTTATATAATATAAAAAAAAATCAATATCCACACAATCCATGGCGTTTACAATCCATGGCGTTGTTCAAACGCCATGGAAATTTACTCATTTAAAAAAAATTAATGAATTCAAAGTGGCTCTCAAAGCCAAGATCATTATAAATACAAAAGTAGAGTTCTATTCTACTATGCAAAATGATTTATGTGATGAAGCATTCTTGAATTTGTAAGTAGTAGAGAAATTATCATTTTCCTGGTCAATAAGATGCTGCAAGTAAAATGGTATCCAAAGAAATAACAATGTCAATTAGCATTAATGAACAATTGAAAATATTGAACAAATAAAGAATTGGGATAATATGTTGTCAAACACAAAAAAAATCATCTTTTCTCCCTTCTTTTTGGTGTACAAACGTGACTTAGTCTTATGGAAAAATCATTAGCTAGGCTCTATATTATTTATATACACAATGAATATAAGCATAAAAGATGAAAATTGCAGTAAAGATTTGCTAGTTGTTTCATAAACAAGCAACACAAAAACTAAAAAGTCGCTTGATAAAAGCAGCTCTAGAATCCAACCATGACTAATGACTTACTTGATGGTCTTCTCTAATTCTTAAATTCTATTCTGATGGATTCAACAAGTCATCAAAACCTAAAATGGAAAGAAAAAGTGTGCAACAATGTCAGGAACATGTGACGATAACACAAAGACTAAAAGTCATTAGATACAGAAATGCATATGTTCCCAATAAAGAACATCAAAAGAAATGCACATGATCGATCCCAGAAATGAAGCTTTAAGTGATGACATTAGAGTCGATATATAAATACGTACATAGACTTGATATAAAGCTTCTATATAAATAGATATGCTTTCAGTGAAACAGAAAATATCCATATATACCTCTGAAGACCAACCCTCTTGTTGCTGGATCATAGTAGCAATACGTCTTGACAGATAATCTAGCTGTGTCAAAAGGTAGGCACATCAACACATTCAAAATCCAACAAACATGAAAATGAAATTAAAATTTTATTTTAGCAGATATAAATAAACAAGCCAAATTTGTCTGACATTAACATGTTGCTAGAAACAAGTGGCATAAAATCTGAATCTGTACTTAATGGATACTAAAAATATAACAGAAAATTCTCACACATTAACATTTCAACAACAAACCACTTGGGGTTATGTGTACGTATGTCCAATAGAAACTTGCAAGCTCTCTGCATAATATAAGGTAGTGAACCAATGGCTTATTATTAACCAGATCATTAGATCAATCACAAATGGCTATTCTTCCAAAGTCGTACTAATGCTACTCTATACCTTCATAAGAAGCCCTAAAGTATCAAATTTTCAATAAAGCTAAATGGATTGAAAGCCTCATATTGATACAAACTAGAAACAACAACTTAAACCACAAACTGAAATGAACCACTTTTCAATTTACTTATGCAGCCATGAAAGCATCTGAAAAACGCCAGATTGTGGTTATATAATACTCACATGCTCATCAAACTTGTCAAAAAACCAATGCTGTTACTTATCGAACTGACTTGAGAGATCTGGTAAACATAAGGTAGTAGATAGAATAAGAGACATGATGAATCATGAAATTCCACAAAAGACCATACATTTGATACAACTGCTTTTATTTTATTTTCCTACGAAAGGTAGACACATTGATTAAAAAAATAATCCATATTCCTATTATCAAATAGCATGTCAACTGTGGTAATTCATCCATGATAAGTGCCAATTTAGGGCAATTAAATTGTACCAATTAAAGCAATGCAAGTATCCATAGTGCATAATAACATGACATTAGTTAAACATCCATATTCCTATTATCAAATATTCAATCCCTTTTAGGCATCCATGTATACATGAAACCCAATCACTCATTAGCATCTAAATATTTGGAATATCCCTTAGTTCATTCGCTTCTTCAAAAGAGTGCAAAGTGATCCACATAACAAAAACTATAGATGTGTAAAGAAATTTATAAAAACTCGACACTCTAGTCGAGCCAAAATGGTCGAAGCCTTTCCACAACAAACAAAACAAAAGGGGAGGCAGGAAACACAACCCACTCTACTACCCCCTAACAAATCAAACCCCCTTTTATACAATCCGAGCCTGTTTGTCTCTTTCTTTTACTTTTCTGTAAAATGTATAGAACAAGAGAGAAAAAGAGGAACCCGAACCTTTGATTTCATGACAAAAGGAGGAAACCCTAACCTTTTCAATCAATTAGCTCCGACCTGAAGAGATTAAAGGATTTAGATAATAAATCGTTTCTAAAGTATTTCAACGACATAACAAGATAGAAAAGGAGGAAACCCTAACCTTTGAAATCGACTCCCAGCGTAGACGTGGTGGAGATCTGGGGTGACCGTAGTTGGGGAAAACGAGAGCGGTGGTCAGAGAGGATGAAAGAGGAGACGGGGTTGATTTGAGGCTTCTCGAGAAAGTGGAAGCACCGAATCTTGCAATTATAGACTTCCGATGGAGATGCCAATGAAATCAAAGCTTCTCAGTTCTCACTTGGGATGAAACGGGAGGAGAGATAATGAGAGGAATAGAGGATTGAGAGCGGCATATCAACTAGGGTTATACCTGAAGCTCGTATTTCTTTTCACTTTCAAAGTTGGGCCAAATTTTTTGGGCTTAAATTATTGCCACCATTTCCATGGCGTTTTGAAAACGTCATTAATTTTATGCGTTTGTAAAACGTCATAAAATGCAATCCATAATATTTACAATAAAAAAGTATGGCATTTTAAAATGCCGTTAATTTTATGGCGTTTGTAAAAAGCCATAAAATTCAATCCATAATATTCCCAGATAAAAAGTATGGCGTTTTTATATTTAAACGCCATAAAAGGTATTTTTAATGACATTTTTTTAGTAAACGTCATATTTTAAATGTCATAAATAACCATATTTGTAGTAGTGCACAAAAAGGGAGAAATGTGTGTTTGGTTCTTGTGTTTGTGTGGGTGAAATGTGTGGTCAAAGGTATGATGTTATGGAACAAATTTTGGGTTTTCTTGTTGTAACAATCGGACAAGGCAGGGGAAAGGGGTTGAATTGAAGGGTTAGGTATGGTGAATGATAAGGAATGGGGATGGATTTGATAGAGTATGCTGAGGTGAGGGAGTGGGTAAGGGTGGAGTGGAGTGGGAAATTGGTTAAGCCAATACCCGTAAATAAATCCCGAATACGCGAATCTCAAACCTCGAATTAGTTCTCGAATGTTAGTTTTCTCGAATCCCGAAATGAAAGACGGATTCAATCTTTAAAGTTAAAAATTGGGCCGGAATTTGTTTTAAATTCATTTTTAATTTCTTTTTTTTTCCAAAAATTAATATTTAAAAATCCGAGCCTTTACAACCCTTGCACAAGTGATAGGACCATCGAATGGAACCTTCATGGTTTTCCCATTTGCATTCCCCATTTGCTTTCCCATTTGATTCCTCGTTGGATTCCCCGTTTAAAACTCATGGTTTTCCCCCATTTAATAGAAAAATATAAGATATTATTAAAGTTATATCAAAATGTGATATAAATATTACATAAAATATCTCATAAATGTAAATTATAAGATAAAATTTAAAAGTGAAAGAAAAATAATATAAACTTATGTAAGATTGAAACAAAAATGGGGATTTTGTATTGCCCATTGGGGATCCCTGTGGGGTTCCTAACGGAGGCAGGGCAGGGATTAGGGTGGGGACTACTATCCCTGTCCCCGCGTAGAGAATTACTTTGGACCCCCATGCCCGTCCCCGTTTAATTTCCCAATCCCCATCCCCACGACGGGGATTCCTCGCGATGCTTGAGGAGTCTGCGCCCCATTGCCATCCCTAGTATGAGCACATTTTTAAGCTTACGTCTAAATTTAGACTCAGCTCTAGCTCAACTCATTTCTAAACGAGCTCAATATGAATAACCAATACCCGACTCAAAAAACAATCCTGAAATCCACTAAAATCAACCAGTTTTAAACATTTTCAACCTAATTAAAAAAACCCTAAAAACACTTTTCCAAATAGAAAATCTCTAAAAATGTCAAATAAATATTGAATCTTACCCTTCAATAGATAGATTTTTCTAAATCTTAAAAAAAAAAGGAGATTCTGACTTGTTCTTGAAACGTGGTTGTTGAAAAATTCTAAAATTGCTATTATTTATTTGATTTTTCAAATAGATACTATTAGAACTAGGGTGGCATGAATAGCCCTACCCTTTGTTTTTATCCGAAAAAAATATGTAAAGTGTAAATAAATTTGAATTACAAATAACCCTAAATTTCTCGCAACGAACGACCTATCCTCACATCGACATGCATGAGCTTTTGGGTTCAAAAACCAAACATATGAGGATGTAGGAGAGTTCGACCGGCGACGGGAGGCAGCGAATCGAGGACCGCCCTGAATCGAGGACCGCCCTGGCCTACTGTGCTACTGGCCAACATCTACTGTTGTGGGTGAGGATGCGAGAGAGTGCGATCGGCGACAGGAGATGGTGAGTCCAGCGGCAGCGAGTGAAGACAGTGATGGGGCTACGATTGGTAGGGCGACACGAGTTGGTAGAGGGTCGAGGGAGTGTCGCCTTTGTAAGTTGGGGCTACTTCGTTGTTAGGAAAGAGAAATACATAAAGAATTGGAGTTCAGACCCTTGAAATTATGAAAGACAAAGAAAGTTGGGCTTGTTAGTTCTTTTTTTTAATCGGTTTTTGGGCTAGAACCGAAATTTTCGGTTTGGTTCCAGTTTTCGGCCCGAAACTGAATTTTGGATTTTCCAAGCCCGAAGCCGAATTGTGAAATATCGGGCCAGCTCGAAACTGCCTTTTTCGGTTTGGTTTCAGCTCGGTTTTCAGGTTGGGCCACATTCTAAGCAATCCGAATTAGAACATAGGTTAAGAAGCTCAAATGAGAAAATATCTCCAAATTTGAGTTATTCTGACTTTTTTAACATTGCTTTTATAAGGTCACTTTTTTATTTGTTTAATGAATCTTTCTAAATTACCAAATACCCATTGCCCTAGTGGTAAGAGAGAGGTGACCCTTTCAAGAGGTCAATGGTTCAAATCTCACTCTTTACACAATTTGTTTAATTAGTGGGTGCTCAAGTCTTCATTGACTTGGGTGAGCATGCTTGGTGGCTCGGGGGACTAGTTGATAACCTCGGAACGCCCACGTTAAAAAAATGAATCTTTCTAAATTGAGCTTCATAACCGATATTCTTAAAATATAGGTTTAAAAGGCCATTATTTACTATTTCATATGTGAATGAATGATATTATTATACTGAAAAACTTTAGGATTTTACTCCTATAGACATGTTTTTTTTTACAATACAGTGTCCTGAATTCTGATCTGTATCTTATTTATGAGATAGGATCTCCAACAACCTTTAGTGTAGGTACCCAAGGTACAATTAAAAATTAATTAGGCTAAATATATATGATAAAAAAATTTCAAAAAATTATTTTTATGTTATAAATAACTAATCATATAATTTTATATAATTTTCTCATGAAAAAATATATTTAGAAAAATATTGAAATTATATATTATCATCAAATAATCATCTTTTCAATTTTAATATTTTTCAAAATATCTTTTTTTTATGAGAAAATTATACAAATATGTTGTACCCAAGGGTACATACTTTAAAAGTAACTTTTTGATTTTTTTTTATTATAAATATTTAGCCTAATTAATTTTTTAAGATACACATTAGAAATCGGGACACCGTAGTGTTAAAAAAAAGATGTCTAAAAAGGTTTATCCAACTTCCGTATATAGTGAGGAGAGTTGAAGTGGACAGGTAAACGGTTGACACTTGACACGGCGGGCGGCATCGATAACCCCTCCGCTGTGTCGGAAACCGTGTCGTCTCTTGACTCCGTCATCTCCCCAAAATTTTAAAGACTCGTCGACTCAAAGTAGACCTACTTCCCCGTCTCTTGATTTCCTCCTCTCTTCTTCCGTACTGAATTCCGCCCAAAGCCCCAAATCACTGCTACCAGCCGCCCGATCTAGCCACAAATCGGACGGATTTCTCTCTTCCTGCAGTCATGTCTATCTCAGATTCCGATTCGTCTTCCGGAGGGAGCGAGTACAGGACTTTTCGGCAAATCACCCGGGATCGTAAGATCTCTGAGTCCTTTGTTTTTTTTTTTTTTTGTTTTTTTTTTTTTTTTTGCGTAGAATTAGTTGAAAGCTTTGTTTTGAAGTATGCTTGGAGATCTGTTTTCGTGGTTTATGCAACCGTCTTTTCTATTTGCTGGTCCAATTCGTGAGATGGAATCGATTTACTTGTTTGTTGTATGCTCTTGAGGTTTCGGCGTTGGTAGATAGGAGCTGTAATTGAAGAAAGATTGCAAATGAAGAAAGATTACATAGGTCTCAAATTGCACGAAACCACCGACCTAGTTTCATTTATCTTTAATTCCTTGGTAGTTGTACTATGTCAGCAATCCACCCGGACCCATTTATCACTAATAAATTGTTCAAGAAAGAAGCCTAAAATGACAAATTACTGTTTTCTGAATTATTATTTTTTGACATTTTTTTAAACATCTTATTAATGGTAAGACGGATATGGTGTTAAGTTATTGGATAATGGGCAGTTTAATATAATTTTGTTATATTGAGTAATTTTAATGCAAAGTGGCCTAAATTACTTGTGGTTTTGTGTAATCTATACCCTTTTGTACAAAATTTAGAGGGCTTCTCTGATTAGATGTTAATGGAGTTTCTATTTCCATTATGGGCAAAGGCTCTTCTTGGAGCAATGATTGGCCTTGTATGTTGAAACTTGGTTTCATCAACAATGTAATTTCTTGGTGTGGAATCGATATCAAGCGAATTGTACTTGGATGTTAATCTTTGCTGTTGTGGCCTATAATTGAAGGAACATCAGAATAGAATGTGACCAGGTGATGATTGAATGCTTTGGTTGGATGTGCAACTGTGACTGTTGCCAATTTTCAGGTTACTTATCAAATTCAGATAACATGGTAAAAGATCAATGTTGAATGTTGGTGATTGAACTGTAGAAATTCGAAGAATACCTACCCTTTGGAGAAGTTCTTAATATTCCCGGTGGTGCTTCGTTACTTTAGTGGTTATTATGGGGATTTTCGATGGTCTACCAGTTCCTCATGTTAAATCCGAGTATAAAGATAGAAGAAAAAAGATCTGGAATGAATGTCGAGGTGGTTATGGAATTTTGATTCGAGGGACGTTGAAGATATGACTTCGGATAGGGACCAGGGGAGGAGTTGCACTCGGGCTGTGGGTGTATAGAGTTTAGGGCGTTGATGTTTTGTCCTTTGGCCCTAGCTTCATTTTTGGATTCTTCCTGCCTCGTTTCTGATTCTGTTTCCCTTCTTTGAGTCATGCTTCCCTGAAATTCTTTGGGTCTATCGGAAATACTCTCTCGACTTATTCGGGGAAAGAGTGAGTACATCCTGGCCCCCAGATCCTGTTTTTGCGGGATATACTGGGTTGTTGTTGTTGTAATGGATTTAAAATTTGAGGTGCTCCAATCTAGTAAAGTTAAGTAGTGGTGCTATCATTCAAGTATTTGTGAGACAAAAACCTATTTGGTTGAATTTTTAAAAAATCATAAACTTGGGTGCATCATATCAAAGGGTGCATGCAGATGCGTAGAGAGGAGTTCTGATATCAGATGGGTAGGATAACATTGAATGGCTTTCTTTACTTCGTTGCACGTCTTGAAATAAAGTTGCACACCTTGATTTTTGTAACAAGTGTATGGAAAATTAATTATGTGAAATTCCTGTTCTTTTTACCACAATCCTTCATCATTGCATTTCTAGTTCTTAGAACTGTTAAACTATTTTGGAAGTACATTAGTAGCTGAAGGCTTCATTTTTTGGGTATGAGATTTTTGCTTTTTTTTTAATGGCACACAACTAACCTTATTTCATCCCTTCTTTCTGTTATTTTATTTCTAGGCTTATTGCATGAAATGCTTAGATCAGCTAAAACGGGGAACTCAAGATCAAATTGGAAGGTATTTTGAACTTTCTTACTAAAGAATATGCTTGATCGACTAACCAATTATGTTGATTTATAAGTTACTAAATGGATACTTCGATTCTCTGTTTATAGTTCAATTTTGTGTGGTGTTTTATGTTTGATTATTGCCTTGTATTGAGTGGGGATTTTTATCTCGGCAATTTTTATACTTTATTGTCTTAATTCAAAGTATACATTGAATCTGCTTATACGTCCGTACATAGCCTTTAATAGGAAGATGATTGTAAAGTCTAAAGCTAAGATGTTTAAGACGTGTAAAGCACTTTTCATGAACTAGTCCATGTCAACCAACTGTCATTTAAGTTTGAAAGGTATAGTACTAGACTGCAAATCAATGTTTATAAAGACTAGTTTACTCAAGGAAAAATAATTGCCTCCATGTAACATATATGATATGTGTCTTTTCGCTTTGTCTTTCTTGGCCACAACAAATTGCATTCCAAATAATTAACTGTTTTGAAAAATCTAATCCTGTTAGTGCTTAAATGTCTAACTCATAGTAATGTGACTACAATATGCTGTAAAATGATGGATTAGTAATGTATACAAGTCTCCTTATTCTTGGCAACTTTTAATGTTACCCTGCTAGACATTTGAAATTCTGTCTTTAATGAGTGTTTGTCTTTAGGTTCTCATCATGGACAAAGTTACTGTCAAAATAATGTCATATGCTTGCAAGATGGCAGATATCACCGAGGAAGAAGTGTCATGTAAGAGTTATTGTTATTGTTAATTTGTTATTGTTAAAGAATGTCAACTAGTTATTACTGGATGGGGGTCGGCTAACAAGCTGGGCTCCGCAACCCTTCTGAATACTAAAGACAACTCTAGTAAAAACATGACAAGTATCCCACCCGCATGAGAAGTCCCATGACCTCATCCCCTAAGTCACCAATAGTAGAAAAGGAAAACGGCATAAAGTGATATCCTTTGTCTCTACAATCATCCTCATACTTTTTCCTTTTTTATTGTCGCTATCCTTTGTTGTTGTTGTTATAAACTTGTATCACTGATGAATTAGATTATCCTGGTTCTATCAAATCCCTTTGAAGTTTCATTTTCCATATTCAAAGCACATAAGGCACCCTCATGTCACTTTACTGTTCCTTACTTATTTAACATGCTAAATTGTTTCTTCCTCCCTCCAAGCTGTTCGATTTTATCTTAACCATTATGCTGTAGTGCTTCCTTCACATAGTTGATGCCATTATGGGTCGATGGCCTTCTTAGCATGGTGAATTGAGCCATCTTTGATATTTCATGATGCTTGAGAACCTCAAAATCCTTTTTATGAATTTGATGTTGGTTTCTTGGATGATGTCTACAATACTCCCTTTGTTCAGCAAAACTTGTCATTTGATGGTGAAATATAATTGGCTAAACCTACCCACACGTGCTTTGCGATTGCTAGCCTCAAGCTATATATTGGCTTATCCAAACTTTTGGGAGAACCACACTTTAAAACCTAGCTCAAGAGGTAGGAGAGGCCATAAGTTGGGTTAGGAAAAAAAAAGTTTGTAGAAGAAACCAGTGGAGTTGCACTCGGGCAGCGGATGTATAGAGTTTAGGGCGTTAATGTTTTGTCCTTTGGCCCTAGCTTCATTTCTGGCTTCTTTCTGCCTCGTTTTTGAATATGTTTCCCTTCTTTGACTCATGCTTTCCTGTAGTTCTTGTATACTATTGCTCTGGGTCAATCGGACACACTCTCTCGACTTGTTCGGGGAAAGAGTGCGTACATCCTGACCCCCTAGACCCTGCTTTTGCGGGATATACTGGGTTGTTGTTGTTGTTGTAGAAGAAACCACTTTGTACCTACTCATTTTCATCCAAAAGTGGGAGTGTTTAATTGGTGTGAATGAGCTTGGACTTAGGAGATAAAATGTTTCCTATTTTTCTGGAAAAGTAGAAGAGTTTAATCGGGAATCGGAGTTACATTGTATTCTTCTAAAACATATGTACTTTGATTAAAAAAAAAATCATCTCCTAAAACATCAACTATTTCTGATTGGAGGGAGCATAAACCCCACATCAACTCCTCATATAGTTGATTTGCGATATTCAAGTCCCAAAACTTGACATTAGGTTTGCGACAATCCACCGCCGCGCAAGTACTCTCCGCTAGTATGCAACAATCCACCCATTCACCCAACATCTGCGGGTTAACAATCCATGCACTCACCCAACATTCGCGGGCTAGTTGTGTGCTAAACTTATAGGCTCCATACTTATATATGAGTGAACCCGACTTCAAAAGCTAGCCCAATAGGATGGAGAGTCCATTAGGTATGCAAGAGGGGCTTACACTTGACTTGCCACATATGATGCTTATTCTTTTTGGTTGTTGAGAAGGTGGTGTTTGGTTAGCAATAATGGGTCGTTCTGTGCAATGGAAAACGTAGGGGGTGGTTATGTGCAATTTCCAATATAAGGGATGTGAAAAATTGGAGGGGTGTGAAGTTTACCCATTTTCTTTCGTTAGCTGCAGAGCTTCTATATATTGGTTGGCTAGAGCGAAATTGATTTGTGAAAAAGGTTTAAATGACTGACAAAAAATTGAAATGCAGGATTTTTTTTTTGAATATATATATATATATATATATATATATATAGAGGTTGGGTCAAGTGTTTACACCCCTTATTGTGTTTTGTGTTAACAATATCTAGGCCATTGATTGATTAGAAATGGGTGGGTGAGATTAATTGAGATTTTTCTTTTTTTTCTTTAAAAAAAAATAGTAGGTCCCACCACTTTTATAGGCAACTTGCCTAAGGAAAGCGCGTGCGTTGGTTTTTTTAAGCTAACGTTTTTTTTGGTAGGGAGGATGAGATTTTGCTTACACCGTGTGTATGATGAATAATAATAAACAAATTACCGAATAATTCCAGATTATCAATGAATAATGATTCTGAATTCGTCGAATATTCGATAAATTCATTGCCAATTTTAAACAGAGTTTGAATTTCAAGAAACTCATATCTAATTACCCACCTACAAATGAATAATTCCTTATTATTAACGAATAGTGACTCCGAACTTGCCGAATAGTCGATAATTTCATACAAAATTTTAGAAAGAGTTTGAATTTCAACAAATCTACGTCTAATTGCCCCTATACATATGAATAATTTCTAATTACCAACGAATAGTGATTATGAACTTGCCGAATAGTCGATAAATGCATGAACAAATTACCGAATAATTCGAGATTAACAATGAATAATGACTCTGAATTCGCCGAATATTCGGTAAATTCATTACTAATTTTAAACAGAGTTTGAATTTCAAGAAACTCACATCTAATTACCCACCTATGAATGAATAATTATTTATTATAAACGAATAGTGACTCCGAACTCACCGAATGGTCATGGTCAATAAATTCATGAACCTGAATTCCGAGAAACCTCCATTTAATTGCCCCATATATATATATGAATAATTTCTTATTATCAACGAATAATAACTCTAAATTTGTCGAATATTCGATAAATACATGAACAATTTTAAACAGATACATGTGAATAATTCCTTATTATCAACGAATAATACCTCTGAATTTGCCGAATATTCGATAAATACATGAATAATTTTAAAGAGATAGTAACGAATACTCTATCACATTCAATCGAATATTTATTGCATACCAATGAATAATTCCTTCAAACTATGATGTAAGGTTACAAACTCATCATGTACCTTGGAGATCCGATGAAATCGATCACAAGATTGAGCAGAAATGGAACACAAGATTGAGCAGCAATCGAACACAGATTGATCGTCGCCTACCCGTTCGTGGCCCTCACGCGCAAAGGTCATCATCACCAACATGAGCATCGTCACCACCGAAGGTCAACACCATCAATTAACCAAATCGCCATCAATTAACTAAATTGAAGGCAGGCGTCTAATTAACCAAATCGCCGACGCCGTCATCGCCGTAGGCCTCGTCCTCCGTCAGCCTTCTCTCCACCATCGTCCTCCGTCAGCCTTCTGACCACCATCGTCCTCCTTCAAACCGCTGCCGCCTCTTCGACATCGCCATCGCTGCTTCGCCATCGCCGCTTCGCCGCCGCTGGTTGCCAAAACCCTCATCACACCGGATCCTGGCGTTGGAAAGGAAAGGGAGATGGTTATAGCGGCGACGGTTTTCGAGGATGATGATTGCATCAACGACGGTTTCCGACGATGTGCAATTGTTCCTCGGCGGCGGTTTCCGACGATGTGCAATTGCCAATCGCCTCATTCTTGGCCTCCAGATCCGGAACCTCCATCACCAATCGCCTCCGCCTCCGCAATCGCCTCCACTTGGGCTCGAGATGTTCTTCGTCCCTGGCCTCCGCAATTGCCTCCGCCATCCCAAACCGTCCCTCATCCTTGGGCTCGAGATGTTCTTCCTCTACAATCACCTCCGCCTCGGCCTCCGCAAATTGACATCACCAATCGCCGCAAATTGCCATTGCCATTGCCATCGCCATCACAGTTCTTCCTCTCGATCAACGTGGTCGACAAATTGGGGATTTAGGTTAGGGTTATATTGTAGACTCTCACGCGCTAAGGGGAGTGGGCTTTTTTAATTTCCATTTAAATTATATTTAAATTAATATATTAGAATAATCTGGGCCATCCATCTTTCCATAAGGCTTGTTAACATTTGATCCATACTCTCTCTCTCTCTCTCTATATATATATATATATATATGAGAATGAGATGCAATTTTTTTTGGTAAAGAATAGTAGAAAACGCATTAAATGTATGATTTAAATAGCTATTTTATTTTAAGTTTAAAAGGCTAAAAGAGGGGAAAAAATCAATAAAATAAATCTATAGGGATTCGAACTCAAGACCTCATCATTCAAGTTCTTACCCCATACCAACTAAGCTAAGCACACTTATTGACTTATTCATCTTTTTAACCCTTAAATTGTCAAAAAAAAAAATACAAAAAAAAAAGCATATTTTTTTTAAAATTTTTTTTACGTTTTTCTCCAAGCCAGGAGCTCGAGCCACCTCATGTCTCCCCTCCCTCCACCCCTGCCTCTAGGTGCTTGTAACACACTTCGATGGACACTGGTAGAGTACTTGGAAGTATGGCAAGGCTGTTAGAAACCCTGGCTCAGGATATTTAATCATGACTATTATCTTGTTATTATTTTGTGAGACAATTAGAAACCAAGAACAATAGGGGTGGCATGTATACTAAGAACTACTAAGATTGCTGTTTTAAGATCTCCTCATCTTTCTTTTTATGTATTCTCTCTAATTTCCTCTTGTCCGTAAAATTATGTATGTTTCCCTTCCATTTCTTCTAATGAGCATCCTATTAGTCTTATCTATGTCACATGATAGCTAATGCTGTCATGCGTTATTGTTGGTACCTAGTGTTATATGGACTTGATAGGTCTACCCATCGTTTCTGGAACGTTTCTTTATCTTCTGCTATTTTTTTTAGTGCATTGTCTACGATTTTTACATATTGTCTGGTTTGTCTTGTTGTATCTGAGTGCACGAGTTTTGTCCCGTGGATTCTTATATGTCTTCAAATATCTATATAAACATTTAATACACTTCTCTTAGCTGTATGATATTTTTGGGTCACACGGACACACCCTTTCAACTTTGTTGGGGAAAGGGTGCGTAGTATCAGACTCCTAGACCCTGCATGGTGGCGGGATATACTGGAATGGTTGTTTATTGTTGTTGTATTAGATCATCCTTCCCTTATTTTAGTTTATTGCTTGGTCTAAAACTAGTGAATGTATTCTATACAGATCTAGAATGGAATTGTTAATGCCTCTGATTCTACATTGTGGCCATTAAAAATATGAAATGGCCTATTTTTCTGATTATAATTATTCTAATAAATGCAGTGGTGGAGGACATATACAAGAGAAGGCAACCCTTACCCACTATGGATGCCATATATTTTATCCAGCCATCAAAAGAGAAGTAATGCTAAAATCTACTACCTTCAATGTTTTCATTCACTGTTGCATTATCTTTTACCCTTTCCTTTATTTGTAATTTCTCATTATCAATGCTGTATGAACATTTCTGCCTGTCCTTATTGGTAGCTGTTGTTGACTTCTTTGCAATGTCTGAAGATTGCACAACTTCTTCTACATTATGGTCTAGATGAATCTATATATATAGTATTATTAAAGAGGAAGTGTAAGTTATTACTTTGTTGCATTTTCTTTTTCACATCCAACTAACACCAAAGCATAGTTTCTCTCATAAGCAACATGAAAGATTCTTGATGTTTCCGATTCTAACATGTGGCCATTAAAAATATGAAATGTGGGGTAGCTCTGCAAATTTATTTTGTCAAAGATATAAAAGAGCTGGGGAGGTAGTGGAAATAACATAGATAATAAAGACGAAGAGGAAATGTGAGTATACCATATTATTCTCAAACTAATTTTGAAGGCCACCTTTCAACAATGCATATTGCACACTTTCCTTGCTATCTATCCACATCTGACAGAACCTTAAGCTGGGTATGTTATTAATGTAATGGAAGGTTTAGTTAGGCAAAATTAGTTCCTGATCAATATTAAGCAAGTAATTAAATAAAATGGTATTTCCTATTCCAAATATTTCAAACCTTTTCTTGAAGAACATGTCTTCAAGTCCTACGGCCCAGGTGAAAATTTAATGTTGTAATGATGTACACCTCAGTATGGGGTGTCGATCCTCGGGTCTTCTAGTTAAAATATTACTCATCTTTGGATGGATGTAGATGCCCTCAAGGATTCTAGATAATGTCCTCAACTTCAATTAAAAACTTTAGCTGTAGATTTGCTTGGCTTGGAGTGTTGTTCATATCCGGATATCCCCAGTTAAAACTTTTGATGAGATTACTTTAAATTCTCCTTATCCTCGTATTCCATTGGTTCCTTGAGGATTTGAATCTTCCAAGTCTTTCAAAGAAATGGCAGGGGATTATCACCTAATATTCTCAAGTCCACAAATGAAATTGTCAAATATCTAATGAAACACTATCTATTTTTTTTTAGTTTCTCAGAAATGCAACTCCAGAAAGCTGAAAGCTTACCTAGTTTGTTGGGCTTCGGTTCATCTTGAGGTCATTGATTGAAAGATGAGTTTGACTGGGGTCTGTTGTGTGGGTATGAAGTCTCGGGGAATTCTTCCTAATTTCCCCTTTCCTTGCTATCTATGCGCATGCCATATCTTTCCTATGTGCACTATTTACAAATTATTATGAGCTTGCAATTTGGGTAAGTCATACAAGATGTTTTTTTTTTCGGTTGATCTTTTTCCTTTCCTTGGGTTTGAACAAATTTGAATTAGGTGTTTCCCCCTTGTGTTTTCTTGGAGTTTTGTATTTGAGTATTCTTTTTTCTCTAGTCTCTTACTTTTTCCTTTGACCTTTTGCAGTGTCATCATGTTTATGTCAGACATGTCAGGGAAAAAGCCATTGTATAAGAAGTATGTCATATGTGTTCCTAGCTTTACTATTTCTTGTATCTTAGGTTTAAAATTCATTTCACACATAATATTTTCCTGGGTCTCCTGCAGAGCATTTGTTTTCTTCAGCTCAACAATTTCCAAAGAACTTGTTGCTCACATCAAGAAAGACAGTACAATTTTGCCGCGTATAGGTGCATTGAGAGAGGTTATTTTCCACAAATTTATACTCCCTCCTATCATAAATATAAGATTTTTTTTACTTTTGTGCACGCAATTTCAGGAGCTAAAAACTTTATAAAATTTTATTTTTTATTTTTTATTACAATTTAATACTTATTACTAATAAGTATTATATTGTAAAAAAATTAATAAAAGAATTTAATATTTTACATACTGTAGTTTTTAACTCCTTTAACTACGTGTACAGAAGTAAAAGGTCTTACATTTATGACCGGAGGGAGTATGTTTCTTTATGCAGAAAATATTCATGTCTATATATTTTGCAAAATAAAAAAAAGGCTGAAAATATGTGTTTACTACTGTCTTTGGATACTGACTTGCTTTTGATTCATATACAGATGAACTTGGAATATTTTGCTTTTGATAGCCAGGTGGGTAATTTCTTTGTTAACTTGAGCATCTTCCTTGTATAGTATGTGAACGGGGTTTCATTTATATGTCTTCTTTATTGTGAGTGTATGTACAAGGGTCTCTTCATAAAACTGTTGTGTGACTGTTTCTTGAAGCTTGAACAATAGGAAGAAAATCCTAGCTTTCTAGAATATGACAGTTGGACAACCAAAATTTTATCCCACAGTTATACAATCAAAATTTTATTCCATGTAACTATTGCGAGGTTTCTTTTCCAGGTTTGATATTTTTTGATATCATATTAATGTCAGGCATGTTTGATCTGAACTTCTGGCAGTGTTTTCTTACTGATAATGAGAGGGCCTTGGAGGAACTCTTTGGTGATGAAGAAAATCACCGGACAGGTGATGCATGTTTGAATGTCATGGCTGCCAGAATAGCAACAGTTTTTGCTTCACTACGGGTATTGTAAAGATTTATGATTTCTATCTCGATTCCCGATCAAGTACCAAGGGTTTCTGAAGTATTTCTGAAATTTATAGGAGCTTCCTTTTGTACGTTACCGTGCGGCCAAGTCTCTTGATGCAAATACTATGACAACATATCGTGATCTTATTCCTACAAAGCTAGCTGCTGGAGTGTGGAATTATATAACAAAATACAAGACAACAATCCCTAACTTTCCACAGAATGAAACATGTGAATTGCTCATTCTAGACCGTTCTATTGATCAGGTTTGATATTCATATATTGACATATTGATATTTGCGACCAAATGAATTCCGCATTTTCTGTTTTGAATGTACAATGCTTGGGATTTGTAGATAGCTCCTATCATACATGAGTGGACCTATGGTGCCATGTGTCATGATTTGTTAAATATCGAGGGAAGTAAATATGTATGTGAGGTATGTCTTGCTGTTCTATGTTTTCTTTTCATCTTCCTTAGGTTGTCTTCAAATGTGCCTTTATTCTTTTCATGTTTTGTTGAATCTTCTTTTTTGTTTTGTAATCTTCTCCTTTTAGGTTCCAAGCAAAGCAGGGGGAGTTCCTGAAAAAAAGGAGGTCCTTTTGGATGAGCATGATCCTGTCTGGCATGAGCTACAACATGCACATATAGCAGATGTGTGTTGCTTGTTGAAATTTATTTCTTGTAATCTTGTCTATATCTTTTACATCTTTATTGGAAAAGTTTCAATTTTGTGTTGTCTAATTAGGCCAGTGAACGCTTGCATGACAAAATGACCAACTTTGTCGCAAAGAATAGAGCTGCCCAAATTCATGGTTCAAGGTTTGTGAAGGATTGCATTAGAAAATATGTTTTATCTACGTTTCTATGGGCATGATTAGGTTATCTTTGAATTCCCAATTAGACACTTTGATGCAGAGTTTTTGATCTATTGGCGTTTGCACTCGTCACTCTTGAGTCAATGAGTGTAGGGCATGATCTTGAAACATATCCTTCTAAAACTATTATGCA
This sequence comes from Persicaria tinctoria, assembly GCA_037127255.1. Lineage (NCBI taxonomy): Eukaryota > Viridiplantae > Streptophyta > Magnoliopsida > Caryophyllales > Polygonaceae > Persicaria > Persicaria tinctoria. The sequence continues at coordinate 54,146,381 of JBANSL010000001.1, read as the reverse complement.
TTATTGAATTTAAACACTGGAGCACTGCTAGATGACTCTTGGTTATAAAGTCTAATGCTGCTCTGATTCCTTTTTGATGGAAAAAATGCTTTGGGGGGACTGTATGGCAAAAGAACCCAAGCATTTAGTTGGAACCGAATCAGTTCCATCTCAGCAACAGTTGTTGCTGAGATGGAACTTAATGAGTTCAAAAAAATTAACTACAGTTGACCTACCCTGTTATCAGATTTCCTGTAAAGAGTTGTTGCATACAGTTCATAGCTGTTGTATGCACATTTTGATTGGATGACTAACAGACATACAGACATTTGTGAAATGTAAACAATGCAGTTGCTATGTTTTTTAAAAATGTTTGTGGAAAATATTTTGCTGCAACTGCTGCCTAGTCCTTGAATTTGATAGTTTGGTCAAACATGGGACTGATCATAGTTGTTTTTAAAAATAAAATATTCTGTTTAATTCAGGGATGGAGCTGAATTGTCTACGCGAGACTTGCAAAAAATGGTCCAAGCATTGCCACAATATAGTGAGCAAATTGAGAAGCTGTCCTTGCACGTGGAGGTCAGTATCTTTTCATGGTGCATTTTATATGAGGGTGTATGGATCAGATATTCCCTTCTACTTTTATCCTCAGAAGACTTTCAAATGAAAGCCAACATGCTTGGTAAAGAATAATGCTTGTATCTTACACTTCTGTGTATATTAGTAGTTGCATCTTTTTCAATCAACAGACATTAAAAAATGTGTTAGTCGTGCTTAGGCCTGCCTTTTCTGGAAGATTGGAAGATTCTTTGGCTCTATCGTAACTAAATATAGCTGTGCAGATTGCTGGAAAAGTAAACAAAATTCTTAGGGAAAGTGGACTGAAAGATTTAGGTCAACTGGAGCAGGATCTTGTCTTTGGTGATGCTGGAACAAAGGAACTAATAAATTTCTTCAGGACCAAAGAGGTGGGGTACAAAGTTTATAATTTATTCATGTCCAAATTGTATCCAATATGTACGTTGGTCATTAGACGTTGGTTATGTAGGAAATCTCTCGAGAAAATAAGTTGCGCTTGCTGATGATATATGCTGCTGCCTATCCTGAGAAATTTGAGGGTGAAAAAGGTTCAAAACTGGTACAGGTAATGGGCTGTGAAATGTTGTAGATTTTGCATATGCATTGTTGAGGTTGCTTTGTAGTGTTCTCAACATGAAAAATGTCCTCTACACATTAATCCTTATGGAATAGGTATAGATGATGTTTGGTGTTTTTGGATGAGCTGTTAGTTAATATTTATCACCTGTTTTTTCCATCATGTGCCCCAGTTTGATTTTTTTAGCATATAGTACATGTAAGTGCATGAAATACAAAATACTTGTTAATATGTAAATGCTAAATTCTTGAAGAATATACATTTTGCTTGATCATTGGCTAAGTCTTGTTCTACTAGGTTGTAGTTTTAGCTCAGTTACACTATTCTTGCAAAACAGGATTCTTTGAAATAGGTAAACTAATCGTATATCATTTCCCATAATGTACATTGTGGCGCACTTTCAGTTTGGGACATTGTCTGGTCCAGAAAAAGAAGATTATCCTTTCAGTGCTTTCAGTTATTGTTTGTCTCTTCTCTATCGTGCTTTTGAGACATTGTTTCAATATATTCTTTATGTTTTTTCTATCCCTTCTTTTTCCGCTTCATGTTTTTTTTAAAAGCAATATATATACACTATCGATAATCATTCATAGGCTTAAAAGGATTAATATGCGGGTCACAAAATATTTTTAATTTGGACACATCACCTGTTTGCAATTCATTGTTTCTGTATAACTTTGCTGATATGTCCCTCCCACCTACAACATAGTTGGCCAGGTTGTCACCAGATGATATGATTGCCATAAGAAACATAAAATTGCTTGAAGGAACGTCAGAAACAAAAAAGAGCAATTCTGGAGGTTTTTCATTGAAGTTTGATATTTATAAGGTAACCTTAGTCATATTGAATTGGATTTTGTCCAGGTTCAAATCATCACTTTCTAATTTCTTTCTTCTACAATGTCAATGTTCTTTTCAAGATTAGAAGAAGGATGCAGCTAGAAAGGAGCGCACTGGGGAACAGGCAGCATGGCAATTGTCACGTTTTTACCCAGTTGTTGAGGTTTGTTAATATGCCTGCTAGTGGTTAATATGCTTTATATATCAGTTCTTTTTTCCTTTTTTTTTTAAGTGGGATAACGGGACAGAGGCAACAGGCAGGCTCACCCTCCTCTTACCCATCCCCGTGCGGAGATGAGACATCATCCCCGTCCCTCTTCAGGGATAGGAAAACCATTAGTCTCCATCAGGGAACACTTGTGCCTCCTTATTTTTCCCATTTACATTCCATGTGTATTGCCTGTTTCTAACTCGTAATTTTCCCTGTTTACGGGTAGTATTATATTATTTGACCACTTGAGTCAAATTTATAAACAAAATACTACATTCAGCATTATATCATTTATATGGCAAAACACAAAATAGTATGAAAATTGGAAACCATCCAACCCATTGGGGGAGCAGATCTGGGTGAGGACCTGTTTCTCTAGGGAAATTATTTCGGCCACGGTCCCAAGGGTGGAGATTCCCCAAATGCCCTCCCGGTTGCCAATTTGCCATCCCTAGACATGTAGGAATACCTGCTATTTGTGCATCATTTAACCATGCAATAATAATTTCAGATTCAGATTTGTCACTTCTATTAGTTTTATTCAGGAGCTGTAGTGACTTTTGTGTGGCATATTTGCTAAAATTGGAAAATGGATAAATCCTATCTTGCACAAATATGAACACAGTAAGATACATGGACACACCAAATCTCAAGTGTTGGATTTGGACGCATTGTGGACACTAATTAATTATATACTCCCTCCGTCCAATAATACATGGGTTTTTAGAGGTAAATTTTTGTCCAACAATAGATGAGCTTTTATGTTTTCTAGGTAGGAAGTTGTAATGATTTGTATTGGTTTGTGTGTTGTTGACTTTTTGAAATATTTTGATTGGTTAAAATGTCTAGTGGGTGTTAAAAAATAATAAAATTTATGAAAAAGTTAGTGCAATGATGATGTTTTTTTAAAAGTAAAGTGTTTTATTAAAACTTGTTCAAAAGGCTAAAAACCCATGTATTTTTAGGACGGAGGGAGTATTTTTTTAAAGATAGGGTTCATTCACCTCCCTCCCCTCTCTAACTTTCCAATGTGGGAAGAGGCTTAGGTTTCTTAAAAAATGGGGGTTTTGGGAAAAACAAAAAACTATCCCGTATTGGAAATGAAGTGAAATGGTAGTGGGGAAATGAGATATAAAAGGTGTAGGATGAGTTGTAAACTTTTGTTGCTTGGGTTGGTAGCTAACATTGTCTAAACCCTAACCCATCTAGAGCTTGTGGTGGTTTGGTGGCTAATGTTGCATAGATCCTGTTTTAGAATAACCCAAGGCCGAGAGTAATTTTTTTTTCCTGGCCAAAATCGGAGGACATATGTGTTCAAAACTGGCCATGCGTGTCCACAGGCATTTGGGCGTGTCCGTGTCCGACATGGTACACGCAATCATTTTCACGTGTCCGTGCAACATAGGATAAATCTAGGTAATTGAGTGTAAATGGGCATGTAATGTCGTGAAAGACACAGTCATAAGAAAATAACAAGCAAATCTTCTCTCCCAACTTTCTCCTCTCTCATTTTCCTCTTCTTTTCCCAAACCATCTCATTTTCCTTGTATCCTCTTTTTTCTTCTTCTATTCCTCTCAGTGTCCTTTAAGCTTTAATTGGTTATGTACTCCCTTTGTTGCAAAGGTAATCTCAATTACTAGATTACTATTGTAAGGGGGATAATTTTACTGTCAAAAATGCTTGTTAGCAATCTGGAGTAATATAGCCAACTCTCTTGGTTGAGTCTCGAGTACACTTACATATCGACTTCCTTTTTATTTTTCTTGTCTATCTGAAAACCAGTTTTAATCTTTTGTTATTGCGATAACCCCCCTTGCTCCAAGAATGCATGAGTCTGTAATTGTAAAGCCTTTTTGACTTTTCAGGATCTCATTGAAAAAGTTGCCAAAGGAGAACTATCTAAGAATGACTATCCATGTATGAATGATCCTAGTCCAACTGTCCATAGATCAAATCCTGCATCTGTTCAAGTTGAAGCTCCTCTTGCACAATCAAGGAGAACTAGGCATGCAACCTGGGCTCGACCTCGGAACTCTGATGATGGCTACGCGAGGTATTGGACCTTTCAAGTCTTCAGTCCTGCTGTTTATGTTGTCAATTTTTTTTGTCGCTTGTGTCATGTACTCATTTCTAACTATCATTTTTCTTTCCATGTCCATTGATTTGAAATTTGTATTTGTCAATCATACTTTCATCTTTTTGATACATTAGGAGAATTGGACTTTTGACTGTCATGCTTGATGACTAACTAAACTGTGAAGTCTTAGTCTGTGAATTGTAATCTTCAGAGTGTTACTCCAGAGTCCAGACTGATGGGACTGATGAGTTTTTGTGGGGTTTGTTTGCAGTGATTCAATATTAAAGCAAGCGTCGAGTGAAATTCGGAGGATGGGCCAGCGTATTTTCGTGTTTATAGTTGGTGGAGCCACTAGATCAGAAGTGAGACCTTTACTTCATGCTTAAAGTGTCTCCCTTTCAAAATATCTCCAATCATCTCAATCTTCTTCTTCTTATGGTTTTGAATGACTGTTTTCAGCTAAGAGTTTGCCACAAGTTGACTACAAAACTGAAGAGGGAAATTATATTAGGATCATCCAGTATTGATGATCCTATCCACTTCATTACGGTAACGGCTTAGTCATTTTGTCTGGCGTTTCTTTTTTCCTGTCTTTGGATCCAAGTTGATAATTTGCTCTCGGAAATGCAGTTTTAAATAATACACCACTCTACTCTGCTAGATTTTGTTCTAGTTCACATTTTGAATTGTTTTTGAATTTACTTCAGATGTGTTTAAATTGTCTTAAATTACAATCACTGATGTGTTTTTTTTTTCTTTTGCAGAAATTGAAGCTGTTAACAGTTGATGATGTAGACAACTTGTCACTGGATGATATTCGAATATAGGGACCTGCATTCAGATCCTATTACTTTCTGAAAGTTGTGGCTTCATGTTCATATAGTATTATTCATGGGTACGAGTCTGTGCCATTGCTGTTTACCGCGTGTCAGTATAATCCCAACATTTTCGGAATTCTTGACGTCAATTGTATGTGATGCAATCACCGTGTCATGTATAACGTACTGCACCGTGTGTAATGTGTATAATGTCTTTCTTCTGATTGTTCAAGCAATCAGGATTTCAGATTTAGATACCAGATTTGCCGGGCATAGTTATGTTTATTGTAAAATTTGTCGTGAACCTTGGCAGTTGATGAAGCAAATACTGTTGTGGTTGTAATACCTGATGATTACCAATTGCATTTTGCATTGGACTGGTTGTCAATTTGTCGAAAAGGTAAAATGGGTAAAAAAATTTTTTTGTTTTGTTTAGCTCTGTACTAGTTCATAACCCGTGCAATGCACGGGATAAGTTAAAAGATTGGAATTAACAATTCAGTAAAATAAAATGTGGAACCATAAAATATAAACAAAATGAACCGTTAATATTACAATGGACTAAAAGGAAAAATAAATAAAGTCATAAAGTTACATTGTTATGTAAAATTCAGAATAAAAAAATTGTAAAAGAATTAAACTTGTAGAATGAGTCTTGAATTCAATGATATGAGTCCACTCATGAAAAAAATCCAACAATGAAAAACCCTGCTAAAAAAACAACAATAACAGATTAGATATAACAAACAAATAACAATTAATAATATAGAAAGATGAGGATAAAGGAAGAAAAGAACTACCAGCTTAGTGTAAATTATGAAAAACTTCTTTGTAGACAACATTAGTTGTTGTGTTCATGTATTGCCCATCTTTGTCACAAATTAAAATCTTCAACCCCTTTCTTGATGTCACTCTAGATATTGCAACATAGAGTTGACCATGTGTAAAAACAGGGCGTAGAAGATATAATCCGACATACAAAAGTGATTGCCCTTGGCTCTTGTTGATTGTCATGGCAAAGCACACAAGAACCGGAAATTGCCTTCTTCTAAGGTTGAAAGGCAAATGAGTGTTTGAAGGAGTAAGTACCATGCAATGAATAAAAACCAATCGGCCAATACTGCTATCTGAAATGATCTTTGCCTGAATAATGTGCTTTCCGAGCCGGGTGGTTATAAGCCTAGTACCATTACACAAACCAGCCGACTGATTTCTAAGCAACATGATGGGAACACCGACCTTAAGCTTCAAACTGTGATTTGGGAGACCAGAACATTTGATACTATTCAAGTAATCGGGGGGATAATCATCGCCATGTAGACTTGCATCAGATTTGCAAATAGAATCTGAGCTAAGATACTCCTTCTGATCACCCGACATGATAGATAACAAATAGTCATTCACCTGGTCAACAATATCATGAGTGGGGGCAAGAATAACACGTTCTTGGAAGTATTCATCACTCGACAAATTCAGCATGAGTGAAGGGTAAGTAGATTCCACAATCGATATAATAGGATCAGTGACATTTGATATAAGCAGATCATGTGGAATTTCAATTGATACTTGTCCGTCATTAGGAATACCTGCGGTACCATCTCCAACGCTCAATATCCATTATGCAAAGGTCCTGGGTTGCTCCTGAACAATAGATGAACTACCATGATGAAGTCTCATGTTTCTGGTCAAGGTCAAGACTTTGCAAGAATTCCACAAATAAGAAGAATTTATGGATGAAGAGACAATATCTTCTCTGCTCCCTCCAGATCACTGGCAAAATTTGGCGAAAATCACCACCAAATACAACTACCTTTCCCCCAAATGGTTGGTCCAGACTTTGACCGTTATGGAATCTGTGAATATCTCGGAGGGTGTTTTCAAGTGCTTCAAAACAATATTTACTAACCATTGGTGCTTCATCCCAAATTATAAGCTTCGCTTGTGCAATAAGTTCAGCCAATTGACTACCTGTAAAGAGAGAAATACATTTGTTAGTATGTCCTATTATTAAAATGATAGGATAATATCAAAAAGATACAATGGGTAGAAAAAATGTTAGTAATATAGAAATGAGCACAAGAATGAAACATAAATACATGGATATAGAAAGTTGGGTAACGATACATATTTGATGAAAAAAAAATTCAGTGATAATCTGGTAGAGCAAACACACTTAATAATATAAGTAAATGCACCCAAAAAAATAATATAAGTAAATTTATACATGCATTGGTTATTGTATTACGATATCTAAGTAAGAAAAATAGCAATATATAATTATCTTAGTAGTCACCTTGTTTTATTGCACATGTTGAAGTCTCATCGATAATTATTGGTATTGCGAATCGAGAATGTGCTGACCTGCCATCGGGTAGTACAAGTGAAGCGATACCGCTCGAAGTAACTGCAAGAACAATTTCACCTTTAGAACGTAGTGCGGCACATAGCGATCTCCATATGAACGTTTTTCTAGTGCCTCCATATCCATAAACAAATAATACACCTCCTGCACCGCTACCAACTGCATGCATAATTTTGTTATAAACAGATCTTTGTTCTTCCGTGAAACTTGAGATGAGCCTAATATGCTCATCATGTTGCAACGATCTGTTATAACGAAGTTCCTCCTGGATTAGTTTGTTATTCCCTTCTAATATGGAAATTTCATCTCGTAAAGGCATGTCAGGATAACGTCTAAGAGTACTTCCATTGCGCTGCAACAACTTTTCAATCTCCGCTAGTGCATAATCCGGTAAATGAAGTCTAGTTAGATTTGTAGTTTTACAATATGTTATATGTAATTACACCAGCACTAAACTAAACAAATGAACGTGAAAATATCACAATTGTGTAGACATATAGAATGTAAAGGAAAGAATATAAATATGTGAAAAGATAATTTAAAGAGAAAAACAGTAAAATACATCATCACTAAACGAATGAACATGAAAATATCATATTTTTTTAGACATATAGCTAGAATGTAAAGTAACAAATGTAAAGATGTTAAAAGCTAATTTAAAGGGAAAAAACATTAAAAAAAATACCATTAAGTTGAAGCAAAAATGATTAACCTTAAAACAACACTCCCTTGACGTGATTTGATTTGGTAAATTATTATCAACTACTTATGTAAGAAAGAATCAAAGACATAAAATAAAATAAAAACTTCCTGTAAATGAAGTTTAGAAAATATATTTGTACTTCCTAACGACTATATATTGTATTCACAGATACTATAAAATATGTGCTTTAATTTGAATTGTTGCAATATAATAAAAAAATTCTAAAAAAAACAAATATTAAATGAAAGTGATGATACGAAATATTTATAAAATAGGAAAGTGTAGAAAAGACATTTTTTAGCTTAAGAAATATCCGTCAAAATCTTCTTTTGTCCTAAATTAACAATGAGTCGATACAATATATATAGTTTTGTTTTATAATAACAATAAAAATTTAGAAAAAGTATGTGGGATGATAATTGACACATGGTAGAAAATAAGTGGATAAATTTTTGGCGGGAAACAACTTCACAAAAATTTGACACGTGACAGTTACTTCACCAAAATTTGACACGTGACAGTTACTTCACCAAAATTTGACACGTGGCAGAAACAGTTTCTACTTTAGTATTGTTTAGGATGAGTGCAAATCACACCTATGGGATTTTTCCATTGGTGTAAAAATGATGATCATCATGAAAGTAGAGAAAGGCCAAAATGGTAGACTTGGTGCTAAAATAGGTCATCAAGTAACAAAATTATGTAATTACTCCAACTACCGATGTTGTTAACACAAATATGTCTAGAAATCTATAAAATCTCTAGTCGAGTATGTGTTGCTTTTATGGATAATTGTTATATACTTGTGTATTTCTTTAGGATTTATTGTATAGTTAACTTATAGTCTAGTACAACTAGGATTCTCTCGGGGTGAATCTCAAGATATAACCGTTCTTTATTTACCAAAAAAAAAGGGCAATTTGCACAAATATACATCCTTTTTTGTGGATTTGCAAAAATACCACCTTTTTGGAAAATTTGCAAAACTACCATATTTGGTATTAGTGCAAATAAAATGAGCAAAGTGCTAAGCCGGTTGCAGGTTGTCACAAGGAGAGAGAGAGAGAGAGAGAGAGAGAGAGAGAGAGAGAGATGGGACATCTGTTTTGGTGGGGGATTTTGCCGCCAAAATTGGAGAGAGAGGAGGTCATCATTGACATATTTGTAAAGGTGGTGGGAAAGGCTTTCCCTCCATTTTTAAAGTCTAATAGGAGAGGAGGAGAGAGGCCATCAGTTTCGGTCTTCCCATGGACAAGAGAGCTGGAGAAGAAGGCCACCATTGGAGAATAACCCATCCGTATTAAGGTCCAGTTCCTGATCACGTGTCGGGCTCTTTATTTGTTCGTATCAGTGTTTGTAAACTTCCGTGTCACAGAGGTATCTGAGAAACCCTAATTCTCAGTTGCAATGGGTAGGCTTCTCTCCTATTTCTCGTCATGTTTCGTGAAGAGTAGATACCCATTAACAATGGTGCTGATCCGAGTTTTCAATTACAGGGCAAAACGCCAAAGTTTGTGTCACTCTCATCTTCAACGGCCGTTGGTTGTTCGATGGTGTCGGGTGGGTGTATTCTGGTGAAACCGAGCGGAAGAATGTGATAATTGAAGAGGGCATCGACTATGCCTCTCCGACTCAACTGTTGAGGCTCAAGGTCGGCCATGATTGTTCATATGAAGATTGGCGGTTGTCTTACATGCCAAAGGGGGAAGAAGCGGGTCATCCGATAACGATAGGTGATGATAACGACCTTGAGGATTTTAAGTTTCTGAACTCGAAGTCTGGGGAACATCCATGGCCCATGGCGATATATGTTGGTCCAGTGGTGAAAGAGAGCCTTCAAGTACCACAACCCGACGTCGGGGAATAATGCTTGAGTGGGCCTCGTAACTCTCAAAAGGTGGACGAGCTGGAGGCAGAAGGTAAGCCACAACCAAACCCTATGGTTGTAGATGTGGGGTTATATGGTGGAGGAGGGGTTAGCCAGTCAATAGGGATGAGCAACGATATAAGGGTGAAAAACAATGTTGACACGGGGTTTGGAAGGGGTGACAAAGATATATGTGAAGGTGACAAAGGTAAGGGTCCGGAGGTGATCCTCTTGGCTGAGGTCATAAGGAAGAGGCAGGATCACGTTACTGAAATGGGTTTTGGAACTGGCGACAGACGTATTTTTGAAGGTGACAAGGGTAAATGTCCAGAGTCGAACCACATGGATGAGGTGATAGGGAAGAGACAGGAGGACGCTACTGACAACGGGGTTGGAACTGGTGAAAAGCTTAAGAGTGTAGGTGACAAGGGTAAAGGTCCGGAATTGATCCAGTTGGGTGGGGTGATAGGGAAGAGCCAAGAGCACGCATCTGACATAGGGTTTGGAACTGGTGACATGGATATTCTTGAGGGTGACAGGTGTGATGGTCTAGATGTTATCCACTTGGGTGACACGGACTCCTCCCCAGATGACACGGTAAAATGTGAAGGTGACAAGTATAAGGGGGTGGATGTCCTAGCCATTAGCAGTGAGGAGTAGGAGGAGGAGGACTTCGATTCCGGAGTGAAGAGGGAAGAAGATTGGGATTATTTTGACTGGGAGGATTATGAGGAAGACCCGGGTATGAGGGTGTCGACGGAGGGGGACGAAGTTGAGGATGAGGTGATGAGGGAACTTGAAGATCGGGTTCCTAGGTCCAGCACATCCCCACCTTCGATGGAGAACGTAGAAGCTATGGTGGACATAACAACGCCTCGGACCCAGGATCCACGACGGAAGCTGACAGAAATTTCGGAGGGACAAATGTTCGCCTCGAAGGTAGAATTGCAGACTTGCCTGAAGTGGATTGCAGTGCAGAAGTGCTTCGAGTTTGTAGTGAAGAGGTCGTGTAACAAAACCTATTTAGTTGGTTGTTTGGACAACAAGTGCGTGTGGATGTTAAGGGCGTCGACTTACCGGCGCACGACTATATGGTCCATCCGACAGTATGTCCAGGAGCATACATGTGACCTGAGCATTATGCACAACCATAGCCGACATGCTACGTCGAACATGATTGGACGCAACCTCGTGACCACGTAAGTGTTACTTTAGTTGCGAACAACTATTTATGTCACACAACATTATTCCCCATGTCACATTATGTAACTCACCATGACACCATTATATGCAGGTTCACTGGGACTCGAAAGGACCTCGTTCCCGAGCAAGTGCAGAAAATGACGAAGTCCGAGTATGGAGTATCGTGTAGCTATTGGAAGGCACGAAGGGCACGACTGACAGCGAGGGAGGTGAAGCATGGGACCGACGAAGACAGCTACCGAGATATTATTCCATACCTGCACATGTTGGAGCAGACTAACCCCGGGACATATACTAAGTTAGAGCTGGACGCATCCCAAAGATTCAAGTACGCCTTTGTTAGCTTTGGGGTAAGGCGCAAGGCGATTCCTTACCTTCGAAAGGTAATACCCCATGTCGGTACTATAATATTGCATGTCACCTAACATACATAACCATGTCACCTAACCAACTGGTGTCGATATCCATGTCCAGGTGATTTCAGTTGATGGGAGGTTCCTGAAAGGGAAGTTCAGGGGCACGCTTCTATTTGCCACAGCCCAAGATGCAGACCACAATGTATACCCGATCGCGTTTGCGATTGTCGATGGTGAGAATCACGGGTCATGTGGCTTATTCTTCAAGAACATGCTACATGTCGTCGAGGATACACCGGACTTAATGTTTGTCTCTGATCGGCATCTTAGTATCGTCAAAGGTTTGAGGGACCACTATGTGTTTGCCAAGCAAGGGGCCTGCCAATGTCATCTATTTCAGAATGCCAGGGTTAAGTACAAGGGGGTGACAGGCCTGCACACGTTGTACTTAAAGGTGGCGAAGGCGTACACGAGGGCAGAGTTCGAGAAGCACTTTGCTGATTTCTGCGCTCAGTCACCCCCTGCGGGCCAATACTTGAAAGAGGCTGGATTCCAGAACTGGGCCCGGGCATACTTCTTGGGGATGCGCTACAACATATTGACGACGAACAACTCCGAGTGTCTGAATTCCGTGTTCAAGGAGCCCCGCGACCTACCTATCACATCCCTGATTGATGCTGTCATCAAAACAATATCCAAGTGGTTTTACGAGCGACGGGAAAAAAACACCAAATCGGCGTTGATGGTCAGCGATTACGTTCAAGGTGAGCTGCAAACGAGCTATGCGTTGGCAACATTCATGGATGTCAGAGCCCTCAGCGCACACGAGTACATTGTCCGCAGAGGGTCCTCCACCTGGGTTGTGAACCTGTGTGCCCGGACCTGCACATGCAAGCGGTTCGACATTGACCAGTTTCCGTGCCAGCACGCCATAGCAGCTGTAAGGTTTCGAGGTAGCAATTTCTTCTCTCTCGTGAATGACTTCTACAAAGTCGCAGTATGGAAGGCGTGTTACGAGAATGTGCTATATCCGGTTCCTCCAAGAGCAGATTGGCGAATCCCCCCAGCCATGTCCCGTGCGATGTGTCTCCCCCCGGATGTGAAGCGGCGCCCTGGTCGCCCTAAGACTTGTCGATACCCATCTCGGGGAGAATTTACCCATTTCAAGCTCCGTCGTTCTTAGATGTGTTCCTCCATTGGTGGTCCAACGCCTTACCTCAGCAGCTGGGTATTCTTTTGCATTTGCCGGTTCGGGTCAGTGGTTGGACTATTCTCCGTCTATGTTATTTTGTGAACGGGCTACGTATTTGGTAGTGTAATTAGGCTGTTTGTACATATGACAAACTCTAAGTAGGTTGCTGTACTTTTGGGAACGGGTTACATACTACAGTTAAGTGGTGAAGAACTTCGTAGTACTTTTGGGGATGGATTCAGAAAAAACCCATGTCACCCTATTTGTATTCCCGTGTCAGGTAGAAGGGGTTATCATGTCACAGCTTTCAATTTGATGGTAGACATTTCGGTGGTTGACGCTATGATAATGAATTCACCAATGCATTGACACTTATTTTACATCATGTTTACATTCCTGAGTGTTTGTGGTAGTGGTGTTAGGAAATCACCCTTGTGACCATATTGAAATCACCATTATGACAATATTGAAGGGGTTATTATGTAAGTTGACACGAGATTCTATGTTTGGTGACACGGGTGATTTCCTGACAACTTATAACCAAAGTTTCGACAATAAGAACATAGTCCACCAGTGGTCAAAGAAAGACCAAATTTTGGCCAAACATGCAAAAATAGCACAATGGGGGATAATTTGGAAAAATTGACCCTTTCCCATTTATTTGGAAAAAATTGCCCGTAACTCAAAAGAAAAAAAAAAGATATTTTCGGGTGAGTTGACACGCGTCCCGGATATCACCACACACTCTCTGTCTGTATTCATCAGGACTCCATCTCTAAATTTCCATAACTCAAAACCGTTCGAAAGGGGGAGTAAGAAGAGACGCCGGCGACGAGGAACAACGGGTCGAAGAAGAGACTGCCGGGAACTGTCGGATAAGAGAAGAACGCCGGTAGGAAAGTCAGAAGGTACGCCCCCTATCTCTGTTGTCCGTTATCTTCGAATCTAGCCGGGTTTTGGGGATTGGATAGGGAAAACCCGCGGTTAGGGTTTAGTAAGCCCGAAGAGGATGGCTATGGTGGGGGTCGAAATAGGGAATGGGGTAGATTAGGGGTTTGATTGGGAATGGGGAAGATTTGGGGTTCCATTAATTTGAAATTCAGATTTGGGGAGTTGATGTGGAATGTATGTCGTCAGTGGTTTAGGAACGTTCTGACATTTGTGACATGGGTTTACAAATTGAGTGACATGGGTTTACAAAGCTAGTGACATTGAATATAAAATTTCTCGATAACGTATTGTTGCTCTTAAACTGCAGGAAACAAATGGTTTGGACAAAATTTACACAACCACACAAACAGCGCTTCCGCGCACGGGTAAACGAAGGGTCGAGGGTGGCAATGCTTTCCAACATCGCCAACTACGTCGAGGAGACGGACGCCGCTAGGGAGATCGTGGTGAAGACACTCGAGAAGATTATGGATACCTTGGAGAAGATGGATGATAAGGTACTTCAGTCTTTTGCATTATTCACTCTCATATTCTTATTAAGTTCAGTGACTAGGGTAAATAGAGTAATGACATGGGACATACAGTATGTGACATGGGATATAAAACTGTTGGAGGAGATGGTGGATTTATTGTAACAACTTCTTGTGTGCAGATAAAAGTGTTGGAGGAGAAGGTCCATGAAATGCGGGATGGAAAATTGATTGGAAGAGGCAACGAACAAAGAGTAAGGGATAGTGAAAATGAGTTTGTACATGTTGGAATCCATGTAAGTTGTAGATCGGTTTTGTAGGTTGTTGATGTTGATGTACCAAAGTGGACTCGTACTGAAGCTGTGGAGAAGCCCCGACAAGTTGCTAAGGTACGCTCCTTGTGGCCCGTGCCATTCATCCTTTATGTTTTCAATAGTGGCATGGGGATGTTAGGAAGGCGACAGGGGTCGTTTTGTTATGTGACATGGGAAATGTTTTTTTTTTGAATTCAGATGTTGTTCGTCGACCAGGAATTTGAGAGCAAGCCGTCGAAGAATACGAAACCGCGGGCTTCTAAAGGGAAGGACGTCGTCGTTCCCGGTGAAGCCGTTGCCATGTGACTAGTTTCTACGACCGACTATGAGGCCCTACAGGGGTGGCTCACAAGGTAACCCATCGTCTCATTTCGGTCTTCATTATACGACACAATTACCCTTTCATTGATTCCATTCCATTGTACGGTCCAGTGCCGACGGTGAGAACCGGTCAACGGCTTGCGGCAAGGACCTGTCGAATGAGTTTTTTACCACCCTCCAGACGCCCCGCTATTGGATCCACTCAGAGGTACGAAGTTGGTATATTGTATTTATCACATTTTATTATGATTGGCCTTGCATACGCATTTTGGTTGCTGTTGGACAATGTTGTGGGTTGTAATGGGGGTTAACTTGACGCAGAACTTCGAGCAGTCATGCTTCCTGCTACGGAAACAAAGCGCGGAGAGGGGTTACGACATTGGGCGTCGAGTCATTGTCTTGGACTCCTACTTCTTGTTGTAAGAGGAAATCGAGAATGCAAAACAGTAAGTAAACAAAGTAAAGCAAACCGATCGAATCCCAGCAAATAATGTTCAAGACTCCCTCCAATGTAGTAAGAGAAAGTCAGGTTCGAATCCTCGAGGAAGCTGGTCAGCGGATCCTAGGCAGCGGTGGAATCTCATGGACAGAAGTCGACAACAGGTGCTAGATCTCGACTAGGGTTAGTCGATAGGGGATCAGGCTAGTCGAATAGCGTAGCAGTCGCATGCAGTGGCTACTCGATCTCGACAAGGGGCTACTCAAGATCGAGTACAGTCCTCGTCGATGTCGAGTTGGGTTTGTCGAGTTCCTGCACAAGTAAGCTACGACGATCTGGGATCGGGAATCAGTAGTCGAGATCGACCAGGCTTGGTCGAGATCGACGAGGGCAGAAAAGTAAAAACAAAAGCAGTTTCGGTTTCTGTAACTTTATGAATTTAGAAAACTTCCAAGATTAGGGTTTACGACAACGATTACCATGTAAGCGGAATATAAATCACAAAAGGCGGTAACTTTATCGATAAAGGAAAAGGCTTTCACCTAATCTGACAAGTATGAATATAAATCTCGCGACAAATAATCCTAATTGCATCTATTCCTTTTCATAATTAGCATTTATAATCTTTCGAATAAAAATCCTAATTACTACCCAAGTTTCACAACATGAGTTCTTCAATTTCTCAATCAAAGATGAAGCACATAGGGAATAGACTGAGACAAAATACCTATTTTCGCAATCGCTAATCCACCAACATGGCTCTCGTTGGGCTCACCCCAACCCCAGAAGTAGGTGGACTACTCGCGCCTCATTGCAATCACAGACATTGATTTAAAAGAAATAACTTGCATTAACTAAATTCAAAGCCTTTACAATCCCGACAATCAACTTTCGTAAACTGCCAAAACCTTAAAACCTTCGAACTCCTAAATCTCTATGTGGAACTACTTGTCTCCGACTGAAATTGAATTCTTGGAAATCAGCCCCAAGGGCATTTTTTATAGCCTTCTATTCCTTGCTACTCAAGGATAGAATATCTATATCTATATCTAAAACTATATCTAAGACCTTTTTTATAGCCTTCTATTCCTTGCTACTCAAAGATAAATAAAAGCTACAATGAAATTAAATCTAAAATAGGGAAATATATCTAAAGTGTCTTTAGTGGATAAAACTCTCTTCTTCATGATAGATGTTGATAATTCGGATAGACTAGGCTTATCCTCGGCTCCAAGGACTCTACTCCGAGTAGGACTGCATCAATGCGTCACGCGGCTTCGGAAATCTTCGTCGATCTCGAGTACGGCGTACTCGATCTCGAGTAGGAAAGTTGTCGACTGGGCTTGGCTCGTTGTCTCGGCTAGCTGGTCCTCGACAAGCTCGGTCATGGCTCCTGTCCTTAGTCGATCTCGAGGAGAGCTCTTCGATCTCGACGAGTGGTGTGTTCTCGACTTGGTCTTCCTGAGGTTGTCGAGCAACCCTTCTCGACATGCTCGGATGTAGGCTTGTCGACTTCGATGACGCTCCTCGATCTCGACGACAACGGATCATCGACTTGGCCAGCTTGGTGTTTGTCGAGTAGTATCTCCTCGACATGACTCGGGGAATGTGGTCTGGCTCTTGTCGACATCGAGTACTCTACTCGATGTCGAGTAGGGTGCTGCTCTGCTCCGCGTTGTCTTGTCAGGTCTCTACTCGACTCCAGTGTATCCGGATTTGACTTGTCGACATAGATGAGAACTTAGTCGAGATCGAGTAGACTTGCTGCTTCCGTCTTTGCTTCTTGGTTTTCTCCCGAAATGTTTCCATATTCTGCAATATTAAACAGAAACATATGTAGATCTCCATTTCTGACAAATAAGCGTATACTACATAAATTCGACATATTCCCAACCCGAAATATGCAAAATGTAAAGAATATGGAACTAAAATATGTATAAAAACATGGCTACTTTGGAGACATCAAATCACCCCATACTTAGACTTGCTTGTCCTCAAGCAATAACCAAACAATAACCAAGACCTACAACACATCCTTCAATTCTTCGCCTTTGTCAAAAGCAACATCTTAAATAGTAGCAATGTAAGACAAGTGAATTTAACGTCATCACACATATATGAGCGATCCATAGACATAGGCCGTATAAATCCAACCTCACAGGAATAATGTGTTTACACTCAACTCTCAAATGTGTTTAGGCTATGAAGATCAACTCTCAACTGAATTCCATACACAATCTCATAAATATTGCAATTTAAACATGAATCCACTTCGCAACCAATTATGAAAATGCAACAAGAATTATCAGGAGGACTTTGCTCAATAGAAGTCTTCAAAGAAGATTCCATTCGGCGGGGTTGTAATGGGGCTTGGTAAGAAATAATAAGGTATGGAATTATTTGGCCATGTGGTGCTAAATAAAATTCGGGAATCAAGACTCCTAAATCTCCAACACAACCAAACCATAACTTCTCAATCATATGCATCAATCAAACTCTCCAATTTGTCTCAATGGAGTATATAACCTTTCAAACTTTCTAAATCTCTCCGAAATATGTATCTTGCAAATAATGAAAGAAATAAGGTAAATTTGGCTCATGCACTTTATTCATAAACATATGTACTTTTTTTCTTCTTCTTTTTTCGGATTTTTTTTTAAACGAAAATAATTAAAATAATACTAGTGCATTTATAAGGTGAGCCAAAAATCCTTTTACATAATATGTCTAGCAAGATAAAAATGTACAACCAACCCATATCTCAATAATTTCCATGATCCTTCTTGAAATGCAACATAAGCTCATTTCTTCCACAAATCATCATTCCAACCAACTCTAAGTCTTAATTCCCAAATGGGGGTCATGCTCAATTTGGCTAAGGATAATTTTGTGGAGTTTACAATAAAAGTCTCAGGCTAATGTTCTGGCTTCAAGCAGGGATAATGTAGGGTAGATAAAGAGAGGATAAAATTGGCTTAAAAGGTGCCTCCATCATTTAATTCTCATCAACATAAACATATAAATGCATTGGTTTTGAATAACTATCACAACATTTAGAGATGCATAGGAAGAGTAAATACACTCAAGAAAGCAGAGGGATTTTTAATGTTCTCCCTATAAGGCCAAAATTCTCACTAGGACAAGTTTTTGTTGGATTCTAACCTTTAGCTTAAGATCATATGTGCTCAATTTCATCACAAGTTCACAATCCACATAAAAACCATTTTGAGGACTTAGGCTAAACCTTCCAAACACGCCATAGGATTTACATGATCAAGTTAATCATTATGTATCATCATAGGACATCTAAGTTAGGGTATAAAACAATGCAAAAATTTAAACATGCATTTTTTTTTTTCATTTTTCGACATTTTTTTTATTATTATTTTTTCTTATCAAAAGAACAAGACTAAAGTATGCATAAAACTTTTAAACATGCAAAAAGGAACAAATAAAATGCAACTAATAACTTAAATACCAAAGTTGTGCCATGTCTTTAGAAATCTATTACAGACCATGAAACAAAACTTTTTAAAGGATACACATAAAGTACTAGCAGCATATAACCACATAAACGTCCCCTGTACAGTCCTTTTCTCCCACCCCCTACTTAAAATATACAGTGTCCTCACTGTTAAATAAATAAAATGAAAGGGAGGGAAAAAGTGACTCACAGAGCAGCTCACTAAGGCGGCGGTGGACCGAAATATGGAAAGTGGAATCCGACCTGGTAGTCAGGAGCTCCTCGATGGGAAGAGCTACCAGGCTGCTGTGAAGATGATCCACCAGCGTCGTGGGTGCTCCCCTGTCTCTGGAACTGGGACGGCCGACCCCAGAACTGCTGATCCATGCCACCGAAAGTGTCTCTGACATAGTAATGGTGAGACCGGTTCGCAGAATACATCTCTTCCTGACGTCTGTCAATGGTGTCGACTCTGAGTGATAGAGAGGACATCTGATCAAACATTGCTGTCTGTATCTCCCGGATCTGACGCAACTCAGAGAGTACCTCCTCTGAATATCCTCCAGCATGGTGAGTCTGCTGGGTATGGTGAGAGTGGTGGGAGGGTACCTGCTGGTAAGAATGGTGGGAGGGGATCTGCTGTGGGGAGTGGTAAGAGTGGTGGGAGGCTTGCGGGCTGTCAGCCTCGTCGTCGTCGTCATCCCCGACAGGATCTGGCTGAGGGTCTATGGCCATAGGGACAGAATCAGGGTGGTCGTAGAGGAGAGGATGGTCCCTCAGGGTGGGGTCAGCAGATGGTATGATCTCGGGGAGGTAATCAATCCCGGTCCATGTAGTGTAGCAGTCGCGAGGGTGGTGCATGTCCATCAAATCCTACCTAATGGGAACCCTCGTCCTAAAATGGACCCATCTGTCGTGGCGGCGGGTGATGATATGCCCCCTCTGTAGGGGCCCGATGTCGATCCGCATCACGTTCCGCGAGGTGTATCGGTGGACGGGGAGCTGTAGGCGAAGGGCTAAAAGAGCTACCATGCTGCCGTCATAGATGGTTACCCGTGGTTGATTCCGGCGGGTAATGGAGTGTTCGAGCCAGGCGTAGGCGAGCGGAAGGGGTTCTGACTCGAAAAGCATCCGCCTCAGACACTCTAACTCTGGCTGGATGGGTCGCCTCAGCTCTGGGCGGGCCCAAATAGTGCTACCCAGGATCCTTAGGATGGTAGCAAATAGAGGACTGGCGATGTTGGCTGTGATGGTACGGTCCTGGGTAGGCTCCAGCATGTTGGACATGTAGCCCCACATCACATCTGTATCACGGATGTGGAAGAAACTGGTGGTGTGGTGGAAATCAAAGATAGTGCTCATATCCTCCAGAGTCACGGTGAACTGCCTATTGGCAAGCTGAAAATGTACATGGCTAGTAGAGGTAGGGGATTCTGGGATCCGAAGAGTTGCGAGGAACTCTCCTGTCAAGGTCGGGTAGTGGTGGTCCAAGGGTCCAATCAGACAGTCGGCATCTAGCCAACCGAACCCCTGGATCATCCAGAAGTGCATCCCCAGCTCCTCCATGGATGGTTGGTGGTACCACCGGGCGTTCGGAGCCCGGTCAGCTAAATCCAAAGCAAACTGATGTGTCTCTGCGTCATCGATCCTCAGATAGTCCATGTCCGGATATTTTGTTCTGACCATAGACTGCAAAAATAGAGTACCCTTTATAAGATAATAGAACAACCCCATACTTAGTTCATATTAATAATGCAACATATATATGATTTTGAAAGCATGCTCCAAATTCAAGGAATTTCCAATAAATCCCAAATTTCATAAATTCCTTTAATAGTATATATGAACTAAGTATGACAACATTTAGATAATTAACAAAATCAGTCCATTCAAATTAAGAATTTCCATATATATAACCCACCCCTAATAATAATATAAATTTCCCGCGCAAATTTCAAACCCTAAATTTTCAACACACAATTCAATGTCCAATCTCTACCCAGGTTCTCATAGAATTTATAATCTGAAATTGAGAGAATTGGGGGAGAAATCATACCTCAAAGTTGAAACAACGGGTAGAAATATGTAATTAGAGTAAAATTAGGGGGTGTGGTTCTCGGATTTGTCCAAGAAACCAACTTCAGTCGGGGATTTTGAACTGAGCAGGGTGTACAGGGCTCCGGGAGTGCTCGGGAGCGGTGTACCTGGGGACCTGTGGGCCGGATGTGGTGAAAGGTGGCCGGAACTGAGGTGTGGAGGTGATCGGCGTAGTGGATCTGGGGAGCAGCAAGAAAGGATAGGGAGAGAGGTGAGTCGGATGTGCTGCTGGGTGGTCGGAGAGGCAAGATCCGGCTCGGCGAGGGGTGCAGTGGGCCGGAAAGGGAGGGAGGTGGCCGGATCTGGGCTTGGGTGAGGACTGGCGAGGGAGATCCGGGAAGCCAGAGGTTTTGGATTCGGGAACAATGGAGGGAACCTTGGTAGAGGAGGAGACAGGAGTTGGCGGTGCTGGTGGGCGCTCGGTCTCGGCTTGGGGAACTCGGATCTGGACTCGAGGAAAGCCGGTCTGGGGACAGCAAGAGCTCGAGGAGGAAGGGAGCAAGAGGATGAAGATGATGGCCGGCAGGGAGAGCGAGAGTAAGAGGATGAAGGAGGTGAGTCTTGTCGGCTAGGGTTTTGTACGAGGTCGAGTAGAGTAGGAGGGAGGGGAAGGCTCCAACAAGGTAAGTGGTTTTTAAATATAAAAATATTCCGAAAAAATAAAGTAAAAATTAAATAAAAAAATCTAGAAAATCTGAAAAAGTTACCTATTTATTTATTTATTTTATTTATTTATTTATTTATTTATTTTTTAGAAAGAAAGAAAACTTACCTGAAACCTCCCACCTACCTGTGTAGCTTACTCGATTTAGACGAACCTGACCGATATAGATCCCTCTTGAATGCCTGAATGTAACCATGAGAAAGAGATTATGCACGAGTTTTAAGAAAATGAAAATAGGAAAGAAAATAAAGAAAAATAGGAAATAGTAAGAAAAGCAGGTTGCCTCCCGGAAGCGCTAAGGTTTAAGTCGTTAGCTCGACCCACTTCCCTGTTCCAGGCTTTGACTAACGCCAGGGTGGCGCGAATATCCTCTTCCGGGTCTTCTTTGTCATAGTATTTCTTGACCCTGTGCCCATTTACTTTAAAGGTGGTGCCGTCAGTGCCAATTAACTCTACTGCTCCATGGGGGTATATGTGGTGAACCAAGAAAGGTCCACTCCATCTTGTCCTTAGCTTTCCTGGAAATAGACGCAGTCTAGAATTATATAAAAGCACTTTGTCACCTACCTCATATGTTTTTGGCACCAGTTTCTTATCGTGCCATCTCTTGGTGCGCTCCTTGTAGATCTCAGCATTCTCATAGGCTTTCAATCTCAACTCCTCCAATTCCTGTAAATCAATAAAGCGTTTCTTACCTGCCTCATCGAGATCCATGTTGAGCTCCTTGAGAGCCCACATTGCCTTATGCTCCAGTTCGACAGGTAAATGGCAAGACTTGCCATAAACCAAGTTGTAAGGAGTTGTTCTCAGCGGTGTTTTGTAAGCTGTCCTATAAGCCCATAGCGCATCATCAAGTTTAGATGACCAATCCTTCCTAGAGCGAGAGACTGTTTTCTCCAAGATGGCCTTGATTTGACGATTAGAGACTTCCACTTGACCACTGGTTTGGGGATGATAAGGTGTTGCTACCCTGTGCGTCACCCCATACTTAGCCAAAAGAGCCTCAAATCCTCTCTCGATGAAATGTGAGCCACCATCTGAAATAAGAACTATAGGAACACCAAAGCGAGGAAATATGTTAGTTTTAAAAAACTTTGAAACTACCTTCGCGTCGTTGGTCCTAGTTGCAACAGCCTCAACCCATTTAGAGACATAGTCAACCGCCACAAGGATGTATTTGTAAGGTCCTGAAGCAGTGAATGGTCCCATGAAGTCGATTCCCCATACATCAAATATCTCGACCTCCAAAATTCCTGTGAGTGGTGTCTCATTCCTCCAAGTAATGTCGCCTGATCTTTGACACTCGTCGCATGAAGTGACATAAGCCCGCACATCCCTGAAAAGATTAGGCCAGTAAAAACCACATTGAAGTACCTTAGATGCAGTTTTGAAGCCTTTGGCATGTCCGCCTGTAGGGAGAGTATGGCAATGGCGAATGAAACTTTCCACCTCCTCCTCCGGAATACAACGTCTGAAAATATGGTCCTTCCCTTGTTTGAATAGGTAAGGATCATCCCAATAGTATTGTTTGACGTCGTGGAGGAATTTCTTCTTTCCCTGTGAGGATAGTCCTGACGGAATCTCATTTCCTACAAGGTAGTTAGCAAAATCCGCATACCAGGGTACCTTTGGTCCTTTTATAGCATATATATCATGAATAGGACTAGTAGGAGGTGTAAAGAAGAAATCGTCACCAGAATCTAATCGAAGAACCTCACCTGAAATCTCACCTGGAGCTAGTCGATATCGAGAAAAGCTACTCGATATAGAGGAGGCTGCAGTGTCGACTGGTGATGGGCAAGGCTTTTGGTGGTCGACCGTACTCGATGTCGACGAGGGTTCGTCGATCTCGAGTACAACTGTGGTGTCTGCCTGCGCTGTGCTCGGCTCCTGGTGCTCCTCGACATTGGTCCTTGTCGATCTCGATGAAGGTGTACTCGAGATCGAGTAGCCTTGCAGCTCCAAACCATGCAAAGAAGAATGATCACCAGAGAACTCACCTGTTTTGGTCGAGATCGAGAAGGTTTCGTCGATGTCGAGGAAGACAGTGTCAGTCTGCATTAGGTGCTCGTCTGGGCGAGAGTCATCGATTGGTATGGCGTCCTGGGCCTCCTCTAGCATGTCTTTGGGGAGCCTGGATATGTGATCGGCGACTGAATTCTCTATGCCCTTCTTGTCCCTTAGCTCAACGTCAAATTCTTGTAGTAAGAGCGCCCATCGTAGCAACCTTGGTTTTGCATCCTTCTTTGTCATTAAATATCGAAGAGCAGCATAGTCAGTATGGACAATAACTTTAGAACCAACAAGATAGGAACGAAATTTTTCAAAAACAAAAACCACAGCAAAAAATTCCTTCTCTGTTGTGGTGTACTTAGCCTGAACCACATCCAGAGTCTTGCTTGCATAGTAGATGGCATGCAGTTTCTTGTCCTTCCGTTGTCCTAGAACTGCTCCCACAGCATAATCGCTGGCATCACACATGATCTCAAACGGTAGTGACCAATCCGGTGATTGAATGATTGGAGCTGAGATAAGAGCTTCTTTTAACCTGTTGAAGGCTTCAAGACATTCGCTAGAAAATACAAACTTAACATCCTTCATAAGCAGGTTAGTCAATGGTTTGACAATTTTAGAAAAATCTTGAATGAATCTTCTATAAAAACCAGCATGACCAAGAAAACTCCTTATCTCTTTAATGGAAGAAGGTGAGGGCAATTTCTCCACTAGCTCTATTTTTACTCTATCCACCTCAATTCCTTTGTTGGACACCTTGTGCTCTAGCACGATCCCCTCCTTCACCATAAAGTGGCATTTTTCCTAGTTAAGAACCAAATTCGTCTCTTCACAGCGCTTGAGTACCCTGCATAGGTTAGAGAGACAAATATCGAAAGTAGTGCCATAAACTGAGAAATCATCCATGAATACCTCCACTATGTCCTCAATCATGTCGGAGAAGATGACCATCATGCACCTCTGAAAAGTAGGGGCATTGCAAAGGCCAAAGGGCATCCTCCTATATGCGAAAGTTCCATAGGGGCAAGTGAAGGTGGTCTTTTCCTGATCATCAGGATGAATGGGAACCTGCCAAAAGACAGAATATCCATCCAGGTAACAAAAGTAATCATGTTCAGCTAACCTTTCGAGTACCTGGTCAATGAAGGGGAGTGGAAAATGATCCTTCCTGGTGGCGGTGTTGAGCTTTCTGTAGTCTATGCACATCCGCCAGCTGGTAGTGATCCTTTTAGGAACAAGCTCTCCCTTCTCATTTTCCTCGACGGTCATTCCACCCTTCTTAGGAACAACATGAACAGGCCTAACCCACTTGCTGTCGGAGATTGGATAAATGATTCCTGCATCCAGCATGCGATGGATCTTCTTCTTAACAACCTCCTTCATGTTGGGGTTAAGCTTCCTTTGATGCTCAATTGTTTCCCGGTGATCATCTTCCAATAGAATTCTATGCATACAAGTAATGGGTGAAATACCTTTTATGTCCTCTAGGGAATAGCCAATGGCCTTCCTATGAGTGCGGAGGACATCTACTAGCCTGTCTACTTCATGTGGGTTCAATGAAGCATTTATAATTACAGGAAAAGTAGAGTTAGGACCAAGAAATTCATACCTAGGGTGTTAGGTAAGGGTTTTAGCACCAGAGAAGGGCCTTGTGGAATCAAGATAGGCTCAACTTCCTCCGTCTTCATGATCTCCCCTAGGTAATCTGTCTCAATCCTCATGGAAGAAGCATCCAAATCAGCTACATGAGTTGGCGTCGACCAGGCATACATCGATGACAACGCTGAATTGGACATAGGGCTGTATTGCTATAGGAAGCTACTCGACAATGGGTTAGAAAGATCAAAATCGACCAAAAAATCAGAACTTACTTTGAATACAGGGCTGGTCGATCTCGAGTTGGGCTCCTCGATCTCGAGGAGGATCGTCGAGTCAGCTTCGTCGAATTCTGGTGTGCCTGCAGGGAACAAGGTAATCGATATCGAGGGTGACTGCTCGATATCGAGTAGGTTCAGAAGACTTACAGTTTCTGGAGAGCTGGTGCTCGTCGATCTCGAGGAGGGTTCGTCGACGTCGAGGAGATCAGTGGAGGTCGACTTGATCTGTTCGGCGTCGGGTGAGTCGTTCAGCTCCGCCGATAATGCGTCGTCGAAGATTTCCTCCTCGCTTAATTCTGCTGCAGCCATCTCCTCCTCTGCTAGTACAGATTATGCCTTTCCTTCTTCTTGGATCAAGAGTTGTTCTGCAGGTTCATCACAGGAGATAAAATTAAATTTTGAATATATAGCTTTAATTTCCATTACCTCTTCTGTGTCTGGGTTGAAGAAGTATTCAATAATCTCATCTCCGATGGTGAATGTAAGGATTCCTCTTTTAACTCCAATGTTCGCATCAGCAGTTGCCAGGAAAGGTCGCCCTAGGATGATGGGGCAAGCTGGATCCTCTGCCATTTCTACTACAAGAAAATCTGTAGGGATAAAGAATCTACCAACTTTAACTGGAACATTATCAACAATACATGTAGGGATTACCACGGTGTTGTTGGCCATGTAGAGTTTGGCATCAATTGGTTCCAGGGCACCTATCTTCACCTTCGACCAGATAGATAGGGGCATGATGCTGACACTTGCTCCTAGGTCACATAGTGCTTTAAATCTATGACGACCAAGTCCAACAGTGATAGCAAACTTACCTGGGTCAGGTCGCTTCTCAGGGAAATCCATCTTTTTGCATTCCTTAGCAATCTCAGTCATCGATCGCTTGTTGCTGAGAATCTCCTTGAGGAACTTGACATAGGCAGGCATCTCGTGTAGTGCTTCTGTAAAAGGAATAGTAACATTCAGACTCTGAAGCAATTTCACAAAACGCTGAAACTTTTCATCTGTTGGATCTCTTTGGTTTTTGGAAGGGAATGGGAGCGTCTTTTTAGTTTTCTGAGTCAGAACAGCTTCCGGAGGTGGTGAGGGCTCATCGATCTTGGCATGCTCCTTCTTGATCTCGACAACTGTTGATTGCAGGAGGATGGTCAAGTATGAAATAAATATAAAATAAAGTTCAGACTGACTTCCCTGTCTCAGCAAATAAATACAAGACTTCCTCCCGTTGTAGTAAGAGAATAGTCAGGATCAAATCCACGAGGAAGCACGTCAGCAGTTCTTAGGTCACTACAGATCTCACAAACAGAATAGCAGAAAGACAGAAACACAGAAAGAAGGAAAGAAACAGAAATAAAAGCAGAAAATAACAAACAAAAGCAATGAACCAAACGAAGACAGAAAAGACAAAGCAAAGCAGCAAATAAAAGCAAAGGCTCGTCGATCTCGACCACAGGGTACTCGAGATCGAAAAAGGCAGGTCGACAGAAAACAGAAAGTGAAAATCGACGACAACAGAAGAAAACCCAACTCGACCTAGACCAGTCCCTACTCGAGATCGACAAGGGATGTACTCGATCTCGACAAGTTTCTCCTCTATGTCGACTAGAATGCAGAAATTTTAAAATGCAAATTTTCGAACCCAAACTCAGATTTCTGATGAAAATAAATCAATATAATAAAAGACTCCCAGGACCAGGGTATCAACACCACAACGATAACCATGCAAAGTAACACGTAAAGGCATAAAAGATCATGCTTTCCATCAAATAACTTTCGTTATTAACAAATAGGCATATAGAGGCTTTCGCATAAACCCTAATTGTTACTAACCCTTTTTCACATAATTAATCCAAGTTGCATTAAGATCACTTTCGCTTCAATAATACAAACAAGGATCACCTTCAACTCTCGCAAAAGAATCATGTTCATAGGGATAGAAGACGAATTGCATAACAAGATGTGACCTTTATCGCATCGCCTCACATGGCCACCGTCGTGCTCACCCCAGCCCCAGAAGTGGGTGGACTACTCACGCCTCATCGCAATCGCAGACATTGATTGATGAAAATAACTAAATTGCATAAAAATAACTCAAACTGTATCTGTGGAACTACTTGTTTCTCTCTGAAATTGAATTAATAAAACTGAGCCCCATGGGCTTTATTTATAGTGATCAAACCCCGCTAATCAAGGAAATAATCATCTATCCATATCTAAATCTATATCTACTTTGCTAAAAGATAAATAAAATGCTTAATGGAAATAAATCAATAAGGAAAAGATAAATCTAAACTAGGTAAGTCTTCATGAGTTGATAGATTCCCTTCCATGATGATAGATCTTGATCAACTTTGGATAGAATTCGGCCATTCTCGGATTTCTTCGTGCCCAAGGATTCCAAATTCTACTCGGACTGCTCACGACGACTTGTCTGCGGAAACTGGGCTACTCGACATCGACAAGGGCTTCGTCGACCTCGACTAGGACTCTTCGTCGACTGGACTTCTCGGGTGGCTCTGCTCGACAGGCTCGGATCTGGGTTCCCGACGCTCGTCGATCTCGAGTAGCCCTAGTCGACCTCGAGTAGGATTGATCCGTCGACTAGGTCTTCTCGGGTAGGTGTGCTCGACAAGCCTGGATCTGGGCTCTGGCTCGTCGATCTCGAGTAGGGTTTGTCGAAATCGAGTAGAGGTGTGATCTTCCCTGGTCGAGAAGCTTCTCCTCGGCATGGACTCGGATTTGCACTAGGTGGCTCGTCGATCTCGACTAGGGCTTTGTCGAGATCGAGTAGGATTGTGCTCGGCTTCTCGTCCTCGTCTTCTCGATCAGCTCTTCTCCTCGTCGACTCTGGGTATGGCACTAGGCTTCGTCGAACTCGACCAGGTCTTGTTGAGATCGAGTAGACTTCCGGAGCTGGGTTGGTCTGGCTCTCGACACTGCTCCTAGTCGACAAGGCAGTGCTCGGACATGCTCGTCGAGATCGAGTAATGTCTACTCAAGATCGAGTAGCCTGGGTTCTCGGCTCGATTCGACTGGTTCCGCTGCTTCTTTGACCTTGGACTTCTGTAGTGGTTTTCCGAGCTTTTCCGACCTTCCTTAGAATTGCTGTAAAACGCCTCGAATTCTGCGATTTAAACAAAAACTGGTGTAGATTCCATAATTTGACAAATAAACATAAGCTACATAGATTCTGTACTATCTTAGCCCAAATGAATGAAATGCATGCAGAAATCGATATAAACTTAAGTGTAAAACATGGCAGATTCAGCTCACAACAAACACCCCATACTTAAGCTTGCTTGTCCTCAAGCAATACTTTTATTTGTCATTCAGGGGAAGATATCAAAAACTCTCAACATATTAGATTCATTCTCATATATCCCTGCAGTCAATTACCATCCTTGAAAAGGTACTAGTGTCACAGATCCATGCATGTGCAAATAAAAGCAACATCTACTCACAAAAGGAGGGTTATGCAAAAAACAATTCATGTGACAAAGCATTGAAAATCAAGAGGACTTCAATTTAAGCTCAAATAAGGAGTAGATTGGTAAAAGGCTAAAGGTGGGCAATTTTTGGCAATGTGGTGCTAATGATCCGGGGAAATGGAGTATTTCCAAATTGAATTTCCACATTCCTTCTCCATAAGATTCATCACCTTTCATATTGCTTTTATCAATAATAATGCTTTTACCTCTCTAACCTCAGCACTGCCTTCTCGCGAGTCGCAAACATGGGTGTCATGAATGGCCCCGGATACTTAGTGCTTTGGACTCCTCACAATGTGTCCCATCTCTCCAAACTATTATCTCAGAGAGTAGGGTCAATCTACCTTTATCTCCTGAGGTGATTGGATTTTCTTTCACTCATTAAATTTTCCATATTTTTCAAGCATTTTCCCGCCAAACTCCAAATATGATAACAACACAAACACCATATAATAATTTCCATAATGTGACATCATTCTCAACATAATACCCGGATAGGAAATAAGGTAAAGAATGGCAATATTTAGATCATGTGGAGCAATATATGAAATAAGGCATATTATGGCTTTTGTGATGCGTAAGCATAGATAAGGCTAGGAATATAAACAATGAGCATTATATGGAAATATAAAGTCCTCCATCATCTTATCATGCAACATGTCAAAAGCAACTTCAAATTTTACCTCCTTTCATGGTTTTCAAGAAAATAATGCACTTCATTGTGACTTCCCTTTACTAGGCAATTTCATGCTATATCTCTAATGAATCCAATTTTGCATCGTCGAGTTCCATATAAGCTTCCATGACATTTATCAAAAATTTCAATGGGGGTCATTTTTCTCAAATTTTGGAAAACATGCATATATAAGCATATAAATCAATAATGAATTCCAAAATAGCCATGTAGCAATTCAAAGAAATAATGCACATATATGTCAAATATGATCAATATGCATGAAGTAAACCCTTCCCCCACCCCATACTTAAACATTACAGTGTCCTCACTGTATAAAAACAAGGTAAGGGTAAAGAAAGAAACTCACTAGACAGGTGTGCAGGGCCTCAAAATATCAAATGGAAGAACCTCCTGGGCCGAGTATGAATATAGCTTGCTTCTATCCATGGACCTGAAAAGTATGGAAGACATATACCCATAATAGCAGACTAAAAGTGTTTCAAAACAAAAACAAAAGCAACAAAGTCTCAAAAGTCCTAAAAAGTTTATGTACATGCTCTAGATTTTATAGTCGCTAGGCCAACTTTTCCATTTAGCTCAAGGTGGCATTTGCAGGGCCCATGTAGCTTGGGCCTCAAATAGGACTCCATTCTTGTCCATCAGCTGTAATCCTCCAGAATGGATCTTGTTCACCACGAAAGGCCCCATCCGCTTTTTGTTAAATTTGTTGGGGAACCAATGATCCTTTGATTTAGAGACATAAAGCTTGTCTCCAACTTCATATTCCTTAGGCTCATCATTGGATATCCTACATAAACGCACATACCAAGGCAAACCTCTCCCATGTATAGATAAATCTTTAATGGAAATAGGAGAAGAAATATCCATACCTTGGCTTACCTTCGAAGAGACGGAATCGGGAACCACCGTGTTTGGTCGATCTCGACTAGGGCTAGTCGATCTCGACGAGGTTTCACGTTCTGGTGGTGGCCTGCTCGAGGATGCGGAAGTCGACGAAGGACAGGTCTTGTCGACATCGAGTAGGCTACTCGATATCGAGTAGGGCCCTGGCTCTGGTGGCGGTGACTTCAGCGTCGAGGAAGAAGAATCTGGTGGAGCCGGGTGGTGGTCGATCTCGACAAGCCTGGTCGAGATCGAGGAGCCTGGGTCGTCTGGTGGAGTCAGCGTCGAGGAAGCAGGTGCCCGAGGAGCTTGGTCGATCTCGACTAGCGTAGTCGAGATCGAAAAGGGTTCTGGTTCTGGAGTCGTCAGCGTCGAGGAAGGCGAAGTCGAGTTGGCCGAGTGGTGGTCGATCTCGACGAGTCTACTCGAGGTCGAGTAGGGTTCTGCTTCCGTCTGGCTGCTCGACGAGGCTGGTGCTGATGGAGGCTCCTTGGTCTGGTCGAGATCGACTAGGGTCCTCGATGTCGAGGAGTCTTGGTCGATCTTGACCCCATACTTAGTTCCTGTCAATGCATCCGAAAAATAATTAATCCATAACGACTTACCTTGGTCCGTGTCGATTGGATTCTCTGTGTTCTCCTTGAGGATTGCCATGATCTCCTCCACCTGGGCCTCCATGTCCCTCTTTTCCAGCTCCTCAGGGGTCATATTTCTGACCTTGGGTTCCCCGCAGGTGATGTAGCCAGCTGAGATAGATTTGACTTCTTCCATTGGACCTGTATGCCTTTCAGTTTTATTAAAGGAATACTCAATTACCTCATCGTTGATGTTGAAGGTGAGCACTCCTTTCCTTACGCTTATGTGTCAATTACCTCATCGTTGATGTTGAAGGTGAGCACTCCTTTCCTTACGCTTATGTTGGCATCCACCGTCGCCAAGAAGGGTCTTCCTAGAATAATTGGACAAGCAGGATCCTCTTGCATATCAACAACTAGGAAATCAGCAGGGACAAAGAATTTACCTACTTGTACTGGCACATTGTCCACCATGCCTGTTGGGATGACCACCGTGTTGTTGGCCATGTAAAGTCTAGCATCCACAGGCTCTAGGGCACCTATCTTAATCTTGGACCAAATCGTTAAAGGCATTATACTCACACTAGCTCCAAGATCACATAAGGCATTAATTTTGTATGGACCAAACTCAATAGTTATAGCAAACTTACCTGGATCCGGCCTCTTCTCCAGTATATCCAAGTGGCTGCATTCCTCTGTAATTTCAGCCATCGGCCGCTTTTTGCTCAGAATCTCCTTCAGGAACTTGACATAGGATGGCATTTAATTGAGAGCTTCTGTGAAGGGGATGGTGACGTTGAGTTTCTGAAGCATCTTGATGAAGCGCTGAAATTTCTTCTCTGCCGGGTCCTTTAGAGATTTTGTGGGGAAAGGCAGCTTCTTTTTCAGATTCGGAACCAGAACAGATGTCGGAGATGCTGCAGGTTGCTCTATGTCGACTAAGGGCTCCTCGACATCGACTAGGCCCTTGTCGATCTCGACCAGGTTGGGTGCAGTCGAGTTGCTGTTCGGCGCAGACGAGGATTCTGGAAGTTTCTCCTCGACATGGAGTAGACCTTCCTCGACATCGAGTAGGCTCTGGTCGACCAGCTGTTCTCCGTTGTTCTGTTGCTTTTCGACCTCTGGCTCTTGCAATCGATGGCCGCTTCTGAGTTTTACAGCAGCGATATGTCCAGTCTTTCCCTTAGGATTTGGTTATGAAGATCCAGGGAGCGAACCTGACTGTCTGGGGATTCCTGCCGCTAGTTGACTAATCTGTGTATCAACTGACTTTCGCCATATATCAATTTCCCCAAGCCTAGAGTTGACACCTTGCATCTGAGTATAGACGAAGTTGAAGGATTGCCTAGTTTCTGAGTGGTTCCTCCGTATTTCCTCCAGGACTGTCTGTATATCATCCTTTTTCTGGTCCCTTTCCGGATGTCTTGGAGCTCTGTAGGGCAGGGGCTTCCTGGGGACACCTTGGTTCCATTGTGGTTGCTGAAACCTTTGGTCCCCCATGTAGCGATTGGGACCCCCTGCGTAAGCTGCCTCCTCATGGTGCTCTGCCATCCTGACTTGTTCTGCGTGTGGGCACTCAGGAGTGGTGTGCCTTTGCGATTCGCATTCAATACAAGGCTGGTTGACAGAGAGATACTTTACTTGAATGATGAGCTTCTTATTCTAGTCTTTGTAGTACTGCTCCCTAACATTTGGATCAATCTCCTTAGGTGGCTCATAGAGGGGCATGGATGGTGCTGGCCTAGCGTATGGGTTCTCTTCATAGGTTGGAGTAGACCCATACTTGTTGTCGTAGTTAGTGAGCTTCTCTAGCACAGCCCATGCGTCACTTGGCGGCATTGTCAAATACTCATAGCGAGTATAATGGTTGATTCTGTCCTTAGTGACTTGATCAAGAGAGTTGAAGAAGATCTCCTGAATGACGTAGGGTGGTTGTCCATGAGTAGGGCAAGATCGCAAAAGTTCCTTGAAGCGCTCCCATGCCTTTGCCAGCGGTTCCCCTTGCTTCTGTTTGAAGGTTGTGATTCTCTGGCGGAGATGTGCTGTTTTGGCGGGTGGGAAGAATTTGTTCAGAAACTCTTGCTCTACTTGGGCCCAGGTTGTGAGTGATCTTGCTTTCAGCCCTTCAAGCCATTTCAGTGCAGGCCCAGCGAGAGACCAGCGAAAAGATTTCATCTTGACATATTCCAGGGTTGTACCTTCAGCAAGAGTACGACACATGTCAGAAAAGTTTGTAATATGTTCAAGAGGACACTCATTAAATCTACCATAAAAGGCATTATTTTTAAGCTCTATAAGAAATTGAGTGCGAATTTCAAAAGAGTTATCAGGGATTAGAATCGCCGATTCAGGCACGACGAGAGTTGGGTGCATGTAGTCCTCTGTCGTGGTTGGATATTGGGCAAGCTCAGCCTGTGCTTGTTCCCTTGTTGCTTTCTCAACGGCGATAGCAGCATCCTTAGCGGCTAATTCCCTTGTAAGCCTAGCGATCAGCTGTTCCTGTGTCTCTGCAGCTGCCATGGCTCTTTGTAGTTTAGCTCTGATGTGAAAAAGGCGTTCTGGTTCGTCTAAGGCATCAAACTCAGGTTTTTGACCAGAACGACGCATACACCTGCAAATTAACTCAAAGAAACAATGAGAACTGACTACCTAAGGCGCGATTGATAGCTTCCCCGGTAACGGTGCCAATTTGTTGATTGCAGGACGATGGTCAAGTATGAAATAAATATAAAATAAAGTTCAGACTGACTTCCCTGTCTCAGCAAATAAATACAAGACTTCCTCCCGTTGTAGTAAGAGAATAGTCAGGATCAAATCCACGAGGAAGCACGTTAGCAGTTCTTAGGTCGCTACAGATCTCACAGACAGAATAGCAGAAAGACAGAAACACAGAAAGAAAGAAAGAAACAGAAATAAAAGCAGAAAATAACAAACAAAAGCAATGAACCAAACGAAGACAGAAAAGACAAAGCAAAGCAGCAAATAAAAGCAAAGCAAAGGCTCGTCGATCTCGACCACAGGGTACTCGAGATCGAAAAAGGCAGGTCGACAGAAAACAGAAAGTGAAAATCGACGACAACAGAAGAAAACCCAACTCGACCTAGACCAGTCCCTACTCGAGATCGACAAGGGCTGTACTCGATCTCGACAAGTTTCTCCTCTATGTCGACTAGAATGCAGAAATTTTTGAAATGCAAATTTTCGAACCCAAACTCAGATTTCTGATGAAAATAAATCAATATAATAAAAGACTCCCAGGACCAGGGTATCAACACCACAACGATAACCATGCAAAGTAACACGTAAAGGCATAAAAGATCATGCTTTCCATCAAATAACTTTCGTTATTAACAAATAGGCATATAGAGGCTTTCGCATAAACCCTAATTGTTACTAACCCTTTTTCACATAATTAATCCAAGTTGCATTAAGATCACTTTCGCTTCAATAATACAAACAAGGATCACCTTCAACTCTCGCAAAAGAATCATGTTCATAGGGATAGAAGACGAATTGCATAACAAGATGTGACCTTTATCGCATCGCCTCACATGGCCACCGTCGTGCTCACCCCAGCCCCAGAAGTGGGTGGACTACTCACGCCTCATCGCAATCGCAGACATTGATTGATGAAAATAACTAAATTGCATAAAAATAACTCAAACTGTATCTGTGGAACTACTTGTTTCTCTCTGAAATTGAATTAATAAAACTGAGCCCCATGGGCTTTATTTATAGTGATCAAACCCCGCTAATCAAGGAAATAATCATCTATCCATATCTAAATCTATATCTACTTTGCTAAAAGATAAATAAAATGCTTAATGGAAATAAATCAATAAGGAAAAGATAAATCTAAACTAGGTAAGTCTTCATGAGTTGATAGATTCCCTTCCATGATGATAGATCTTGATCAACTTTGGATAGAATTCGGCCATTCTCGGATTTCTTCGTGCCCAAGGATTCCAAATTCTACTCGGACTGCTCACGACGACTTGTCTGCGGAAACTGGGCTACTCGACATCGACAAGGGCTTCGTCGACCTCGACTAGGACTCTTCGTCGACTGGACTTCTCGGGTGGCTCTGCTCGACAGGCTCGGATCTGGGTTCCCGACGCTCGTCGATCTCGAGTAGCCCTAGTCGACCTCGAGTAGGATTGATCCGTCGACTAGGTCTTCTCGGGTAGGTGTGCTCGACAAGCCTGGATCTGGGCTCTGGCTCGTCGATCTCGAGTAGGGTTTGTCGAAATCGAGTAGAGGTGTGATCTTCCCTGGTCGAGAAGCTTCTCCTCGGCATGGACTCGGATTTGCACTAGGTGGCTCGTCGATCTCGACTAGGGCTTTGTCGAGATCGAGTAGGATTGTGCTCGGCTTCTCGTCCTCGTCTTCTCGATCAGCTCTTCTCCTCGTCGACTCTGGGTATGGCACTAGGCTTCGTCGAACTCGACCAGGTCTTGTTGAGATCGAGTAGACTTCCGGAGCTGGGTTGGTCTGGCTCTCGACACTGCTCCTAGTCGACAAGGCAGTGCTCGGACATGCTCGTCGAGATCGAGTAATGTCTACTCAAGATCGAGTAGCCTGGGTTCTCGGCTCGATTCGACTGGTTCCGCTGCTTCTTTGACCTTGGACTTCTGTAGTGGTTTTCCGAGCTTTTCCGACCTTCCTTAGAATTGCTGTAAAACGCCTCGAATTCTGCGATTTAAACAAAAACTGGTGTAGATTCCATAATTTGACAAATAAACATAAGCTACATAGATTCTGTACTATCTTAGCCCAAATGAATGAAATGCATGCAGAAATCGATATAAACTTAAGTGTATAACATTGCAGATTCAGCTCACAACAACAACAGGTTTGTCGATCTCGACAAGGGTCTCGTCGATCTCGAGTTGGGTAGTCGACTTCGGCTTGTCTGGTTGTGCAGCTGCATTAGGGCTCCTTTTCTCCTCTGTGTCGAGAAGAGCTTTGTCGATGTCGACTAGGCCTTTGTCGATGTCGACGACAGCTTTGCCCTTCCTTTCTCCGTTTTCTGGCTCGTGCAGTTTGTGACCGCTCCGCAACTTTACAGCAGCTACATCTCCGTGCTGCCCCTTGGGATTTGGTTCTGTATGTCCTGGGAGCTGCCCGGATGGTTGTGGAATCTGCGCCGCAAATTGACCCATCTGAGTGTCGATGTTCCTTTTCCAGATGTCTAGCTCCCCAAATTTTGCATTGATATTCTGGAACTGATTGTTGATGGAGCCTTGATTCCGGCGCATCTCTTCAAGGATGAGCTGTAAATCATCCTTCTTTTGATCCCTTTCTGGATGTCTAGGAGCACTGTATGGCGGGGGATTCCTAGGAGGACCTTGGTTCCATTGAGGTTGATAGAACCTTTGGTCTCCCATATAGCGATTGGGACCCCCTGCGTAAGCTGCCTCTTCATGAATCTCTGCCATCCTGACTTGTTCCGTATGCGGGCACTCAGTAGTAGTATGCCGTTCTGAACCACATTCGATGCAGGGTTGGTTGAGAGAGAGATATTTGACTTGTTTGAGGAGCTTGCGATTCCGATCTCTGTAGTACTGCTCCTTGACATTAGGGTCTATCTCCTTAGATGGCTCATAGAGAGGCATGGATGGGGCTGGTCTGGCATAGGCGTTCTCATCATAGTTTGTAGGAGCCCCATACTTGTTGTCGTAGTTCGTGAGTTTGTCTAGCACACCCCATGCGTCAATTGGTGGCATCGTCAGGTACTCATAGCGAGTGTACTGATTGATCCTGTCTTTAGTGACTTGGTCAAGAGAGTTGAAGAAGATCTCCTGAATGACGTAGGGTGGCTGTCCATGAGTAGGGCAAGATCGCAGCAGTTCTTTGAAGCGATCCCATGCTTTTGCCAGTGGTTCCCCATGCTTCTGTTTGAAGGCGGTGATTTTCTGGCGGAGGAATGTTGTCTTGGAAGGAGGGAAGAATTTATTCAGGAACTCTTGCTCTACTTGTGCCCATGTTGTAAGGGATCTTGGTTTCAGCCCTTCTAGCCACTTCATTGCAGGTCCAGCCAGAGACCAGCGGAAAGCTTTCATCTTGACATATTCCAGAGTTGTACCTTCAGCAAGAGTACGACACATGTCATGAAAATTAGTAATATGTTCAAGAGGACACTCATTAAGTCTTCCATGAAAAGCATTGTTTTTAAGCTCTATAAGAAATTGAGTGCGAATTTCAAAAGAGTTTTCATGGATTAGAATCGCCGATTCAGGCACGACGAGAGTTGAATGCATATATTCCTCTGCAGTAGTTGGATATTGGGCAAGCTCAGCTTCCGCTTGTTCCCTTGCCGCTTTCTCAGCGGCGATAGCAGCATCTTTAGTGGCTCGTTCCCTGGTAAGCCTGACAATCAGCTGTTCTTGTGTTTCAGCGGCCGCCATGGCTCTTTGTAGTCTAGCTCGGATGTATAGGAGGCGCTCTGGTTCGTCTAAGCCGTCAAACTCAGGTGGTTGACCAGAACGGCGCATACACCTGAAAAGTAACTCAAAGTAGACGTGAGATTTAACTACCTAAGGCGCGAATGATAGCTTCCCCGGCAACGACGCCAATTTGTTGTAAGAGGAAATCGAGAATGCAAAACAGTAAGTAAACAAAGTAAAGCAAACCGATCGAATCCCAGCAAATAATGTTCAAGACTCCCTCCAATGTTGTAAGAGAAAGTCAGGTTCGAATCCCCGAGGAAGCTGGTCAGCGGATCCTAGGCAGCGGTGGAATCTCACGGACAAAAGTCGACAATAGGTGCTAGATCTCGACTAGGGTTAGTCGACACGGGATCAGGCTAGTCGAACAGCGTAGCAGTCGCATGCAGTGGCTACTCGATCTTGACAAGGGGCTACTCGAGATCGAGTACAGTCCTCGTCGATGTCGAGTTGGGTTTGTCGAGTTCCTGCACAAGTAAGCTACGACGATCTGGGATCGGGAATCAGTAGTCGAGATCGACCAGGCTTGGTCGAGATCGACGAGGGCAGAAAAGTAAAAACAAAAGCAGTTTCGGTTTCTGTAACTTTATGAATTTAGAAAACTTCCAAGATTAGGGTTTGCGACAACGATTACCATGTAAGCGGAATATAAATCACAAAAGGCGGTAACTTTATCGATAAAGGAAAAGGCTTTCACCTAATCTGACAAGTAGGAATATAAATCTCGCGACAAATAATCATAATTGCATCTATTCCTTTTCATAATTAGCATTTATAATCTTTCGAATAAAAATCCTAATTACTACCCAAGTTTCACAACATGAGTTCTTCAATTTCTCAATCAAAGATGAAGCACATAGGGAATAGACTAGGACAAAATACCTCATTTCGCAATCGCTAATCCACCAACATGGCTCTCGTTGGGCTCACCCCAACCCCAGAAGTAGGTGGACTACTCGCGCCTCATTGCAATCACAGACATTGATTTAAAAGAAATAACTTGCATTAACTAAATTCAAAGCCTTTACAATCCCGGCAATCAACTTTCGTAAACTGCCAAAACCTTAAAACCTTCGAACTCCTAAATCTCTATGTGGAACTACTTGTCTCTGACTGAAATTGAATTCTTGGAAATCAGCCCCAAGGGCTTTATTTATAGCCTTCTATTCCTTGCTACTCAAGGATAGAATATCTATATCTATATCTAAAACTATATCTAAGACCTTAAAGATAAATAAAAGCTACAATGAAATTAAATCTAAAATAGGGAAATATATCTAAAGTGTCTTTAGTGGATAAAACTCTCTTCTTCATGATAGATGTTGATAATTCGGATACACTAGGCTTATCCTCGGCTCCAAGGACTCTACTCCGAGTAGGACTGCATCAATCCGTCACGCGACTTCGGAAATCTTCGTCGATCTCGAGTACGGCGTACTCGATCTCGAGTAGGAAAGTTGTCGACTGGGCTTGGCTCGTTGTCTCGGCTAGCTGGTCCTCGACAAGCTCGGTCATGGCTCCTGTCCTTAGTCGATCTCGAGGAGAGCTCTTCGATCTCGATGAGTGGTGTGTTCTCGACTTGGTCTTCCTGAGGTTGTCGAGCAACCCTTCTCGACATGCTCGGATGTGGGCTTGTCGACTTCGATGACGCTCCTCGATCTCGACGACAACGGATCATCGACTTGGCCAGCTTGGTGTTTGTCGAGTAGTATCTCCTCGACATGACTCGGGGAATGTGGTCTGGCTCTTGTCGACATCGAGTACTCTACTCGATGTCGAGTAGGGTGTTGCTCTACTCCGCGTTGTATGGTCAGGTCTCTACTCGACTCCAGTGTATCCGGATTTGACTTGTCGACATAGATGAGAACTTAGTCGAGATCGAGTAGACTTGATGCTTCCGTCTTTGCTTCTTGTTTTTCTCCCGAAATGTTTCCATATTCTGCAATATTAAACAAAAACTTATGCAGATCTCCATTTCTGACAAATAAGCGTATACTACATAAATTCGACATATTCCCAACCCGAAATATGTAAAATGTAAAGAATATGGAACTAAAATATGTATAAAAACATGGCTACTTTGGAGACATCACTTCTCCAGCTATCTGGAGAGGGAGTGGAAGGAGTACAACTCAGACGTCGGGCTGTATGAGGCAAGTGGCATACTCCTCTCATACTTCTACGGCCGGGCCCCGGTGCCCATGGCCCGTCCGTGGGCAGGTGTGGACCTTGTCCTCCTACCCCTCAACCTGAGGGGAAGACATTGGGTTGCCATTGCTCTTGATCTAAAGGAGTGACAGTTGAAGCTATATGACTGTGATGTGCACTGCGTGATAGACGCCCAACACCCACCCCTGCTGATGCATGTTACCCACCTCCTCCCCATCATCATGGATGCACACGCTGAGTTGAAGGTGAAGTATGCATCGAAGCTGCTAGGCCCGTTTCGCATAATCCGTGATAAGCGCGTTCCGCAAAACAAGCTCAGGTATAATTGGTGCGACCCCTGTATTTCATTTTACTTGATGATATCTCCGCCTCTGTTTTGGCAAAATCTCCATCATTGTGGTGGTGACTGTGGCCCTTACACGATCAGATTCATGGAGCTCCTCATGGAGACCGATCCCACCTTCGATGGGCTGGACGACACGTTTATTGGGGCATACAGACATATGCTAGCGGTTGTCATCTTCAATTGTCGGCTCGATGGACGCATAATCTGATTGTCGTTTGGGTGTAGTTATGGAAGTGAATTGTTGTCTTTTGTTGTGAACAACGTTGCTCTTAATCTTTGTCCTTTGGTTGTTTGGATACATTTACTTTTGGCAACGGGTTACACTCTACTGGTAAGTGGTAAACAACTTTGTAGTACTTTTGGGGATGGATTCAGTAAATAACCACTGTCACCCTCTTTGTATTACCGTGTCAGGTAGAAGGGGTTATCATGTCACTGGTTTGAATTTCATGTTTATCGATCCGGAGGTGACACTTTGATAATGAAATCACCCATGCACTAGCACTTGTTTCAGCTCATGTTTAAATTCCTGAGTGCTTGTGCTACTCGTGTACATGTTGTCAAGCTAGTCACCATATTCTCCTCAGTGACACGATAGTTATGTAAGTTGACACGGGATTCCAACTTTGGTGACACGGGTGATTTCAAAACAACTTATAACCAAAGTTTCCACCATGCCAACATCGTCAATCACTGCCTAAAAATTATCACAAAAATAACAAGACATGATGGTGGACACATCCTTACAACTTATAACCAAAGTTGGCAGAACAACGGGAGGAACGTAACAAGACATGATGGTGGACACCTCCTCTCTATACTTTGATTAATTTTTAGACTCAGCATTGTTTATTTGTATATATTTTTATTTAAAATGTTATATAATTATTTATTTTGATCTCATTGGTCTTAACATCTACGTGGCTATTATTAGTATAAATGTATACATCTTTGCAAGACCTTTAAAATGATATATATATATATATATATATATATATATATA
This sequence comes from Persicaria tinctoria, assembly GCA_037127255.1. Taxonomy (NCBI): domain Eukaryota; kingdom Viridiplantae; phylum Streptophyta; class Magnoliopsida; order Caryophyllales; family Polygonaceae; genus Persicaria; species Persicaria tinctoria. The sequence goes on along the minus strand of JBANSL010000001.1, from coordinate 54,105,398 downwards.
TATATATATATATATATATATATATATATATATATATATATATATATATATATATCATATATCTTTGGCGTGTTCGTGTCCTATGTTTTGTTGAAAATGTCGTTTCCCCGTGTCTTCCCGTGTCTGTGTCCTGTATCCGTTTCCGTTTCCGTGCTACAAAGTTTACAACACATAACCACCGACTGAAGATAAAGAAATCGAAATACTCCCTCCATACGGCAAAACTTGTCGTTGACTATTCACGCACGCTTTTTTAGAATGATAAAAACTATATAAAATATATTTTTGTCATAAAAATTTGAGGAAATGGTAGTAAATACCACAATTTCTAAAATCTTTGCAAAAATGCCACCATTTTGGGAAATTTTGGGGTACGAAATTGTTAAAAAAAATTATTAAAAAACTAGATATCTTATACAGTTTTATCTCATAAAAAAAGCATGCGTGAATAGTCAAATGACAAGTTGAAGGGGTTATTATGTTAGTTGACACGGGATTCCAAATTTGGTGACCCCCCCCCCCCCCCTCGGATTTGCCCCTCTCTCTTCATAAATACAACTCGATCGGTCTTTTCCACTTCCACTCTTCTCTTGCACGCCACAAAAAATTTCCTGAAGAAGAAGCGACGCGATCGGGTTTGGTTCACCAGTGGTGCTCATCTTCATCAAAAAGCTTTCAATTCCAAGTAAGTACAACCCCGATTGGCATCTGTGTTGAAAAAAATTGTTTGGATTTTAGGGTTTTCATCGATTAGGAGTTTCTTTTTAATGAAATCTGAGTTGTTAATAGGGTTTTCGACATAGAGTACTAATTGAGGACATCGAAAGCTTTCCGATTAGGGGCTAGGTTTTATGTGACTTCCATTTGTGGGTATGCTTGTGTATGCTGTAGATTTTGGGTTAATATGTCCATGGCTCACTGTTTTATGGCTTGTGCTTTGTGTAGTTCCATGTTTAAAACATCCATTACTCTCTTATCTTACAAGTTCTTATTACATACTTATGTTGAGTAGTTGCTTGGAGTTCCTATATGTGTTTATTGGTTTAGGCTTCATATATGCAATTACTTGGTGAAATTTGCTGAATTGGGGGTGAGAATGCAGCCAATCAAGTATATATAGTGGGTGACACGGGATTACAACTTTGGTGACACGGGTGATTTCTTCCCATTTTTTATATATCTTAGGGAAAACTTGATTTCATTGATATGAGTTTGTTATCAGATTTGTGATGATGTGTCTTCTAACCACCTTTTTGTAATTGGTCTTTGCTTGCACATAAATCTCTCCTTATCAAAATTATAAGATGCTTAAAGTAATTTAGCTTATATATTACATTCTCCTTTAGTTGTTTGGTGACATATCATCTCACTCTCCCTTTCATCTTCTTCATATATATGCACTTGTAAGGCTTGAAAAAAGAAATAGAACATTTTGGATCCTTTTTTTGTGAATCTAAAGCATAAATATGATTAAGCCTATGAAAGTTGCAACCTTTCTCTTTGTATGTGAAGGTTCTTGGTAGGGAAGTCAGTCAAGTATATATAGTTGGTGACACGGGATTCCAAATTTGGTGACACGGGTTATTTCTTCCCATTTGTTATATAACTTTACGAAAACTCTATTTCATTTATATGAGTTTGTTATCAGATTTGTGGACTCTGTGGTCACATGCATCTTACAAATGGCATCTTCCAGAAATTTCATTCATATGAGTTTCATATTCACACTTGTATTTACCATTTCCAACTTCGCTTGCACATAAATCTCTCATTCTCAACATTATAAGATCCAGACATTAATGAAGCTTATATATTACATTATCCTTTAGTTGTTTGGTGACATATCATCTCACTCTCCCATTCATCTTTTTCATATATATGTACTTGTCTCCATTATAAAACATGCGTAGATATTTTTCATATGTATGTTCTTGGGTTTGGTTTTCTTCAGTCATCTCACATTTATTTTCCCTTGTACTAGTAGGAATCATGTGGCCTTACTCCGACAGCGACATTGACACGGACTCCGACAGCGACCGGAGCTACCAGAGTGGTGACGATAGGAGATACTTCTGGCTGCGTTCGGACTACGACTACGGCCGGAGCTGTCGGGACCGTGGAGGGGAGGAGGAGGATGATGATCAGTTAGACAGGAGAGGCCCAGAGCAGGTGGCTGAGGACAATGCGCTCTGGAACTACGCCGCGGAAGAGCTCACTGACCTCCGCCAGCGAGTTCAATCGCTGCTGAACCGGGATGCTGCGAGGGAGGAAGCTATGGCCGCCCAGCGCACTCAGCTGCAGGCCGCCAACACGCAGGTCCAGACCACCACTATTGAGTTGCAGGCTACCCAGGCCACGCTGCAGGCCACCAGTACTGAGTTGCAGGTTACCCAGACCACGCTGCAGGCCACAAGGGAAGAGAACATGGTCCTCGCCAACAAGTTGGTGAGGAGCGAGGCTAGAAACAACCACCTGGGGCAGCGGGTGGCCGAGGTGGGCTCCTTCCTCTGTGGCCAGTGGGTCGGGCACGCTAACGAGCAGCTCCGCACCCGACAGCTCACCCACTTGAACAAGCTCATGGGGTGGATTCTCGTGCTGATGATGGGAGTAATGGTGCGTCTGGTCACCAGGGCTTAGGACCTCCGAAGCTAGTTCTGTTTGTTTTTTGCCAAAACTTGTCATGTTGTTGTAGTAGTTGCCATAAACTGATTTGATGCCAAATAGTTGTGGTTTTTTGGACTTGGAACAACTCTGCATGTGGCGGATGGCCCCCATTTTGTGCAGTTAGGGGCCTATGTAAGGGTAGTTAGAAACAATGTCTCACCCACGCTCGGTTAGTTGTCGTTTTTTGGAACGCCGAGTGTGGTTGCACCGTTATGAATGGTGCCTGTATGATCGGATATTGTATGTATAGGGCAAATGTCCCTCCTATATTATGCATGTCTATTATATTTCCACTTGTTGGTGTTATGCATTTCAACTAAGTAATTTTCTTGCCACATGACATTCAATCATCCATGACAAAATGTACACTTATGTGGTTCCTATGATTGGCACGTAACAATTCTTATATCAACCTATCAATACATAAAAAAAAGTTTAGAAAATCACCCTACTCACCATATTGACATCAGTGACACGGATAATTACGTAAGTTGACACGGGATTCCAAGTTTGGTGACACGGGTGATTTCCTTACAACTTATAACATGCATTTCAACCGAGTAATTTTCTTGCCACATGACATTCAATCATCCATAACAAAATGTACACTTATATGGTTCCTATGATTGGCACGTAACAATTCTTATATCAACCTATCAATACATAAAAAAGGTTAGAAAATCACCCTACTCACCATATTGACATCAGTGATACGGATAATTACGTAAGTTGACACGGGATTCCAAGTTTAGTGACATAGGTGATTTCCTTAAAACTTATAACATGCATTTCAATCGAGTAATTTTCTTGCCACATGACATTCAATCATCCATAACAAAATGTACACTTATGTGGTTCCTATGATTGGCAAGTAACAAATCTTATATCAACCTATCAATACATAAACAAGGTTAGAAAATCACCCTACTCACCATATTGACATCAGTGACACGGATAATTACGTAAGTTGACACGGGTGATTTCCTTACTCCTTATTACCAATGTTTTTACCATGCCAACATCGTCAATCACTGCTTAAAAAATATCATAAAAATAAAGTAACAGTACACAACACATAACCACCGACTAAAGATAAAGAATGCGAAATAGTTCATAGCAACGTACTAAAATACCAACCTAGTGAACTACCGTCCACAACTAGATGTGAGAACCAACAACCATGTTCATAAATATCCAACACAATAAAAACGATGTTCATAAGAAGCTTCTACCATAACATCAAATTTTATAATACTGGGCAATGGTGATCACAACTACAATCATAAACGTCTACCATTGAAGATGCCAACAACGAGCATGTGCATGTACGCCCCGATGAATGCGTCGTCAAGACCGCCGTAGGTGGGGGCATCCTTCGTCAGGAGTTGCATGAACCTGATCGTGTATGCACCGCAGTCTCCACTGCAATAGAGAATCGCCGGAGTCAGATTCATTACAGCCAGATGCCACTATGAGACGAAGAGATATTTAAGTGTCCTTCCGGCGTTACCTGGTCGTTCACTGTAGGTGGTACCTCCGTTGAACCGGCCTGAAGGTTGTTCTCTTCAGCATCCCTATGTTTCCCAGCATTCTCTCCACTGACATCTGTCCCAGTTCCTCCAACGGTCTCGTCTTTCACAACCTTTGAGATCTGGCAATTGGTTATGGTTATTTCAACTGTCATTCAGACAATTTATTTGTTCCCTTGTCACTTAACATATTAAAACGTGTTGATTCACACTAACAACCGTGTCAGTTGTCTAAAATATATTGAATTATTAAAAAATGTTGATTCTATTACCCCTTCACCATGGATTCAGAAAATACCATGTCAAGTAACAACCAATTTACCTCCTCTTGTCCTTCATGTGGCTGGTCTTCCACCTTAGTGGGTCCCTCTGTCCCGCCGATGTTTTGGTCGTTATCCTCTCGACGGACATCGCCCATTGGTTTCTGCTCACCTCCTGCATTCGATTGGCCATCTCACATCCCATTCACAAGACCTTCCAAGACCTTCATCTGATACACAAAGTACATAAATGAGGGGTGGTTCGCGAATGTTATTCGGCATTGGGAGATAAGTAACCCGTGTCACCTTTGAAAAATGCACGTGTCACATATAGAATATACCCGTGTCACAAATGGCAGAAACTTTACACGTACCTTGTCATTCATGCTCCGCATCCATGTTGCCATGGTTCCCAGCCTCTCCAAGATCAGTTCTACTGACTTCCCCAACTTATCTTCCCAGGATTCCCTTGTCCCATCTCGTTGCTCCAAACTCAATCCGGACTTGCCAGAGCCTTCACCGTAATAACTCGGTGCCAACGCAGCCTCAATGTCATCAAAGTAGAGGTCAGGCTCCTCATGCTGGTAGAAGCACCCGAGCATCAATTCATACTCGCCGGCCTTCGGTACTAGTATTGGGTTGTCTTCGAACTTGATGCTATCCGATTTTTCAGGGTCCATGCGGGACTGGATCGTCTCATACATTAGATTGTCGTCATCGGCTGTCCACCTCAGCATGCGAGGCAACGCCGTCTTCGACACCCGGTTCGCAAATGCCTCCCCAATCCCCGGGACTGCTTCGTTAAGCCAAATCTAAAACAACCACACATGTCACTCGAGTGCATCTATTGCACATAATAGTTCAAGCATAACTTCGGTCAAGTAGCTAACCTGGAACGCATACGGAAAACCCATAAGCCCATATCCATATTGTTCGTCCTTGTCGTTCGCCTTCGGCTTCAAGTCAGCGACACGTCATTCTATGACGCCCGACAGGGACTCGTAGGTGGCCTCGTACACAATCCTAATCCAGAAATCGATCAACGTTCTCCACAAACTTCACAATCCACCCTCGTATGGCTTTCCTGGGTTCTCCCCACATCAAAACTACTTCGACGATGAGGAGGAGAGCGATCTTAAAACGCCTTCTCGCACTCGGCTCCTTCAAGATGGATTTCTTGAAGGCGTTCTCTAGCTCACCCACCTTCATGTTGTCCGTTCTGAACAAGTCCTTCAGATCCTTCTTTGTCTTCTTGTCATCATTCGTCTCTATGTCTTCCCCCCGAACTCGACCACACCGAAGCCCAGTAACGAGCGCAAACTCCTTGGTAGAGAAACGCCGGAGCTTGTCTTGAAGCATGTACCAAGTCTCCCACTTCTTTTCTGTCACAAGCTGCCGTTGTAACACGTAATGCAGTAGTTGCGACGAGAATTGAACCCGGTTTGCCATTTGCACAATACCCCCAAATTGGCTTCGCATCAGCTTCTCCCAATCGACGGGGTCGACCCAGTCGTCCAAGTTGACGAGCAGAGACACTTTGGAACATTGGTTGACCCGCCCTCGGAAATGCTTCTCATCTAGCACTGCGAGTCGGGGCTCCACCTTCTTCGATGGCCGGACACCCTTCCTCCTCAAATTCTGGGACCGAACCATGTTCTTCCTGCAATTAGGTGGACATGAACAAAATCAATATCCACACAAAGTCACCCCTCAACTTATTAAATCTGTCTGCGAGTGTTTCACGAGAAAAGGCCCATGTCATCTAATGGGGTAACCCTTGTCACCTGACATAATAACTCATGTCATGAATGTCAATTGGCTTCTCTCAATTCTCCTACAGTACCCGTTTATGACAGGGGTTATTCTCCACTCTCACAATCTGGGTTAAAGGACCCGCAACCCTCCTACGCTCATCTTCAACCTCCCTCGCTCTTCTCTGTCAATTCCTCAGATCCCCATACCCCTTTTACCCCAGATCTGTATTTCCCCGTATCCCCAATTCCCCACATGACCGTTAACCCAATTCCCCAATTTCCGATTTTTCTCCATTCCCAATTTGCATGCCTTCGAACAAAACAATGGAAGAATGCAAATGAAGTGGGGAAGATTGCAAATTAAGTGAAGATTCAGAGTAGTAGAGATGGGTGAGGACGGATTTCAATAATCAATTGAGTTGTACATGTATTCATGCGCCTTCCTCTCCGGTACGGGCTTCTCCGGCGTCTTGCTCCCTTCTCCGGCGACTTCCTCCCTCTCCGGTACGAAACATTGGAAGAATGCAAATGAAGTGGTGAAGATTGCAAATTAAGTGAAGATTCAGAGTAGTAGAGATGGGTGAGGACGGATTTCAATAATTAACCAATTGAGTTGTACCTGTTTTCCTGCGTCTTCCTCTCCGGTACGGGCTTCTCCGGCGTCTTCCTCCCTCTCCGGTATGGGCTCTTCTCTTTCCCTTCACTTCACAACCGCCTCCCTTGTTGCCCTCTATTAATATTCAGTCTCTCTCTCCTTCCCTTGTGTAGGTGGTGGTTTTATTCCCCAACTGCAATGAATGCAAGTTACTTTTGCTTTTCTTTACCTTTTATTTTCGAGAGACACAATATTTTTTTTTTTTTGTAAGTAGGTTAAAGGAACTGTGCAACCAACTGCCACCCTGATAGATTCATTTTCTATTGTCGTTTTGTTCTTTTGTCCCAGTATCGGGTCCCGTCTTTGCATGCACGTGTCACCTGACAGGTTTTTTCGTGTCACTATTCACTGTCTCATATTCCTACGTATAGTCTAAATGACCCATGTCACCCCTTTTAATCCTCGTGTCATCTAACAGCATATCCCTTGTCACCAAATTGGATAGATACATGTACCTACACTTCCAAGTTTAACATGTCCGTATACCTACTAAAATATACAAATGTTCACATTCGACAACTAGCAAGTTTCGCAAAATATCCAAATGTTTTACTTCAACTATTACAGGAGGGTGTTATGATTGGAAGCAAGTTTTCAACTCCAAAGTCTAGCATCCGAGTCAACCATGGAATACCCCAACAGCTAGCATCTGGCGGTATGCCTCAATGTACGTGTCGTCCAAGCGATCGAAGGTCGTGGCGGTCTCCAGCAGGAGCTGCATGAATCTAAGTGTGTACGGGCCACAATCACCGCTGCAATGGGGAAGAATTGGTCAGAACGCGGACACCGATTCCACATCCAATCAAACGAAATTGAACCATGTCATCCAACTTACCTTTGCTTGTTCTGTGGAAGGCTCTTGTCCCGGCGAATGGCAAACGACGTGGGGACCTTATCCGCATACTTGACCTTCAGATCGGGGTGTGCCCGCATGACGACAGGGATGAGACTTTTCACATGCATTAAGAGGGGCTGGAGCTGGCGTTTCGTCACGATGTGGACGTCGCATTCATACACCCTGGCCTCCCACTCCTTCAGATCGATTGCAAAGGCAACCCAATGTTTGTTCCTGACGTTGAAGGGGAGGAGGATGAGGTCCGTACCTGACCACGGTCGCCCCAACGGCTTTGGAGACCGGCCATCTAAGTACGCCATCAATGCATCACTAGGGTCGTACGCTTCGGGGCTGGCGCTGTACTCCTTCCATTCCCGAGGTAGATAAATTCCCACCAAGCACGTATCCACAACGATGGCTCCACTGCCAATGTCACCCGCTCTGTCTGTGATCGCTTTGCGTAGAAGGCAGCAACACTCCTCCATCTCCTGCATGAAGTGAACCGCAATTACAATCCAAAATCCTGACACGGGAAATTTGATAGGTGACAAGTGTTCATACCACTGTTCCAAACAAATGTTGGGGTTTCTTCAAACGGTTGAGTAACTCCTTCATCACATCCACACCGCAAGGTGACGTGCGCACCTCCACCTCCCCACTGCACAGTAAGTTTCTGTCATGTATTGTGGACGTTCAACTATCTACCTTCGTCGTCTATTCGAGAGTAAGACACATAAGCTACGTACCTTGCCACCCAACTTGTCATGGCATCGTTGTCCGTCGCTGACACAATTCCTAGCTCAACAGCATCAGCGGGAACACTGGCTACCTTCTGGGCTCGCGGTTTCTTAGCCGGGGGAGCTAGCTCCTCTCCAACACCCTTCCTCATCTTCTTCGCCCCATTAGATGCATACATCTGCGCTACCCGGGGCTTCGCCCTCTCATCACCTTCAATTTTCTTTCCCCCTTCATCAGGACCAGGCCCCTTTAAACCTACCTCTCCCAACTGCAAACATATCAAACTTCAGCTAAGATTGACACTATCCCTTGTCACATAACAAATATACTCATGTCGTGAAACTACATTGTCCCTGTCACCAATAACTGATAGAAACTTACATCCTTGCTCTCTCTTGCCGTCCCATCCCCTGCCTTGAGGGATTCACCTTCAGCTACCTTGTCCCCGACATCAGATTGCTTGTCCCCTGCCTTGGTCTGAAAAAATTTCATGTTAGTTGCCATAAACTTTCATGTCACAGATATAATTTTCTTTGTCACCTTTTTTTCATAAATAAACCCGACCTCCTTATTCTTTCCTTCCCCCCCATCCCCTGCCTTGACAGATTCATCTTCATCATGCTTGTCCCCGACATCATCACCAGCTAGCTTGCTCTCTCCTGATATCTCATCCCTTGCCTTCACAGTTTCAACTTCTGTGTGCTTATCCCCGCCATCATCCACTTCAGTTCCCTTCTCAACAGTAGCTCCTAACTGCAAATGAAATCAACATTCAATTATGTCTCAAACATTCCAGTGTCACTTAACATAACAAATCATGTCACACAGCTACATTCTTCCTGTCACATTCTTCTAGTGTCGCTTAACATAACAAATCTTGTGATGTTTACCAACAACTTACCTTACCACCTTGTCCACCCTCACCGCCTTCAGCCGCAATTGACTTTATCAAGTCATCAAGTTCGACCTGTAAAAAACATATTAACATTTGATATTGAATCCCCGATTTCAACCAGGACTAAACATCGAAACGCATGTCACGCAAAAACAAACTTACAAACTCATCCCGTTTTTTCTCATCGCCAGCTTGTTCTTTATCAGTTGCTTCTTGCTAGGCCGTCCCCTTACATTGACCATCCCGCATCTCAGTCACGGCCACCTCCAATAATTTCAACTGCAGGTGAAAAAATTCGTACTTCATATCACCATAAGGTGACAAAATTCAACACAATTCACACTTCATATCGCCATGAGTAATGAACACCCAACAATCGCAAATTCACACTTCATATCAGACTAAGGTCACCTAATTCAGTTCTAAACAAACACATATCAGACTACGCCCCCCTCAATTTCATACCAAATTCGTTCATTATCTACACTACGTGTCACTTGTCCAATTTCACGTGTCAGGAGTCCATTTACCCTAGTCACCACAGTTATCCAGAGTCTCCACAAAACGAATAATTGGGAATTAATTGCGTACCTTTTCATCCATCTTTTCCATCCCTGTTGACATTGTCTCAAGCTTGTCCATAACTTGTTCCAAAGTCTTGGCCACGTCCCCCACCCAGCCATCCTTCTCATTGCCTCCTCTTCCCGTCTTTGGGGACCTCCCACCAGGGGCTTCAAAATGTGTCAGGAAGGGTGCAACTAGGTCGTCGAAGAGGGGGTCGGACTTCTCATCATCGTAGACACACCCATCCATCAGCTCCAGCTCAGCCTCCTCTGGTATGAGTATTGGGTTATCATCAATCTCTATGGTCTCCTCTCCCTCAGCTTCGGTGCGGCTGGCTATATCAGCATAAGCTAGGTTCTCGTCCTTGAGGGTCCATCTCATGCAACGAGGGAATGCCGTCGTCGACACCTTCGACGCAAACCGGACCCCCCATTTTGGCATGGATTCCAACAACCAAATCTGCACCGCATTCCCACTCAAATTAATACATTTTCAGCATATGAATTACAAAATGATCATGGGTATGGTCGAGAAGGTTACCTGAAAGGATAGCGGATAACCCATCAGGCCATAACCATTGCGCTTCTTTCGATCTTCTGCCTTCAACTCAGCCTCCCGGCGCTTTACGGCACCGTTCAGCGAGATGTGTGTTGCAGCATAGATGACCCTCCCCCATGGGAATGCCAAAAACCGATCGACATTCTCCACCAACCGAACGATCCAGCTCCAAAGCCCCTTTCTCTGCTCCTCCCCTAACAAAACGCCTTCCATAATGTACAGAAGCACTAGTTTGAATCGTCTTCGCGGGCTCCGCATCACCAACATTGAGTTCTTTAGCTCGGTCTCCAGGTCACCGAGCGTCATCTTCTCGTTTCCAAAAAACTCCTTGATAGCTTTCTCGTTGTCCTCCATGTCACTAGCTGTTGGTTGACTGCACCGCAGCCCGGTTACTAAGGCAAACTCCTTGAGGGAGAACCTCCGGAGCTTCCCCTTAATCCGGTACCAGGTCTCCCACTCCTTATCGCTCGCAAGCTGGTGCTGGAGTGCATAATGCACCATTTGTGAAGAAAATTTCACGTGGTGGGCCAGCTCCACAACCCCACCCAGCTGGGAGTCAAGCAGCTTCTGCCGGTCGCTAGCGCCAACATAATCATCGATGTTGTTCAGCATCGACAGTCTTGAGCCCTGGTTCACCCGAGCCCGGAAGTGCCTAGCTTCGGGGACTACCTATTCAGGCTCTTTGTTCTTCGAGCTCACATTCTTCGTCCTCACCATTTCTTTCCTGCAATTTCCATCAGACGAACAAAGTCAGTTTACAAATTATATTCATCTCCCTCTGTCACCTAACAGACTAACCCATGTCATTTTTACCCTTGTCACTCAGGGTGAAACCCATGTCACCCATTATGAATCGGAAGCCTATAACCAATACCTCAAACCTCCTTCAATAGGCCACCTACGACATCCACATATCCCAATTTCCACACCTCGTCAATTCCCCTATTCCGCCTACCACAAAAAATTTAGAAACCCTTCTCTCCAAATTGGAAACCCCTGTCACCCAATGTCAAACCCATGTCACCCAATTCGAACCTCAAACCACAAATTTCCCCTATCCATAGTTCCCCGACCGTTGCCCTAACCCATTCCGAAAACCACTGTCACCCAATTGGAAACCCTAACCACCGATTTCCCCTTTCCATACCCGAAAACCACCCATGCCACCACCACCCACCATTCTCCAAACACGAAAACCACCACCCCGATCCACCATTCAGGCCACCATTGCCCTAACCCCTTCACTCATTGCTTCCCCGACCCACACCCGCGCACAGTACCACCAAAGGGAGAAGAGTAAAAGGGCGTACCTGATATCTGTCGTGTTTGGTGTGTACTTTCCGACGACGGTGGAACTGCCCGCTCTCTCTCTTTTGTTGTTCCTCTCTCGAAGCGCCTTCTCTGCAACTGTCGAAGAAGAAACCGCCCTCTCTCTCTCTCTTTCTATGCGTCGCTGCAACTGCCGATGAAGATGAAGAAGCCCTCTCTCTCTCTCTCTTTGCTATCGGTGTGTTTTCAAATGGGAGAGAGATATGTGATTGGTTTGACATTTACTAACCCTCCCCCTATTTCTCCTTCCCGCCCTCTCTCTATTCACTAGGCAATGATGACTGTAATTTCATTTTCTTTTTTTTTTGGCCATATTAACATAGGATAGCCGGTTGGGGGGGGTTACCTTGACATTTTTCCAAATTTTGGGGGAAAATGGCATTCTTGTAAAATTTCCCAAAATAGTGGCATTTTTGTAAAGATTTTAGAAATTATGGTATTTACTACCATTTCCTCAAAAAAAAAATTAGGACTTTGTCTAACATTATTGTTCTCTTTTAAACATAGTAAATAAATGGAGTTTCCTCTTATTGTGTCCCCATTGTTATTAGAGTTTCCACCTACTGTGTTCACATCAACTTCATAATTAGAGAATTCCCGAACCCTGGAGAAAGTTTTTCATTCATTGTAGTTTCACCAACACGTCTTATTCTTGTATTTAAAATCTAAAATTCAAATACTCCATCCGTGAATTTTTCAAGTCAAACACGTATTTTTAGAAGGGTAACAACTATATAAAATTTTAAAATTTTAGTTAATTTTTTAAATAATATTATACTTATTATTTTTTATTAGGTAAAAATTCGAAGGTCAGACAGGCCTGACTCATCAAGAGGCCGACAAAGTCGGCAGACGACGAACCGTCAAGCGTACAACCTAATAGTATAGAAATATAAATAATAGGCGAAAAGATACAAGCGAAAATAAACTCTACAACAAGACGACCCAAGTTAAATAACGGTGGGTCATATACGACGTGAGCGCAATACGCGCACCAATCAAGCTGAGTAGACAAGCTGAGTGGGGCTCCATCCTAAAACCAATTGGTGTTAGGTGGGGTAGCCCAACGACTTATATGCAAGGCTACACCCACCTCAAGTGCAACTGCCTAACCACGCATTATTGCCAGTTGCACTTGACGACTTAAGCTTTAAAGGCCGGTCAGCCAATTAGGCCAGGAACCCAAACCACACCGCACTTAGCCGAACCTCGGCTCTGATACCATATTAAATAACGGTGGGTGATATACGACGTGGGGGGGGGGGGAACGCACGCCCAAGCACAATATGCGCCGCACCAACCAAGCCGAGCACACAAGCTGAGTGGGGTTCCATCCTAAAACCAATTGGTGTTAGGTGGGGTAGCCCACTGGCTTATATGCAAGGCTTGGATTCAATTTTTAATCAATGTGGGATCTATCCCACAACTTCAACTTTCAACTTATATTCTCAACAAGACCAACTCCAAGAAGGTTGAGGAAGACGACGAAGAACGAAGCCAAGCACCACCGAAAGTGGCACCGCGGGCCAGCTGATACGTTTGGGATACCCAATCCTTCGCCTGTGGGCTTTAGATCAAGAACCACGCCGTATATTTTCTCCGATCTTGCAATGCTCTTTGATATCTCCTGATTTGGAACAATTCAAACAAGTGATTAAAATTCTGATTTAGAGACAGAATAATACTTAGACAAATTCAGCAACTTTGAAACAAGAAATAGCGACAGAAGAAGAAAAGCGAGGGACTGGGTTGCGCGGCGTCGCTGGCACACAGGACTGAGGTCCTCAGGGTGTGCGGAAGGGCGTGGGTGAGAGAGCGCTCGCTGGCAGCGAGGGAGGTCGCGAGAGAGAATGCGGGAGCGAGGGAGTGCTGGGGCGTTGGAGACGTCGACGCCAACGCGCAAGGGCGAGCGCGCAGAAGCGAGACGCCTGGGCTGTTCCGCGCTCGCTGGGAGCGAATCTCCTTGCGGGTGTCGCCAAGGTCCTGGCTTCTCGGGTATGCGCCTGTGTCGACTAGGGCTTGTGGGTTGGTTGCTCGATGTCGACAAGCAAGGTGATGGTGATGTTGTCTTAGGGTTGCCGAATGGAACCAAGGAGAGGGTGGTGTTTTGTGATTGCCGAAATTAGTAAGAACACAAGAGCTTTGGATTGACTAATCGAAGAACCCTAATTCCGTTAAGGGTTTCTTCAATTCTAATTTTCAATCTGATTAATTCAAAGTGCGGAACATGAATTTATAGTAAAACTATGATCTATCTAACCAATCCTTCCTTGCAAAGGAAAGGGGTTTGGATAGATTAATTCTATCTAATGATAAGTGAAATAGCTTAAAGATAAATAAATCCTAAGAGATAGAAATATAATAACTTGGTGGGAAAGTAATATATCTAGAAGAGATATAATTAATTTCCACCTTATTTATCTAATTGCATAAAATAACAAACTAATTAAATAACTTAATTCGGCCCAAGCACAAGGACAACTCGGCCCAATCTTCTCGACAAGACCAAAGGCCCACTCGGCCGAGTGATCTCTTGGTGATGCCGAGTTTAGTTGATTCATGGCGGGTGCAGACGAGTCTTCATGAGCTCCGTGTGTGGACCTAGGCTCACTTCCTGTGCTGGCGGTGTAACCTTGAGCCAAGTCATCCAGGGTGGCCTGAACCCTTGCTCTAAAGTTCCATGGTGACGGACAAGAAAGGCCTTAGTTGCATTTTGAATCTTCTTGGCCCTTGAACGAGTGATAGGGCCATCAAATGGAACCTTCATGTTGTCCTCAATGTCACTAGGAGTCATCGATAATTGAGCGGCATCATTCTCCTCCACTTGACTTCGATTTGTCCTCAAACCGTCGTCAGAGTCATCGTCAGGCACGAACAAGGATAGATCGGCGACGTTGAATGTAGAATGGACGTTGTACTTATCGGCAGGGAGATCCAGCTTGTAGGCATTAGGACCCATCTTCTGAACCACTTTGAAAGGTCCATCTCCCCTGGGGTCCAGCTTAGATTTCCGTTGTTGCGGAAACCTTTCCTTCCTGAGATGCAGCCAGACCAGATCACCAACGTTGAACTGCACATCCTTGCGATGCTTGTCCTTCGCGGCCTTGTATTGCGCAGTCTTCCTTTCCAGCTGCGCCTTGGTACGCTCATGCAAGCTTTTGATGAAGTCCACTTGCTTAGCTGCATCTACGCTTTCCTTGTCCTTATATGGCTGAGGCATCATGTCCACTGGAGTCAATGGATTTCGGCCATACACAACCTCGAAGGGGGTCGTTTTCGTTGCAGAGTGCCTAGACCTGTTATATGCAAACTCTACAAATGGTAGACAGTCTTCCCATCTCCGGAGGTTAGTTCGCAGCATGACTCTAAGGAGAGTCCCAAGAGTTCTATTTGTGACCTCTGTTTGGCCATCAGTTTGTGGGTGACAAGAAGTAGAAAATAGCAATTTTGTACCCAATTTAGACCATAAAGTTTTCCAAAAAGAGCTTAAGAATTTAGGATCACAAAGTGTTTTTTCAAAACCCCCATGTCCACTAGATTCATGTATTTCTTGGGTTAACAATCGGCGAATAGAAGAAGATGGGATACAAAGCTTGCCCATCTTGAACAAATACCCATTATCAACAAAAAATGAATCTACTTAACCTTTGGACACACATTGAGCATATATAGTTTTAAAGAAACTATCAGAAGCATACAGTTCCTTTATTAATGCAAAACCCAAAACATGTGCATCCATATGGTTTAAGAGGACATACCGTCGTGATAGCGCGTCAGCTACCACATTATCCTTTCCCTTTTTGTGGTGAACCACATAGGAAAAGGTCTCTATGAACTCCACCCATCGAGCAAGTCGCCTGCTGAGCACTACTTAGCCTTTGAGGTACTTAAGAGCTTCATGATCCGAATGAATCACAAACTCCTTAGGCCAGAGATAGTGTTGCCAAGTCTGTAAGCAGCGAACCAGTGCAAATAGCTCCTTGTCGTAGGTAGAGTAGTTGAGCTCAGCGGTGCCCAACTTTTCGCTGAAGTAGGCGATCGAACGCTTGTTCTGCAGCAGGACCCCTCCAATGCCAGTGCCAGAAGCGTCACACTCTAGCTCAAACGGTTGAGCAAAGTCAGGTAACTGCAGCACAGGGGCGTGTGTCAGGCGATCCTTGAGAGCGTCGAAAGCCTTTTGATGTGAGTCAGACCAGCGAAATGTCACATCCTTCTTTGTCAGCTCATGTAGGGGGGCGGCAATAAGGCTGAAATCCTTGACAAAACGTCGATAGAAGCCAACAAGGCCCAAGAATGAGCGGACATGGGTGGGTGTAGTCGGCCTAGCCCACTCCTGAATAGCACGAATCTTCTCCTCATCCACCTTCAATCCAGATGCAGTCATTACAAAACCAAGAAAAATGGTAGACTCGGATGCAAAAGAACACTTCTTTAAATTGGCATATAATTTCTCTTTTCTTAGACAATCAAAAACCAATTTTAAGTGACTTAAATGATCATGCATATTCTTATTGTAGATTAAAATATCGTCAAAATAGACAACGACAAATTTTCCTAAGTGTCTTCTAAGCACATGGTTCATAAGCCTCATAAATGTAGAAGGTGCATTTGTTAAACCAAAAGGCATTACTAACCATTCATATAAGCCATACTTAGTTTTAAAAGCCGTTTTCCATTCATCACCCTGTTTCATCCTAATTTGATGATATCCACTTCTAAGGTCAATTTTAGAAAAAATAGAAGCACCATGAAGTTCATCAAGCATATCATCTAAACGAGGAATAGGGTGGCGATACTTAACCGTTATTTGGTTGATTGCGCGGCAATCAACACACATGCGCCAGGAGCCATCCTTCTTTGGAACCAATATGACTGGTACGGCACAGGGAGACAAGCTTTCACGACCAAAGCCCTTATCCATCAATTCTGTGACTTGGCGTTGCAGCTCCTTTGTCTCCTCAGTACTAGCTCTATAAGCGGCGCGATTAGGCAAGGCTGCTCCAGGCACAAAATCAATCTGGTGCTCAATACCTCTAATAGGAGGCAAGCCTTGGGGTAGGTCAGCTGGAAGCACATCCAAATAATCCTGCAGAAGAGCAGCAATAGGTGCAGGAATATGAATCAATTCAACATTAAGTAAAACTTGTTTCATTACCAGAAGAATATGAGGTCGATGAGCATTCCAAGTGATGGTCCCTTGCTGAGGGTGAGAGACCAACGATCGACGTTCCACAGAGCCCTTAAGTGATGCAGAAGAGGGCTTAGAAGACGTCGGATGGGAAGGAGAATGCGTCAAGGGGGCTGCAGGGGATGCGGCGGGCGCCGCTGTGGGGGCCGCGGGCGCGGCGTCTGGGGCCGCGGGTGCGGCTGGTGCAGTCGTGCTCCCTTGGAGTTTCTCCATTCGTTCAGCTTCTCTTTCGGCGTTCCTTTGTTGCTGCTTGCGCACCTGGTCCTTTAGAATAATTTGTGGTGATAAGGGTAGGAGAGTAACTCTCCTCCCGTCATAGGTGAAAGCATATGTATTTGCACGCCCATCATGAAGGACATTACGATCATATAACCAAGGACGCCCTAACAATATATGACTACAATCCATGCGAGCAACATCACATAAAACTTTATCATGATATGTTCCAATATAAAGGGAAACTAAACATTGTTCCAATAAGCTAAGCCAAGAAAGATGGATTTGATTTTAAACTAAACTAAGAAAAACAAGCAAAGATTATGAAGAAAATATATATGAGAAGTAATTCCAGGGTTAAAGGATTCCCACGACAATGCCACAACGAATTCAACCCGATATTCACTCGAACTTCATCTTCTTAATTTGTCAAATTGAAGGTAAATTATCTAAAGTCATCACTACTCAGCTGTCGCATGTTGTAGCAATTGTGTCTAAATTAACCGAATCTAGACCCTTTAAGCTCTTTATAGACCTTAGGAGAAAATCAATTAAACTTTCGCTGTCGCGTTCCGCCTAACCGATTCACACCTAAGAATCTACGATAATTTATTAACCCTCAAGAGTCCTCAACAATTGTTTAATTGTCACAATAACAATTGTCAACTTCTCAAGTTTAATCCTAGGGTTCCGATGAAACCAATCCTTCTTTCGACATCATGAATTTCATCTATTTATCCAATTTCAATTCGCAGCGGTAGCATCTTGAATCTAAAAAGGATTCTAATCGATTTACATCAATCAGGTTAAGCAACTAGGATCAAATCAATTCATAAAATTAAGACTAAGCTCAAGCAACCATCGAAATCAAACAATTCACGACATTGTCGGGTTCACCCTAACCCTAGAACGGAAAATTTAGCTAAGCATAATATAGAAAGCAATCGAATAAATTAAAGACATGCTTAAAATAAAATACAAACCAGAAATCTCCGTCTTCAATCCAAAGTGTAATACCGAAAACAAAATAAACAAAACTAAACTAAACCCTAATCTAGCCGCCGAAGGGCTGTGCGGCAATGCTCCCAAGTCCGAACCAAGAGCCCCCCCCCCCCCCCCCCCTTCTTTATGTTCATCCGAGTATATATATATATAACTTTGACCTAATTACAAATTCAGCCCACACCCTTTAAAGAATTAAAATCTAACCCAATACCCAATTCTCATTGCCAACCATCATCCAACTTTGGCAATTTTTGCACTTTAGCTTCCAGGGTCGGATCCAATCATGTTTGCTCCTTCGTATCAACTCTTGAATTTCCACAATAATAGCCTTAAAATGCCTGAAATAAATAAACACTCGGTGTAGACTCCGAAATTGCAAAATAAAGTTAATAAAATATAAAACATGACAAATATGCATGAAAATGTTTTAAACTAATATACAAATGCAACCCTAAAATATGACTAAATTAGATGTCATCAAATCACCCCATGCTTGAACCTTGCTTGTCCTCAAGCAAGAACAAGTGTAAATATTCACAAGAAAGATTTCGGCTTCTATCCAAGCAATGTGTTTGCTCATTTAGATGTAGACATTGGGTTCAAAACAAGGACAAGCAAATCATATAAGAGACAAGTCAATAAATCAATTCCAAGACCTCACATAGGACATTTTTTGTGGAACGCTCTCACTCTTGTGTTTAGGGTATTAAAGTTTCGCTCGGGCTCAAATCTTGAAAACTCATCTACCATAGGCTTGAATTAGCGTCCCAATTCTCCATCACTTGGACTATGCATAAAAACATAAATCATGAGGTCTTTTCATAGGTTGTAACGGGGCCAAGGTAAGAAACAAAAGGTATGGATTCTTTAGCCATGTGGTGCTAAATTCAGGAAATAGAACTACTTCCTAAACTTCAACCACAATTTCAACTTCTTTTCCACAAGCATACCAAATCTCTCACAACAACCACATCACATAATCAAATAAGCTCAAAACTCACAACTTTGAAAACCCATTCCCTTTTCACAAACATTTCTCTAGTGATGAAGAATTTTATTCACTTTTTTTTTCATCTTTTCCATTCTCTTTTTTTTTCTTTTTTTTTTTAATTTATTCATCACAAGAAAATTACATTTGAAGCACAAAATCCTCACTCAATACATCAATCACTCAAAGCACATTATTCTCCCTTCTCCATTCAAATGAACCATAATTCTATTTCATCCTAATTCCCGAATGGGTAAACAAGGCTAAAATAGGCTTAAGGATAATCTCGTGGAGCTACAAATGAATAGGCCATTAGGCTCAACGGGCTTCAAGCAAAGGATATAACTATGGGTAGGAAGGGAATAATAGGCTAACAAAATTTCCTCAATCATGTTTATGCAATGCACACAAGTCATACGTGTGGCCTCAAGAGGTTCTAATGCAAGTTCTGAAGATAGAGCAATCAAGATGAGCAATTCACACACAAAAGAAAAGAGGACTCATGGATGTCAGTCCTAGGCCCAGAATCTCATGACTTTTGTCTTAGAATCTCAATCTCAACAAGTCTCAAGCAATGACTAGTTTTGAAAAAATTATAGCATAAACCCAAATATCCAAATCATCACAAGCTTCTTAACATGCCTTAAAGGATATCATCAACCAAATTCAATCAAGGAAATGACATGTTCTTCAAGAAGAGCAAGGAATTTTTATAAGCAAAGGTTCATCTCAAGACACCTATATGCAAATGCAATGCATGAAATGCACATGAAAAAAATAAAAAAATTATATGCAAAAACGGAGTTACACATGAGCTACATGTGAATTTCAAGTGAGTTACCCCCACCCCATGCTTAAAATCTACTTTGTCCTCAAAGTAGAGAAAAAGAAAGAGTAAGGGATGAGGAAACTCACTAAAGAATCAGGCATTCAGGCACACTCGAGGAAAATTCTGAAAATTATCTTAGGAGGGAGCAATTCTTCAAATTAGCTTAGAAATTCCATGACAGTTATGGGCAGAACATGCAATAGCAACTCTCTAAAGCTTCGAATAAAAATATACCTGCCCAAAACAAGCACACCAAACCACAAGGCAAGACAACAACAAGATCCAAAGCAAGCTAGCAAAGGAATATCGAGAATGTAGAATTCAACCAAAAGAGTGAGTATTCCTAAGCACTAACACAATAAAGAGTTCAGAAATTACCCCCAGCAGTTTACATCAGACATTCAGCAGCAACAGACAGTCCAACAGCGAGCTTGGATGCAATTTGCACATGTAAACTTTCTTGGAGCTTGGAACAACAGTGTAGGTGTCATCTCTTTTGCGGTTGAGCCTAGCCAAGACACAAAACAAAGAAAACACACTACCAAATAGCGCAGTCCAACATCCAAGCATAAAATATCATCCAAGTATGAAAATCAACAACTACCAACTAACCAGAAATCATACTTGATGCTCATGCTCATCCATTAATTGCAAAGTAAGATAATGGAAACAGGAAGCACGAGACAAGCGGGAAGAAAACAAGCATAAGCACAATTTAATCCCAAGAGAACAAGCATGACAAGAATTCAATACAGCTGCCAACATTTCCAATAAATAGGTGTAATAAAAGACCAAATTTCAAAAACTAAAGTGATCAATTTTAGCAACCAAAATCAGTCAAATCCACCTATAAATTTGATCCAAAATTTCCTAGAAGCATGAGACTAAAAACTAACTCAGCTGATTTTAGACATGACAAGGATAAACCGATCAGCTACAGGGAGTACTTTATCCATTCTAAGTCCCAAAAATTCAGCAACATATAATCAATAATAAAAAACATAGTAACCCAAATCTCATCCAAGCTTTGCAATTCACAAAATTTGATGGATCACATTCACAACAAAACAATCATACAGCTACATCTGAACATGTGAATGGACATATTGCTCGATGATCTTTTCGCAAACATTGCAACCCCAAGACCAATAGCATCAGACTAAATCGAGCACAGCAAAATAAATAACCCTAATCACATTGTTCCACTCAATTCACCTTTACATTCAACCTATAAAATTCTAAACAATAGGGTGAAGAGGAAGGTTACCTGCACTTACCATCGGGTTGAACATAGGGGGATTCTGAGGTAGGGTTTGGGGCAATGGAAGCAGCAGCCAGGGTCGAGATCAATCGGGCGGAGAGGGCTTAGTACAGTGGCTTCGGGCGGAGGCGCGGTGACTGCTGGCGGTAGAGGTGAACAGAGGCGGAGAGCGGGAATCAAGGAGAATGAGGAGCCTGTTGGTGGCAAGCGGAAAGGGGAGAGGAGCAGCGAAGGAGGCCGGTGATGTTGCTGGCGAGATGCAGGCGACGAGGGTGGCGCGGAAGAAGGAGGGTGATCCGGAGGTGCCTGGTGCGGTGAAGGCGGAGAGGAGCGAGGGAGATATGGTGGAGGGTGTCGGTTTTTCCGGCGGTGGCCAGCAGCGGCGAGGGCTGAGTACAGAAGCGAGGGCGAGTGAGCAGATGCAGCCGGTGGTGGTGAGGGCAAATCGACGGAGGCTCGAATGCGGGTTGAGCGGTGCCGGCGAGATTCGGGAGGAGACGAGCTAGAGAGGAGAATAGAGAAGGAGAGGTGAAGAGGGCTCGCCGGTAGAGTGGCGGCGGGTGACGAGGAGAAGAGGGACGGGTTAGAGAGAGGAGAACACAGAAGCGTCCTTTTTTTTTTTTAATTTCGAACAATTCTGGAAAACAGAGACAGAACGCACGGCCGCGCGCTATGGCACACGGGCGTGTAAAATTGTTTTTTTTTTCAGTTTATAATAGTAACTAACATTAACAATCTTAACTAAATAAAATAAAAGGAGAACTTACCTAGGGTTGATCCGAAAACGTTTGAACCTTCCCGAATGGATGGTCCAGGGCTCGATCCACCCGTCCAGTAAAGTCTTTTCGGGACGATATAATTGTGATCCATCAAAGCTCAAACTCTCGAAAGATGTGCTCTTCTTCTTAGCATCTTGTCCCTTTGTGTGTTCACCGTTACCACCATCTTCGAATAGAAAAACTTCCTCTTGGGATTTGGTGTATGGCGGTATGTCAATGAGAACTTCATTTGAAATGTCATCTATATGCCACTTGGAGAGTAGTCCAGCGAAAGCCCCAAATTGTTCCTTAACATTCTCTTGAACCATCACTTCAGAAAATAGTGATGGTGACATGTATACTCGGGGAACAACCAATCCGGATTCTTCTCTGGATTCCACTTCCCTAGTATCAACAATATCAAACACTTTAGACTCATGTATATGCTCTTCCAGACTTTCCTCAATCTCAATAGATACGACAGTGCAATCATCATTGTCACTGTCACTGACATATGTTTGGTTCGAGAGGCTCTCTGGAACAGTTTGAGCATTCATGGTAAGTTGAGCAATTCGGGCTTCAATTGCCGTAATCTTAGCGAGTAGCTCCTCCGTTGATAGGTGTGAATAAGGTCCTTGCTCGGGAGGAGGTTGTGGAGGATGAAAATGAAATCCTATCGGGGCCCTTTCATGAGCGTGATTGCTCTCATAATACTCATCAGAATTGCACCTTTGGTACATATCATCAGCATCCTCATAGGTGGGGGCCCATAACACCGGGCATTCAGAGATCATATGCCCAAAATCCCCGCAAAACTCGCAATGAGCATGGTTCTCATACGTCGAGAATTGATTTTCCAAAGTGTCATGACCAACGGATGACAAAATATCACAATATGGAACGCAGTTCATCTCTAGAAGAACACACCTGAAATCACAAAAAGAAAGAAAAAAAATCAAAAGCAAAAGAAAGACTTAGCAAACTAGTTTATAGAAACAACCAATACTATCAATAGTCCCCGGCAACGGCGCCAAAACTTGATGTGGTCTAAACCAACACAAGAATAGTGTAGCCTGAACCAACCTCGCAAGAATACGAGATCAATTGCAGTATACGGATATCGATCACGGGGATTATATATATGTACAATTGCTATCTAGAACTAATAAGCTAAGCCAAGAAAGATGGATTTGATTTTAAACTAAACTAAGAAAAACAAGCAAAGATTATGAAGAAAATATATATGAGAAGTAATTCCAGGGTTAAAGGATTCCCACGACAATGCCACAACGAATTCAACCCGATATTCACTCGAACTTCATCTTCTTAATTTGTCAAATTGAAGGTAAATTATCTAAAGTCATCACTACTCAGTTGTCGCATGTTGTAGCAATTGTGTCTAAATTAACCGAATCTAGACCCTTTAAGCTCTTTATAGACCTTAGGAGAAAATCAATTAAACTTTCACTGTCGCGTTCCGCCTAACCGATTCACACCTAAGAATCTACGATAATTTATTAACCCTCAAGAGTCCTCAACAATTGTTTAATTGTCACAATAACAATTGTCAACTTCTCAAGTTTAATCCTAGGGTTCCGATGAAACCAATCCTTCTTTCGACATCATGAATTTCATCTATTTATCCAATTTCAATTCGCAGCGGTAGCATCTTGAATCTAAAAAGGATTCTAATCGATTCACATCAATCAGGTTAAGCAACTAGGATCAAATCAATTCATAAAATTAAGACTAAGCTCAAGCAACCATCGAAATCAAACAATTCACGACATTGTCGGGTTCACCCTAACCCTAGAACGAAAAATTTAGCTAAGCATAATATAGAAAGCAATCGAATAAATTAAAGACATGCTTAAAATAAAATGCAAACCAGAAATCTCCGTCTTCAATCCAAAGTGTAATACCGAAAACAAAATAAACAAAACTAAACTAAACCGTAATCTAGTCGCTGAAGGGCTGTGCGGCAATGCTCCCATGTCTGAACCAAGAGCCCCCCCTTTCTTTATGTTCATCCGAGTATATATATATATATAACTTTGACCTAATTACAAATTCAGCCCACACCCTTTAAAGAATTAAAATCTAACCCAATACCCAATTCTCATTGCCAACCATCATCCAACTTTGGCAATTTTTGCACTTTAGCTTTCAGGGTCGGATCCAATCATGTTCGCTCCTTCGTATCAACTCTTGAATTTCCACAATAATAGCCTTAAAATGCCTGAAATAAATAAACACTCGGTGTAGACTCCGAAATTGCAAAATAAAGTTAATAAAATATAAAACATGACAAATATGCATGAAAATGTTTTAAACTAATATACAAATGCAACCCTAAAATATGAATAAATTAGATGTCATCAACGAGCAAGAAATTGAGTACACAAAGCACGTTCAGTAAGATAAACATTAGCCTGATGGGAGAGTCGTTCAAGTTCATCCCTAAAGTCATTCGGAGAGTGAGTTCTTTGTCGGCAGGAAGCGAGTTGCATCCTCATGGACTCCGTGTATTCCTCAGGCACATGTCTCTTCTTTAGGAGATAGCGAAGTTGTGGCCAAGTTTCAACAGGTTGCTTGTCCTGACGGCGGCGCATCTCACGAGTGCGGAACCACCAGTTGCGAGCTTTACCTACTAAATGCAATATAACAACTTCCAATTTCTCCGTTTCCTCATAGCGCAAATGTTCAAGCAGATAGTCAGTATGATTTTCCCAGACAAGATAAGCTTCAGGATCAGTATTACCATCAAAAGTTTCTAATTTAAGCTTAACATCTCGTCTCTGAATAGCTTGAGCATTATCAAATCTAGGACGACCAAAATTAGGAGGGGGTAAATCATCAAAGTTAGGATTTACCTCATGGTAAGCATCCTCCAAATGTGGTGTCTCATTCAGATCAGCATTGCTACGGCTATCATCCCAGTTAGCACGAGTACAGAACGGCTGCTGTGGACGCTGATGGGGTCGGCCCTGCTGCTGCCGTGGGTGCTGGGTCTCAGGGCGATCCTGGTGGCCATTGAAGCCCGCTAAAGGATCGTCGTCATGCTCTCCAAGGAAAGGATTAGTAGTAGCAGATCTTAGCCGATAATGTAATTGACCAGAGGGAGGAGGGTGACCCGAATAAAAGGTGTTACCTGCAGGTTGCTGATTACCTGTAGGGGGCACAGTACCCGAAGGTGGTGTAGTATCTGGGGGTGGTGGAGGCGGGTTTCCTCCAGAAGGAGGTGTAGATCCAGAAGCCTCCGCCTGTTTGGACTCCTCCCATTGCCGAGCAACTGCCTGTTTGACGACGTCAGATAACCGTAGGAGGTCCTCTTTGCGTTCGATAGCTCGACGATTTTCAGCCTCTGCTAGCTCCTGTTGTGTCACCAGAGTAGACTTTTGGACAGCAGCGTCAATAATAAACTGCATAGCCTCAGCAGTAATGCCAGCAGGTGGAGTAGGGGAAGGGTTAGGGTTGCTATCGTTCGACATGTTCCTACAATATCAGAAGAGCAACAAGTAAACGAAGCAAAGACCAGAAACCAAGTAATGCAAGCTCTAGTGATTCCTAAGAGTGATTCAAGTTTTAGAAATCAAAGAGCGAGAAAACAAGGCACAATATTTAAGCAATTCCCCTGGACACAGAATTTTGCAATATTGAAGACAGCAAGTAATAATCAAATTGCAAGTTAAATCAACCACAAGTCGGATATCAAGGATAGCAAGTATAAACAAGCGGCTGAATGTGTATAGAAACAGAACTACAATGTGATGCTTGAATAATATGAATGTATAATAGGTGAAAATAGCAATCACAAGGGCAATCAAGTGCACACACTCCGTCAACTATTATCTGACGGTTGCAACACGATCCGGAGAAAGAGGGGTGTGACCAAGGCTCCAGTGTCGGCACAGCACAAAATCACACAAGTAGGGTTCTTTTGTAATGCTTTAAACCGTTTAGATCATCTAACATGTAGCAATCAAAGAACTCAGAGTTACTAACTCAATGATGTAATGAAAGAATGCTCTATATAATAATTTTTATTTTTTTTTTGAATTCGGCTTTTTCTGTTTTTTTTTTTTTTATATTAGGGCAAAGTTGCTGTAATATGGAGTAGCAACCGAAAATAAAGAGAAAAAAATAAAAATAACAGCTACGATGATCTAAAAGTAAGCAAAAATAAAGAAAATTGGGAAAATTGGCTAGAAACTGGAAAAGTAGGGTTCTTTAGTGGTGCAAGTTTATATAATGCTTTAATCCAAGAATCACAGTCATAGGCATGATATGTAGCAACTAGGAATAAAAGATCACAACTTGCAATCAAGAACTCAATATCTTCCAAATTATAGATCCAACAAAGAATAACAAAAATAAAGTGCCAATTTTTATGGGTGAAGAATAAAGATTCAACTTTTATGCAGCGGCTATGGTGAAAAATAAGGCACGAAAAATAAATCACTCAAATAGAAATCAAGAGAGTAAAGAACTTGCATTAACCTGAAATCCGATACCACTTGATACGTTTGGGATACCCGATCCTTCGCCTGTGGGCTTCAAATCAAGAACCACGCCGTATATTTGCTCCGATCTTGCAATGCTCTTTGATATCTCCTGATTTGGAATAATTCAAACAAGTGATTAAAATTCTGATTTAGCGACAGAATAATACTTAGACAAATTCAGCAACTTTGAAACAAGAAATAGCGACAGAAGAAGAAAAGCGAGGGACTGGGTTGCGCGGCGTCGCTCGCACACAGGACTGAGGTCCTCAGGGTGTGCGGAAGGGTGCGGGTGAGAGAGCGCTCGCTGGCAGTGAGGGAGGTCGCGAGAGAGAACGCGGGAGCGAGGGAGTGCTGGGGCGCTAGAGACGTCGACGCCAACGCGCAAGGGCGAGCGCGCGGGAGCGAGACGCCTAGGCTGTTCCGCGCTCGCTGGGAGCGAATCTCCTTGCAGGTGTCGCCAAGGTCCTGGCTTCTCGGGTATGCGCCTGTGTCGACTAGGGCTTGTAGGTTGGTTGCTCGATGTCGACAAGCAAGGTGATGGTGATGTTGTCTTAGGGTTGCCGAATGGAGCCAAGGAGAGGGTGGTGTTTTGTGATTGCCGAAACTAGTACGAACACAAGAGCTTTGGATTGACTAATCGAAGAACCCTAATTCCGTTAAGGGTTTCTTCAATTCTAATTTTTAATCTGATTAATTCAAAGTGCGGAACATGAATTTATAGTAAAACTATGATCTATCTAAACAATCCTTCCTTGCAAAGGAAAGGGGTTTGGATAGATTAATTCTATCTAATGATAAGTGAAATAGCTTAAAGATAAATAAATCCTAAGAGATAGAAATATAATAACTTGGTGGGAAAGTAATATATCTAGAAGAGATATAATTAATTTCCACCTTATTTATCTAATTGCATAAAATAACAAACAAATTAAATAACTTAATTCGGCCCAAGCACAAGGACAACTCGGCCCAATCTTCTCGACAAGACCAAAGGCCCACTCGGCCGAGTGATCTCTTGGTGATGCCGAGTTTAGTTGATTCATGGCGGGTGCAGACGAGTCTTCATGAGCTCCGTGTGTGGACGTAGGCTCACTTCCTGTGCTGGCGGTGTAACCTTGAGCCAAGTGATCCAGGGTGGCCTGAACCCTTGCTCTAAAGTTCCATGGTGACGGACAAGAAAGGCCTTAGTTGCATTTTGAATCTTCTTGGCCCTTGAACGAGTGACAGGGCCATCAAATGGAACCTTCATGTTGTCCTCAATGTCACCAGGAGTCATTGATAATTGAGCGGCATCACCAGCGGTACAACATGACTCTATCTCTTGTGGGTAGTGCAGACAAACTCCGAGGACACTCAATCCCGGATACGGAGTCGCCCTGAGCGCACCACCACGACCCCAGCCAGTCTCAACTCCAGACTCCACATCCCCCAACCAAGCAGAAGATCTCCTAGAAGCATCAGAAGCAGAGCCGCAAGCTGCTCGACCAAAACGCCTACAAGATTTCACCTACAAGAATATCATCAAGCCCTTTCGGAATATAATCAAACCCTTTCGGGTGAGTGGATTTGTAATGTAAATATAGTATATATGAATAACAACAACAGTTATTTATAAACTTTTTCCCTTTTTTTGTGTGTGGGTTGCCTTTGGGCCCAAGGACAAACCTTGGGTCCGAAGCACAAGTTTTGGACATCCTCGGGCCCAAGAAAAGTCCTTTGGGCCCAAGGAAAGGGCATATGGGCAAGCTGGGCACAGGGAGGGAACTAGACGGAGGAACACCGAAGCCGGCGGCCACCGGCAAGGACCACCCGGGGGCATATTGAGAAGGAAGGTGACAAATCCAAACCAAAACCTCAAGAGGGAGGAGATGGAGGAGGTGAGATGGGGTGGAGGATGCTGCCGAGCCCCCAAGGAGGAGGTCTGAATCCACGAAGGCGACGCCGAGTTGACCAGACCCAAATCACCCAGATCGGAAACCAAACGGGCTCCAAAGAGGGAGGAAGAGGAAGATCTGGGGCGGGATGATGCAGAGGAACCGACGGGGGAGGCCGGAATCACCTCCGACAACCACCCTAGAGCAAGCAAAGGAAGAAGACTCAGATCCACGAATTAGGACAAAATATAGATAGGTGCAGCGATTCCAAGGCCGGGATCGAAACCGCCGCCACCAAGGAGTACCCATCGGGGACTAGGATGAAGAGAAGAGAAGAGGATAAACAAGGCCGCCGGTGAAGCCGAATCGGACACCGGAGGTAGAGGTTTGACAAAGAAGGAAAAAATCCTTCGTAGCTGGAGGCGCATGGGGAGCATCCCCAACGCGTACTTTTTTCACAAAATGGGTTTTATGCTCATTCCGACAAACCGTATAATAATATTATACTACCTCCGTTCGGAAAAACTTGACACTTTACTATTCATGCACGCTTTTTTAGGAGATAAAAACTATATAAAATATCGAGTTTTTTAATAATTTTTTTTAACAACTTCGTAGTTATTATTAATAAGTACAAACTTGTTAAAAAAATTTATAAAAAAATGAATATTTTATATAGTTTTTATCGTTGTAAAAAAGCGTGCATGAATAGTAAACGACAAGTTTTGCCGAACGGAGGGAGTACTTATTATTAACAAGTATGAGTTTGTCAAAAAAAATTATTAAAAAATTAATATTTTATACTCCCTCCATTAATTAAAACATGACGTTTTACTATTCACACACGTTTTTTGAGGTGTTAAAAATTGTATTAAATATTAACTTTTTAATATATTTTTTAAATACTATCATAGTTGTTACTATTAAGTATGAATTTATAAAAATAAATTTCAAAAAAATTTAATATTTCATATAGTTTTTATCATTCTAAAAAGGAAAAATTGACAAAAATAACACCAAGTATCATCTTTTGGCCAAAAATAATACGAACTTTGAAATTGACCGTTTAATATACGAACTATCACTCTATTAACTGAAAATAATACATATGTGTATTCCGGTGAACTTTCCGACCAAATACGCCACGTGGACGTCGGAAAACACACATTGCATAAATTTTTGCCACGTCACCAAACTTGTAAGTTATGTCATGTCATAAATTTATTTTTCATTTTTTTTTAAAAAAAAAAGAAAAATTAAACAAATAGGCAAATAGCTACAGTACCTTTCGAAACAATGGAATCGAGGGTGGGCATCTTCACTTTCTTCTCAATCTTATATGCTCGTTCTCTCATCCATTGGTTCGAAAGGTACTGTAGCTATTTGCCTATTTGTTTAATTTTTCTTTTTTAAAAAAAAAAATAAAAAATAAATTTATGACATGGCATAACTTACAAGTTTGGTGACGTGTCAAAAATTTATGCCATGTGTGTTTTCCGACGTCCACGTGGCGTATTTGGTCGGAAAGTTCACTGGAATACATATATATATTATTTTCGGTTAATAGGGCGATAGTTCATATATGAAACGGTCAATTTCAAAATTCGTATTATTTTTTGCCAAAAGTTGATACTTGGTATTATTTTTGTCCATTTTTCCTTCTAAAAACATGCATAAATAGTAAACGACAATTTTTAATTAACAGAAGTATTGTTTTTATCACCTTAAAATACGTGCATAAATAATAAAAAGTCACTTATGTGAAACTGAGGGAGTATAAGATCTTCCTAGAATTTAGTATCATTGAATTCATGTTATTTATGTACTCCCTCCGTAACGCAATAGTTGTCCATTTGAGGGTTTTCACACTTCTTAAGAAAGCTACAATTAAAAAGTTGAATAATTAAAAATTTAGCAAATAAATAATATGGAAAAAAAATGAACCAATGAAAAAAAAGGAATAGTATGGGAAGTTGGAGTATTAATAGAATTTCTTGGAAATCAAATACAATTAATGAGATGAATGGATAAAATTAGAAAATTTTGTCATTAATTAGGTTCAAATGGACAAATATTTTGTTACAAGAAAAAGTGGCCAAATGGACAACTATTGCGTTAAGGAGGGAGTAATGTTTTACAAACCCTGTGACTGTCATTTGACGGAAATGTTATTCATGTTATTTGATTTTGATGGAAGCAAAAATACAAGCCTCTCATTAACTACAAATAATAGAAGAATTACATCGCCGCGAATTGATATTGATGAATGATGATCATCATCCAAATAAGATAATGAAAGTAGCAACTTTCAATTAACATCATATATTCATATTAGCGTTGAATATCTACATCAAAATTTCACATGGAATCACCGGTTGATCAAAAAATAAACATCCTGAAGAACATAACATTCGACAACAAAATGGTCAGATGGATTAACACTGATAGAGCAATAAAAGGTGCAGCAATGGTGACATTCTCCTTGTTTCTGCACTAAGGGTGCCAAATGTTCATCCTTCTAAGCTGGATTATCTGCAGCAAGGTCTTCAGGTTAGCTAAACTAAAAAACGCATCACCAAAGTAACAGTAGACAATTATTAAGGCTAGTTTGGACTGCCAGAAAAAAGGCATTATAATACCTGCTCAATAACAGTAAACAATTATATAATGCCTTGCAAATGAAAAGTACATATATAAGCATGATGAATCAAACATACCCTACATGGGAGCAAAAAGAAGGTTCAGCCCTTCATTTTTTGTTCAAGAGCAAGCATGTAGAACAGAACTTGTTAGCAATAAGTTCCTTGTCAACAACACAAATGAACTTCTTATCAAGCACAAATTTCTTATCGTCAATTAGCACATTGTGTTAAACAGACCCTAGGACTGACATGTTCATAGAGAAGCGAGTGTTTACTCTTATCCCAAATCAGTTTGTACAATTTATCATGGAAGACTTCCTTGGTGCATCAAAGACAATTTAACTTCTTGCCCTCCAGGTCTCATTCTCGACCAAACCAAAAATTAATCGAATTGAATCAATCTTCTGCCACCTCTAACATGGTATAACAAAGAAACATCCCTAATCAATGCAAGATGTTCAATGCGGATTTTCTTTTCAAACCCCCAAAAAAAAAGCATCATTTTTTCTTTTTGAAACCCAATCGGAAAATTGCATCCCAATAGATCACCTGCAAATTAAGCACTTTTGATCTCTCTGACCAGCTCACTTGCAGCTTTCCTCTTCTTCGTCTGCCCAACAATCCTCTTCACGTATGTGATGTATGCATCAACATCAAATTTCCTCTTGCAGCCTGCGTAGTTCATGTACCGTATTTTCCCAAACACAGGTCGCTCCTTCCAACCCTGAAAGAATTCCAAAAGACACTGAACATTACGTACTCCCTTCACTTTAAAGTCGCTCATAGATCTTACAACCATTTTCTGAAAGGGTTAAACAACCTGATCATGCACTCCACATATCGACCACATGCACCCGACATATCCACTTGGGTCCCTCCCATCCATCTCGTACTGTTAAGACAGGAGATTACTATAAGTT
Organism: Persicaria tinctoria; assembly: GCA_037127255.1. Taxonomy (NCBI): domain Eukaryota; kingdom Viridiplantae; phylum Streptophyta; class Magnoliopsida; order Caryophyllales; family Polygonaceae; genus Persicaria; species Persicaria tinctoria. The sequence goes on along the minus strand of JBANSL010000001.1, from coordinate 54,073,431 downwards.
TTCATTTTCGTATTATTATTAAGATATTTTACTTTAGCATTTATAATAACTTAATTAACCAGTTTAGTTCTTAAAACTACATATCTGGGAGACAGGGCCGTTCCGTTATATTTTGAGGCCCTGTGCAACTTATATGTTGAATATTCTTTTTTAACTAATTCAAAGAGAAAAAATAATCCACTAAATCCACTAACAAATTGAAAAGTGATCCTTGACAAGTATAAAAAGTAAAAACTAACAAAAAAAAAAACATATAGTTCAAATTTGAGATTGCCTATTAAAATCCTTAATGTTGAAGGTACGATTGCAATGGTTGAATAAGTTGAATTTAATGTTTGTGACGGGTTGTGACGGGAAAAAAAAAGAAATCAAAACTGTAATTTTTTTAGGATAACAAAAATATATATATAGTTTGAATTTGAGATTACCTATTAAAATTCTTGAGGTTGAAGGTACAATTGCAAGGTTGAATAGGTTGAATTGAATGTTTGTGACGGGTTATGACGGAAAAAAAAAAAATCAAAACTATAATATTTTTAGGGGGAAAAATATAGGAATGTGCAATTGGGTTGACGGAAAAAAAAAGAAATCAAAACTATAATATTTTTAGGGGAAAAAATCGGAATGTGCAATTGGGTTGACGAAAAAAAAAAAGAAATCAAAACTATAATATTTTAAGGTGAAAAAAAATCGGAATGTGCAATTGGGTTGCAGTAATTTAAACTGGGAAAGAAAAGGGCTATTGGGACATTACATTTGGTGATTTGGGCTACTGTACATTGGAAAAAAAAAATGATGCCAGGAGGATTCGAACCTCCCACCAGTCAAATACAAGCGCATTCCATAGCCAGTTGAGCTACCGCGTCAACTTGATACTTATTGAAATTTATATATACATATATATAGTATAACAGTATAACACCTATACGAGGCCCCCAAAATTTCGAGGCCCTGTGCGATTGCACTCTTCACACGGGCCTCGGGCCGGCCCTGCTGGGAGAAAATAATATTTCCAAAAACCAAAGAAACAATCCCTAGTAACTTGATCTCATTCTCGGTCCATATAAACTACGAAAAAGAGGCAGTACCTTGTCATTCAAGTAAATGGCTACAGCTAGTGCTTCTTCGGGCCCACTTGTCCATTCGAGAATCTTCTTTGCCCAGTACATCCTGAAATTATGACCCTTGATGAAACAAGCCATCTAGAACTGCAACAAAATTAACCAATGAAAATTTTTATAAACATGGAGAAGAAAACAGTTACTTGCCGCATAAAACCATGCATCTTGCCATTATGAACCATCTCCAGCTGAGAAGCGTTCCATAGCTGAGTAGTTGTGAATCATATATTATTAAAGCCATTGCAAAAGTCACAAAATTTTAGAAATATTTAAAGCATCATTAACTTACAGGATCAGAAGTTTGTGCCTTTTCTAGTTGCTCCTGCCTAGAGACGCATTAAGTCATGAAATATTTGGCAGTCTCATAAACCAATAATACTGCAATTGTTCATGTTAGAGCCAATGCAATAGCTAGCGATGCAAGAAACTTACGTGTAAACATGTTCTCGCTTGTCAGAGGCATGGTCCATCAAGGTCTTACGGGCCCATTCCCATGCTCCTTGTAGTGAGTCGTAATGAGGCTGGTAGTAGCAGAAATTATCAGCAAGCTCCCTACGCACGATCAACTCCTCCAAGAAAGCATCAACTGCCTTCAAGTGAAACAGGAAGCAAATTCGATTAGAAATTCAGGTTTGTTAAAAGAATCTCATCTGGAAGTGTACAAAGCGGGCTGAACTGAACGACCTAAGCTACAAATTTTTGGTCGATTGGTCACTGTAACATTGAACAGTAGAATTTGACCAAACCTTACATACCTGAGGACAAAGTTTCCTGACATTCCGTGCCTCTAAGGCGCATCTCTGTGCAGATATCTGGCCAAAGTGCAAGTATGGGGAGATCCCAGAAAGAGCTCTTGGTTTTGCCGGATCATTTCTGTCAATAGAATAGCTTTTCAACCGTTTTGTCAAAAAACCGTTATTGCTACCCATCAATACTTCTCTTGCAGCTGTTTCACCAGGTTCACACCATTCCACCTCTGGGACTTCAGCTCCTTCTCTAATCATATTAGTCATAATCAGCTATTGATAAAAATAAAATAAATGATGATAGAACAAAAGAGATCAACTAAATTATAGCATTGCTATCTGTTCATTTTTTCCCCCTTGGTTCAACACTATCTTTAATCAACCAGGAAAAGATGCGTGCCAGATTACGTCACCCTCCCTCAACCACACAAAAAATTCCCTCTCTATTAAAGAGGAATTGCTTTTGATTGGTAAAAGAGGAATTGCTTTTGATTGGTAAAAGAGAAATCAAACCTTAAAACATCTTCGATAACTTTGTCCCAATCAATGGATGGAATGGAGGATGGCCACATTGTCTTAGGAGCTGGAAGTTCAGGGAATTCAATCAAATACTCGGGAAGCAATTTATTTATTTTACTCCTTATAGTTCTTGCACCATACTCCAATTTCTGCGAAGCTTCCCACATGGGCACCACATTATGTGCGTCAACTTCATGCATGCTCACAGATTCGCTTACCCTCTTGCCAATTTCAACCTTGTATTTCCTAATCTCCCTTAGTGGTGAGAAGTCAGTCACTAACAATGAAGCTCCACAGTCAGCCATGAATTTGGGTATTGTCTCTACCACTTCTCCCTGTGTTATAAAGCTAATGAGTTTTCTAGAACACCACCGTTATGTATCTATTTCCATTATATGTACAGCATGAAGCAAGATCCACATTACTTGAATTGGTAAATAAAGAGCGGCCATCCGGGGTTACAAGATCCACATTACACTTTTAACAAATTTCCCATTATGTCAAATCTGCTTCTTTAAAAGAAATCATAACATTGAAATTACTTTACCCTTTTCCTTCCAAGGTACACTTTGTCAACTAAAAACACAGTTCAATCTTTTTTTTTTATAATTGAAAGCAATTAATACCACTCACCTCTGCTATTTCAGATTCCAAAACACACCAAACGGGCAATATGATCTTGAAAACAGAACTCTAAAATAAAACTCAGAATGCACTCCATACTCACATTAGCCATCAAAAGAAAAAGTCCAAATTGCAATAATCCTTTAAACACCAACAAATCACTACCAAGCAAAATAGATAAAGTTACACACCCGATCCTATATAGAGATTTACACAAATCCAACATTGACAATTTTGCCCTTGACCAACCGTTAGAGATAGCATTTGAACTCAATCACCCTATGTAAACTGTATTCGGATATGAATGCTCAGTTGCTAAGGAATGTATGATAATTGGGAAATTTTGCGAAGTGGGTCACTACTGATTTCGTTAAAAAAAGTAGTACAAGGGCAAAATCCCCAAAAGGAACAAACACAGAAGGGTGAGTGTAATGTAGGCTCGACAAATTGACGGAATGAAATGGGGGTTTCAGAAATCAAAACAAAACGATTCGAGCAATTAAAACAAAAGAAAGAGGATAAAGTTTGGAAGTTCACCCGAAGCAAGAAGAAAGGGATCCCAAGGGATTGAATGGCGGTTTCCAACTGCTTCAACCCACGGAGCATGAACCCTAGCTGCCTCGCCTTCGCCCCCTTGAACTGATCGAACAGGTTAAAGGCCACAGCCACCGGCACATTCGCCCTATTTGCCTCATCAACTGCGTGGATCAAAGCCCAATTGTCCCTCAGCCGTTGATCCCTGAACATCCAGTACACCACCGGGCCCGATGGGTCCGGGTCAGACCCGTCTTTCAGGATCCGGAACCGACCAGGTTGGAGTAATTGGGGGTTGGTTGATCCAGGTCGCAGGGTGGGCTGAGCGGGTCTCATGAAGCTTCACGCGGGTAGTTTCTAATTTTTGAGGGGTTGGGGGGCGAAGATCGACAATGGCGATGGGAATTAGGAACGAAGAGAGCCCGAGAGAGATGAAAGAGAATGAGAGGGAAAATGAACCGTTAAAGGAGTGGTTTTGGAAAGATATACGTGGCTGCCCTTTTTCCCGACACGTGTTATGTTCTCGTTTCTATTTCCCACCGGTTAAAACATCAAATTCACTGGGCCGTGTTTGGCAACAGAATGGGGTAGGTGGATGGAGATGGAATTTTGGGGTAGAAGGGATGGGGATGAAATTTCGGGGTGGATCAGGTGGAATTTTGAATCCAGTTTAATCCCGTTAGTGTTTGGTTGTTTGTTAAAGTATTTGGCGATAAAGTGATCCAAAAAGACACATTTGACCCCACTAATTGACATGAAAAGACGAATAGGCCCCTCCCTAATACCCCTAAAAACCAAATGTTCATCTTCTTCAAACGCACCGTGGCTTAGCTTATAACTAAATTATAATATATGAAGATACATTTTCATATAATTATATACCAAAAAGAAAAAAAAAAGTTATCTGAATTTCAAGAATCAAGTTATGGCCTCTTAAGGCAAAAGCAATGACCCCAAGCGCATTGAGGATGTTGAAAATCTGACCAATATCGGAGTGAGGGTGGATGGTATGGTAGGAGACAGCGGGGAGGCTGGCGGAGACGACCCAAATGAGGGTGCAGTAGCCAACGGCGGTGACACCTCCAAGGAGGGAGACGCCGACGATGGAGTTGAGGTTGGGGAGCTACAAGAGGATCATGGCGGCGCCGGTGAAGACGAGGTACCACTCCACAATGGTGAGGGGCCTGGCGGTACAAGTGGTGGCGCTGCACACAAATGGGGGAAAAGAACTGGCCATTTTTTTTTATTTATAAACCACTTCAATTGATAATGTGGTCTGCAGGAATCGGGGGCAATTTAGGGTGAAACACCTCCCCATCTTGCTCCATCTCCCTTCAACTAGGTGCGTGTTGCACCCCCTCTCATCCCCGGCATCCCCTGCTTCCCATCCTCCTCCACCCCGCGCATCCCCTTGCAAAACACGCGGGCGCTGAACCTGAAAACCCATCCCCACCCCCGACACCCCCCTGCCAAACACGGTCTGGGTGCGTTGGGCAGGGGCTTACTAGGGATTGTTGGTTTTAAAAAAAAAAAAAAAAAAAAAAAACCCTCGCACTGGTGTTTGACAGCGGGTTATTTGGGGTTGGTTTATTTGGAGTTAGAGATTATACCGGGATTTTTGAGACCCATAATCCAACCCTTTCCCATGAAGATTGTCAAGATTGTTGAATTGAGAACCCCATATCTAACGCCCTTGCCCCTGCAACATTGCCTCGTTTTTCTTCTTCTTGTCGACATGAGTAGTGCTTTTGGGCATGGCTGGTGGAGCACCTCCGATGGAAGATGCCCCTGAGGCCCTAAATTCGCAACGAAGAATCCCAGGTCTCCCTTCATGCTCCTCCAATGACCTCCTCCCCGTCCTCCAAGTGCCGGAATCCGAGGAGAAGCTTCCAGTACCGGCGAGGATGAAGATTGGGGGTTTTGAGGGGTGAAATTCAAACCAAGTCAAATATGGTGTGTGAAGACAGACGTCGAAAAATTGAAACCAAACCAAATCAAATCAGACAAATGAGATGCAGGGCTAATAGAACAACATTGCTTCCTTGTCCCTGGAAGCAGCAGATTCGATTTTTGTTTAAAGGAAAAGGGCAATGAGAGAGGTTGAGGATGAGGGTAATTTTGTCATTTCATGATTTAAAATAAAAAGGAAATTTTACAGGAAACCACCCCTTATTTATTAGGCTTTTCATTTAACCACCCCTTATACAAAACCTTTCACTAAACCACCCTTATATAATTCCATCAACAAATAACCACCCCTTATTTATTAGGCTTTTCATTTAACCACCCCCACCTCTATTCCGTCCAATTTGATGTTAAAAAATTCCGAAAAGACCGAAATGCCCTTTTTTAACTATCCGTCTTCAACCTTTTTGCTGCCATAGAAATCCTACGATCGTTCAGACTTCAGAGCCATCGACAAACTTCAGACTACACGACCAGGGGATTCGGAGAGGGATTCGATGATGTAAACTGATGATGAATGCATAAGGTTCTCCAATCACAAGGTATAATCGATCATATTTCTCTATATATGGGTTGAGATGTTAAAAATTACGGTTTTTTTAAATTCCAAAATCCTGATTTTGGTGCGATTTTGGTGCAATGTCGATCGAAATTGCATTGTATAGATGTCCTAGTGTTGAATCTGTTGGATTTTGGTGAGATTTTGGGGCGATTTTGTGTACTATGTTGTTTGGACGATTTGAATTTCAGCAGAATCATTGAGTTGGAAAGAGCAAGGAAAGTTACACGCACTGCGGTATGTATGAACTGGAATAAAATCAATGATAAGACCTTCAACTTGACCTCCTAATTTTATCTTGTTTTGCTTCAGACCTTCAATTTGACCTCTCACAGCTGCCTTGGTAGATAACCCAAATACTAGCAATAAAAATACGGATATCACAGTCGCATACCCTCTTGCATGAAGCCACTGGGAGAAGGTGAGCCTTTCTCACTTCCAACGAATTTCTTGCACGAAACACCATCACTAGATGACTATTCGGAAAAGGCAGGCTAAGACCTCCATCCAGGACATTACTTAACCTGGATCAGTCTTCATACATACAACTTGATCATTATATATGTGTGTTACTCTGTACAGGTTCCGTCCTCAAAGACATTACTTTCCCCGGTTCAGTGCAAATCTTTGTAGAGACAATTCAAGACAGAGACTGAGTTTAGCATCAACCAAACCAGTTCAAGACAGAGACCTTGTTGATCCCTCACCGAATCCCTCTCCGGCTGCTGATCAGGTCACCAGATGATCGACCGTCTCCGGTCTCCCTTGTCTGATTGATCATAGACGGTAGAAAGGTTGAAGATGGATAATTTTAAAAATGACATTATGGTCTTTTTATAATTTTTTAACATCAAATTGGACGGAATAGAGGTAGGGGTGGTTATCTGTTGACGGAATTATATAAGGGGTGGTTTAGTGAAAGATTTTTTTTAAGAAAAAAATCTAGTTGATCAACCAATTGGTCTAGTTGATCAACATGCCCTAATGGAGTAATGGTAGAGCATCTCCAACCAATTGGTCTAGTTGATCAACCATCAATCTCCGAGAGAGAAAGGAGCCAAATCACCCTTTAGGACAATAACTCTCTCCGGAATATGAACAATTGGCTATACAAGCAGCTCCGAATCACCTCTTCATCTTCCTTAGTTCTAGCCACCTCCTTCCCATCCACTGCCTATCTCGTCATCACCTCCATTTATTAAGTTTTATTATAAAATGATGATTATTTTTTATTAATCTTTGACTATTAAACTCCATTTATTTAGTATATTAGGTCTCATTATATGTAATTTACATTATTTGAGTATTTAAAAATAAGAAAATTAAAGTAATTATAAGGAAGAGTCGAGTCTTGTTCGCATCGGGTCAAGGATGGGTCAGGTATATGGGTCGGGTCGGGTTTGTCTATGTTCGTGCCAATTCAGGTATCGAGTCAAAATGGGTCGGGCACGGGTTCGAGTTGTGCATGGCACTAGATTTTCGGATTTCGATCGGGTCTAAGTTCGGGTGGGTCGGGTCGGGTCAGATTTTGCCAGCTCTACATAAACCATATCAGAACAAAGAGAATTGAATAATCATAATGCATAACTCATGAAACATAAATCAACAAAACAACACCCTTCACATGTCCTTAACCACGTCTTGAAATGTAAGCAAAATTATAAAGGAGGTTAGCCAAGCATGGCATACCTTCGAAAACTGATAAAAGATGAAAACTATATGTTATTGAACTATCTCTTCGTCTTCGAATGTGTTGAAAACCTAGAATGAATGGGTAATTATAAACCTCAAATCAGTTGTAAAACCCTAGAAATGTCGTGCTTAATGGCCGAGCAAAGATCTCGAAAAGGATAGGAACAAATCTTCATCGGATAAGCATTGAAAAATCCAAGTTTATCTGCATTAGCGAGCGCCGCTCTCAGCGGGCACTGGGCCTGTACTAGACCTGGCAAATGCTTGGACATGAGGAAAAGCCCACCCGGGCTGCTAGGTTCGGCATGCACTCGTAGAGGGTGCGGAATTGGACAGATCAATCAACCCGTTACAGACCACACCTTTTTTTTAATTAAAATTAATATGTGTGTGTGTAATAAAAACAGTAATTACATGTACATCATCCCTTTTTAACTGTATAATATATATACATAAGTAATTACATATATAAACTAATTACATTTATAAAAACAATAACTATAATTACATACATAAAAACAGTAGCTATATGACTGGGCAATTACATCTGAATATATAAAAGGGAGAGTGTGGCACAAACCCGACTTACCATTTTGCCCCTTATTTTGACATTATTTATCGAAAATTACAAAATTGCCACATTTTTTGCTTCAGCGTTTCTCTCTGATAGCTTTGCAATTCTCCACCACCGTCGGTCTCCCTCTCTGCTACCGCCCGATTTTCTCCCTCCTCCGCTCACGCCTACACTTACTCTTAAATCAACACCCTACCCCCAAATCTAGATCGCCTTTGATTACACCTCCCGGATCGACCCTTGGACTCTCCGCTTCCGCTCGATGCCAGCCCACAAAGCCTTTCCGCTCTCTCTCTCTCTTGGTGTGCGGGAGTGTCAAAAGGGTACCGCCTAACACCATCAGAAGTCCGGCCATTTTCTTCGGCGCCGCATTCAGCAATCCATCGTCGCCGCCCCTTAATAACATCAAAACGTTCAAAGATTTGTTCCTCTTTCTTAATCGAATTCGACCACAAAGAACCTTAAATCCGGATTCTATAGCCCTAGAAACCCGGCAGTGGCAGAAACAGATTGGGCTTCGAGAGAGATGAGGAAGGTAAAGTCGCTGCCAATCAAGGAGGGATTGAGATTCATGACGAAGAAGGAGAGAACGTTGAGAAGCTCACAGGGGAAGATGTGGGAAGTGAGGTGGAGGAATAGTCTCCGTGCGAAAGCTGGCAGTTTCTCTTTGCAGGCTGCAAGCACCGAAGGTCATCGGCGATGGTGGACAAGAACGTCGCCGGTCGTCGAAGGATGACGATCGATTAGGGTTTGAGGTGTGTTTGATTTCTTTCTATTTAATTTGATGAGAATATGTCAGATTTATCTTCATTGTTGTTAGATAATCAAATTTGTTCCCTATTTGTGCTGGCTTGACAAATTTTGTATGATTTGAATTGCAATAACACCAATTTAAGCAAATGCATACCATTTTAGCTTATGGTTAAACTTATGAATCATATTGCCATTGGTCTACATTGCATTTGTATAGTTTCCAATCCTTATTGTTTTAATTTGAAATTAGTAACATCAACTCTAAAAATAGAAGATTAGTAATGCTTTTATTTTGAAGAAATCGGATAGTGAGTGAGTAAAATCCAATAAATGGGTCAAAAAGCAAAGTCGATTCCTCAATCCTCGTGGAGGTTTAGTTTCTCCTCGTCCTCTTCCACAATTCCACCAAATGTAAATTCTAGAGGTCAAGCCTCGCTCGACACAATCTCATATTGAGATGCCTACAACAACCAGATTCCGAGAGCTGCTGAGAGATTTATTTATAGGACTCATAACAATGGAATACAATATGATTTACAAAGTTCCAAGTACTGATTTTTTGCTCTTTATTTATTTGCTTGTTTGTCCATTTGCTTCACCTCTCTTTTAAACTCTGCCAGAGGAGAAGGAAATGATGTTGAAAGAGAAGTGCTAACAAAGGATAAGGAATCACTGCTGATGGAGAAGGAATTGCTGTCTAAGGAGGAGAAAAGCAAAAAGACCCATGATTTGATGAAACAACTAGAGGGCATTCGACAAGGTATATCTGTATTTAATTTTGGCAATGAATAGGTCATTTGCAAAACATTTCTTATGCCTCAGATGTTTTTTGCAGAAAACAAGGCAACTAAGGATGTTGAATATCAGACCCTTGTGAATGAAAAGGACAAGAGGATACAGGTTTGTGCAACTTTAATGTTATAAATCTTCCCTACTTTAAGAAATCAACAATCTGATCAAGCTCTTATCTTATAAATGCTATAAATCTAGACATTGGAGAAATTTATTGAGAGGGAAAAGGAAGGAAAAGGAAACGTGAATGCAGACTAGAAAAATTAATTAGTATAGTTTTAATCTTCTCACTTTAAGAAATCAACAATCTGGTCAAGCTCTTATCTTATAAAGCTCTTATCTTCTCACTTTTGGAGTTGTGTACCCGAACCCAACCTAATATGTGTGTGTAATAAAAAACTAATTAGTATAGTTTTTATCAGAAAAATTGATTGGGTTTGCGGGTACCCGGGTACCCGCGAGATTTTCGCATCCGCATTTGTTGACGGGCTTGGACACTATTTCCAACTCGTTAAGTGGGCTTAGCCTGACCCACACCCGTAACAACGAGAAAAAATCTCGGATAAAGTCCTTCCCAAGCCCGGCCCGCGTTTGCCCGGGTCTCTTGATGCCCAGATTAGTTCGAAGATGGGTCCGGGCGTCCGGCCGTTCAACTGCCATTTGAACTTTGAAGTTCAACTCCTCTGTCCAGAAGTCAAAAACCTCGTTCCCCTGTTTCTCTCTCTCTCCATTCCCCCGAACCTCTCTGGAAATTCGACGTCAATAAAAAAACCTCTGTGGAAAATGGCGTTTGCGACGCCAGCGATCCTTTCAATCGCCATCGGAGCGCTGATCGTCTCCGTTATCGCCGGCGACAACAACGACGTCTTCTCCCCCTGCACAGACACGACGGTACAGAGGCACGACGGCTTCACTTTCGGTATAGCCTTTTCCGGTTATAAATCGTTCTTCTCCGGCGACAACACCTCCGTCCAGCTCTCTCCTTGCGACAAGCGCCTCTCTCTTTCCGGCTCCAATGCTCAGCTAGCCATCTTCCGCCCCAAGGTCGATGAGATCTCTCTCGTCACCGTCAACTCCTCTTCCCTCACTCCGGTATCCTCATCTTTCTCCCTCTCCGTAACTTGACTTTTATCTGATGTCTAGATCCTTAATTTTCGATTTCTGTTCTTTTTCTTCATCATTCGATTTTAGTGCTCTGATTACCTCTATTGCTAATTCCTGGCGAATTTGAAGTCAAACAGTTGGAGTAATTCTTTATAGAATGATCGAGGCTAATTGTTGAACAAGGATGCCTAATTTGTGTGTTATTTCTGAAAAAGGATATGATTCCTGAATAGTTTTTTATTCCAATTTGACCTATATGCGTGTTATTTGTTAGATGCCTTTAGGGCGTCTAAATTCTCATTCTTGCTTTTCGGATTGGTTTCCTACCACTCATCCACTAATTTGATACATACTGTATTTTACTGATCAAGATTGATTCAGAGTTTCTTCTTGGTTCAACGGTTCATATGTTGGGAGCTTGAAACTGTGCACGAATCCTGCTGGGTTTTCATGTATTTTGGGCAACATAAATGGTTCTCCACTAAAACATCACCTGTTGGAATTGTTTCTACTAGGCGCTTACACTGCAGCATAACTTTGTCCATCTTTTTCCAGCCTCCTCTTATGGGGCAGAAAAGAGTTCCTGCAATTACTTTAGTAGCTGATCACTGCGATTATATGTTTCTTGAGAACTTGCCATCTGGATTAAATTTTACTCATGTTCTTTTTGTGTTTTTAGTGGCACTCAAATAACTTCTTTGGGGTTACTTCTTTACTTGAGTATTTGTTTAGGTTGTTTTTCCATGAGACAAGACTCGGTATAGGCTTTCCACTTTCTCAACATCATTTCTTTTATTGTCATGATTGATGAACAATAGTTCTGTAATTGTGAAATGCTGGCTGTGTTTTGGGGACATGTTATGGCCAAGCCAAGGATAATTGAGATTGTAAAAGAAGAATACAATGGGTGTTTGTCAACTTTTTGAAGGGAGATAATGCTGCAGGAAACTTGATTTCAGCACATAGATGATGAGTACTTACTAACTTAATCTGGCTTTGGAAGTCCTTTTTGTCTTCAAATATGGCAATTAGCAAAGCTGTTTTTTAGATTTGTTGGAAACTTCATGTTTGCAACAATGAAGTGCTACTATGAGGTCTGCAAAACATGGGGTATTGTTTACTGCTCTAAAAAAAAGGGAACATTGTGAAATAATGAAATTGGTATGTATATCCAAACTGTTTGAAGGTTTGTTGTATGTCTTCCTCATATTGACATACCAGCCTCTGGCAGGAATCCTATGGTAATGGTTACATGGTGGCATTTGCTGGCTCAACGTATGCCGCAAGGTCGACTCCTATTTTTGTCGGAAATGGTACATATGCAGTGACCAGCTTCACTCTGGTAAATTGATTTTTGTCTTCTCTTTTGTCATCTTCTTTATTAGATGTTTTTACCGTCCAGTAATTATATAATCTGCTAAATTGTAGGTGCTGGAATTTCAAAAAGGTAGGTTGAATAACTTATACTGGAAAAAAGATGGGTGTTCATCATGCAACTCAAACTTCGATTGTTTGAATGGCGAGGATTGTGGAATTGGTATCCGTAACTGTACTAGGAATGGGGGCAGTGTAGATTGCAGCCCAGGAATCCAACTAGCATTTTCAGGTACAGATAAGTATTATCAAGTTCTCAACTCCTGGTATGAAGTCAGCAAACTTCGTCAAAATTCCCTCTATAATCTCTACTCGAAACTGAATGGATCTATCAGCAACATCATCTAATTGGATTAATCTGGTATAGAAGTATCTCACAAGTCACAAGACACTCTCTACTTTACATGCTCTTTTGATCTGACCCACTTTATTTTCTTATTCTTCTGATGGAGAATTCATAGCATCCGAACAAAAAAAATCTCTCCTTGATCTATACAGCGATCTCATGTATACTTTACTTGAAGGTGTATAGTATGTAACCAAAGGTACCTCAAAGAGCCTCTTGTATCCTCTTGAACTGACACTAGTGAATGGTTTTTGTGTTGATTTACTTGTTTCACTTTCATTGCTAAGTTAATTGCTCAATACTTATATTAATAGCCACTCTACAATCACCCCCCTTTTGCCTCCTAATGCATCTGAATGAATTTGTTTTGCCTTTAAGATCTGTGATGATAATTGATGCTGTGTTTTTCTACGAGGATTTGTAGTTTTGAAGAAATACACTTCTGTGATCTAGGCATTTTCTAAGCTATTGACTATTGAGCCCAGTTTCTAGGCCTACTTAAATCCAGGCAAAATTATTAACTATTCATTCTCATTGATCATATGGAGATGACAACATATTGCATCAAAAATAAAGAAAGACTTTGAAAAACGATTTAGAAAAGAGAGTATAAACCAAGAACTCTTAAATGAGTACATCCATCTTATCAGAACAGAAATCACACCTACCGATAACAAGTTTCTAACGAAAAGGGTATCAAATCAGGAAATCAAAAAAGCAGTCTTTGCAATTGGGAAGAACAAATCCACAGGACCTGACGACATGATTGCAGAATTCTACCAAACCTACTGGGAAATCGTTGGGCCGGACGTCACAAGAGCTATCAAGAGTTTCTTCCACTCTGGGAGGATACTAAAACAAATAAACCATACTTTTATCTCACTTATCCCAAAGTGTGACAACCCGAACTTGACAAACCACTACAGACCAATAAGCCTATGCACAACTATCTATAAGATAATTGCGAAGATCTTAGCCGACAAATTAAAACAAGTACTTGGGAAAATCATCCACCCCCTTCAAGGGGCTTTTGTAACTGATAGAGCAATTCAGGATAATGTCATAATTGCACATGAAATATTTCACTTGTTCAAAAACAGGAAAGGAAAAGAAGGTTGGATAACCGTGAAACTTGACATGGAAAAAACCTATGACAGGGTAGATTGGAACTATCTCTTTCAGTTGTTAACGAAATTTGGTTTTGATCCTCGATTCATCTCTTGGATTGAAGAGTGTCAAAACCGTTTCTTTCTCAATCCTTGTAAATGATGGACCAACGGAGGTTTTCCTCCCTAAAAGGGGACTTTGCCAAGGAGACTCGATTTCTCCACACCTTTTCATTTTAGGTGCGGAGATCCTAGCGCGAGCTTTACAAGCTCAAAGCAACGAATCCCGAAAATCGATTGGCTTTGAAATTACTAGACAGGGAACCAGAATACCTTTGTTATCTTTCGCAGATGATATAATGATATTTGCAAAAGCAAACCCAGAGTCGTGTAACCAGATTAGAAGAATTATTGACGACTACTATAAAATGCCAGGACAAAAGGTGAATTTCAATAAATCAGCCTTTCAAGTTACTCCAGGAGTCTCGACCCAATAGAAACAGACAATCCAAAGTATCCTTCACATCACGAATCTGGCAACACTTGACAAATATCTTGGATGCCCAACTATAAATGGTAAGGTGAACAGAGACACTTTTGAAGAAACGATTGTCAAAAGCAAGACACAACTCACAAAATGGAAGTCAAATGGATTATCCCAACAAGGACGATCAGTTTTGATAAAATCAAATCTTGCAACGAAACCAAATTTTATCATGCAGAGCTTCATGCTCCCGACATGAATCCATAAGATACTGGACCAAATTAACAGAGGATTCTTTTGGAATAAAGATCACACGTATAAACCACTCATAAGATGGGACAAAATATGCAAACCCACATGTTGTGGAGGATTGGGACTAAATAAATCAAAAGACATCAATAAAGCATTACAAATGAAACTCCTTTGGAAAATTCTTACGGAACCAGAAAACTTTTGGGTTAAAATTATAAAAGAAAAATACCTCAAATCCGAATTCCTATGGAACTATAACAAAAAAAGAGAATCCTCCTGGCAATGGAGAAAGCTTATGGAACTAAAAGTGGAATTATGCACATAACTTATTTGGCAAGTTGGAAATTGAAAAACAATTAGATTCTGAATAGATGAATAGATAAAAGGCATCAAATTAAAGGACTATAAAATAACATCAGATCCAATTGACCCAAATGAAAAAGTTAAAACATTTATGGGACCAAATAAACATTGGAAGTTAGAGGAACTTCGTGCCCTTCTTCCAGAAAATATTATTGCCAAAATAAAAACAACGAAAATCCTGCTAAATGAAATAGAAGATCGATTGTATTGGAAACCTAGTAGAAATGGGTGGTTCACCACAGCATCGGCGCTGGAAAGCATTACCAAAACCCAAACAACTCTAGACCAACACACACAGTGGATTTGGAACTTAGACTGTTTTCCAAAGGTAAAAAACTTCCTTTTGAAGCTTTTCATGGACGGAATACCCACCAAGACAAGACTTGCTGGGAAAGGGGTTGCAATTCCCCTCTCGTGCAGTCTATCCAATCTCAATGTCAAAGACGGTGAACACATTTTCATAAACTGTCAATGCTAAAAGGAACTCATTTGGAAAATAGACCAACAGATTGGAAGGAAAATTCACAACACACAAACAAGAGACAAAAATATGAAAGAAATCACAACAGATATCTTCGCGAAGCTATATGCAACACAAAAAACAAAACTTGCCATTATTTGGTGGAGCGTGTGGACAATTAGAAATAAGATCATTTTCGATGATCAGGGGTTTGCAAACAGACAAAAACAGGAACAATACATAAAACGTCAATTACTACAATCAGAAGAATAAAAAGGCAATTATGGGAAGATACAGATCAGAAGAACAACGTCACACCACCGACTCAAAGAAGAAGGAAAAATTTGAGATGGAAAAAGCCTTCAAGTTAAATTTCGATGCTTCTGTGCTGTCTTCTGGCAAGGCTTCGACGGGAGTTGTTATTTGTGACCACCATGGCTCTGCCATTTTATGCAGGGGTTCCTTGTGTGGCGAGATGTCGGCGGTGAAGGCCGAAGCTCTGGCCCTCCATTCTGGGCTTGTGGCTACTCACCATCTAGGTATTTCTAGGATCGAGGTCGAAGGCGGTTGTCTTGCGGTTATTACTGCCATCAATGATGGCTGGAGTTGTCCTTGGGAGATCAAAATGATTATAGTGGATTCAAAGCGTCTTATCCAGAACTTCCAATGCTCCTCCTATCTGCATGTCTTCATAGAGCTCAACCAGGTCGCGGACAAGGTGGCTTATCTTCGGCATCAACTCGATGACGTTTCGCCTACGCATCATTTCGAGCTCCAAGCTCTCGTCCAAAAGGATGCTCTTGGGTGGTGGATCAACAGGGTCTGACACTACCCAAATCCTTTCCTTGTATCAAAAAAGAAAAAAAAGAAAAAAGGCCTCTACTGTTTAGAACAAGGTAAATTTTCCGTTTAGAACATGACGAAAATACCCTTATACTTGAATCAATTTACAATTCTGCTCACATCAAATGGAAGCACATGCGGCCGACAAGAGCCAAATCCCACAAATCGACACTTTCAACTCGTTTACTTCAAGATAGTGAACCAAATCGAAAATCTCTCGACATTAAGGTAAGTTTTCCTCATTTTCGTGGTGATTTCGAGTATATTATTGTAGATTTTAGGGATTTGGGTAAATTGATTTTAGAAATTGAAAGATTGGGTGATTTTGTGTGCGATTTTTGTGTATTTCGGTCAAAACAATAGTATTAGCTAGGCACTACATTACATAGATCTACGCTTATGGAGGCCGAAAAATGCATTGTGGTATGCTTTGGGGAGGGTTAGATCTGCGCATACGACGAAGAAGATGACTCAGGGTCGTTGCGACCACGGAGCATCCGGTCGCTGCGACCACGGGGTTTCTGTCACAGTGAGGATTTAGGGGCCGACATTCGGTTTCTGTCACAGTGAGGAACAAGCCGGTTTTTGTTGTTGTGGTTCTTGTCGCCCATCGAAACTGTTCATCTGCAGAAGCTTTTGGGAATTCGTTGAAGTACAAATCATCCATCAGCGATCTAGCAACCCTGCGCTTTCGAGTAGCATCATCGTCAAGCTGGTCTGGATTATCATTTAGTGGGATATCAAGCTGTGTACAGAAAGGATGCAACGCCGACAATGAGATCGGAATATCACGATTCTTATGACACACAACTGTGTGGTAGCATGGAAGTCCATATGTCACTTGAATTGTACAGTTACAGACAGAGTCGCATCGACCGTGCTGCTCAGCATACCGCCGCTATTCCATCAACAACTCAATAGCCTTACGAGAAACATAATGTTGCAGTAACCGAAACACATCTTCAGTTGCTGCAGACGACATCCCTTTCAGGTGAGATTCCCCAAACGATACTTTAATTTCACTTATTTGAACCTGGAAGACTGCATGCATGTTGTCGAAGACAGAATCAAGACTCATTGCTCCCTTAGGAGTCATGAATTGCTTAAATGTGGAATGCGCATCCTCGACTCCGGAATGAATTAAGTATGCATGGAGTAAAGACATAGTATAATAATATAAGATATGGAATACATTTGAAGTACAAAAATCAATAATACATGTTAGTGTTTCTGGTTCCCAAATGAAACACCTTATCCGTCCAAGCAGAAACAAGATTTTCTTTATAGTTTGTCAACCACTGCCGCTCAAAGTAGTTAACCAACCCTGATCTAGTTCTCCAGCTATCACGTAGTCGAGTCAATCCGCTGACGTACTGCTCTTCATTCTGGGACCAGAGTAAAGACATGCACTCTCTCGCAAACCTATCTGCAAGCTTCACATCTTTTGTAAGTTTCTTTGCTCTGTCCTCCAAGTTTTTTTGCACATGACGTCGACATAGGATTCGCTTTGTCTGGGGAAAGACAACTGTAATGGAATTAATCAAAGCGAGCTCTCTGTCGGTGGCTATGGCAACAGGAGACTTTCCGACCAAGTTGAGAAGTTCAGATATGACACCCATAACCCACAAGTAATTTTCAACAGTTTCCCCGCTCATAAATGCACATGCTATGTTGTAGTTCTTCCACGTAGAAGTGAAGCCAATCACTTCAAAGAAGGGCATATTGTACCTATTTAGATAGTAGTGTGTTAAATAGATATATGATGCTCTCTAATATGGACATGTGCAATGGACTTAGAAACTTAAACAAGGGTGACGAACTGTACCTATTCACTTTGTATGTCGCGTCCATCACAAGTACATAAGGGAATGCCTTCAATAGTGCAATAGAATCAGGATGTGCCCAGACAATGTCACTCAAAACTGTTGAGTTTGGTGCTGTTCTGTGCCGCACAAAATATTTCAACTCCTTAGCCTTGACAAAAAATTGTTGGGGAACGGTTCTCCCCTGCATACCCTGCTTTCGGAGGTTGGCTCTTAAGTTGTACACTTGCTTCAGTTTTGTAACATTCTCGGGGTTCTTTTGAAGGGCTAACAAAATGTTCTTCGGCTTCGCATGGCTTTCGGTCATGGTCTTAACCAACTCATGCTCTATTGCTGTAGGCCTTCCGGCAAAGCATGCCCATGCAAACTCCTGCGTATCTCGTGGTTGTGAACTCCAGCTATCATCTCCACCTTCCAACATCCCTTTTACTCTCTAAAACTTTCAACATGAATGGACATCCATGTTTTTTCGTCTTCACGCGTTTATGGATGCCATCTTTCATGGGTGTGTATGCCCCTTCTCTCTCACAAAACATCCATGTCCGGCCAATTGTCTTCGCATCACTCTTGACAACACGTCTGATCACAATGTACATTTGATTCTCTTTGCCTTTATTCTTCACCCATTTTACAGCTTTCTCCCTACTGTTGAATGTGTCCTTAGTAGTAAACATTTCAGTGTAATCTGCTGACCATACCTGAACAGGCTCCGTGGGCACTGCATTCTGCTCTGATTCATTCCGATCCATCGGCATTCCCGCTGATGATGGGACATGTAAAGTCCTTCCATATGGGGTACCCAAATCAGATGACAGTTGAACGAGTTGCGCCCTATTATTTTCCTCTCTGACAGTTGACGAGCTTGGCAACAGGGAACAGTTTGGCACCGCAGTGTCAAAACTGTAATTGATATACAATTCAGTGTCCTCGTTGTCCCCCTTACAATAAACATTGAAACAAGTGTCAACTCGATATACAAATTGATAGAGTGGAAGTAAATTAGTATATATTCGCAATGCCATAAAATTTCATTAACCCTAATTTTTTTAACCTTGCAAAGCATAATTTTATCAATACTTATTAACCCTAATTCTCAATGCAAAATTTCATTAACCTAAAAAAGATTGTAATTTTATATTATGCATAATATGTTAACATAATCAATACTTATTAATCTTGAAACAACAACAACAACAACAAGCCCAGTATATCCCGCTCAAAGAGCAGGGTCTGGGGGGTCGGATTGTACGCACCCTTTCCCCGACTAGGTCGAGAGG
This sequence comes from Persicaria tinctoria, assembly GCA_037127255.1. Taxonomy (NCBI): domain Eukaryota; kingdom Viridiplantae; phylum Streptophyta; class Magnoliopsida; order Caryophyllales; family Polygonaceae; genus Persicaria; species Persicaria tinctoria. The sequence goes on along the minus strand of JBANSL010000001.1, from coordinate 54,054,120 downwards.
GTGTTTCCTAGTGACCCAAAGACTAGACAGCAAGGGAAGATGGTATCACATATCCTACATAAACTGTAATTCAAAAATAAATAAATAAATAAATAAGTAAATAAATAAAAAATCTAAAACGGTGTAACGGATACGCGTAAAAAGCATGATGCGGTAAAACGTTGCCCCCGACTAAAGTTCGTCAACCCGAATAGCACTCCTCCACTGTGTCCTGTCACGCGTCATCTCCTCTGAGAGTCCCAGAGCGGCCAGATCATGTCTTATCACTTCACCCCAACTCTTCTTCGGACGACCTCTGCCCCGACGAACGCCTTCAATAGCCAAATTTTCACATCTGCGCACCGACGCACTTGGATCTCTCCTCTGCACATGTCCATACCATTCAACACATTACTTGTATCATAACACGCGACACATAAGGATGAGATACATACCCGTTGGAGTCCGAATTCCAGCGATATGTCTTCGAGGCCTTTACTCCACTCATCGTTCCCTTTCGACATGTTTACAACTTAATTATTGCTTAGTAGAGAAAATCGCGGTCTTAGGGTTATCGAATATGCTCACGTATATTTATTGGCGGATTTACCTTTTTTATCACGTAAACAAGGTGGTCGCAACGACCATGTGCACATCTGGTCGCAATGACCATGTGCACATCTAGTCGCTGCAACCAGGTTGTAGTTTTCCGGAAAAAAAATGGTCGCAACGACCATTTGGCAAATGGTCGTTGCGTCCATGTGGCCTTGCGCTAAAAGGAAAAATTCCTCTGCGCTAAACAGAAATCGTGTATAAATATTAGGTGTCTTCGCCATTATAGATTTCTGAATTAAATAAAAAAAAATCTTTAATCCAAAATTAAAATAATAAAAAAATCTAATCAATCAAAACAACTATGCAACTACCAAGAAATGAAAAGAGTTTTTGTAGTAAGTGAATATTTTCCAGAATTATACAACACCTTACATAGTTACATCTGAGGACCTAATTTTTTTTTTACCACCATTGCAATTTCTTTGAAAAGTACCTTACATTTGATGACTCTGTTTTATTTTTTTTTTCCATATTTCTATGGTTCCTATCGAATTTCAAGCTATTATCTCCTTAATAATTTTTTTTCGGATGCATTGATAATGAAGTTATTATTCAACGTTTTGTGGAATCAATATATCAATACTAAAATAGAGACGTGAAAATTCTATGTGGTAGACTCTGGTCGAATTCGCTTACGCGTCGATAAAGTTTGACTATATTTTACTACTAAATCAAACAATGGATAACTCTAAAATTTATGAGTTTGTATTAGTGAATGATTTTTGGTATTTAAATCAAATTTTATAATAATATAAATAGTTATTCATTTCTTTATAAAAACATTTGTTTTAATGTAAATTTATTAGTGGAGTCATAGATGAAACTTGAATTATTAAATAATACTAGTAGTATATTAGGATAGATTATTTTATTTTATTAAGTTTTATACATTTTTATTAGTTGCAACACAATTTTGTTTATTTTTAGCTTTAAATTTGTTAATGATGTTATTTATTTAATTAATATATTTTAATGGATTGTATATTGATTTCCTAGAATATTATCAATCAAATTATTTTTTTATCTTCATAATTTATTTATAAAAAATCAAGGATAATATATATATATATATATAATATTTATTAAAATGTCGCATAACACGTGGGTAATAAGACTAGTATATCTATGTTGCAGGGACACGGACATAGGGACACGATATGATATGGACACGGGAAACGATATTTCAAAAAATATAAGATATGATACCTTAGGAACATGACAACATTAATAATACTCCATAAAGGTCTAAATGTAACTAGTAGATGTAGACATAGCCGCGGTGATAACTCCCTCCCTTGATGAAAATCGGAATAAGTTTCAAAGGCTTTGACAGTCAGTTTGTGTCAAAGGTCTTGAAGCTACAATTGTGTTGATGAAACACAAAACCTTTTTTCTATGATATTATGCTCGAATATTATTTTATATTATTATATGCTTCCAGATATTATATTATAACTTTTCAGGAAGCTTTTCGAATATTATCTCCTTCCTTAAATCTTGAAGATGAGAAGGACACAATCGGAGATCATGGCTCCAAAGTTTCCAAGTATAGAAGACCTCGAAAATAGCCATGATCAGCCTAGCCGTTGAAGAGAAGATCCTTCTTTGCTGGCGCCGATTTGTTCTCTATAATGAAAATGAAGAAGAGAAGACAGCAACACATTCGTTGAACACAAGCTCTCATTCGCACTCAAGCCTTCAAGTGAAATCTGTCTTCTTTGTGTGCTCTCTGCTAGTCGAGAATCAAATTTGATATTTTATGGTTAAGTGAGTACACTATGCTATGGTATTGCTCAAAGAGCAAAACAACCTAATTACTTCCATTGTAATTAGTTGTTCACCAAACTCATTCTGGCTAAAGGCTGAGAATTATTTATCTTACAATGGTCTCTTAACATAGACTTAATCACATACGATTATGTTTTTTTTTTCAAAGATTTTTTTAACAACATTTCTAACGATCGATATATTAAATTTAGCGCAAGTTAGACAACTCTTATCTCACAATGAACATCGTATCCCAGTTTACCATTGGCTTTCTTATCAACCCCATGTGGCTTCCTTTCCTAGGTTACCAAATGGTCGCGCGATGGTTTCAAAGACAACCACTATAGGCAGAACTGGTATCCTATTCAAGGGTGACGAGTGCTCCGTATGAAACGGGTTCTTCTTTGGGTCTTCTTCGAATTTGATGACTAACACATTGTCCGGTGTCTTATCTTCTACTCGAATACGAATTATATTTATTTAAAAAATCATTAGGGATATTCTCTCAAACATTGGCCAACGACAGTTCGGAACACAGTTGAAATAATGTCATCACGACATTACACCTAGATTAGATAGAGAACGTATGGAGTCACTACTAAAGTCTGAACGGAAGAACATAACTGAAGCTTAAAGTTTTACCCTACCAGTTTGGTAACACAAGGAATGAACGATCTTTCACCACACGCCTGATACACCAGGAAAATTTCACTTCTTCACCATAGGAGAGTATCCTATAAATTACGAACACCTCATACTCGTACTGACATATGTGATATATAACTTCGAAGTAGCAAAATGCTAAGGAAGGGAGATGATAGGAATAGATCACTTGATGTGCTTTAAATGGTTTGAGTCGATCTCGAGAAGTTTGAGTTTGAGACATTAGACTTCAACATGATTCAACAACCTTAAAAATCTTTCCTGATAGACATATTAGCCAATTCACCTTCAAAACACTTTGAAATGTGATACAATATTTTATCACATTAGGATTTATACATAATCCTAACTTTTTACTTAGAAAACTCACTTAAGAAAGCTTTTACGTATATTTGAGTACCACGATCAGAAGAATACGTTAAGAATAATCTTTAAACATTTGAACACATTAAACAGATTTTAAATATCTAAAAATTTGTGGAAGCTTAACACATGCTTTCATGAAGGAAAACTAGAAGAGATTACACTGGAAAAAAATCGAAGGGAATTTTAAAGACTCACGTAGTTCCAAGCTTAATATTTTACAATACAAAAATCACATTGATTAATTAATATTTACAAAATACTTTCCATGTAAATTCCTCAAGTACTAGAATTCATTTTAAAACATATTCCAAGTATATAATTTATAATATGTTTACTTTACAATAATGAAGAAGAATCTAGTAAAATACTGACAACATAACATAATGTCATTTCTTTTGATTTATTTTGAGCGGATTAGGATAAGTAATAATTTTTTTTTTCCACATATATTCATTTTCAAGATTCACAATATCACACACCATTTGAAAGTGGGATTTCAAAACTTTTTAACCTGATTTATAGAAGTAAGAAAAGATAACCAAAATATCTTCTCAATACACATACGACCATTTAACTATATTAATAAATGCTAACTGTAATCAATATCTTTTACCGTAAATTTTCGACGATTTATAGATTTTACATGTTAAGGATATTTAATCGAACACATTTTTTTTTCTTACAAAATTTTTTAACGGTATATATTTTTAAGTTTAATATTTCTCATGGAGAAAATCACATTAATTATCATATTTCTAAAATACTTAAGTTGAAACAATATCTTGTATTTACCATTTGCAGGATCCTCCGGAAATGTTGTACAAACAAAATTCTTTATATTAACATAGATTTTAGATTATTAATTTGAAATGACAAAGACATATTATTTGTCTTCCAAAAATGAATACTAAGATAAAAAGAAGATTTCACCTTGAGTTTTGTTACTATTTAGTTAGATGATTTAAATTTATTATATTTAAAATTTCTAGAAAATATTTTAAGAAAATACAATTTAAAACTCGTGTACGAAAACCATTAGCTCTGATACCACCTTTTGTAACACCCCCTTCTGTAAACGAGGGAATGTTCCAGCGCTAGTGATTACTCGGACTTTAATGTCTTCGTAACCACCTTAGGCTTATAGGGACATCCTACCATGCTCCCATAAACAAGATGATAATAAAATTAAATATAAATAGTGGAAGTCTTAAAATACAATAAATATTTTTGCGGAAGACTGGGTAAAAATAAACACTTTCTTTATACAATATTTTCTAACAACTTTAAATAATTAAATCTTGAAAATAAAATGTCTTCTTACTCTTCTTAAACTTCTCTTCGGAGACTCGACCTTAACCTGCGAACTGGAGACTGGGGTATTGTATGAAGACAATGAACCCCTAGCCGTCCAAATTAACAAAGGACGGTTAATTCGCGAGAACTAGCAAGCGACGACTCGAAAACTGGGACTACTTCAGATTTATACTCATTGACCTTTAATGGTATGAATTAAACCCGAATGCGATTATTAGAGTATTTTAGACGGGCTAAAAATTTGACGACACAACTGTTATGACACGGATAATCCCGAAGGATTGAATAACATAAGAAGTGGGTGACAAACACCCTTAGGAACCATATCCTGAGTACGGATGAGATATGATATAGCTTGAATTAATTGTGATCACTATGAAACCTAATGTCTATCACACATTTCACTCGCTTTCCTCACGTTGAATAGCTTGAACACAACTTTACACGATGCTGCACATTTTAACACTTTGATATAGTTTACACGCTTCACAACACACACGTTGATAGGTTACACATTTCATTCGACACCCACCTTTTAATTAATTAGCAATCATAGGATACCGATCCCGCTCTCAATAGCGGATAACGACCTAAAACCTTTTTATTTGGTAGTGTAACATTTCGAGAGATAGTATATGCGCGTTCGGAATGTGTTAGTTTCATGAAACTTTAAGACTAGGGAATAACGACCCCGACCTGACTATACTACAACACTTTCACTTAACTTTACACATTACACGGTTCACTTTACTTTGCATTGATTGATATGTTTTACTTGAATTGATCTTGATTCAGTTGAGTTCCGATTGTAACACATAATCCTCACATTCTCACGATTGATTAATGACTTATCTTAAGTGATCACACATTACAAAAGTAATCCATATTATTTAAAGGTAACATGGATACCAAATAGAATAAAATAAAATAACGGATGGAAACATCAACGAAATAACATGTTCCATACCTAACCATTTTAGCATGAAAGAACAATAATAAATCATGCTTTAAATAATTGGTGGGTAACTATGTTATTATTTTATATTAAGGTCAAATAATAACTTTACCCAATTTTACTTGCCAAATCCAAACTGATTGTTAAATAAATTACACAAAACAGGTCAATTGTAATTTATTTTATTTAACTTGGCAAGCAACCAAATGAAAGAAAACAACTAGACACGAAAGCACCAAAGTGAGCAGAAAGGCTCGGAAAGTCACTTGCCTTTTTCGCCTTGTTGGGATTCGATACCAACTATGGACTTCAAAGACTTGTGAACGAGTTTGACTCACTTAGTAAGGGCTCTACACACATGAAATACAAGACACAAAGAAGAGTTTAGTAATTGGTATTTTATACACATAATTGACTTATTAATTCAAATCAAAATTGAATTAATTATAAAGTCAGAATTTATACCAACTATATCCTCTTGGAAATCTTGTCTTAGGATGGGTGTGCATAGATTCGAGATTACGCTGCGGACTTAAGAATTTACGCGAGTTAGAATAATTTATAAACTGCTGGTATCTTTTGTAATTTAGAAAACTGAAAGGGGCAATTTGTATAGAAATAAAGAAATATGGGCGGTTCCACGTAAATAGTTTTCAAAGCCCTTTAAATCGATTCACCCGATGAACAGGTCGTGCTTCTGCAGATTTCGAAAAAAGTCCGACGGTACTCCGGCGAAGTTCTGGCGACGCTCCAGGCCACGGAGGCAGACGAGGCTGGCCGAAGCGGGTTCGGAGTCGAATAGCGAAGCCCCAAGTGGCTTCATGTGGCAGCAATGGCGGCTGGTAGCGGCTGTCCGGCTTTCCCGGCGAGGCTCCAATCGAAAATGGATTTGTGCATTTTCCTTTGCTACTTTGTGAAATTTTTGAATGGAAAGATTGATTGGGGTGTATAGAACGCTATGTGATAGTTTAAAAGCTCGGATATTGACTAACAATGGTGGTGAGATAGGGGCCGAAGTTCCAGAGAAAGACGGACCAAATGGAACCAAAATTGCGAAGAAGGAGTCTGAATACAGCCAAGCGGATCTTGAACTCTTCTCCAAAAACTACAGGGCTATCAACTTACTTTATTGTGGTCTTAGCACTGATGAGTTTAACCGTATTTCATCTTGTAGGTCAGCTAAAGAGATTTGGGACAAGCTGGTCGTCACCTATGAAGGAACCAGCCAAGTATAGGACACCAAGATCAGTATCATCCTTCGAAAGTATGAGCTTTTCAAAATGAAGTCTGATGAGTCTATCAAGGCCATGTTCACACGATTCACGGAAATCACCAACAACGTTGACTCTCTTGGCAAGAGCTTTACGAACGTTGAGAAAGTGAGGAAGATATTGAGGTGCCTCCTAAAAGAAAAATGGGGTCCTAAAGCAACAACCATAGAGGAAGATCAAGACCTCACCACTCCGCCCCTTGATGATCTGCTTGGGAAGCTGATCACTCATGAGATGATCCTTAATGAAGACGATGGAGAACTTCCAACAAGCACTAAGAACTTGGCGCTCAAGTCTAAGAAGGATGAGCCCAAAGATGAATCTGATTCCGAAGATGAGGATGACGATGAGGATGATCCTTTTGCTCTTATCACAAGAGGGCTTTCTCAAATCCTCAAAATGAAGAAACAATTCAACAACAATGATGGATCATAGTCTTCTAAATTTCGAGGTAAGTCTCAATACAACAAATTTGATAAGAAGACTAAACCTTTGTCTTGTTTTGAATGTGGTGATACAGATCATCTTGTAAAAGACTGCCCTCAAAAGACAAAGAGCCATTCCAAGAAGGGTGATAGATGGAAAAAGAAAGCCACGGTGGCAACTTGGAGCGATTCTGACTCTGACTCCGATGATGAAAAGGCCAATGTTTGTCTTATGGCCTCAGGAGATGAATCCCACGATGAGAAGCTTGAGTTAACTGTAAGAGAACCTATGGCAAGTCCAAAAGAGGTATTATCGGAATTCCTTTCTAATATGATTGCCAATGAAGAGAAACTTATTGCCCAGACTAACACTCTTATTAAGAAAACTGTGGACCAGGGAAGAACTATTGAGGATCTGTCTATGAGGGTCAAAAGTCTTGAAGCTTCTTATTCAGGTCTTGACATTAAAGTCAAGACTCTTGACTCAGAGAAATCTGAACTCAAGCAAGATCTCTCGTCTCTGAGAAGTGAACATCATGACTTAAAGAACGAGAAGATCTCCCTGAATAATATGATTCAAGACCAACAAACCGCCCTCGTAATTTTTACCAAATCCAAAGGCACTCTTGATAGGATGTTGGGTGAGCAACAAAGTTCTCTAAACAAAAGTGGTATTGGTTATAATCCAAGGTTTTTAAAGAAGCAACACATTACCCCTTTTGTAAAGGCAAAAGGAAGCATAACCTCTCCTATAGAAGAAAGGATCCACATATCATTCGCAATACATTTCATGTTCATTTGAGAAAAGAACGGATAATGCAAGTTTGGGTCCCCAAAGGCACTATTTTACCAAATATGGTTTATCCCAATAATGGATCTAAATTTGCTTATTGGTCTAGCCACAAAGGTTGATGTTTGTTTTGCAGGAGATCACCAAGGTGAAAGAGCAAAAATGGATTATTGATAATGGATGCTCGAGGCATATGAGTGGAATGAGTTCTCTCTTTCATGATCTAAAGAAGCAATCCACTGGAACAATCACTCTTGGTGACAAAGGAAAGTGTGACATCGTTGGTATTGGTAGTGTTGGGTGTGATTCCAACCATAGTATTAAAAATGTTTATCTTGTGAATGGTTTGAAGTATAATTTGCTTAGCGTGTGTCAATAATGTGATAGTGGCAATGATGTTAGATTTAACAAGAAAAGATGTCTAGTGTGCAGAGAAGATACATGTGAAGTTGTTCTAACTGCATATCGTTACAACAATATATATGCCGTACGTAAATGATGAGCAAGTGGCACAAGGAAGCTTAACCTGTCTAAAGGCTTTGACGGACGATCCAAAGCTCTGGCACAGGAGACTCGGTCATGTGAGTCCACATACACTACAGAAGCTTGTGTCCAAAGGGCTTGTAAGAGGGCTACCTGAGATGGACTTCAAAGGTATTGATATGTGCAATGCATGCACACGAGGTAAACAAACACGTAGCTCTTTCAAACCCAAAAAGGTTGTAAGTTCTTCTAGACCTCTTGAACTTTTACATATGGATTTATGTGGTCCTATGCGAGTCAAATCTCCCAATGGTAAAAAGTACATGCTTGTTGTTGTTGATGATTTTTCTAGATATACTTGGGTTGCATTTTTAAAAGAAAAATTAGAGGCCTTATTTGAGTTTTCAAAACTTTGTAAGGAGTTGCAAACTTTAAGAAACGAGCCCATAGTGTCAATTCGAAGTGATCATGGTAGGGAGTTTGATCAACTTCAGTTTAATTTGTTTTGTGCTAAATATGGTATCTCCCATAATTTTTCTGCTCCTAGGACACCTCAACAAAATGGGGTTGTGGAACGAAAAAACCGCACCCTAGAGGACATGGCCAGGACTATGCTTTTAGAAAATGCATTACCTAAAACCTATTGGGCTGAAGCTGTTAACACAACTAACTATATTTTGAATCGTTGTCTTATTCGTTCCATCTTAAAGAAAACTCCTTATGAGCTTTTCAAAGGCCGCAAAACACTTATATCTTATTTTAAACCCTTTGGTTGTACTTGTTTTGTTCATAACAATGGAAAAGATAACCTTGAGAAATTTGATGCGCGTAGTGATGAAGGTATATTTCTTGGCTACTCCACAAGTAGCAAAGCTTACAGAATCTTCAATAAAAGGACCCAGTTAGTTGAAGAAAGTATACATGTTATATTTGATGAATGCAATGACGGTTCTTTGAGTGAAAGTGTTGCAGATATAGATCTTAACATCCATGCAGAGAACGAGGAAGGTGATGCTGCTGCATGATGTGCATGTTTTTAGTCATATTTTTCCATGTGTTTTGTCATTAATTTGAGTCATTTTCATAAGATTTGCATTGGGTTTATTGTCTTTTGCATGTGTTTTCATATTTCATGAGAAAGAGATGTCTTCACTAGCTTTTGTGCGTTTTACATAATTTGGGAAGCTGTTTTTGAAGAAATTTTCAAGAGAGAAAAGATGCAGAAGAGAATTTAGAGCACATAGGAAAAAGAACGGAAGCAATCGGAGTTATAACGAAGGAGATACAGACGTTTTAGTGAGCCAAACCGAGCTGAAATAAGCCATACCGAGTCGACACTACCCGTCAGAGCAATCCGAGATGAACACCGTTATACCGACCCCATACCGACCCCACCTTGGTCGGTACCGAGGCTCAATCTGGAAGTGCGAAGCGAGATAAGCTTACAGTGACTCATACCGACCCTAACGGGGGTCGGTACCGAGGTCTGGTGCATCGGTATAGGCTCCAGCGGACCCGATTTTCCCGGATTTAATTATTTTTACCCTTTTCCTTAGATAGACTTTAGATAAAATTCATATATTTGTTATTTATTAATTTAGTTTAGGGGCTATTAAGTATAAATAGGATTATTAAGGTTTGGAGGATCTTCTTCTTCGTTCCACCACTTTTTCAGCACTTTTAGAATTTTGAACACACGTTTAAAGAGCGTTTGTGAGCGGATTTGAGAGCTTTTTGAAGCGATTTTTTTCGGTGAAAGTTGGAGAACGTTTTGTGAGGCTTTTGTGACGCTTTTTTGACCCTATTCTCAGGTTTTTATGCAATTTAATTTTCTGATTTTTATTTATTTCATGAATTTTGCAATGTCTACCATGTTTATGCGTGAGTAGTCGCCTTTTCTAGGGTTGGGGTGACCCCAACGATAGTTATGCTTGCAATTTTCATATGAATGGATGAATTGATTGGTTTTATCTATTTTATGTGCTTAAGTAATCAATGAAAATTGGGGAAATTCCCTTTTGCAATTAAATTGAAAGATTGAATTGTGAATTGGATAGTAATTAGGATTTTGAAACGAAAGTTTGATAACCTAATTAAGATTGTTAGTAAAGTTTATTAATTTGTGAAAATAAATTAATTGCTTTTCTAGGGTTGATGCAAGTTGACCTATTTAATAGATAAAAACACGATTTTTACTTGATTCATTGCAATGCTTGTGTGATTATCGTTGTGTTGAGTAACTTTAAAACCCCAAAAAATCTCTATATTTGTCATTTCTTCTTGCTATACTTTTGCTCTTTGGTAACTAGAATTGAGTCACTGACTTTCTCCCTGCGGACGAACTTGACCCTACTATACTATAGCGGAGTCTTGACTATAAATTTATTTGGTCGAGAAACCCTTCATCAAATTGGCGCCGTTGCTAGGGAGATTTCAATTGTGCAAAGGTTTTAGTTATTATTAGGGTTTGGGAATAGCTCATCCCCCTTTGCTTTTGATTGTGGTGTCTTTGTTTTTGTCTTTGTTTTCAGTTTATGCGATCAGGGCGACGCAGGCTTGATTTCGATTTTGTTATCGATCCCGAACTGGAACGCTATTTTCATCGCAGATTATGAGAAGCTAGGACAATGAGCAACAATACAGACAACCCAGGTAACATAGGTAACAATGGCAACAACGGCAACAATGTTGACGTTGCTGCGCAGATGGCTGACCTCCGTCGTCAGATGGAGCAATTTCGGCTCACTGCAGAAAGAGAAAGGGAGGCTGCATCGAGAGAAAGGGAGGCTGCAGCGAGAGAAAGGGAAGCGACTGCTCGTCTACAACAGCAGTTGGATGCTATCCCAAGGAATGCAAAGCAATACATGCACCCAGAACTGAGGGTGACTGAGTCTGCAATCGTCCTCCCCAAGATTGAGCGCAATTTTAAGATCAAATCCCACTTTATTTCTTTAATTAAAAGATCTCAATTTGAGGGCAAAGCTCATGAATGCCCTATGCTTCATATTAAGAACTTTATTGATTTATGCGATACAATTGCTGCTGATGATGTATCATTGGAATATGTGCAACTAAAGGCATTTAAATGGTCTCTTTCAGGAAAAGCTCTGAATTGGTTGGAGAGTTTGGCGCCTAGGTCCATCACTACATGGAAGGCTTTGTATGACTTGTTCATGACAAAGTTCTTTCCACCGGCAAAGACAACGGAGCTTAGGAAGAAAATCACCTCATTTCACCAATTGCCAGGAGAGACATTTTTGGAGACTTGGGAGAGATTCAAGGAGTTGCATAGACAATGCCCTACCCACGGACAACCTGAGTATGTCCTCCAAGAAATCTTCTTCCAAGGCATCAATGTGGAGACCAAGACTCGATTGAACCTGCACACCGATTATGGGTTCCTTGAGATGAATCCAACTGATGCATGGGCTCTATTGGACAAGCTAACGGAGTACGACGGTATGTATGGCACCCCAGTGGCTAGACCGTCAGGTAAGAAACTTTATGAGACTTCTAATGAAATTGACCCAGATGTGCGTCAGCAATTCCATGAGGATGAGACCCGACGCCTAAAGAAACAAGTAAGTTTTCTATCTAGAAATCAACCTTGTTTAGAATGTAGTTCTCTAGCTCATAATACTATAGATTGCAATAATATTAGCCAGGTACAAAGGGCAGAACACTACGAAGAGGTAAGTTATATGAGGGCTCCTTATAGGAACCCCAATAATAATAGTAGTTATGTGGGGAATCAAAAGAACAGTTATGCAGGGAGGAACAACAATTACCCTAATTGGGGTAACTATGGACAAGGACAAGGGAGTCAACCTCCTCCGCAACAAGATAAAAGGATTCCCCCATATAGGCCCCCAGGGTATCAAGAACCACCATCATGGGTACAAGAGCTTAAGGAAGGATTCAATGGGCTTCGCGCCGATGTGAATTCTCAATTTAAGGGTGTTCATGCACAACTAGGAGAGTTGGAAACTTGGAAGAAGGGAATGGATTCCCAACTTGGTAATCTCGCGGCACAAATCCGACGGCCTCAAGGGAAGCTCCCAGGTCACACCGACGAGAACCCTAGGGGGCAAATAGCTGCAATACACCTGAGAAATGGAAAAGAGGTGCCTGGTCGCGAAAGCACGCCAAACGAGGAAGAAAACGGGGACAACAATGTCCATACCGATGCCGTACCGACCCCAATAGCCTCGGTACCGACTCCTCCAGCAGGTACGATCTCTTCTCCCGTTCCTCCCAGCAACCATACCGAGGCCGTACGACCCCCTCAGCCTCGGTACCGACCCCTCCAGCAGCGACAGATTCTTATGCGGGGCCTATTTCAGCCCCGAATCCGATGAAAGTGCTTCCATACCCTCCGAAAAAGGTAAAGGACACAACAGAAGGTAAGTTTCAAAAGTTTGTGAAGATGCTTCAAAGTTTGAATATATCTATGCCTTTCACTGATGCTTTGAGTGAGATGCCAGGTTACACTAAGTTTTTGAAAGACATCTTAGCTAAGAAGAGATCCATGTCTGAGCTTGCTGACGAGGTCCGTTCAGTGAAGTTCCCTGAGAAACTTGGAGATCCAGGTAAGTTTGCCATTACTATTGGTTTAGGATCTTACCGTTTCAAGGCTTTGTGTGATTTAGGTGCTAGTGTGAGCCTTCTCCCCCTTTCGATATGGTCTAAGACAAGCTTGGGAGCCCTAGAGCCGGTCAACATGAGAGTATCCATGGCTAATGGAGCGGTTGTATCACCAACTGGGGTGATTGATGATGTGCCTGTCCGTGTAGGTAAGTTTTTCGTCCCCACTGATTTTATTGTTATGGATATGCCAGAGGATCCAGTTGTGCCTATCATTCTTGGAAGGCCTTTCTTAGCCACAGCTGGAGCAATAATTGATGTTAGGAAGGGACTTCTAACATTTGAGATTGGGGAGGACATCGTTGAATTTCGCTTCAATCCAACAATGAAGGAAACCACGAACATGGTAGAGGTAAGCTATTTTGATTGTCTTCAGTCTGCAGGCCCAGTCCCAGGCCTTCTGGTAGGTCAGGAGGAAGTGTATTCTTTGGAGGTCCTGGAAGCGATATTGAAGACGGAGGAGGAAGAGCCTAATCTGATTCCAATTGAGTCTTCTCCAGAGCTTAAGCCGCTTCCAGAAGGTTTGAGGTATGTTTTCTTGGGTCCTAATTCCACTCTTCCTGTGATCATTAATGCGAAATTGAATGAGGAAGAAGTTGATAAATTACTTGATGTGCTTAGGGCCCATAGAAAGGCTATTGGTTATTCTTTGGATGATATCACTGGAATTTCACCTTCTTTATGCATGCATCGTATATATATGGAAGATGATCATAAGCCAACCATTGAGCATCAACGTAGGCTTAACCCAAATATGAAAGAAGTAGTAAAATCTGAAATTTTGAAAATGTTGGATGCTGGAATTATTTATGCTATTTCTGACAGTAAATGGGTGAGTCATGTCCATGTCGTCCCTAAGAAAGGTGGAATGACTGTGATTGAGAATGAGAAAGGTGAGTTGGTACCTACAAGGACCACTACTAAATGGCGCATGTGCATTGATTATAGGAAGTTGAATAGTGCTACTAGGAAGGATCATTTCCCTCTTCCTTTTATTGATCAAGTTCTTGAGCGTTTAGCCCAGCACGATTACTTTTGTTATTTGTATGGCTATAGTGGTTTTTGGTAGATTCCTATTCATCCAGATGATCAGGAGAAGACCACTTTTACTTGTTCTTATGGAACTTTTGCTTATAGGAGGATGTCATTTGGGCTCTGCAATGCCCCTGCAACTTTTCAAAGGTGTATGATGGCTATTTTTTCTTATATGATTGAGGATATAGTAGAAGTGTTTATGAATGATTTTTCTGTTTATTGTTCTTCTTTTGATTCATGTCTTGCCAACTTGAGTAGGGTGCTAGAAAGATGTGAGGAAACTAATTTAGTGCTTAATTGGGAAAAATGTCACTTCATGGTTCAAGAGGGAATTGTTCTTGGGCATTTGGTTTCAAAAAGGGGAATTGAGGTAGATCGTGCTAAAATTGAATTGATTGAAAAATTACCTCCTCCCACTAATGTTAAGGATATTAGGAGCTTTCTAGGACATGCATGCTTTTATAGGAGATTTATTCAAGACTTCTCAAAAATTGCTAAACCTTTAACTAACTTGCTTATGAAGGATGTAGCTTTTGAGTTTTCTATAGAGTGTCTTGAAGCGTTCAACAAATTAAGAGAAGCCATTGTCTCCGCTCCTATTATGCAATCGCCCAATTGGAACCTACCCTTTGAGATCATGTGTGATGCTAGTGACTATGCCGTAGGTGCCGTGCTTGGGCAAAGGAAGGACAAGAAGCTTCATGCCATCTACTATTCAAGTAAGACACTTGACGAAGCACAAAGTAAGTACACCACGATGGAGAAGGAATTCCTCGCCGTGGTATTTGCCTTTGAAAAGTTTCGTACTTATTTAGTAGGTTCTAAGGTCATTGTCTATACGGATCATGCCGCAGTAAGATATTTGATGACTAAGAAGGATGCCAAGCCTAGGCTTCTTCGTTGGATGCTTTTGTTGCAAGAATTTGATTGTGAAATTAGGGACAAGAAGGGAGCAGAGAATTTGGTGGCTGACCATCTGTCTAGGTTGCCTTTAGACCACCTCATGGAGTCCGAAGATCAAGTACCAATCAATGACTCCAGGCCTGACGAAAGCCTCATGCGAAACGATTCGGTAGGTTCTGGTGAGGATTCCTTTTATACCCCCCCTTCTTCTCCTATATCTCATCATATTTATGCTATTGGAGGGTCGAGGACCCCTTGGTTTGCGGATTTTGCTAATTACATTGTAGGGGGAGAAATCCCTAAGGATTTGACTTCGCAAGCCAAGAAGAAATTTCTCCACGACGTCAAGCAATACTATTGGGATGATCCCTACTTATTCAAGAAGGGGAGCGACCACATTTTTAGACGTTGTGTACCCGATGAGGAGATTGAGAGCATAATCAAGCATTGTCACACCCTTCCAACGGGTGGCCACGCAAAGGGTTTCAAGACCACGACGAAGATTTTTCAAAGTGGCTTCTATTGGCCTACTTTGTTCAAGGATGTACATGCTTATATTGAAAGCTGCGATGAGTGCCAAAGAGCGGGGAACATCACATGGAGGCATGAGAACCCTCTTACCACTATCCTAGAGGTTGAACTTTTTAACGTTTGGGGTATTGATTTTATGGGACCCTTCCCTTCATCTGTGCCCTATAAATATATTTTGGTAGCGGTGGATTATGTTTCTAAATGGGTTGAAGCTATAGCTACTCGTACTAATGATTCTAAAGTTGTAGCTAGATTTATGAAGACTATCATATTTCCCCGTTTTGGTGTCCCACGAGTTCTTATTAGTGATGGAGGATCTCACTTCATAGAGAGGGGCTTTGAAGCCCTTTTGGCTAAGTATGGGGTGTCTCATAAGGTGGCAACACCTTACCACCCCCAAACTAGTGGCCAAGTGGAGGTTTCAAATCGATAAATCAAAAGCATCTTAGAGAAGACAGTGTCACGCTCGAGGAAGGATTGGGCATCTAAGCTAGATGATGCGTTGTGGGCTTATAGGACGGCGTACAAGACACCATTGCGCACGCATCCTTACAACTTGGTTTATGGCAAGTCTTGTCATTTGCCCGTCGAGCTTGAGCATAGAGCATTATGGGCTCTTAAGGAGCTCAACATGGACCTTGACGCGGCCGAAGCAAAGAGATTCATGGACTTGCAAGAGCTGAAGGAGTTGAGGCTCAAAGCTTATCAAAACGCCGAAATCTACAAGGAGCGCACCAAGAAGTGGTATGACAAGAAGTTGGTGCCAAAGACATATGAGGCAGGTGATAAGGTTCTTCTTTTCAATTCTAGGTTGCGTTTGTTCCCAGGGAAGCTTAGATCACGATGGAGTGGACCATTTGTGGTTCATCATATCTATCCCCCTGGAGCGGTGGATCTAGTTGATGAAGGAGGGGCCATATTCAAGGTCAATGACCACCGACTCAAGAAATACTATGATAGGATGGATCCGGAGGAAGAAATAAGAGTCACTTGGGCTTTTACATCATTAGAATGAAGTTGAGGTAATCACGTCAAGCTAACGACGTTAAAGGTAGCGCTTACGGGAGGCAACCCGCTTTATTTTCCTTTCCTTTTTAAATTTTAGTTTTATTTTTAAATTTCAGGATAGGTAGGTTAGATGGGATAGAACATATTGCACTAACCAGGCATGTCTTGAGAGGTGACCATGGTGAAAACGGGTGAAAAACAGAGATCGGAGCAAAAAACAAGACTGTACCGAGGTTGTACCGACCCCTAGGGCTCGGTACCGACCCCCTGGCGGATCAAGTAAGTATGTTCAAATAATTCTCAAATTCCAGTAGGTTGTACCGAGGCCATACCGACCCCCGACAGCCTCTGTACCGACTCCTACGGAATTTTTGAAATTTTTTTTTAAAAAAAAAATAAAAAAAAAATAAAACCCTGCATGTCTTCTTCCTTACTTTCTCCCGACCCCCTCCCTGTGGAACCGAACCCTCACCGCCTCTCTCTTCCTTCTTCTCTCCGAGCCGACCACGCCTCCACCGAGCCGTGCCGGAGCCACCCACTACCGCCGGTCGAACCCCCAGCCCCTGACGCACCCACCGAGCCCTCACCCACCCTGGTTCGAACCCTGCAACCCCCACGTCAAGCCCACTTCTTTCCCTTCGCTGTTCGCGTTTCCTCACCCTTCCACCGCCCATCGAGCCACCTTTGACCCACCAGCCCCGCACCGGTCGAACCACCATCTCCTCCCGCACCCCTCGAGCCCAGACTCACTGTGGTTCGTGCCCAGTAGCCCCACACCGAACCCACTTTGTCCAAATTCGTTGTTCGACTGTTTTGTTTGTTCGGTTCGTTACACCTTTGAAATCCCGAATTTTCTTCCTCTTTCTACTCAATTTTGGTATGATTTCTTACCCTAAACTTGTTTATTTCAATTATTTTGATTGATTGGATGATTTAGGTTGAGATTGAAAACCTAGGGTTTGATTTAGGAGCGGAATTTGGGGCTTTTTTCCGAAAGCCAAATTGGTCGAAATTGATGATATGGTTGTGTTGTTGGGTTTTAGAGCTACTTTTATGTTCATAACATTGTCAAATTGTTTATGGATTGTGAGCTAATTAGATTTTAAGATTTCATTGTGATCCGTTTCAGGCTTTGATTTTGGAATTGATTTTTATGCTTTTGGTTGATTAGCTTTTTCTATTATAGCATAAAATCTATTCCCTTGCATGATTTGACATTGCAAACAAGTTATATGTCCATTGCATATTTATTTGACTTGTTTTGAACTTAAGTATGGGGTTGTTATGGTTGGTTTGTGCATATTGAGTTTTGCATTACTTATGTTACCTTTATTGAGTATATGGTCTTATGATTAGGTGATGCATTATAGTGATCTTACATGATGATTATATTGTCTATATTGTTTTTCCTATTCATATAGTTTATGTGGAGTATATGGTTATATAAATGGGTAATGCATTCTATTTGCCATGATGGTGAGTTTATATGCATTGGAGCTTATTTTATATTGTTTATATGCAATTATTTCTTTAGGTGGTATCTTTTGCGCTTGTTTATGTATATGCACTTGGTCTTGATGTGTTTATATGTTTTTAGTGCATATTATCATTTTTAATTTGCATGGTTAGATGTTAGCTTCGTTTGAGTTTCTCTGATTTCGTTTGGTTTCACTACTTTTGAAACGATTTAGTTTTCACTTGGTTTGTCTTGTCCAGGAAAATGTTTGGTCGTCAGCGTAGCAAGAGGGCTAGGGAGTCATCCACTACAGTCCCGTTGGATAATGTCATCATCTCCGACTCCCGTCTGAAGAAGGACTACAAGGAGTTCCACAAGAAGGGCAATCTGAAGGCCCGATGGTATAGCCCTGATGATGGAGAGCGCCTTGGGGTACATGATGACTTATTGGAGGCCTTCTCTTACTTAGGCGCCACTAGTCTTCTGGATCAAGTCCCCCACCACTACCCCGCTCTTACTGCAGAGTTCACGGCTACGTTAGCAAGCGATATGGCTAGCCCAGATTTTGTGGGCCCTATTACATTCCACCTGGGCAATGTTCGGCACACCTTCACGTTGCAGCAATTCAATGTATTGTTGGGATTTCCCAACCCAGTAGTGCCATATAGTCATTCCAGCTGCAAGGCCCTTGAGACCTGGACGCTGATCACTAGCACGTCTAGCTGGCCTCTCAGAGCACTTCAGGGTAAGGACATTGCAAACCCACTCTTCCGTATTATTCTACGACTTTTTGGGTGCACCATCTGGGCCAAGAAGGAATTGTCCCGGCCCACTAGAACTGAGATGGCTTGTTTGAGAGGGGTGCTATTTGAGATGCAGACACCCCTGAACTTGGGGTTTGAGTTCATTATGCATGTCTTGGCCTATAGAGCACGAACGGAAGAAATCTGGTATGGAAGCCTAGTGGTGCTGTTGGCCAGGCGCCTTGAGGTTGACTTCACCAGATACAAGGCTGTACCCACTCTGATGATTGATACTGCATATCTGATTAGTGCTAGTGTGATCAAGCGCAACAGAGACAAGCTTCTTTCAGTTTTTCATGATCACGAGGTGGAGATTACCAGGCCTACTATGGACTTGCTTTATGTCCCTAACTGGTTTGTCACTTGGGCTTCTACACCTTCACCGACTCCAGAGGATATTCTGAATGATCCTTTGAGACGACAGAGACCATCTAGATACCCCCGCCCTGAGAGCACTTTTGACTTGGTCATGCCTCCACCTAATATATTTGATGGTTTTGGATCATTTGGGCAAGGATTTCACCATGAGCACATGCAGCAGGAGCATGACACCGACTATATGGATCATGACGCTAGGCCTGGTAGCCGCCCCTTTTCTGCTGGGGCAGGCTCAAGCAGATCTGCGCCCCAACATCCTCCTAGCCTTACTGACGTCATGGATGAGCTTAGATCTCTGAGACTGGGCCAGGAGGCCCTACAACATGGGAAGGGTGCTCTTATGGAGGAGTTTACACGCTTGAATAAGAGGATGGACAAGCAGGAAACGAACCAGTATTCCTTCATGGCGTGGGCATCTTCTTTGTTTCCACAACGTCGACTCCCACCCCCACCGCCTTCTCCGTAGAGCTTATGGATGTCTTCAGCAGTTTCTGAATTTCTTTTGTGAGTTTTTGAGTTTCTTCCCCTTTACTTTGATTTTTCTTTTGACAGTGGAGACACTGTCTATTTTTAAGTATGGGGTGGGGATTCAGAAAACTTATTTGTGTCCGTTTTATGTGTTTTGGATTATGTTTATGTGTTGCATTTTACTTTATTTGAATTATGTTATGCATTCATGTTTATTTTTTTTTGCAAGAGAGTCTTTAGTCATGTTTTAGTCACTTTAGTCATGTTTTAGTCATTTTTTTGCAAGAGAGTCTTTACTTTTGTTTTGTCTTATATTGAGTTTATACCCTAACTTAGATGTCCTATGATGATAAATAATGACTGACTTGATCATGTAAATCCTATGACATGTTTGGAAGGTTTAGCCTAAGTCCTTGAAAATGTTTTTTTTTTGTGGATTGTGAACTTGTGATGAAATTGAGCACATATGATCCTAGGCTAAAGGTTGAAATCCAACAAAATTTGTCCTAGAGAGAATTTTTGCCTTATAGGGAGAACATAAAAAATCCCTTTGCTTTCTTGAGTGTATTTACTCTTCATATGCATCTCTAAATGTTGTGATAGTTATTCAAAGCCAATGCATTTATATGTTTATGTGAATGAGAATTAAATGATGGAGGCATCATTTAGGCCAATTTTATCCTCTCTTTACCTACCCTGCATTATCTCTTCTTGAAGCTAGAACATTAGCCCGAGCCTTTATTTATAAGCTCCACAAAATTATCCATAGCCGAATTGAGCTTGACCCTCATTTTGGAATTAAGACTTAGGGTTGGTTGGAAGGATGGTTTGTGGAAGGAATGAGCATGTGTTTGATTTCAAGTGAGAAGGATTTTTGAGTTTATTGAGTTATGGGTTGGTTTTATATTTTTATCTTGCTATGCATATTATGTAAAAGGATTTTTGGCTCACCCTATAAATGCACTATTTTTTTTTATTTTTATTATGTTATTTTTCGTTTACAAAAAAACGAAATTCAGAAAAAAAAAGAAGGAAAAAATTCGAAAAAAAAAAGAAGAAGTATACGTTGTGAATAAAGTGCATGAACCAAATTTACCTTATTTCCTTTATTTTTGCAAGATTCATATTGTTGAGAGGTTTATTGAGTTTGAGAGGTTATGTTCTTCATTGAGATGAGTTGGAGAGTTTGTTTGATGCATATGATTGAGAGTTATGGTTTGGTTGAGTTGTGTTGGAAATTTAGGAGTCTTGATTCCCGAATTTTATTTATAAGCACCACATAGCCAAATAATTCCATGCCCTTTATTTCTTACCAAACCCCATTACAACCCCGCCGAATGGAGTCTTCTTTGAAGTCTTCCATTGAGCGAAGTCCTCCTGATGGTTCATGTTTGCATTTACATAATTGGTTGCAAAGTGGATATACATTTAAATTGCAATGTTTATGAGTTTGTATATGGAATTGAGTTGAAAGTTGATCTTCATAGCCTAAACACATTAAGAATTGAGTGTAAACACATTATCCCTGTGAGGTTGGATTTATATTGCCTATGCTTATGGATCGCTCATATATGTGTGATGACGTTAAATTCACTTGTTTTACATTGCTGCTACTTGAGATGTTGCTTTAGACAAGGGCGAAGACTTGAAGGATGTGTTGTAGGTATTGGTTATTGCTTGGTTATTGCTTGAGGACAAGCAAGTCTAAGTATGGGGTATTTTGATGTGCATGTTTTTAGTCATATTTTTCCATGTGTTTTGTCATTAATTTGAGTCATTTTCATAAGATTTGCATTGGGTTTATTGTCTTTGGCATGTGTTTTCATATTTCATGAGAAATAGATGTCTTCACTAGCTTTTGTGTGTTTTACAAAATTTTGGAAGCTATTTTTGAAGAAATTTTCAAGAGAGAAAAGATGCAGAAGAGAATTTAGAGCGCATAGGAAAAAGAACGGAAGCAATCAAAGTTATAATGAAGGCGATAAAAACATTTTAGTGAGCCAAACCGAGCTGAAACAAGCCATACTGAGTCGACACCATCCGTCAGAGAAATCCGAGATGAACACCGTCATAACGACCCCATACCGACCCCACCTGGGTTGGTACCGAGGCTCAATTTGGAAGTGCGAAGCGAGATAAGCTTACAGTGACTCATACCGACCCTAACGGGGGTCGGTATCGAGGTCTGGCGCATCGGTATGGGCTCCAGCGGACCTGATTTTCCCGGATTTAATTATTTTTACCCTTTTACTTAGATAGACTTTAGATAAAATTCATATATTTGTTATTTCCTAATTTATTTTAGGGGCTATTAAGTATAAATAGGATTATTAAGGTTTGGAGGATCTTCTTCTTCTTTCCACCACTTTTTCAGCACTTTTAGAATTTTGAACACACGTTTAGAGAGCGTTTGTGAGCGGATTTGAGAGCTTTTTGAAGCGATTTCTTCGGCGAAAGTTGGAGAACATTTTTTGAGGCTTTTGTGACACTTTGTTGACATTATTCTCAGGTTTTAATGCAATTTAATTTTCTGATTTTTATTCATTCCATGAATTATGCAATGTCTACCATGTTTATGCGTGAGTAGTCGCCTTTTCTAGGGTTGGGGTGACCCCAACGATAGTTATGCTTGCAATTTTCATATGAATGGATGAATTGATTGGTTTTATCTATTTTATGTGCTTAAGTACTCAATGAAAATTGGGGAAATTCCCTTTTGCAATTAAATTGAAAGATTGAATTGTGAATTGGATAGTAATTAGGATTTTAAAACAAAAGTTTGATAACCTAATTAAGATTGTTAGTAAAGTTTATTAATTTGTGAATATAAATTGATTGCTTTGCCAGGGTTGATGCAAGTTGACCTATTTAATAGATAAAAACACGATTTTTACTTGATTCATTGCAATGCTTGTGTGATTATCGTTGCCGTGATCCCTATGCCCTAGAGAGTTCATAATATTGATTTTATTCCAAAAAAATTCAGCAACTTTAAAACCCCAAAAAATCTCTATATTTGTCATTTCTTCTTGCTATTCTTTTGCTCTTGGGTAACTAGAATTGAGTCACTGACTTTCTCCCTGCGGACGAACTTAACCCTACTATACTATAGCGGGGTCTTGACTATAAATTTATTTGGTCGTGAAACCCTTCATCACTGCCACCAAGAACACAGAGAAGAGGAACATGCAGGAATAGATTCTCAACACTGAAGAATTGGCCCAAGGTGTTGAAGATTCGTCCAAAGCCCTTGGTGTCCAATCCAACAGTGTTGAAACGTCAGAAACTGCTGTAACTGAACCTAATAGGTCCACGAAGTCAGATGCATCAAAAATCAATCGTACTGGTGTGACGAATAAAGGAGCTGAGACTAGCAAAAGAAAATTCAAATACTCCTCATCACACTCATTAAAGGATATCATTTCTGACCCTACATCTAGTGTTCAAACTCGTTATAAACTTAAAGATCTTTGTGCTTTTCACGCGTTTGTTTCTCTTATAGAACCAAAGAAGGTAGATGAGTTCCTTCAAGAGCCAGACTGGATCATTGCTATGCAAAGCGAGCTTAACTAATTCGAAAGGACCAAAGTCTGGACCTTGAAGCCTAGGCCAAAGCATCAATCAGTCATTGGCACACGATGGGTATTTCGAAACAAGCTAGATGGGAATGGTAAGATCGTGATAAACAAAGCAAGGCTTGTTGCTCAAGGCTACAATCAAGAGGAAGGTATTGACTACAAGGAGACCTTTGCTCCCGTAGCCAGGCTTGAAGCCATTCGCATTTTATTAGCATTTGCATCTTTTATGAGCATAAAGTTATATCAAATGGATGTCAAGTGTGCTTTTCTTAATGGTTTCATAGAGGAAGAAGTTTATGTGGCTCAACCCCCAGGTTTTGAAAGTTCAAAATTTCCTAATCATGTTTATAAACTAGACAAAACGCTTTATGGTTTGAAACAAGCCCCAAGAGCTTGGTATGAGCGCTTGTCAAAATATCTTTTAGAAAATGATTTTAAAAGAGGGTTGATCGACAAGACTCTTTTTATCAAGACCAAAGGAAAGGACATTTTGGTTATTCAAATATATGTTGATGATATATTGTTTGGTGCTACTAACACATCTTTGTGCAAGGAATTTTCTGACATCATGTGCAGTGAATGTGAGATGAGCTTGATGGGTGAACTCAACTTCTTTTTGGGATTACAAGTTCATCAATCCAAGAAAGGGATCTTTGTCAACCAAAGCAAGTACACTAAGGATCTCTTGAAGAAGTTCAAGATGGATCAATCCAAAGCAACCAAGACACCCATGAGCTCAACATTATCTCTAGATCAAGACAAGACTGGGAAGAGTGTCAATCAAAAGGAGTATCGAGGAATGATTGGATCTTTACTATATCTTACAGCTAGTAGACCTGACATCATGTTTAGTGTTTGCATGTGTGCTAGGTTTCAAGCTGATCCTAAAGAATCTCACCTCATAGTTGTAAAGAGGATCTTTCGATATCTCAATGGCACTAAGGAGCTTGACTTGTGGTACCCAAAGCAAAAAGATTTTACATTAATCGGGTATTCTGATGCAGATTTTGCAGGCTATAAGGTGGATAGAAAGAGCACGTCAGGATGTTGCCAATTCTAAGGAGCATCCTTGATCAGTTGGCATTCAAAGAAACAAAACTCAGTTGCTCTATCCACTGCTGAAGCCGAATACATAGCAGCTGGAGCATGTTGCTCCCAAATCCTTTGGATAGCTCAACAAATGAGAGATCTTGGCATCAACCTCAAAGGTATTCCCATTAAGTGTGACAATACAAGTGCCATATCAATCACAAAGAATCATGTTCAGCATTCAAGGACCAAACATATTGATGTGAGACATCATTTCATTAGGGATCATGTCGAAAAAGGTGATGTGTCCATATCCTTTATTTCTACTGATTATCAATGGGCTGACATTTTTACTAAGCCTTTTGCAGAGGACAGGTTCACCTTCATTAGACGTGAGATTGGGATGCTTAACAAGGATGCACTTTCGTAGGGGGAGCTTTCCCTTTACGAAAGATAAATTCTACTCAGTGTCAAGACCTTTGAGAATTATGTCAAGGTTTGTGAATTGATTGGTAGAGAACAGATATAGGATCATATATTTGGTTAATATCTTTTTAGATATTTGATCAAATATAGTTTTTAATGGATTTTAAACTTCTTTATATATGGCGCATATTTTATTTCTCTATCCGAGTATGTGTTTTATTTTTGGAAAAGATATTTTCGGATTTCTTCCCTCCTTTTTAAAATTGTGAGAAGAAGGTTTGAATTTTGAATTGAAATATTTTCAAAATGGCAATGTTATGATTACCTTCATTGGAACTCTAAAGTACCCGTCCCATCACCTAACCCTCTCTCCCCTTTTAATCTCTAAACCTCACTCGATTACCTCACAACGTCAGATTTACCTAAAACCTTTCCAATTCTTCTTCTTCAACCTATCAACCTGATCTGAAACCCTAGACGAATATCTCCATGGCTATCAAATCAAAGAAAACCTCATTCCCAAACGTCTTGGCACCACCCCCAAGGGACGCCAGGCCACTGCTACTTCCCCTCAACCTGAACCCACTCCACAAGCAATCGTCCCAGCTACTATCTAAAGCACCATCTCTGAGAGCACAACTACAGAAACCAAGCGTTCTCTGAAGCGCTCAGCGAAGAAACCTCTCAGTGCTAAGCAAAAAGGGAAAAAGAAAATCATTGTTGAGGAGGTGGACGAAGAGGAGGAAGAGGAGGATCTAGATACGATTTTGGAACGAGATGCCGCCAAGGAAGCCGAGGAAGAAGCTCTAAGAAAGAGAAAGGCTGAGGAAAAGGCCGAGCTGGCGAGGAAATTGGCCAAGGAGGAGGCCAAGGGAGTTCGAAAAGAGGCTGAGAAGTAGGGCTGTGCAGAAATATACGACACAGTTGACACGACACGAAATCGCAACAAAACGATACGAAAAAACACAAAACGATATTGATACAACACGATTATGTCACGAAACGGTAAAACACGACAATAATCGTGTCGTGTTCGGATCGGCATTTTCCCCTTATCAGGTATCCGACACGACACGATAATTTTTTTATTTTTTTTTTAAATATTAATATCTAGTGATAACAGAAATATTACAATTGTTTTAAAGTATCACAAAATGCTCGTTGCCCAGTTGGTAGAGTGTGCCTTCCGTCATTCCGTGTCGTGTGAACCCTGATGACCCGTGTTAGAATCCCGGTATACACTCCCTTTTACATTTGTTTTCAATTTTTTTTTCGTCACTGCTGTGTCTAGGTTATTAGGTTAATCCAAGGATACTCTTCATTCTCAGGTCTCACCCTCTCTTCCCACAAACTCGCCGCCTGCCTCGCCGTCGCCGGCTAGCCCTAGCCAGCCCACGGCTCACCATCGCCTCTCCCCTCCTCACCCTCTCGACTCCTCACCCTCTCGAGGCTCGATTCCTCTCTTGCTCACTCGCCGTCGTCACTCGTCAGATCCGGCCTCGTCCTCGATCTGACTCGAAGCTCACTTCAGATCCGACTCACCATCGCTCGTTCAGATCCGGCCTCGCCGTCGCCGGCTAGCCCTAGGCAGCCCACAACTCACCATCGCCTCTCCTCTCCTCACCCTCTCAACTTCTCAAGCTCGATTCCTCTCTTGTTTGAGTGTTTTTCTGATTGTTTGTTTCAATTGGGTGGATTTGTTTGTTTCAATTTGGTGGATTTTACAGTATGAACTAAAATTGTTTGATTTCATTTGGTGGTTTGGTATCTCACTTTTTTTTTTTAAAAAAAAAGAGTAATTGAAAGCCTAAATAGCAACACAGTAAGTGACATGTGAATTTGCCAATTTGGTTCGGCAACATTAGGGAAAAAAACAAGAAGAGGTTTTTGTACAAATCGTGTCGTGTCGTGTTATATGGGTATCCGATACGAAACCGTGTCGTGTTTTCGTTTCGGATACCCGGTACTTATCGTGTCGTGTTCGGATCGGCGTTTCCCCCCTTATCGGTTTCGTGTTTTTGTCGTGTCGTGTCGTGTCGTATCGGATACCCGGTTATGCACAGCCCTACTGAGAAGGAGGTTCCCACTGAGGAGGAACCAGAGGAGGAAGAAGAGGAGGACGACGAGACCGGAGATGACGAGGACGATGAAGGAGACGACGGTGAAGGGTCCGCTGAGGACTCGGGGTCTGAGGACGAAGAGGATGAGGAGCAAGAACATGTTCCATCTCCTTCTCCTCCTCCTCCTCCGTCTCCAAAGAAGCGGAAAGCCCCAGAAGCTAAGCCTCCATCTCCCAAGCGTACAAGGAAGGGCACTCTCAGAAGTCTTGAGGCGCCTGCCAAGAGGACTGCTGCCACACAGGCTCGCAGGAAGAATGCTGATCCACCTGCCCTCATCTAGGTAAACCAATCCTTGCCCTCTTAATGGTTTGAAAATGCTGAGATGGCTGGAAAGTGGGTAGATGAGTTTCGAACTCGTAGGATTTGTTGTTCTGATTTTTTAGATCTTGCGTTCTTTGAAGCTTTGAATCCGCCATGCATCTCTCTACTCAAACAATCCCCTACCTGGACCCTTCTCAACCTTGAAGCTGTCTATTATCTCCAACTTACCCGCCTGTTCTACATAAACATAAAATCCAAACACAATACCGATGGTTGGTCTTTGGAATCCGTCGTCAAGGGAGTTAGAATCTCTTTCAACTCCATTGACTTCGCTGATTTCCTTGGCCTACCTAGACCTTGTCCACCCTCTCCTGAAAACCCCACAAAAGAACAGTGTATTGCCTTTGCCCGATCCAAATATCTCCTACCCGAAGCATCCAACAACACCTCAAAACAGCTTACCCACTCATCCCTTACCCTAGAGGCAAAAATTATTTTCAACATCATTGTGCGTTGCCTCCTACCCCGCTTAAACTCTGGCTCTCTCCTTACCAATAATGCCATGGTCCTTTTATACCGCATCTTGAATGGTCTTGATCTTGATCTGGTCAATACTATTCTAGGATCCATGGCTCACACTCGAAAAGGCAGAAAAGGAACTCCCCTCCCCTTTGCCACCCTTTTGACCCATATCTCCAAAGCTTCTGAAATCGATTCAAAAAATGAGGAACAACAACGTCATATGTGTAAGTTCGACTCCAAGAGCTTTGAGAAGATAGGCATTACTCGGTCCCCCCAAGGGACTTGGAGTCTTGCCTCTCCCTCAAAAGCTCTTCCCACTACCTCAGGCATTTATGAACGCATGGACAACCTAGAGTTGGGCTTGGACGAAGTTCGTTTGGATATCAAGGAGCTGCACAAGGAGTTTATGGCGGAGATGAGCGGGGTGTCCAAGCTGTTGCAAGGTCTGAGGTCGCTGCTCACGGATGATGAAGCTTAAAACCCTATCCTACCCTACCCTAACCCTGAATCTGAAACATTGCTGGTTTTTGGAAACTGTTTCAAAACTTTTGGTGACTGTTTTACCTCCTCCCTTTGTTGAAAGACAAAAAGGGGGAGATGATCTGCTGTGGTTTAGACTTTGAAACTTTTTAACTGTTGTGAACCAAAGGTCTTGGAAGACCTTGTTTTGTTTTCAGTTGGATGTATTTCATGTTTTAAAATTATGATCCAACATTCGTCTAACCCATGCAGGTACTTAGTCCGATTTTTCTTATACTATATATGTTTGACTAAGTTGCAGGGATGCACATGTTTTGTCTTTCATCAAGGGGAGATTGATAACTCTCTCCCTTGATGAAAATCGGAATAAGTTTCAAAAGCTTTGACAGTCAGTTTGTGTCAAAGGTCTTAAAGCTACAACTGTGTTGATGAAACACAAAACCTGTTTTCTATGATATTATGCTCGGATATTATTTTATATTATTATATGCTTTCAGATATTATATTCTAACTTTTCAGGAAGCTTTTTGAATATTATCTCCTTCCTTAAAGCTTGAAGATGAGAAGGACACAATCGGAGATCATGGCTTTAAAGTTTCCAAGTATAGAAGATCTCGAAGATAGCCATGATCAGCCTAGCCGTTGAAGAGAAGATCCTTCTTTGGTGGCACCGATTTTTTCTCTATAAAGGAAAGGAAGAAGAGAAGACAACAACACATTCTTTGAACAGAAGGTCTCATTCGCACTCAAGCCTTCAAGTGAAATCTGTCTTCTTTGTGTGCTCTCTGCTAGTTCTTAAGAGTCTGTTATTTCATTTCAAAGCATTTGAGAGTTACTCAGTAAGCTTATAGGATATATTTCGAGAGAGTGTTATACTCTAGAGTTTTGTAACTCAGGAAGTGGACACTAGGCGATTGATTCACTAAGTGTAAGAGGATTGTACTAGATAGCTGAGAGAGGTGGGGCTCTTCTAGATTGGTCTAGGACTCCAAGGGATTGTGAGTTGACTAGATTACAATTGTATAGGAGAGAGGCTTCTCAGTGAGCTATTAGGATCCTAAGTCTTGTGAATCAATAAAAGCCGGTTGAATCCTAGGTTTGTGGAAGAACCCTAGGCGGGGACGTAGGCCAAGTTCGTGCCGAACCTCGTAAACAACTCATTGCGTCCTTTACATACTGCTTTACCATATTTCCGCATTTGCTCGAATTGTATAACTTGTTTGTGATTCAGGTTTTCAGAGAAAGGATTAAGTCTAATCTCAAAGGGTTTTGCACAAGCCTCAAAAGTCTTGAGATTATCTGCGAAAAACCGGCATACTCTATTCAACCCCCCTTCTAGATTATCTTTATATTACTTTGTTATACTTTATCAAACCTTCACGCGGGTCGAAAGGTTAGACCGACCGAGTCACAGGTTGGGATATCCCAACCCGAACTCTAACCCGCCAAAGCCAGGGTTGGCGGATTCACGAGTTGGGATATTCCAACCCGACGGGTTGCCTTATTAAAAAAAGAAAATTTTGATTTTGATTTTTTTTACTATTTGATAAAAAAAAATGATATGAGAAGATTATATATCTTCATATCACTTTATTCATCCACTTCATTTAGATGTGGAGGAAAAATGTTAGAAGATTATATATCTTCATACCTTTTTCCATCACCCACTTCATTCCAATGTGTTTTATATCTTCATGCCACTTTTTTTTATCATGCCACTTTTTTCATGTGAAGATTTTCTATATCCATACCACTTCCTTCCTCCACTGCAATTTTAAACTTCATTTCCAATGTTTTTTTTTATTACAAGGTGAAAATTTGGGGTGTTTCAACCACGCTGGTACCACAACCCAAGAGTGTCCTTGCGGACGAGAGTCTGGAACTCAAGGTCGGAATTCCAAAGGGAAGAAACATAATCCAAGGCTAGGTGAGCAAGACGATCGGCTGCCTTGTTGACCTCCTTGAAGACGTGGGAGACAGAGATCGTCTCAAAGGAACCGAGCATCCGAAATAAGCATTTCGATCTCCCAAGGCATCAACCAAGTTCCTTTGATCGCATTCACGATTGTGAGACAATCACCTTCCACGGCAAATCTTTGAATCCTCCTCTTCCGAGCTTCCACTAGCCCGAGCTGCAATGCAACTGCCTCAGCTTGTAATGCCGACACCTTCCTACATCTTTTGGCATCGAAAGCGATCAATCTTCCTTCATCATCTCTAATCAAGAAACCTGCAGAAGCGCATCCAGAAGAATTTTTAGCACCATAAAAAATGAGCTTGAAACTACCTTCTTTAGGTTTATGCCATGTAATGATGTTTCTTTGGAGAGGGTTATTCTTTGGTTTGATTGTTTTTGTGATTACGTCTTCTTCATCTGGGTTATCCTGTTTGGATTTTTTTTTCCAGTTTTTCATGTGATGATGAATTGTTTCAATCACTTCGTCTATTGTTCTTACGCATTGGTTTTCAAATATGATCTTGTTTTTCTTAGTCCAAATACTCCACCAAGAGAAGGAAAGAGTGGCTTTTTGTTAAGAGCTAAGTTGTCGGAAAAGTTAGTTGGTGACAATCTTTATACTTTTATTGCTTTTGTCGGTATTTCTAATTAGTCGCTCAATATTCTTGTCTAATGAGCCTATCATTAGAAATGTTGGGGACACTCCATCAGAAAGTGGATAGCGTCTGACTCCATAGAGTTACAAAAGACACAATCCATGGGAGTGTGTATACCTTTTTTTCTTAGTCTTCTTTTGGTTGGGAATCCATCTATAGCACCATTTTTCATAGGAAATTTATCACCTTGGGAGGACATTCAATTCTCCAAATCCCATCGAAGAGGTCTATTTCATTTCCATTGGAGTTCGTGATAAAATCTAGCGCACTAGAAGTAGTGAACCAACCATTTGGGTTTGGTTTCCAGTATAGTCTATCATCAAATTCTTGCGATGGAAGAGGGATATTAATAATTGTTTCTATAATATCTTCTGGCAACTCTTCTTGTAGCTTATCTACATTCCATGTCTTGTTTGGCCGTACGTAGTTTTCAACTTTTTCTTGGTCATCTATGCTAAGAGCCATTCGGTGGTCCTCAAGCTTTCTATCATCGATTAACCATTTGCCCTTCCAAAACTTTATCGTTTTTCCATTTCCAATATGCCAGATGAGACCTGAGAAATATTCTTTTTTTAATTCAATTAATTTATCCCATTGCCACGAGTGATTTTTCTTCTTCTTATAGTACCATATTTGGTCATCTTTTAAGTACTTTTCTCTGATTATCCTAACCCATTGATTGTGGGGTTTCGCAAAAATTTTACATAAAAGTTTCATTTGCAGGGCTTTATTCATGTCCTTTGTTTTACGGAGTTCCAATCCTCCTAGTTTTTTCGATTTTCAAATTTTGTCCCATCCTACTAATGGTTTGTAATTGGGGTCCTTGTTCCAGAAAAAACCTCTGTTTAGTTTATCCAAGTCATTGTGGAAATTTGCCAGGAGTATGAAGTTTTGCATTACATAGTTTGGCTTAGCTAGTAGGTTCGCTTTTATGAGAACCGTCCTTCCTTCATGGGACAACGAATTCGCTTTCCATTTTGTCAATTGCATTTTTGTTTTTCCTAATACGTCTTCAAAGGTTTCTTTGTTGGCCCTACCCTTTATGATAGGGATACCTAGGTATTTTTCCATAGCCACTTGATTCATTATAAGAAGAGTACTTTGGATCTGTTGTCTTTGGTTGGAAGAAACCCCTTTTGTTACTTGGAACGTAGATTTATGAAAGTTCAACTTTTTGTCCCGAAATCTGACAATATTCGTCAATTGTTTTTTTAATTGTTGCACATGATTCCTGAGTTGCTGTAGCAAAGATCATAATATCGTCTGCGAAAGATAGGAACGATATTCGAGTTTCGTTTGGGGTCATCTTAAAGCCTATTGAGTATGTTGTTTCATTATATTTTTCGTGTAGTTTTCTTGCTAGGATTTCCGCCCCTAAAATGAAAAGTTAAGGGGAAATTGGATCACCTTGCCTTAATCCTCTTTGTGGTGAAAAGGTCTCAGTGGGTTCATCATTGACTAACACAGCGAAAGAAACAGTTTGGAAGCATTCCTTAATCCAGCCCATGATTTTTTCAGAAAAACTGAATTTTTCCATGACCGCTAGTAGAAAGCTCAAGTCCACTCTATCATAGACTTTTTCCATGTCAAGTTTTATTGCTATCCATCATTTTCTACATGTCATTTTTTTGAAGGAATGAAAGATTTCGTGAGCTATAAGAACATTATCTTGAATAGCTCGATCAGCACGAATGCGCCTTGAAAAGGGTGAATGATTTTCATAAGAATCGTTTTCATTCTTTCTACAAGTATTTTTACAATCGTTTTGTAGATAGTGGAGCACAAAATAATTGGTCTATAGTTGTTCATTGTTTCTGGATTATTACATCAAAGACTCAAACTTGATCCCTTTGCATCAAAGAGGTAAATGTCTCACACTTTCATTCCGTCAAAGTGAAGTGGTGCATATATCGAGGTGTGAGAATAAAAGAGAAATTCAGGTTAACATCGGTGAATGTCATCTGCTTATACCATTCTCAGCGAGATGGGCCGAATGAAGAAGTGGGAATCACTTTTGTTTATATAATCGAGGAATAAGTGGATTGGCGACAACCACTTTTAAATATCTTCGTCATGGAGTCCTCCCTGATGATGCGAAAAAAAGGGTGGACGTTAAAAGACGAGTATCAAGATTCTTACTTAAGAATGATACATTGTATCGAAGAACATTTGATAGAATCTTCCTAAGATGCTTGTCCAAGGAGGAAGCTAAATACATTCTAGCCGAAAGTCATGCTGGAGTGTGTAGAGTGCATCAAACTGGTCCTAAATTGGCTAATCAAATCAAACGGTTAGGCTGCTATTGGACCACTATGGTGAAAGATGCTATGGACTTTGCTAAAGCTTGGCATGCTTGCCAAATTCATAGTGACTTCATACATCAACCCCCTCAAATGTTACACCCTACTACTTTGTCATGGCCATTCCACGGATGGGGTCTTGATGTCGTAGAGAGTATAAAGCCATCTTCTTCCTGAGGTCACCAATATATTTTGGCGGCTAAGGATTATT
This sequence comes from Persicaria tinctoria, assembly GCA_037127255.1. Lineage (NCBI taxonomy): Eukaryota > Viridiplantae > Streptophyta > Magnoliopsida > Caryophyllales > Polygonaceae > Persicaria > Persicaria tinctoria. The sequence goes on along the minus strand of JBANSL010000001.1, from coordinate 54,020,726 downwards.
TCTCTATATGGGCCGAAGCTATACCTTTGAAGGAGATGGGAGCTAAAGAAGTAGCCAATTTTATAAGGACTCATTTGATTTATCGATATGGAGTATCTTCAAAGATCATCTCCGATAATGCTCTTTATTTTAAGAATTAAATGTTGGTGAAGTTGAGCGGGAAATTCGGGTTTAAGCATAGCTTTTCATCTAGCAATAATCTACCATCAAATGGCCAAGCTGAAGCATTTAATAAAGTGCTATGCAAAATTCTCAAAATCGAAGAGATAATTACATAACCGAAGGCGCTATGGGCTTACTGGACTACAAGCCGAACGTCGACGGGTTGCACACCATACAACTTGGTATTTGGGTCCGAGTTCGTTCTACCACTAGAAATACAATTGCCATCTCTTAGAATAGCGGTTCAACTTACCGATCCCGAAGAGAATGTCAAAATCTGTTTGGCTGAGCTTGAAGAATTGGACGAGCTTAGGTTAGCAACACAACAAAAGCTTGAAATCTACCAGGCTCAAGCAGCTAGGGCGTTCAACAAATGGGTCAAGTTTCGCTCATTCGCTATTCTTACCATCCGACGACCAATTGTCATCAATCAAAGAGCGCAAGGAAAGTTTGAATCGAAATGGGAAGGTCCTTATGTGGTGACCAAAGTTTTTCTCAAAGGTGCATATGGACTCTCAAATACCGAAGGCGAAGTGGTATATTCATGTGTGAATGGAAAATTTGTGAAATTTTTTTTCACATGAAGTGTGAGAGTCAAAAGGTCAAGAAATACATTAAGACTTGATCTCCAACAAGGAGTACGTAGGACGTTTGAAATCAAAACATTGGTCAAATTCAGTCGCACGAAAACAAAAAAAACGGGTTCGCATATGATGGTTGGGTTATTTGGGAAACTCTTTCTAGAAGATGGGCCCAGGTAATCCGAGTGATACGACAAAAAAAAAAAAAAAAAAAAAAAAAAGAAAATAAAAAAAAGAAGAAAAATTCGGGTAAAAAAATGGCGAATGAAAAATATGGACTTAAAGATAGTCCAAAATCGAGACGTCCTGGAGCATTTGGGAAAAAAATTGGCGCCTGAAATGAACTACAAAAGGCTTGATCCCTCACAAAGAGGGTACGTAGGCAACCTAGTTAGTAAAAATGCTAGGCGCAGCCCCAAAAACAAATACAACCCCAATTTGTCCAACATATTGGAATTGTATTTTTTTTATAAAAAAAAGTAATGTCTTGCATGTCACAAGGTGACTAATGTCTCTAGTGTAATCTAGTCCTTTTGTTAAAACTTTTAAAGGGTATCGGGAATATGTCATCTTATGTACCTTGTTGACATGCTTGGTAGTGGGAGGGCCTTATGGAGCCTATTCATGTCAAATGTGTGTTTCAATATGGTGACATAGTACTGCATATATTTCAATGATTCAATAAAGGGTGATAAAAGTACTACTTCATATCATACCAAGTGAATCACGGAGATGCATGCAAGTATAGAAAGATAAAAAAAAATACATCATCGACAGTAGAAATGTCCACAAGTCAAGGTGATTATTTAATCCTAAAGATAAGTAATGGGGTGAGAAATAAGCTGAAAAATATGAAGAAAATGCAATGATATCATGAGCCAAAGCTTTGATGTCCGTCTCTTTTGACTTCAACTCCGCAAGCTTTCCTTGTCCTACTTGATCCAATTCACTTTGAAGCAATTGTATCTTGTTTTCCTCTTGGCGAATAGAATCTTGCAACACTAAACTATCTGTTGCGTGTTTAGCCTTGGTTAATTCAAGTTGGAGCTCTTTTTCCCAAACTTGCTCTTTCAAAATCAAGAGTTCGTTCTCTTCTTTGGATAGATCAAGAGACCACTGAGTTTCCAAATGGGCAAGCCGAGCTTGTTTTGATTCAAGTTCGGAAGAGGATTCAACAAGCTTACCTGAAAGGTGCTCAACATGTTGGATATCCACCTTGCTTGCAATATCGGTGACAACTCCATCGCTATCAAATAAATCTTGAACTTTCGAAGTAAACCAAGTAAGATCGATGTTGACTATCTTTGCAAGACCTTGTAGTCCTTCCAAGACTTGCAGGCTGCTCGGCCTCTCCTCCAGGAGTTCTTGAGGAGTTTTCAAAGTTGAAATAACATTTACAATATGGCTTATACCTACTGAAATAAGGCTGCTGCGGAACCAGGCAGGTTGCAGCAGTCATGACATCTCTGATGTCTCATTGGGAGTTGCTGGACAAACATTGATAGCTAAAGAGTTATTGTCATCACTGGAAGGTTGCACTTGGGGCGATCTCTCAGTCCTGACATCTCTGATGTCTCCATCAACTAGAGTTGGGGGAGTGTCTTCACTAGAGAGCCTATCAATGACATTAGGGGGATAAGCCAGAGCAATCGTGCATAAGCCAGAGCAATATCTTCTGCGCCGTTTAGCAATAGAAAAGCTTAGTTTTATAGAAGGGATGTCCTGGTAAAACCCGAGCTGGCGAGCAAATCTGTTTGGGTAATAAAGCTCTAATAGCAAAGTAGGCCCAAGATGGACATGCAATACGGCTGACGGATGGTTATTAAATGCTCAAAACACTGTTCGGACAACCCACCCATATCCACATCTTTATGATCTTCGCTAGCAATTCCTGATCCGAAACTCACAGCTCGATACGAGGCGCATTCAATTCCTCTGAATGTAAGTCTTGCTTGATAAAGGTCTTGGAGCTTGCCTAGTACTCCAGCATATCTAGCTAAATGGGGGAAACTTTCCTCAAACTCATCGTCAGGATGATAGGGATATAGGTTCGAAAAATACTCCACTAACCACCCAACGACAAAATGAAGCCCAAAATTCGGCTCAGCATTACCCGGGTGACCTGGATGGGTTGCTATCCTGCCTAATTCATGGTAAATATGCCCTAAAACAGCCGGGGCAAGGAAACTTTTCTTTCCTTGAGCCATAAGACAGGCCATCACGAACGTTTCGGGTTTAACTGATCTTGGGCCAGTTGGGAGGACAAACCTACTCAGTAAAAGAGCTAGGAAAGCTGCAAGCTCACCTTCATGCGAAACATGTAGCGAAGGTAGCTATTTTAAGTCTTCCTTTGGTTTCGGAGGAGGTGTTTGTCTATTGTGGGAGGGCAAAGGATCTTCTCCATAAGCATAAAATCTTTTCTTGCCTCGATAGAAGTATCGAATCCATTTTACAAAGACACCTAGCAATAAATAAAAAGATGGAGGCACAAAAGGTTAGAAAGTATCGAATCCATTTGTACCAAGACACCTAGAAATAAATAAAAAGATGGAGACACATGCTCAATTATATCACCAGATCATTCCTCATAAGCAAATATTTTTCAGAAAAAAAAAATAAGGCCAGACACTTCAACTTCTTAGTAGGATTTACAAGTTCGTTTCATCAAAAGCTCAGAGTTTCACTCAACCAAGATGGTTGTTTGAATAATAACGTATTAGACAAAAACGAAGTATCTTTGGGATTATAGAGATTTTTCTATAATTTTTTTCATTTTTGACATTTTCTCATAACAAAACTCAAACACAAGACACAATAACTATGACAGAATACAAACAAACACCATCCAAATATAAAGATAATAATATCCGACATCCAAACGACAGAAATAGAAATATCCAAATCAAAAGTACAGGCCCTCACAAGGCCAACACAAAATTGATCAAAGTACAACAATATCCAAGAAAAGTACAGAAAATGTCTTGACACATCAAAAGAAATCATAAAACATCTCATAAACCTCCTCCCCCACACTTAAAGATTGCATTGTCCTCAATGTAGAAACACGAAGGACAATACAACAAATGAAATAAAACAAAGTGTAAGGAAGGGAACATACGTACTCACTACTGCGATGGCGGCTGTAGGGTAGTACTGCTGAAACTGTTGGCAGAAAGTGTCAAAGCTGGTCTGAAGCCCCGAGATAGCGCGGGTCTGCTCCTCCTACCTCTAGAACATCTCATCCCGGCGCTGGCGAATGTCATGATGGTAGCGCTTGAACTCCACGCCCTGAGCCAACTGCAGCTGATGAATCTCATCCAGCTGCTGAGAAAAATGACTAGAAGAGTAAGAAGAAGGGGCATAGCTAATTTCAGTGTCGAAATCCGAAGCCCCATACCAGCTAGACTCTCTTCTCACAAATGTGGCAAGTGGGACATTCCAACCAGCAGAATCACTAGGGACCTGACCCTAGTCGTCGCCATCATTGCTATAGTCATCCTCCTCATCAGAAAGGTCAATAACTTCCAACGGTAGGTTGAAGTCAGCAATCGTTGGTTCAAGCGGAAGCTGAGCCGGTAGACGAATGATGTGGCCCCCCTACGTCCAGCATGCCAAATAAAAGGTTTCTGGTCACCCTCAAGGTGTCTCATCCTCGTCAACATCTCCAAGAAGATGCGAGACTCTTTGTCCATAGGCCCCAAATCTGTAACTCTCACTCCGCAGTGCACATCTATCAATCTAATTAGTCCTCAAAATCTGATAGTCCTGGTATCCCTCTGAGCTCCCCCTACTAGTATTTCAGCACAGGTGTCTAAGAACAATCGCAGCTAATCAGGAGTCACCTCCGACTCGGTGGTCAAACAAAACATCGCTGCCCATGCCTTCATCAAAACCTTGTTCAGCTCATTCTGCCCGAAGAAGATGTTGTTCAGCACCTTGTGGCAGAGTCTAGGTGCAGGGTGGGTGATGCTGTAATTGTAGTTCCCGCCCCCACGGATCCAAGTGGCACCAGTAGCTCCCTACCACGTCACCATCGGCGTGGGATGTTGGGATGGGAAATCAACCACAAATAAAATACCTCAATTCCCACTATGTAGATAGTGGAAGTCGTGATCGTTACACTGGAGAGAGGAAAGCACTTTCTAGAGTAGTTCCTGTGATTTAACAACACATAAAAATTAGTAGCAAAGGCGGCGATATCAATAAGAGAGGTTGATATCTAGGGGATGGTCGAGAGAATTGATGAATATCGAGTGGTTGTTTGTTTTCCAGCAGCAAAATAGAACAAAAAGCAAGGGATTTTAGGGATGTAAACAATATAAAAAGAACTTTCAAGGTCAAGGGATAACCACAACAACAACCATGCATGAACCACATAAGAATCATAGAACAAAGATCATGTTTTTATCATCAAAAGATAGCTTTCTCATACTTCACAAATAGACAATAGAGGCTTTCGCATAAAACCTATTCGTTCTACCTTTTCTTAATTAGACCCCTTTTACTTTCATCAAAGATCTCGAATTACTATTCAAATTCATAATTACATCCACTTTCGCTTCATAATCATAAACATGGAACTGTCCTCAACTTTCGCAAAGGATTTTAGCGCAAGATAGATGATGATAAACTCATAAAAACATCATAGATTCAAGCTTTAATACATGGCTATTGTTGGGCTCACCCTAACCCTAGAAGAAGGGGAACTACTCACACATATCTATAGAAAACATGCTGAAAGTTGAATAAAATATAATATGAAATTGCATAAAATCAAACCTCAAAACCAATCTCAAAACCTTCAACCACAAACTCCAAAGCTCACATTCCTCTTGATGTCCGTTTAGCCGTGTGATGGATTCCTAATTAGCCTCTAATTGGCTTTATTAAAAAGCCCATTAAGTAATAAAATCAGTCAGCAAAAACTTCTCTTGGTGCTTAGGGTATTGGCATCGAGGGTCTAGGTGTCGACGCCGAGGGTCTGTTAAAAAACAGTAGCACTGGAATTCGCTGGGTGTCCGCATCGAGGGGCCAAAGGTCGACGCTGAGGCTCTGTTGGGATAAATAAATTGTTTTATGGAAATAAATCTAAAAGGAAAAGATAAAACTAAATAGGGTAAGTCTTCATGATGTTGATAGATCTTGTCTCCTTAGATATAACTTGATGTATTTGGATAGAATCTTCCTCCTTCGGCTCCAAGGAATCCCAAGTCTACTCGGACAGGTCTTCGTCGAGAAGTTTCTGGAAACGGCTCTACTCGACCTCGACCACGGCTCGTCGACCTCGACAAGGATGGTTCGTCGACTGGACTCATCGGCTAGGTCTTGCTCGATGTGGCTCGGACTTGGCTTACGGTGCTCGTCGACCTCGAGTAGCCCTAGTCGACCTCGAGTAGGGTTGAGTCATCGACTAGGTCTCCTCGGGTGGCTCTACTCGGCAAGGCTCGGACAAGGCTCCTGGGCATCGTCGTCCTCGACAAGGCGTAGTCGAGATCGAGTAAGGTTCGTCGAGGATGGCTCTCGGTGGTCTTGGTGCATCCCGCTGACAGCGAGTTTTTTTCCGCGGCAGCGAGCGGTGCGCTGCAGCTAGTCGAGTCGCTGGCAGCGAGTGCCGCCTGGTCGTCCTCGGCTTCGTCCTCGGCTTGTCGGGTAACTTCTCTCCTCGTCAACTCCGGGTGTGGTGACTAGGCTTCGTCGATCTCGACTAGTGGTCCTCGAGATTGAGTAGGGCTCCGGAGCTGGGTTGGTCTGGCTCTCGACATTGCTCCTAGTCGTCAAGGCCTACTCGGACATGCTTTGTCTAGGTCGAGTAAGGGCTACTCGAGATCGTGTAGCCTGGGTTCTTGGCTCGATTCGACTGGTTCCATTGCTCCTTCGACCTTGGACTTCTGTAGTGGTTTTCCGAGATTTTCCGACCTTCTGTAGAATTGCTGTAAAATGCCTCGAATTCTGCGATTTAAACAGAAACTGGTGTAGATTCCATAATTTGGCAAATAAACATAAACTACATAGATTATGTACTATCTAAGCCCAAATGAATGCAATGTATACAGAAATCGATATAAAAGTTACTGTAAAACATGGCAGATTCAGTTCACAACAAACACCCCATACTTAAGCTTGCTTGTCCTCAAGCAATACTTTTTTTTGTCATTCAGGGGAAGAAATCAAACTCTCAACATCTTAGATTCATTCTTATATGTCCCTGCAATCAATTACCATCCCCGAAAAGGTACTAGTGTCTCAAATTCATGCATGTGCAAATATGTAAAAGCAACATCTACTCACAAAAGGAGGGTTATGCAAAAACATTCATAAGTGACAAAGCATTAATAATCAAGAAGACTTCAATTTAAGCTCATGAAGGAGTAGATTGGTAAAAGGCTAAAAGGTGGGCAATTTTTGGCAATGTGATGCTTGTGATCCGGGGAAATGGAGTACTTTCCAAACTGAATTTCCACATTCCTTCTTCCATTTGATTCATCACCTTTCATAATGCTTTTCTCAATAATAATGCTTTTACCTCTCTAACCTCAGCACTGCCTTCTCGCGAGTCGCAAACTTCAAATTTTACATCCTTTTATGGTTTTCAATAAAATGTGCATTTCATTGTGACTTCCCTTTATTAGGCAATTTCATGCTATATTTCTAATGAATCCAATTTTGCATCGTCGAGTTCAATATAAGCTTCCATGACATTATTTCAAAAATTTCAATGGGGGTCATTTTTCTCATTTTTGGAAAACATGCAGATAAGCACATAAATCAATAATGCATTCCAAAATAGCCATGTAGCAATTCAAAGAAATAATGCACAAATAATGACAAATATGGCAATTATGCAGAAAGTAAGCCCTTCCCCCACCCCATATTTAAACATTACAGTGTCCTCACTGTATAAAAACTAAGGTAAGGGTAAAGAAAGAAACTCACAAAACATGTGTGCAGAGCCTCAAAATTTCGAATGGAGCACCTCCTGGCCGAGTTTTAATATAGCTTGGTTCTATCCATGGACCTGAAAAGTAGAAGACATATACCCATAACAACAAAAACCAAAGAAATGTTCAAAACCAAAACAAAAACAACAAAGTCTCAAATGTCCTAAAAAGTCTATGTACATGCTCTAGATTTTATAGTCGCTAGACCGACTTTCCACTAATGCTCAAGGTGGCATCTGCAGGGCCCATATAGCTTGGGCCTCAAATAAGACTCCATTCTTGTCCATCAGCTGCAATCCTCCAGAATGGATCTTGTTCACCACGAACGGTCCCATCCGCTTCTTGTTGAATTTGTTAGGAAACCAATGATCCTTTGATTTGGAGACATAGAGCTTGTCTCCAACTTCATACTCCTTAGGCTCATCATTGGATATCCTGCACAATCGCACATACCAAGGCATACCTCTCCCATGTATAGATAAATCTTTAATGGAAATAGGAGAAGAAAGATCCATACCTTGACTTACCTTCGCAGAGACGGAATCGGGGACCACTGTATTTGGTCGATCTCGACAAGACTGCAGGTTCTGGTGGTGGTCCGGTCGAAGATTCAGATGTCGATGAAGGACAGGTCTTGTCGATCTCGACAAGCCTGGTCGACCTCGAGTAGGACTCCGCTCCTGGTGGTTTGCTCATCGACGAAGGCGGATTTGGTTGGGCCGAGTGGTGGTCGACCTTGACAAGACTAGTCGAGATCGACGAGGGCTCTCCTCCTGGTTGCTGCGGCGTCGAAGAAGAAAGGTCTTGTGGCACCGGGTGGTGGTCGATCTCGACAAGGCTGGTCGAGATCGACGAGGCTCCTGGCTCCGGTGTTGTCATGGTTGAGGAAGGCGAAGTCGGGTTGGCCGAGTGGTGGTCGACCTCGACAAGGGTGGTCGAGATCGACGAGCCTGGCTTGTCTTGTTCGCTGCTCGACGATGCTGGTGCCGGTGGAGTCTCCTTGGTCTGGTCGAGATCGACTAGGGTTCTACTCGATGTCGAGGAGCCCTGGTCGATCTTGACCCCATACTTACTCCATGTCAAGGCATCCGAAAAATAATTAATCCACAACGACTTACCTTGGTCTGTGTCGATTGGATTCTCTGTGTTCTCCTTAAGGATTGCCATGATCTCCTCCACCTGGGCCTCCATGTCCCTCTTTTCTATCTCCTCAGGGGTCATATTTCTGACCTTGGGTTCCCCGCAGGTGATATAGCCAGCTGAGATAGATTTGACCTCTTCCATTAGACCTGTATGCCTTTCAGTTTTATTAAAGGAATACTCAATTACCTCATCGCTGATGTTGAAGGTGAGCACTCCTTTCCTAACGCTTATGTTGGCATCCACCGTCGCCAAGAATGGTCTTCCTAAGATAATTGGACAAGCAGGATCTTCATGCATATCAACAACTAAGAAATCAGCAAGGACAAAGAATTTACCTACTTGTACTGGGACGTTGTCCACCATGCCTGTTGGAATGACCACTGTGTTGTTGGCCATGTAAAGTCTAGCATCCACAGGCTCCAGGGCACCTATCTTAATCTTGGACCAAATCGTTAAAGGCATTATACTCACACTAGCTCCAAGATCACATAGGGCATTAATTTTGTATGGACCAAATCCAATAGTTATAGCAAACTTACCTGGATCCGGCCTCTTCTCCAATATGTCCAGATGGCTGTACTCCTCTGTGATTTCCGCCATCGATCGCTTTTTGCTCAGAATCTCCTTCAGGAACTTGACATAGGATGGCATTTCATTGAGAGCTTCTGTAAAGGGGATGGTGACGTTGAGCTTCTGAAGCATCTTGATGAAGCGCTGAAATTTCTTTTCTGCCGGGTCCTTTAGAGATTTTGTGGGGAAAGGCAGCTTCTTTTTCTGCGTCGGAGCCAGAACAGACGTCGGAGGTGCTGCAGGCTGCTCTATGTCGACTAGAGGCTCCTCGACATCGACAAGGCCTTTGTCGACATCGACTAGATTGGGCCTAGTCGAGTTGCTCTGCGGTGCAGACGAGGATTCTAGAAGCTTCTCCTCGAGGTCGACGAGGGACTTGTCGAGGTCGTCCACTGCTTTGTCGAGGTCGACTTGCTGTTCCTCGTTGTTCTGCTGCTTTCGGACCTCTGGCTCTTGCAGTTGATGGCCGCTTCTAAGTTTTATAGCAGCGATGTGTCCAGTCTTTCCCTTAGGATTTGGTTCTGAAGATGCAGGGAGCGTCCCTGACTGTCTGGGGATTCCTGCTGCTAGCTGACCAATCTGTGTATCAACTAATTTCCGCCAGATATCAATTTCCCCAAGCCTAGAGTTGACACCTTGCATATGAGTATAGACGGAGTTGAAAGATTGCCTAGTTTCTGAGTGGTTTCTCCGTATTTCCTCCAGGACTGTCTGTATATCATCCTTTTTCTACTCCCTTTCCGGATGTCCTGGAGCTCTGTAGGGCGGGGGGTTCCTAGGGACACCTTGGTTCCATTGTGGTTGCTGAAACCTTTGGTCCCCCATGTAGCGACTGGGACTCCCTGCGTAAGCTACATCCTCATGATGCTCTGCCATCCTGACTTGTTCTGCGTGTGGGCACTCAGGAGTGGTGTGCCTTTGCGATCCGCATTCTATGCAAGGCTGGTTGACAGAGAGATACTTTACTTGCTTGATGAGCTTCTTATTCTTGTCTCTGTAGTACTGCTCCCTTACATCAGGATCAATCTCCTTAGATGGCTCATAGAGGGGCATGGATGGTGCTGGCCTGGCGTATGGGTTCTCTTCATAGTTGCAGTAGACCCATACTTGTTTTCGTAGTTGGTGAGCTTCTCTAGCTCACCCCATGCGTCACTTGGCGGCATTGTCAGATACTCATAGTGAGTATAGTGGTTGATCCTGTCCTTTGTGACTTGATCAAGAGAGTTGAAGAAGATCTCCTGAATGACGTAGGGTGGCTGTCCATGAGTAGGGCAAGATCGCAGAAGTTCCTTGTAGCGCTCCCATGCCTTTGCCAGCGGTTCCCCTTGCTTCTGTTTGAAGGCAGTGATTCTCTGGCGGAGATGTGCTGTTTTGCCGGGTGGGAAGAATTTGTTCAGAAACTCTTGCTCTACTTGGGCCCAGGTTGTGAGTGATCTTGCTTTCAGACCTTCAAGCCATTTCAGTGCAGGCCCAGCGAGAGACCAGCGAAAAGATTTCATCTTGGCATATTCCAGAGTTGTACCTTCAGCAATAGTACGACACATGTCAGAAAAGTTTGTAATATGTTCAAGAGGACACTCATTAAATCTACCATAAAAGGCATTATTTTTAAGTTCTATAAGAAATTGAGTGCGAATTTCAAAAGAGTTATCAGGGATTAGAATCGCCGATTCAGGCACGACGAGAGTTGGATGCATGTAGTCTTCTGCCGTGGTTGGATATTGGGCAAGCTCAGCCTGTGCTTGTTCCCTTGCTGCTCTCTCAGCGGCGATAGCAGCATCCTTAGCGGCGATAGCAGTATCCTTTGTGGCCAATTCCCTGGTAAGCCTAGCGACCAGCTGTTCCTGTGTCTCCGCAGCTGCCATGGCTCTTTGTAGTTTAGCTCGGATGTGAAATAGGCATTCCGGTTCGTCTAAGGCGTCAAACTCAGGTGTTTGTCCAGAACGGCGCATACACCTGAAAAGTAACTCAAAGAAACAGTGAGAACTGACTACCTAAGGCGCGAATGATTGCTTCCCCGGCAACGACGCCAATTTGTTGTTTGCAGGAGGATGGTCAAGTATGAAATAAATATGAAATATAGTTCAGATTGACTTCCCTGTCTCAGCAAATAAATGCAAGACTTCCTCCCGTTGTAATAAGAGAAAAGTCAGGATCGAATCCACGAGGAAGCACGTCAGCAGTTCTTAGGTAGCTGTAGATTCTCACAGACAAAGCAGCAGAAAGACAAAAACACAACAAGAAACAGAAATAAAAGCAGAAAATAACAAACAAAAGCAAAGCAACTAAGCCAAACAGGAAAGATAAAGCAAAGCAACAAATAAAACGAGGACACAGAAGCTACTCGATCTCGACTACCACTACTCGAGATCGACTAGAGCATGCAAAGACAGAAACTTGAAAATCGATGACAGAAAACAGAAAACCAACTCGACCTAGACTGGCCGTACTCGAGATCGACAAGGCACTACTCTGTATCGACAAGAATTGACAGAAAATAAAAATTGCAAATTCGAATGCAGAATTCAGAATTTGGACAGAAATAAATCAATATGCTAAAAGACTTCCAAAGCCAGGGTTTCAACACCACAACGATAACCATGCAAGGTAACACATAAAGGCATAAAAGATCATGCTTTCCATCAAATAACTTTCGTCATTAACAAATAGGCATATAGAGGATCTCGCATAAACCCTAATTGTTACTAACCCTTTTTCACATAATTAATCCAAGTTGCATTAAGATCACTTTCGCTTCAATAACACAAACAAGGATCACCTTCAACTCTCGCAAAAGAATCATGCTCATAGGGATAGAAGATGAATTTCAGAAAAAGATCTGAACTTTATCGCATCGCCTCACATGGCCACCGTCGGGCTCACCCCAGCCCCAGAAGTGGGTGGACTACTCACGCCTCATCGCAATTGCAGACATTGATGTATAAAAAGAAACTTGCATTAACTAAATTCAAAGCCTTTTACAATCCTGGCAATCAACTTTCGCAGAAAGCCAAAACCCTAAAAACCTTAGAACTCCTAAACTTCACTGTGGAACTGGGTAATTGTCTCTGAAATTGAATTGTGATCTCCGAATTGGAATTGTGATATGGAATTCTTAAAACTGAGCCCCCTAGGGCCTTATTTATAGCCTTCATTCCCTAGCTATTCTAGGAAAGAAGATATCTATCCCTATCTAAAATTATATCTAAATTGCTAAAAGATAAACAAATTGTTTTATGGAAATAAATCTAAAAGGAAAAGATAAAACTAAATAGGGTAAGTCTTCATGATGTTGATAGATCTTGTCTCCTTAGATATAACTTGATGTATTTGGATAGAATCTTCCTCCTTCGGCTCCAAGGAATCCCAAGTCTACTCGGACAGGTCTTCGTCGAGAAGTTTCTGGAAACGGCTCTACTCGACCTCGACCACGGCTCGTCGACCTCGACAAGGATGGTTCGCCGATTGGACTCCTCGGCTAGGTCTTGCTCGATGTGGCTCGGACTTGGCTTACGGTGCTCGTCGACCTCGAGTAGCCCTAGTCGACCTCGAGTAGGGTTGAGTCATCGACTAGGTCTCCTCGGGTGGCTCTACTCGGCAAGGCTCGGACAAGGCGTAGTCGAGATCGAGTAAGGTTCGTCGAGGATGGCTCTCGGTGGTCTTGGTGCATCCCGCTGGCAGCGAGTTTTTTTCCGCGGCAACGAGCAGTCCGCTGCAGCGAGTCGAGTCGCTGGCAGCGAGTGCCGCCTCGTCGTCCTCGACTTCGTCCTCGACTTGTCGGGTAACTTCTCTCCTCGTCGACTCCGGGTGTGGTGACTAGGCTTCGTCGATCTCGACTAGTGGTCCCCGAGATCGAGTAGGGCTCCGGAGCTAGGTTGGTCTGGCTCTCGACATTGCTCCTAGTCGACAAGGCCTGCTCGGACATGCTTTGTCTAGGTCGAGCAAGGGCTACTCGAGATCGAGTAGCCTGGGTTCTTGGCTCGATTCGACTAGTTCCGTTGCTCTTTCGACCTTGGACTTCTGTAGTGGTTTTCCGAGCTTTTCCGACCTTCTGTAGAATTGCTGTAAAATGCCTCGAATTCTGCGATTTAAATAGAAACTGGTGTAGATTCCATAATTTGGCAAATAAACATAAACTACATAGATTCTGTACTATCTAAGCCCAAATGAATGCAATGTATACAGAAATCGATATAAAAGTTAATGTAAAACATGGCAGATTCAGTTCACAACACGGAGACACAGGAACAGCTGATCGCTAGGCTTACAAGGGAATTAGCCGCTAAGGATGCTGCTATCGCCGCTGAGAAAGCAGCAAGGGAACAAGCACAGGCTGAGCTTGCCCAATATCCAACCACAGCAGAGGACTACATGCACCCAACTCTCGTCGTGCCTGAATCGGCGATTCTTATCCCTGATAAGTCTTTTGAAATTCGCACTCAATTTCTTATAGAGCTGAAAAATAATGCCTTCTATGGTAGATTTAATGAGTGTCCTCTTTAACATATTACAAACTTTTCTGACATGTGCCGTACTCCTGCTGTAGGTACAACCTTGGAATATGTCAAGATGAAATCTTTTCGCTGGCCTCTCGTTGGGCCTGCACTGAAATGGCTGGAAGGGCTGAAAGCAAGATCACTCACAACCTGGGCCCAAGTAGAGCAAGAGTTTCTGAACAAATTCTTCCCACCTGCCAAAACAGCACATCTCCGCCAGAGAATCACCGCCTTCAAACAGAAGCAAGGGGAACCATTGGCAAAGGCATGAGAGCGCTACAAGGAACTTCTGCGATCTTGCCCTACTCATGGACATCCACCCTATGTCATTCAGGAGATCTTCTTCAACTCTCTTGATCAAGTCACTAAGGACATAATCAACCATTATACTCGCTATGAGTATCTGACAATGCCGCCAAGTGACGCATGGGGTGTGCTAGAGAAGCTCACTAACTACGACAACAAGTATGGGTCTACTGCAACCTATGAAGAGAACCCATACGCCAGGCCAGCACCATCCATGCCCCTCTATGAGCCACCTAAGGAGATTGATCCTGATGTTAGGGAGCAGTACTACAGAGACCAGAATAAGAAGCTCATCAAGCAAGTAAAGTATCTCTCTATTAACCAGCCTTGTATTGAATACGGATCGCAAAGGCACACCACTCCTGAGTGCCCACACGCAGAGCAAGTCAGGATGGCAGAGCACCATGAGGATGCAGCTTACGCAGAGGGTCCCAGTCGCTACATGGGGGACCAAAGGTTTCAGCAGCCACAATGGAACCAAGGTGTCCCTAGGAATCCCCCGCCCTACAGAGCTCCAGGACATCCGGAAAGGGATTAGAAAAAGGATGATATACAGACAGGGTGTCAACTCCGTCTATACTTAGATGCAAGGTGTCAACTCTAGGCTTGGGGAAATTGATATCTGGCGAAAATCAGTTGATACACAGATTGGTCAGCTGGTAGCAGGAATTCCCAGACAGTCAGGTGCGCTCCCTGGATCTTCATAACCAAATCCGAAGGGAAAGACTGGACACATTGCCGCTGTAAAACTCAGAAGCGGCCATCAGTTGCAAGAGCCAGAGGTCGGAAAGCAGTAGAACGACGAGGAACAGCAAGTCGATCTCGACAAAGCAGTGGTCGATCTCAAGGAGGGCCTCGTCGATCTCGAGGAGAACCTGCAAAAATCTTCGTCTGCACCACACATCAACTCGACTGAGCCCAACCTGGTCGATGTCGACAAAACTGTAGTCGATGTCGAGGAGCCTCTGGTCGACATAGAGCAGCCTGCAACACCTCCGACGTCTGTTCTGGCTCCGAATCAGAAAAAGAAGCTGCCTTTCCCCACAAAATCTCTAAAGGACCCGACAGAAAAGAAATTTCAGCGCTTCATCAAGATGCTTCAGAAACTCAACGTCACCATCCCCTTCACATAAGCTCTCAATGAATTGCCATCTTATGTGAAGTTCCTAAAGGAGATTCTGAGCAAAAAGCGATCAATGGCTGAAATTACAGAGGAGTGCAGCCACTTGGACATATTGGAGAAGAGGCCAGATCCAGGTAAGTTTGCCATAACTATTGGATTTGGTCCATACAAAATTAATGCCCTATGTGATCTTGGAGCTAGTGTGAGTATAATGCCTTTAACGATTTTGTCCAAGATTAAGATAGGTGCCCTGGAGCCTGTGGATGCTAGACTTTACATGGCCAACAACACTGTAGTCATTCCAACAGGCATGGTGGATAATGTGCCAGTACAAGTAGGTAAATTCTTTGTCCCTGCTGATTTTCTAGTTGTTGATATGCAAGAAGATCCTGCTTGTCCAATTATTTTAGGAAGACCATTCTTGGCGACGGTGGATGCCAACATAAGCGTAAGGAAAGGAGTGCTCACCTTCAACATCAGCGATGAAGTAATTGAGTATTCCTTTAATAAAACTGAAAGGCATACAGGTCCAATGGAAGAGGTCAAATCTATCTCAGCTGGCTACATCACCTGCGGGGAACCCAAGGTCAGAAATATGACCCCTGAGGAGATAGAAAAGAGGGACATGGAGGCTCAGGTGGAGGAGATCATGGCAATCCTCAAGGAGAACACAGAGAATCCAATCGACACAGACCAAGGTAAGTCGTTGTGGATTAATTATTTTTCGGATGCCTTGACATGAGCTAAGTTTGGGGTCAAGATCGACCGGACCCTAGCCGATCTCGACCAAACCAAGGAGCCTCCACCAGCACCAGCATCATCGAGCAGCAAACCAGACAAACCAGGCTCGTCGATCTCGACCACCCTTGTCGAGGTCGACCACCACTCGGCCAACCCGACTTCGCCTTCCTCGACGCTGAAGACTCCAGCACCAGAGCCCTTGTCGATCTCGAGTACGCTACTCGATGTTGACCAACTTCAGCATCCTCGGGCACCGTCTTCCTCGACACGGACTCCACCAGACGGAGCATCCTCGTCGATCTCGACTAAGCTTGTCGAGATCGACCACCACTCGGGGAGCCCAGACCCTGCTTCCTCGACGCTGAGACCACTAGACGGACTAGCCTCGTCGATCTCGACAAGCCTTGTCGAGATCGACCACCACCCGGCGCCACCAGATCCGCCTTCCTCGATGAGCAAGCCACCCGGAGCAGAATCGTTGTCGATGTCGAGTAGTCTACTCGAGGTCGACGATCCATCGTCTTCATCGACTTCTGAATCTGAGAGCAGGACACCACCAGAACCTGCAGACTCATCGAGATCGACTAGTTCTAGTCGAGATCGACCAAACACAGTGGTCCCCGATTCTGTCTCTGCGAAGGTAAGTCAATGTATGGATCTTTCTTCTCCTATTTCCATTAAAGATTTATCTATACATGGGAGAGGTCTGCCTTGGTATGTGCGATTATGTAGGATATCCAATGATGAGCCTAAGGAGTATGAAGTTGGAGACAAGCTCTACGTCTCTAAATCAAAGGATCATTGGTTTCCCAATAAATTCAAGAAGAAGCGGATGGGACCTTTCGTGGTGAACAAGATCCATTATGGAGGATTACAGCTGATGAACAAGAATGGAGTATTATTTGAGGCCCAACCTACATGGGCCCTGCCAATGCCACCTTGAGCTAAATGGAAAAGTCGGCCTAGAGACTATAAAATCTAGAGCATGTACATAGACTTTTTAGGACATTTGAGACTTTGTTTTTGTTTTTAGTTTTGAACATTTCTTTGGTTTTGGTTGTTTCTATTATGGGTATATGTCTGCCATAATTTTCAGGTCCATGGATAGAACCAAGCTATATACAAACTCGGCCTAGGAGGTGCTCCAGTCGAAAATATGAGGCTCTGCACATCTGTCTTGTGAGTTTCTTTCTTTACCCTTGTTTTTATACAGTGAGGACACTGTAATGTTTAAGTATGGGGTGGGGGAAGGGCTTACTTCATGCATATTGATTATATTTGACATTATTTGTGCATTATTTCTTTGAATTGCTACATGGCTATTTTGGAATTCTTTATTGATTTATGTGCTTATATGCATGTTTTCCAAAATTTGAGAAAAAATGACCCCCATTTGAAGAAAAAATGACCCCCATTTGAAATTTTTGAATAATGTCATGGAAGCTTATATTGAACTCGACGATGCAAAATTGGATTCATTAGAGATATAGCATGAAATTGCCTAGTAAAGGGAAGTCACAATGAAGTGCATTATTTTTTGAAAACCATGAAAGGAGGTAAAATTTGAAGTTGCTTTTGACATATTGCATGATAAGAGGATGGAGGACTTTATATTTCCATATAATGCTCATATTGTTTATAATTCCTAGCCTTACCTATGCTTATGCATTACACAAAAGCCATATTATGCCTTATTTCCTATGTTGCTCCACATGATCAAAATATTTCCATTCTTTACCCTATCCGGGGATTATGTTGAGAATGATGATTACATTATGGAGATGTTATATGGTGTTTGTGTTGTTATTATCATTATTGGAGTTTGGAAGGAAATTGTTTGAAATATATGGAAAATTTAATGAGTGAAAGAAAATCCAATCACCTCAGGAGATAAAGGTAGATTGACCCTGCTCTCTGAGATAATAGTTTGGAGAGATGGGACACATTGTGAGGAGTCCAAAGCACTAAGTATCCGGGGCCATTCATGACACCCATGTTTGCGACTCGCGAGAAGGCAGTGCTGAGGTTAGAAAGGTAAAAGCATTATTATGAATAAAAGCAATATGAAAGGTGACGAATCAAATGGAGAAGGAATGTGGAAATTCAGTTTGGAAATACTCCATTTCCCCGGATCAAAAGCACCACATTGCCAAAAATTGCCCACCTTTTGCCTTTTACCAATCTACTCCTTATTTGAGCTTAAATTAAAGTCTTCTTGATTATCAATGCTTTGTCACGAATGAATTATGTTTTGGATAAACCTCCTTTTATGAGTAGATGTTGCTTTTACATATTTGCACATGCATGAATCTGTGACACGAGTACCTTTTCAATGATGGTAATTGACTGCAGGGTTACGTGAGAATGAATCTGATATGTTGAGAGTTTTGAATTCTTCCCCTGAATGACAATTAAAAGTATTGCTTGAGGACAAGCAAGCTTAAGTATGGGGTACTTTTATATCGATTTCTGCATACATTTCATGCATTTGGGCTAAGATAGTACATAACCTATGTAGTTTATGTTTATTTGCCAAATTATGGAATCTACACCAGTTTCTGTTTAAATCGCTGAATTCGAGGCATTTTACAGCAATTCTACAGAAGGTCAGAAAAGCTCGGAAAACGGCTACAGGAGTCCAAGGTCAAAGAAGCAGCGGAACCAGTCGAATCGAGCCGAGGAACCAGACTACTCGATCTCGAGTAGACCTTACTCGATCTCGATGAGCATGTTCGAGCACAGCCTTGTCGACTAGGAGCAACGTCGAGAACTAGACAACCCAGCTCCGGAAGTCTACTCAATCTCGACAAGCCCTAGTCGAGATCGACGAAGCCCAGCGCCACACCCGGAGTCGACAAGGACAGAAGCTGACCGAGAAGCCGAGGACGAGAAGCCGAGCACACCTCTACTCGATCTCGACAAAGCCTTGTCGAGATCGACAAGCCCCACAGCACCAGTCCGAGTCCATGCCGAGGAGAAGCCTGCTCGACCAGACGTTCACCACTCTACTCGATCTCGACAAACCCTGGTGGAGATCGACGAGCCCTTGAGTCCAGATCCGAGCTTGCCGAGTAGAGCCACCCGAGGAGACCTAGTCGATGACCCATTCCTACTCGACATCGACAAGAGGTACTCGAGGTCGACAAGCACCAGGAGCCAAGACCGAGCCACATCGAGCAGAGCTAGCCGTGAAGTCCAGTCGACGATGAACCCTACTCGATGTCGACGAGCCCTTGTCGAGGTCGAGTAGCCCAGTTTCCAGAAACGCGTCGACGAAGTGCTGTCCGAGTAGAGTTGGGATTCCTTGGGGCCGAAGGAGGAAGATTCTATCCAAATCCATCAAGTTCTATCTATGGAAGACGCAATCTATCAAGACATGAAGACTTATCTATTTAGATTTATCTTTTCCTTTTAAGATTTATTTCCATTAAGTATTTTATTTATCTTTTAGCAAAGTAGATATAATTTAAGATATAGATAGGAGATTCTATCCTTGGTTAGCAAGGACTAGAAGTCTATAAATAAAGCCCATGGGGCTGGTTTTTCATTCATTCCAATTCACACACAATTCAATTTCAGAGACAATTAGTTAGTTACATAAAGAGAGGTTGTAAGTTGGAGTTTATTTTATGAAATTTAGTTCTTTTCATCAATCAATGTCTGTTATTGCGATGAGGCGTGAGTAGTCCACCCACTTCTGGGGCTGGGGTGAGCCCAACGGTGGCCATGTGAGGCGATGCGATAAAGGTCAGATCTTTTGTGCAATTCATCTTCTATCCCTATGAGCATGATTCTTTTGTGAGAGTCGAAATTGATCCTTGTTTGTATTATTGAAGCGAAAGTGATCTTAATGCAACTTGGATTAATTATGTGAAAAGGGTTAGTAACAATTAGGGTTTATGCGAAAGCCTCTATTTGCCTATTTGTTAATGAAGAAAGTTATTTGATGGAAAGCATGATCTTTTATGCCTTTGTATGTTACTTTGCATGGTTATCGTTGTGGTGTTGATACCCTGGTCTTGGAAGTCTTTTAATATATTGAATTTATTTCCGTCAAAATTCTGAGTTTTGTTCGAAATCTGCAATTTATATTTTCTGCATTCTTGTCGACATAGAGTAGAGCCTTGTCGAGATCGAGTAGCTGTGGTCGAGATCGAGTAGGGACTGGTCTTAGTCGAGTTGAGTTTTCTTCTGTTTTTGTCGATTTATGAAGTTTCTGTCTTTACTTGCCCTTGTCGATCTCGAGTTGACTTGGTCGAGATCGAGTTGCCCTTGCCGGGTTTGCCTGTCTGCTGTGATTTCTGAGTTTCAGTTGTCGACTGCTGTGGTCGATCTCGAGTAGTTGTTGGTCGAGATCGACGAGCCTTTGCTTTGCTTTTATTTGCTGCTTTGCTTTGTCTTTTCTGTCTCCGTTTAGTTCTTTGCTTTTGTTTGTTATTTTCTGCTTTTGTTTCTGTCATTTCTGTCTTTCTGTTGCTTGTCTGTGAGATCTGTTGCTACCTAAGAACTGCTGACGTGCTTCCTCGTGGATTCGATCCTGACTATTCTCTTACTACAACGGGAGGAAGTCTTTTAATCATTTGCTGAGACAGAGAAGTCAGTATGAACTTTATTTTATATTTATTTCATACTTGACCATCCTTCTGCAACAACAAATTGGCGCCGTTGCCGAGGAAGCTATCAATCGCGCCTTAGGTAGTCAGTTCTCACTGTTTCTTTGAGTTACTTTTCAGGTGTATGCGCCGTTCTGGTCAAACACCTGAGTTTGACGCCTTAGACGAACCGGAACGCCTATTTCACATCAGAGCTAAACTACAAAGAGCCATGGCAGCTGCGGAGATACAGGAACAGCTGATCTCTAGGCTTACAAGGGAATTAGCCGCTAAGGATGCTGCTATCGCCGCTGAGAAAGCAGCAAGGGAACAAGCACAGGCTGAGCTTGCCCAATATCCAACCACGGCAGAGGACTACATGCACCCAACTCTCGTCGTGCCTGAATTGGCGATTCTTATCCCTGATAACTCTTTTGAAATTCGCACTCAATTTCTTATAGAGCTGAAAAATAATGCCTTCTATGGTAGATTTAATGAGTGTCCTCTTGAACATATTACAAACTTTTCTGACATGTGCCGTACTCTTGCTGAAGGTACAACCTTGGAATATGTCAAGATGAAATCTTTTCGCTGGTCTCTCGCTGGGCCTGCACTGAAATGGCTGGAAGGGCTGAAAGCAAGATCACTCACAACCTGGGCCCAAGTAGAGCAAGAGTTTCTGAACAAATTCTTCCCACCTGCCAAAACAGCACATCTCCGCCAGAGAATCACCGCCTTCACGCTCAAAACTCAATCTTCAAAGACTTAGCTACAATAGTCTTGCACCAGTGTTCTAATTCTCCACCGATGGTGACTCTACACACAACAAAAATCATGAGGTCTTTCAATTGGGTTGTTATGGGGCCAAGGTAAAACATATAAGGTTTGGAACAATTTAGGTCATGTGGTGCTTATAATCTAGGATCTAAGGAAACTACCAAATCATAAAACCACTCATAAACTCCTCATACTATATCTCTATAATGCCAAACAACACCAATCTTAAGCATAAAACTTTCCAAACCATACTCAACTCATTCCTTTATTCTTTATTCTTTTTTTTTCTTTTTCTTTTTTTTTTCTCATTCATGCTATATCAAATGATTTTCCTTGACTTTTGCCCCTAAGTGAATTTTATCCTCCTTAGGTCCCAAGTAATGAATATGCTAGCAAGAATCAAACATCTTATAAATACACCTCAATCATACAATCCACCACTAAAAACCATCATCCACCATATAGATATTCACCAACTATTCCTAAATTCCCGGATGGGGTCAGGCTATCATTGAATATGGAAAAATCTTGTGGAGCTACAAAAGAATAGGCAATTAGGCTCAAACTGGCTTCAAGCAGAGGATAATATGTAAGGTGGGAATATAGTCAAATAGGGCTAACAAAGCTGCCTCAATCAAGTTTAAGTCATGTGCAGAAATCATAGTATGCAGCCTTGAAAAAGATATCTAAATGCAAGCCAAAGAGGAAGCAATATGAAGCGAGTACACTCAACAAGCAAGAGGACTAAATAAAATGCAGTCCTGAATACAGTGAGGAAAGAGAACATTTCAGTCCTGTCAGAGGCCGTGGGGTGGCCTGCGAAATTCAGCACTTCAACGCCTTTTCTCCTTGCGGTGTTAGCTTCCTACAACCGAACATGCCCAAAACTAGTCTGATAAAACAAAAGACACAGAGAAAAACATAAAACTTACCTTGGGTTTCCTCCCAAGTACCACCTTTGTTTACTGTCATTGGCTCGACACTTTATTCATCCACTCATTCAAAACTCAAGCAGACATCGTCAGCGCCCTCAAAAGCAAATTAAACACTCGTGCCCAACCGATATTTGAATGCACACTGAAGATGAAACAATTGGTAATTAAAAATATAGCAATTAGAACCATTACCAACTTACCCTTCATTCGAGCTTGATTCTCCCTCGAGGGTATGTAGGACCACCAACAGAGTTCTGCTGGTGGTTTGTTGAAGTAGTGGTCCATGGATCGACATATTCACCAAAATCTCCCAATTTGCAAAAAATACAAGTTTCTTGTTCGGGAACCACATAAATTGGTTCCAGACTTCGCTCCTTGATAGGCGGGTTGGGGATGATCTCTATGAATGGAGGGAGCATCGAAACATACTCAATCTCTAGGGACGTCTCCTTAGATTTCGTGTCGCTAACCGCTAGATGCTCTTCTTCATTATCAGAGAATTCATCATTGCTGGCATCTTGGCTTTCATCAATTTGAGGAATAGAACATTGTTGAACTGCCAACTCCTTCAATGTTTGAGAGAGTCGGATAATTGCTTCCCCATTTTGATTCACTATCTCACGTAATTGCCCTATTTGCTCCATCAAGACAATGGTTGAATCCTCCATGGACGAGTCGGAGTACTTCATTGGTTGAAACGTCGAAGTGTAGGATTCTTCCTCCGCCGATTGGTCACCCATGTAGCAGAGAAGATCCCATAATCCCGACAATCCTAAACCAGCAAAGCTTCCACTGTTTATGGACCTGGCAAGTTCTCGGGTCTCAGGAGCCATGCCCTCAAAAACGCAAAGCACCACATCTCGTAAACTATCTCGGAAACCCCGTGAATAACGGATGTCAAATAAATTTTGCACTCTTGTGAGGTAATTGTGACAATACTCTCCCTGAAACTGCCATAACTTCAACATCTAGAAATATTAGCAATAAGGTGTCGTGAATCGTAAGATAGGTCCACGACGGGGTTAGATGTAAATATATACAAAAGTTAGCGATAAAAAAAAACACAAGAAATTGATAAGGATTCCCCGGCAACGGCGCCAAATTTGACAAGAGAAAAACCTGTCGTTGTTCTTGCCAAAGAATACTCAAACTCACAACTAGTATAGTATGTAAGCAAGAGATCGATCCACAGGGAAATCTATTCAATTCCAGTGTCAACTCTAATCGCTAATAGAGAATATGGGGGGTTTTTGGTGTGAAAAAGGTCCGCCTTTTATCAAAGCGGAAGCAAGCAAACAAAGTAAATTGGTTTTAGAATGCAGTGGAGAGAAATAGGTTCACCTACAATTTATCACTTCGATTAATGAATTCGATCCTTGTTTCAGCCTCTAGTTCTTGTCTTTTCCTATCAATGTCCTTGTCCAGATCTTAGGTAAATTACTAGTCCTACGAGTTCTAGCAACCCTTATCTCTAAATAACCCTAACAAGGTTAAGATTCAACCTAAAGATAGCATTAAGAGTATGAATTAACCAAGGTACACATAATATCAAGCTATGAGTCGATATTCAACATGTTTTTCTACTTCCTACACATCCAATTAGTCCTACGAGTCCTAAAGGGATATGATTGTCACTTGGGTTAAGATTCGCTACGAGGAATCTACAAAACCCTGGCAATTGAATGAATCTACTCTAAATAGTTGATCAGGCCAGAGATAATAAAACACATTCAAGAAATTAAGCACAAAGAAGTCAAAACATTGGAATAGGAATAAGAACTAGATTAATAAACTCACAATTCAACAATCAAAGATCCAAACTGTAGGCGAAACCTTGAGAGTTTAGTTGCTCATGCTCAACGGTGCTCTCAACAATGGAATAAAGAGCATAAGGTCAATGAAAGAATAAACTAGAAAAGTCTTATAAAAGCCTCCAAGAGTCGGCCAATAAAATAAACTAAAACCCTAATTAAATTCCAAATTTGAATCGGCGTTTTTGCGAAGGCCGCAGGGCAGCCACCCTAGGCCGCGGGGCGGCCAGGCGATTGTGAAGTCGCTCGTCAGAGGTTCGGGCCGTGGGGCGGCTAGATTGGTCGCAGGGCGGCTTTTACTGTTCACAGCGATTTTTCTGTTTCGAATTTGGTCTTAATGTCAACACGAAAGTTGTAGATCTCGAAGTGAGCTTTCCAACGCATGGTAATAATAGTCAATCGGACCACCGAGGCCTCCAGAAAGTGCGAAACAAGTTCAACTTGTCTGACGACAACTTCTGCTGACTTGTTTTTTCACTTAGGTTCTCGAAATTCGACTCTGCTCCCGTGCTCTTCACTTTTCTTCCTCAACTTGAATCTTCCTTCATCCAAGAGTCTCCTCATTTCTCGTCGTATCCACCTTTACCTGAAATTAACCATAAAATTGTATAGATTCCGACTCATCCAACATCACCGGTAAACATGTAATTGTAACTAAAATATGCACTATTCACAACTAAACTATGCTTAATGTAATCTATAATGCAATACTAAACATGCTCTATCAGATGTGCAAGGGTTAGGTGCTGCAGTGATTTGGAAATTGAAAATTATTTCTTTATGCAGTTTCTGCTAAATGAGGAGGCAAAAGCAATGTATGCCTGTTTATGGAAGCTTTTAGGGAGCTGTAGATTATGTATACCCCGAAAGTATCAAGGCTTTGACAATTTTTATGGGTAATCATAATCGAGTTAATTTGATTTTTTATTTTAATAATCATGTGGCCTTTTGATGACGGCCTCGTACTTACAGGACCAGTTGATGATTTGATCTACTATAGGAGATTCATCTTCTGCATCTTTGGGTTTATCTCTCTTTAGTTTTTGTGGCGAGGTACTGTCATACAGATTTCAGTTAAGTTGCTAACCTTGAGTGCTTCAAGAGCTATGTCACTTTACCATTTTAGTTATTCCATTATTTTTATGTATTCAAATCCCCTTTCAACTCTTAATCAAGAGCCATGTCTTCTATCATGTTGTTCATATAAAGGACTTTCAATATACAAGAGTCAATCCAGTATCTGAATTTTAGCTACAGTTTAATTTTAAGAAATGCAGTTGGAGTTCGTTTTAATATATCGATGGTTCTGTGTGCAGGGTCCAGAGTTTCTATAGAGTCTTACAGAAAGGAAATTTGTGTTGGTGCACGGTGAAGGTTTTTGAGCATGGTGTCGGTACAAAAATACTGCCTTATTGGAAGAGTCAAGACTGGTTCCATTTCCTATAGATCTCTCTGGGTCTGGCATTGATTCAACAAGCATAGACTCAGTCCCTACATTGGAGGATTATGCAAAGCCATTAGTTTCTTTCATTTAAAGCCCGCCTGATGGTGAAAAAGTAAGACATGTGTGTCACAATGATCTTTGCTTTGTATTTTATAGGCAATATTGTTCTTTTCAGATTATATTTCAAAATCACATGCTTCTTGAACAGATTGGTTGGCCATGGTTGCAGGGGTGCATGCATTTCTTATTGCATGGAGCACTTCCCATAGAAAATCTCCAAAGCAATTTTTGTTTGTGATACAATGGATGCTAATGAACAGACCTTTCGATGCATTCAAAGAGGAGGTATTTCTTTATTTTCATTTTTATTCCTTCAAGTTATAAGATTTAAAATTTCATCCCCCAAGTGTAGAAAACTCTCAACCTGCATATATGATTTAAAACCAATAGCAATGATGCTAGCTTAGGCTCTGTGAGGAATATCATTTTTTACCTACTACTGAACCTTCCATGCTTGTTAGATAGAGGTAAGAGCTTCCAGATTTTCTTCCACTGAATCTTCTCACCTGTTGTGTTCTCCAGATTGAAGAGTACATTACTATCTTGCATTGAACTCTTGGTCATCATCTCTTTATTTGTCTAATTGTTTTGTTCTTGTCATGAGGGCTTAAAGCGTAAATATAATCATGATTTCAAGACCCTTCTTTTATGTGGATTTTATATGGAAACATTGGATTCTTAAGCAGATTGACTGTTATTGGTTCTTATTATGTAGAAATTAAAAATTCACAATGAAGTTTCCCTTCAACAGATAGGCAAACCCACAATTCATCAAAGCACAAGAAGTCTCATATGTTTAGTTTTTTTTTTTGTTTTGCTCATGAATGAGGGGATCATATGTTTAGTTATTTGCTGGAGATTGCATATGATACCTCCTCAGCATATTAGAGAGAAATGTGACCTATTAGATTTATTATTAAATAGTTTTATAATAGCTACACTATTATTCTTATAGATTATATTATAATTTCTTACATGATTGCTTCTTTATTGACCAATCCTGCTGAATAGACCATGACCTTGTTTGCCCTCTCTTAATTTGTAAAATTCAATTATATCTTTTTTAAATTAGTAGATGACAAATATTTCATTTAATAAAATTCATAGTGAAAATGAATTTCAAGGAAAAGCATGCATCCAAGGAAATTCATAGTAGAAGCATATGTACTTCCATTAGATAGTCATTTTGAAGAAGCTAACTTCCCTTGCAGCAACTTGTATTACAAAGTATATATGTTCCTTTGTTACTAGCTTCATGGTAATTGAAAATACCAACACTTTAGTGCTAACAAAGTCATGGAGTTGTTTGGTACCAGTAATTTTAGAAATCCTTTTGTTTTCATCGTCTGGACCTATTTTCCTTCTAATATCGTATTTGATGCTATATGTTTTCTGTTCATATTACTGATTTTTTAGATGGTTAGTAACGTACATCTTGATGCCTCTCTGTTATCTCAAGGGAAAGCAATGAGTAAGTTCATCAAATGTGTGACTGTTGGATATGAAGTTGTTGGCAAAACTTGTATGCTCATTTACTACACTAGTAACAAATTCCCCACTGTAAACATTTCCCTCTCCTACCTTCTTAACTTACCCAACTAATGATTTGTACTCCTTTACAAGAAACTCAGCTTATGGTCTCTTGTATTTAAATAAAATTGATAATTAGGGATTTTCCCCCTATTTTCTTGTTGTGTATCAGGACTATGTGCCTACAGTATTTGTCAATTTCAGTGTCAATGTCTCTGTTGATGGCAAGATTGTCAATTTAGGTATTTGGGATGTTGTAGGTGTATGTGTGTATCATTGTTGTCTTTGTCAAATTAATGGTTTTTTTTTTTGTTTTGAGCTTCAATTTTGAGGATTTGGTGTTTGCAGGCCAAGAGGACTATAGTAGGTTGAGGCCATTGAGTTAAAGAGATGTAGATATTTTGGTTCTCGCCTTTTCCCTCATTACTAGGGCAAGCTATGAGAAGATGTAAGTTAAGATAATCATAATTTTTTTTTTTGTAATCAAAGCTATTTATTTTAGTAATTTTTCCTTCCACCTTTTTGAAACAGGGATCTAAAGCATCTGGAGCATTTATCTTGACTGGTAGTCACAACCCTAGAGGTCCCAATAAGGTTTATTCCTTTTGTTTTCATTGACATGACGAGTGACACTTTAGTTTATGTTTAGATGATTTTGCATCTTCAATTGTTCTTTATAACCTAACTGCACAGAGAATGACTCTACAATGTGTTGTGTAGTAGTTTCAGACATTCAGGTGTACTGTGAATTCATTATCCGAAATTAAAGCAAAAATAGTGTCATTGAACTATAGAAGAATTAGACTCTTAAAACTGTGCAAAAAGACATATAGCTTATGACATAGAAAGAGGTTATGTTGGCATTTTGTGTCAACGACAGCATTAGTTGTTTATTTTTATATTATGAGCCTCCCTGATTTGTTTCAAATTGAAGTTTCTGGTAATTAAAGCTAACACTAATAAGATACTAATAATTGCATTCTTTCTATGGAAGTGATTCATATTTTAAAATTTTTAGGCATTTCTTGTTGATTTATCCAATTGAAAAGATTTTTAGTATATATCATAAGCTGAAATTAAGAATGAAACCTGCCAATATGTCTATCATTTTTGTTCCAAACTATACTTCTTCAAAATGCTTTGTTAGAACAACACCCCCTCTTTTTACTCTCTATGACAGGATTTGGAAAACAAATACAACATGGAAAATGGAGGTCCCGCTCCAGTGGGAGAAACGGACAAGAGGTCAATCTTCTATATCTCTAGGATAGAAGATAGGGGTTGGGGTAGGATTCTTATCTAGGCATATCACTCAATCTACCAAAACCACTGAATTGAATGCAGATAGGCCAACAAAACTATCACCGCCTCATCATGCGGTTGCCAATAACAAGTGTAACTACTGAGCTTCTGTTTTGATTCCCTTACTAGATGTTATATCATTTCTAATGTTTGTTGATGGAAGTATGATGATCGGCTTCGACACTGGCTCAAAAAGGGTCTAATGTATCTGTATCATTCAAGTACCTATCATTTGTAAAGCATTTGTAAATATTGATTTTGCTTGTATCTTAATGTATATGTTCATTAAAGTACTAATCATTTGGAAAATCTTATTTTATGATCAATGGGTGTTGTGTATCAAATGAAAAAACATCATACTATAGATTATAAGCGTTGTACTTTAATAGCTATGAAATCGAACTATTATATAAAAATGGATGCTAGTATCATTATAGACATCGTCTAAATAATCAAAATAAACGTGCAATATATATTTTTACATCACAATGTTAATATAAATTGATATATATTGCTAACAATATCTTTATAAAAATCTAAAACGATGTCCATATCATATTAATACATAGTTATGTAAGTATTTCATGCGATAGATTATTTTAAAACAATAAAAAATCACAAATTGTATATATGAAATTAATATAATAAAAAATATGTATATTTTGTTTTAATACATTGATTATTTTAAAAATAGTATGTAAATGTAAAATTTAGGTTTGGTGTGGACATCTTCAAAAGTTTATAAATGAAAAATAATGAGACTTTAATAACAAGTGAACATGTCAAAAATGAATTTGAGGAGTTGATTTATACCTCCATTCAAAATAAAATAGATGTTTTACCACGTAAAAAACATCGGCTTAGAACCGATGTGAAAATTTTGATTTTTTACTACACGCAGATAGAGATCGATTTTTTTTTTGAAAGGCATATGTTGACAATAGATGTCTAATTACATTTTTCTAGTGGAGTTGAAGAGGCGAGAGCGAGATTAGCTTTGTTCGGTTGTAAGCTTTGTTTTGATTTAATGCAAGTTAGTTCTTTTATATTTTTTATGTGTGTTTTGATGATGAAAAGCGAGTAGTCACCCAACTTCTAGGGTCGAGGTGAGGCCGACAGTAGTGATATAAGGTAATGCATCAAATGTACAATCTTTACTGCGATTTCATTCATTTACACGATTCTTCTGAGACAGTCGAAGGTGATCCTTATTTGTGTTATTGAAACGAAAGTGATTTTAATGAAAACTTGGATTAATTATGTAAGAAGGGTTAGTAACAATTAGGGTTTATGAGGAAAGCCTCTATCATCCTATTTGTTAATGAAGAAAGTTATTTGATGAAAAGGCATGATATTTTATACCTTTGGCATGATTCTTATATGGTTATCGTTGTGGCGTTGCAACCCCGATTCTAGGAGCTTTTAGTTTATTGAATTAAAATCACCAATTTCGTGTTTGCTTTTGTGTTTTGTTTTATTTTGCAAAAGTTACGTTTTTCTGCACAGACACACTCGAAGTCGACCACAGACTAGTCGATATCGAGTACCTTAGTTAACGTCGAGTACTGCCCTACTCGACATTGGCCTGTTTTCTGTCTCTGTTGTGCAGCTGCAGGGAAATTGATAGGTTTAGTCGATATCGAGTACTCTACTTGACATTGAGTAACCTTCTGGTCGATTTCGAGAGCATCTTGGGACGAGAAAGGCGAGCGCTAACACACTTCTTCGTGGATACGATCCTGAATACCCTACCACTACAACGGGAGGGTTTCTTGTATTTTATTTTCTTGGACAAGGAGTTAGTTTTGTCATTTACATTTGATATTTATTTTATAACTTGATTCCCCTCCACAATAGTGTTCTTACTCTAAGGATGACGAGGGTTGTTTGGAATGAGGACTTGTGATAATTAACTGTTTTCCCTGAGTATATGCAGTAATCTTCCATGATTTCCTTTATTTTTATGCATGCCGATTTATTTCCTTTGCTAAAAATTATTATGTCGCATGCGAAGGTTAGAAAAGGGATTCTTAGGCCGGTGTTACCAAATTTGAGTCCCACAGCGTTGTTACTGGAGATCGCTTCCAGGGAGAGTTTTCGGGTCAGGACTTATGCTCCAAGGAAAAAAAGAAATGGAGAGAGGGATCTCCCTGACGTAGCCCTCGAAAAGGTTTGAATGGCTCTATAGGGCTATTGTTAACTAGTATAGAGAAGGAAACCGTGGTCACAAATTCCATAATCATGTTCACGAAATATGGGTGGAAACCAAAGTTTGGGAGTCTTTGTTTTGTGTAATTCCAGTCTACTCTATCATAGGCTTTTTCCATGTCAAGCTTCATTGCGAACCACCTCTGGGAACCCTTACAGGTACGGAAAGAGTGAAAAATTTCATGTGCTATAAGTATATTATCTTGAATTGCTC
Organism: Persicaria tinctoria; assembly: GCA_037127255.1. Taxonomy (NCBI): domain Eukaryota; kingdom Viridiplantae; phylum Streptophyta; class Magnoliopsida; order Caryophyllales; family Polygonaceae; genus Persicaria; species Persicaria tinctoria. The sequence continues at coordinate 53,989,793 of JBANSL010000001.1, read as the reverse complement.
TATCAGATACGTAGGCTCCTTGGAGGGGATGTATCAATTTTCCCATAATGGTTTTCAAACGTTCAGTGATTATTTTTGGGATGATTTTGTAGATGGTCGAACATAAGCTGATTGGTCTATAATGAACTGTTGTAGAGGGATTTTCATTTTTAGGAATTAGTGAGATAAATGTGTGGTTTATTTGTTGGAGTAGTTTTCCGGTGTAAAAGAAGGCTTTAATGGCTCTTATAATTCCTTTTCCGACGATGTTCCAATATTTTTTGTAGAATTTTGTTGTCATCCCGTCAGGGCCAGGGGATTTGTTGCTCCCCATGCTAAAGATTGTCGCCTTCATTTCACTGTTCGATGGTTGTTGTATTAAAATTTTGTTTTCTTCCTCTGTGATCACTGGGTTTATTAGGGAAATATACTCTTGTAATATGTTGTTTGAGTAAGTTTGTTCCTGGGAAAATCTTTTTTCAAAGTCTTTTTTGATTTCTTTTTTAACATTTTCTTCTCTTAGGATATGTGTTCCTTTTGCTGAAGTAATTGATCAAATAATTTTTCAGTTTCTTCTTCCTGAGGCTAATATATGGAAGTAGGATGAATTGGTGTCTTCTAGCTTAAGGTGTTTTGATTTTGCTCTCTGTTGCCAATAGGTTTTATGGAAAAGTAGGAGCAAGTTTTCTTTCTTTTTTTTTTATCAAATTTTGTTCTTTTATGCTTTCTCTTTCATTTTGGAAGTAGTTGTCTGCTGATTGAATTTCAACAAGGGCATCTTCTACTTCTTGTAGTTGTCAAAAGATGTTTCCAAATGTTTTTTCATTACAAGTTTTTGCTTTTTGCTTGAGAACTTTTGTTTTCTAGACAAGTTGGAACATAGCGGTACCAACACGCGAGGTTCTCCAAGATTGTTTGACAATGTTTCGGAAGTCATTTCTTGCAAGCCAGATGTTTTCAAAATTGAAGGGCGGGGCTTTGAAGCTAGTGTTTTGTGAGAGACACATCATGATTGAGCAGTGGTCTGAGGAGGAGAATGCATCATTCTTAGTTGCGAGATCCGGGTATGCTTGGATAATGTCGTGATGGACTAGAACTTTTTCAATTTTTTCATGAATATTATTTGATCCTGAGGCTTTCTTTCTCCAAGTGAATGGGTTACTGAATGAAGGTATGTTGATTAGAGAGCATGCGTTTTTTAAATCCAAGAGACTCTGGAATCTGCTTGGGAGGGTTTCCGCCCCTCCACTTTTATCTGAAGGTTGAGCTATTTCGTTCAGGTCTCCCATGACTGAGTAGGATGAGCTTTGTTGGTTAATGAGTACCGAGTGGTCATGCCAGTATACATCCTTGTCACTAGGATTTGGGGGAGCATAGACGAAGAACATTTTACATTCAAAATTTGTTTTCAAGTTTGAATATTGAATTCCAATTATTCTCGGAAGGTGTGTTGTAATTGATATTGTTTCATTATTTAAAGAGTTTTCAATCCACAGGAGGCCAATTCCCCCCGGCCCCTCAGAAGCTGGAGACCAACAAGCATTTGTGTATCCCGCATTCTTCCATAGAGATTCCTTTTGTTCCTTGGCATATTTGGTTTCGGCCAAAATAACCATTTGTATATGTTCCATTTTATTCCACGCACTTATATTTGTCCAAAGAGTATTCTTTCCAATTCCTCGACAATTCTATAAGTGAATAATCATAACCACCATTGAAAAAACATATGAAGGTAGAAGATGATCCATCCCATGTTTGAAATATTTCCCAGGCATTTTGTGAGTATTATTTATTTTGTTTGGAAAATGGGGTTCTTTCCTTTGGTATTTACATGTATTTTCTAGTCGGTCTAATTTTCTAGTTTGAGCGGAGAGACGGATCCAACAAATCCGTTATGTTGGGGCATTATTATCAATATTTGTGAGGGACAAGTGCCTATTCAAGATATTGTGTTCATGTAGAGAGCCACAACTAAATATGTGGTAATGCTTAGTTTTATTGTGTGGCTCAAATTTCCATGTCTAACCTTATCAAAGCTTTGCATTAGATCAGTGTCTACTAATTTAGTACAGTAATAGAGCTGGGACCATGAATCTCGCAGCCAATGATGTACCCAAGCCAACCAGTTTGCATTATGGAAGTTTTTTCTATGCTATGATGATCCAAAGGTAGTTATAAAGAAGTAAAGCCTAATTGAGATAAATTTTGTCGATACAAATGGGTTTAGAAGGGGGCCGGAATTTAGTTTCTTGATGTTTGTTTATTTGGGAGCATCGATAGTGTTTGAGTTTGGGATTTGTTACTAATGGGAGGGAAATTCTCAAGCCAATAAGCCATGTACAGTTGCTGAAACTTTGAGATCAAGGGATGGTGGATGAGGATCTATTCAAGGCGAAAGGGGGTGTGGCGGAAACCTTGATCAAGGCATTATCTGCACTTAGAGAAAGCCTTTTACTGAAAGGGTGTTCATGTGAGGGGATCTTTTGGCTTAAATGAATTACGTTGGAGATTTGCTGGACAATAAAGGGGATAAATGTATTTACTAACTAAAGTCACCATGATTTTCTGCACATTTTAGCTCCTTATTCTAATTACTTTGCATATTTTGGGTTGGTAATATGTTAAATTTGTGTAGTATAAGCTTATTTATCAAAAATAGAGGTCTACAGGAGTTTTGGTCGAATTTTGCAGGATTTGGAGCCAATCTGGGACGAATCCAAAAGGAGAAGACGAAAGCTGAAGTCAACTAGACGTCGACCAACACTCCTAGACGTCGACTACAACCAAAGAGCATTATTGATCGAGGAAGGAAATACACTCTACTCGATGGTGACTGTCCTTGACGTCGAGAACAAATCCTCGACGTCGACCAAGCTAAAAACTCTGGACGAGTTCGTGAAGGGAAAGCTGCTCGAGGAAACGCGAAGAGAAGCCGAGGTCGACCACACCTCCTCAACGTCGACCACACCTCCTCGACGTCGACCAGAATATTTTTGGGCTGCAAGCTCATTGGGCCAATCCAAGGACGAGTTGATTGCTTGGGCACGAAGGAAGTCCTAATCTATCTAGTTTCTATCAAGATCTATCCATGGAGAGAAGATTATTCACCAATTTGAAGATATTTAGATATTTCCTTTTTAGATTAATGTTTTATTTAATTAAGTTTTATCTTTAGAAAGTAGATATAGTTTGCTTTCCTTGATTAGCAAGGATTAAGCCCTATAAATAAAGCTCGTGGGGTTGATTTCTATTCATTCAATTCTAGAGAAGTAGTTCAATACATAATTTAGGAGTTAAGGTTTGAGGGTTTTGGCATTCTACGAAAGTGTGAGTGTCGGGATTGTAAAGACTTTGAATATAGTTTATGCAAGTTTCTTTTACATCAATGATGTCGATTGCGATGATGAGGCACGAGTAGTCCACCTACTTCTAGGGTTGGGGTGAACCCGACGATAGCCATGTTGGCGGATTAGCGAATTGCAAAAGAAGGTACTTTATCATATTTTATTCTATTCCTTGTGCTTCACCTTTGATTGAGAAATTGAAGAACTCATGTTGTGAAACTTGGGTAGTAATTAGGATTTCGATTCGGAAGATTATAAATTCTAATTATGAAAAGGAATAGACACAATTATGGTTATTTATTGACAGATTTATATTCCTACTTGTCAGGATTTGGTGAAAGTCTTCTCTTTTATCGATAAAGTCGCCATCTTTTATGATTTATGATTCCGTTTTCATGGTTATTGTCGTTGCAAACCCCGATCTTGGAAGTTTTCGTTTAATTGTTTGAAGTCTAAAATCTGCAAAACTGGCTATTTTCTGTCCACACTTCGATTCCATCCTCATACTCTTCGGCCTTCTTTTGCCGACGCAAAAAGGTTACTTTCTATTTTTCTCCTCGAGTTCGACCACGGGTCCTCGACGTCGACCACTGACTTTCGATAAAAAGTTTCTACTCGAGATCGCTACTCGTCTTTGTCTCTGCAAGTACTTGACCTCGAGCACTCCTCGTCGACGTCGACCACACTTGCTCGACGTCGACCACACCTGTCAACCTGCAATTGTTGTTTGCTGCTCGAATTCGATTGTACTGACCCCATATCGACTACCCTTAGTCTAGGTCGAGTACTCCTAGAGTCGTATTCTGCCCGTGAGATTCTTCCGCTGCCTGAAATCCGCTGAACCGCGAGGATCGAACCTGACTTCCTTTTGCTACATCGGGAGGTGATAATGCATATCTTAGATAGGCATTATAGGCATTTTTTAGCTTAGATAGGTTGCATTTCTTTCACTTTTTGTTACTAAATTGCGTGTTATGATTATTCTAGAAGAGTTCGGATTCTGCGCAAAGTTGTGGTTATCTTGCGTCTTATCATGCTTGTCCAATATGTGAGATGGATACTAATTATTATCAGTTGTCAGAGTCTAGTAAAACAGTGTACTTGGGATATCGTAGGTTTTTTCCCACTGACCATCATTTTCGTAGGCAGAAAAAGAATTTTAATGGTTTTCAAGAGCAAGGACTAGCTCCACAACCTTTGACCGGCCAGCAAGTGTATGAAAGAGTGAAAGATATTGAAGTATCATTTGGCAAGAAGAATGAATATGGAAAAAAGAATATAGTAAAAGCTGTCAATGGTTGGAAGAAAAAGTCAATTTTTTTCTCCCTCCCATATTGGAGATTTTTGTTTGTGAGACACTGCCTTGATGTTATGCACATAGAGAAGAATGTTTGTGATAGTATTGTTGGCACACTACTTAATGTTCCTGGGAAGACAAAAGATGGGATTAAAGCAAGACTTGATTTGGAAGCAATGGGCATCAGATCTGAATTGTTACCACAACAGAAGGGAAATCGCAAGTATTTGCCGCCTCCATGCTATACCCTTTCTAGGAAGGAAAAGGTTGCTTTTTGTGAATTCATAGCTGAAGTTAAAGTTCCCAGTGGATATTCTTCTAACATTAGAAATCTTGTTTCGATGAATGATTTGAAACTTGTGGGCCTAAAATCTCATGATTGTCCTATTTTAATGCAAGAGTTTTTGCCAATAGCTCTACGCCCTATTCTGCCGAAGCATGTTCGATTTACAATCATTAGATTATGTTTGTTCTTCAAAGCAATTTGCAGCAAAGTGATCGATGTGGCTCATCTACAATCATTACAAGATGATATAGTTATTACTCTTTGCAAGATTCAGATGTATTTTCTTCCGTCATTCTTTGATATCATGGTCCATTTGGTTGTTCATCTAGTCAGAGAGGTTAGACTCTGTGGTCCAGTTCATCTGACCTCACAAATAAGAAGGGGAAAAAGAAGGTACATTGTGATGAAGTAACCATAAAAAAAAGAGCCAAGCTTACCACCCTCCCAACGAACATGATGCATATAATGCCTAGTGGAAAGGATAGTTGTGCAACTATCATTTTTCCGGAGGTAACTCTATCCAAATTTTATCTCTTTACCTGGACGTACCTTTTTTGTAGCTTTAGTAGATGAACATCATTCCCTGCCCTTTTATATATTTTTTTTCTTTATGGATTTATTCAGTCTATAAACATCTCAAATCTTCATCGATGTTACAATTAGGTCTGAATATCCTCCCCTGCCCTTTTATTTTTTTTCCTCCGGCTTTCTCCTGTTAAAATGGTTTCTTAACCATTGAATGCAGATTTGTGTTTACATTTGCTGTTTAAAAATGTGGTTTAGAAATCATGCCTTAACAGATTATATAATAGTTTATTCTAAGTAAGTAGTAACAGATTATAAATTACAGATACAATTCCAGATTTTTCAATCTGTAATTACAGATTATAAATTACAAATTATAGATTTTTCAATCTGTAAGTAAGTAAGTAGTAACAGGTACGATTCCAGATTTTTAAATCTGTAATTAACAGATTATAAATTACATATGAATTACAGATTTATAAATTACAGATTTACAGATTTTTAATTTACAGATTTTTAAATTACAGATTTTAGATTACAACTTATACAGATTTCATATTATATAATTTACAGATTTTAGAAAATGTTTTGAGTTTATATTCACTCTACTTGATATCCCTAGAAAATGTTTTGAGTTTGAATCATAATTAAAAATAGAAAGTCCTTAAATGTTATAAGCTCTTTATTGGATGTAGGGTTGGAGTCAAAGTAAGCTAGCCTCTGCAGAACCAGACAATCCAATTGTGGGAACGGGAAAAGTATATACTCAGGGGGAAACGGAGAATGTGTTGATTCACGGTAAGCCAATGAAACATGGCCACAAGAAAGTCAATGTCCTCGTTGCTCTTAGGGCCGAGGTGCTAGTGTCGGTACCTACAAGCGAGGTCTCCATTGTAGCTGATGCTATAGAGGGTTTTGTTGAATGGCCACAAAATCTAATTTTTCTTCATGAGGTAAATACACTTTTATTCAAATTTTAATTACTTCTCATATTCTATCAATTACTTATGTAATCTTTTAATCTTGAAGGGAATACAATCAAAAAAAATTACAAAGAAGATTGACCCCCAAGATGTACCCTCTGAATCATCTGATACGACAAATCATAGAGAAAAAGTGAAGGTACATTGTGATGAACTAACCACAAAACAAAGAGCCAAGCTTAGTACTCCCACGATGAACATGATGCATATAATTGCGAAAAACATGGATTGTACAATTTCAATTCCACTTTCTAAAGATATTGTAGTTGAGGGGATGATATGGATCACTAAGGAAGAGGTCTTTCAATGGGTTTTTCAAGAGGAAATCCAAGCATCCCATATATCTGTATATATTGGGTAAGCTGATTACATGTTGGTCATAAGTTTTTTGGTTTTCATTATTTTAAGACCGTGCTAAAACTAGGGAACTATATCTATGTGCTAGGTATTTGGTCGGGTATTTGCAGGAAAAGAAGCTAGATAGATTTGGCTTTCTATGCCCGAATAGAAATTTCGACATTCCAATTGAGCTTCGAACTACTGAATCGAAGGAGCATCTAATGGAGCTGAAAGAAGAGAAATCAAAGGAGCGTCTAATGGTGCTGAAAGAAGAGCGCTCAAATGTGCGGGCACGATATATTGCTGATGCAATGGGAAAAGCTTTGAAGTATCAAATGTTTTTTGCTCCATATAATATCGGGTGAGTATTGATCTTTTTATCCTCGTTTAGAATAAGTATAAATGATAAAAATATGATTTAATTTATGCAATGTAGTTGATAATTATATATGTCATTGTAATCTAGGAGGCATTGGATGCTTGCTGTTATTTATCCTTATGCACAAACGGTATTTTGGCTTGACTAAGCTCCAATTTGTAGTGGTGAACGTAAAGTAATTAAAGCTGACATTAAACGTGTTATTGATATGTAAGTTCTTTATTAATTATAGCATCATGATTATTCTAGAAGAGTTCGGATTCTGCGCAAATTTGTGGTTATCTTGCAACTCGTATCGGAACACATGTGGGAGATGCAGTATCTTGAAGAGGAGTATAAAAGGTATTGGAGAGAAGCAAGGAATGAAAAGAGAAAATCACTTGAAGCTACGCTCGGAGAAGACAAGAAGAACTGCAAACAGAAATGCAACGGTCGCCGCATCTGCCGTCAGCGCGTATACACTGCGTTTCGTTTAATGAAACCCTAGTTTTTATTATTAGTTGTTTTGTGGACGACTTTTGATGATATTTAAGGCCACTTTTAGTTATTTTTCCACTACTTCTATTCTATTCTTTCTTCCATTAGACACTTTAGAGATTTTGAGCGATGTCTTCCATGAGGAACTAAACTCATCTATTCTGCCTGCAATTTGAAGCTTTATTCGGATTGATTGTGAGTTTCTAATTCTCATTCCTTGTTTCCTATATTTGAATGCTTCAAGTTCTTTGTGCTTGATGGTCTATTGTTTTATTTTATCTAGCCCGCGCAACTAGTTAGAATCAATTCAATTGCTAAGGTTTTGTAGATTCCTGGTTGTGAACCTTAACCTAAGTGGCAAGCTTGTTCCTTTACGGCTAGTTGAACTAATTGAATGAGTAAGAAGTTGAATGTGTTGTTAAATCCCTCGTTAGGGACTGCAAATACCTTGCCTAATCTCTGAACTTAAAGCTATCAATTGGGTTAAATCCTTCTTTAGGGATTGTTCGATTGATAAGGGTTGCTAGGACTGGTTGGACTAGTAATTGTATTAGGTCGGGACAAGGGCATTCATAGGAAACTTAATAGGACAAGAAGAAGTTACAAGGATCGCTTCAATCCAATAAAGTGGAAAATTGTACGTAGAATTGCTTCTCCTAATTGTCTAAAACAAATTCATTTACTTTGCTTTATTCACTCCGCTTTGATAAAAGGCAGAACTTTTACACATAAAAACCCCCCAAATTGGTTATTTTAATTGACACTTGAATCATACTTGAATTACAAATTTCCCTGTGGATCGACCTCTTGCTTATTGCTATACTTGCTATAGGTTTGAGTTTTCTTTGGCGGATCAACGATAGGTTTTACCTCTGTTGTAGGAGGATATCGAGTATGCAAATAAAATATAAATAAATCACAGCAAACCAGATTCTGTCCCTTGCAAATAATTACAAGACCTTCTCCTGATGCAGCTGTGGGAAGTCAGGATCGATCCACGAGGAAGCGTGTCAGCGGATCCTAGGCAGCGGTGGAATCTAACGGTCAGAAGTCGACAACAGTGGTACTCGACCTCGACTAAGGGTTAGTCGACATGGGTCAGGCACAGTCGAACACATCAGCAGCAACTCGGCACAGGCTAGTCGATCTCGACGAGGCGTACTCGATATCGAGTAGGGCCTTTGTCGACTTCGAGTTGGCTTGTCGAGTACCTGCACAGGAGAAGCTACAACGACCTTGGTCGAATATCAGTAGTCGAGCTCGACCAGGCTTGGTCGAGATCGAGTAGAGCAGAAACTTAAAAAACGAAAGAAAATAAAGAACAAATGCTTTGGGAATTCAAACTAAACTTAATGTAAAAGACTTCCAAGATTGGGGTTTGCAACAACGATAACCAAACATGCATAAGGCAGAATCAAACAGATGATCATGTAAATCGCATCAAAGGACTAAGCTTTCGCCTTTTCCAACAATTAGATAACTCTTTCAAGAAAACCCTAATTGTCTCTACCGATTTTATGTTTATAATCCAAGTTGTTATCATGGATCTCCATTAGATGGGCAATAAACACATAAACAAGTAGGAAAATGCTCAAAACATGATAAAGGTCGGATCTTTACCTCAATTATGCATGGCTATCGTCGGGCTCGCCCCAACCCTAGAAGTGGGTGGACTACTCGTGCCTCATCGCAAACTCAGACATCATTGATTTAAAAGAAACAACTTGCATTAAACTATCTTCCAAGACTTTACAATCCCGGCAATCCAACTCTCGTTGAATGCCAAAACCCTAAAACCTTCGAACTCCTAAACTGTCTCTGTGGAACTACTTGTCTTGCTCTAAAATTGAATGATTAAAACTGAGCCTCATGGGCTTTATTTATAGGCTTCTAATCCTTGCTATTCAAGGATAGAAATATCTATCTATATCTAAAATTATATCTAAAAGCTTAATGATAAATAAAAACAATAAGGAAATTAAATCCAAAATAGGAAAATATATCTAAAGTCTTCCATGGATAGATCTTCTTCTCTTCATGATGTGTCTTGATGAATTCGGATAGAATTGGCAATCTTCGAGCCCAAGGAAAGTCAAACCGAGTAGAATGGATCCAACCGAGTAGGAAAGTTGGTCGACTGGCTCAGCTTCGTCGTCTCGGCTAGCTGGTCCTCGACAAGATTGGTCATGGCTCACGGGTCTAGTCGATCTCGAGGACCCCTAGTCGACCTCGAGTAGGATTGATCGTCGACTAGGTCTGGCTCGGCTGGTCGGGCAAGTCTTCTCGATGTGCTCGGTCTTGACTCCATATCATTGTCGATCTCGAGTAGTCGTACTCGATCTCGAGTAGACTGGCCTTTTCGACTGGGTCTCCTCGGGTTGCTCTACTCGATAGGCTCGGATCTTGTCTCCGACTCTCAAGGTTCCTCGATCTCGATGAAAGTCTTGTCGATCTCGAGTAGGGTGCCCGAGCTGGTTCTTCGTTCTTAGCTTCTCGACTTACGCTCCTCGATGCTGGCAGGTCCCTAGTCATGTCTTGTCGAGATCGACTAGGGGTAGTCGATGTCGTGTGGCTCTGTGCTCCAGTTCTCGCTTCTTGACTTTCCTTCGAAATGGTTCCATATTCTGCGATATTAAACAGAAACTTATGTAGATTTCCATTTCTGACAAATAAGCATATATTACATAAATTCGACATATTCCCAACCCGAAATATGCAAAATGTAAAGAATATGGAACTGAAGTATGCATAAAGACATGGCTAATTAGGCTCACAACAAACACCCCATACTTAAGCTTGCTTGTCCTCAAGCAATACTTTTAATCGTCATTCAGGGGAAGAATTCAAACTCTCAACATCATAGATTCATTGTCATATAACCCTGCAATCAATTACCATCCTCGAAAAGGTACTTGTGTCACAGATCCATGCATGTATAAGTATATAAAAGCAACATCTACTCACAAAAGGAGGGTTATGCAAAATATTTATTCGTGACAAAGCATCAATAATCAAGAGGACTTTAATTTAAGCTCAAATAAGGAGTAGATTGGTAAAAGGCTAAAGGTGGGCAATTTTTGGCAATGTGGTGCTTTTGATCCGGGGAGATGGAGTATTTCCAAACTGAATTTCCACATTCTTTCTTCCTTTGATTCATCACCTTTCATAATGCTTTTCTCAATAATAATGCTTTTACCTCTCTAACCTCAGCACTGCCTTCTCGCGAGTCGCAAACATGGGTGTCATGAATGGCCCTGGATACTTAGTGCTTTGGACTCCTCACAATGTGTCCCATCTCTCCAAACTATTATCTCAGAGAGCAGGGTCAATCTACCTTTATCTCCTGAGGTGATTGGATTTTCTTTCACTCATTAAATTTTCCATATATTTCAAACAATTTCCTTCCAAACTTCAATAATGATAATAAACAACACAAACACCATATGATAATCTCCATAACGTAACATCATTCTCAACATAATCCTCGGATAAGGTAAAGAATGGAAAATATTTAGATCATGTGGAGCAATATATGAAATAAGGCATATTATGGCTTTTGTGATGCATAAGCATAGGTAAGGCTAGGAATTAACAATGTGAGCATTATATGGAAATATAAAGTCCTCCATCATCTTATCATGCAACATGTCAAAAGCAACTTCAAATTTTACCTCCTTTTATGGTTTTCAATAAAATATGCACTTCATTGTGACTTCCCTTTACTAGGCAATTTCATGCTATATCTCTAATGAATCCAATTTTGCATCGTCGAGTTCAATAAAGCTTCCATGACATTATTCAAAATTTTCAATGGGGGTCATTTTTTCAAACTTTGGAAAACATGCATATAAGCACATAAATAAATAATGCATTCCAAAATAGCCATGTAGCAATTCAAAGAAATAATGTACATATATGTCAAATATGATCAAATATGCATAATGTAAGCCCTTCCCCCACCCCATACTTAAACATTACAGTGTCCTCACTGTATAAAATAGAGTAGAAACAAGAGTAAAGGAAGGAACTCACAGGATAAAATATCGAGGAAGACAAAACTGTGTAGGTCGAGTAGGTTGCTCGTCGATCTCGAGTACGGTGTACTCGATCTCGAGTAGGCTCATCTGCGTCTAGTGGTTTTCTGAAGTCGAGGAGCGTCTGGGCTTGTCAATGTCGAGTTGGCCTACTCGAGAGCGAGTAGTGTCTGGGCTGCTCCTCCTCGTCGTCGTCGACTTGGCCTTCGTCGATTCTGACTGTTTTTAGGGACTCCATTTATTCCACTTTTCGCGATCCTTATATGCTTGCCGACCAAAAAATGTTAGATTGCACATAAAAACAAGACTATTCATATGAAGTATTCTAAAAGACATAAACCCAAAAACAAAAACCAAAAACCAAAAAGTTCAAAAAGTCCCAAAAATTCATAAAGTCTTATATACATGCTCTAGATTTTAGAGTCGCTAGGCCGACTTCTCCGTTTGCGCTCAAGGACCCTTATTGTGGGGTCCGCTCATGCTTCGCCCTTCTCCTGGATCATCTAGGTCCTGATGGTAGTATGCAAGCTCAGCTGACAGGTGGTTGCTTGCATCATCTCCTTTCTCTTTCTTCTTCTTCCTTCCAGCTCTCAGTTTTCGCAGATTCTCTTGCCACGGTTTCTTATCTCCCCGTAAATCATTGATAATTTTCTTTATGGACCGAGAGGGAGTAGGATTCATACCTGAACTTACCTTTTCGGACCCAAAACAGAAATCTTTGGGCTTGGGGCTAGTCGAGATCGAGTATAGCTGGTCGACTTCGGGTACAGGGACCCCATACTTAGGCTCTAGGAAAGTCAGTGGCTCAGCAGGGTTAGTCGACATCGACAAGGGTTTGTCGAGATCGAGTAGAATGCTCGTCGAGATCGAGGAGGGCTTGTCGACCTTGAGTACAGTTCTGGTGCTTTCCTCCGCTGTTTGCTTGGTCCCGTGGTTGTTGATGCTTTTCACCTCCAGCCAGAAAATTTCCTCTTTTGCAGGGCTAAAAGAGAAATCCAACACCTCATCGCCTATGGTGAAGGTGAGCGAGCGATTCTTAACACTTATTCTGGCATCTGCAGTTGCTAAGAATGGTCTACCAAGAATAATAGGGCTAGTAGGATCTTCAGCATAATCAATAATAAGAAAATTCGCTGGAACAAAGAATTTACCAACCTGGACGGGGACATTCTCAACTATACCTGTAGGGATGACCACTGTATTATTCGCCATGTATAATTTGGCATCCACAGGTTCTATGCATCCTATTTTGACCTTCCGCCAGATTGATAAAGGCATGATGCTCACACTTGCTCCTAAATCGCATAGAGAATCATATTTATATTGTCCAAAACCCACAGTAACAGAAAACTTACCAGGGTCCGGTCTCTTTTCAGGGAAGTGGAGTACTTTTCATTCGCCTGCGATCTCTGAGATGGATCGCTTCTTGCTCAGGATTTCTTTTAGGAATTTGACATATCCAAGCATCTCTTGCAGGGCTTCTGTAAAAGGAATAGAAACATTCAGTTCTTGCAGCATATTAACAAATCTCGTAAACCTACCTGCAGTGGGATCTTTCTGTGCTTTTGAAGGGAAAGGTAGTGGCTTTTTCAGTTTCGGATTCAGATCAGCTGTCGGAGGTGCTGCAGAGTCGTCGACATCGGCCAGGTTCTCCTCGATCTCGACCAGGGGCTCGTCGATCTGGACTTGGGTTGTCGACCTCGAGTTGCTGGGCTTCGCAGTGGAGTCTGAGCTCAGCTTCTGGTCTGTGTCGAGTAAGGTCTTGTCGATGTCGAGTACAGCCTCCTCGAGATCGAGTTGGCTCTGCTCTATCTCGAGTTGTTGTTCTGCTTGGCTTTGCTGTTTTCCGACCTCTGGCTCGTTTAATTGATGCCCACTTCTGAGTTTGATAGCTGCGACATGTCCGGTTTTCCCCTTAGGATTTGGTTCTGTTTGCCCAAGTAGCTGTCCGGATGGTCTTGGGATCTGTGCAGCGATTTGACCCATCTGCGTCTCTATTCCCCTTTTCCAGATATCCAGTTCTCCAAATTTTGTAGTGATGTTCTGGAACTGGTTGTTGATGGTGCCCTGATTCCGACGCATCTCCTCAAGGATCAGTTGTAGATCATCCTTCTTTTGATCCCTTTCTGGATGTCCTGGAGCTCTGTAAGGCGGGGGATTCCTAGGAGGACCTTGGTTCCACTGTGGTTGATAAAACCTTTGATCTCCCATGTAGAGATTGGGACCCCCTGCGTAAGCTGCCTCCTCGTGTGTCTCTGCCATTCTGACTTGCTCTGTGTGTGGGCACTCAGTAGTGGTGTGCCTCCGTGATCCGCATTCGATGCAAGGCTGATTGACAGATAGGTATTTAACTTGCTTGAGGAGCTTGCGATTCTGGTCTCTGGAGAACTACTCCCTGACATCTGGGTCAATCTCCTTTGCTGGCTCGTAGAGTGGCATAGATGGTGTCCGCTTTTCCAGCACACCCCATGCGTCACTTGGTGGCATCGTCAGATACTCATAGCGAGTTGTTGTTGCAGGAGGATGTGTCAAGTATGAAACAAATATAAAATAAAGTTCAAACTGACTTCCCTGTCTCAGCAAATAAATACAAGACTTCCTCCCATTGTAGTAAGAGAAAGTCAGGATCGAATCCACGAGGAAGCACGTCAGCAGTTCTCAGGTAGCTGTAAATTCTCACAAACACAGCAGAAAGACAGAAACACATAAGCAAGGAAAGAAACAGAAATAAAAGCAGAAAATAACAAACAAAAGCAAAGAACAAATGCAAAACAAGAAAAGACAAAGAAAAGCAGCAAGTAAAAGCAAAGACAGAGGCTCGTCGATCTCGACAACAGCTTACTCGAGATCGACCACAGCTAGCAAAGACAGCAACATCAGAATCAAAAACAAAACAACTCGACGAAGACAAGTGCACTCGATCTCGACAACACCAACTCGAGATCGACAAGAAAAGCAGAAACATAAACTGAAAATCGACAAAAAAAACAGAAGAAAACCAACTTGACCTAGACCAGTCCTACTCGAGATCGACCACAACTTACTCGATCTCGACAAGGCTCTACTCTACGTCGACAAGAATGACAGAAAGTGTAAATCGCAAATTCGAAACTAAAACTCAGATTCTTGACAGAAATAAACTCAATATATTAAAAGACTTCCAAGACCAGGGTATCAACACCACAACGATAACCATGCAAAGTAACACATAAAGGCACAAAAGATCATGCTTTCCATCAAATAACTTTTGTTATTAACAAATAGGCAAATAGAGGCTTTCGCATAAACCCTAATTGTTACTAACCCTTTTTCACATAATTAATCCAAGTTGCATTAAGATCACTTTCGCTTCAATAATACAAACAAGGATCACCTTCAACTCTCGCAAAAGAATCATGCTTATAGGGATAGAAGATGAATTGCACGAAAAGATCTGACCTTTATCGCATCGCCTCACATGGCCACCGTCGGGCTCACCCCAGCCCCAGAAGTGGGTGGACTACTCACGCCTTATCGCACTAACAGACATTGAATTGAAAGAAACAACTTGCATGGAACTACTTATTTCTCACGCCTTTACAATCCCGGCAATCAACTTTCGCTTAAAGCCAAAACCCTAAAAACCTTAGAACTCCTAAACTTCTCCGTGGAACTACTTATTTCTCTCTAAAATTGAATTGGAATATGGAATTGAGCCCCGTGGGCCTTATTTATAACCTTCTAGTCCTTGCTAATCAAGGATAGAATATCTATATCTATATCTAAAACTATATCTAAAGCTTTAAAAGATAAATAAATACCATAATGGAAATAAATCTAAAAGGAAAAAGATAAATCTAATTAGGTAAGTCTTCATGATGTTGATAGATCTTGTCTCCCATGGATATACTTGATGGATTTGGATAGAATCTTCCTCCTTCGGCCCCAAGGAATCCCAACTCTACTCGGACAGGCACTCGTCGACGCGTTTCTGGACACTGGGCTACTCGACCTCGACAAGGCTTCGTCGACCTCGAGTAGGGTTGATCGTCGACTGGACTTCCCGGCTAGCTCTGCTCGATGTGGCTCGGTCTTGGCTCCTGGCGCTCGTCGACCTCGAGTAGCTTTCGTCGACCTCGAGTAGGGATGGGTCATCGACTAGGTCTCCTCGGGTGGCTCTACTCGGCAAGCTTGGATCTGGACTCAAGGGCTCGTCGATCTCGACCAGGGCTTGTCGAGATCGAGTAGAGTGTTGTCTTCTCTGGTCGAGCAGCTTCTCCTCGGCACGGACTCGGACTGGTGTTGTGGGTCTTGTCGATCTCGACTAGGGCTTGTCGAGATCGAGTAGGGTTGTCCTTGTCCTCGACTTCTCGATCAGGCTCTGTCGACCAAGGTTGCTCGGACATGCTCGTCTAGGTCGAGTAAGGTCTACTCGAGATCGAGTAGTCTGTTTCCTCGGCTGGATTCAACTGGTTCCGTTGCTGTTTTGACCTTGGACTTCTGTAGTGGTTTTTCGAGCTTTTCCGACCTTCTGTAGAATTGTTGTAAAACGCCTCGAATTCTGCGATTTAAACAGAAACTGGTGTAGACTCCATAATTTGGCAAATAAACATAAACTACATAGGTTCTGTACTATCTAAGCCCAAATGAATGAAATGTATGCAGAAATCGATATAAAAGTTACTGTAAAACATGGCAGATTCAGCTTACAACAAACACCCCATACTTAAGCTTGCTTGTCCTCAAGCAATACTTTTATTTGTCATTCAGGGGAAGAATTCAAACTCTCAACATATCAGATTCATTCTCATATAACCCTGCAATCAATTACCATCCTCGAAAAGGTACTAGTGTCACAGATTCATGCATGTGCAAATAGGTAGAAGCAACATCTACTCACAGAAGGAGGGTTATGCATAAACAATTTATATGACAAAGCATTGATAATCAAGAAGACTTTAATTTAAGCTCATGAGGGAGTAGATTGGTAAAAGGCTAAAAGGTGGGCAATTTTTGGCAATGTGGTGCTTTTGATCTAGGGAAATCATTTCCAAACTTGAGTTTCCACATTCCTTCTCCATATAATTCATCACCTTTTATAATACTTTTATCAATAATAATGCTTTTACCTCTCTAACCTCGACACTGCCTTCTCGCGAGTCGCAAACATGAGTGTCATGAATGGCCCCGGATACTTAGTGCTTTGGACTCCTCACAATGTGTCCCATCTCTCCAAACTATTATCTCAGAGAGCAGGGTCAATCTACCTTTATCTCCTGAGGTGATTGGATTTTCTTTCATTCATTAAATTTTCCATATATTTCAAACACATTCCCGCCAAACTCCAATAATGATAATAATTACAACAACCATATAACATCTCCATAATGTAACATCATTCTCAACATAATCCCCGGATAAGGTAAAGAATGGCAAATATTTAGATCATGTGGAGCAATATATGAAATAAGGCATATTATGGCTCTGCTCCTGGTGGCTTGATCATCGAGGAAGGCGGATCTGGTGGCGCCGGGTGGCGGTCGACCTCGACAAGACTAGTCGAGATCGACGAGGCTGGTCCGTCTGGTGGGGTCTGTGCCGAGGAAGACGGTGCCCGAGGATCTTGGTCGATCTCGACTAGGGTAGTCGATCTCGACGAGGGCTCTCCTCCTTGTTGCGGGGGCGTCGAGGAAGACGGGTCTGGTGGCACCGGGTGGTGGTCGATGTGGACAAGGCTGGTCGAGATCGACGAGGCTCCTCGCTCCGGTGTTGTCAACGTCGTGGAGGGCGAAGTCGATCTAGGGCAAGTATTGTCGATCTCGACAAGGCTACTCGATCTCGACGAGCCTGGTCCTTCAGTGTTGCTACTCGATGATGCTGGTGCTGGTGGAGTCTCCTTGGTCTGGTCGAGATCGACTAGGGCTCTACTCGATGTCGAGGAGCCTTGGTCGATCTTGACCCCATACTTAGTCCCTGTCAAGGCATCCGAAAAATAATTAATCTACAACGACTTACCTTGGTCTGTGTCGATTGGATTCTCTCTGTTCTCCTTAAGGATTGCCATGATCTCCTCCACCAAGGCCTCCATGTCCCTCTTTTCTATCTCCTCAAGGGTCATATTTTTGACCTTGGGTTCCCCGCAGGTGATGTAGCCAGCTGAGATAGATTTGACCTCTTCCATTGGACCTGTATGCCTTTCAGTTTTATTAAAGGAATACTCGATTACCTCATCGCTGATGTTGAAGGTGAGCACTCCTTTCCTAACGCTTATGTTGGCATCCACCGTCGCCAAGAATGGTCTTCCTAGAATAATTGGACAAGCAGGATCTTCTTGCATATCAACAACTAAGAAATCAGCAGGGACAAAGAATTTACCTACTTGTACTGGGACGTTGTCCACCATGCCTGTTGGAATGACCACTGTGTTGTTGGCCATGTATAGTCTAGCATCCACAGGCTCCAGGGCACCTATCTTAATCTTGGACCAAATTGTTAAAGGCATTATACTCACACTAGCTCCAAGATCACATAAGGCATTAATTTTGTATGGACCAAATCCAATAGTTATAGCAAACTTACCTGGATCCGACCTCTTCTCCAATATGTCCAGATGGCTGCATTCCTCTGTGATTTCAGCCATCGATCGTTTTTTGCTCAGAATCTCTTTCAGGAACTTGACATAGGATGGCATTTCATTGAGAGCTTCTGTGAAGGGGATAGTGACGTTGAGTTTCTGAAGCATCTTGATGAAGCGCTGAAATTTCTTTTCTGCCGGGTCCTTTAGAGATTTTGTGGGGAAAGGCAGCTTCTTTTTCTGCGTCGGAGCCAGAACAGACGTCGGAGGTGCTGCAGGCTGCTCTATGTCGACCAGAGGCTCCTCGACATCGACTAGGGTCTTGTCGACATCGACCAAGTTGGGCATAGTCGAGTTGCTGTGTGGTGCAGGCGAAGATTTTTGCAGATTCTCCTCGAGATTGACGAGGCCTTTGTCAAGATCGACTAGAGGTTTGTCGAGGTCGACTTGCTGTTCCTCGTCGTTCTGCTGCTTTCCGACCTCTGCCTCTTGCAGTTGATGGCCGCTTCTGAGTTTTATAGCAGCGATGTGTCCAGTCTTTCCCTTAGGATTTGGTTCTGAAGATCCTGGAAGTGTCCCTGACTATCTGGGGATTCCTGCTGCTAGCTGACCAATATGTGTATCAACTGATTTCCGCCAGATATCAATTTCCCCAAGCCTAGAGTTGACACCTTGCATCTGAGTATAGACGGAGTTGAAAGATTGCCTAGTTTCTGAGTGGTTCCTCCGTATTTCCTCCATGACTGTCTGTATATCATCCTTCTTCTGTTCCCTTTCCGGATGTTCTGGAGCTCTGTAGGGCGGGGGATTCCTAGGGACACCTTGGTTCCATTGTGGTTACTGAAACCTTTGGTCCCCCATGTAGCGACTGGGACCCCCTGCGTAAGCTACATCCTCATGATGCTCTGCCATCCTGACTTGTTCTGCGTGTGGGCACTCAGGAGTGGTGTGCCTTTGCGATCCGCATTCAATGCAAGGCTGGTTGACAGAGAGATATTTTACTTGCTTGATAAGCTTCTTATTCTGGTCTCTGTAGTACTGCTCCCTTACATCAGGATCAATCTCCTTAGATGGCTCAAAGAGGGGCATGGATGGTGCTGGCCTGGCGTATGGGTTCTCTTCATAGGTTGCAGTAGACCCATACTTGTTGTCGTAGTTAGTGAGCTTCTCTAGCACACACCCCATGCGTCACTTGGCGGCATTGTCAGATACTCATAGCGAGTATAATGGTTGATTCTGTCCTTAGTGACTTGATCAAGAGAGTTGAAGAAGATCTCCTGAATGACGTAGGGTGGTTGTCCATGAGTAGGGCAAGATCGCAGAAGTTCCTTGTAGCGCTCCCATGCCTTTGCCAGCGGTTGCCCTTGCTTCTGTTTGAAGGCGGTGATTCTCTGGTGGAGATGTGCCGTTTTGGCGGGTGGGAAGAATTTGTTCAGAAACTTTTGCTCTACTTGGGCCCAGGTTGTGAGTGATCTTGCTTTCAGCCCTTCCAGCCATTTCAGTGCAGGCCCAGCGAGAAACCAGCGAAAAGATTTCATCTTGACATATTCCAGGGTTGTACCTTCAGCAATAGTACGGCACATGTCAGAAAAGTTTGTAATATGCTCAAGAGGACACTCATTAAATCTACCATAAAAGGCATTATTTTTAAGCTCTATAAGAAATTGAGTGCGAATTTCAAAAGAGTTATCAGGGATAAGAATCGTCGATTCAGGCACGACGAGAGTTGGGTGCATGTAGTCATCTGTCGTGGTTGGATATTGGGCAAGCTCAGCCTGTGCTTGTTCCCTTGCTGCTCTCTCAGCAGCGATAGCAGCATCTTTAGCGGCGATAGCAGTATCCTTTGCGGCCAATTCCCTGGTAAGCCTAGCGACCAGCTGTTCCTGTGTCTCCGCAGCCGCCATGATCCTTTTGAGGTTAGAGTGGATGTGTAGGTAGCGCTCCGGTTCGTCTAAGCTGTCAAACTCAGGTGTTTGACCAGAATGACGCATACACCCTGAAAAGTAACTCAAAGAAACAGTGAGAACTGACTACCTAAGGCGCGATTGATAGCTTCCCCGGCAACGGCGCCAATTTGTTGTTGCAGGAGGATGTGTCAAGTATGAAACAAATAAAAAATAAAGTTCAGACTGACTTCCCTGTCTCAGCAAATAAATACAAGACTTCTTCCCGTTGTAGTAAGAGAAAGTCAGGATCGAATCCACGAGGAAGCACGTCAGCAGTTCTCAGGTAGCTGTAAATTCTCACAAACACAGCAGAATGACAGAAACACAGAATCAAGGAAAGAAACAGAAATAAAAGCAGAAAATAACAAACAAAAGCAAAGAACAAATGCAAAACAAGAAAAGACAAAGCAAAGCAGCAAGTAAAAGCAAAGCAGCAAGTAAAAGAAAAGACAGAGGCTCGTCGACAACAGCTTACTCGAGATCGACCACAACTAGCAAGGACATCAACTTCTGAATCGAAAACAAAACAACTCGACGAAGACAAGTGCACTCGATCTCGACAACACCAACTCTAGATCGACAAGAAAAGCAGAAACAGAAACTGAAAATCGACAAAAAAAACAGAAGAAAACCAACTCGACCTAGACCAGTCCTACTCGAGATCGACCACAACTTACTCGATCTCGACAAGGCTCTACTCTACGTTGACAAAAATGACAGAAAGTGTAAATTGCAAATTCGAAACTAAAACTCAGATTCTTGACAGAAATAAACTCAATATATTAAAAGACTTCCAACACCAGGGTATCAACACCACAACGATAACCATGCAAAGTAACACATAAAGGCACAAAAGATCATGCTTTCCATCAAATAACTTTCGTTATTAACAAATAGGCAAATAGAGGCTTTCGCATAAACCCTAATTGTTACTAACCCTTTTTCACATAATTAATCCAAGTTGCATTAAGATCACTTTCGCTTCAATAATACAAACAAGGATCACCTTCAACTCTCACAAAAGAATCATGCTTATAGGGATAGAAGATGAATTGCACGAAAAGATCTGACCTTTATCGCATCGCCTCACATGGCCACCGTCGGGCTCACCCCAGCCCCAGAAGTGGGTGGACTACTCACGCCTTATCGCAATAACAGACATTGAATTGAAAGAAACAACTTGCATTAAACTAAATTCAAAGCCTTTACAATCCCGGCAATCAACTTTCGCTGAAAGCCAAAACCCTAAAAACCTTAGAACTCCTAAACTTCTCTGTGGAACTACTTATTTCTCTCTAAAATTGAATTGGAATATGGAATTGAGCCCCGTGGGCCTTATTTATAACCTTCTAGTCCTTGCTAATCAAGGATAGAATATCTATATCTATATCTAAAACTATATCTAAAGCTTTAAAAGATAAATAAATACCATAATGGAAATAAATCTAAAAGGAAAAAGATAAATCTAATTAGGTAAGTCTTCATGATGTTGATAGATCTTGTCTCCCATGGATATACTTGATGGATTTGGATAGAATCTTCCTCCTTCGGCCCCAAGGAATCCCAACTCTACTCGGACAGGCACTCGTCGACGCGTTTCTGGACACTGGGCTACTCGACCTCGACAAGGCTTCGTCGACCTCGAGTAGGGTTGATCGTCGACTGGACTTCCTGGCTAGCTCTGCTCGATGTGGCTCGGTCTTGGCTCCTGGTGCTCGTCGACCTCGAGTAGCCTTCGTCGACCTCGAGTAGGGATGGGTCATCGACTAGGTCTCCTCGGGAGGCTCTACTCGGCAAGCTTTGATCTGGACTCAAGGGCTCGTCGATCTCGACCAGGGCTTGTCGAGATCGAGCAGAGTGTTGTCTTCTCTGGTCGAGCAGCTTCTCCTCGGCACGGACTCGGACTAGTGTTGTGGGTCTTGTCGATCTCGACTAGGGCTTGTCGAGATCGAGTAGGGTTGTCCTTGTCCTCGGCTTCTCGATCAGGCTCTGTCGACCAAGGTTGCTCGGACATGCTCGTCTAGGTCGAGTAAGGTCTACTCGAGATCGAGTAGTGTGTTTCCTCGGCTCGATTCAACTGGTTCCGTTGCTGTTTTGACCTTGGACTTCTGTAGTGGTTTTTCGAGCTTTTCCGACCTTCTGTAGAATTGTTGTAAAACGCCTCGAATTCTGCGATTTAAACAGAAACTGGTGTAGACTCCATAATCTGGCAAATAAACATAAACTACATAGGTTCTGTACTATCTAAGCCCAAATGAATGAAATGTATGCAGAAATCGATATAAAAGTTACTGTAAAACATGGCAGATTCAGCTTACAACACGAGTATAATGGTTGATTCTGTCCTTAGTGACTTGATCAAGAGAGTTGAAGAAGATCTCCTGAATGACGTAGGGTGGCTGTCCATGAGTAGGGCAAGATCGCAGCAGCTCTTTGTAGCGTTCCCATCCCTTTGCCAGCGGTTCCCCTTGTTTTTGTTTGAAGACGGTGATTTTCTTCCGGAGAAGTGCTGTCTTGGCGGGTGGGAAGTATTTGTTCAGAAACTCTTGCTCTACTTGGGCCCATGTGGTGAGAGATCTTGGTTTCAGCCCTTCAAGCCACTTCAGTGCAGATCCAGCGAGAGACCAGCGAAAAGCTTTCATCTTGACATATTCGAGAGTTGTACCTTCAGCAAGAGTACAACACATGTCATGAAAATTGGTAATATGTTCAAGAGGGCACTCATTAAATTTTCCATGAAAAGCATTGTTTTTAAGCTCTATAAGAAACTGAGTGCGAATTTCAAAAGAGTTTTCAGGGATTAGAAACGTCGATTCAGGCACGACG
Organism: Persicaria tinctoria; assembly: GCA_037127255.1. Taxonomy (NCBI): domain Eukaryota; kingdom Viridiplantae; phylum Streptophyta; class Magnoliopsida; order Caryophyllales; family Polygonaceae; genus Persicaria; species Persicaria tinctoria. The sequence goes on along the minus strand of JBANSL010000001.1, from coordinate 53,966,825 downwards.
AGAGTTGGATGCATATAATCCTCAGCAGTGGTTGGATATTGGGCAAGCTCAGCTTCTGCTTGCCTTGCGCACTCAGCTTCTTGTTCCCTCGCTGCCCTTTCATTGGCGATAATGGTATCCTTTGCAGCTAGTTCCCTTGTAAGTCTGGCAATTAGTTGTTCTTGTGTTTCAGCGGCCGCCATGGCTCTTTGTAGTTTAGCTCTGATGTGTAGTAGGCGCTCTGGTTCGTCTAAGCCGTCAAACTCAGGTGGTTGACCAGAACGGCGCATACACCTGTAAAGTAACTCAAAGCAGACGTGAGATTTAACTACCTAAGGCGCGAATGATAGCTTCCCCGGCAACGACGCCAATTAGTTGTAGGAGGATATCGAGTATGCAAATAAAATATAAATAAATCACAGCAAACCAGATTCCGTCCCTTGTAAATAATTACAAGACCTCCTCCTGATGCAGCCGTGGGAAGTCAGGATCGATCCACGAGGAAGCGTGTCAGCAGATCCTAGGCAGCGGTGGAATCTCAAGGTCATAAGTCGACAACAGTGGTACTCGACCTCGACTAAGGGTTAGTCGACAGGGGTCAGGCACAGTCGAACACAGCAGCAGCAACTCGGCACAGGCTAGTCGATCTCGACGAGGCGTACTCGATATCGAGTAGGGCCTTTGTCGACTTCGAGTTGGCTTATCGAGTACCTGCACAGGAGAAGCTAGAACGACCTTGGTCGAATATCAGTAGTCGAGCTCGACCAGGCTTGGTCGAGATCAAGTAGAGCAGAAACTTAAAAAACGAAAGAAAATAAAGAACAAATGCTTTTGGAATTCGAACTAAACTTAATGTAAAAGACTTCCAAGATTGGGGTTTGCAACAACTATAACCAAACATGCATAAGGTAGAATCAAACAGATGATCATGTAAATCGCATCAAAGGACTAAGCTTTTGCCTTTTCCAACAATTAGACAACTCTTTCAAGAAAACCGTAATTGTCTCTACCGATTTTATGTTTATAATCCAAGTTGTTATCATGGACCTCCATTAGATGGGCAATAAACACATAAACAAGTAGGAAAATGCTCAAAACATGATAAAGGTCGGATCTTTACCTCAATTATGCATGGCTATCGTCGGGCTTGCCCCAACCCTAGAAGTGGGTGGACTACTCGTGCCTCATTGCAAACTCAGACATCATTGATTTAAAAGAAATAACTTGCATTAAACTATATTCCAAAACTTTACAATCCCGGCAATCCAACTCTCGTTGAATGCCAAAACCCTAAAACCTTCGAACTCCTAAACTGTCTCTGTGGAACTACTTGTCTTGCTCTAAAATTGAATGATTAAAACTGAGCCCCATGGGCTTTATTTATAGGCTTCTAATCCTTGCTATTCAAGGATAGAAATATCTATCTATATCTAAAATTATATCTAAAAGCTTAATGATAAATAAAAACAATAAGGAAATTAAATCCAAAATAGGAAAATATATCTAAAGTCTTCCATGGATAGATCTTCTTCTTTTCATGATGTGTCTTGATGAATTCAGATAGAATTGGCAATCTTCGAGCCCAAGCAAAGTCAAACCGAGCAGAATTGATCCAACCGAGTAACGCGGCTTCTGGAAGTCTACTCGATCTCGACAAAGATCTAGTCGATCTCGAGTAGGAAAGTTGGTCGACTAGCTCAGCTTCGTCGTCTCGGCTAGCTGGTCCTCGACAAGCTTGGTCATGGCTCACGGGTCTAGTCGATCTCGAGGACCCCTAGTCGACCTCGAGTAGGATTGATCGTCGACTAGGTCTGGCTCGGCTGGTCGGGCAAGTCTTCTCGATGTGCTCGGTCTTGACTCCATATCTTTGTCGATCTCGAGTAGCCGTACTCGATCTCGAGTAGACTGGCCTTTTCGACTGGGTCTCTTCGGGTGGCTCTGCTCGATAGGCTCGGATCTTGTCTCCGGCTCCCAAGGTTCCTCGATCTCGACGAAAGTCTTGTCGATCTCGAGTAGGGTACCCGAGCTGGTTCTTCGTTCTTAGCTTCTCGACTTAGGCTCCTCGATGCTGGCAGGTGCCTAGTCATGTCTTGTCGAGATCGACTAGGGGTAGTCGATGTCGAGTGGCTCTGTGCTCCAGTTCTTGCTTCTTGACTTTCCTTCGAAATGGTACCATATTCTGCGATATTAAACAGAAACTTATGTAGATTTCCATTTCTGACAAATAAGCATATATTACATAAATTCGACATATTCCCAACCCGAAATATGCAAAATGTAAAGAATATGGAACTGAAGTATGCATAAAGACATGGCTAATTAGGCTCACAATAACCTCCGTCAGGAGGAAGTCTTGAATATTATTTGCTGAGAACTGAATCGGTTTGGTCATTTTATTTACATTCTATTTGCAATCTCGATTTCCTCTGCAACAAATTGGAGGATTGAACCTGACTTCCTTTTGCTACATCGGGAGGAAGTCTTGAACATTATTTTCTGAGAACTGAATCGGTTTGCTCATTTTATTTACATTCTATTTGCAATCTCAATTTCCTCTGCAACAATGGTTTTTTTTAAATAACATTGCATCACATCGAACTTTGAAGAATCCAAAAGTAGATATTGAGCAATTCACACCGATTAACAGTATGTCGTAGCCGGTAGAAAAATTCCTAATTAAAATGCCAGAAGAGCACCTAAAGGGCATGTTTTGATCATCTCCAAATCAAAAATTAAGATCGATTTGATTCCAATAAGATGTGGTAGATGAAGAATAGGCCAATGGTGAATTTATTAAATTACAATTTAGATTGAAGATGTAGAACGAAGAAGAGCTGGATGGAGGTTATTCGGCATGATCTACACTTGCTGAACCTTTTGGAAGATATGACAGGGGATAGAGACCGCTGGAGGAGGTGCATTCGGGCTGCTGATGTTTAGAAGCTTCAAAAGTTGGAGGATGGGTGTTGGGTCCTACTGTTTTGCTCCTTTTCTGCCTTGCTCTTTGCTCCCTTTTACCTCACTCTTTATTATTGGCATGTTTCCATGTTTGGTTTATACCCTATTGTTTTGGGTCTATCGGAAACACTCTCTCGACTAGTTCAGGGAAAGAGTGCGTACATCCTGACCCCCCCAGACCCTGGCTTATCGCGGGATATACTGGGTTGTTGTTGTTGTTGTTGTTGTTGTTGTTGTTGTTGTTGTTGTTGTTGTTGTTGTTGTTAGATTGAAGATGTCAAGTACAGAACTTCCAATTTTTCTAAGATAAACTAGCCCAACACTAGTGGAAAAAAGGCCTTTGGCTACAGGACAATTACCACGGTTCCGTGTTTCTGTGATGTAAATTCGCAAACTTGACAATTTACTTCGGTTTTGAAGGGAACCGTTGTAATTCAGCATTAAAAAATTACCACACGCCATGGTAAATATGTAAGTTGGACCTCTTTACCACGGTTGGCTTATGAACCATGGTAATATGTGAAACAATTTTTTTCTTTTTTTTTAATAGACCGAAACTAAATTATCTCGTACCGTAGTAAATCTACAAAGTCGACACAATTACCACACGTCTTTGGATTGCGAGGTAAATTTACCAAATTTCACAATTCTGCCAAAATAATTCCCGCTCGTTCTATCTACAATTAAATATATAGATTTTAAATATTTAATTGGGGTTTTATCATTTTTTTAAAAACAAATCGGATCATTGAAGCCCTAACCCTCGTCAATCCCGTGTGCGAACTGCGAAGAGCAGAGAACTATATCGCCCGCCCTGTTCGAAGACGATTGCGGCCGTCTCCGTCGCCGGCCGGAGACGATTGCCGCCGGAATCCCTTGAATTCAACCAGCAACCGTGGTCCGAAGCCCTCACCCTCGTCCTGTTTGAAGCCCTAACCCTCGTCCCGTTCGAAGAACATAACCATCGCCGCCTGAAATTGTCGCTCTTCTTCGTCTCCTTGCTGTCGGAATTCCTTGAATTCAACCAGCAACTGTACGCGGTCCGAAGGGGCGACTATGATTGTTCTTCATCACTCTCGTTCAGTAGCCTATTCGACATCGATCTCGTTCAGTAACTGCGAATCCTGGTTCACAAAGTTCTTCACTTTCGCGACTGTAAGTCTGAGCACTGTCGTTCTTCACTTTTGGCTTAATTTATACTATAAATACTATGCTGTCTGCTTAATTCGGCCCAAATTGGTGCAAATTCAGGAATATGTTCAGCAACCTGTTGTTCATCGCTCTTGTCAGTAACTGCAAAACGTGGTTCACAAAGTTCTTCACTTTCGCATTGTAAGGATGAGCACTGTCGTTCTTCACTTTCAGCCTAATTTATACTACAAATCCTATGTTGTTTACTTCATTCAGCCCAAATTTGTGCAAATTCAAGAAAATCCAGAGCCTGATTGAAGTTCGTTGCCGGTGATCGCAGAGCTTGTGATTCAGTTTGCATTGGATTGAAGTTTGTTCTGTCAGTGTTCACCTAGTTATCCCTGTATGGTGATAAATTCCAGTTCGTTATGGTTCACAAAGCTTTCAATCTCTGAATCTGACCGTAATTTCTCATACAATTCATCTGTTGTCTTGTTAATCCGCCCCTAATATTTCTAAATTCAAAGAAATCAGTTTAATTTCTGTCTAAATTGGCAAGCAAGTGTCCTTGATAGTAATTGATAGAGGATGGGGAAGAATTAAGGAATAAGAAAGAGATTATGTTAGGGAAGAGTAGGAGTGTTAGTCGAGTCGAACGAGCCGAGTACCTGAGTGCTCATGTTCGGCTCGTTTTTTATCGAGCCGAGCCTTATTTTTTTTTCGAGCTTAAAACCCTGCTTGTATTCAGCTCGCGAGCTGTGCAAGGAGCTCGAGCTCGAGCTCGTTTAGCTCGTTTTTGTTCGAGCCGAGCTCGTGCTCGTGAGCTCGTTCGAACTCGATTTGCTTGTTTTTAATTTTCAACTCATGTGAAGCTTGTTTTATTTCAAAGCTCGATTTTAGGTCGATTTGAGCTCGTGAAACATACAAATCTGGGTTGATTGCTGTCTGATTTTTCGGAAAAGAAACATACCTTAAGTGTATTACAATATTACACACTCTGTCCAAAGTTTATTACACATACATAATATAAGAATAAGTTCATGATGGAACATTCAGTCCAAAGAATACATTCAGTCCTAAACTTCCCAATCCTTGGCTCCATAGATTACAGATTTGGGTTACCTAAACGGAATATAAATTTCCACCATCCCAAAACTTCCCAATACTTGCAACCTCATAAAATTTGGGTTACCTGAACAGAATATAAATTTCAGTTTACAAATTCAGCAAGTTTTCAGCATACAGAATACAGATTCAGCAAGTTTTCACCATACAGATTACAGATTCAGCAAGTTTTCAGCATATAGATTACAGATTCAGTCATTTAGCAAGTTACAAATTACAGATTTTTTAGCATACAAACTACAGATTCAACATGTTAAAGATTAGAGATTAAAGATTTTAAAAACGACTGATTTTTCAAAATGTACAGATTAAATTACTGATTTTACAATAAAAATTACAGATTTTTTAGCATATAAATTACAGATTCAGCATAAAGAATGTACAGATTTATAATTTCAGTTTTTGTTTTTCAAAATTTCAAAATTTAGTGTAGATTCAAACTTGAAATTAAAAGAGAAATGAATATTTTGGCCACCTTATAAAAAATGGACAAGAACTTCCCAATCCTCGTCAGATGGCAATGAAATGTATGAAGAGTCTTCGATTGCATCCCTTCTGACATTCAATAGCAACAGTCAACAATAAGCTGAGCATAACCATAGTCGTTCTTGCATGTCTCTGTGACAGCCACATCACTACACAATAGTATAGTTCAAAAACTGTAAAATTACATTATAAAACTTGTTCAAAGTAATCAAAGCATCATTGTAAGCAACCACCTTATTTGTCATCCAATATTCTTTAGGAGCACTTATAAGAGAGTGTTTGTGGAGTGCCCTTCTTTTGATCGCTCGTTAACATGGACATATTTTAGGTCTTAAGTAATTCAATGGTCTTAAGTATATCTCTCATTAATACAGGTCCAAACTGTCCAAATCAGGCTTTGAAAAAATATAATCTATTAGTCCTCTGCAGTCCCTAGTTTCAGCTTTATCAATTTATTTTAAGTATCACATTTGCATTTTTTAAGTATCGCATTTGCCTTTGTAATAATCAGTACCCTGCATAAACACTAAAGTAGCTCTATTCCATTTCAGTTTCTTATCTATCAAGCTATTCCCTTTTAGAACATTTGTGATGTTATAAATACGCCTCTTTTGTAACTCGATTCAGTCTACAATACTATATCTCTGATTTTAGAAAATAATTAGATGATATTAGGTACATTGCAATCATCATTGTTTAATGATATTAATTGTGTTATGTATAGGAAATTGAGTTATTATCATGGATAGAAAATGGATGGTTGCAAATCGGTTGTCAAAAGAATATGCGAGAGGGGTTGACGAATTTATAGATGCAGCAGTAAAACTTTATGGACAGCACAATAAACATATACCATGCCCGTGTGTAAGATGTGGAAATTTTGATCGAGCTAGTGTTACAAAAATAAAGTCTCATCTTGTTGAGTATTTGATTGATAGAACTTATAGACGATGGATTTGGCATGGTGAAATAGATAATAGTGGCTTAGAACATAGCGACGATGATGAGGAAGACGAGGGTGATAGATTAGAAGATATGATGGCTGCTGCTCAAGACAATTTAAATGGCTCAGTGGATGAAATTAATTACTTATTAGCCGCTTCCCAAAAACCATTGTACAATGGTTGTTCGAAGTTTTCCAAATTATCAGCTACCTTAAAGTTATATAATCTTAAGGAAGCTAATGGGTGGACTGAAAAAAGCTTTACACAATTGTTATAGCTTTTTAAAGATATGCTGCCAGATGACAATGTTCTTCCTTCTAGGACTTGTGAGGCCAAAAAGATGTTATCAACTATGGGAATGTCTTATGAGAGGATACATGCTTGCCCTAATGATTGCATTTTGTATCGAGGAGAGTACGCTTTGTTAGAGAGGTGTCCGAAGCTGGGTTGCAATGAATCACGATTTAAGAGAGAGAAAATTCCTCGTAAAGTACTTTGGTATTTTCCAATTATACCTAGACTTAAACGCATGTTTAGAATAGAAGAAGAAGCAAAGAATTTGATATGGCATGCTAGCGGGAAGTCAACGGATGGTAAACTTAGACACCCGGTAGATTCCCCACAATGGCGCTTTATAGATAATAAATTTAGGGCGTTTGGAGATGAGAAGAGAAATATACGGTTTGCACTTTCGACTAATGGAATGAGTCCGTATGGTACTCTTAGTAGCACTTATAGTGTATGGCCTGTTTTGATGGTAATTTATAACCTACCTTCTTGGCTATGCATGAAACGGAAGTATATGATGTTGTCGTTGTTGATATCAGGGCCAAAACAAGGGCAATGACATAGATGTTTATTTAGCACCTCTTATTGAAGAATTAAAACTATTATGGGATACCGGAGTTGAAGTCTTTGATGCAAATAAACAAGAAGTGTTTAACTTGAGAGCTCTTTTGTTTTGCACAATCAATGATTTTCCAGCTTATGGTTATCTTTCCGGAAAGAGTGTCAAAGGTCATCATGCTTGTCCAATATGTGAGATGGATACTAATTATTATCAGTTGTCAGAGTCTAGTAAAATAGTGTACTTGGGATATCGTAGGTTTCTTCCCACTAACCATCATTTTCGTAGGCAGAAAAAGAATTTTAATGGTTTTCAAGAGCAAGGACTAGCTCCACAACCTTTGACCGGCCAGCAAGTGTATGAAAGAGTGAAAGATATTGAAGTATCATTTGGCAAGAAGAATGAATATGGAAAAAAGAATATAGTAAAAGCTGTCAATGGTTGGAAGAAAAAGTCAATTTTTTTCTCCCTCCCATATTGGAGATTTTTGTTTGTGAGACACTGCCTTGATGTTATGCACATAGAGAAGAATGTTTGTGATAGTATTGTTGGCACACTACTTAATGTTCCTGGGAAGACAAAAGATGGGATTAAAGCAAGACTTGATTTGGAAGCAATGGGCATCAGATCTGAATTGTTACCACAACAGAAGGGAAATCGCAAGTATTTGCCACCTGCATGCTATACCCTTTCTAGGAAGGAAAAGGTTGCTTTTTGTGAATTCATAGCTGAAGTTAAAGTTCCCAGTGGATATTCTTCTAACTTTAGAAATCTTGTTTCAATGAATGATTTGAAACTTGTGGGCCTAAAATCTCATGATTGTCATATTTTAATGCAAGAGTTTTTGCCAATAGCTCTACGCCCTATTCTGCCGAAGCATGTTCGATTTACAATCATTAGATTATGTTTGTTCTTCAAAGCAATTTGCAGCAAAGTGATCGATGTGGCTCATCTACAATCATTACAAGATGATATAGTTATTACTCTTTGCAAGCTTCAGATGTATTTTCTTCCGTCATTCTTTGATATCATGGTCCATTTGGTTGTTCATCTAGTCAGAGAGGTTAGACTCTGTGGTCCAGTTCATCTGACCTCACAAATAAGAAGGGGAAAAAGAAGGTACGTTGTGATGAAGTAACCACAAAAAAAAAAGAGCCAAGTTTACCACCCTCCCAACGAACATGATGCATATAATGCCTAGTGGAAAGGATAGTTGTGCAACTATCATTTTTCCGGAGGTAACTCTATCCAAATTTTATCTCTTTACCTGGACGTACCTTTTTCGTAGCTTTAGTAGATGAATATCCTTCCCTGCCCTTTTATATATTTTTTTTCTTTATGGATTTATTCAGTCTATAAACATCTCAAATCGTCATCGATGTTACAATTAGGTCTGAATATTCTTCCCTGCCCTATTATTTTTTTTCCTCCGGCTTTCTCCTGTTAAAATGGTTTCTTAACCATTGAGTGCAGATTTGTGTTTACATTTGCTGTTTAAAAATGTGGTTTAGAAATCGTGCCTTAACAGATTATATAATAGTTTATTCTAAGTAAGTAGTAACATATTATAAATTACAGATACAATTCCAGATTTTTCAATCTGTAATTACAGATTATAAATTACAAATTACAGATTTTTCAATCTGTAAGTAAGTAGTAACAGATTTTTCAATCTGTAATGAAGTAAGTAGTAACAGGAACGATTCCAGATTTTTAAATCTGTAATTAACAGATTATAAATTACATATGAGTTACAGATTTATAAATTACAGATTTACAGATTTTTAATTTACAAATTTTTAAATTACATATTTTAGTTTACAGCTTATACAGATTTCATATTATATAATTTACAGATTTTAGAAAATGTTTTGAGTTTATATTCACTCTACTTGATATCCCTAGAAAATGTTTTGAGTTTGAATCATAATTAAAAATAGAAAGTCCTTAAATGTTATAAGCTCTTTATTGGATGTAGGGTCGGAGTCAATGTAAGCTAGCCTCTGCAGAACCAGACAATCCAATTGTGGCAACGGGAAAAGTATATACTCAGGGGGAAACGGAGAATGTGTTGATTCACGGTAAGCCAATGAAACCTGGCCACAAGAAAGTCAATGTCCTCGTTGCTCTTAGGGCCGAGGTGCCAGTGCCGGTACCTACAAGCGAGGTCTCCATTATAGCTGATGCTATAGAGGGTTTTGTTGAATGGCCACAAAATCTAATTTTTCTTCATGAGGTAAATACACTTTTATTCAAATTTTAATTACTTCTCATATTCTATCAATTACTTATGTAATCTTTTAATCTTGAAGGGAATACAATCAAAAAAAATTACAAAGAAGATTGACCCCCAAGATGTACCCTCTGAATCATCTGATACGACAAATCATAGGGAAAAAGTGAAGGTACATTGTGATGAACTAACCACAAAACAAAGAGCCAAGCTTAGTACTCCCACGATGAATATGATGCATATAATTGCGAAAAATATGGATTGTACAATTTCAATTCCACTTTCTAAAGATATTGTAGTTGAGGGGATGATATGGATCACTAAGGAAGAGGTCTTTCAATGGGTTTTTCAAGTGGAAATCCAAGCATCCCATATATCTGTGCTAGGTATTTGGTTGGGTATTTGCAGGAAAAGAAGCTAGATAGATTTGTCTTTCTATTCCCACATAGAAATTCCGACATTCCAATTGAGCTTCGAACTACTGAATCAAAGGAGCGTCTAATGGAGCTGAAAGAAGAGAAATCAAAGGAGCGTCTAATGGAGCTGAAAGAAGAGCGCTCAAATGTGCGGGCACGATATATTGCTGATGCAATGGGAAAAGCTTCGAAGTATCAAATGTTTTTTGCTCCATATAATATCAGGTGAGTATTGATCTTTTTATCCTCGTTTAGAATAAGTATAAATGATAAAAATATGATTTAATTTATGCAATTTAGTTGATAATTATATATGTCATTGTAATCTAGGAGGCATTGGATGCTTGCTGTTATTTATCCTTATGCACAAACGGTATTTTGGCTTGACTCAGCTCCAATTTGTAGTGGTGAACGTAAAGTAATTAAAGCTGACATTAAACATGTTATTGATATGTAAGTTCTTTATTACTTATTAGTTTATTTATTTATTTATGGATATAGCATCATGATTTTGATAATTTCTTCATCATCTTTAATTCAACTATGGCTTTGAAAATTTGGATTGCTAGATCGAAGCTAAACAAATCCCACTCGGCAACCAAGTGGCATGTGTTAAACGTAAGTTAGTGTTCGGGTTTGAGTAGTAAGAGTACGCTTTAAGTTTTCTTACTTTATCAACCATTGTCAATTCATACATATTTGGTTTCTTTTATAACCCCTTTTTTTTTATTTTGTAGTGTCCTTCTCAAACAAATGAATTGATTGTGGATATTATGTTATTCGATTCATGTGGGAGATCATCACTAAGGACTCTCTTCCAAGAAAGGTAAATATTATATTACCTTTGTATTTCATCCATATTGTCACTTTTGTTTGAGTTTTAAAAGATAATCCATGTAATTGGATTTGGTATAGCATTATGTATCTGCCTAAAATCATGTCAAACGGTAAATTGCCTAATAGCAATTGTTCTGTTGAAAAATGTGAGACCCGATTTGAAGATTATGGATAATAGTTTCAATATTAATTGACAAGGTATCCACATAAGTGATATTTTTTAAAATTAATTCCACATTTAAAATCTAGAGAGCTACTTTAAGTCATTGGTATGTCAGGGCACAGCCCGCCCAATGATAATTCTAGGTGGTTGAGTCGAGATCATTGGGCAAATACGAACAGATTTAGCTTATTTATTTACTTTTGCAATTTATTTACACTCTAATTTAACTTATTTATTTACTTTTGCAGGTTTATATGCCAATCGTTGAGTCGGTACCACATTATAATCATATCATGTTAGATGAGATTCGAGATCAATGGGCAACTTTTGTGCAACAATTCATGTAGCATGTCTGGACAAATCATAGGGTAGGGTAATGCAGATTGTGTTTTATTAATCAAATATTATCGTTGATACTATATTTTCTTTTCCATTACTAGCTAATGTATGTTAAATGATATTTTTTTGCGAATTTATGTGTGTGTATATATATATATATATATATTTATTTATTTATGTACAGGAGCTCTTTCATATTTATTTATATCATTATAGCTACCTCGGCTCACAAATTTACGACAGGCTATAGTTCGATTTTACTTCGGTTCTAAAATTTACCACGGTTCAAAACCAAATACCACAATACATATTTACTTCGGTTGAAAACATAATTACCACGGTTCAAAATATTTACCACATGACCTATTTACCACGGTTCCCACTTTTACCACGGTTCCACAAGCCTAGCACTACGAACAAATTTACCACGGGTGTGTTGTTTTACCACGGTTCAACATATTTACCATGCCACATATTTACCACGGTTATCATATTTACCACGGTTCCAAAAGCCTACCACTTCGACCAAATTTACCACGCGTGGCTATTTTACCACGGTTATGCTCACGTGGTAAACAGATTTACTATAGCCCCTTTTACCTCGGTTCAGAACCGTGGTAAACTTTGCAAACGGAACCGAGGTAAAACCGGCTTTCTCTACTAGTGCAAGGCCCTAAAAATGACAGGCAAGAGCATACACCCTAATAAGGACTTTATTAAAGAGGAACGAGGTGAAGCTGTCATCCAAACACTTAGCCGATTCAAGATTGGAACAATATATTACAAAGGAAAGGTTACCCATGCAATAAAAATTACTTGTGGTAATCTAGTCCAATACATAAGTAAACCACTATATGGTTTTTTATATGCCAATTCAAATCAGAGATGTTCAATTGATAACGTACTTTACTCTCATTATTTGTTCCTTCCAGGAAGTCACCCCCATACATATCACATAAAATTATAAGATCATACACTACTAAAAAAACAGGATTTAGCAACGGATTGTTAGCCACGAATGTTAGGCGACGCTATCTTTGTGGCAAATGGCCCAATAGCAATGACATTGGCGACGAATGTTAACAGTCGTGGCTGTATTCGAGGCTGGTAGGCATCCTGGTATGTCACCTCATCAAAGTCGTGGCTAATAGCAACGAGTCTCGCGTTCGTAGCTAATTTCGTGGCTCGGAAGGTGGATTGTTTTGGTAAATAGCCACGAACTTAGCCACGACCGTTTGATTCGTGGCTATATTCGAAGCTAATCTGGCCACGACATACTATGCGTAGCTGAATCTATGGCTGTTCAGTATCAGAAATCGTTGAACATTTGTTGAATGGGCTTGGTCGCAAATGGTTTAGGCGGGCCGGATGAGATTACTATCTCTCTCTAAAATTTTATGTAGATTAAATATAGTCCATTAATAGGGTATAGAGTGAAATCGGAGGCGGGCCCGTCTTAGAGCTCAATAGCCCATCAGAAGTGAAAGCCCAATTAATAATTAAGCTCAGTTAGCGACGACTGTATCCGTGGCTAAATCCGTGGCTATTACGGATGAGGTCAAATATTAATGTGTTTTGTACTCTACCTACGGATAGGGCCTACATGCGTCTATTCCCTTCAATTTTATGGTTGAGGGTATTTATGGGGCCAGCCCACTTGTCTTCTAGATAGCCCACTCTCCATGATCCACTATGGTAAGCTTAAATTGTTTAACTTAGTTACATAATATTGCATATATATATATATATTGTTCATTTTTAATAATTATATGAATAGGTAGTGTAATTAAGATTTAAATGGGTATTTATATATACAAACGAGAAAAAGGTTTTGAATTGGTATTTAATTTGAAAAATTTGTAAATGTTTATATGTATGTAATAAATTCTTATTAGAATACCATAAGGGTATGTTTTGTGAAAAACTCATATAAGTGTCTAATAAATATTTAAGAAAACATTATATTAAGTAATAAATTCTTATTCGAATACTATAAGGGTATGTTTTGAGGAAAAATCATAAAAGTAACGAATAAGTGTTTAATAAGACCTTGTATTAACTAATAAATTCTTATTAGAATATACTCCGTAAAAAGGTATGTTTTGATGAAAACTCTTATAAGTAACGAATAAATGTTTAAGAAAACCTTAAATTAACTAATAAGTTTTTAGGAGAATACTAAAAGAGTATGTTTTAAGGAAACCTCGTATAAGTAAATAATAAGTGTTGAATAAAACCGTATATTAAGTAATAAATTCTCATTAGAATACCATAAGGGTATATTTTGAGGAAAACTCATATAAGTGTCTATTAATATTTAATAAAACATTATATTAAGTAATAAATTCTTATTAGAATACTCTAAGGTATGTTTTGAGGAAAACTCATATAAGTGACTAATAAATGTTCAATAAGACCTTATATTAACTAATAATTTTTTATTAGAATACTATAAGCGTATGTTTTGAGCCAAACTCATATACAAAACGAATAAATGTTTAATAAAACCTTCTATTAACTGATAAATTCTAATTAGAATACTATAAGAGTATGTTTTGGGGAAAACTCATATAAGGAATGAGTAAATGTTTAATAAAACCTTATATGGACTAATAAATTCTTATTATAATACTATAGAAGCATGTTTTGAGGAAAACTCATATAAGTGACTAATAAATGTTTAATAAAACCGTATATGTACTAATAAATTCTCATCATTATAATACTATACGTACTATAAGAGTATGTTTTCAGGAACACTCATATAAGAAGTGGATAAATGTTTAATAAAACCTTATATGGACTAATAAATTCTTATCATTATAATACTATAAGAGTATGTTTTGAGGAAAACTTATATAAGGAATGAATAAATGTTTAATAAAACCTTATATGGACTAATAAATTCTTATTAGAATACTATAAGAGTATGTTTTGAGGAAAACTCATATAAGTGACTAATAAATTTTGAATAAAACGTTATATTAACTAATAAATTCTTATTAGAATACTCTAAAAGTATGTTTTGAGGAAAACTCATCTAAGTGTCTAATAAATGTTGCATAAAACCTTATATTAACTAATAATTTTTTATTAGAATACTATAAGGGTATGTTTGGACCCAAACTCATATATATAAAAAATGAATAAATGTTTAATAAAACCTTATACTGACTGATAAATTCTCATTAGAATACTATATAAGAGTTTGTTTTGAGGAAAACTCGTATAAGGAATGAGTAAATGTTTAATAAAACCTTATATTGACTAATAAATTCTTATTATAATACTATAAGAGTATGTTTTGAGAAAAACTCATATAAGTGACTAATAAATGTTTAATAAAACCTTATATGGACTAATAAATTCTCATCATTATAATACTATAAGAGTATGTTTTGAGGAAAACTCATATAAGGAATGAATAAATGTTTAATAAAACCTTATATGGACTAATAAATTCTTATTAGAATACTATAAGAGTATGTTTTGAGAAAAACTCACATAAGTGACTAATAAATTTTGAATAAAACCTTATATATGGACTAATAAATTCTTATTAGAATACTCTAAGAGTATGTTTTGAGGAAAATTCTAAGTGACTAATAAATGTTTAATTTAACCTTATATGGACTAATAAATTCTTATTAAAATACTATAAGAGGATGTTTTGAAGAAAACTTATATAAGTCACTAATATTTATTGAATAAAGCCTTATATTAACTAATAAATTCTTAATAAAATACTATAAGAGTATTGTTTGAGGAAAACTCACATAATATAAGGAACAAATAAATGACCAATAAATGTTGAATAAAGCATTATATTAACTAGTAAATTCTTTTTAGAATACTATAAGAGTATGTTTTGAGGAAAATTCATACAAGTTACTATTAAATATTGAATAAAACTTCATATTTGCTAATAAATTCTTTTTATATGAATTTTTTATACGAAAACTATAAATATTAAAATTGATATTTAAAAAATTCTCACAAGGTACGGATACTGAACTAGTTAAATGATTTTGGGTAAAATATTATAAAAACATTTAGATATCTAATTAAATTTGATAAAAAAAAATTTATTTGAAATATATATTGTATAATAAATAGTTGTATTGATAGTTTTATTTTCTAGATATCAATTGTGAAGGAAAAAAAATTCACACTCCCGAAATTAATTTACCGCCTAAGAGTATGTTGAGCGGGAAATTTCCCCCCAAAATTTTGGCCAAAATTTTAAGCGGTATCTAAGGCTCTTAACCCTAATTTTTCCAATCGGCCGCTTCACAAAGGCAGATAGATGCGTCTCTCCTTCCTCTCTCTCAAGTTCCTCATCCATGTGCCTCTCCTTCTTCCTTCCTTATCCATGTCGCCGCCGCCTCCTCGGATCTGCGAAGCCCCACCGCCGCCTCCTCGGATCCGCGAAGCCCCGTCGCCGCCCAGCGAACTTCGTCTTCAGATCTCGAGCTTAAGGGGCTTCACGTTCCTCTTTCTTCCTCCCCTGCGAAGCCCCGCCGCCGCTTCCTCGGATCTGCGAAACCCCGTCGCCGCCCAGCGAACTTCGTCTTCGGATCTGCGAAGCCCCGTCCATGCTCCTCCTCAGCTCTCGCTTTTATCGCCATTGAAGGTCGAGCCTGAGATCGTTCCCCTTTTCTTCCTCCTCTGCTCTCGCTTTCACCATCCTTCCCTCGACGCAACGACATTCAGCCACTCAGATCTCGAGGCGCCACCATTGAAGCTCGACGAAGCTCCGACACTATCGAGGTCGTAATATGCGTCTCTCTCCTCCCTTGACAGTTGACGGGTCATCTTTGCTTCCGCCGTCAAGGGCATATCAGTGCTGCTTTGGCTTCTCACATCAGTAGTTTGTTTGATTATGAGTTTGTTCAATTTTGAGTTTATAGGCTTTCAAGATCTGCTAAATGGGTTGATGTTGATTGTTTTCGGGCAGATGGATACGCCACCACGTTCGGAAGAGATCCGGATGAAGAGGAGACAACTGTATCAGTTGTTACTCAAAACCAGGAGGAGGTGAGCCAGAAAGCAGCCTTATATCCTCTAAAAAAATCAATTTCACAAACCAGCTGATGCCGACGGTGAGGTTGATGTTGCTGGTATCTTTAATGTTAGCAGTGATCTTAATTACTTCCCATGTTTGTCTAAAAAATTCAGCCTTATGTCCTCTAAAAAAATTCAGACTTATTTCTTTTGGCTTTTACAAACCATGGCTTCTTTTTCATTTGGGATGGGCTTGATTTCTTGTGTTTAGAATTGGCAGATGCATATATGGGTTTGCTCCACCCCTAATTAAATGAAATTCGGAATTTTATTTCTTTTAAATAGGTTACAATCTTGCCAAGAAGACATTTTACACAACACCATAGTTTTTTTTTATAATTAATGTTGTGCTTTATACCGATCTATGTTTGAATAGCAGTTACAATTTTATCAAACTACAATATTGCATATACATTCTCAATTTCTCACAAAACTGATCTCCACAATATTGGAGAAAATATTGTTAGTGGTGCTATAATGAGTAAACGGGGCAACTATAGTTTGCACCATGCTCTTAATTACAAGACTAAAATTATTATTATTATTATTATATACAAATTAGGTGGTACAAATATATGACTGTTTTAAAATTTTAGTATTTGATTTGTATTTTATACTTTTGTAATTGAACAGGGCTAATTAATTTCATACTTGGGCAGAAAAAATGGATACTTGCTGGTCCATTGTGAGGCATTGGGTGCAAGAACAAGGCAGAAGTTCTCAAACTAGTGTATAGATTCTTAAGATGTGTTGGTGCTTTTTCTTAGGTGTAGTATTTCTGGATGTTGTACATTATGTGTATGATGTTGTGTTTTGTATTTGGACGCATTAGCTATAACATTATATATATTCTCTATTGTATAAATAGCGCATCCAAATAATCGCAATAACGTAAGCCATGAATTTAGCCTCAACCCAGTCAACGATGCCCACCTTAAAACAAGAAACAACATCAGCAATGAACTCAGCCACAAAATTAGCCACGACATTTGCGATGACCGTTTTCGACGCTGTCGTCGTCGCCATAGCCATGACATTCATAAGTCATACCCAGCCACGGAATTAGCCACGGCGGTATGAGTTCGTTGCTAATTTCCGTTGCTACATCGGCCCAAATTTAGTCACGAGGCATATGGCTACGGATGGCCTGACCGTTGCTGAGTCCGTGGCTAAACCGGTTAGCCACGGTCATTCGTTGCCAAAGCCGTTGCTATTTTCCGTTGCTAAATCCTGTTTTTTTAGTAGTGATAACACTTAGACAAAGCATGCATCGGAAAAGTAATACACGATACTGAAGGATAATTAGATGCGTTAAAGGAATTTCAGATCATATCTAAACATCTAATTATAGGATCTTCATGCATAAAATTGATAGATCAATCATTGTTCATCAGAGATATATACTTGTTGATGTGTGAACCGGGTTTGAACGGGTGAGAACGAAAGAGATGAGAGCCCCACGTGTTGCTCCTCTACTTGGTCCACACGAGCCCGGTGTCTAGATCTCCCATATCTTTGACTGCTAGGACGAACATTGAAAGACTAACAATCAAATCACATCATTCGATGACACTTTGGTTTTGTCTAACTTTGTTATTGCTGCTCCGTACATACTTCGGATGAAAAAAATGGCAAACGATTTACCTTTGTTTTCTTTTCTTTTAAATGTGAATATCATGAATTCCCAAATCCACTTTTCCACTCCCATTGTATATTTCATTCGACGTCCGTAGTGATTAGCAGCACATCCTTTTAATTAGAGTGAAAATTAGATTACTTAATTAGGAGATTAGCAAAAGTCATGCAAAACGGTTGCCTTTAACTTAGAAGTTGTAACCCCCTAATTAAATCATTTATTTATTTATTTCCAAAATAAATAATACTACCTCGTTCGGAAAACTTGACACTTTACTATTCATGCACGCTTTTTTAGGATATAAAAACTATATAAAATATCTATTTTTTTTAATATTTTTTTTACAACTTCATAGTTATTATTAATAAGTACAAACTTGTTAAAAAAATTTTATAAAAAAATGAATATTTTATATAGTTTTTATCGTTCTAAAAAAGCGTGCATGAATAGTAAACGACAAGTTTTGCCGAACGGAGGGAGTATTACTTATTAATAATAAATCACATATTTATATTAATAATCAATCGTCAATCCCGTGGATCTAACCCGTAAACTCAAAGTGTGTGACTTTATAGGACCCGTTTATAATAGTCATGGAATTAAACTATTTAACCCAATTAATCGTAGTTGGTTTCTAGCAAAGCATTATGACACCTAACATAAGCGGATTGAATATCTCTAGCCATTGTCATATTCCATGTATAGTCATTACACATTAAATTAAAGAACACAATTCCTTTAATCTCTCACTTGTCCATAAACAAGTGTGCAATTTAAGATACCCGTGTCTCCTAATGTCTTATTTGATGATATGGTGACATTCATATCTATTATCAAATATTTTTCTTGAACTCCGAGTTCAAACTGTCAAATAAATTGATGATTACAAATAATCCATCCGAGCATGGCCATGCATTTTCAGTTCTTGCTCTTCAAGTGGCCTAGACACCATTCCTTTTCGATGCATCACAGTATTCATGAAAAAGGAGGACATCTCTAGTCTTGTATGACTATGACTCCCACTCAACTTTTGGCAATCCCAAATACGACCTTTATAACTCCCTGTTACGGAAAGCGTTTAGCCGTGTCAAGGAAATACCAATCATTAAGAGAGACCATAACATACTCACGTCTGAGGAAGCTACTAATCATGGTTTAACTTAAAACTCTGCAATCCCTTTTGTACAGTCTTAAGGTGGGTCTGTCCTATATGTATCATCGATACATATATATGTAATTGAGTAGACATCTCCATGTCCCTATAGCCCATGAAACCTGGCCCTATCAACCAACTTACAATATAGTCATTAATAAAATCCTCTATGTCCAAGTTGATGATTTTAGACTACGGACTTACGATAATTCATAATTGCATTTCACCTAATGGGGTTTCATTTACCAGAACACTTAAGATAAGCCCATTTGCGAACTAGGAATTATTTGGACATTTTATTTATCATTGTTCAAAACAATATATAAATAAGGATGAAATATCAGATATATCAAGTTGAACATAAACTTAGTGTATAACACTCTCAACATAAAATGTAATAGAAAGCAAACTCAAAGTCATTCTCCAATGTGCTCGAGACCCTTAGCCCTAGTGTGACCATCATGCTTGATCTAGGCATAAGCTTTGTCAATAGATTTGCAATATTGTCATATGTATGCACCTTACACATCTTAATACCAAATAAGGTGATACTTCCTCAAAAGATGTACGATCAACTTGTCATCACCTTTAAGAAATCATCATTGGTTCTTCTTAAGAACTTCATGATGTTCTTAACTGCACACTAGTGTGCTTCTCATGGAATCGAATGGTATTTGCTACACTTGCTCAAAGCAAATGCAAAATCAGGTCGTGTACACATCATGACATAGGTAAACCCTTTCTTGGAATTGCGTATATTGAATCTGTGAAGAATCTTATCTATATATAAGTTCCTTGATTCAATCTAAGCAATCTCTTAGATCTATCTCTATGGATCTTTATTCCAAGTATGTACACTGCCTCTCAAAAGTCTTTCATTGAGAAACATTTCTTTAGTTATTTCTTAATGGACTCTAGCATCGGGATGTCATTCCCAATAAGTAGTGTGTCATCCACATACAAGACTAGGAAGACCACTTCACTCCCACTAAACTTCTTGTATACACAAGGGTCCTCTTCACATCTGATGAAATCAAACTCTTTAGTCTTTTCATCAAACATCCAACTCCTGGATGCTTACTTAAGTCCATATATAGACCTCTTAAGCTTGCATACCTTTCCCGCATAACTTGGATCTTCAAAACCCTCTAGCTGTGTCATGTACACATCCTCTTCCAAGAATCCATTCAGGAAGGTGGTTTTGACATCCATTTGCCAAATCTCATAATCATAATATATAAGCAGCAATAGCAAGGATTATCATAATCGATCTTATCATGACAACTGGTGAAAAGGTCTCATCATAGTCTATATCATGAATCTGTTTAAAACCCTTGGCAACTAATCTTGCCTTTTATACAGATACCTTTCCATTCTTATTTGTCCTAGAGTTTGAAAACTCATTTTCTCCCTATGGGTTTTACCCCATCTGGCAAATCTATCAAGTCCCACACTTGATTTTCAAACATTGAATCCATTTCGAATCTCATGGCCTCAAGCCATTTCTTGGAGTATAGACCCATTGTTGCTTGCTTATAGGTATTAGGCTCTTCATGTTCTAACAAAAGAACATCAAGGTTTACATTCAAGATAAAATCATCATAACGACTTGGTTGTACCCTTGGCCTATTTGATCTTAGCTTTGATACCCCTCGTTGGGATCTTGCACCCCGAGTACAGGTTGAAGGTTTGAAATCGAAGATGTGTAGTTTAAAGTGGGATTTCGAACCCAAATCCAAAAGGCCCGTTGGAGACCCCGGGGTAAACCCCTGTACCTGTCCCAAGTATATAACTCAGAAAATCATTTATCGTGCAAAGGGGATAAGTTCTGAAAACGATAAAACGGGCGCCACGGCAGAGCCGGGTCAAAACAGAGTATAAGTAGGGAGAAATCCCAAAAGTATAAATTTGGTGAAGTCATGGTTCAACCCTCACTCTCCGCCATATGAATGGACCCCGTCATAACAGCACAAAATCAAGCAGTGAAACGGGTACCTGGAACTATACCACAAAGTCAGGCCAAGATCCTGCCCGCGGGTCCTCTGACCGCGCTGAGGACATATTATACGCCTATACCGAGAATAAAGGATGCCTTCATGCAGTACTGAAATATTAACCACACTATCATGCTCCTAATTCATATATGCATAATACTAAGTAAGGCCTTAATAAAGAATATCAAGTGGTATATCCCTCTTCTACCAATACCCATCTTTCAGATAGGGTGGAGACTGACCAGTTCGATTGTATAGCATATCGAATCTCATCATCATATCGTGGATCTTGCGAAAAAAAAATAATAATGTTGATAATAGTAAAGGTGTTCCAAGGAATCAATGACTCAGGACGAAACCCGATCGAGCTGGGCTATCCTATGACTCTAGCAAGGACTCTAGGACTCACATATAACGACCGTTTTGTATTCAAACGCAAACCGAATAAGAATGTTCATTCGTAAGTGCAATTCCTAAGCATGATACTACATGACATGCTTTTATGCATATGCAACACCTACATACTATATGACACATCAGGCAAGAGGTACTAGTAACTGAGTAAGCCCCGAAGGACTTACCTGGAGAAGCACATAATCCAAACAATGATCAGCAATGGCAAGCAATCCAACAGATCAGAGATCACCTAGTAATCCCATAAATAACATAATAAGTCTAAGTCTAATTTACACAAAGCACACAAGTCACATATGAAACATATAATATACACACATATGATAATTCAACAATCTCGTCATAATTAACATTATCATCTCATCTTCAATTCTCATCTTGTCTCATCATATCTCATAAATTAACATATTTCTCATTTCGATCATAACATCATCCTCGTCAGCTCATGACAACCTCTATACCATACTTAGTCAATTTCACATATTACCGTTTCATACTCACACTTGGCATAAAGATATATATATCATCAACATTATAATATCTATCATTTCATCTATTATAGTAAATCATTGCAAGTCATGCTATTAGTCACACATATCATGTCGTTAGTCAACCACTCATATTATCATGCTAGTTAGTCATCGAATAAGTCTTATTCCCATGTTAGTTTCAAAACTGTTTCAAATTCAAATTAAACCGTTAATAATACCGACCCTTGAAAATACTCGCTAAATTCCCTTTTCAATTTATCATTATAGATATAATATTTTAAAACGCCATTTAATAAAACACCCTTAGAGAGTATTTCTTAATACTTTATGAAATAATTCCAACCCATTTGTATTCGATACAACCAACCCTTTATAAAATTCCTGAAATCATATTTTATCTTAAATCCTCAATATTATATAATAATTTAAATACCGCTAAATAGTTAAATAATAAACGGATAACCCGAACCGAAACCAATAGAACCCAACCGAACCCAACCCAGTTAAACATTAAAATACAATTAATATATATATATATACACGATTTCTATTTAGCGCAGGACAATTTGTCGTTTAACGCATAACTACATGGTCGCAACGACCATAGGGGATATGATCGTTGCGACCTTTTTTTTTTTTTTTAGTTTCAAAGTGTTCGCAACGACCACAACCGGACCGGTCGCTGCGACCAATCTTACAACGGTCGTTGCGACCATTGTGTGTTTCCGCTGCCTTATCGTTTCATGGCAATTTGGGGTTTTCTTTGGATCCTCTACCCTAATCGTTCTTCTTTAGGTTCTCTCTCAGATCCAAAGTCCATAACGGAATATCTTCCTAAATTTTGTTCAAATTCGGTATCACCGTCTCTTGGTTTGAATTTGTTATAGAATCAATTTGCTCAAAAAAAAATTGGACCTTCATCTGAATTTGATTTCATTATTTTGATTTGGGTTAGTAACTAGTCCATGTCTTCTTCCATAACACCACCCATGGTGCCGCTATGTACATGACGATGAACTCTAACCTCGGTGATGGAGGTGTAGCAGCAATCGACGCCGTTACACGTGCCGTCAACCACCGAGCTCTCATCCTCGCACACCGTGATGCACCCCGACTGGCTCCGGGAAATGGGGTTCCAGAGGAAAGCGGCGGTGTCGCACCCCACGACGGGTCAAGAGGTTGCGGGTGGTGGACAGGGGAACTTGGCGGCGGTGGCCCAGGCGTGAGGTTGCGGGTGGTGGAATGGGGTTGAGTTTGTGAATGAAAAGAGAGAATGCGTGAGATGGGGGTGGGAGTGGGTAGGGGAGGTTTGTAATTTAGTTTGTGTTTAAGGGTATATTTGTCCTATTCTAAATTTTTTTTTACCATATTCTAAAAAGTAGAGGCTTATATATATAAGTGAGTTGGGGCCCACAAGTCATGCCTTCATCTCTGATTTCAAATTTCTACCCGCCATGCCATTGTTCAATTGAGGAATCCCATCGGCTCGCCGGCTCCTCGCATCCGCGCTCGCCTCGAAGCACGCTTTCGCTGGTCAGCTCGCTCATTGATGACTGTTCGACCTACGCCCACTGGCTTGACCTTGCTCTCGCGCTCGCTGCTCTCACCTCTGCTCGGCCTCGCTGCTCCTGTCTCGCTTCGCACATGACTACAACGGAGCTCTCGCCGGGGCTCTCGAGCGCACTCGACTCTCCGCACTCAGCTCACACAAATTCGCACTCGCACACAAACCAACCTAAGACATAAATTAAATCAAAATAGAGGGAGGAGAGGCGGAAACTCACCGAGGGAGTTCGCGACTTCGGAGTTCCATCGGAGCGTATCGGAGGCTCGATTCACTGCGTCAGAGGGGGAGGAACCTCGGGGTCAGCCTAGGAAGAATAAATGATGGCTAAAGAGGTGCGATTCCATGGGATTTTTAATCAAATGAGAGATCGACTTACTGACCTCAGAATCGAGAAACAGGGGAGGGAGTAGCTTCGGTGGCAGCGTTGGGCTTTCTGGGCGGCATCGGGCTGCTGTTGTGCTCTCGAGGAGGTGCCTCGGGATGCTGATAAACATGGAGTCGGCGATGGTGGAAGGTGATGAAGATGGAGTCGGCGATGGTAGGATAGAGATGGATATGGAGATGGAGAGATGGAGATGAAGATGGTGGTGCAGCGTGATGGTGATGATGAACGGGGATGGGGAGAACGCATGAGGAGATGGCGATGGTGAAGGAATGGTGAAGGTTAAGAGGATATGGGGATGTCGACGGGTGATAGATGTAAAGACTAGATATTAATTAATATTTATAAAATATCCGTAGGATAATCCAAATATTATCCTCCCTTATGATTATGAAAACCCAAAAAATTTAAAAATTTTATGCCTAGCTTTACATGGATTTAATGATGGGAAAAATATACCTAAGCCACTTTTCTCGTATCTTATAAACGTAACGGATTTTAACGCTTCGCGAGCTCGGGTTTTACATTGTGCTAATAGGCCAGCCGCCTCATCCACCCAAATTGCCGAACATTGAGCCATCAACCCTTGACTTGTGGTTTGCTTGTGAATGTAGACATTCAACCACCCCCATCACTTCCTTCCCATCACACCCATGCTTTGACAAAATGTGCCCCTTGCCTCTTCCTTCTCTTTATAAACTGACCCCAGCAGCTCAAGGAATCCATCCACCCAAGCCCTAGCCGGCACTCCCCTTGAAAACCCAAAGAAAAACCCCCCTCCTCTATTGTAGGTCCTTTTTGGAAACTTTTCACGAAAACTTGCATATCTCCCTCCATACTCATCCGAATTGAGCAACCTCAGTGGCCATGGATCCGTCTTGAACCCAGATTTCCATACATATCTCAAACATAAAAATCCAAGGTCGCTTGCTCAGCCAAAATCGTCCATCTTTGGAGTTGCAGAAAACTATTTTTGAAGGGTCTTGAGAGTTTGACATGATTTCTTGGTAAGAACCCTTCCTTTCTTTCAGAACTGAGTTCCAACCTGTTTTATAACTCCTTTCCTTCAACTATGAGTAAGAATCTAAATAATGTTTTGGGATTTTTAGTGACAAAATGACAAGGTGTTTGGAAGGTGCTCCGAAGGACTCCCGAGGGTGTTCTTGAGTCGTTTGTGTGGGATTCTTCGAAGGAAATCCCTCATCCGCCTCCCCCTCTCTAGGAATAGATCTTATGTGCTTGGAAAGGGCTCAGGAAGTGGAGCCTCTGTGTTTTTGGTTGCGTTTTGTAGCAAACGTCAAAAAACAAAAAGGATATATATGCTTATGTAATTTTAACTTTATTTCCAATCCAACGATCTGATTCAGCTGAATTCTTAATATGATATTCATGTAAATGTTAGCTAACCTCCCTTCAAAAATTAGGCCGATCCAACGGTTGGATCAAGAGTTATTCTAATCTTAGTAACCAGTGTTTATAATGACTCGATTAAAAACTTGGTTAAGGGAATGCTAAGAATATGGTTAAATATATGATGGCATAACCAAAACTTATAGCATATAAAATACAGAAATGAAGTATACCCATAACTTGGCTTATGATCCGATAAGATGAAAATAGATTATGTGATAATGCGATATAGATTATAACTGGTTAAGTTAGGATCACTGAACCAAAGTGCATAATCTATAGAATCGTGAACCTCATGTGGATGTATGTTGATTATTAGGTTGAGTACCATTCATTAGAATACCACCTAATGAAAGCTTAATGAAATTACTAGGCTCTTGTTGATTGGATCCTTGGTTGCGCATTTTATTGTTTGCTTATTCTCCGGACTCCAGGTAAGTCCCCTGGACTTACTCATGGTGGATTTATGTGATACTCTTTGTCTTATCGAGAGTGTTCATGCATCACGCGGCCTGGTAACATGTTTAGGAATATAAACCGGTAATATGACGTAGGATGAACTTGGTAAATCCAACAATTCATATGTATGCTATGTGTCTATGGTAGGACGGCCGTCAAAATCTGAACAAATGACTTATACTCGATGGAACAAGAATGAAATGATGAAAGACTTACGATGAGAAAGAATGAGTATGTTTGAGAAGGATGAGTGCGTTTGAGAAGATATTATAATATGATGATGATGATGATGATTATGATGATGATACGGGTCCTTGTGTGTTTATTCCGCATTTATATATATCTATACACTTGCTTATATGTTACATTTTAACATTCATGTAGATTAAGTATGCCTCTTTATATGGCATTGAGTGTGCATATTTCCGATGATTGACCCCGATTTATTTCTTGTTTTTAGATTCAGGTACCCCTTACCTGATATGACTTACTTATGTGGATGGTTGTCGGGACAGGCCTTTTGGGACGAATAGAGCGAGTGAGGCATGACTTACACACTCTTTACTTTCTCGCTTACTTTGATTTGGTTTTGACCCGGCTATGCCACGGCGACTTTGATGTACATTATTTCTGCACTTTATATTTCCGACTTAAAAATCATTTACACGATAGTACCTAGGACTGGTGAACGCCTCCAACGGGCGCGCGCATTTCTAGGGGTTCGAAATCCCCACTTTCTAAAATCATCGCTTCCTCTTAAAACAAATAACTTAACTAAATAACTCGTGCTCGGTCGTAAGATCTAAAGCTCACGGAAGAATTCAAAACTCTTCTATAACGTTCCCCGAATAACCGAATCATCCGAACTTTATAAATCCTCTAAGTGGATTTATGGAGGCATATTCAAATATCCATACTTTTGGGTCGTTACAATAGAGCATAATTAGTATTGCATAATAGATTACATTTAGCATAGTTTAGTTGTGAATATTGCATATTTTAGTTACAATTACATGTTTACCTGTGGTGTTGAAAGATTCGGAATCTACACGTGTTTATGGTTAATTTCAGGTAAATGTGGATCCGAAAAGGAATGAGGAGACTCTTGGATAAAGGAAGATTCAAGTTGAAGAAGAAAAGTGAAAAGAACGGGAGTGGAGTCGAATTTTGAGAGTCTCAGTGAAGAATAAGTCAGCAGAAATTGTCGCCAGACAAACTGAACTTGTTTCGCACTTTATGGAGGCCTCGGTAGTCCGATTGACTATTATAATCATGCGTTGGAAAGATCTCTTCGAGATATACAACTTTTGTGTTGATATCGAGACCAAATTCAAAACGAAAAAATTGATGTGAATAGTATGGCCGCCCCGGGGCCAAGCTAGACGCCCTGCAGGCCGAACCTCTGACGATCGACTTTGCAATCGCCTGGCCGCCCCGTAGCCTGGGTTGGCTACCCCTCGGCCTTCGCAAAAACGCCGAATCAAATTCGAACATTAATTAGGGTTTTTATGTTATTTCTTGGCCGACTTTCTAAAGGCTTTTAAGAGACATTTTAGGTTATTCTTTCATTCACCTTATGCACATAAGAGAATTGTTGAGAGCGCCATTGAGCATGAGCAACTAAACTCTCGAGGTTACGACTACGATTTGGATCTTTGATTGTTGAATTGTGAGTTTCTTAATCTAGTTCTTATTCCTATTCCAATGTTTTGACTTCTTTGCGCTTAATTGCTTGAATGTGTTTTATTCTCCCTGGCCTGATCAACTAGTTAGAGTAGATTCATTCGATTGCTATGGTTTTGTAGATTCCTCGTAGCAAACTTTAACCCAAGTGGCAATCATATCCCTTTAGGACTCGTAGGACTAATTTGATGTGTAGGAAGTTGAATACATGTTGAATATCGACTCATAGCTTGATATTATATGTACCTTGGTTAATTCATATTCTTAATGCTATCTCTAGGTTAAATCTTAACCGTGTTAGGGTTATTTAGAGATAAAGGTTGCTAGGACTCGTTGGACTAGTAATCTACCTAAGATCTGGACAAGGAAATTGATAGGAAAAGACAAGAATAAAAGGCTAAAACAAGGATCGAATTCATCAATCGAAGTGATAAATTGTAGGTGAACCTAATTCTCTCCACTGCATTCTAAACACAATTTACTTTGTTTGCATTGCTTCCGCTTTGATAAAAGGCGGATCTTTTTCTCACCAAAAACCCCCATATTCTCTCTTAGCGATTAGACTTGCACTTGAATTAAGTAGATTTCCTTGTGGATCGACCTCTTGCTTACACACTATACTAGTTGTGAGTTTGAGTATTCTTTGGCAGGAACAACGATTGGTTTTCCTCTTGTCAAATTTGGCTCTGTTGCCTGGGAAATCTTATTAGATTCCTGTATTGTTTAATCGATAACCTTAGTGTGGACCACATACATGGTCTGCACTCTTGCTACTAACATATGTTGAAGGTGAGGTTATTGCAGTTACATGGAGAGAGTTTTCATCATTACTTCATCAGACTGCATGAGTACATTAACGATCTTTGTTCATGGGGTTATCAAGCTAGTACAAGAGAAGTGCTTCTATGCATCTTTGATGGTATGACTGCTGACACACGGAGCCTTGTTGAGCAAATGAGTGTTTGAGGTTTATTAGATACGGGACTCTAGGAGATGTGGGATTTTTTTCAGCTAAATGAATTATCAATGTGCGGAGAATGAGTCACTTCCTCCTGTATCTCAAATCGTTGAGACCTCTGTTGCACCTCTTGAGGTCATTGTGGAAAATCCCACTGAGAAGATAGAAAACAATCCATCTGACGAGATCATCCCAAGCTCGCACATTAATGAACCAGATCTAAAGCCTATTGTTGAGGCTACATAGCCAGTAAAAGTTACCTTCTGCACTGGAGAGAATAATGATGAATACGTTGATCCATTTACCTGCTACTTTGACAAGCCACCAATAGAACTGAATTGATGGTATTATATACCCTCTGTGGGTAGTCAAGCTCAGGCATACGATAAGTCGAAACAACTCTTACATTCTTTATTATTTTGTTTCAATTTATTTGTATGTATAGTGCATGCTTGTTTGGTAGTTGTGCACAAGAGTTTGATAGGTTACTGAGGGCTTTGACTATGTTTGATTAATTAGTCTTTTAAGCTTAATGAAACTGTCAAGCCAACAACATTAAACAAAGGTGCTGCTTGGGAGGCAACCCAAGGTAAGTTTTCCGTTTTCCTCTGTGTCTCTTGTTTTATTAGATTAGTTTTGGTTTTCTTCGGTTGTGGGGAGCTAACACCGCAGAGAGAAAAGGCGTCGAAGAGAAAGCAGTGGAGGAGCTTAATTTCAGACGCCGCCCCGCGGCTAGGCCATGGACTCAGCCGCCCCACGTCCTCTAACATGACTGAAATGTTCCCTTTCCTCATTTTCACCACCGCAATGAACAAGTCTGTTTTTCTTTCTTTCCTTCATATTTTTATATTTTGTTATCTTTTATGTCATTGAGGGCAATTCCTGATTTAAGTGTGGGGGGAAGAATCGCATGGTATGATAGGATTGCATGTTTATTTTTAGTTTGCACTTTTATTTTTGTTTTTAGTTTATATTGCATATCAGCATGTTAGTCTTTAAAAAAAATCCCAAAAAAAATAAAATAAAAATCAGTTATTTATAAATTGCATTATTAGGAATAAGTCTTATTTCCCCATATGGATGTCGTTTGTCCTCTATTCTATCTATTCAGATTTATGCCCCATGATGTGCTTGGATTGTTGAAACCTTCGATATATGTTTTCTATACTATTTGGTGAACATGATTGGTTAATGTTTGAGCACATAAGATCTTGGAATTTTGGGATGATCTTGAAGTTCTAGACATGACCTGGTGAGCTTATTTTAGCCTATTCAGGACTGCACTTTATTTAGTCCCCTTGCTTGTTGAGTGTACTCTCTTCAATTGCTTCCTCTTTGGCTTGCATTTAGATATTTTTTTCAAGGCTGCATATTATGATTTCTGCACATGACTTAAACATGATTGAGGCACCTTTATTAGCCCTATTTGACTCTATTCCCATCTTACATATTATCCTCTGCTTGAAGCCAATTTGAGCCTATTGCCTATTATTTTGTAGCTCCACAAGATTTTTCCATAGCCAATGATAGCCTGACCCCATCCGGGAATTATGAATAGTTGGTGAATATCTATATTTTGGATGATGGTTTTTAGTGGTGGATTGTATGTTTGAGGTACACTTATGAGATGTACGTTTGGTTCTTGCTACTACATTCATTACTTGGGATCTAAGGAGGAAAAAAATTCACTTAGGAGTAAAAGCAAAAAAAAATCATTTGATATAGCATGGAAAAAAAAAGAATAAAGGAATGAGTTAAGTATGGTTTGTAAAGTTATATGCTTGAGATTGATGTTGTATGACATGGTAGAGATATGGTATGAGTTTATTTATGAGTGATATTCTGATTTAGTTGCTTCATTAGTTCCCGGATTATGAGCACCACATGGCCGAAATTGTTCCATACCTTATATTTTCTACCTTGGCCCCATTACAACCCAATTGAAAGACCTCGTGATTTTTGTTGTGTGTAGAGTCACCGGCGGTGAAGAGCTAGAACATTGGTGCAAGACTATTGTAGCTAATCTTTTGAAGATTGAGTTTTGAGCGTAAACATTTAACCCGAAACACTTGAGCGAGAGTGAAACACATATTCCCTGCGAGGTCTAGAATGGATATGGTTGCCTGATTTCATTGATTATTGCAATTATGTGTTATGATGTTGTTAATTTATTGTGTTTGCTAGTTTTTCATGCATTTAAAGATTATTGAGGTGGATCGATGAATTGCTAGTTGTTAATTTATTGAGGTGTTTTTTAGTTTTTCATGCAATTATGCATTTAAAGTTTTTCAGCAGAAATTGTTGCCAAACAAGCTGACTTTGTTTCGCACTTTCTGGAGGCCTTGGTAGTGCGATTGACTATTATAACCATGCGTTGGAAAGCTCTCTTTGAGTTCTATAACTTTTGTGTTGACATCGAGACCAAATTCGAAACGAAAAAATTGTTGTGAACAGTATGGCCGCCCCATGGCCAAGCTAGCCGCTCCGCAGCCCGAACCTCTGACGAGCGACTTCGCAATCACCTGGCCGCCCTGCGGCCTGGGTTGGCTGCCCCACGGCCTTCGCAGAAACACCGAATCAAATTCGGACTTTAATTAGGGTTTGTATGTTATTTCTTGGACGACTTTCTAAAGGCTTTTAAGAGATATTTTATGTTATTCTTTCATTCACCTTATGCACTTTAGAGAATTGTTGAGAGCTTCGTTTAGCATGAGCAACTAAACTCTCGAGGTTTCGCCTACGATTTGGATCTTTGATAGTTGAATTGTGAGTTTCTTAATCTAGTTCTTATTCCTATTCCAATGTTTTGACTCTTCTTTGCGCTTAATTGCTTGAATGTGTTTTATTCTCTCTGGCTTGATCAACTAGTTAGAGTAGATTCATTCAATTGCTCGGGTTGTATAGATTCCTTGTAGCGAACCTTAACCCAAGCGACAATCATATCCCTTTAGGACTCGTAGGACTAATTGGATGTGTAGGAAGTTGAATACATGTTGAATATCGACTAGTAATCTACCTAAGATCTGGACAAAGACATTGATAGGAAAAGACAAGAACTAGAGGCTAAAACAAGGACCGAATTCATCAATCGAAGTGATAAATTGTCGGTGAACCTAATTCTCTCCACTGCATTCTTAACACGATTTACTTTGTTTGCATTGCTTCTGCTTTGATAAAAGGCGGATTTTTTTCTCACCAAAAACCCCCATATTCTCTCTCAGCGATTAGACTTGCACTTGAATTGAGTAGATTTTCCTATGGATCGACCTCTTGCTTACACACTATACTAGTTGTGAGTTTGAGTGTTCTTTGGCAGGAATAATGACAGGTTTTCCTCTTGTCAACGGGTGATGGGGAGCATGTGAAGGGGATGGTTCCATTTGAAGGGAAGGTAAGGTGAGGTGATGGGTTTGGGTGAGGATGGAGTGTGAGAATGGGTACACAATTACCCTGAATAAATCCTGAATACGCGAATTTCAAATCCCGAAATTAGTTCACAAATATTAGTTTCTCCGAATCCCGCTTACTCGATCAATTAGATTTTTTAAATCGAAAAGGATATCGATATCCGATAATTATTTTGAATTTTAGAGGTCAAATGAAGGATATTGTTCATCAAAATTTATATTTTGGTCGGAATCCGCTAAATGAGTCTTAAATCCAATTTAAATTCATTTTTAATTTCCTTTTTTCGAAAATTGAGGATTTTAAAATCCGAGCCTCTCACATGTTAATAAATCTCCCATTTCAATTAAAATTCACGTGAAGGGCTCGTGTCGTCTTCTTCCTCTAGTTCAAAACAGAGTTCAAGTTTCAGAGCCATTTGGGAGATGCATCAGAGGCGTATCTAGATCTCTGATACGTTTCTTCCCGATCTTTGACACGTTGATCGTGATCGAGTTCGACACATATCTGTCGTGTCACAAGAGTGACGTGTCGACATGTTGTTCCATATCTGACTTAAAAAGGTATCCCATGACATATCCGTGCAACATAGGAATATATGAACTCAGTAAGATCGATTGACTCCATTTACTGTAAAAATGAACTATTTTTTTTTATAGAGTATACCTTTGAAATAGTGATGACGATGACAAGGGCACCAAATCAGTTGTCCCAAAATTATCCCCCTCTTATCCATTAATACCCTCCTTCTCACAAACCTCAAAATAAAATAAAATAAAATAAAATAAAGGAATTTCCTGTTTAAAGTGGTCATGAGAGGGGAACAAGATTAAGGATAAAGAGTTCAAACTCGATGAGA
The DNA here is from genome assembly GCA_037127255.1 of Persicaria tinctoria. Classification (NCBI taxonomy): domain Eukaryota; kingdom Viridiplantae; phylum Streptophyta; class Magnoliopsida; order Caryophyllales; family Polygonaceae; genus Persicaria; species Persicaria tinctoria. Next base: position 53,933,892 of record JBANSL010000001.1, on the reverse strand, counting down.
AGATGGTGAATAGAAAGCTAATGTAACTCTCCAAAACAAGCGATTGTACTTATCGTGAATATATTTTTCCTAAAGTTATAATAAAATAAAATAAAATAAAAATGCTCTTTTTTATTATTAAGAAGTTAGGTAGAATTACATTAATAAAAAACCTAGGCTGAGGAATATACCTAACTTCAAGAACTAACAATCCGTACGGATAGAGGAGGAAGAGAAGAGCATCATTGAAATAGGTAAATGAGAGAGTAACCGGGGAAACTAACGAAACCCAAGGAACGAGCTCGAAAATGCAGCACCGAATCCATACGGGAAACCCAAGTTGGTGTGCTGAACTCCATTGCTAGATTCTCCTTGCACAATCCCAGTGGGTCCCACAAAAGCACCTTCATAGCGAAACATCTCCCTGAAAAGTGGATCATCTTCAAGCTTACATGGTGGTTGCAGTAATTGCAGGTTTCCCCCACCCACAGCCACCCCTTTGGTAGCCGCATAAGAATTGGAAGGCTGCATCACAGATGGAGGCAGACTGAAAGCCGGTGTTGGAGGTGGTGGTGGAGGAGAGGAATCCCGAGCGGGTTGCTTGATCGGAGGCAGGAGGAGATTCTGTCGCTTGATGGCTTTAAGCTTCATGTCAGAATACCACATGAGGAGCTCAACTTCTTCGAGGTTGAGCTCCTCCATCTTCTTTCCCTTGCTCATCTGGTACATTATCATGCTGGCCTTAGCCTCCTTGTTCTTCTTCTCCTGCTTGGCAATCTGTTCACGCAACTTGGCAACTCTCTCGGTCATGAACTTCTCGTGGTCGAGCTTCTTGAGTTCTTGCTCCGCCTTTGGGAGGCTCTCGAACCTGGCGAAGAGCTCCACAGCCTTCTCCCTTGATGGCCAGATATGTGGCTCGCCTTCCTCCGGATTGGAGATGACGATGCAACCATCGATACCACACAATGTCGTTATCTCCTCCATTTTCTTCGTCAAGCCCTGCTTCCTCTTCTTATAAGTGGTTTTTCTCGCACTCTTGTTTTTCATGTATGTAAGACTAATGCGCCTTCTTGCCATCTTCTTTTTCTTTTTGTCGTTGCTTCTTGTGTTTGTATCCAGTCCTTCCAAGGCCTATTTAACGACGAATGAATTCAAGATTAATTTTTATTTTTTAATATCATTGAATTCGGGCAATTGTATAGAACCCGATCTTACAATGTTAGATTATAAGGAAGGGATTTTTAAACGTGACGATGTAGTAATGGCTAAGTTCAAACATTAAGTATTAATCCAAGTTCATTGTACAAGATCAAAAGAATGAAATGTATTGTGGTCCAGAATCATTTAACCTACATTATTAATGATAGGAGCAATTTAACTAAATTTTATAAGTGTAATCATATTAATGAGTGTTCTGTGAGAAATACATGAATCTGACAATTAGCCTCACCAGTCACCAATGTTGGGCAATTGATTTAGAGGCTCTTCATGCACTAGACCTAAAATGAGGTTGTATTACCATAAGAAAAAAAATCAGCCAATCAATGTCTTCATGTGGAGGGATACGTGGCTCATTCCACTTTGGAGAGTGAAAAGCACATATTTCATTTTATATAATACTAGTATCATTTTCGCTTCATGACACGATTTTTTTAAACTAAAATCTTAATAATATTATAAAATATTAACAAAAGTTGAGATAAAAATCATAAAAATCTTTACCATAAATGTATCTTATCAATATCTCAATTTTTTTAAAATCTCATGTAAAAAGGTATAATACATAAATTTAGATATTTAAATCACTCAATAATAATAATAATAATAATAATAATAATATTGTAACTTTGTCTAAATGTGATGTGATATAACCAGTATCTAAAATGATATTGGTTTTGCCATATCATCGTAAAGGCTTATATATTAAGTAGTATACATAGATTAGATATATTTATTTATATATAGATTAATAGTTAGTACTAGATTATATTAAAATCAATATTTTGAATTAAGCCTAATAATTAGAGCATCTCCAACAGATTTTGTAAAAAATCTCTAAAATGGAGAAGAAAATGCAAAAATCTCAACAACAAAAAATTGTGAACAAACTTCAACAATTCCTCTATTACATATTTCTACATTTAATAGATGTTTTACATACGTTTCGGCTATATACACCGCAAATTCGCACGTTGTTAAGGACGTGCAAGGGTGGAAACCCCCAAAGCGTGGCTACGTGCACGCACGTCCTTTTTTTTTAAAGAAAACGTACATTGCACGTCATTATCGACGTGCAATATTGCACGTCGATAAGGATGTGCAATGCATGTTTTCTTAAAATCGAAAAAAGAGCCCCTTCGTCCCCATCGTCCCCAATTGACTACAACTAGAGAGAGAGAGCGACGCCGGCGAGACTAGCCTGAGAGAGAGAGACAGATTGAGACAGAGAGATAGCGCCGGAGAGAGAGATCGAGACAGAGATGGAGATAGCAGAGAGAGCGGAGGCGGAGAGCCAGGCGGAGGTACCCGTGGAGGAGGAGCTGCGGGAGGGTGGTGGTGGTGGTGGGGCGGTGGCGATGGAGACTGGGGAGGGTGGTCGGGCGATGGCGGTGGCTGAGATGGTAGAGGATGGCGGAGGAGGTGGTGGATCTGGCGGATCTGGCGGAGGAGGTGGCGGATCTGGTGGAGGGGTGGCGGAGGTGGCGGCTATGGTGGTGGAGGTGGCGGATGTGGTGGAGGAGACGGAGGCGGTTGAAACGGAGGTAGCGGTCGGCAATCAGCCGGAGGTGGTGGTGCCGGCATCGGAGCCGGAGTCGCAGACCCTATTACCATTGCGGAAGCGGCAGAATTGCATCCTTGTTAAGCATTCCGATCTCACGTCGAATGAAGGTGAACCTGTCCTCTACCAAAGGCTTAGTAAACATGTCAGCCCATTGATAATCAGTTGAAATAAAGGATATGGACACATCACATTTTTCGACATGGTCTCTAATGAAATGATGTCTTACATCAACGTGTTTGATCCTTGAATGCTGAGCGGGATTATTTGAAATGGAGATGGAATTTGTGTTGTCACACTTAATAGGAATGTCTTTGAGGTCAATGCCAAGATCTCCCATTTGTTGAGCTATCCAAAGGATTTGGGAGCAACATGCTCCAACGGCTATGTATTCGGCTTCGGCAGTGGAAAGAGCAACTGAGTTTTGTTTCTTTGTGTGCCAACTAATCAAGGATGCCCCTAAGAATTGGCAACATCCCGACGTGCTCTTCCTTTCCACCTTACAGCCTGCAAAGTCTTCATCAGAATACCTAATTAGTGTAAAATCTCTTTGCTTCGGGTACCACAAGCCAAGCTCCTTAGTGCCATTGAGATATCGAAAGATCCTCTTCAAAGCCACGAGGTGAGATTCTTTAGGGTCAGCTTGAAACCTAGCACACATGCAAACACTAAACATGATGCCATTGAGCTCATGGGTGTCTTGGCTGCTTTGGATTGATCCATCTTAAACTTCTTCAAGAGATCCTTAGTATACTTGCTTTGGTTGACAAAGATCCCTTTCTTAGATTGATGAACTTGCAACCCCAAAAAGAAGTTGAGTTCTCCCATTAAGCTCATCTCAAATTCACTGCACATAATATCAGAAAATTTCTTGCACAAAGATGTGTTAGTAGCCCCAAACAATATATCATTAACATATATTTGGATAACCAATATGTCCTTTCTTTTGGTCTTGATAAAAAGTGTTTTGTCGATCAAACCCCTTTTAAAATCATTTTCTAAAAGGTATTTTGACAAGCGCTAATACCAAGCTCTTGGGGCTTGTTTCAAACCATATAGTGTTTTGTCTAGTTTGTAAACATGATTAGGAAATTCCAAACTTTCAAAATCTGGGGATTGAGCCACATAAACTTCTTCTTCTAAGAAACCATTAAGAAATGCACACTTGACATCCATTTGATATAATTTAATGCCCATAAACGATGCAAATGCTAATAAAATGCGAATGGCTTCAAGTCTGGCTACGGGAGCAAAAGTCTCCTCGTAGTCGATACCTTCCTCTTGATTGTAGCCTTGAGCAACAATCCTTTCTTTGTTCCTCACGATCTTACCATTCTCATCTAGCTTGTTCCAAAATACTCAATGTGTGCTAATGACTGATTGATGCTTTGGCCTAGACTTCAAGGTTCAGACTTTGTTCCTTTCAAATTAGTTAAGCTCACTTTGCATAGCAATGATCCAGTCTGGCTCTTGAAAGGCCACATCCACCTTCTTTGGTTCTACAAGTGAAACAAAAGCGTGAAAAGCACAAAGATCTTTAAGTTTAGAACGAGTTTGAACACTAGATGTAGGGTGAGAGATGATATCCTTTAATGAGTGTGATGCGGAGTATTTGAACTTTCTCTTGCTAGTCTCAGCTCCCTGGTTCGTCACATCAACAGGATTGGTTTGTGGTACATCTGACTCCATGGATATGTTGGACTTAGTTACAGCAGTTTCTAAAGTCTCAACACTTTTGGATTGGTCGCCAAGGGCTTTGGACCGAGCATTAAGACCTTGGGCCAATTCCTCAGTGTTAAGAATCTGATCCTACATGTTCCTCTTTTTTGTCTTCTTAGTAGCAATATCATCACCATCCTCATTCTCTGTATGGCTGTTAAGATCGAAATCTGCAACACTTTCACTTAACGAATCGTCGTCATTGCATTCATCAAATATAGCATGAATACTTTCCTCAACCATCTTGGCCCTTTTGCTGAAGATTCTATATGCTTTGCTACTTGTGGAGTATGCAAGAAATATACCTTCATCACTACGTGCATCAAATCTCCCAAGGTTATCTTTTCCATTGTTATGAACAAAACAAGTACAGCCAAAGGGTTTGAAATACGATATAAGGGGTTTGCGGCCTTTGAAAAGTTCATAAGGACTTTTCTTTAAGATAGAATGAATAAGACAACGATTCAAAATATAGTTAGCTGTGTTAACAGCTTCAACCCAATAGGTTTTAAGTAATGCATTTTCTAAAAGCATAGTCCTGGCCATGTCCAATAGGGTGCGGTTCTTTCGTTCCACAACCCCATTCTATTGAGGTGTCCTAGGAGCAGAAAAATTATGGAATATGCCATATTTAGCACAAAACAAATCAAACTAAAGTTGATCAAACTCCCTACCAGGATCACTTGGAATTGACACTATGTGCTCGTTTTTTAAAGTTTGCAACTCATTACAAAGTTTTAAAAATTCAAATAAAGCCTCTGATTTTGCTTTTAAAAATGCAACCCAAGTATATCTCGAAAAAATCATCAACAACAACATGCATGTAATTTTTACCATTGGGAGATTTGACTCGCATAGGACCATATAAATCCATATGTAAAAGTTCAAGGGGACTAGAAGTACTTAAAACCTTCTTGGGTTTGAAAGAGCTACGTGTTTGTTTACCTCGTGTGCATGTTTTGCACATATCAATACATTTGAAGTCCATCTCAGGTAGTCCTCTGACAAGCCCTTTGGACACAAGCTCTTGTAGTCTATGTGGGTTTACATGACCGAGTCTCCTGTTCTAGAGCTTTGGACCGTCTATCATAACCTTTAAGGAGGATAAGTTTTCTTGTGCCACTTGCTCAGCATTAACGGCATAGATGTTGTTATAGCGATAGACAATTAGAATTATTTCACCTGTATCTTCTCTGCGCACTAAACATCTTTTCTTGTTAAATCCAACATCAATACCATTATCACATAGATGAGAAACACTAAGTGATAGGGTCTATTTTAGTCGTATAATTGCATATTATATTAGCTTATTTTTATGCATATTTTACATATTTTATAGTTAATTTGTATTATTTAATTTTCGGAGTTTACACTAGTATTTTTATATATTTCAGGTATTTTCGGGATGGATCGTACCAATTTAGAGTGGTCGTAATATTGCGGACGAGTGGCATATTAGAAGGATGATGAGGACGGTCAAATGAAACACACGATGCATTGGAGGAGCAATTAATACTCCGTATTATTTATATATAGATAGTTATATACTTATAACATTAGATAGAAATATATTATATTTTATATTAATTTAGATAGCTTAGGTATTTCATCCTACTATATATTTCATTGTTTCATACGGCAAGGAGACGAACTAACCGGCCGTGACCGACTTTAGCTCTTTCAACCCTAATTATATTTTGTTTTATTTTTATGGAGATCTAAACTCTTCCGTTTTGTCTATGGATTGAAGCTTTGGTTTGATAAAGTTGTGAGATTTTTATTCTTGTTCTATTCCTATTGATTCGTATTGATTCTTTTGCGAATATTGTTGATTTCTTCTAATCCGTACAACTAGTTGAGATTATTGCTAGGATTTTGTAGATTCCTCGTAGCGAACCTTAATTCATAGTAGCAATCATGCCTTTTTAGGACTCGTAGGACTAAACTGGTGTGTAGAGAATCAATTACATGTTGAATGCTGACTCGTAGCTTGATGTTGCATGTATCCTGGTTAATCCTTAATCTTAATGCTACTATTAGGTTGAATCTTGACAGTGTTAGGGTTATCTGATTAGTAAGGGTTATTAGGACTTGTAGGACTAGTAATTTACACAAGATGAGGACAGGAACAATAATATGATGAAAAGAGAACTTGAAGAAGGATCAACTAGTCAAACTAAAGTGGATATTTGTAGATGAAACTAGTTCTTTAGCTGTTATCTCTGTTAATTTGTTTATAGTTTATTTTATTTTATTTCTTATTCTCATCACACCAAAATCCCCTTTTGTTCTCTTAATTGGTAAATAGACACTACTTAAAAATAACTTGATTCTATGTGAGATCGACTCATGCTTACCATCCTACATTAGTTAGGTAGGTTCGGATTTATTTTGATACGGTTTAGGCGACTAAATACCGTTTGTCAAATTGGCGCCGTTGCCGGGGAATCAAAGTTTATTTCTTTGTTTTGTGTGTTTGCCGATTATTGTATATAACTTAACTTTGTTGTGAACCTATCTTACGGTTCACGACACCCTTATTACTAACATTTTAAGATGAGATTAATGCAGAGTCAAGGAGAAAATTTTCACCATTATTTCACAAGAGTGAATAATTTATTGGACGCCCATTATGCAAGGGGTTACCAAGATAGTTTGCAAGATATGATTGTTTGTGTACTTGAGGGCATGACTCCTGAGACCAAAGAACTTGCCGAGTCTATGAGTAACGGAGGCTTGGCGAATTTTAATTTATCAGAGATGTGGGATTTTTTCTGCTACATGGGCCACCAGGTGGAGCAGGAAGAAGCTTTCACACGCCAGGTTATGTTGGAGGAGCTGCTTAAAAGGATGGAGCGAATTGAGGAACAATTGAACCAACTTAATCAACCGGTGAGGGAGTTGGTAGCAGAGCAATTCTTTATTCCTCAAGTTGATAAAAGCCAAGACACAAACAATGATGGTTTGATCGATGAGAGCCCGATGCTCCCTTACATGGAGTCTCGTGAGTGCACGCATGAGGACCCATCTGTTTTGGCTCCTAGTTCATCTGAAGAAATCATCCATGATTTGCCTATCAAGGAACCATGTACCGAGCCGATTGCTGTGGCTCCCGAGCAAGGTATTGATATTTCTTACTCTTTTGTGAATTATGGTGAATATGCAGACCCTTGAGAACATTACTTTGAGAAGCCACCAGCGGAACTGTGTTGGTGGTATTACATACCCTCTGCAAGGAGCCATGCTTGCATATTTGGTAAGTTGAAACGGTTTTTATCTATAATATTATTTAGTTTTGATTTATCATTATATTATATATGCTTAATTGATATGTGTGCACAAGAGTTTGACAAATTGCTGAGGGCGTTAACAATGTCTAATCTTAAGTTGGAAAGTAACCCAAGATAGGTTTTTTTTTCCTTATTCGTTTTATTTTATGTTATGATTAATTTTTATATTTCTTTATTTATTTTCTTCTTAAAAAAAAACAAAAAACAAAAAACAAAACCTCTTCCTGTCTCCCTCTTCCTCTCCCACTCTACCCATCTCAACCCGTTGGAGCGCCACCGCCTGTTCCTCCAGCCTCCGTCTCCACTTCCTATCTCTCCGTTCGTTTTCCGCCCCACCGTCATCCTCCTTCTGATCTCCGGACCACCGCACCAGCCACCACACCATCGCACCACCGCGACACCACATCTCTCTCATTCTTCACCGGCACCGCACCGCCAGCACCAGCCCCGACGTTCACCAGAGTCTCGCCATCAACAATCCACTGTCGTTGCTCGTCTCGACGCCCTCTTCCTCTCCACTCCGGCCATCTGAAACCGTCGGCTCCTGTCTCCCTCGTTCTTTCTTGAATCCGCTTGAGCGCCGCCGTCGGGCCGCCATCTCACCTCCTCTCGCCGGATCTGTCTACTGTGAGTCGCCATCTGCTCTAACCGCCCGGTTTACGCAGAGACCTAGCCGCCGACTTCAGTTGCCGCCTCAATCCTTGTTGCCTTGCCGACTTCGATTTCAATCCCTGAATCTGTGCCCTAGACGTCAATCTCCACCCGGTAAGTACAGGTATGCATTTTTTCCTTTCTCTTTTGATTTGCAAAAGATGGAACTCAAGGCTAAAGATTCTCAATTGTGTGCTAGACGTGGCATTGATGAATTGGGGTCACATTGATGAATTGATTATATGCTATTCCTAATTCATGCCGGATTCATGAGGTTTTGATTGACTGAGTTTGATGGGAACTTAAATGCTAAATTTTGTCCTCTCGTCCCTAAATTTTGAACTTGTTTTTTGAATTCGATAGGGTTCGATGTACTCAGTTTGCTAGTGTGCTGAGTTATTGCCTGGAGAAATTGTTGCCATTGGATGTTATGTTTGATTGTGTTGTGGCTGAACGAATGAATTGAAATTGGGATGCTAATTTCCTTGCTTACATCTTAGGCCTGATTTTTGAGACTTTGTAGTGATACATACTCTCTTAAGCTGATCAATTTCTTCTTGTTACATCTGAAATCAGCTGAGTTATTTATTTTTTGTATCATGCTTACTTTGGATTTGAATTTAGAGGTTTATGACTGATTTTTATTGCTAAAGTTGATCACTTTCGTTCTCGAAATTTAGTCATGGTACACTAATTTATTTTTTTATGAAGTGTTTGCTGCTTGGGTTGTTGATTTATATGACTCTGTCCCTCCTGGAATTCTTTTGTGTCTCATGCTATCTGTGTCCATATTGATTTTTCATGACTTTAGCCTTGAAATATGGATGCGCGTGATTTAGAGGGCTGATTTTTCTTTGATAGCTTAGTTGATGTAGTGGCGATTTTTTTTGTTGATTATTGGATCCTGGTTGCTATTGTGATATTGCTATACTTGTAGGCTCGTGTTTGTTGTTATTTTTTTGTGCTCTGCGCATGCCAATTAATATCAGAGACACTGTCGAAATTTGATCAAATATCACATATGGTTTCAATCAATTCATTGCACCACTACCTCCGCTTGAGCTGGAAGCTTGTCTTTGAATGCCTCATTTGTTTGGTGAGTTTCTTCTACCTCATAATCTTTCTTTTTCTTTACTTTGAGGACAAAGTAAGATTTTAAGCATGGGGTGGGTAATGGAAGTGTAGCTCCGTGTTTTATATATTTTGAGTTTTCAATTTTTATTATGCATTTCATTGCATTTTAGGTTGCATTATAGGATGTTTGATAATTATCCCATGGTCATAGTAAGTTATTGAGTCTTTGTTTTTTAGTCGTTAGTTTTTTTTATATAGTTTTGTTAGGAAAGATATTTCTATGATTGGTAGGACCTTGATGATGATATATGGTTTTTCATGGCTTAAGAGTTAATAAAACTGAATTTTAATTGAATAATGACACTTGTGGGATTCCCATAGACAATCTGGATTATGAGCTTTAGTTATAACTTGATCATTGGTTGGATGTTCAGTTTAGAGCAATTTTTAAACTTTTATATGATTTCTAATGTCTATGTCTAAACCCCTGATGAAAAGCACTAGTAAATTCGGTTATCTATTTGATGTGATTTTTAATGTGCGTTGATATATGTTGGGTTGATGAGTGTAAGGAGAATAAAATCCACTTACACCGCTCGTGGAGGATAAAATTCACTCGAGTGAAAAGAATCATCAATAAACCAAGCTTGATAGAAATGTTCGAGGAGGATAAAAATTCACTCGAAACTCAGAAGAATTGAAAAAAAAAATACGGTTAGTAACCGATCCTGTTTGTGGAGAATAAAATTCACGCAAGGAGGAAGCAAAAATTGTTTGAAAAAAAGAAAGAAAAATATGAGCTTTATTGAAAACCCGGAGTAGAAAAGGCCTAGTAATCTATGGGTGTTTATGACGATTTTTATGTGCTTAATGAATTTGATTGCTCAATACATTCTGAATGCAAGCATCCCCTGAACCTAATTGGAGTTTAAAGCAATTAGTGTGAAGGGTTTGATGTGGGTCTCATAGTGTCCTAACTATTTTGAGCTTAACGTAATAAATACTCAGGTAGCCATGAAAACCATACTGATGAGTGATTATTCATAGAAATTTCTTTGAGTCTCCTGTCTTTCATTTTGAGTATGTCCTTGCTTTGAGTTAGCTTGCTCGGGGACACGGAAAAGTCTAACCATGGGGTAGTTTGATATGGTCTATTTTAGTCGTATAATTGCATATTATATTAGCTTATTTTCATGCATATTTTACATATTTTATAGTTAATTTATATTATTTGATTTTCGGAGTCTACACTAATATTTTTATATATTTCAGGTATTTTCGGGATGGATCGTACCAATTTAGAGTGGTCGTAATATTGCGGACGAGTTGCATATTAGAAGGATGATGAGGACGGTCAAGTGAAACACACGATGGATTGGAGGAGCAATTAATACTCCGTATTATTTATATATAGATAGTTATATACTTATAATATTAGATAGAAATATATTATATTTTATATTAATTTAGATAGCTTAGGTTTTTCATCCTACTATATATTTCATTGTTTCATACGGCAAGGAGACGAACTAACCGGCCGTGACCGACTTTAGCTCTTTCAACCCTAATTATATTTTGCTTTTTTTTTATGGAGATCTAAACTCTCCCGTTTTGTCTATGGATTGAAGCCTTGGTTTGATAAAGTTGTGAGATTTCTATTCTTGTTCTATTCCTATTGATTCGTATTGATTCTTTTGCGAATATTGTTGATTTCTTCTAATCCGTACAACTAGTTGAGATTATTGCTAGGATTTTGTAGATTCCTCTTAGCGAACCTTAATCCATAGTAGCAATCATGCCTTTTTACGACTCGTAGGACTAAACTGGTGTGTAGAGAATCAATTACATGTTGAATGCTGACTCGTAGCTTGGTGTTCCATGTATCCTGATTAATCCTTAATCTTAATGCTAATATTAGTTTGAATCTTGACCGTGTTAGGGTTATCTAATTAGTAAGGGTTACTAGGATCCGTAGGACTAGTAATTTACACAAGATCGGGACAGGAACAATAATAGGATGAAAAGAGAACTTGAAGAAGCATCAAGGATCAACTAGTCAAACTAAAGTGGATATTTGTAGATGAAACTAGTTCTTTAGTTGTTATCTCCGTTAATTTGTTTATAGTTTATTTTATTTTATTTCTTATTCTCATCACACCAAAACCCCCTTTTGTTCTCTTAATTAGTAAATAGACACTACTTAGAAATAACTTGATTCTCTGTGGGATCGACTCGTGCTTACCACGCTACATTAGTTAGGTAGGTTCGGATTTATTTTGATACGGTTTAGGCGACTAAAAACCGTCCGTCACTAAGCAAATTATACTTCAAACCATTAACATGATAAACATTTTTCATGATGTGGTTAGGATCACTCCCAACACTACTGATACCAATGATGTCACTCTTTCCTTTGTCACCAAGAGTGATTGTTCAAGTGGATTGCTTCTTTAGTTCATGGAAGAGAGACCTCTTCCCGCTCATATGTCTAGAGCATCCACTGTCAATAATCCATTTTTGCTCTTTCACCTTGGTGATCTCCTGCAAGACAAAAATCAACCTTTGTGGCTAGACCAATAAGCAAATTTAGATCCATTATTGGGATAAACCATGTTTGGTAAAATAGTGCCTTTGGGGACCCAAACATGCATTATCCGTTTTTTCCTCAAGTGAACAGGAAATGCGTTGCGAATAATATGTGGATCCTTTCTTCTCTAGGGGCATGTGTCTCTTACATGTCTTTTTCTTGCACAGTGGTGACATATAGGAGAGGTTTTGCTTCCTTTTGCCTTCACAAAAGTGGTAATGTGTTGCTTCTTTAAAAACCTCGGGTTGTAGCCAATACCACTTTTGTTTAGAGAACTTTGTTGCTCACCCAACATCCTATCAAGAGTGCCCTTGGACTTGGTAAAACTTATGATGGATGTCTGTTGGTCTTTAATCTTCTTATTCAGGGAGATCTTCTCGCTCTCTAAGTCATGATATTCTCTTCTTAGAGACGAGAGATGTTGCTTGAGTTCAGATTTCTCTGAGTCAAGAGTCTTGACTTCAATGTCAAGACCTGAATAAGAGGTTTCAAGACTTTTGACCCTCATTGACAGTTCCTCAATAATTCTTTCCTGGTCCACAATTTTCTTAATGAGAGTGTTGGTTTGGGCAATAAGTTTCTCTTCATTGGCAATCATATTAGAAAGGAATTCCGATAGTACCTCTTTTAGACTTTCCATGAGTTCTCTCACAGTTACCTCAAGTTGCTCATCATGGGATTCATCTCCTGAGGCCATGAGACAAATATTGGCCTTCTCATCATCGGAGTCTGAGTCATCTGAGTCAAAATCACTCCAAGCTACCACCATGGCTTTCTTTTTCCATCTATCACCTTTCTTGAACTGGATCTTCTTCTTTTGAGGGCAATCTTTCACTAGATGGTCTGTTTCACCACATTCAAAACAAGAAAAAGGTTTAGTCTTCTTTTCATATTTGTTGTATTGAGACTTACCTCGAAATTTAGAAGACTCTTATCCATCTTTGTTGTTGAATTACTTCTTCATCTTGAGGATTCGAGAAAGACCCCTTGTAATGAGAGCAAAGGGATCATCCTCATCATTATCCTCATCTTCAGAATCAAACACATCTTTGGGCTCATCCTTCTTAGACTTGAGTGCCAAGTTCTTAGTGCTTGTTGGGATTTCTCCATCGTCTTCATTGAGAATCATCTCATGTGTGATCAACTTCCCAAGCAAGTCATCAAGGGGTAGAGTGGTGAGATTCTGGGCTTCTTCTATGACTGTCATCTCATGTGTGATCGAGTGAAGCAAATCGAGCAGAAATGTCAGAAATCGACCAAAGAGTAGGAGCGAAACAGAAGAGGTTGATTTCCACCTAGAGGCCAAGATTGAGTGAAGAAGAGAAGACAAGTCGATTTCAACCCATACTGGTCGATATCGACCACAATCAAGTCGAAAGTCCTGCTAGAGCCGAAATCGAGTTGTCAAAAGCAGAATCCGAGAAATCAACTCGATATCGACCAAACTTGGTCGATATCGACCAGTCCCCAGAAGCCGATTTCGAGCGATTTCGAGTCCGAGTGCTGAACTGGTTTTCTTCCACATGAAGTAAGAGATATTTAATCAACTCAGGAGAAGATTTATCAAGTCAAGAAGGATCTCTCCACTTTAGATATAGTTTCCTTATAGATTTAATTGTTTTATTTTCCAAGTTTTATCTTAAAGCTTTAGATAGATAAATTTAGATATAGATAGATTATTCTTTCCTAGATTAGCTAGGGAATAAATACTATAAATAAGGCATTAGGGGCTGGATTTTATTCATTCAATCAATTCAAGCTACAAGCCACATAGAGAAAGAGAGAGATATCAAGTAGAGAGAGAGACTTGGAGTCGAGTGCAAGTTTGTGAAGCGAGAGCGGAGTTGGCTTTATTCGGTTATAAGTCTTGTTTGAGTTTATTCAGTGCAATTTAGTTCCTTTTTATTATTAATGTGTTTATTAATGATGAAGAACGAGTAGTCACCCTTTTTCTAGGGTCGGGATGAGCCCGACGGTATCCATGTAAAGTTATGCGGTAAAGGTACAATCTTTTGATGCGATTTCATCTTCTATCCCTATGAGCATGATTCTTTTGCAAAAGTTGAAGGTGATCCTTGTCTATGTTATTGAAGCGAAAGTGATCCTAATGCAACTTGGATTTATTATGTGAAAAAGGGTTAGTAACAATTAGGGTTTATGCGAAAGCCTCTATCTTCCTATTTGTTAATAACGAAAGTTATTTGATGAAAAGCATGATCTTTTATGCCTTTGTGTTATTTTACATGGTTATCGTTGTAGTGTTGAAACCCTGATCTTGGAAGTCTTTTAGGTTATTTGATTTATTTTATCACTTTCGTGTTCTGTCTTGCGAAAAGTTTCGATCTTTGGTTTTGTGTCTACTCGATTCCGGGCAAGAGTTGGTCGACGTCGAGGTAAGTGGTCGATTTCTAAAAATGAAGATATCTATAAGGCCTCATAGCAACAGGTTGAGCACAATATCTTTCAAAACTATGGCATGCTCTTGAGTCCTGATAGGTGGCAATCCTTTCGGCTCTTGAAACACATCCCCAAACTCCTCTAAAACCTGCTCAATTTCACAAGGACACTGGCTTGCAGAAGGACTATGGCTCGCCCTAAGACTAAAAAACTAACCCACCTCAGCGACAAGGACAAAGTCCTTGGAGACACATAACTTCTGCACTTGCTTCGCTGTTAACATCTTCACACATGCAACATAATGATCCTTCTCATCCTTAATTCCCTTAATCACTACTTTCTTGCCCAATTTCTCAAAAGAAATGTGTACCTTAACAAAATCAAATAGCACCGGATTGAACCCAACCAACCAGTATGTGTCAAGAATCATATCGCTGCCATCCATCTTCAACAATCGGATACTATACTCATAGCTTGAACCTTGCATATCCCAAATAATTTTTTTGCAGATCTTATTATTGAACATAGTTCCATTAATCGTGTTTACCTGCATCAAGCCCGCTTTCCCGAGCTCAAATCTTGCTTCCATTCCTACTTGAGTATCCAGAAAGTTGTGCGTTGCACCGCTATCGATCAAAATCATGATCACTTTGCCCTTGACAGAGCCCTTGACTCTAACTGTGCTGCCTGAATCCCCACTAGTCAATGCATGAACGTATACCTCAGTATCGGCCCTCTTAGCCTCCTGACACCACTCAAGATCTTTCTAATCATTCATTTGCAACGGTTCTTGCACCTCTTGTGCCACCAAACTAAACAAGGACTAAGGCTTACACTTATGTCCGAAAAAGAACTTGTCCCCACATTTGTAACATAGCCCCTTCTTGGACTCGTTCATCCTGCTAGTACTGACCTCTGAACCTGATGACGCTCCTGAGCTTTTGCTACCAGTGGTGGAGGTTCTCGAATTAGGCTTGGTCCCCACATCCTTTGCCTAACCTTTACCACCAAAACTGTGAGAAGTGGAACCTCCCGGTCTCCAAGGAGTCTTGGTAACCCGAATCAGAGCCTGAAGAGCTCTGTAATGGAGCCTTTCATGTTCCATAACTGCAGCCATAGTCGTCGGTCTGCCTAACAGTACCAAAGAACGAATTTCTTCCTTAAGGCCGCTGATGTAGCTAGACACAAAATAGGACTCCGACAAGTGGCCATTGAAGGCTAACATATTTGCTCTCAGCTCTTCAAAGCTCTCGTTGTAAGCTTCCAGATCGTCAACTTGCTCGAGCTTATTGAATTCTGCTACAATTTCCGATTCTCTTTGGTCTCCAAACCTTATGCAAAGATCGTCACAAAACTTACCCCATGTGACCTACGGTTTCTGCATCGCGTAGCATTTCATACATTTGGGCTATAATAGTACAAATTCTATGTAGTTTACACTTATTTTCCAAATTATGGAGTCTACACTAGTTTCTGCTTAATTTCGCAGAAATCGAGTCAATTTACAACAATTCAGAGAAGGGATGAAAAGCTCGAAGTCAACTACAGAAAGTCCGATGTCCAAGAGTAGATGAACCAGGATAAATCGAGCAAAGAACGAGGAAAGAAGCACTCGACACAAAAGGTCTATATCGAGTGAAGCAAATCGAGCAGAAATGTCAGAAATCGACCAGAGAGTGGGAGCGAAACACAAGAGGTTGATTTCCACCCAGAGGCCAAGATCGAGTGAAGAAGAGAAGACAAGTCGATTTCAACCCATACTGGTCGATATCGACCACAATCAAGTCGAAATTCCTACCAGAGCCGAAATCGAGTTGTCAAAAGCAGAATCCGAGAAATCAACTCGATATCGACCAAACTTGGTCGATATCGACCAGTCCCCAGAAGCCGATTTCGAGCGATTTCGAGTCCGAGTGCTGAACTGGTTTTCTTCCACATGAAGTAAGAGATATTTAATCAACTCAAGAGAAGATTTATCAAGTCAAGAAGGATCTATCCACTTTCGATATAGTTTCCTTATAGATTTAATTGTTTTATTTTCCAAGTTTTATCTTAAAGCTTTAGATAGATAAATTTAGATATAGATAGATTATTTTTTCCTAGATTAGCTAGGGAATAAATACTATAAATAAGGCATTAGGGGCTGGATTTTATTCATTCAATCAATCCAAGCTACAAGCCACATAGAGAAAGAGAGAGATATCGAGTAGAGAGAGAGACTTGGAGTCGAGTGCAACTTTGTGAAGCGAGAGCGGAGTTGGCTTTATTTGGTTGTAAGTCTTGTTTGAGTTTATTCAGTTCAATTTAGTTCCCTTTTATTATTAATGTGTTTATTAATGATGAAGAACGAGTAGTCACCCTTTTTCTAGGGCCGGGGTGAGCCCGACGGTAGCCATGTAAGGTGATGCGGTAAAGGTACAATCTTTTGATGCGATTTCGTCTTCTATCCCTATGAGCATGATTCTTTTGCGAAAGTTGAAGGTGATCCTGGTCTATGTTATTGAAGCGAAAGTGATCTTAATGCAACTTGGATTTATTATGTGAAAAAGGGTTAGTAACAATTAGGGTTTATGTGAAAGCCTCTATCTTCCTATTTGTTAATAACGAAAGTTATTTGATGAAAAGCATGATCTTTTATGCCTTTATGTGTTATTTTACATGGTTATCGTTGGGGGGTTGAAACCCTGATCTTGGAAGTCTTTTAGTTTATTTGATTTATTTCATCACTTTCGTGTTCTGTCTTGCGAAAAGTTTCGATCTTTGGTTTTGTGTCTACTCGATTCCGGGCAAGAGTTGGTCGACGTCGAGGTAAGTGGTCGATATCGAGTGGTATAGGTCGATATCGACAAGTTTGTTTTCGTTTATGTTTTTGCTTGTTTCGGTTTTTACAGTTTTTGTCGACAGTGTGGTCGATATCGACTAGACAGCTCGATATCGAGTTCTCTCCTGGTCGAAATCGTGTTGAGTCAGGAAGTGAAAAGGCGGGCGCTGACACGCTTCTTCATGGATCAATCGTGACTACCTTTTACTACAACGGGAGGAAGTCTTGTATTTATTTGCTGAGACAGAGAGTCAGTCTGATTTGATATTTATATTTATTTTCATACTTGACCATCCTCCTACAACAACAGTGCTTCCTTGATTCACCGGACGACTTCCAGGATCGGGATTTTCTCGATTTTGATCCTTTCTTGGAGGATTTTGGATGTACTTAGTCAATTGTTCCATCCACTGCTTGTTTGCTTTCTTGAATTCCTCCATTTGCCGATCGTATTCCCCATGATGCCTATTCGAATCCTCCATAAACTTTGCTTTTGAATGCACGGGTGTTATCTCTGAACTCCTGGAACTGAGCAACGAAATTCTTTGACCGAGTTCCGTCTGCCATTGTGGGTGCGCCTCACGATCACGAGCTCTAATACCAACTTGTTGTGATCCTAAGTCACAACAATGGAATCGATTAGTGATTGAACTAACCGAGTCCTCAATTAGAACAAGAACAGAACAAGAAGGAGATAGGAAAGGAGAGGGAGGAGACAAGGAGGATAGAAGAGTACAGAGGGTAGTAGCTAGAGAGAAAGAGGGAGTTTGATTTCTCATTTAACATGTTCAATTGATCCCTCTGTTGGCCGCTTTTATAGACCAAGGGTGTGTAATGGTGTGCACACAACATCTTATTCCCTCCGAAAAGAATAGGATAAAGAAAGAAAAAATAGACATATACAATCCCTCATAGAACCAACAACAATATGGAGGATGAATATCTAGTGAATATATTACAGAAAACTAAGATTTATAGGTGGCACAAGCCACCGATTTGTGACAAACAGTTTCATGAAGCCTGTGATAACCTTTTATTATTTTCCAAGACAATCTTGTTAGAGATTTCATGGCTGACCTTTTTTTATTGTCAGGCAAATCCCTCTGAGGTTTTGTATCCTCGAAATCTAAGAGGAAGGAAGTTTGATGTCTTTACTCATAAATAACTCCTTTAAAAATGCGAGCTTTTTAGTCCCTTGATCATGCAATTCAAGTTTCATGGGGTCTTAAATCATAACTGAACATGCTTGGAGTAGTTAAAAAAATCACACACATGAACACAAAAAACACACAAAGAGTCAAAGTGTGCACACACAAAGAGAGGAGGAAGCGTCTAGTAGGCTTCATCACCATGCTAGCTTAAGGCAATATTTTAAGGAAGTCGTTGAAAAAGAGTACAATGTGATCTTTATCATACAAAATCATTCCAACCAATTAAAATATACCTTCAACTACTAGTACAGCTGCTCTGAGCAAACTTCATGGAGACAAACAACCAATCAGTTATTTTCACCAAGTTGCAAGCAAAGTTCATACTTACCTATTTAAGTGGCTTCCTCTAGTGGTGCTAAGATATATCCCAGCACAACTCTCATCATCAAATAGAGATTCATCTTCAGAAATTTCTCATAAAATTTTGTCACTCCTTTTATACTTGTTTGTGAATATAGTCTCTCATCATCAAGTACATCACTTCCAATTCTGCTTTTTTGTTATTGTGGTTTTATTCTTAACTCTATCAGGAATTAAATATACAAAAAAAAATTGTTATACAACTCAAACAATCACCGGAGTGGGAAAAATAACCCATTCAAACTTGTTCCTTCTTTCTTTACATATTGTTCTTTGCGCTTCATGAAATGAAGGCATAACTCACCAAAATATCTGTGTTATAAGTCCTAAAACCACTGAAAGATTAGGGGGTTATGCCTTATCCATTCGAATTCAAAGAAAGATTAGAGCATCAATTACTGTGTCACAATGATACTAACTGAAAGAATAGGGGGTTAAAATCTATCAACAAAAACACAACAACAAAAAACCCTAAAACGTACCTGTTCATGGGGACCTTCGATCGGAGTGTCTTTGGCTCATCCCGGATTGTCAAGGTTCACCCTCCTCTGTTTCAATTGCCCAAAGCTAGAGCCGATCGACGATAGAATGGAAGTGGACTACTGATGTCGAAGAGAGCGAGCGTCGCTGATGGAGAGAGAGGAAGATACATCCGTCTGCGCCTCACCTCGAGCAATCCACCGTCGAGGGAGATGCCTTTGCCTGTGTCGCGCCTCGATCTCCTTCCTTCTCCCTCCTTTCTTGCCCG
This sequence comes from Persicaria tinctoria, assembly GCA_037127255.1. Taxonomy (NCBI): domain Eukaryota; kingdom Viridiplantae; phylum Streptophyta; class Magnoliopsida; order Caryophyllales; family Polygonaceae; genus Persicaria; species Persicaria tinctoria. Next base: position 53,914,276 of record JBANSL010000001.1, on the reverse strand, counting down.
CCTCCGATAACCCGGATATCCGATTTTGTGCAATTTTTTTAGGGGTCGTTTGGTAACGATATCTAGATATCAAGATATCGATATCGGGTGATTCTTTGATATCTAGATATCAAAATATCGATATTGGTTTCAAGATATCGATATCGGACGATATCGATATCAAGTGATACCTCCCAAAAAATGAATGTATCAAAATAGGTCATAATTGATATCTAGATATTAACTGATATCGATATCGGACTATTACCAAACACAGATATCAGATATCACTTGATATCAAGTGATATATTATGCATACCAAACACTAGATATCGATATCAGTTAAAGTGATATCGATATCTAGCCCTACCAAACACTAGATATCATATATCGGGAGCTGATATCTGATATCTGATATCTAGATATCAATACCAAACGACCCCTAACAGATTGGGTTAACCCTGCAAAGATTTCTCAAAAGTGAGTTATTTTTGCAAAACACCTCTATTAATTTTACTAGGAAGACAGACCCGTGCTACGCTCGGGACATATTTTTTCCATCAAATATGTGTACTTTTTGAATAACAAAAGATTATTTAATGCAAAAACAAATTTGTAATGATGAATTAATTTATAAGTTTTAAAACTAACAATAAATCAAACAATGAGAATATAGATAGAAAAGATAAAATCTCTTTAAAAATGGTAGAGTTCCCCCGAAAAATAAAATCAACCCTCATCTTCGGCATCCAGTCGATGCAAGGTCAGGTTTTCGAGAGACTCTTGATCGAGTCTGATGATGTTTTCCCCTTGACTTTTTTCCAAACGATTTGGTAGTGCCGTTTACTCATATTCGTAGAAGCGCTAATATTGTAGCACATATGGCAGCTAGACTCTTGCCAAACGATGTTTCTTCCCGTGTATGGTTTAATCATTTCCCGCCTAGTCTCATCGACTTGGTGGGTATTGATCTATTATAATACATCATCTGGTTTAGCTTAAAAAAACAATTTTATAGCGATTAAATATTCAAAATATCGTTAAACCTTTTATTTTTGAGTCACCAATCTTATAATATAATTAATACCCTGTATTAACTGTTTTGAAAGAATAATAATAGTTATCAAAATGAAACATTTTTATATTTTCAGCAAGTTTCATGTTAATTTATCAACTTCCATAAATTTAAAGAGTTAATCAAGTTCTAATCTCATTATTTGTTAGGTAATTAATTTGACATTTAAATATTTTTTTTGCCAATAGTATAAACTCTTCCTTAATTATATAAATGAGATTGAACATACCGGTGCTACTACTTAGGAAGACGTACATCATATTAAAAGTATAGTATACAAAATTTGAAAATTTGTTAGTAATTTTATTTCAGTTTTCAAAAAATTACCTATTGATTTTATGAATAAGAAATTATTATCAGTAATATGAAAGTACAAATATTCACAAAATGTTAAGTTGTTTACCTTTTTTGGATAAGATGATCAAGAGTTTGATATATCCACAACACAATTACTTGTAATTGACTTCAAATTAAAAAATGATTTTTCTATCATATACTCCGTAGGATAATAGCAGAGCATACTAATTCAGAAATGTTTTTAAAATTTTAATTAGTTCGTAATTTTTTTAATTAGATTTGTAGGACCGTTTATTTTTTGGTAGGAAATCTTTTTCAATTTAGAGTCTTATTCGTTACAAAAATACGATGAACATTCAAGAGCCGGAACAACAAACTTTCATCCTTATACATAAATACATAAACGCAATGTAGTTATTAGTTAATACTATAAACATGTCAATTAACAAACACATTTGGAAGCTTAATTTACATAATAACATATAATTAACATATATGTACACATTTAATACTTGATTAGGAAAAAAAATTAACACAATTTATAACGTCACCATTTCGGACCTATTGACTGTTATTCTCGACTTATTCCCATTACTATTCACTCAATGAGTGAGCATTAAATTTATTGAACCATTTCGGAGTATTATATTCAATATATGTTATAATCAGCTCAAATATTTTTACATAGAATTGTCAATTCTGCATTGAATTTTATTTTCAAGGAAAAAATTATAAAGGTAAACTTTTATAATTCTTAAGAAAAATAAAATTTTATGTTAGATGAAATTTGAAGCTACTTTATAGAAACATTTATTTTATCAACTTTATACAAATTGGGAGAAAAAAAAAGTTAACCTTAACTAATTAAAAAAAAAACACTTGCTTTATCAACTTTATATAAAACCTGTTCTCTTTTAAATTTTGATTTATTTGATATATGCAAAAAAACTAATAAATGCACAAATATATTACAAAATCGAAACATTTAATTAATTAGTGAACAATATTCACAGAAACCTTTTGAAACCCAACGATTAGTAATATTGTTGGTTTTATTTTGACCTGAGATTTTTTAAAATAATGTTTTCAACCATTGAGTTAGACACTATAATTACATAATTCAAGTGCTTTGAACTGAGAAACTAAATTTATAAAAAAATATAGTACAAATTAAAATTTAGGGTAATCAGTCATAAGAATCAATGCATAACTCATAATTGGTTTCTATGATGTCTTCACAGAGGACACTTTTGATCAATTGCTGACAATATGAAAATATGAAACAGTCAATTTTAAATTGTAAAATAATACGGAGTATATTACTAATACGAAGCACAATGTAATTGTTTTACATTGTAAAAAATAAAGGTTTGAGAGATGGGAAGAAACTGTTAAGTAATTACTAAAATTTAAATTTCTTCTCATATTGTTTTAATTCATTCATTTTACTATTTTAAATTGTGATATTACTTATCTAATTTTTTGAAGTGTATATATTGATGCATATGGTCTATATATATAATTTACTTATTTTAATAACTAATTTACTTATAGATTTTTTAGAGGAAAATTTGAGAAGAAAATTAAAGAAATGTTAGTATTATTATTTATATGCAAGCAATTATAAAGAATAAACAAATGAGAATAAAATATATTAAAGTTCTCAAATAATCTGCTAGAAAATCATTAGTACCCCACTATGGCATCCAAGCTCAACTTCCGCATCTAACATTTTATCGATTGCTTCATCGATCAATCTCCTTCAAACAATATATTTATACCATCAATACTCTAATCGTTCGTAAATTATATAAATAAAATTAGATTTTGAAAATACCAAAGCGCTTATCGTTCGTAATTCATTAGATCGATGAATAACACAGAAGTATTATGAATTAAAAAGGAAATCAACACACACAAAACAAATTTAGCATCCACACAAATATTACCATCATTTTTTGTTGTCAATCGTGGGATGATCACTCACCTTGAGATGTTGGAAATTTCATATGAGAGTGGCTTGCCTTTGAGTAGGTATATATATCACAAAAATATAGATCTATTGATTGATATCATTTAAATTATGACAGTTACATTTTAATCTTATTCAATTGCTATGTAAATATTAATCACTTTAATTGCATGTATGCGTTACATTTTGGTGATATTAGTGTTAGAATGGTGCTAATTAGGTGCAATCAAGACTCTTAATACTACAACTATGTGGGGAGAAGCGAGAAGGTGAGAGACTGAGAGGGAAGCAATGAGTATTTAATTGTGTGCGTTACATTTTGGTGATCTTAGTGTTAAATGGTGTTAATTAGGTGTAATTAAGATTATTAATACAATAACTATGTGGGAGAGAAGCCGAGAAGGTGAGCGGAAACAATGATATTTATGCCTATTGTGATTGAGTGTTACAATTGTGGTATTTATGTCTATTTAACTTGTTGGTTGATTTCATTAGGTTTATAAAGGTTGGATCATTGTATAGAAATAGTTTGTCAATTAATTTTCTTTGAGGTTGTCTTATTAACACTATAACATAAGCTCAAAAAATTCTTTAAATATTCATCATATTGTCATATAAAATAAAAAATATTTATGATAGTTTCAACAATATATATAAGCTCAAAAGAAATTCCCAAAATATTCTCAATAGGGCTATATAGAATAAAAAGGATCAAAATGCCATTAGTAGGAGTCGAACTTTGAACCAAGTGACACTTGACATAGAGTCTATCAATTGAGCTAACATAAACACTTTGTTGCAAATTGTGGTGAAAATTACAAAATAAAGTAGATTTAGATATGAAAATAAATGAGCAATAAATTGGTGGTGAACACAACTTTTCATGTATTATTATATTATATATTATAGATAGATATAGATATAGATGTTTTGAATTAATCTCATTGTTTTTTAAAAAACCACTAAAACTATAATTTAGGCTATGATAATGGATTAATTGATTTTTTTTAAAAACATTTATTGAATAACCTGCTTTTAAGGAGAGAGTGGCACCTCATTAAAAATGTTTCTCTTTAATTATTAGATATAGATAGATAGATTTAAAAAAAAACTACGTACTGAGATTATAATTTAGGCTATGCTCATGGATTAATTGAATTTTTTTTTAAATTGATTGAATAACCTACTTTTAAGGAGAGAGTGACACCTCATTAAAAATGATTCTCTTTTAATAGTTAGATATAGATAGATATATAATATTTCATTTGCACTCCTCCATTCCCCTTGGTTGAATTCCATCGAATATTGTGCTAACATTCAATGTAGAGTGTTTAGAAAATTTTTACCATTGCTGCAAATATAGAGAAAATTTCTATCGCTCTCCTCATTCCTCTATTTTAGAGAATAAGATAGAGGAGTTGTTTAGAGGTAAAAATGACATATTTTCTTCAAATTCTTCACTTTTCTTTATTTTAGAGGTGCCGTTGGGGATGCTCTTAGTATGTATATTAAAAATAAAAGAAAAATATGATTGGTTTAAAGGGAAAAAGAAGAAGAAAAATTAAAGGAAAAAATAGATTGATTTAAAGAACTAAAAAAAGGTAGGGATGTGACGTAGGCTAAAATTATTCTATTTTAATTATATATGTCTATATATATAATTAAAAAAGAAGAGTTTTCCTTTTTTAATTACAAAATAGGGGGCTGCTTATGATGTATCTTGTACACAAATCTTGGCCCTTGATTGATGTGAAATGAATGGTATAGATTAATACTGAATTTTCCTTTTTTTTTAGAGGGAAATGCACAATCTAACCCAAATATCCGGATTTATTGCAAGGTTAACTCGATCCGGAAAAAAATTGCAGATCCGGTTACTTGTGTACCCGGTAGCCCGTTGCAAAGGAGAGAAAGGGAAGAGAGAATGAAGGGGATCGGAGACGGGGGCAGGTGGAGGCATCTCTCTCGACGTTGAATTGCTCGAGGCGAGACGCAGACGGAGGCATCTCCCTCTAGGCGAGGCGCATGCGACTAGAAGGGGGTCGGAGGTGGGAGAGAAATGACGGAGAAGGACCTCTCGGCCGTCGGTGCCTAGCTGGAATCGCACAGGGGCGTGGCGCCGTCACAGGGTCGGTGATGGAGGCCGGCTTCGTCTAGTTGGTGGCATCGAGGTCGGTGGCGCGCAGGCGACTAGAAGGGGATCGGAGGCGGGCGAGAAAGGAGGGAGAAGGAAGCGAATCAAGGCAAAGCGCATTCAGTGTCGACGCCTTCCCCCTCTCTCATCCATGGTTGTCTTCTTTCAATTGGAATTCTGGAAAGCGTCCAGGATGTTCAGAAATTTTAGGGTTCGAACTGCTCTTCATTTGGAATTTCAGGTTAGTTAAATCAAACCATTGTTGTTTTAGTTTTCATTGTAGGTTTGACTTTTGTTTTTACTTCACTTGCAGTTGAGTTTGTTCAAAATTCAAAGTGAAATGTGGATGAACTAAACAAGAGGAAAAGCAATTGATACTTGAGTTCATAACAGGAAGTAGTTCGAAGTGAAATGCGGAAATTGAGACTGAAATTGAGAGTTTATCCACATTTCACTTCCTCTCAATTATCCAACACAAGTTCTGTTTTAGGGTTTTGAGTTGCTTTTAGAACTTGGTTGGGTCTGAGCCTCTAGGTTGAAAAACATACATTTTAGGCTTTTGGTGATTTGGGGGTTTTGCATTTTGGTTTGGAATTGAGTTTTTTTAAGGTATAATTAATTGATCAATTAGATGGCTTCTACTAGTAATGAGAATGAGAATAGAGGGAGTATGTGGGATTTGGATCAGAAGCTTGATCAGCCCATGGAGGTGGAGGGAGGAAGACTCAAGAACATGTATAGTCAGAGGGTATCTTATTTTTTGTCTATGACTGTTTATTTTAATTTTGAAATTTGTTGATCATTCAAGTTGAGATTAAGATACTAAGATGCCATTTATATATAGATTATAGAGCTTAGGTTTACCTTTTCTTCAATTTTCATGGTCTTTTACTAAAAACTTTATTTTCATTCTTTTTATTATTGGTACTTTGCAATATGCATCCTTGCAATCTTGCATTTTCTTCGTGGGATCGAAGATACAGAGGATTTGGGTACATCGCCTTTGACATAAATATTCTTCACATGTAGCCTATTAGCTCAATGGGAGAACATTGTGGTCGTACACGAAGATGTGGGTTCAATTTCCACGTAGGCTTATTATTCATTAATCAATGTCGACTATCAACTTATGTTTAGATAAGTCAAGCTTGCTACATCACCAAATTATGGGCAGTTTCATATCAAAATAAATCAAAAGACAAGACACTTCATCTTCCTGTTGAATTCATCATGAGATGGGTTTTTAACATGACAAGTAATAGGTTTGACATGTCACATACGTCACTTAACATGACAGTCAGAGTGAGCGGACTAAGCCCAGAAATCATCCAAGGCTGAATTTGAAACCAAGTTCAAAAAAAGAAGTCTAGCAGAAGGAATTTTGAATCATCAAAAAGGAATAAAATATGTCTCAAATTCAGGTGTCAAGTAAAAAAAATCCATATGTCAAGTAAAATACATTATATGTCATGTAAATCCGGTATGGGTGTCATGTAAATTCAGTATGGGTTATAGGTTATTTTTTGTGCTGCTATCACAGAATTTAGTGGCATAAGTGCAGCCACTTGGCCAACCATGGCTCTGCAGCCACTTGGAACGATCTTCTTGGAGCTAGACGGAAGCTTGACCCTAATAACCAACCACAACAGTTCAAGTGAAACATTATGCATTCTTAATCTCTTCCCATCCACAATGAAAGAAAAATTATAATTGAAAAAGCTAGTGTATCATATTTTTTGATAGACAACTAGACAAATCACTAATGTATTTCAGATATACATCATGAATGGTTCATAAATCTAAAATGGATCGATTGTGCAATTTCGTATTCCTCCAATGATATCTAAAATTCAACCAATGATTTCTCAACACAAGGCCATTTCTAACTTCACAACCCATTGTTCAATTTAGTAAATGATTTACATGAATCCTATATCATAGATAGAATTAAAATGAGGAAATGATCAGCCCAAGATGTGTCCACTTATCTACTTGCACTAAATTTAAATATCAAAATACTCAAACCAATATTGTATCATCACGCCAATGTAATTTTGGTGTTGTTGTCATACAAAAGGGAGGTAATAGTGCTCGGTTTTGATAGAGAATTTTGGCCAAGTGGTTGCACTTATGCCACTAAATTCTGTGATAGCAACACCAAAAATAACTCATAACCCATACTGAATTTACATGACACCCATACAGGATTTACATGACATATAATTTATTTTACTTGACATATGAATTTTTTTTTACTTGACACCTGAATTTGAGACATATTCTATTCTTTTTTTATGATTCAAAATTCCTTCTGCTAGACTTCTGTTTTTTGAACTTGGTTTCAAATTCAGCCTTGGATGATTTCTGGGGTAAGTCCGCTCACTTTGACTGTCATGTTAAGTGACGTAGGTGACATGTCAAACATATTACTTGTCATGTTAAAAACCCATCTTATGATGAATTCAACAGGAAGAAGAAGTGTCTTGGATTTTGATATGAAACTGCCTATAATTTGGTGATGTAGCAAGCTTCACTTGTTCTAAACATAAGTTGATAGTGGTCGTTAATTAATGAATAATAAGCCTACGTGGGAATGGAACCTACATCTTTGTGTATGACAACAATGCTCTCCCATTGAGCTAATAGGCTACATGTGAAGAAGATTTATGTCAAAAAAACTTGATATGTGAGGATCTATCCATTTACCTTGGCCAATATCATTTGCTTTGCACACAATGAAAACATAATTCAAAAGCGGCACAAGAGTGAGGGAGTAAATTATGAGAGAAAGAGCTCCAATGATATCCTCTGTGTCTTCGATCCCACGAAGAAAATGTGTTGTAGAAAACATACAAACGAGATGTACCCAAATCTTCATAGACTACTCCAAGACCCTGGAATGCTAATATCAGCAAGAGGAACCAATCCCCAAAGTCATCTTCCGAAAAAGCGATAACACTATCAAAGCAACACTTATAACTGTTAATTAAGTTTGTTAAGCTCAACTGAACAATTTGCTGACCGAATTACTCAGAAAAAACATACCTAATTGATCTTAGAGTCATAGTTGTAGTCTTGGTTTTCCCCATGGAACTCCTAGAATCGCTAGCGGAAAGTAGCTAAGTTCCAGAAGAACATCACAAAGAGGGGATTAGTTTTTAGAAACTTCTTCAAAGAAGGGGAATTTGACTTTCTTACTTGTTTTAAGGAAAGAAAACTTCTCGTGTCACGTACATCGTATTTGAATGACATGTTGATAGCAGTTCATGTCATGTACATCGTCATTGACTGACATGTTCGAATTTTCCATAAGTACAAAATGCGCTAATTACATACTGAATTACAAAAGTTGGAGCATAAGCATCTCTAGGTGCATCATACTTGACACCAAGCACTTTTTGAAGAGGTAAATATATAGATAGAGTAACGAAGTTACAAGGAAAGACGGAACCATATGATGAGTCCCATGTAAAATAAATATGATATGCACCTATTTTCGAACTACCCATACCAATCTTCTATGCCCCCAATTAAACAACTAACCTAGTCAGCTGCACTAAACAAACGCAACTCTTAAGGGGATGCCTCATATTCAGCTACCAAGTCTTCAACTACCAAGTCTTCAGCTTTGGGATGGGATCACAGCTTGAAAGCACAAGCTCGGGAAATTCATAATCTAACCAAGCAAAGCTTCTCAAAGAGAAACAATTCACATACAAATTAATTGACTAATGGAGGTAATTTACAAATCCAAACACTTATATAAGTTCGAGCAAAAGACCCTTTACGAAATTTTCTTTCCTTAAAACAAGTAACAAAATCAAAATCCCTAATTTATGTATCCCTAAATTAGTCGATCCTGCCTTCGACTCATCTTCCTTCTTAAATTCCAAAATCAAAATCCCTCATTTACACTATAGAAATCAAAACCCCAAATCAACAATTTCTATCTATGTATCCCTAAATTAGGTTTAATAGATGGAAAATCAGGGAGATGCCAAAACCTTAACCCTAGAATTTTCACTTACAATCGATCAGCAACTGCCTTCGACTCATAGCTGCCTCTATCGACCGTAGCAATTGCCTTCAATTTCATCGGAGTCGTGCACCACTGGCCTCGAAATCTGCCAGATCTGGAGAAATTTCCTAGCGACAGGGTCGACTGCAACAATGGCATCCAGATTTAGGGCCGCCATTGGAGACGAATGGGAGGAAGAAGGACCAAGATGACTGCGCTCAAGCCCTCCCGTCGAGCCCGGAGGCCTGTCGCCTAGAGCCGCGAACCTCTCCTACGACGACGGTGTATTCCCTTCTTCATCGAACCCCTCATCCTTCCCTTGCTCTCTTACTATTGCGCGCTTTTCTCTCTCCAACCGGCTGCATCCCGTGAGAAACCGGGTAGAGGAGGGTTACTTTGCAAAAAAAAAAAATTTTGGGGTGGGGGGGGGGGGGGGGGGTTAAGCCCCGCAATCCAAGCGGGTTTTTGGGTTTGTTTTGCAAAAGCCCATTTTTTTTAATTACAAATTGGGGGGACCTAGCATAACCCATCTCTCTCCTCATTTATCTATTTTAGGATGTAGCTTGTACACAAATCTTGACCCTTGGATTGCGCGATCGCTAAAACAACAAATGAATAGCCTTCTCTCAAAAGTAATGGAAAATAATCTGCAAACTGAAACAACTATGGAAAGATCAAATGAAAATATATACACTACAAAAAAAAAAATTAAATTTGCAACGCTTTCTAGCTTCGGCAAGAGTGTGGCGTGGTAATTGATACCCTTTTGCCATGGGAGTAGCCACGGGAGGCGTTGTATCGCTGATGTCTCCAAAGTAGCCATGTCTTTATGCATATTTTAGTTCCATATTCCTTACATTTTGCATATTTCCGATTGGGAATATGTCGGATTTATGTAGTATATGCTTATTTGTCAGAAATGGAGATCTACATAAGTTCTGTTTAATATTGCAGAATATGGAAACATTTCGGGAGAAAACCAAGAAGCGAGAACCGGAGCACAAAGCTACTCGACATCGACTAAACCTAGTCGATCTCGACAAGACATGCCTAGGTGCCAGCATCGAGGAGCCTATGTCGAGAAACTGAAGACGAAGAACCCGACTCCACACCCAACTCGATATCGAGTACGGGTACTCGAAGTCGACAAAGACGTGGAGCCAGGACCGAGCACATCGAGAAGACTTGCCCGACCAGCCAAACCAAACCTAGTCGACGAACCTCTCTACTCGATGTCGACGAGGGGTCCTCGAGATCGACGAAGCAGCTGAAGACCATACCCGAGCATGTCGAGGACCAGCTAGCCGAGACGCACCAGTCAACCGACAATCCTACTCGAGATCGAGTAGACCTTTGTCGAGATCGAGGAGACTTCCAGAGACGCGTTATGCGGTTTGATCAATTCTACTCGGTGTGGGATTACTTGGGCGCGAAGATTGCCAAGTTCTATCCGATCTATCAAGATACATCATGGAAGGAGATGATCTATCCACTTTAAGACTTTTAGATATATTTCCCTTTTAGATTTAAATTCTTTGTTGCTTTTATTTATCATTATGCTTTTAGATATAGTTTTAGATATAGATAAAGATTTATATCCTTGAGTAGCAAGGTTTAGAAGCCTATAAATAAAGCCCATGGGGCTGATTTTAGATGCATTCAATTTCAGAAGGAAGTAAGGAGGAGAAGTAGAGAGAGAGTGAGCGGCCGATTGGAGTTGTGAAGCGAGAGGGGAATTGGCTTCAAGCGGTTGTAAACTTTGGTTTATTTTAATGCAATTAGTTTTCTTTCAATCAGTGATGTCTGAGGTTGCGATGAAGCGCGAGTAGTCCACCCACTTCTAGGGTTGGGGCGAGCCCGACGATAGCCATGCGCGTTTGAGGTAAAGATCTGACTTTTATCATGTTTTGAGCATCTACTACTTGTTTATGTGTTTATTACCCATCTAATGGAGATCCATGTTAACAACTTGGATTGTAAACATAAAATCGGTAGAGACAATTAGGGTTTCTTGAAAGAGTTATCTAATTGTTGGAGAAGGCGAAAGCTTGTCCTTTGATGCAATTTACATGATTATCTGTTTATCTCTGCCTTATGCATGCTTGGTTATCGTTGTTGCAAACCCCAATCTTAGAAGTCTTTTACATTAAGTTTAGTTCGAAATCCCAAAGCATTTGTTTTTACTTTTGTTTCGATTTAGTTTTCTGCCTTTACTCGATCTCGACCAAGCCTGGTCGACCTCGAGTTACTGATCTTCGATCTAGCATCGTTGTAGCTTCTGTGTGCAGATACTCGACAAAGACCAACTCGACATCGACGAGCCCTTGTGCTTGCTGCTTCGCTGTGTTCGACTGTCCGATCTTCTGTCGACTAACCTAGTCGAGATCGAGGACCCTATTGTCGACTTCTGTGAGATTTTTCCGTTGCCTAGGATCCGCTGACACACTTCCTCGTGGATCGATCCTGACTTCCCGCTGCTGCATCAGGAGGAGGTCTTGTAATTATTTGCAAGGGACGGAATCTGGTTTGTTGTGATTTATTTCTATTTTATTATTGCAAGTCTCGATTTCCTCCTAAAAATAATCGCCAAAAAAACCAAATCAATAGCTTCGGGATGTAGTAGTCGTCGCTAACACACAAAAAAATAGGAATTTGCCACGCATCGTAGCAACGGCAAGAGTCTTTTGTAGCGAATGGGTACACTTTTAGATATGGCTTAGCGGTGGAAAGGGCTTACCGTAGAAAAAAAAAAATTTACTGGAAAGGGGAATAAAACCGAAAGTCGGACCCAAATTGAAAGCCGGGACACATTTCATCGCTCTCATCCCTTTCCCCTCATCATTCGCCACTCATCCCTCATCAGTAACCCAAACCCTAACCCCCAAATCCTTAGGAGACCTTTCTCCGGCGGCCTCTAGCCAGTGAGCTACTGTGAAGGGCAGACGGTGACACCAACCTACCTGGGCCTCTACTCCGTTTGTCCATCGTCGCCAGCCAAGGTAAGGTTTTCATTGCTAGTTCTCACCAATAATCAAACCTTAACATCCAATCCCTAACCAAGTCGATCAGACGCCTTCTCCCCCATATTTTCCCTCAAAGAAGCTGACCGACGCAAGAGCTGAAGAAAGAAGGTCGCCGGTGCCAAACCTCGTAGATCTAGGTCGTCGGAGACCCACGTACAGGTGATTTTGTGTAAAATCTCTCTCCCTTATTTTTCAGATCTAGAGTTGTTGAATTTGTTCGATTTTGATGTAGATTTGAGAATGGAGGTATTTAATGAGTTAGTGATTGATACCCGTTTAGGGTTTGGGTTTAATTTGGGAAAAGTGGTCGGGTTTGCTAGAATATTTAGGGTTTTTTTTTTCTGAAAAGAGTATGCTAAAATTTATTCCGAATTTGTGCCAAAGTATTTATAATTTTTTTGATTTCACTTTTCTTGATTTGTTAGAGTATTGTTGTTCAATTTTCTTATAATTCTCCCATGTGTGTTTTGATGTAGATTTGACAATGGAGGTGGTGAATGACTTAGTTTATGAGTGTAAAAAGATTTTGCTAAGCTTATTTTGATTTTGATTTAGGGGGCTTCGATTCTCCATTTAAGTAAGAGTTGCAGAACTGTAGACGGTAAGTCCGACTTTCGGCTCCTGAAACAATTTGATTCTCTCTGTCTTCTCTTGCTCAATAAATTTGACTATGAAATGAACTCTTGACACCAAAATGTTATCCACTGCAACCATGGATCCTCCATACATTGTAGTTGTGTTGCCTTCATTTTTTTGTTATAGATGAATAATTTATTAAGAGATTACTGTAAAACAAGAAAGAGATTGTATATGGTATATAGCTAACGGAAATGCAGATTCATTTATTTTGATGTCAATTGTAAGTGAATGTTTGTTTGATATATCCTTATGAATGACTTGTTAAGTTGAGTAAGTTAAGATTTTGTCTTCAAAGTTGGAAGCTTTCGGTTATAAGGTTGTTATTATTGATGTCTTATAGTGTCGACTGTTACTAAATGTAGTTATTTATACATAAAATATAATTATATGTATGTATTAATGTCTTATAGTGTCATCTGAGTACATTTCTCATGCTCATCTTTGTTTTTTTTCATCAAGGAGAGTCCACTTTAGTTCTTGGGCGTAACGTGAAAAGAGATATATTATTTGAACCCGTGTGGCTCGTGAGGTAGCCTTTTGATTACAATCTTTGTTTTATTTGATTCTCGTTGTTGCAGTTTTATGATCTTGTGAATATATTTGAGCTCAATGGTTTGCCATCAGAGGACAATCCTCATATATTCAATGGTGATTTTGTGGATAGGGGTGCATATTCAATGGAGGGACGCTTTTGTGGGTTGCTTGCTTTTCTTCTTTGGTCTATAACTGGATTGTTAGAAACCCTTCTTTGAGCTTTCATCTAAATTGGCAATGCTGCTAAAATAAGTAATTAAGAGAGAGAATCAAGATTAAAACTAACACAAAACCAACAAGCTCTCCTGGAATTCAAATTGAATCCAGGAAGAGATCTTCAATTACTCAAAAAAACTCTCAAAGGAGAAACAACCCTATTTTAGAGGTAGAAACCGATTCACTAGAAAAAGTGACATAACACTTAATAAGATGGAAAATACCTCATTTCTCTGACTTGGTAAAAATGCCTTATTTTCTTCAAGAAAAAAAATGAAAATAACTTATTACTAACTTTAGGCTTGTGTAAGGGATTCATTCTTCTTCTTCTTTTAACTACCAGTATATGCAACCTCATTTCTTTGGCTATTATTTCGTTCATGAAACATAACAATTTGAGGATGAAATACCATTATAACTTGATGACCTTATTTTCACACAGAGTGGGGTGATATGTTGTTGAGTCTTACTTGGAGCAGATTCTTTCCCATGGCGTCATGCAAGCATGTAAGTGTTTCACTAATGTCAATCTTCTGTCTATTTGCATATGTTATATATTGTATGGTCAACAATTCACATCTAGAAGATGGTGTCAATTTATGTAACACAAACACTTCTATAGACACAACTTATCTATATCCGATATTCAGATAAGACATGACACTTTTTCAACACTTTAGGACATGTATGTGTCCTTTTTCTCATGACTCTCTTTCTTTAGATTTTCAGTTCAGGTCTAGACTATTTAGTGCAATATTTTTTTCTAAGTTAAAGTTTAGTGTTAATTTTTATTAACATCTTAATTTTATTGGTACAGTTAGGACAGAGGGATAAGTTTAAGAAGTCAATAATTGTTAAAGAATAATTGTACAAATATATAATCAAAGAGAAGCAAGAGGGGTCAAAACAGTAGGTAGTAGTTGAAGTAAGCACAAAAAGCGTATATAAGATAAGATCACCAATAAAATTCCTTAAGAAAAATACCCAACACACAAGTTGTAATACCAATAAAATTTCAAGTATTAATTAATGGTCATATCTTCTCATCTCAAGTGTAAACTCAAAGAAGGTGATTTTCAAACAATAAAACCAGTTTTTTAAGAAATCGAACATTAATAGATCACCATTAACCAAACATTCAGTAGCACAATACCATAGGATTACACAACAACGACATAAACATTTAAAACCCTCCAACAAACAAGGAAGTCCATAAAACACAGTACGAATAAACCAATACAACACATTCAAATACAAGTCTATCGTAGGAGGTAGCGAAAATGGGGTTGCGTGGACCATCTGGTTCCATTCCACTAGAAGTTTGAGCGCATATCACGGGCACGATAATCACGCACTACAAAAAAAAAACATTTTAACAATGGCTATTTACCGTGGCTGAAAGTCCATTTGCCGTGGGAAAAGGGTAGTAGCAACGGCTATAGTCACGGGAAACCAGCTGTGGGGAAACCTTTGGTGGAAAAAGAGTCTAGCGATGGCTATAGCCGTGGCTACAAGCTAGCCACGGCAAAAAGCGATGGCAAGTTGCCGTTGCTAGATTATTTCTGGAATAAAAAAAAAGCACTACTTTTTAGCTCAGATTCTTCAGGCTCGGGCTAAAAAGTCTCATTTTTTTAAAAAAAATTAAAAATAAAACGCAAATCGTTATTTGTGTATTATATTCTGCCCATGCTAAAAACTCTCTGATTCTTTCTAAAATCAAATATACAAATTTAATTAATTATTCAAATTTACATACATATAACAACATACCGAAAACTACATAATTTACATAAAACTATAAAATACATACAATATATTCAAAGTGTTTCTTCCTACCATATGATATAAGAAACTAATCATAAATAAAAAGTAGACTCCTCCTAAACCTAGCAATCTTAAAATAATTAAAATATCCTTATTAAAAAATCTCACTAATCCAAACAAACCACAAATCCTTATTCCTCATAATAAAAAACCTCAGGAGAATGTTAGCTATTTTGAATACCTTAACTCTTAACAAGTTCTTGAATAAAATCTCTTCAGATTGGAGCAACCATCATGGAAAAACTCTGCCCTAACAATGTTATCCATATATAACCTGAGGAAAGGGACTTGTTTAGACACTCCAGCAACTAGCAGAAAATACAAAAGGAATATAACAACGCTTGCAACTGAAAAGAGACAAAGAAATAAATTAGTTGTTGATTCCTATTTTATGCTTCAGTTTCTCATAGCCTTTTCCCTTTTCATTAGTTCATACATTTCGGTGTGCATTTGAAAAGAAATATTCACTACATATGTAACAAATGCTCCATTTTAAAAGCCTTCAAGAACAACTATATACTAATTAAATTTTATACCTTAAGGAGAGAATTAATTTCTAGTTAAATTTCACTCATCCATACAATGAACAAATTTCAGCAAGGGAAGTTCCTAACTTGGAAGTGATATACACGAATTAATGCAGCCATGAAGGATGGCCAATGCTTTCCACTACATAAATGGTTAACTGATTATAACCAAATAACAAATACTAGTTCAGCTTATTTAAAAGGAAAGGCTACAATCCAGGATACCAATAACATAGTATCCAATTAACGCTTTGAAGTTGAAGCAAATACATCAAAATAGATGCTTGGCTCTTGGGTAATGCAATTGGATAACATATTGATAATCTGATACTTTTAAGAATGTAATATTACATACCTCAAGTTTGTTCACGTACTTGCTCCAGATTTCCCGAGGCCACACATACATGATTTTGGTACTTCATTAATGTCTTCCAGGTAATCTAGAATGATGTTTGTTTTCCGCAACCAATATTTTAGTAGAGAATGAAATATTAGTATGGAATATTCGTTGTAGTCATCAACTGATTCCACCTGCAAGCAAGTTCGTGCACACAAAATCATCTATCTCGGGCGCCATCCATTGGTAAGTTTGTAAATTAGTTTTCACATGCATAAAAAGAACACTGCATAATTTTCAATGTTGGGAACACTTCTCACAGGTATGTACCATCTAGAACATTAGATAGATACCTAATTCACAGATTTCCTACTAATTGAGAAATCAGTAAATTATCTTGACAAAAACAAGAATGATGGTTCATTGTTGAAGTAGTATTGTACAAAAGCCAAAACCATGTATGTTGACTAGACGAGAGTTCCAATCCCATATAATGCTAAACCATTTCTATCAAAGATAAATCATAATCCATGTCTTTATTTATAATCAGCACAAACCTCCTTGCAAATAAATTTTGCCATCCCTGCACCCATCAGTAATTTGTGATTTGTTTGATTGCTTCTTGATAACTGCAAAGTATAGAAAATCAATTATCAATTATCAATATATGAGCTAAATATCAAATCATTGCTTCCCAACCATCAAGGTACATGAAGTCTACTGTCGACTTACTAGTTAAAGGTGCAATTAATAAATCATTGATAATTCATTTGAAATACTATTAGCTTTTTTTCTTGTTGTCACGCAGAATCAAAGTCAACATGAATGCTAAAGCCAAAAAGTCTAAGCCTCCCTTTGGACATATATCATAAAAAACTAAAACCATTTTATATCCATGAACCTTAGTAAGGCTGCAGATAGTTTGGAATATTCTGATCAAAGAGCATAGTGTGAATTAAATAATCTTGACATTAATTGCAAAACAAGTTGTGGTGGAGTAATGTGTTCATGATCAAAGAGCATAAATAGTTTTTGGTAAGGCTACAGATGGTTTGGAACTAGTATTTGAATAATAAAAAAAACGTATGGAACTAGTATTAGAATGCAATATCAGGAAACTACTCAATCTACCATTTGGTTTACCATAACGAAATTATGATCGATAATCATTGAAGCATCAAATTTCTAAGGAAATTGGCAAGAAACACAGGATATCAACACAACCCAGCTTATTTGATTGGGTGATAAACTTAATTCCAAAACTTGATAAAAAAAAACAAGTAGAACCAATATTAAAGAAAGAAAAAAGGAGCAACTTCCTAGTTGCTCGGAAACAGTTGCCACCATATTCAGATCATGTATAAATACACTAGTATAGTATACTGAATTCAATAAGTTTGGCATCATCCCACCCATGACCCATCCAAGCTTGTTCCCATGTTAGGCTCTCATTATATATTAAACTCAATATAGTATCATTAATGGAATTTTTAAGTAGTATAAATTAAACCAACTAATGGCATATAAATTTGAGTGGAAATCCAGCTTTCAAACCCCTTAAGCCTTCAAGAAGGTTACTTAGGCCGTCCTTTTACATGTATCTTATTTGCCTTTAATAATATATTTGATTTGATGCATTCAACGTTTTCATACGGTTGCAAATAAAAAACTGTATCATCAATCATGATAACGGTAACTAAAATCATAGATGTTTAAAATGTCTAAGAATACAAAAGAAATTTATAGATTTATCTGAACCAACTAGGCTGAAACCCCTAAACATTCATATCGAACCTCGACCAGATAGCTGCATACTAAAACCATAAATTCACCAAACACTAATCAAGCTCGTGAATTGAAATGAAAGGATTTGTA
Source organism: Persicaria tinctoria (assembly GCA_037127255.1). Lineage (NCBI taxonomy): Eukaryota > Viridiplantae > Streptophyta > Magnoliopsida > Caryophyllales > Polygonaceae > Persicaria > Persicaria tinctoria. The sequence goes on along the minus strand of JBANSL010000001.1, from coordinate 53,895,826 downwards.
GAAATTACCTGACAATGGAGATGTTGTAGATCTAAGGAAGAGAGAGGTCAAATGTGACTGATGAGATTGACATGAAAGGATAGGAATAACCAGCGAGTAGGCAGAGGTGCTCATCCTTTTGGTACCGGAGATCTAAGGAAGAGAGAGGGGTCGAAGGTGCAAGAGATCTGACGAGCGCAAATGAGCAACACATCGGTGGCATGAGGACGAGCTGTGCACAGGCGAACAGGCTGAGTCACGGCGGCATGGGGCTCCTGAGTAGGCGAAGGTCGTTGGCGATGGCCATTTTTGTGTCGTCTTTTTGAGTATCTGATTAGTAAAAATTAGGAAAAAACAACTCAATTGCCACGGAAAATTCATGCCGTTGCTACCATGAGTGGCTACTTTATGATTTTGTTATTCAATGGCCACGACAACCACTGTCGTTGCTATCATCCATGACTAATTTGTAAAAACCACTGTCGTTGCTATCGGCCGTAGCAAATATCATCCAGCTGGCAAATTAGTAAAAACCAACTCAATTGCCACAGCAAATTCATGTCGTTGTTACCATGAGTGGCTACTTTATGATTTTGTTATTCAATGGCCACGACAACCACTGTCGTTGCTATCGTCCATGACTAATTTGTTTTTTTGTTACTCATTGGCCACGGCAAATCCTTGCCGTTGCTCCCATGCGTGGCTAATGTAATTTTGTTTTGTAGTGATGCGTATCCCCAGTCAACGGGAAGTTGACCATGTAAGTTGGAATATTCCCAAACCATTGACCATGCTCAACGACCTTACCTGTCCAATACCCATCGAGGGCGCAACAATCGACGCGGTCATCGATCGTGTAGACGAGCTGATACCTGACCCGAGGCGGTCGTGGACGTAGTCATCCAGCCTGCACTACTTCCACAAGTGGCTCATTGTCTTCAGTTCTGAGGGTGATGTACTCCACTTCATAGTGGCTTTGATCCACTCTCCTTAGAACGGTCGCCTCGTACAATGATCCTAGCATCCCGCCTTCCGCCCCTATGACCTCCACTCTCTGATTTGGCCGGTAAGGCCTCGACATTGGTGCTTCATACAAAACAAACACAAGCTAATTTAGGGATACATGTAAAAAAATGAATACTAAACCGATAAAATCAGTGACTAATTGCATGGATCAAATCCATGAGGTTTGTATTTAATCTGACTTGGATTAGTTTCATTTAAATAGAGGCTCAAATCCAACCAACCAACTGATAAGATGAGCTTGTGGATTTCATCCCGAAATGCCGATGATCCTGATGTTATTGAGACCATTGTAATGTTCTTCAACCTTTTCTTTTTCTCAATGATATATGTACTAAATTTTTGCAGCTGGGTTGCGATTGTTGAGCTTCATATGTTGACCTCCTTTGATAATGTAGCAAGACTAAAAAGCCCTCTTAGAACTGGAACCTGAGGATCAGCGAGGACTTGACTCCATGAAAAATAGGATATTCCATGAGATCATTGGACCTAATGGTCACGGATACTGCCGCACATATAGTGCTAGTGCCCCTCCGCGTTTGGTCTATAACTCTTTATCAAACACGGGTCAAATCAGAGTTAGAGAGATGCGGGAGATTGCCCAACAGCTGGAAGACAACCTAAAAAACCACATAGAGACGAGACTTCAAGACTTCAGAACTAAATGGATGGCGAGTTGTCGGTGCCATGACGAGAGAGGCTCATGTTCACACGGACAAGTAAGTCAGGACTTGTTTTAAATGAGTGTTAAAGAAAGTGGCTGATGCATTACTGATTTTTTGTTCACTTCATTCCTTCTATTATCAAACTCGAAATTGCACTTTTCAAACATAGCTCTTTTGGATGGTTGTTGTTGCCATCTTTTTAATGTTATTTTGCTTATTCCAATACCTAACTAGTTATCATCTTCTTTTGGATTGTTTATATCGGATTATTTTGGTTAGTTGGTTTCATTTCAAATTGTTCTAGGTTAGGGACTTAAGGGAAAGTTTGTGCATTTGATTAAATGTTCTTTCCAGTTTTTCAAAAAGAACTCACAGAGCTAGTTGATTTGATTTCAGATTGGTTTAATGATATTTATGTCTTTCTCTTAAGTAATGCATTTAGGAGAATGACTTCCATTTTTCAGACGACTTAGAAAGGTTAGACCATACAATGATTGCCCCCACTTATTTGAATAAACATTTGGATGTTAGGTAAAATTGGCATCCATCAAGGTCATTTTTTATTTGCAAAGATCGGGACTTACGTTTCAATTATGAGCTAAGATTGTTAGCTTTGATTTAAGTCAATTTTGTGCTTTTCAATTGTAGGCAAGTGTTCATCAGACAATTCTGAGGAAGTCGATTGGAGATGGAACTGCTATGCTATCCAACAATGAGCAAGCTGTTGTTAACACCTCAGCTGAACTAGAAGAAGACACCGAACAATCTGCCCACGGTGTGAATGACGGAGGTGTTGTCTGACATGGTGAATATGATGCAGTTTAGCATCAGGTTCTATGGACTTTTTTGTTTGTTAGGCTATATGTATGGTTAGGTCATTTTAATTTACAGCTTGAAGTAGATTTTGGGATTTCGCAGTCTTTGTTAGCTATATGCATGGATGTTTCTGTCTTTTTTGGCTGGAATTAGTTGTTGGACTTCAAACAAGGTGTTTGTAGGATGTATTGGAATGGACCTTTAACTTGTGGTGTTGTTTTTATATATATGGTATTTGGGATAATTTGTATCGGTGTACACCAGTAGCCTGCAGGTATATATATATACAGGTCGACTTGGAGCAACGACTCCTAGCCGTGGCAACCATATTACAAATATTTGCATTTAAAAAAAAAACACTAGCCACGGGGTCTAGCCGTCGCAAGATTGTTATACAGACTGCTGTAGTAGCTTCGGCTACAAGTCGTGGCAGAATCGTAGCCACGAAAATTTTGGTGTGAAAACTCTCCCTCCAAATTTTGGGCGCCAAAAGTTTCTCCACGCCAACTGTCGTGGCAAGACCAGGATAATGGCGCCAAAAATTTCCCGCCTTAAATTTCACTAGAGACGGCATACAACCGTCGCATATTGGTCGTCATTTTGAGAAGGGGTCGCTTGCCGTCGCTTTTGTCGTGGCTAATATCCTTGCCACAGCTAGTACTCAAAGCTAGGATAATTTGCCACCGCCCGGTTCGCCACCACCCGCCAATTGCCGTCGCAGTGCCGAAGCTTGAACCCTTTTGCCACCACAAACAGGCCTTTTGCCACGGTATTTTTCCGAAGCAAATTTAATTTTTTTTTTGTAGTGATACTTCATGGCAGATTGGAAGGTTACTAAATTTATGTGACCGTTTTCATAGTTTTCAGGGTCGACTATGGATTGTTAGAAACTTCCAATCTATAATGTATGGACGGATCCGTGGATAAACGAGTTTCGATTCCTCTGGATTATTTTCGGGGAAGTCATAACACTAAACTAAAGGTCTCGGATCTCTTGGATAACGGCCAAAATTGGAATATTAGCCTCTTAAATCAACTTTTCCCATCCGACATACTTCATAAAATATAAAAAAAAGTACAAATTCCTGAATGAGACATTCTTGATAAGTTGATATGGAAACCAAATGTTGTAAGCTGAATCTGTCATGTTTTACATTTACTTTTATATCGATTTCTGCATACATTTCATGCATTTGGGCTAAGATTGTACAGAATCTATGTAGTTTATGTTTATTTGCCAAATTATGGAATCTACACCAGTTTCTGTTTAATTCGCAGAATTCGAGGCGTTTTACAGCAATTCTAAGGAAGGTCAGAAAAGCTCGGAAAACAGCTACAGAAGTCCAAGGTCAAAGCAGCAACGGAACCAGTCGAATCGAGCCGAGAAACCAGACTACTCGACCTCGAGTAGCCCTTACTCGATCTCGACAAGTATGTCCGAGCACAGCCTTGTCGACCAGGAGCAACGTCGAGAGCCAGACCACCAAGCTCCGGAAGTCTACTCGATCTCGACAAGACCTGGTCGAGATCGACGAAGCCCAGCGCCACGCCCGGAGTCGAAGAGAGAACTAACCGAGAAGCCGAGGACAAGGACGCCGAGGACAATCCTACTCGATCTCGACAAGCTCCTAGTCGACATCGACGAGCGCCACAACGACAGTCCGAGTCAGTGCCGAGGAGAAGCTGCTCGAACAAGAAGACCACGCCTCTACTCGATCTCGACGAGCCCTAGTCGAGATCGACGAGCCCCATGTCCAGATCCGAGCCTGTCGAGTAGAGCCACCCGAGAAGACCCAGTCGACATAGCCAGTCTACTCGACCTCGACGAGCCCTTGTCGACATCGAGGAGCACCATGAACCAAGTCCGAGTCTGTCGAGCGCCAGCTAGCCGAGACGACGAAGCCGAGCCAGTCAACCCTACTCGAGATCGGCCAGACCCTTGTCGAGATCGAGTAGACCTCCAGAGCCGCGTTACTTGGTTCGACGAATCCTACTCGACTTGGGATTGCTTGGGCGTGAAGATTGCTGATTCTATCCGAAAATATCAAGATCTACCATGAGGAAGAAAAGTTCTATCCATTGAAGACACTTTAGATATATTTCCTATTTTAGATTTAAGTCCTTTATGTCTTTTATTTATCATTAAAGTTTTAGATAAAGTTTTAGATATAGATATAGATATTCTATCCTTGAGTAGCAAGGATTAGAAGCCTATAAATAAAGCCCATGGGGCTCAGTTTTATTCATTCAATTTTCAGAGGAGAAGTAGTAGTAGAGAGATAAACAGAGAGTGAGCGGCCGATTGGAGTTGTGAAGCGAGAGTGGAGTTGGCTTCAAGCGGTTGTAAACTTTGGTTTATATTTATGCAAGTTGTTTCCTTTCAATCAATGATGTCTGAGTTTGCGATGAAGAGCGAGTAGTCCACCCACTTCTAGGGTTGGGGCGAGCACGACGATAGCCATGCATAATTGAGGTAAAAGATCCGACCTTTATCATGTTTTGAGCATTTTCCTACTTGTTGATGTGTTTATTGCCCGTCTAATGGAGATCCATGCTAACAACTTGGATTATAAACAAAAAATCGGTAGAGACAATTAGGGTTTCTTGAGAGAGTTGTCTAATTGTTGGAAAAGGCGAAAGCTTAATCCTTTAATGTGATTCACATGATTATCTGTTTGGTTCTACCTTATGCATGCTTGGTTATTGTCATTGCAAACCCCAATCTTGGAAGTCCTTTTACATTAAGTTTAAATCGAAACCCCAAAGCATTTGTTTTTACTTTCTTTTATTTCGTTTTTACTCCCTGCCCTCGTCGATCTCGACCAAACCCTGGTCGACCTCGACTACTGATCTTCGACCCAGAGTCGCCGTAGCTTACTTGTGCAGGAACTCGACAAGCCAACCCGAAGTCGACCAGAAGGCTACTCGATCTCGAGTAGGGCCTTGTCGAGATCGACCACCCTTTGCCGAGTTGCTGCTGATGTGTTCGACTGTGCTTGACCCCTGTCGACTAACCCTTAGTCGAGGTCGAGTATCCCTGTTGTCGACTTCTGACCGTGAGATTCCTCTGCTGCCTAGGATCCGCTGTCACGCTTCCTCGTGGATCGATCCTGACTTCCTGCTGCTACATTAGGAGGAGGTCTTGTAATTATTTGCGTGGGCAGAATCTGGTTTGATATATTTTGTTATATTTCATACTTGATTTCCTCCTACAACACCAAACACAAATGACTCCTTTACGACAAAATCCACGTACAAACTAATAGACCAAACCCCATATGAGAAAAATAAGTACAATTGGATATGGGCACTCAACATTCCTCCTAGAATCAAGAACCTCATTTGCAAATCAATTATCGATTGTTTACCTACAAAAATACGACTGGATAGATATTTTATCAGGGTTCCATTTGAGGGTTGCCTTTGTAACCAAGAGGATGAGGACGCTCAACATCTTTTTCTTCAATGCCCAATAACTCGATCATTGGTAACATACTACGAACAAATAATCGGAAGGTATATCATGTTCACAAGGTTAACCCAATACTTTCTAAGTATAATCTCACAACCATAAAAAATGAAAATAAACACTTTATAAACCTTCGTTTCCTATGACAGACAATATGGGAAATGAGGAATAACATTTTCTTCAATAAAAAAACATAAACTTTTCAATGATGCATATTGCACAACACGTAGCCATCAATATAAAAACTTAGAGCCAAGCACAAACTAAGGAAAGCAAACAAAAGAAAAGAACTCAAAGGACTTGTCGTTGGGTACGTCCACCTAGAGACTTCTATAAAATAAATGTAGATGGTTCTGTAATGGGGTAAAAATAACACCTGCGATAGAGAGGTAGGGACATTATAATTGAAGGGGTTGGTCTTTGAGTTATCAAAGCCATTGAAGATAGCACCAACGTTCCATGGGAGATCTTTAGAATGATGGAGAAGATTCATAATATGAATGGTAGCTTCGGCAACATCAAGTTTAGACACTGCTACAGAGAGTCAAATATTTGTTCTGATTGTATTGTTAAAACTAGGAGGACTTGTAATATGATGAATCTCCCTTCGAATAGGGAATTATGTAACAACATACACATGGGTGCTTGACTTCGTTCTTTGTCATCGTCCGCAACTGTTGGGAGTAGTTCTTCTTAGATCGTCCTTGTTGTAGAGTTATTTCTGTTTTTTCATAGCGTCGTTTTCTATTCTTATTGTATGTTTAGGTGATTTTCGCCTGCCAATTCATTGACCTCTCGAGAATCAGGCTTGCCTGATCTCGAATTCTCACTTAATCAAAATAAAAGAGCACCCTAATGAGGGGTGCCCCAAAATTCATTTCTCCTTTCCTTATTCATCCACCTCACTTCCCAATAACTTTATTCTCAACCCCTAATTCAACTTTACTTCCCACCATAGTCGGTTTCCCAAATTACTTTTGGGGTTGTTTGCAAACAATTCATAAAACCTGGCCTAATTAACTAAATGTCCATCCCCTTGTTTTAATTAGTAAAATGTCAATTCCCTTTTATCTCTCCCACATTAAAAAAAAAAAAAGCAAGGTTCTCTCCCCGCCCTTCGTGTGAAAACAGATGCCTATCCCCTGGCGGCAAGGCCCACTGATGAACGGTTTTTAGTCGCGTTAACCGTATCAAAATAAATTCGAACCTATCTAACTAATGTAGCGTGGTAAGCACGAGTCGATCCCACCGAGAATCAAGTTATTCCTAAGTTAAGTCTATTTACCAATTAATAGAAATGGGGGTTTTGGTGTGATGAGAATAAGAAATAAAATAAAATAAAATATAAACAAGTTAATGGAGATAGCAAATAAGAATAGAGTTTCATCTATAAATATCCACTTTAATTTGACCGGTTGATCCTCGATTCTTCTCCAAGTTCTCTTTTCATCATATTATTGTTCCTGTCCTAATCTTGTGTAAATTACTAGTCCTACGAGTCCTAGTAACCCTTACTAATTAGATAACCCTAACACGGTCAAGATTCAACTTAATAGTAGCCTTAAGATTAAGGATTAATCAGGATACATGCAACACCAAGCTACGAGCCAGCATTCAACATGTAATTGATTCTCTACACACCAGTTTAGTCCTACGAGTCCTAAAAAGGCATGATTGCTACTATGGATTAAGGTTCGCTACGAGGAATCTACGAAATCCTAGCAATAATCTCAACTAGTTGCGCGGACTAGAAGAAATCAACAATATTCGCAAAAGAATCAATACGAATTAATAGGAATAGAACAATAATAGAAATCTCACAACTCTATCAAACCAAAGCTTCAATTTATAGACGAAACGGAAGAGTTTAGATCTCCATAAAAATAAGACAAAACAAAATTATGTTTAGAAGTAAACTAGGTTACGGTAAACTAAAGTAAAGTCTGCCGGTTAGTTGGTCTCCTTGCCGTATGAAAACAATGAAATATATATAGTGCTTATATCCTAATTTATCTAACTAATCTATCTATATATACTATTAATATATTAATATAATTCTACCTATTCTACTTCTATTAATCCAAATAATACGGAGTATATATTGCAGCACTTAATGCAGCCTCCTCCTGCCTTGCGCGATCCGAACTCCAATTGTGTTAACGCATCAGGCTCGTATGTGAATTGATATAAGACATCCCATCTTGCTTTCCAATTTGCAAAACAATCCACTTATGAATAACCTCCAAATTGATACGATCCAAATAAAAAATACCTGAAATATATAAATACAATGGTGTAGACTCCGAAAACTAAATAATACAAATTAACTATAAAATATGTAAAATATGCATAAAAATAACCTAATATAATATGCAATTATATGACTAAAATAGACCCTATCACATATCCACCCCCATAGCTGATCAGACCCTCCGTTCAAGCGCTGTGACCATCCTGCTAAATGCCCGCAGCACCCAAGCCAATACGCAGACTTAACGGTAAAGTACCCATCCTTGTTCGGTCACCAAATTCGGGTGTCTCGCAGCCGTCAAGAGGTAAGCGGAATCGCTATAAGACAGACCACATCTGCCTCCCTAAAGTTCTCTTGTAGGACATCAACCCGCCAAGTCCCAGAAACCTGGTCAATCAGAGCCCCCATAGTGAGGCCCAAGTCGGACTGTTGCTGCATCATCGGGGCTACCGGCTTCCCATCACGAGTCAACCAATTCGAACCCCACACATCAATACTCTCTCCCGACCCTATCCGTCATCATAACCCTTCCATGAATATTCTGCACTTGTGAACTAGGAGCATGATAGTGTATTAATATTCATGTCCTACATCTAGAAGCATGATATTAGGCTTAACGTATGTGTGTACTTATATGTGGGGAAAGAGCCAAAGTGGGCCTCAATCTAATCCCGCCCACTATATATATTTTTAGGTATCTTATATGCTTACTATTATTGATGTTGCTTATCTGCTTGAGCGGGGTCCTTTTGCATGGCGGAGAGTGAGAGCTTGAGACATCTGAGTTCACCAGACTCGTACTTTTGGATTTTATACTTTTATACTCCGTTTTGACCCGGCTCTGCCGAGGCACACTATGTATTACTTTAGATTTCCGCGGTTTGCATGATCAAATGATCAAATGATTTCCGCGGAGCGCAAGATCCCAACGAGGGGTTTCATCCCTCAAAACATAACCCGGGAATCATAATCTCAGGCCGTTACACTTCATAATTTCTTCCCTTCTCTTTGTCTCGGTATTTATAATAAGAGTTGCCTTTTACTTTCCTCTTTTGTTTTGTACTGTACTACTTTCTTTTACTAGGTAGGCAGACCCGTGCTATGCTCGGAACATGTGATTTTGTTCCAAACATATAGTGAGATCGGACTTGGTGAATAAAAAAAAACACGTTATATAAACTTTTAAAATAATAAAACAATAGCACATAGTGTGTTTTTACAAACAAGAATTACATTAAAATATTATTATTAAAAAAAATATCTACAACTACATATATAGCAAAAATTTAATCTAGACCTATGAGTGAATAGATCAAATTTGAGAGAAATTTAAAGAGAGAAAAATTTTCATGTGTTTGATAATGTTATGATTTTTTATGTAATTAAAAGAACCAATAAAAAATATTTTTTTACTAACAAAATCAAATTATACACTTTTTTCATTAGTGTTTTTTGCATATAGTGACCAATTAAAATTCTCGATTGTAAACTTTTTTGAATATGCAAATTAAATAAATGAAATATAAATTAGAATAAAAAATAAAAATAGTGATAATATAATTTAAAATTATGGAAAAAAATATAAAAAGAACATAAAGATGCATGCATATTATTAACTATTATGCTTAAGCAAATGAAAATCGACAATATCATCTTACCTGAAGAATTATCGTAAGTTTTTTTTTATGAACTTCATGTTGATCTTGCTAAATATGATATTAATATACAGAAAATTTTATGTTAAATGTCTAAATTTTATGATCAAATAAATTTTACTCAACTAAATGGGAAAAGAGTAATAAAACTTATAATAAATTAGCAACAAACATGATTAAATTTAGTAATATCTATCAATCAATATAATACTTTAAAATAGAAGACATTGACTGATGTGTCGTCCTCCCCTTAATTTTAGCATTTCTTTCCAATTACAATTAAGTAACTTTTAAATCAATTTTTATATTTAAGATTTTTTTGTGTGGGGATATCTAAGATTGCTATCTTGCCCAATTTAACTTATTACATGTACATAATTTTATATAGAGTATATATTTTCAAATAGTATAATATTGCTAAGACAATTTAATTATAATAAAAGTTATAAATGTTGTTAATTACTTTATCAACTCTATCTTTTCTTTTATATATAAATTTATAATTAATATTAATTTATTAGATTATTCAATTTTTTTTTATAAATATCGCGCCATGGTGCGGGTACTATACTAGTTGAACTTAATTACAAAGAAAAGGGTCATACATCAATTAAAACAAATTTGTAAGGAAAAATTTTTTAAAATAAATAAATTCATAGTAAATAAATTAATAAAAAAAATTAAAATTAAAATATAACATTTTTTTTAGAAAGATAAGTCTAACTAAAAGAAACAAAAAGGAAATGTAATGACCGTAATTCTTATCAACTGATACATTTTAAAATAGATTGTAGGGTCTTTTTAAAGCTATATGAGATGTGATTTTAAGAGCATATAACATTTAACAACTATAGTCACACACACATTAAGGTATTAAATTTTATTTTTTATTTTTTAAGTGATTAGGGAAAATTAACCACAAATGAGAGAAAGTAAATAAAGATCGATTATCAAATGGGAAAATTAACCACATTAAGGTATTAAACAATTATTATTTAAACCAATGAGTCATGAATAATTTTTTTTAAATATAAAAAAATTTAATTGTTAAACCTCAATTATCAAATACAAAAGATTGTACCTTGAAAGCCTTGACAAGAAAGGTCGATTGTAGAAGAAACAAAGGCGGTCCATGTAAGATCAAACAAAATTTTACGTTACCCTTTTTCATAGGTGTGAGTTTATGTCATTTAATGCAATGAAAGGTAGGCTTTTCCCCTCTAAATTGGTTTTCAAAGGTGGTGATGATCGATGAATTCTTGAGTGCCCAAATAACCGCCAAGAATTTAAGAATAATTAAGACCAACAATAAAACATTATCCATAGAATTTTTGTTTTGTGAAAAATATTATCCATAGAATATGATCGATCTTATAGAATGGATTGTAAATAAATTTTGATGAACCGACTAAAAAATATGTATATTTTTTTATGAGAGGAACCACAAATTCAAGAAGTTGGATCTTTTGCTAAATGGCAGTCAGATCGATGTGATTCATATTTGAATTTAATCAATTGGGAATATAAATAGACACCATATTTGTAAATTGTAATAAATATTTATATGAGCTAAAAATTGTAAAAGTCCGACTCGGACCGATGACTGAGGTCTATTTTCTAATTAAATAATAATATATTACTTATATAATAACATTTTAGAAAATATAAAAGGGAAAAGTAAAATTAGTTTACTAAAAATAATTATAAAAAAAAAGATCAAATAGACTTTATATGAATGTAAAGAGGGAAAAAAATGGTATTAGATATATTTTGTATAGATTTTCATTTGAATTTTATTTTTAAAAATGATACATAACAAACATAATAGTTTAATATAACACAAAATGTGTAAAATGGGCATAAACTAATGAATTGAGTGAGATTTGAACTTAAAACCTCATGAATAACAAATGAATCTTTGAACCATTTTTTAAGCCATTATAAAAAAGTGCAACATGTTGAAAATGAGTAACCAATGAGATTTAAACTCAAGACCTTATGTGTATCATATAAGTAATTAAACCTCAAGACTATATCTTCCAAACAGGTCATTCAGGTCGGGTTCGGGTCAGGTCACTTCGGGTCTCGGGTAAAACGGGTCCCGAGTAAGACGGGTTCCGGGTATTTTCGGGTTGACCTGAACACGGGTTTGACCGGGTTTCTGGTCATTTTGGGTTGATTTTGGGTTCGTCAAAATTTTCTTTTTTAAATAAAAAAAGTCATGATTTGATAATTTTGTGATAAATTTTAATTATATATAAAAAAATTAATTATATATAATTATAAATCAACCGGGTCAAAATTACCGGGTCAATTGGGTCACCGGGTCGAAACCCAGATTACCCGAAAAATTTCCGGTTTTTCAGGTTTGGGTCGAAAAAAATTTCGGGTCAAAATTTTCGGGTTCGGGTCAGAAATTTGTCGGGCGTTCGGGTCGGGTCACCGGGTTGGGTTATGTTTTGACAGGTCTACTCAAGACCTTATGTATATCAAATAAGTAATTAAACCATTGAGCGATGATGGAGTTTTTGATTTCATAGAATACAAACAAAAAATATAAAATATTAAGCACAAAATAAATGTGCATTAAATTGCCCTTGAACACAGCTTTTTATGTATTATATTATATATATATATATATATATATATATATATATATATATATATATATATATATATATATATATATATATATATATATATATATATATTAACCAATTACTATTTACAAGAAATTAGTGGGTAGCCGATAATAAAACTCAGTCTAGCAAAAATATAAGCGGCAGCACGAGCCCCGACATCCTGAGATACGGAGAATTTCTGATTCCGCTTCAGCAAGACAACTGCATCCGTATCCAACTCCCCCAACGAAGAGAAGGAGAAGGGTGTGAAACCATAACCAGCCGTCGTGCACAAATCTCGATACTTGGCACACTTACGCCGAGCAGCATCAACAACCACACAACCAGGCACAAAATCAGACATATCCCGCCCTCTATCCCAGGAATAAAGTAACAAATCCGCTGGACGAAGAGGATTATCATGCCCATCAATCAAACCGATATCAACCTCCTTACCGGCAGAAATCCCAGACCTGTAGCAGATATCCAATAAGGTGTCGCGAACGAGGTTATGTCGATGTTTAATGCCCACGGAACCAACACAAGACACAACATGGTCACCGTAGACATCACCATCAAAGACCCGAGAACAAGCGGAACATGGTCTGGACACCGCGAACAATGGAACTCCCAATCGATAGCTAAGTACACTACGATAGGTCCTTCCATTCATAGTCTGCCCCAACCCAGAAATAGGAACTGCACGCAACCAATCAGATGAGTGAGCACTCTGCTGAGATTTCCATATTGCCACCTGTCGCATAGTCAATGAGAAAACAGAGTCTGATGTAGCAGCAACCTTCGCGAAATATATATCTGCCAGTTTCTTCATAAGTTTGGGGGCAGCGATTTCACTAGGATCGCGTAGAAGATCTGAACCCGTGACCTCATTAAAAGAGCGACAAGCATCATCAAAAGTAGGCCCAGTAGCAATGATACCAGAATAACGTAAGATCTTAGCCTGCAACTCAGCAGACTGCAATCGGGACGCAAAAAAAGCATAATGTATGACATCACCAGCAGCATACACTCCAAGCCCACCAAAATGAAAAGGGAATGTGGCGAGCCTCCACTGCCAATCTCCGAACCCAGGCCCAGATGCAGTGACAATACGTTCCAAACTAGAACGGAGTGCCTCGTCAAAGGAAAGTTGGGCCGACCCGAAGACACGTGGGGAACAAGTACGCAAAGCAAAGTAAAGTTTAGAAATACCCGTACATGCCCGAAGTTGAAGCAACTCGCACTGTGGGTCATCAATCTTCGCGACAGAATCCATAAGCTCTATGGTCCTATTCACTCTCTTTGCCACAAGTTCATTGCCGAAAACAGGGCAGACACTAACAGGCCCACCCAAAACTTTGACATCACGTGAAGGTCGAGCAATAGAGGGAGGGAAAACACCCGGTAGCCGACTCCTGGCCTTTTTCCTTTTTTTCAAGTCCTTTTTACTACAATAAACTACAAGTTATATAACCCTTTTAAACACAACAATGGTTTCCCGATGCGAGGCCATCTTCTACACCTCCGGACACATCAGTCATACTTGGAGAAGGACCTATGACTGGAGCCCGAGCTAAGAAGCTTCAACGAGAGTCATTCCTATTTGTGAGTCATTCTTTGTTCTCGAGCGCGGTTCAACTCCCAGAGCCACCAATGAAGACATACATGTGCATTGGCCTTGCTGATGGTCTCGATGTCGACACTAGAGGTATTGATGCCGATGCCTGTAAAGGCTCGGATTTTTAAATCCTAATTTAATAGTGGAATTTAACAGAAAACTCTCTAACTCGGATTTTAAAATTCATGGAACGGAATTTCGGCCTAAAATAAAATTTTAAAAAGAAGATTAACTTGACATAGCGACATACTACCTCGGATTTTAAAAATCTAATTGATCAAGAGATCGGGTTCTGTGGGTTATTTTCGGGTATTTTGAGATATGTTTTGGGATCACAAGTCACAACGCTTCTTGCCACCTTTCTACCGATTTAAAAGAAATAAAATAGGGACAAAAGGCCAAATTGATTCCTCTGTTCACTTCCTCCATCTGATTGTTTGTAGCAAAACAACAAAACCATCCAAAGCCCCTTTTTGATTTCGAGCAGTGCACCCCTCACACATACATACAAGCAACACCCCTGGCACTCTCTTTGACCAGCAAAATAAAAGAGACCTCCCTCTGTCTAATTTCATTTTGAATCCCCCACTACCCCTCTTTCATTTGGCCCCCTTCAGACTGAAATCTCCCTCACCTCACAAACCCTTACCCACGTTTCATCTCCCATCCCCTATCGCCAGTAGCCACCACCAAGAGCCTCACTTTCCTTCCCTCCGGTTTTCCTCCGAGACCGAGCAGCAGCCGCTAGCACATCCTCTCTCTGACGTCTGAAGATGAAGCCGAGAAGCCGAGCTCCCGTCTTCACGAAGGCCATCCGGCGCCGAGTCCAGGAGCCGTCGGGAGCACCACCGTTGAGCCTTCGTCCCCTTCTCCTCGGTCTTTCTCGAATCCACACGGTGAGGGTTCTCTCACTCTTTCTCTATCAAAAGATCGAAAAGTTCCGCCTTTAACTCTCTCTCTTTTGTTTGAGGCCAAGAACGCACCGATTTCGACTCCGACGCGCCGGAGAGCTCCGATCGAACATTTTCCGGTGAGTCTCGAATTATCCTCGGTGAGCGCTTCTTTCTTCTTCTTTTCTTGTCGATTTTGTGTCCTTGATGTCGGGTTGGGTGACCGGAATGTTGGCGTCGCTGGCAGAGTCTTCCCTCTTCCTCCACCAGTTTTCCGAGCCGCCGAGGGACGTCTCTGTCCTCTGTTCTGTTTCTTCAAACGCCAGGAAGGAAGAAGAGAGCATGTGGACCCCATTCCACCTTGGCGCCACATCAGCCCGGGACCCACCTTTATTTTTTCTCTGAGTACGAAATGAATTGAAAGAGGGAGCAACGGGTTTGGGTTGGGAATTTGGGCCGAATCCGATTTTAAAAGGGGAAGATGAGGGCCTTTTCTCATTTTGGGCTTATTTGAGTAAAATGGCTAATGTATAAAATGATTTTAAGGACTTATATATCTAAGTTTATAAATATTAAATAGGTGGAGTATTATATTATAAAATATTACGTTCTTAAAATATGATGAGATTTAAATATAAAATATTATTATTGAGATTTAAAGATAAAATATTACGGTGATTTAAAAATTTGACATTATGAGACTTGGGTTTTAGAGAAAAGGGATTTGACGAACATTTACCAAGGTCGGAATTTCTAATTAGTTAACTCGGTTTTCGAAACGGTTTCCGGGACTAACTTGGGAATTATGTGATCGATGACTAACTAGCATGGTGATGTGATTGATTGACTAATAGCATGATTTGTGTGGATTAATGACATAAATGAATGACTAACGACATAATGAGGTGTTAGAATTTCGTATCATTTGACTTATGCTTTATGAACTATAATGAACTGTAGAGATATATACAGATATGTTATTATGAGAATGTGAATGTGGTTAAGCGAATTGTGGAGAATGATATGGTCTTGTGGAATGTGGCAATATGATGAATGCTTGAACTTGACGGAATGATGATTGCGATATGATTGCTATTCCCATTGAAGGTTATGCTTGAGTGCTTGGATGATTAGACGTAGACTTATACATATATGTTCTGATGTGTATCTAGGTGTTACTTTGTGATTATGAATGATGTGTGCCGGATCTTCTATTATGCTGTTCTGCATAGCCAGGTGAGTTCCGATATGAGCTCACTCAGATTCGAAAAGAGATCTCCCTGCTTGTAGCCATGTGCATACTAGGTGCTTGCATTCATAATAAAGCATGCCATGTAGTATCCTGCTAGGATTGCACTCATGATTGAGCATTCGTTTACTCATTGCTTTTGTAAATAGAACGGTCGTTATCTGTGAAGTAACTAGAGTCATTGCTAGGGTCATAGGACGACCTAGTCTCATCGGGTCCCGTCATGAGTCAATCGAGTCATGAGCTTCCTTATATTATGTGATGTCTGCGGGCTTTATTGTGGATACGGGTTGGGCATGCGTGCCACCCGATTATATGGAATGCATTCACGGGCTGGCCAGTCTCCGCCCTATCGGAAGGGGGTGGAGGTAGGAGAGGGATATACCACTTGGTATTCGGTGCGAAGGCCTTATTATATTTATGCACTTGATCTTAGGACCATGCTAGTGTGTTAATATTCCGCCTTGCATCTAGAAGCATCTTTATTAGGACTAGCGTGTGTATATGTCTGCTTGTTCGGGATTATATTGCGTAGGGCTTTGATCTGACACCGCCCCGCATACATTTTTTTTAGGTTTGTTTGCAGCATGATTATTCCTTGTTTCCGTGACGTGGGAAGTCTCTTGGGTGATCTCAAAGAAATGGTTTAACTTCACTAACATTGTATATTAAATTTCGATAAATACGCTTATTGATTTGGTTTTGACTCGGCTCTGTCGTGTCATCCTCTTGTATTACACCTTGATTCTATTATTTGCATGACTGTTGGTTTTCCACGCTTAGACTTATGACAGGTACAGGGGACTT
Organism: Persicaria tinctoria; assembly: GCA_037127255.1. Lineage (NCBI taxonomy): Eukaryota > Viridiplantae > Streptophyta > Magnoliopsida > Caryophyllales > Polygonaceae > Persicaria > Persicaria tinctoria. The sequence goes on along the minus strand of JBANSL010000001.1, from coordinate 53,878,783 downwards.
TCCCGGGGATTCCAACGATCCCTTCAAATTTTGGGTATGAAATCCCACTTTAAAATGTTAGGATAGAATTTCAAACCTTCAACCTGTACTCGGGGCGCAAGATCCTAACGAGGGGTTTTATCCCTCGAAACGTAACTCGGGAATCATAATCCCGGGCCGTTACAATGCCTGAAGCACTTGTTTTATCGCTGAAGCCCTCGGCACCAACACCAAAGCCCCGACGCCGATACCTGGACACCTAGACATGTACATGGGCCGAATTGGGCTTTCTTTATGTGTTATTTTAGAGACCTTATTTACTAATGTTATTAGGTGTTTTAATTATTTATTTAATTATTATTTTCGGCCAATTCAGCCTTGTATGGCTATATATTGCCGATTCATCCATGTAGAACAATTAGAACTTATTGAATAGAAATCTATGATTTGTGTGAAACACATCGAGTGAAAGTCGATCGATTAGAAGCGGAGCTCATCGATTGCAAATTGGTTTAGATCTCAGCTTGGTTTGCCTTGTGTTCATCAACTTCGTAAGAGTTGGTGATCCTGGTATTCATGAGTCCCCTCCTTGTGGCTCCAAGTTGTCCGTTTGGTTGTGTAAGGTTGTAGAGGCGGGCTTTATAGTTGTTGGTATTTGGTTCCTACCCTCTAAGGAGGCCTGTGGTCTTTATCTCGTTCTATTTTAGTTCAAATCATTCCTTATCGGTCGAGTCTTTTAATTCTTGCATTCAATTTCGAATCTTTCTTTCATTCTTTTAGTCGATTTCGAGTATAGTCCTATTCTTGAAATCTTTGTCGAGTCTTGATTCATTCTTGATGTGTTCTTTGGTTTTCTTGGTTGATCTTGAACTGTTCTTGGTCGATTCTTGGAGTCTTGGAGTCTTGTTGGGTCTTTATTGTTTCTTGCTTCCCTTCTTGAGTTTCTTGTTTGATTGTCGAAGATCGGGTCATCCTACGGCTAACCCCGTATCAAATTGGTATCAGAGCTTTGGTTTCTGACATCAAAGTTGTGTCTTTTCTTTTCATAAACACAAAAACCACAAGAAGAGTCATCCTACGGCTAACCCCGTATCAAATTGGTATCAGACCTTCTTGTTTGTGATTGTTGTGGTTGCTTAGCCCAAACACAAAGCCTAGCCGAGACCAGTGGAGTCGACTAGGGATGGCAATGGGGCGGGGACTCCTCGTTCCCCGTGCGGAATCCCCGTGACGGGGACGAGGACAGGGATTTTAAACGGGGATAGGGACGGGGATGGGGGGCAAATTGATTCCCCGTGCGGGGATGGGGATGGGGACGGGGATAGTAGTCCCCACCCCGATCCCCGCCCCGCCCCGTCCCCGTTGGGGACCCCCGCGGGGATCCCCGATGGGGAGTATGAAATCCCCGTTGTTGTTTATATCTTACCTAAGTTTAAATAATTTTTCTTTTATTTTTAAACTTTTATCTTATAATTTACATTTATAAGATATTATATGTAATATTTATGTTATATTTTTGACATAACTTTAATAAAATCTTATAGTTTTCTATTAAATGGGGGAACCCATGAGTTTTAAATGGGGAACCCGACGGGGAAACCCGCGGGGAATGCAAACAGAAAAAATTTAGCGGGGACGGGGATTCCCCGATGGGGACGGGGGATATTTTTTATCCCCGAACGGGGACGGGGACGGGGACGGGGGGGAATTTTCAAAAACAGGGACGGGGACGGGGAGGGTACTCCCCGCTCCGAACCCACCACGTTGCCATCCCTAGAGTCGACCAACCTTGTGCGCACACATCTCGAGTGCACCAACCCTAGTCGACGGCACCTTGTTGTCCCCATAAGTCTTGCTTGGCTGATTCCACCACAAACACAAAGAAAACCCTAGTTTGTTATTTTCTATCTTTGGCTTATTTGTTATATCTTATTCTATCTATTTTATTGCCTTATTAAAATCTGATTTTTGTGGTAGAATAATTCCTTTTATCTATCATCATATATATAATAAAGGCTTAAATAGATATATCTACCAAAATTAGCCAAACCTTATCTATATATATTGCATTAGGGCTATACATTTTATCCTTTTCACCTCTCATTCATATTTTTCGAGTCCTTTCTTTTGTTTAAGATCTTTCTTGCATTAGTTCTAAAAAAAACAGTCGATTTCATTCAAAAAAAAAGAGATTGAACTTGGACCTAGGAGGATAAAATTCACTAGGGGCAAAAGTAAGTAAAAAAAAAAAAGTTTGTTGATATACTAGTGCAAGAAAGCTTCCAAAGGACAACATTTGGTGATTTCTCTTTAGCCCTAGTCGACATACCCTTCCTACATACACATACCTCCACAAAACACAAAACTTGAAATCCTACCTTGCAACTACAACATGCTAACTAAAGGTTTCCAATCAAATGAGGTAAATTTACAAGCTTTCCTTTATTTTCTTTTAATTTTCAGTTTTGTCGAGCACTTCTATCACCATTGTCGAGTGTTAATAGTTGTTGCTTTGTTGTGTCGAGGGACTCGAGTACTCTACCACCCTTGTCGAGTGCTCTTTGTTTGATTTATCCTTGTGTCGATTGCTTGTTCTCCTTGATCGAGTGCTCCAGCGTCCATATCGAGTTGTTCTTGTCAAGTCGAGTGCTGCGAAGTTCTATTTCGAGTACCCTTATCATCGTCGAGTAGTTCTTCTCAAGTGTCGGGTACTTTGCAGTTTTTGTCGAGTACTCTATTGCTTTTGTCGAGTGCAACTTGTGTCTTTGTTTCATTCATTCTCTCTCATATATATATATATATATATGTATATCTTGATTGTTAGGTTTTTGCTTGAGTGTTGATTTGCCCAAGGCGGATTAAAACAACAAGCGTGACATACCAATTAGAGAGGGAGTGTGAGCGAAACACATTGTGAGATTGTTTACATTTTTCTCTAACCCTTCACATAGTTCTTTGTTCATTTTATTTGCTATGTCTCAGCATGGAAACGACGAGAATAATGCCAACAATGGCAACAACGGTAAAAATTCCACCGGAACATCCACCTTACAACCCGAATTGGTGACCATTCTCAATGGCATCAACCAGACTTTGGCGGCGTTAGGAGCAAGGATGACGGATGTGGAGTCTAGGCTGAGTGGTTCCAATCACCTTGGTGGTCGGGGTGGTCAAAGACGTGATGATACGCCTCACAATGAAAGGGAAGTTTAAAATCCTAACCCTAATTCTAATCCTGATTTAAATAACCCTTTGTTTGAAGAAAACAACATGGTAGAAATAATGGGTTTGCTAATGCGCAGAGACAAGGAAGAGGAAGAGGGAGAGGCTGAGGCTTCCAAGAGGAGTTCTACCAGACAGAGGACGATGATGGATTCCAAGAAGAGGAGTATTGGGATCAACGTCCTAGGCGGAAAGATAGAGGAGGTCGATACCAATACAAAGCACCTAGGGATCCTAACCAGGACGGCATAGGTAAGGAAAGGTAAAGATTCCTCCTTTTGAAGGTAAAACTGATCCAGATGTTTATATTGATTGGGAAACTAAAATGGATCAAATCTGGAATTGTCACAACTTCTCCGACTCTAAAAAGGTGCAATTAGCTTCATTAGAATTTACTGACTTTGCTTTCATTTGGTGGGATAACCTAGTTAAAGAAAGAAGAAGAGCCCTTGATGCGCCTATCGCTTTTTGGGATCAATTAAAAGCACTAATGAGGAGAAGATTTGTTCCCCAGCACTATGCTAGAGAACTTAGACAACGTCCAGAAAACTTAAAACAAGGTAGAAAAACTGTTGAGGAAACATTAAATGCAATGCAAGAAACCATGGCTAGAGCTAATGTAGTTGAGCCTGATGAAGATACAAATGATAGGTTTCTTAGAATATTGCATCTCATCTTAGCTCATGAAATTGATTATTTTCCTTACTGTACGCCTATTGAGCTTTTGCATTTAGCTATTAAAGTTGAAAGAGGAGCTAGATACAGGAACCAAGGTGGGAGAATGTCGAGTGGACAGCCCTAGCGATGACGCCAAAACCGGCCACAACAGCCCCAAGGGCGGCCTGATGGTGGCTATAAGGATATGTCGAGCCAACCCCAAGGAAGAGGAGAAGGTCGAACCATCCAGTAGTCTCTCGACAAAGGGAAAGCACCAATGTACGGACGGGAATCGTCTGGGTATCTACTGGACCCAAAGGGAATAATCCTAACCCTTCTACCACTAGATCTAGAGATATTATTTGTTTTAGATGCCAAGGTAGATGTCATTATATGAAGGATTTCCCAAATAAGAAAACTCTCATGATTAATCAACTAGGAGAATACGAATTTGAAAATTCTTGTGATGAACATGATGAGCATGCTAAATAATGATGATCAACACCTTAACCTTCTTGCTTATGATGATGAAGATGGCATTGATTATGAACATGGTGAATCTTTGATTGTTAGGAGAGTTTTAAGTGTTGTTCCTACACCTTGTGATGACAATCAACATGAAAACTTGTTTCATACTAGATGCTTAGTAAAGGGAAAGTTTGTGAATGTGATCATTGATGGAGGAAGTTGTTGTAACTTAGCTAGTCACGAAATGATTGATAAATTACAACTTCCTACAATTCAGCATCCTAGGCTTTATAGATTGCATTAGATGAATGATTGTGGTAATCTGAAAGTAAATAGGCAAGTTAAAGTTCATATCAAATTAGGACATTATGAAGATGATGTGCTATGTGATATTGTACCTATGCAAGCCTGTCATATATTATTAGGTCGTCCTTAGCAATTTGATCGTAAGGTCTTGCATGATGGATTTACTAACCGCTACACCTTTGCTTTTCAGGGAAAGAATGTTTTTCTCAAGCCTATGACGCCCACACAAGTGGATGATGAGATTGAGAAGCGCAAGGTAAGTAAAGGTGAGTTAGATAAGGAGGCTCAGTTGAGCCAAGTGGCTTCCCATTCTCGACCTAAGGATGTTCTTTTGGTTTCCAAGAGTGCATATTTAGATGAGTTTGCGGATGGGGGAAAAACCCTCATGCTCCTATGCAAAGGGTTGAACATGTTGAGTGAGGAGCTTCGAGCTACCCTCCCTCCTCGCATCCTATCTCTTCTTGAAGAGTATAATGATGTATTTCCCGATGACACACCACCAGGTCTACCCCCTATTCGTGGAATTGAGCATCAAATTGATCTTATTCCAGGGGCCCATGAGGTCCAATCCCAAGTCCATGAACTGTTGGATAAGGGATATATTAGAGAAAGCTTAAGTCCTTGTGTTGTGCTTGTGTTTTTAGTCCATAAGAAAGATGGATCATGGAGAATGTGCGTAGATTGTAGGGCTATTAACAATATTACTGTCAAATATTGTCATCCTATTCCACGCTTAGATGATATGCTAGATGAACTACATGTTGCTTCTATATTTTCGAAAATAGATCTAAAAAGTGGCTATCATCAGATTAGAATGAAGGAAGGCGATGAATGGAAAACGACATTTAAGACTAAGTTTGGGTTATATGAGTGGTTGGTTATGCCTTTTGGTTTAACTAATGCTCCAAGTACTTTTATCCGGTTAATGAATCATGTGCTTAGAAACTTTATAGGGAAATTTGTTGTTGTTTATTTTGACGATATACTCATGTATAGCAAATCTCCTAAAGAACATGAAGCGCATCTTAAGGAATTACTTAATACATTACGAATTGAACACTTCTATGCTAATTTAAAGAAATGTGAATTATGTAATGAACAAGTGTCCTTTCTTGGACTTGTAGTGAGTTCGAGTGGATTGCGAGTCGACAAGGCAAAGGTCAAGGCAATCCAAGACTGGCTGACACCCACCACAATCGGCCAAGTAAGAAGCTTCCAAGGCTTGGCGAGCTTCTATAGGCGTTTTGTGCGCGACTTTAGCACCATCTTAGCCCCTATCATGGAGCTCACAAAGAAGCGGTGCGAGTTCAAGTGGGGAGCAGCTCAGGAGGAAGCCTTCGACAAGCTCAAAGAGAAGCTCACTCACGCCCCTTTACTCGCCCTACCCGACTTCTCTCGGCCATTCGAGGTCAAGTGTGACGCTAGCGGAGTTGGAATTGGTGGAATCCTTATGTAGGAAGGTAAGCCTATTGCTTTCTTTTATGAGAAACTGAAAGGTGCTTGTCTTAATTACTATACCTATGACAAAGAATTGTATGCATTATATAGAGTTCTTAAGACTTGGTCCCATTACCTATGGCCTAGTGAGTTTATTCTTAAGACTGATCACGAATCATTAAAAAAAATTAAAAGCCAAGATAAACTTGATAGGAGACATGGTAGATGGATGGAGTTCATTGAAACATTTCCTTATGTGATTAAGTATAAGAAAGGCAAAGACAATGTGGTAGCTGATGCATTATCTAGAAGACATGTTCTTTTAACCACTTTGGATTCTAGAGTCTTAGGCTTTATTTATATTAAGGAATCGTATGATAAAGATGCTGATTTTGGGAAAATATTTCGAAAATGCTTAGATAAAGGACCAACCGAAAATTTCTATATATTTGATGGGTTCTTGTTTCGAAAAGACCAAGTGTGTATTCCTAGATGTTCTCTTCGATTATTACTTGTTAGTGAAGCCCATAGTGGTTGTTTAATGGGACATTTTGGAAGAGATAAAACATATCATACGCTTAAATCACACTTTTATTGGCCACATATGCTTAGGGATGTAGAACATTGCCTTAAAAGATGCATTGATTGCTTAAAGGTCAAATTTAAGCTTATGCCCCATGGACTCTACATGCCACTACCCACACCCTCAGCCCCTTGGGAAGACATTTCTATGGATTTTATAGTTGGGTTGCCCAGAACTAAGAAGGGGAGGGATTCTATATTTGTAGTGGTTGATCGATTCTCTAAAATGGCTCATTTCATTGCATGTCATAAAACCGATGATGCTACTAATGTTGCAAATCTGTTCTTTAAAGAAGTAGTTAGGTTGCATGGTGTGCCTAAAACAACTGTTAGTGATAGGGACGTTAAATTCTTAAGTCATTTTTGGCGAACATTATGGAGCAAATTGGGAACTAGATTACTATTCTCTACGTCTAGCCACCCCCAAACTGATGGACGAACTGAGTTAACTAATAGAGCCCTTACCACCGTCCTTCGAGCCATTATAAGGAAAAATCTGAAACTTTGGGAAGAAGCCTTGCCTCATGTGGAGTTTGCTTATAATAGGACTATGCATTCCTCAACAAAAATCATTCCATTTGAATGTGTCTATGGTGTTAATCCACTAACCCCTTTTGATCTTACTCCATATCCTATGAGAGAGAAAGAATCATTTGAAGTAGGTAAGTATGTCGAGTTCGTCAAGGAGCTACATTAACGGACACGTCAGAAGCTTGTGCAAAAGGCTAAATACAATGCCAACAAAGCTAATAAGGGGCGACGTTTGGTCACATTTCAGCCTGGGGATCTTGTATGGGTGCACCTTAAGAAGGAGAGGTTTCCAGCTGAACGGAAGAGCAGGTGTTATGAGCCTAAATTGCCATATTTTATACTTACTTTTATATCGTTTTCTGCATACATTTCATACATTTGGGCTAGAATAGTACAGAATCTATGTGGTTTATGCTTATTTGCCAAATTGTGGAGTCTACACTAGTTTCTGTTTAATTTCGCACAAATCGAGGCATTTTACAGCAATTCAGAGAGAGGACCGGAAGCTCGAAGTCAACTACAGAAAGTCCAAGGTCAAGGAGCAGCGAAACCAGGACAAATCGAGCGAAGGATGAGAGAAATCAACTCGACACAGGCTGGTCGATATCGACCACTTTGGTCGACATCGAGTAAGAGCCCCGTCGAAATCCAGCGAAGTCGAGCAGAGAACTTGAAGAGCGAAGCTTGGTCGACGTCAACCAACTTGGTCGATGTCGAGTAAAGTCAACGAGCCCATATCCTAGCCGAGCTCGAGTACAACCCCGAGAGAGAAATTCTACTCGACGTCAGGAAACTTAGTCGACGTCGAGCCGTCGAGGAACATTCCAGAACAGTCCAAGTCCGAGATCGAGGAGAAATTCGAGTGAGAAGAGTTACTTGCAAGCCAAGATTCGAGATATTCTATCAAGTCAAATCAAGTTCTATCAAGAAAAGGAAGATCTATCCACAATAGTCATCGTTTCTTTTTAGATATAATTATTTTATTTCCAAATTTAATCTTAATGTTATTAGATAGATAAATTTAGATATAGATAGATATTTCTTTCCTAGATTAGCTAGGGAATGAAACCTATAAATAAAGCCTTAGGGGCTGAGTTTTATTAATTCAATTTCAATTCAATTTCAGTTATAATTAGTTACAATCTTTTGATGCGAATTCGTCTTCTATCCCTACGAGCTTGATTCTTTTGCGAAAGTTGAAGGTGATCCTTGTTTGTGTTATTGAAGCGAAAGTGATCTTAATGCAACATGGATTAATTATGTAAAAAGGGTTAGTAACAATTAGGGTTTATGTGAAAGCCTCTATCTTCCTATTTGTTAATAACGAGAGTTATTTGATGAAAAGCATGATCTTTTATGCCTTTATGTGTTATTTTGCATGTTTATCGTTGTGGTGTTGAAACCCTGATATTGGAAGCCTTTACTTTATTGATTTATTTCATCGATTTCGTGTTTTGTCTTGCGAAAAGTTGCGAACTCTGTTTATGTGATTAGTCGATTTCGACCAGTTTTGGTCGACGTCGAGGAAGGCTTGGTCGACGTCGATTTGAGTTTGTCGAGGTCGAATTCTCTTGTTTGGTTTTGCTTCGTTTTCTGTTGTTTTGCTTTCTATTTTAGTCGACAGTGTGGTCGAAGTCGAGTACTTTACTCAAAGTCGAGGACTCTTCTGGTCGAATTCGAGAGTTTTCTGGAACTCAAAAGGCGGGCGCTGACACGCTTCCTCGTGGATCGATCCTGACTGCCTTCTACTATAATGGGCGGAAGTCTTGTATTTATTTGCTGAGACAGGGAGCCAGTTTTCTTTATATTTTATTTATATTTCATACTTGACCATCCTCCTGCAACAACAACAAGCTCGCACCACGAGGTGATGGACCTTTCAAGGTTCTGCAACGAGTTGCTGAGAATGACGACAAGCTGGAGCTTCCTGGAGATTATAGCGTGAGCGCAACATTCAACGTCGCCGATCTAATCCCTTACTTCGCTATGGATGAAGACTTGGATTCGTGGTCGAATCCTTTCCAAGAAGGGGAGGTTGATGCGGGACCATCTTCTACACCTCCAGACACGCCAATCATATTTAGAGAAGGACTTATGACTCGAGCTCGGGCTAAGAAGCTTCAACGAGACTCATTCCTATTTGTGAGTCATTCTTTGTTCTCGAGCGCGGTTCAACTCTCAGAGCCACCAATGAAGACATACATGTGCATTGGCCTTGCCGATGGTCTCGATGCCGACACCAGAGGTATCGATGCCGATGCCTGAAGCACTTGTTTGATCGCTAAAGCCCTCGACGCCAACACCAAAGCCCCGGCGCCGATACCTGGACGCCTAGACATGTACATGGACCGAGTTGGACTTTCTTTATGTGTTATTTTACAGATCTTATTTACTTATGTTATTATGTGTTTTAATTATTTATTTAATTATTATTTTCGGCCAATTCAACCTTGTATGGTTATATATTGTTGATTCTTCCATGTAGAACAATTGGAACTTATTGAATAGAAATCTCATATTTGTGTGAAACACATCTAGTGAAAGTCGATCGATTAGAAGTGGAGCTCATCGATTGCAAATTGGTTTAGATCTCAGCTTGGTTTGCCTTGTGTTCATCAACTTCGCAAGACTTGGTGATCCTGGTATTCACGAGTCCCCTCCTTGTGCCTCCAAGTTGTCCGCTTGGTTGTGTAAGGTTGTAGATGCGGGCTTTATAGTCGTAGGTATTTGGTTCCTACCCTCTAAGAAGGCCTTGGGTCTTTATCTCGTTCTATTTTAGTTCGAATCAGTCCTTATCAGTCGAGTCTTTCAATTCTTGCATTCAATTTCGAATCTTTGTTTCTTTCTTTTAGTCGATTTCGAGTACAGTCTTGTTCTTGAAATCTTTGTCGAGTCTTGATTCATTCTTGCTGTGTTCTTTGGTTTTCTTGGTCGATCTTGAACTGTTCTTGGTCGATTCTTGGAGTCTTGTTGAGTTTTTATTGTTTCTTGCCTCCGTTCTTGAGTTTCTTGTTTGATTGTCAAAGATCGGGCCATCCTACGGCGAACCCTGTATCAATTCATGTGTAGTTAGTTATCATGTTAGTTAACACACTGAATGCCTTCAGTTCGAACCCGCATTAAGCCATATGGATCTTTTTTTTATTAGGTAATAATTCGAGCTCAAACATACCTGAAACTCGAGTGGCTGACAAGTCGGAAAACAGATGAACTGCCGAACATACAATAAACTGAAAATAAAGAAAAAAGGGCGCACACGACACGAACAATAAAGTACTTAACTAACAATAAAGTAAATAAACGCAAAAAGTAGGCATCCGACTAGTGACTCTAAACCTCCTAAAATCTAAAACAATAGGTTCCACTCAATGGCAAATACATCCCGACTTGGGGGATAAAAAACCCTAAGTCGACTAATCACATGCCTAGAAGTTAAAATTGAATAATCGTTGGGCTAGATAGGCCTAGGCGGCGCCTAGACGGGACTAGGCGGGACTAGACGGAGTCAAGGCGGTGCATAGACGGATTTCCGCCTAGAAGGCTGCCTAGGCTTAAAAATTCCTAGGTGCCCTCCCGCCTAGCGCCCAAGCGGTGCCTAGGCGCGATTTTTAGAACACTGGTTTTAGAGCATTATCTTGGTCAATAATTTATGTTAATTTTCCTGGAAAATGCATCATGTTTCGAAGATGACAACATGGTCACAAGTTCGAACTGTCCCATTGCAATGACAAAGTGATTCTTAATGGCTTCAAGCTTTGAAGATTAGCAATGGCCCTTTGGTAACAATATGGACAAAATCAATGAAACCAACAATAAGGATGTATAAAACCGTCATACAAATCAAACGATTGCGACCAGTAAGGTCGACAAAGTTTTAGCTCTACACTTAGAGCGTGTTAGAAATTATTTACAGCTATGGTCTTCAACCTAAACGAGAACAAGATGGACAGCTCCGGGGCTAGAGCAACAGGTTTGCTCAAAAGGAAGAGTTTCTCCTTTGCGTATGCCATATCGTTCATTGCCTTGGAGAAGTGGAAAGGACTCATGCAGGAATTTTACCCATTAGATATGTGAAAAATGACCTGCCTTTGTCTTGGGGCTTGGCTGTGGAGATGTAATCCTCGAGTTGAACAAGAGGGATCATCGCAGTAACATGTTCTCCTCCATCTGTATTCTCTTGAGGCGTTTTTTGGCCAGAACCGTGCAGATTACAGTAGTAGTGGCTGTGGCAATGAACCCAATTACGTCAAAGATAATCTGTTGGGTAGAGAGGAGACGATGCTCATGTGAAGCGTCTGCCAGGGTACGTATTAATATCCCACTGCAAAGGAGAAGGAACAGGAAAGAAGCGTCTCATTTAGTAGTAATGGAAAGATGAGTTTGCAATGATATGGGACTGCCAAGGATCAGGATTAACAAACTTAGATAGTGTTACACTGCGAAATGAAAACGGAATTGCACAATTGCATCTATTGTCTCATGAGTCATGACAGATGAGAAATGGGACAAGGCTGGTGTCACCAAAACGTGATAAATGTATTTTCTTCATTCAAACAATAAAAGCACAGAATATATGACTGATTGGGAAAGAACCAAGTGCCAACATTGTCGAAGAGATTGAACAACGAAGAATTGACCCCTACACAGAATCATCAATTACGTCTACCACAAAAATGTTTCCACACAGTGATGCATATGTGTAAATTTTAGGACGATTCAAGGGTCATAATTGTTCAACATTCCTCTAGGAACTAATAACAAGTTTTTTGAAAAACATCTTACTTAATAGTCTTTTAGCGAACTATATAAAACTCCAAGTTCTTACAGCTAGATTGAACCAGATTACCGAAGTACGAAACCCAGGAAAATGTTAGTGAGTTAAAAGTCAATGTAAAGGGATTTATTTGTAATTGATGTATGATAGAATCATTCTAATCAACCAAAAAGTCATTTTATAAACTAAAGCCAGTGGATTTCCCACTACTACAGGCCAAGGGAATAACTGAAAAAAGAATTAAGATACTCCGGATTTTAGAAGCAAGATGGTTCAGAATGGAATAACCGAGTCCTTGAACCTTACAACATTTGGCAGGTTAATACCACAAAGCAGGGAAACAACGGAAGAGACTAACAAACTAGCACAAAATACTTCCATAAGTTGGTCCTGATTTGCAAATATCTTTATAGGACTACTTTCTCAAATCTCAATATAAATCTGAACTGCTCCTAGAAATTAATATCCTTGAAAGCAATAATAGAAGGCAAAAGGGCTGAAGCATAGATAAGTTGTTTCAGTCGTTTTCAAAATTTTGAACATCTTGCAATGATTATGCATAGAATTATGGATGAAAGATCATGATTCACATCAGTATATAGACTTCAAAGAAAATCATTTCATAAAAAAAGAGATAACTTACGTGTAGATTGCAACAAACACGTCTGGAATCATTCCCACCATCGACCCGCAAAAATAAGGCCCATACATGACATTTGTAGCAACAGCACAGTAATTGTACAAGATGTAGGGGAAAGGGGAAACTCTGATCAAAACCACAGCTTGAAACTGGTTCATCCAGTCTCCCTCACCTGCCAACCTTATAACTGAAGCCTTTTTCGGGTATCTTTCCAACCACCCCTGTGTTTTATTAAAATTCATTAACCAATATGAACCATATGTGGCAGCCTGATATCCAAAGAAGCATATATCCATTGATTATGCAAGAAACTAGAACTAACCTGAATTTTGTGGTGAAATAGATTGCCAATTAAGTAGGGAAGTGACACACCAATTGCGACTGCTGAGATTATAAGTAGGAATCCATATCCATTGCCAAATGTCATTCCAGCAACCCACATAGAAGGTGAAGATGGCAGGAGTAGAGTGGGAAATAATGCAACAGTGAAAAAGAGTATAACTGCCAGCACGGGGCGACTGAATGTTGTCGTCTCCCAGTGGATAATTGGCATGACCACCTGGACATGATGAGGGCAAACATATGGTGTGATTAGTAGTTTTAAGGAAATTTGAATACTGTTTGCAGCTACAGAGTTAGCAAATATGTTTTTTTCCACAAACATTTTTTTCAATTTCCAGAAAACATGACTAAAGCTCACTAAGCTGAGCAGGTCCAATCATTCCATTCCCCTTTTGCTTGTACCCGAATTGAACAGCAGAAGTAGTTCATGCACAATGAGATCTTTGGATTACTACATTTTCCTGATTCAGAACAGGAGCAACAAAATCCATGAACAGAGGATGTTCTGTACCCAAATCACAATGTTCTTACTAATTGTCTCTTGAAAGACGGTAATCAAAAGGATCATACAACACATAGGCAACAACAGTACTGAATCAGTCATTATTAGTAACTCAGGCACTAGGTTTAACTCAACTCTCAAACTTTAACAGTTAAGATTAATCAATTCTGTACTGAAATCAAACCACACACAAGACACAACCACCAACCCTCTTTCCCCTTTCTTTCGTGTAAATTATAAGTGTACCCCATGCCCATCAAGCCTCCACATATGTAATAAAATTTTCCAAAACAGCACTAGGGAGCCTGAACTGAAACATCAGTACTGACTCAATCACTGATAGCACACCAAACAATTACCAAGATACAGAAACCCCCTACAAAGAACATAAAATACACCTTTACTTATTTTAGTCAACAGATGGGTTTCAAATTCAAGGTTTAGGATTGGCTTCAGGGCAGCTGATTTCGAGTGCTGGCTTAGTTGGTTCGTGGACTGCAGGAAGCCTAGAGTACCTATGTCTCAAACTAAACTATTTGTCCTGATGCCCTTGTATATTATATCTAGGATACCTGAAACATAGCTAGCTCGAATGGAGGACTGGAGTCTGGAGGTGTATTGGAGTGTGGAAGAATGTGCTTTTGTCAATCTAAAAGAATGTAAAGAGAGAGATAGGGTAAGGGGAGAACCACTAAGAAAGTGGAGAGGGAATGGAAACAATCGCTTGATTTGTGAGTCCTATTTTGTATTTTGCAGCGAGCTCCTAGAATGGCTTGGTTATTTGTCTTTTGTGATTAACCCTTAGTATGGTTCGCCATTCTTTCCCATTATGGGTGTTATACATTAACCAGATCACAAGGTTTAGGTCACACCAGGCTAGGGGCTTGCTTGAATGATCCTTAAACTAACCCAATTTCTCTTCCTGCATTGGTCTATCCTACATGTTAAACTAACCCAGTTTCTCTTCCTGCATAAGTACAAGCAGCTAAAAGAAACTAGCCTTTGCTGAAATAAGTCAAACAACAACAAATAAACGCTTTCACAAGGTCACAAATATCATCAAACCCAAAGTTCCAATTATCCAAAGGAACATCAAGTGTGAAAATGAAAACAATCAGAAAAAATAACATGAACAATAAAGAAATCAATCTAATATCGAAAAAGGAGAAGAGGAATATGAATTAATGACCTTATCCATCAAGAAGGGGCCGACCCATTTGAAAAAAACAGCGGCCAAGACCCCTAACAACACCAAAAACAACCCCAATTTCACCCACTTCCAACCAAACCCACATCTGATCATCCTCGGCATAGGAGGCTCCACCAACGCCGGCCCCAAACCCTCGCATTGCGGGAGCTTCAAGTAGACACTCTCGTCGGCGATCCTGAGCTTGAGCTCCGGCGTAAAGCCGGCATCTTCACCAGACATCGGCCGGCGATAGCGACCCGCGATTGCGAAACGGAAATTGGGGATTTATTGACGGAATCTGGAACCCTAAAATTGGGAATGAGAGAGAAGGAGAGAGCCGTTAGGTTTTGGCTGATTGGAGTGGGGGACTGGTAGATGGGAAGATGAGACCAATGACGGATGGTCGAATTTTGGGGATGATGGGCAAATTTGTAAAATCGGAGAATGAATCAAACACGCAGTGGAAGAACAGATTGAGAGAGGTACCAGATTCGGCCAACGGTTATTTTTACTCAACAAGTAAAGGAAAACAGGAGAGAATGACAAACCGACCGCGTTTTGTCGACCCCTGTGAATGAAACGGCGCGTGGCGACAAGATGCTGTAAAGCATGACACGTGTAGTCGGAGTACGTATTATTTTTGGAAGCGGATCCTCTCCTAATGAGAGTGTCCTAATATCTTCCTAATAAATCAATATCAACCGTTGAATTAAATTAATTGTTAAACTTGGTAAAATTTAATCCTAACCATAAACTCGCTCGTCGCTTCTTCCAATATCTATTTCCTCTCTAACTTTATCGAAGAACTCATCTGTTCAAATTGACGAACCTCCAGGGTGCGTTCGACGGGTCACGGGTGAGAAAGAGGATTACTATGATGTCAGAGATTCGCCTTCCACCATAGACGCGGATGAAGGGCGTGGAGGAGGGATCAAGGTCGATGCCAACGCTGCAGGAGAGGGTGGCCGCCAGAAGGACGCCAAATCTGATGAAACCACGGTATGTCTCAATGTAGAGACTAGAGAGCCCTCCTTTTCTCCTTGAATATCTCGAGTGACAAGAAAATAGGAATCTGAAATATGAAATTGTTCAATATTTTCTTCATCGTTGTTCTAATTTTGCCCTAATTTTGATAGTTAATTATCTATTTTAAGCCTTCTCCCAGATGCGTTTTTCTCCTTGAATATGCAATTGAGAATTCCTATATAGGATTCACTAAATTTACTAGTTTTGATTCAATCGTTTAAGATTGGAATCTGGATAATGGGTTAATTTGTCTGCTCCTATTTATTCCAATAGTTTCTTATCTCGATCAATTAGAATCATAGCTTTTAAAGAAATTGGGTTCTTGTTGAGCTACTAAGAGTAACAAATATTATGACAGTAGCCTATTATTCCAATTCTTTCTCATATGCATCTAAAAATGGGTAAGGGGAAGATTGCATCCTTCACAATGGATGATGGACCTTTAATAATCGAAAAAACAGTTTGATTCATCATTTCTCATTTCTATTTCCCAAAGTAATCAATTTTCCCATTTCTAGCATGTAAGTGCTTGATGCTCACTGCAACAAAGATGACTTTGGCTTTCTTATTTTCTAGCATCTTCTTTCTAATTTAGGCCTCCTTTTGCAATGCAAGATCCAGGAGATTCAAATGGTGAGGAAAACTAGTCTATGGGCAAATTGACATTTTCTTAGGGTAATCATATATTTTATATTGCTTTATTAATGTACTGGAAGGAGTGTATGAACATATATTGTAGATTGTTTTATTCTTGTACTGAAAGCAAGACATTAGATGTTTTCTCAGCATAGTGCAACAACTCAATTTCTTTTTTGGAGTTTCATGTATTGGAATAGTTGATTAGTTTGTTCAAGAGAATATATTAGCCTATGTGGGAGTTGAACCCACATCCTTGTGTTTGTGTGCAAACACATCGCTCTACCAATTGAGTTAATAGGCTACTTGGATAATATCAAAATTTTACAAGAGAAGAGGAAAAACAACTGCAAATAGGTTGATGGGTATACTAGAAAATAAGCAAAGACAAATAAAATCACAAGTCATAGCAAAGAGATCAGCTGCAAAAAGGTTGATGCAACCTTGATTCCCTTGAGTCATCAGTGTGTTATTGCTGCTAGACAAACACCTAATTACAACCAAGGATTATGTCTAACACCTAATTACATTGATATTCAAGCTATATGTGTTCTCTCAGCATTTAAACTCAAGTGATTAAGTGTTTACATCATTAATAGCACAAGAAATACAGGGAATAAGAACACCCACGAAATATTTTCAGTACATGTTGAACTTAATTCGACCAAACATCAATCATATCATTTCCACTGCAGAACAAAGAGTCATGATGTAGGGTCGGCATTGTGCCATCCTTTAGTGCAAGTATGTATGCTCATGAACTCGTCAAATTACTTCACATGAATATCACAACATTTGCACTGCAGAACAAAGAGTAAGTGTTTTGTCTCACTGTCTTGAGTTTGAGATTCATGTTGTCAGTTGATCTACCGAGTTCCTATCAAAACCTATATAGCAGATCAAACATGAAGTATAGCAGATCAAATATGATGAAAGACGAGTATATACATACACTTACCAGTCGGAATCGTCTCTAAAACATGAAGTGTAGCAGCAAATTTGGAGGGCGGAGGTGAAGACAGCCTTTGGCAACAGGGCCGATCCTAGTATAGCAGAGGCCCAAGGCGAATAAAAATTAAGGGCCCGAGTAATTTAAAATTAATAATAATCAACCGTCTTAAGCAATGTGAAGCAAGCACTTCGAATCTCACTGAAGAATTCGAAAGGCAAATCATTGTTGCTATAACTGCATATAAAAAAAAGGCTCAAATTCTCAAAATAAGAGCTGATAATACAAATTGAATCAAATTCTCCAAATTTCCATTATAATTTAATCAATTTCTCCAAATTAAATTGAATCAATTTCATGGTCTGAATGTTGATGGAAATTGACTGAATCAAGATTATAAATACAAATTTGGAGAAAATATTCTTACCGGTTGGAGAAGAGGCCCCAAAAAAGCATTCGAACTCAAAGGAATCAATTGAATCGTAGATGGCAGATTGACGACGCCGACGACGGAGGTAGGTCCGGTGGTGCCGCTCGCAACAGGCGTTGGATAGATTTGATGGTGATGGCAGTGTTATAAAGGCATAAAGTCGAGAGCCTTGAAATTGAAAAGGCTTCATCTCTTCTCCTTGAACTAGACGAAGACTCCGATGTTCTAGAACGTCTTTTCCGATTCCAACTCAATCTTTGCAATCCAGCGCACTGAAGCACCTTTCAATGACATTTTTGCTTTTCAATTAATGTGTTTTCTTTAATGTTTAATTGAATTGGGCATTTGGGCCTTTTATTTGTATGTGGTAGGTCGTAGGCTGCAGTTGGGCCTTTTATTAATGCATTCCATGTATATGTATATATACATGCTTTAAAAAAATTTTGGGCCCCATAAAATTTTGGGCCCTGGGCTGAAGTCCAGCCTGCCCTTGCTTCTGGGCCGGCCCTGTTTGACGAACAAGAACCCCATAGTCTAATGAGGAGTAAGTATGCGGACACGTTGATGATGGACCACTAGCGTCTGACAAGCTCTCTCTCCCTCTCCCGTCGAAGACTCGAAGTTGCCAGTTTCAATGGCTGAGAATTACCGAACCGGGAATGGAACTCGGCGACGACACTAGAGATGAACCTCGATGATGAACCACAACGTCGACTCACTCTCTCTTCTCCTTTGGAACAGCTTCTCCGGCCTGATTGAGGCACTGAATCAATCGCTCTCTCTTCTGTTTTGTAAGACGCTCAATCAAACGGGGAAGAGGGTTTCAATCGTTATTTTGGAAGAGACGACAGAGGGATAAGTGTTTTGATTGAGGCACTTAATCAATCGCTCTCTCTTCTGTTTTGGAAGACGCTTAATCAAATGGGGAAGAGGGTTTCAAACTTTCAATTGTTATTTTGGAAGAGACGACAGAGGGATAAGGGTGTTGATTGAGGCACTTAATCAATCGCTCTCTCTTCTGTTTCGGAAGACGCTCAATCAAACGTGGAAGAGGGTTTCAGTCATTATTTTGGAAGAGACGGCGGAGGGATAATGGTTTTGATTTTGAAATTAATTAATTTAGAAGATCTAATCTTGACCCTTTATTTTTTTCAATGGCTAGGATTAGCTTATTAGGAAGTTATTAGGAGGGATTTATGGGGAGACGATCCTTATCCATTATTTTTGAGGAAAGGGTATTAACTAGACCAAATTTTGGGCCTAATTGCACAAATAGACCACTAGCCAAAAAATTGGCCCAAATTAACCTCTTTACCCCCCAAGCAAATTTAACTGCCGGTATTTTGGAACTGTTTGTAACCGGCTGTAGAGGGTGCGGGATTTTTGAAAAGAAAACGAGGAGGGAGGGAGAGAGACGGTTACAATTTGTTTGCGGAAAGTGTTGATTGCAGGAGGATGGTCAAGTATGAAATAAATATAAAATAGAGTTCAGACTGACTTCCCTGTCTCAGCAAATAAATACAAGACTTCCTCCCGTTGTAGTAAGAGAATAGTCAGGATCGAATCCACGAGGAAGCACGTCAGCAGTTCTTAGGTCGCTACAGATCTCACAGACAGAATAGCAGAAAGACAGAAACACAGAAAGAAGGAGAAATAAAAGCAGAAAATAACAAACAAAAGCAATGAACTAAACGAAGACAGAAAAGACAAAGCAAAGCAGAAAGTAAAGCAAGCACAAAGGCGTACTCGATCTCGACCAACAGCTCCTCGAGATCGACTACCAACAAATCGACAGAAACTTGAAAATCGACAACAGGAACAGAAAACTCAACTCGACCAAGACAAGTTCCTACTCGAGATCGACGAAGCTGTACTCGATCTCGACAAAGCTCTCCTCTGTATCGACTAGAATGCAGAAATTTAAATTGCAAATTCTCGAACCCAAACTCAGATTTCCGACGAAATAAATCAATATAATAAAAGACTCCCAAGACCAGGGTATCAACACCACAACGATAACCATGCAAAGTAACACACAAAGGCACAAAAGATCATGCTTTCCATCAAATAACTTTCGTCATTAACAAATAGGCATAGAGAGGCTTTCGCATAAACCCTAATTGTTACTAACCCTTTTTCACATAATTAATCCAAGTTGCATTAAGATCACTTTCGCTTCAATAATACAAACAAGGATCACCTTCAACTCTCGCAAAAGAATCATGCTCATAGGGATAGAAGACGAATTGCATAACAAGATCTGACCTTTATCGCATCGCCTCACATGGCCATCGTCGGGCTCACCCCAGCCCCAGAAGTGGGTGGACTACTCACGCCTCATCGCAATCGCAGACATTGATTGATGAAAAAGAACTAAATTGCATAAAAATAACTCAAACTGTATCTGTGGAACTACTTGTCTTCCTCTGAAATTAAATTGTGTCTCTCAATTGGAATGAATGAAAAACCAGCCCCTAGGGCTTTATTTATAGCATTCTATTCCTTGCTAATCAAGGATAGAATCTTCTATCTATATCTAAATCTATATCTACTTTGCTAAAAGATAAATAAATTGCTTAATGGAAATAAATCAATAAGGAAAAGATAAATCTAAACTAGGTAAGTCTTCATGTCTTGATAGATCTTGCTTCCTTGATGATAGATCTTGATCAACTTTGGATAGAATTCGGCCATTCTCGGATTCCTTCATGCCCAAGAATTCCAAGTCTACTCGGGCTGCTCAAGTCGACTTGTCTGCGGAAACTGGGCTACTCGACATCGACAAAGGTCTAGTCGACCTCGAGTAGGATTCGTCGTCTCGGCTAACTGGTGCTCGAT
The DNA here is from genome assembly GCA_037127255.1 of Persicaria tinctoria. NCBI lineage: Eukaryota > Viridiplantae > Streptophyta > Magnoliopsida > Caryophyllales > Polygonaceae > Persicaria > Persicaria tinctoria. The sequence continues at coordinate 53,858,275 of JBANSL010000001.1, read as the reverse complement.
GTGGCTCGGACTTGGCTCCTAGCGCTTGTCGACCTCGAGTAGCCCTAGTCGACCTCGAGTAGGATTGATCCGTCGATTAGGTCTTCTCGGGTAGGTGTGCTCGACAAGCCTGGATCTGGACTCTGGCTCGTCGATCTCGACTGGGGTTTGTCGAAATCGAGTAGAGGTGTGATCTTCCCTGGTCGAGAAGCTTCTCCTCGGCATGGACTCGGATTTGCACTGGGTGGCTCGTCGATCTCGACTAGGGCTTTGTCGAGATCGAGTAGAGGTGTGCTCGGCTTCTCGTCCTCGGCTTCTCGATCAGCTCTTCTCCTTGTCGACTCCGGGTATGGCACTAGGCTTCGTCGATCTTGACCAGTTCTTGTCGAGATCGAGTAGACTTCCGGAGCTGGGTTGGTCTGGCTCTCGACACTGCTCTTAGTCGACAAGGCAGTGCTCGGACATGCTCGTCGAGATCGAGTAAGGTCTACTCGAGATCGAGTAGCCTGGGTTCTCGGCTCGATTCGACTGGTTCCGCTGCTTCTTTCACCTTGGACTTCTGTAGTGGATTCCCGAGTTTTTCCGACCTTCCTTAGAATTGCTGTAAAATGCCTCGAATTCTGCGATTTAAACAGAAACTGGTGTAGATTCCATAATTTGGCAAATAAACATAAACCGCATAGGTTCTGTACTATCTTAGCCCAAATGAATGAAATGTATGCAGAAATCGATATAAACTTAAGTGTAAAACAGGGCAGATTCAGCTCACAACAAAAAGCGACATACAGAGTGAGACGAAAAACAAGAAAGGAGGAGCGACAGGAGGAAGAACCGGTTGAAGAAGAAGGGCCATCAGTCACTGCCAAGGAAGAAGGAAAAGGTTGAAGACGAAGACAAAGGTAAGCAACTGTGGATTTTTTGTTTGAGTTGCGAATTTGGGGTAATGGGGGTGCGGTTACATGCAGTTTTGTGAAGAAATTGAGACAATTTTGGGGTAGATACCTAGCAGTAGAGGAATGAAGTAGGAGAGGTTAGGGATGCCATGGTGAGTCGATTTTGGGGAGGTGGGTGCGATTAGGGTTTGTGGGTGTCGGGAAAAGAATAGGTAAGGGTTAGGTGATGTTGGGTAAGAAGTTGGGAACAAAAGGGCAAGGAGGGGGTCAGATGGGTAGGGAATCCACAAGATTGGGGGTAATCGGTAGGGTATATGTGCACATGTGGTAGGACAGATTATCGAAGGTTGTGTCTGAAATTGTGGTAGCTGATTTCGTAGGACCGGGTAAAGAAATTGGCAGGATAAATTTGAACATCTAGTATGCCGAGTAGGGTGAAGGAATTTTTGGTTGATTGGTTATTTAGTGTTGAAACCGTAAGTGCCCACCAAGTGTTTGATGAAATGCCTAAAAAGATGATGAATAAATGGTGATTTGGTTTTGGTTAATCTCCTTGCCTATATGACAGAGTAGGTGTTTGACTATATGTTTGAAACTTAATGTGTGAGAGTATACTTCCACTTTAATTAAATGCCTATATGTATGATGAATTGTTGATTAATTGGTGTTGGTGTTGGTGAACTACTTTGGCTATCTCTTGGGTTGGGAAAGAGGTAAAATGAACCAAACTTGTATGAAATTCGAAAATGGTAGGACAGAAAAGTATAGCAAAGTTGGTAGGAAAATAATATTCTATTGGTAGGACACATTTACACTGTTGGTATGACATATTAGGTGATCTGAATGTCTGAATGCATGTGTGTGGTGATTGTGTTGCAGGCAATATTCCAAAAAACGCTTCGTGGGTGCTTGGCGGTAGGGTAGGGTCAAGGGTCTAGGCGGGGTGTAGGCGGGGTGTTGGAGGATTTCATGGCGGGTCTTTGCAGTCTAGGGGGTGTTAGGCAAAAATTGTTAAAGGAACAATCTCGCATAACACATTTCAATTTGAATTATTTTTATAAAGTTCGACCCCTATCTGTACTTCTTCACAATTTTAAATTATGCGGATACTTTAAAAGGACAAGGATTTGGGTTTTTGGTGGTTCGGACTGCACCCGTTGATGAGGGTTGCCTACGTACCTTCATGGGAAAGATCAAGTCCAACGTAGTTCGAAGATATAAGGTTTTATGTATTTGGGGTTGGTTTGGGCAGACTTTGTGTCTGACTTGGCATATGGTAAGGTGTTTGGATTTGATTTGGTTTAGACTTGATGTCTGATTTGAGTTTGGGTATATGCTTAGGTATATGTGTTCGGGTTTCAACTCGATAGAGTATCGAGTTTGATTTGTTTTTCTTTGAGGTTTGCGATTGAACCCGGATATGGGTTTCCTACGTATCCGTGATGACGGAATCAAATCACTCGTAGTTCCAATTTGAATTTGAAGCAACTTCATTTGATCTTGGACTTGTGACTGGATCCGATGAGAAATGTCGTCCTTTGTATCAAGTCGTTATAGTTCCCACGAACAACTTCATTTGATTTTGGGGCATGTGATTGAATCCGATAGACATGTGTTTTTACCGGATTTCCTACGTAGTTCGTAAAGAACATCAAATCTTAACGTAGTTCTACACGAACTGATTTTGCTTGATTGACTTAACTTTATTTGGAACCGAAGAAAGTCTTTTTGAAAATTGGGATTGGACTCGATGGGCTTTGGCTTATCATCGAGTTTCCTACATATCCGATGACTCGGAATCAAATCTTATGTAGTTCTTTTGGAGGACAAATTTGAATTTGGTGGAACTTGGGTTTGATTTTTGGTGTGACCAAACTCGACGAGCGAAAGCTTTGTATCGAGTAAGAGTGGATACTTTGAATTTGATGAAAATTTGGTTTTTTGGGACGATTGAACTCAACGAGCGAAAGCTTAGTATTGAGTTCGAGGGGACATTTTGGATTTGAGGGAAATTTGATTTTTAGAACGACTGAACTCAACGAGAATTTGACTCGGGTCAAGTTTCCTACGTAACTCGTCAAGAGCATCAAGTCATGACATAGTTCTTGGGGAACATCATTTGATTTTGGGGTATGTGATTGAATCCGAGATACACACGCTTTTACCGGATTTCCTACGTAGCTCATAAAGAGCATCAAATCTTAACGTAGTTCTTAACGAACAATTTTATTTGATTTGGTTTTGGCGATTGAACTCGATGAGCTTTGACTTTGTATCGAGTGTCCTACGTACCCTTTTGAAGGGATCAAATCACCCGTAGTTCATCCTTGGAATTTCACATGATTTTTAGTTTGAGCTTTGAGGCGGTTCTTGACTATTGCTGAGCTTGATGCCGCTTGAGTAGCTTGTTGAGAATGTTAAGCCACCGAATTTCTTGCGGATAATTTAAACTTGGCTTGATGTGACTTTGCATCGAAATTGTGTGTCAACCTCTATCCGTCTTAGTCGTCGAACTGGACTTGCGTATGTGACAAGCTCGAGGGACGCTTTGACGGACATGGCCAAGGCTTCCAAGCACCGCAATTATAATCCACCATCATCATAGGAGGCTCTCGGAAAGTGCCGACGCAGTAGCTCACCATGCACGAACGCGAACCGTTGCAAAAGAACTTGCAAAACTGTGTGAGCATGCCAACTTCGGAGCCTTGCCATTGCTGCTACAAAGCTCCGTTTTCGTTGAGTTTTGTTACTCCATGTTCCTTGTAATGTCTTCTATCTATCACTAGTTTCTGTTGGCTCATATACTCCCGTAGCTGAACGCAATAGGGCCTTAAAGTGGGCTGCTGGGCAGTTCATTTGCAGAAACTGCGTGAACATGTCAATTTCTCAGCGTTTCCTGGACTGCTACAGAGCTCCGATTTTGTTGCTTTTTATTTGGACGTGCTCTCTGCAATATGCTCTATTGAAATCTACCCTATTTGTACTTAGATGTAGAGGGAATTGTTCACAATAGTATCGCCAAGTTGACTGCTATATAGACATTTTTGTTATATAGCATATATATGCTCTTCGTGGCTTCTTTTGCGGTGTGTTCCAGACCTCCTCGATCAACTCTCAGGGGCATTTGTGGGTCTTGGGATGTAGTATGTATGGCATTAAGCTGGAAAATGGATCCAAGGGCACGCAGAGATCATCTTCGGTTGCTCGAGGAGTGCACAAAATTGCTATGTTGTGCAGGAATCCTCCACAGGTGGTCGACAAGCCAAATTCTGGTGTTTGTCGCGGCCACCATAGAGCTCCGTTTTTTGCTGCCGCTTCTTCCGGCATACTCCTTGCATGACTTTCTTTTGGAATAAACATTTCACAGTCTTGGATACTTATCAATCTGTTCGTACCACGGCCTGTAACTTTGCTGTTTGAGCAGCTGTTCTCCCTCCATAAAAACATCATTTCAGGCCTGTTTTTGTACTCCTCTTTTGTCGGGAGTTCGATGTTGCTTCGACTACTCTTTAGAGAAAGTTGTTGACCTTCGGTGGTAGGTGGCATGACATAGGATAGAGAACTTGGGTCAAGGGCATGTCGGATTCATTGGTGAGCGATCGAGAGGAACGGAAAGAACACCTTGCTGGCCATGTATCGCGTCTCCCCTTGAGCTGCATTTGATGATCGTCTTGGCATCATATGGCTAGCCGTTGGAGTTGTGAGAGAGTGTAGGACTCCCTGGGTATCTGTTAGGGATCACCGGAGAGGCTCCGTTGTGAGTCGTCGGGTTCCGGGAGCAAGCTTTCGGCGACGTTGATAAGCTCCTTGCCGGCGATGGAAATTTCAACTGCTCCCGTTGTCGTTGCGTGGCTGCTCTTTGCTCAATGTGAATACTATAGATTGCTCAGATCACATCCCTGCAAATATGCACACTTCCTTGTATTGACGGTTTTTTGCTCATCTTTTTTTCACTCAATCTCTTTTTTTCTCTCTTTTTTTTCCTCTTCGATCTCTTTTTTTTCTGATTTTTTCACACCCAAAATCTTTTTTAAACAGGCGACGAAGTTTATTCGTTTGTAGGATGAACAGGCCACGAGGTGAACGAGAGCGCACTTGCGAACTCCCGGTAAACTTTTTTTGATTCTTCCTTCAACCAGCAATTGGCTTGGTGTGGCTCCATCTTTGAGTGACCCTCTCATAGTTGCCATCACCTATTTGTCTGATCTTGTATTGAACCTGCTTCTTGTCCTTACTTTCTTCTCTCTTTTTTTTTTTATGACGAAGAAGAGATAGAACACAAATACACTAGCAAGTAGAAATTAGCACAAAAAATCCACTGATTACATCCCCCTTACCACAGTATATGCCAGTAGGTAGCCTTTTCTTGCTTGTCGATGATTGCTTCTGTAGCTGGAAGCGTTGATGTTGCTGATGATTTCTTCTCTTAGCCGGAAGTGCACCCTTTCTCTTCGTCCTTTCTTTTTTTGTTCCCCCCTTTTTCAACACCCATGTGCCCATTATATAGAGGTTGAGGGAAGTGTAACAGTAGACATTTAATTAGCCATGAAGGCTGGACAATGTAACGGTAGGCAATTACCACCGCCATTTCCTTCCCACTTGTAACCGTTCCGATTTATATCCTCTTCAATTTGCTTTGACTGTACCGCACACATGTGGCATTTCATTTTGAGGTGTGATGAATTGGATCCACCAATTATCAAGGGCAATTACTTTCTCGTGATATGAATTTCTTCACTTCATATATATATATATATTTTTTTATATCACATATGTGCATTTTTATCGTTAGGTGATATTTATCCCATAAGTAATTTTTTGACTTGTGAATTTTTTTCCGTCAACAGTGCCCCTCGAATTCTGAGTGTGTGAGATGTTAGAACGCATTCGGAATTCGACGAATATTGAACTTATACAATATCCTTTTATATGCACTGCCAAAATATAGGCGAATGCCCTCTCCCATTTAAAGGGGACAAATGGACGTTATGTTTATTTTTTGGGGCTGCGCTTAACATTTTTGGAGTAGCTAAGCTGCCTACGTACCCTCTTTGTGAGAGATCAAGCCTTTCGTAGTTCATTTTATGGCACCCATTTTTCCACATATGCTTCTAGGTGCCTGAATCATGGACTATATATCTTTACGTCCATCTCTTATTTTTTTTTTTACCGCAAATCGGGAACTCTTTTTTTTTTTTTTTTTTTTTTTACCGCATCACTCAAATCGTTAAGGCCCACCTTCTAGGAAGGGTTTCCTAAACAATCTGACTATCATTTGCGAACCCGAATTTTTTTTTTTTTTTTTTTTTTTTTTTGCGGTGGGCTGCATCTAGCATATAGGTCGACTAGACTGCCTACGTACCCCTACTATGTGTGTTTAGGGGATCAAGCCTTTCGTAGTTCATGAGAACCTAATCATCCCTCACAAGCTCACTATCTTTATGTGAGAGCTGATAAGCACATTTTGGATTGAGTTATTGGGATGAAATCCAAGGATCCCTTCTCGTGGTTTTGACTTTAGCCGAGCCAAGGATGACGGGCTTGAGCTGTTTTCCCTTTCTGACCTTCCACTTCTTGGTCTTCTTGGGTTGAAGAATCATCTTATTTGGTTTAATGTCTTCCTCCAATCTTTGGAATACCGACGACCTAGAGGATTCACCTCTTGATGTTGCATCGAGTCTTTCGAACACAGAGACTCGCGGTGAAGGCTTCATCTCTTCTAAGAACATATCTTGCTCTTTTGAGGTCAAGATCATTGGTTCTTGAACACTTGCCGTCAAAAGTCCCCTTTCTTAAGAGACACGAAGATGATCAAGCGAAAGCTCTTTATGTGACCCTTGTGAGCTCTCTGCCCCATGACGAGAACTAGCATTTTTCACCTACACCAATGGCCCCTTCGGCTCTTTAGAAGCTGTCACAAACTCTTCGATAGCTCTCGAAAAGCCTTTTGACACTCTTCTCTTATTCTTGTTTTGGCTACCTTCAACGGCCCAACTTGTCATGCAACATTGGATTTCATCTTCTCCCCAAAAGGGATCATCTTCATTGTCGGACATATCATCCCTAGTGAAGTCCTTAGGGACATAGTCCTTTAAAGTAAAAGGGACTCGAATGGGTTGAACATACTCCTCTTCGGACCCCATTTTTGGCTTTTTGGCTTTTTTGCCATTTTTTCTTTTCTTATTTTTCTTCTTTCCAAATCCTCTCCCAATGATCATGCTACCTACTGGCTCGACACGCCGGGTGACGGCCAATTGAGATTTATTCCGACCTATGGCGGTTTGCCATTCAAAGAGACTTTCATCATCGTCATCGTCATCTGAGAATAGGTCTTCAATATCGGAACACATCATGATCTCATACAATGTAGGTTGCCCCGGACCATCTCTTGGCATGTCGGGATATGCCCAGACAATACGCACCTCGTCATCGACCTTGAATTGGACCGATATAGCCATAAAAGGCAAGGAAACCGTGGGAATGTCACCACTCTTGATGCCCTCGGACGATCCCTCTGAAGATATTTCATGCGATCCCTGATTTGGTGAAGGAAGCGCTTCCGCTACCTCAACCATTGAAATGGCATTTGATGAGGCAGAGGGCGCTTTTGGTTTTGCCCCTTCGACCGCGATTTCTCCTGAATGGATCATCCCCTCTATCTTGTCTTTTAGGACATAACAATCTCGGATTGTGTGTCCAAGAATGCGATGGTATGGGCAATAGTTAGGCTCCTCCGTTCGGTCGGCTTCCTTGGGTCTTTTTGGCTCCGGGAGATTCAACACCTTGACTTCCATTAGTTGATCAAATATTCCTTGAATATCCTCATCATCAAATGAGTACTTTTTTGACTTCCTTTCTTGCAATGAAAGTCTTTTAGGCGGCTCTTTGCCTCTTTCTTGGGCTTTTATATTGCCACCACTGGTTGTCTTACCACCCGTCTTGACAAAAGTCGTCATAGACTCTCCTCGTTTAGGTTGACGCCTTGTGTCCACCCTTCTACCTTCGTTTACTTGAGAGCAACTCGCTGTGACCTTCCGTCGGAGTTGTCGCTCCACATTACATGCCTTGGACACCAATGTATCAAACGATAGTGGCTCGGCACTTCCCACATGAACAGCTAGGTCCGGAAGTAAGTTATTTGTGCACATTTGGACACAAGCCAACTCACTTAGATGCTCCGGGCATTGCAATCGTAGACTTCTCCATCTTGCGATGAAGTCGTTTGCGCTCTCATTTTGGCCTTGTATGGTGTTCGCCAAGTCCATGATAGAGACTTTTATCTTCGTGCTCACAAACTGAGCCAAGAAAGCTCTTTGTAGGTCATCCCAAGTCTCGATTGATCCTTGTGGGAGCTGGGTGTACCATGTAAATGCAGAACCTTTTAATGACTGAACGAACCGACGAATCAACAAAGCATCAATAAGGGTTGTTTCACCGCATGCTGAGTAAAAGTGAGCAAGATGCTCGCGCGGTGACCCATGTATACCGTCAAATTTGTCGAAGTTGGGCTTTTGATAACCCGGCGGGAATGGCACAGCATCAAAGTGCGAAGGGTATGGCTTTCTGTACCCCATTACAGGCGGATTCTGGGCGATTTGGAAATCTCTAATGCCCCGAGTTATCATCTCTCGAATCTCATCGGCTGAGATGGCTGCACTGGAGGTTGTTCCCGAGGCACCGTTTGGAGCCTCATTATTAGTGTCACCTCCTTCATGCTTTCTTTCTTGATTCGGATCGGGAATTCGGGCCATTAGTGCTGCTATTTGCTGGTCTTTTTCTTCCAACTTTCTCTGCAACTCTTGAAGCTGCTCTTCGATACTGGTGGTCTCAATGGTCATTACATATGCCTCATCTTGTGAAGTAGTGTTAACATGTGGTTGTTTATTTGTAATGGGTGGGAACTCCTCCTCTTTGAAAAGTGAGGGATCCGGACACTGCTCCGTTGCTTTCCCTACCGCTGCAGCTGCTTCACTGTATGAGCTCTCCTTGGTCCTTGATCTAGTCATTGGACCGGTGTATGTCTTAGAATCCTCATTGACGGAAGGCTTTCGTTGCCCCTTTCCCTTTTTAGTTTGAGGAGGGGCAACTACTTCCTCCTTCTCAATTCTAGCTTGAACATCTCCCTCCTCCAAGTGCGAGGTCATGTTCACCTCTTCTATTTGTTTGATGTAGCAAGGGAAAGCCCCTACCATTATATGAGGCATCGGGACTAGTCCTTTTTCCAGCTCTTGGGCAGCCCTTTGTAGAGTAGCCTTGGCCAACTCGAGGGCAGGTGACATAGCCAGCTTGGCAGGAGTACTAGTCACTCGACGCTTAGATCCGTTCTTGCGACCTCTCCTCCGTAACTTCTTCTTCTTGTTTGCAGAAGTGTTTGCCGGTAAGATTGATGCTGATGGAGCTCCATTGTTCTTGATGACAGTTATGGTGGGTTGAAATGCCCCACCCTTCACGGGCCTCCTGCCTGTTTGATTAGGCGATGAAGTAGGCACCAATTTGGTAGATGCCCTCTCCTCCTTGAGACCTTGAAGAGGTCCGAACTGGTTCTCCATTGGGATTGTCGCAGAAACCGTTTCTCGAGTGACGTCAAACATCACCTTGAATGAGCGTTTCCTCATCCATCTTCCCCCATTCACAACGAAGGTTGCTGGGAGCTGGCTCACAATGATCACTGCTCTTGGGGCCATGTTCTTCCTTCAATAAAGAGAAAGAAATGTAAGAATCCACATAAATAAAAATTACAAATAAAGAAAAGGGTCCCACTGGGCGTGCCAAAAATATGTTAGGCAAAAATTGTTAAAGGAACAATCTCGCATAACACATTTCAATTTGAATTATTTTTATAAAGTTCGACCCCTATCTGTACTTCTTCACAATTTTAAATTATGCGGATACTTTAAAAGGACAAGGATTTGGGTTTTTGGTGGTTCGGACTGCACCCGTTGATGAGGGTTGCCTACGTACCTTCATGGGAAAGATCAAGTCCAACGTAGTTCGAAGATATAAGGTTTTATGTATTTGGGGTTGGTTTGGGTAGACTTTGTGTCTGACTTGGCATATGGTAAGGTGTTTGGATTTGATTTGGTTTAGACTTGATGTCTGATTTGAGTTTGGGTATATGCTTAGGTATATGTGTTCGGGTTTCAACTCGATAGAGTATCGAGTTTGATTTGTTTTTCTTTGAGGTTTGCGATTGAACCCGGATATGGGTTTCCTACGTATCCGTGATGACGGAATCAAATCACTCGTAGTTCCAATTTGAATTTGAAGCAACTTCATTTGATCTTGGACTTGTGACTGGATCCGATGAGAAATGTCGTCCTTTGTATCAAGTCGTTATAGTTCCCACGAACAACTTCATTTGATTTTGGGGCATGTGATTGAATCCGATAGACATGTGTTTTTACCGGATTTCCTACGTAGTTCGTAAAGAACATCAAATCTTAACGTAGTTCTACACAAACTGATTTTGCTTGATTGACTTAACTTCATTTGGAACCGAAGAAAGTCTTTTTGAAAATTGGGATTGGACTCGATGGGCTTTGGCTTATCATCGAGTTTCCTACATATCCGATGACTCGGAATCAAATCTTATGTAGTTCTTTTGGAGGACAAATTTGAATTTGGTGGAACTTGGGTTTGATTTTTGGTGTGACCAAACTCGACGAGCGAAAGCTTTGTATCGAGTAAGAGTGGATACTTTGAATTTGATGAAAATTTGGTTTTTTGGGACGATTGAACTCAACGAGCGAAAGCTTAGTATTGAGTTCGAGGGGACATTTTGGATTTGAGGGAAATTTGATTTTTAGAACGACTGAACTCAACGAGAATTTGACTCGGGTCAAGTTTCCTACGTAGCTCGTCAACAGCATCAAGTCATGACATAGTTCTTGGGGAACATCATTTGATTTTGGGGTATGTGATTGAATCCGAGATACACACGCTTTTACCGGATTTCCTACGTAGCTCATAAAGAGCATCAAATCTTAACGTAGTTCTTAACGAACAATTTTATTTGATTTGGTTTTGGCGATTGAACTCGATGAGCTTTGACTTTGTATCGAGTGTCCTACGTACCCTTTTGAAGGGATCAAATCACCCGTAGTTCATCCTTGGAATTTCACATGATTTTTAGTTTGAGCTTTGAGGCGGTTCTTGACTATTGCTGAACTTGATGCCGCTTGAGTAGCTTGTTGAGAATGTTAAGCCACCGAATTTCTTGCGGATAATTTAAACTTGGCTTGATGTGACTTTGCATCGAAATTGTGTGTCAACCTCTATCCGTCTTAGTCGTCGAACTGGACTTGCGTATGTGACAAGCTCGAGGGACGCTTTGACGGACATGGCCAAGGCTTCAAAGCACCGCAATTATAATCCACCATCATCATAGGAGGCTCTCGGAAAGTGCCGACGCAGTAGCTCACATGGACGAATGCGAACCGTTGCAAAAGAACTTGCAAAACTGTGTGAGCATGCCAACTTTGGAGCCTTGCCATTGCTGCTACAAAGCTCCATTTTCGTTGAGTTTTGTTACTCCATGTTCCTTGTAATGTCTTCTATCTATCACTAGTTTCTGTTGGCTCATATACTCCCGTAGCTGAACGCAATACGGCCTTAAAGTGGGCTGCTGAGCAGTTCATTTGCAGAAACTGCGTGAACATGTCAATTTCTCAGCGTTTCCTGGACTGCTACAGAGCTCCGATTTTGTTGCTTTTTATTTGGACGTGCTCTCTGCAATATGCTCTATTGAAATCTACCCTATTTGTACTTAGATGTAGAGGGAATTGTTCACAATAGTATCGCCAAGTTGACTGCTATATAGACATTTTTGTTATATAGCATATATTTGCTCTTCGTGGCTTCTTTTGCGGTGTGTTCCAGACCTCCTCGATCAACTCTCAGGGGCATTTGTGGGTCTTGGGATGTAGTATGTATGGCATTAATCTGGAAAATGGAGCCAAGGGCACGCAGAGATCATCTTCGGTTGCTCGAGGAGTGCACAAAATTGCTATGTTGTGCAGGAATCCTCCACAGGTGGTCGACAAGCCAAATTCTGGTGTTTGTCGCGGCCACCACAGAGCTCCGTTTTTTGCTGCCGCTTCTTCCGGCATACTCCTTGCATGACCTTATTTTGGAATAAATATTTCACAGTCTTGGATACTTATCGATCTGTTCGTACCACGACCTGTAACTTTGCTTTTTGAGCAGCTGTTCTCCCTCCATAAAAACATCATTTCAGGCCTGTTTTTGTACTCCTCTTTTGTCGGGCGTTCGAGGTTGCTTCGACTACTCTTTAGAGAAAGTTGTTGACCTTCGGTGGTAGGTGGCATTACATAGGATAGAGAACTTGGGTCAAGGGCATGTCAGATTCATTGGTGAGCGATCGAGAGGAACGGAAAGAACACCTTGCTGGCCAAGTATCGCGTCTCCCCTTGAGCTGCATTTGATGATCGTCTTGGCATCATATGGCTAGCCGTTGGAGTTGTGAGAGAGTGTAGGACTCCCTGGGTATCTGTTAGGGATCACCGGAGAGGCTCCGTTGTGAGTCGTCGGCTTCCGGGAGCAAGCTTTCGGCGACGTTGATAAGCTCCTTGCCGGCGATGGAAATTTCAACTGCTCCCGTTGCCGTTGCGTGGCTGCTCTTTGCTCAATGTGAATACTATAGATTGCTCAGATCACATCCCTGCAAATATGCACACTTCCTTGTATTGACGGTTTTTTGCTCATCTTTTTTTCACTCAATCTCTTTTTTTCTCTCTTTTTTTTTCCTCTCCGATCTCTTTTTTTTTCTGAATTTTTCACACCCAAAATCTTTGTTAAACAGGCGACGAAGTTTATTCGTTTGTAGGATGAACAGGCCACGAGGTGAACGAGAGCGCGCCTGCGAACTCCCGGTAAACTTTTTTTTGTTTCTTCCTTCAACCAGCAATTGGCTTGGTGTGGCTCCATCTTTGAGTGACCCTCTCATAGTTGCCATCACCTATTTGTCTGATCTTGTATTGAACCTGCTTCTTGTCCTTACTTTCTTCTCTCTTTTTTTTTTTTTATGACAAAGAAGAGATAGAACACAAATACACTAGCAAGTAGAAATTAGCACAAAAAATCCACTGATTACATCCCCTTACCACAGTATATGCCAGTAGGTAGCCTTTTCTTGCTTGTCGATGATTGCTTCTGTAGCTGGAAGCGTTGATGTTGCTGATGATTTCTTCTCTTAGCCGGAAGTGCACCCTTTCTCTTCGTCCTTTCTTTTTTTGTTCCCCCCTTTTTCAACACCCATGTGCCCATTATATAGAGGTTGAGGGAAGTGTAACAGTAGACATTTAATTACCCATGACGGCTGGACAATGTAACGGTAGGCAATTACCACCGCCATTTCCTTCCCACTTGTAACCGTTCCGATTTATATCCTCTTCAATTTGCTTTGACTGTGCCGCACACATGTGGCATTTCATTTTGAGGTGTGATGAATTGGATCCACCAATTATCAAGGGCAATTACTTTCTCGTGATATGAATTTCTTCACTTCATATATATATATATATATTTTTTTATATCACATATGTGCATTTTTATCGTTAGGTGATATTTATCCCATAAGTAATTTTTTGACTTGTGAATTTTTTTCCGTCAACAGGGGGTTTTGACAATCTTGACGGCCTTGGCGGTGGGGCGAGTTCAAGGGTTTAGGCAGGGGTCTAGGTGGGTGTTGAAGGGTTTTTTAGAAAAGTGGTTGCAGGTACCCTTTGTGCAATAACCATAAAAAATGACAAAGGCCGGCAACAGGAAAGTAAAGGCAGGACCAAGCAGCCAGGGGGTAATGAAACTGAGATAGTTCCCTTGTTTTGGTAGTAATGCTTGGGAAAAAATTTTGGAACCTAAGAGCCTTACATGTGTTGCAAACTGTGTTGGCTGTGGCGGAGAAGGACCACTTCAGTGGCAGGGCGATATCACATGCCAGTTTTGACTTCCTGAACGGACTTGACTTAGCCATCGACCGTGATGATGTCAAGACCCTCACGAAGAGCCAATTCGGAGGCATAGTGAAGATGGGGTCGAGGGACAAGTTCACCGCGCAGCTGGTGCACTTTTGCCTCCTATGGCAGCTTAATACCAGAAAGCAACACGAGACGTGGTACTCCATCCAGGGGCATCACGTGCGATTCTCGCTTTACGAGTTCGCGTTGATAACGGGGCTAAAATGCGCACCACCCCCTAGGGATGTGATGGAGGGGGATCACAAGGAAGCCATATACCAGCTGTTCAAGAAAGAGAAGGTAAGTCTGAAGGATGTCGAGAGAGCTTGGGAGAACGAAAAAGAGACAGACTCGGGCTCCATCATGAAAAAGTACAAGCTTGCCCTCCTAGTCATTGTGGAGGGCATTCTTTTTGGGTTGGAGAAGAAGACACAAATTAGTGGGTGGGTGGTTAAGCTGCTATTGGAGGACACGACGCGGTTTCTGGAATTCCCTTGGGGCCGACTGGTGTACGAGAGACTACACGAAAGCCTGCCCGGGACGTTGAAGGACTTGGTGGCTACAAAAGCTCACCTGAAAGATAGGCCAACGTACGCGCTATACGGGTTCCCCATGGCCTTCCAGGTTAACCAAGTTCTGAAAAAGGGTCAAACCCTTGCAATTTCAGATTATGTGTGACTGTGTGGGATGCCAAATAGGCAATTATATCATGCCAATAGTCTATTTCTATCTGACCAAATCTATCAAGTTGACCTGGAAACTGTGTATTTCTATCTTACCAAATCTATGAAGTTGTCATGCAAACTGTCTAATAATAGGTTACCCAAATGTGTGTGCAGATGTGGGTGTATGAGTGCTTTCTAGAGATTGGGAATCATTTCGGGCGTAGCATCGACGACACCATCATCCCGAGGTGTCTGAGATGGGAAACCCCAAACTCCCACATCCGATATGAGAACGTGAAGTCATTCCTGAACCTTGACGTCCCTTCCGACGACGTCATAGATGAGCACGTGTGCCCCCGGGGTGGGAGAAGACATGTCCTCAAATTATGAGTCGGAGTTCTCCGACTCATGTTCTTTGGAGGGTGTGGAAGGGGTTGTCGTTTTCATCCGTAAGGTGGCGTGCAGTGCGATTGGCCAGGCTCGTGCACCGCATTCAGTGTTGTAGAACTTGTAGGCTTCTAGGTCATCGTCGTCCCAGACCCAAATCGGAGTGGCCCGCCCCATCGAAGGAGGGGGGTAGGTGAGCTCAATGTCGTACAATACCATGTTAACGTCGAATTTGGAAACAATCTTCTCCTTCAATTGGTCGTAGCCAATATTCTATGCCACCACCATACCCGGAGTACGTGCCTCTCCCTTGAACACCAAACTCCCACTCCCGGGAGCCCACCAACCGCCGCACACGGCATTGATACATACCCTATCACCTAGGGTACGCCACGAGAATAGAGGATCAACCTTGGGGGTAGTTCTGATATAGGAAAGAGGAACAACTACAAAGGAAAGGTACAAGATAACTTACCCATCGCTGCCAGTGCCACCAACAAGCTTGTTGCACTTTTCCTGGCATGGAAAGAAAGTTGAACACTATTGGCGGCCCAGAACTGTACTATTGGTAGAATGACAACTGTATCGTTTCCTCGGATGCACATGTGCCTTTTCCCCCGTCCTTTTCGCCTCTCTCCTGCTTGATGTGGTCTAAACCAACACAATAATAGTGTAGCCTGAACCAACCTCGCAAGAATACGAGATCAACTGCAGTATACGAGTATCGATCACGGGGATTAAATCTGTATCAATTGTTATCTAGAACTAATAAGCTAAGCCAAGAAAGGGGGATTTGAATTTTCAACTAAACTAGGAAAAACAAGAAAAAGTTATGAATAAAATATATATGAGAAATAAGCAGCTCTGTTTTGCAGCGAAGTCTATTATGCATGACCACCTTGCTTCTTATGCTTTTGCTTCTTCGCCTTTTATCCTCGTTCCTCCTATATGATTTCTGATCGGCTCTTCTTAGCTTCTGTACCCACCTCACATTTCCTCTAGCAATCTCCGCTTAGCTCCCGAAAACTCCTGAAAACACCACCATAAAGACAGTAGATCTTTATCCTAGAAACTAAACGAGAAACCTCTAGAAACACATCAAACACATGAGAAATGACACAAACCTATGCTAAATACATGTCCTAAATAATGCAAACTATGATGACATCAAAATACCCCATACTTGAACCTTGCTTGTCCCCAAGCAAGAATCGCTAAGTAATAAACCACAAGTGTAAGATAGGATCATTGTCTCAACTTATTGAAGCCCCTTTTTGAAGGTTCGATAATATAAAACAATATAATATAGAAATACTCTAGAAGGGGGGTTGAATAGAGTATGCCTGTTTTTCACAAAAAGTCTCAAGACTTTTGGAGCTCGTATAAAACCCTTTGAGATAAACCTGAATCACAAAGTTAGATAATCGAACCAAGTGCGGAAATAAGGTAAAGCAATAGATAAAGGACACGAGTAATTGTTTACGAGGTTCGGCACGAACTTGGCCTACGTCCCCGCCTAGGGTTCTTCCACAACCCTAGGATTCAAAAGGCTTTATTGATTCGCTTAGCTTAGGATCCTAATAGCTCACCGAGAAGCCTCTCTCCTATTCAATTGCAATCTAGTCAACTCACGTTCCCTTGGAGTCCTAGACCAATCTAGAAGAGCCCTACCTCTCTCGGCTATCTAGTACAATCCTCTTACTCTCACAAATCAATAGCCTAGTGCAACTTCTCAAGTTACAAACTCTCGAGTAACACTATAAATGAATATATCCTATAAGCTCACAGTGACTCTCAAAGGCTTTGAAATAAACAACAAACTCTTGAGCACTAGCAGAGAGTACACTTGGAAGACATATCTCGCTTGAATGAATGAAAGCTTGTGTAGCACTTGTGTATTATGTCTTCATCTTCCTTCTCTATTTATTGAGACAAATCGGCACCAAGAATCTTCTCCAACGGCTATTCCAGATTGTGGCCATCTTTAAGATCTTCTAAACTAGGAAACAAATGAAGCCATAATCTTTCCGATTTCAACCTTCTCAACACTTGTCACAAGGAAGGAAATAATTCGAAAAACTTCCTGAAAGATTAGTTAAGCATATATATATATATATATATATATATATATATATATATATATATATATATATATATATATATATATATATATATATATAATATAAAGGAAGTATATAATAATATTAAATAATATTCGGACTTATAAAATAGGTTTTGGATTTCATCAACTGTTAAAGCTCAAAGACCTTTAACACAAACATCCTGTCAAGGCCTTTGAAACAATATTCCGATTTTCATCAAGGGAGGGAGTTATCAATCTCCCCCTTGATGAAAGACAAAACCTGTGCATCCCTGCAACTTAGTCAAGCATAAATAATTTAAGAGAAAACAGACTAAGTACCTGCAAGGGTTAGACAAATGTTGGATCAAAATTTTAAAGCATGCAAAAGCTATCCAACCGAAAACCAAAAATCAAAAACCAAGGTCTTCCAAGACCTTCAAGCAGAAAAGGTTTTCAAAGTCTAAACAACCACAGATCATCTCCCCCTTTTTGTCTTTCAACAAAGGGAGGAGGTAAAACAGTCACCAAATGTTTTGAAAATATTTCCAAAAACCAGCAATGTATCAAGTTTGGTATAGGGTAGGGTAGGGTTTGGTAGGGTTTAAGCTTCGTCGTCCGGAGCATCATCAGTGAGCCTCGTCCACAGTCCTTGCAGCATCTTGGATATCCCGCTCATCTCCGTCATAAACTCCTTTTGCAGCTCCTTGATATCCAGGCGAACTTCCTCCAAGCCAAACTCTAGGTTGTCCATGCGTTCATCGAAAGCTGGAGCAGTGGGAAGGGCTTTTGAAGGAGTGGCAAGACTCGATGTCCCTTGGGGAGACCGAGTGATGCCAATCTTTTCAAGGCCCTTAGAGTCGAACTTACCCATATGACGCTGCTGTTCTGCATTTTTGACATCAATTCCAGAAGCTTTGAAGATAGGGGTCAAAAGGGTAGTAAAGGGGAGGGGAGAGCCTTTTCTAGCTTTTCTAGCATGAGCCATGGTTCCAAGGATAGTATTGGCCAGATCAAGGTCAAGGCCATTTAAGATGCGGTAAAGCAGGACCATGGCATTGTCAGTAAGGAGTGAGCCAGAGTTCAGACGGGGTAAGAGGCATCGAACAATGATGTTGAAAATTATTTTTGCCTCAAGGGTTAGGGATGAGTGGGTGAGTTGCTTTGAGGTACTGTTGGATGCTTCGGGTAGGAGGTACTTGGCTCGGGCAAGAATGATGCAATTCTCTTTTGAGGGGTGTATTTCAGAGGGTGGAACTAGGCTAGGTAAGCCAAGGAAATCTGCAAAGTCATTGGAGTTGAGAGAGATTCTAACCCCTTTGACAACAGACTCCAAAGACCAACCATTGGTGTCGTGTTTGGCTTTTAGGTTAATGTAGAACAGACGGGTAAGCTGGGGGTAGTAAACGGTTTCAAGATTGAGAAGGGTCCAGGCTGTGGATTTTTTGAGAAGATCAATGCAGGGTAACTTCAAAGCTTCGAATAACTCAAAATCTAAAAAATCAGAACAGCAAATCCTACGAGTTCAAAACTCATCTACCCACTTACCAGCAGTCTCAACATCTTCAAACCAAGAGGAGGGCAAGGATTGATTTACCTGGATATATGCAGGTGGGTCGGCATTCTTCATGTGAGCAATTGTCGGAGCAACTCTCTTAACAGGCGCTTCAAGACTCCTGAGGGTGCCCTTCTTGGTGCACTTGGGAGATGGAGGCTTGACAGCAACAGGGGCTTTCCGCTTCTTTGGAGACGGGGAAGGAGGAGAAGGAGAGGGAGATTCTTCCTCCTCTTCCTCAGACCCCGAGTCCTCACCGGGCCCGCTTCATCTGCTTCAGCTTCCTCGTCATCTCCAGATCCGTCTTGCTCTTCTTCTTCTTCCTCAGGCTCCTCCTCGGATGGAACCTCCTCAGCTTCGGCTTCCTTCCGAATCCTCTCAGCTTCCTCCTCTGCCAGATTCCTTGCAAGCTCGGCCTCCTCATCAGCCTTTTTCTTCTTCAAGGCTTCCTCCTCGGCTTCCTTGGCAGCATCTCTTTCCAGGATGGCATTGAGGTCATCTCCCTCCTCTTCCTCGTCCACTTCCTCAGCCAAAATCTTCCTCTTCCCTTTATGTTTGGCACTGAGAGGCTTCTTAATATAGCGCTTTTGAGTGCCCTTGGTAACAGTGGTCGTGCTCTCAGCGATGGTGCTCTGGACAACAGTTGGGACAATGGCTTGAGGAGTGGGTTCATGTGTGGGAGAGGTGGCAATGGCCTGACGTCCCTTGGGGGTGGCGCCAAGTCTTTTGGGTGTGACAGCTTTCTTTGCTTTGGGTGCCATGGAGGAAATCGGCTAGGGTTTCTTTAGAAAAGGTTGAGGGGTTGAAGAAGGAGAAAGCGAAAGGGTTTGGATAATTTGTGAGTGTGATGGAATCGGGTACAGTCTTGGGTATAAGTAGAGAGAAATGATGGAGTGATGGGATGGTTTTAGAGTTCCAAGGGAGGGTAATGATATCATTGCAAGATTTGAAGAGTTTCCAATTCAAAATTCAAATGTTTCCATTAAAATCGGACTGAAAAACTGAAGGATTTAGTTCCAAAATTAAAAATATCTTAACGGTTAAGAATATAACATAAATAGGCAATTTTGAAATCCGATAAAAATATAATTGATTAAATATCTAAAAAGATATTAACCAAAAATATGTGATCCGATATATGTAATCCACCATTTAGTTCACACACCTTGACATAGTTCTCAAGGGTCTTGACACTAAGTAGATTTTATCTTTCGTAAAGGGAATGCCCCCCCTATGAAAGTGCATCCTTGTTAAGCATCCCAATTTCTCGTCTTATGAAGGTGAACCTGTCCTCTGCCAAAGGCTTAGTAAAAATGTCAGCCCATTGATAATCAGTTGAAATAAACGAAATGGACACATCACCTTTTTCAACATGGTCTCTAATGAAATGATGCCTTACATCAATATGTTTGGTCCTTGAATGCTGAACATGATTCTTAGTGATGGAGATGGCACTTGTATTGTCACACTTAATTGGAATACCTTTGAGGTTGATGCCAAGATCTCGCATTTGTTGAGCTATCCAAAGGATTTGGGAGCAATAGGCTCCAGCTGCAATGTATTCGGCTTCTGCAGTGGATAGAGCAACTGAGTTTTGTTTATTTGAGTGCCAACTGATTAAAGATGCTCCTAAGAATTGGCAACATCCTGATGTGCTCTTCCTATCCACCTTATTGCCTGCAAAATCTGCATCAGAATATCCAATTAATGTGAAATCCTTTTGCTCTGGGTACCATAGTCCAAGCTCCTTAGTGCCATTGAGATATCGAAAGATCCTCTTCACAGCCACGAGGTGAGATTCTTTAGAATCAGCTTGAAACCTAGCACACATGCAAACAACTTATTCCAGTCTTGTCTTGATCTAGAGACAATGTTGAGCTCATGGGAGTCTTGGCTGCTTTGGATTGATCCATCTTGAACTTCTTCAAGAGATCCTTAGTGTACTTGCTTTGGTTGACAAAGATCCCTTTCTTGGATTGATGAACTTGTAATCCCAAAAAGAAGTTGAGTTCACCCATCAAGCCCATCTCAAATTCACTACAGATGATGTCAGAAAATTCCTTGCACAAAAATGTGTTAGTAGCACCAAATAATATATCATCAACATAAATTTGAATAACCAAAATGTCCTTTCCTTTGGTTTTGATAAAAAGAGCCTTGTCGATCAACCCCCTTTTAAAATCATTTTCTATAAGATATTTTGACAAGCGCTCATACCAAGCTCTTGGGGCTTGTTTCAAACTATAAAGCGCTTTGTCAAGTTTATAAACATGATTGGGAAATTCTGAACTTTCAAAACCTGGGGGTTGAGCCACATATACTTCTTCCTCTAAGAAACCATTAAGAAAAGCACACTTGACATCCATTTGATATAACTTTATGCTCATAAAAGATGCAAATGCCAATAGAATGCGAATAGCTTCAAGCCTGCCTACGGGAGCAAAGGTCTCCTCGTAGTCAATACCTTCCTCTTGATTGTAGCCTTGAGCAACAAGCCTTGCCTTGTTCCTCACGATCCTACCATTCTCATCTAGCTTGTTTCGAAAGACCCATCGTGTGCCAATGACTGATTGATGCTTTGGCCTAGGCTTCAAGGTCCAGACTTTATTTCTTTCAAATTCGTTGAGCTCACTTTGCATAGCAATGATCCAGTCTGTCTCCTTAAGTGCCTCATCTACCTTCTTTGGCTCAATAAGAGAAACAAACGCGTGAAAAGCACAAAGATCTTTACGTTTAGAACGAGTTTGAACACTAGAAGCAGGATCAGAAATGATATCCTTTAATGAGTGTGATGAGGAGTATTTGAATTTCCTTTTGCTAGTCTCAACTCCTTGATTCGTCACACTGGTAGGATTGACTTGTGGTACATCTGACTCCGTGGTCCTGTTAGGTTCAGTTACAGCAGTTTCTGACGTCTCAACACTGTTGGATTGGACACCAAGGGCTTTGGACGAATCTTCAACACATTGGGCCAATTCTTCAATGTTAAGAATATGTTCCTGCATGTTCTTCTTTTTTGTGTTCTTAGTAGCAGCATCATCGACTTCCTCGTTCTCTTCATGGATGTTAAGATCTATATCTGCAACACTTTCACTCAAAGCACCGTCATTGCATTCATCAAAAATAACATGTATACTTTCTTCAACTAACTGGGTCCTTTTATTGAAGATTCTATAAGCTTTTCTACTCGTGGAGTAGCCAAGAAATATACCTTCATCACTACGCGCATCAAATTTCCCAAGGTTATCTTTTCCATTGTTATGAACAAAA
Source organism: Persicaria tinctoria (assembly GCA_037127255.1). NCBI lineage: Eukaryota > Viridiplantae > Streptophyta > Magnoliopsida > Caryophyllales > Polygonaceae > Persicaria > Persicaria tinctoria. Next base: position 53,836,472 of record JBANSL010000001.1, on the reverse strand, counting down.
CAAGTACATCCAAAGGGTTTAAAATAAGATATAATTGGTTTGCGGCCTTTGAAAAGTTCATAACGAGTTTTCTTTAAGATGGAACGAATAAGACAACGATTCAAAATATAGTTAGCTGTGTTAACAGCTTCAATCCAATAGGTTTTAGGTAATGCATTTTCTAAAAGCATAGTCCTGGCCATATCCTCTAAGGTGCGGTTCTTGCGTTCCACAACCTGTTTTGTTGAGGTGTCCTAGGAGCAGAAAAGTTATGGGAGATGTCATATTTAGCACAAAATAAATCAAACTGAAGTTGATCAAACTCCCTACCATGATCACTCCGAATTGACAATATGGGCTCGTTTCTTAAAGTTTGCAACTCCTTACAAAGTTTTGAAAACTCAAATAAGGCCTCTGATTTTTTCTTTTAAAAAAGCAACCCAAGTATATCTAGAAAAATCATTAACAACAACTAGCATTTACTTTTTACCATTGGGAGATTTGACTCGCATATGACCACATAAATCCATATGTAAAAGTTCAAGGGGTCTAGAAGAACTTACAACCTTTTTGGGTTTAAAAGAGCTACGTGTTTGTTTACCTCGTGTGCATGCATTACAAGCCCTTTGGACACAAGCTTCTGTAATGTATGTGGGCTCACATGACCGAGTCTCCTGTGCCAGAGCTTTGGATCGTCCGTTAAAGCCTTTAGACAGGTTAAGCTCCCTTGTGCCACTTGATCAGCATTTACAGCGTATATATTGTTGTAACGATATGCAGTCAATATAACCTTACCTGTATCTTCTCTGCACACTATACATCTTTTCTTGTTAAATCTGTCATTGTGACCACTATCACATAATTGGGAAACACTAAGCAGATTATACTTCAAACCATTAACAAGATAGACATCTTTAATACTATGGCTGGAATCGCTTCCAACACTACCAATACCAACGATGTCGCATTTTCCTTTGTCACCAAGAGTGATTGTTCACGTGGATTGCTCCTTTAGATCATGAAAGAGAGAACTCTTCCCACTCATATGCCTCGAGCATCCACTATCAATAATCCATTTGTGTTCTTTCACCTTGGTGATCTCCTGCAAGACAAACATCAACCTTTGTGGCTAGACCAATAAGCAAATTTGGATCCATTGTTGGGATAAACCATATTTGGTAAAATAGTGCCTTTTGGAACCCAAACTTGTGTTATCCGTTCTTTTCTCAAATGAACAGGAAATGTATTGCGTATAATATATGGATCCTTTCTTCTATAGGGGCAGGTCTCTTTTACATGCCCCTTTCTAGCACAATGGTGACATATAGGAGAGGTTCTGCTTCCTTTTGCCTTTACAAAAGTGGTAATGTGTTGCTTCTTTAAAAACCTTGGATTGTAACCAATACCACTTTTGTTTAGAGAGCTTTGTTGCTCACCCAACATCCTATCGAGAGTACCTTTGGATTTGGTAAAACTTATGAGGGCTGTCTGTTGGTCTTGAATCTTATTATTGAGGGAGATCTTCTCGTTCTCTAAGTCATGATGCTCATTTCTTAGAGAGGAGAGATCTTGCTTGAGTTCATATTTCTCCGAGTCAAGCGTCTTGACTTTAATGTCAAGACCTGAATAAGAAGCTTCAAGACTTTTGACCCTCATAGACAGATCCTCAATAGTTCTTTCCTGGTCCACAGTTCTCTTAATAAGAGTGTTAGTTTGGGCAATAAGCTTCTCTTCATTGACAATCATATTGGAAATGAATTCTGATAATACCTCTTTTGGAGTTTCCATAAGTTCTCTTACAGTTGCTTCAAGCTTTTCATCGTGAGATCCATCTTCTGAGGCCATAAGACAAATATTGGCCTTCTCATCATCGGAGCCAGAGTCGGAATCACTCCAAGTTGCCACCATGGCTTTCTTCTTCCATTTGTCACTTTTCTTGGAATGGCTCTTTGTCTTTTGAGGGCATTCCTTCACAAGATGATCTGTTTCACCACATTCAAAAATCGAGCAAGGCCTTGTTGTATTAAGACTTACCTCGAAATTTTGGAGACTCTGATCCATCCTTCTTGTTGAATTGCTTCTTCATTTTGAGAAATCGAGCAAGGCCTCTTGTGATAAGAGCAAAAGGATCATCCTCATCGTCATCCTCATCTTCGGAATCAGATCCATCTTTAGACTCATCCTTCTTAGACTTGAGTGCCAAGTTCTTAGTGCTAGCTGGAAGTTCTCCATCGTCTTCATTAAGGATCATCTCATGCGTGATCAGCTTCCCAAGAAGGTCATCAAGGGGTAGAGTGGTGAGGTCCTGGGCTTCCTCTATAGTTGTTACTTTTGGACCCCATTTCTCTTTTGGAAGGCACCTCAGTATCTTCCTCACTTTCTCAACGTTGGTAAAGCTCTTGCCGAGAGAGTCAAGGTTGTTGGTAATCTCTGTGAAACGTGTGAACATGGCCTTGATTGTCTCATCAGGCTTCATTTTGAAGAGCTCGTACTTTCGAAGGAAGATGCTGATCTTGGTGTCTTTTACTTGGCTCGTTCCTTCATAGGTGACGACCAGTTTATCCCAAATCTCTTTAGCTGACCTACAAGATGAAATACGATTAAACTCATCAGTGTTAAGACCACAGTAAAGTAGGTTAATGGCCCTGTAGTTTTTGGAGAAGTGTTCAAGATATGCTTGTTTGTATTCGGACTCCTTCTTTCCAACTTTGGTATCGTTTGGTCCATCTTTCTCTGGAGTCTTCGGAACATTCTCTATAATGTTCCAAAGCTCCAGATCTCGGTCTATGATGAACATTTTCATCAAGGATCTCCAGTGGACAAAGTTGTTTCCTACAAAGAGTGGCGGTCTGCTTGTGGACCTTCCCTGTGAAAATCCTCCGTTTGCTTCACCAGACATGATCGAAAACTCACAAGATTGTTAGATCAAAAACAGTGAGTAAAGCTCTGATACCAATTGAAGGTTCGATAATATAAAACAATGTAATATAGAAATACTCTAGAAGGGAGGTTGAATAGAGTATGCCCGTTTTTCGCAGAAAGTCTCAAGACTTTTGGAGCTCGTATAAAACCCTTTGAGATAAACCTGAATCACAAAGTTAGATAATCGAACCAAGTGCGGAAATAAGGTAAAGCAATAGATAAAGGACACGAGTAATTATTTACGAGGTTCGGCACGAACTTGGCCTACGTCCCCGCCTAGGGTTCTTCCACAACCCTATGATTCAAAAGGCTTTATTGATTCGCTTAGCTTAGGATCCTAATAGCTCACCGAGAAGCCTCTCTCCTATGCAATTGCAATCTAGTCAACTCACGTTCCCTTGGAGTCCTAGACCAATCTAGAAGAGCCCCACCTCTCTCAGTTATCTAGTACAATCCTCTTACTCTCACAAATCAATAGCCTAGTGCAACTTCCCGAGTTACAAACTCTTGAGTAACACTATAAATGAATATATCCTATAAGCTCACAGTGACTCTCAAAGGCTTTGAAATAAATAACAAACTCTTGAGCACTAGCAGAGAGTACACTTGGAAGACATATCTCGCTTGAATGAATGAAAGCTTGTGTATCACTTGTGTATTTTGTCTTCATCTTCCTTCTTTATTTATTGAGACAAATCGGCGCCAAGAATCTTCTCCAACGGCTATTCCAGATTGTGGCCATCTTTAATTTCTTCTAAACTTGGAAACAAATGAAGCCATAATCATTCCGATTTGAACCTTCTCAACACTTGTCACAAGGAAGGAAATAATTCGAAAAACTTCCTGAAAGATTAGTTAAGCATATATATATAATATAAAGGAAGTATATAATAATATTAAATAATATTCGGACTTATAAAATAGGTTTTGGATTTCATCAACTTTTAAAGCTCCAAGGCCTTTGACACAAACATCTTGTCAAGGCCTTTGAAACAATATTCCGATTTTCATCAAGGGAAGGAGTTATCACTTTTGAAATGGTATTTTGTCATCAGAATCTTAAGACAATTGCCATCATCACATGTTTGCTCATTATCATTAATACACAGCAATCAAAAGCCCCTAAACCTCACAAGGATTTTTTTTTCTCTTAATGACACACTCACTCAAATGTGTTTAAGGTATAACATTATGCTCGGTCTCAACCATTTCACTTAATCTACCATAGGCTTGCAATAGCGTTCTAAATCTCCACCGTTGAGGATCATGCACATAAAAGAAATCATGAGGGCCTTCTATAAAGTTGTGATGGGCCAAGGTGGAAAAAAGACAAGGTATTGAAAATTTTGAACTTGTGGTGCTAAAATCCGGGAAAAAGGGTTAGGAACCAACCAGAAGAACAACCACTTCACAGAAACTCATACCGAACCACCATACAACTCCATCACAATAATGTTTTCGTTCTCAACTTTTGTCAACCACATTCGATTTTCCTTTTTTACTTTTTTTTTTCTCTGGCTTCAACACCGTTTTGCGCGAATACAAACATTTGTGATGAATGCACCCGGTTACTAAGTGTCTCAGCCTCCTTACATGCATATCTTCCTCCTTGTGTGAATTTTATTCTCCACAAGGAGGATCGGTTACTAACCGTATTTCTTTTCCTTTTTCTTGACTTTTGCCCCTGAGTGAATTTTATCCTCCCCAGGTCTCAAGATCTCATAGAGCATGCCAAACCAAACATTACCAAACACACAAAGCATCTCCACTCATAAAAATAAGCAACATTATTTTCTAATTCCCGGATGGGTCAAAGGCTAATAATTGGTTATGATGATTTTGTGGAGTTTATCAAATGAATAGGCTAATAAATCTTCAATTTGCTTCAAGCATAGGATCATATATAAGTATAGGCATTGAGAGACATGGTTAACAAAAAGTGTTGCCTCAATCATCTTTAAGCTATGTGCACAGATCAAGTAATACGGCCTCAATAAAGAGTCTAAAGCAAGTTCTAGAGATCAAGCACAAAGTGAGTGTCACACAATATAAGAAATGACAGGATTCATCATGATTTATCCATAAGGGTCAGAACCTCACAAGGTTATTGTATAGGGATTTAATCATGCAAACTCATTCAAGAACTTCATGCTAGGCAATTTGTCTCAAGACATGACACATAAAGATTAGGGCGAATATTAGCATCTTAGACAATTATCTCATCATTGTAGCCTACATAACATGTTCAGGGGACACCTGTCATCAACCTAGACTACCAAAATACATCAAAAAGCTAAAAGAAAGACTTAAAAGACACTAATGACAAATGCAGACACACAAGAATAACATCCCACCCCATACTTAACCCCCACATTGTCGCCAATGTAGAAAATAAATAAAAGATGAGAAGGTACTCACAAAGACACTACTATTGTGGAGGTGGTGGGGGAGGATACGGGGCGCAAGGATCGAAATGATGTCCATGGAGATGATAATAGTTGCGATGGGACATCACCATAATCTGCTGAAGTTGTAGACGATCTTGTTGCTGCTGAGTATCCCAAGATGAGAAGCGTTGAGACACACTAGAGATATGCTCCGCAATCTGAGTATGCAAAGCATCTTGTCGAGTGGAGAGGGAGATGGATAATTGAAATGACAAACTATCAAACTGGCTCTGAAAGTAACCTCTGTCATCAGTAGAATAGGCTCCGCCAGAAGAGTCCCTGTTCATAGTTATGGGTAGGCGATGCATCGGGAAGAGTCTCATCCTCTTCCACATTCTCAGCAGTGGGGAGTGGTGGACGAGGAGCACCAATCCAAGCCTCATACGAGTTGGCTTCCACATCTATGCTTATATACGATGAACCAAAGAGCGGGCGAGTGGCAGAGATCTGAGAGAGATAATAGCAAAAGCTTCCTCGCTCCTTCTTAAGAGTGTGACCAGTAAGGAGATGCTTCACATCAATTTCTCTTGCCGTCTCAATTGGCGTGTACCTCTGATGTGTTCCATCCCCCGTAGGATACTACTCCGACGTCGCATTAATAAAACATTTATTATTATATCAACTTATTCCTATGTTTAGTATTGTTTCTTAATAAGAGGTGTGGACTTATTTTACATAGTAAGTCCAACCCGTTAGCCAATTAGGCCCATTAGTAATAAGGGTTTTATTATTTTTCTTTAAATACTATATTAGGGTTAATCTTTATTTTTACGTCAAATTTAGAGGATTGCAGAGCGTTGAGTTTCATACTCCCCCTTTCCTCCCTGACGTCAAACCCTATCTTTCAATTTGCTACTGATTACCGAATTCATTGGATCTTCAATGAAAGGTTCTCGCTGAAATTAATTGAAGATCGGGATCTCATCTTCGTTTGGAAGAGATTCACCTTGTTCCGTCACCACACCACTGCTGGCTGCCTGGCCCCCACCAACCATCGCTCCGCCGTCGATCGAGATCCACTGTAGTTGCGGTCCTGCATGCGTGGAGAACATTTTGAGGCTATCGGGCTGCAACTTGGACGTCGAATACATAGTTAATTGATTAGCTTTTGCTAATTAATTTGGCTAATTCTGTAATCAAGTACGTCCGCCGCTTCTCAATTGAAATCGAGGTCAACCGCGGCACTTTGATTACAAAGTCAACCGATCACTTTGAATTATTTGTTGAATTTTGGCCAACTGCGATATCACGTGAGCTCTACCTAGATCGAGTCCTATTCCACGACACGAGGGTCGATCGATTTACTTGACACCGGACGATTGGGAGTTGTACTCGTTCGAACCGAGTCGAGTACGTATCAACTGACATCAGAGACAAGCCGGTTTGTAAGTCCTTCGATCTCAATTTTTTTTTCCCTTCCGGACATTTTAATACAATGGAGAAGCGTTATCGTTATGATCCATACTCTCAGTGAATGAAATCATATTTTAATGATCCTAAATATGGGTTAGAGTTTACTACTTTTAATGGAATTGTCGATCCAGATGAATATCTGGATTGGGAGACGAACACCGAGTATGTGCTTGATTATTATGGACTTTCAGAGACTGAGAAAGTAGAGTGGGCATTATCCCTCTTCCGCATGCAGGCTGTGTACTGGTGGAATCGATTGGATGATGCCAGAGCTTCTACTGGTCTTGCTCCGATAACCAAATGGATGTATTTGAAATCACTAATGAGAAAAAAATATTATGCTATTTCTCCTGATTCTTGTCTTATGAGAGAGAAAGTAGCAGCTTCGGCACCATCACATACAGCGGAAGTAGTTAAGCTTGTGACAGAGGTTGATATTGCAAAAGTTTGCGAGTCCGGAGAAAAGCTTGTTCCCAAATTCGTTGTCCAGGAGACTCAGTTGACCCAAGAGCATAGTGAGATCCAGACCATGCGACAACTTGTCACTGAATTGCAATCCAAATTGGATGCCTCTCATACACTGCCAGACTCCCTGGGGAAGGCCTTCGAATTTGTGCTGCAACCAGACAGTGGGAATGTTCTAGACGCACAAATTGATTCTATTGATGAGGAGAAGGTACTTGATGACGTGTCTGACGAGTTAGCAATTATACCTCTTGAGCATGTTCATGAAGTGTCGACAACTGAGGTTTGGGTGAATGTTGGATCTATGTTTATTGAAGACAAGGGTGTTGTTTTTGAGGTTACTAGACCTCGAATTCTTCTGGCACCAATTCCAACCGTTTGTCCGTCGTGTTGCTTTATGGATGTTGCCCCTTCCTCACTGGTCATCGCCGATTTGGTGCAAGGACAAGTGGAGGAGAATGATATCCTCCTCAAGTTCGACAAGAAGGCGCCACCGTGGATCCCACCATTGAAGATGCGATGCTATGTCTCGCCCCGTGTCACATTTCCATTTTATGACAACTCTCTATCACCGGACGAGGAAGCGGGGACGCTTCCCCCTCAAGGAGGGGGGGGGGGGGGAGAATAATGTGTTCCAGCCCCCGTATGATACTACTCCGATGTCGCAATAATAAAGCATTTATTATTACATCAACTTATTTCTATTTTTAGTATTATTTCTTAATAAGAGGTGTGGACTTAGTTTACATAGTAAGTCCAACCCGTTAGCCAATTAGGCCCATTAGTTTACATAGTAAGAAAACTAATAAAGATTAACCCTAATTACTAATGGGCCTAATTGGCTAACAGGTTGGACTTACTATGTAAACTAAGTCCACACCTCTTATTAAGAAACAATACTAAAAATAGAAATAAGTTGATATAATAATAAATGTTTTATTATTGCGACGTCGGAGTAGTATCCTATAGGGGCGGGAACACATCGACCTCTCCAAGTCAACTACAAAATGATGTGCTAGCGAGGGGATCATTCCTCCAATGCAAATTACGTCAAATGTACTTTCAGCTACTCCCTCCAACTTGCGAGCTAACTCATAGCCAAGGTCAAAAGGACGATCATAGGCTATGGCATAGAGCATCTCGAGCTCTCCCTTGTTCACCTTAGAAGGTTCATCCCGAGCAATGATAGTATTTCCCATGATGCGATGGAGGATCCGGAAGCAAGGATGAACTATAGAGGTAGCGGTTGCATTTTGCAATCTATAAGGCCAATAACCCGTGAGCCTATACCAGAGGGCATTATGAGTATCATTGGAGAGCGTTACTCTCCTTTTATGAGCCGAGAAACCAAGGGCCTCATTGAGTTCCGCTACGGTCATTTTTCGAGCTTGGTTTCCTATCCGGAATGTTATCGTTCCTGAGCCTTCATCAGCACCTCTCTCAAATTTGTAAGAACTCAGAAACTCAGAAGTGTGGCCGGATAAGAGTGCCAACTCAAATGGAACAAAGATTTAGCACCAATCCTCGAGCACAATTTCAAGATTTCATCTTTTAGATCCAAGCGGGTTAGAGAAACAACACTAGGCCATCGAGTACTAAGATGTGTCCGAGCCATGAAGTTTGTAAAGAGATCGTGCTGACCTCCTTCACATACTACCTTGTCCATACTTTGAGTTATCCGCCGCTTTCGAGATGCACTACCTTTAGCCATAGTAGCACTACCTTGCACAATGGAACCACAAACCCACAAAAGAAACCAAGAACGAACACAGGCAACCACAAGAGTTAATTATGAATTCCAAGAACCTTCAAATCCAAATAACACACATATCAAGTAAGAAATCTCCCAAAGAACAAACACAAGCCTCCGATACAACCACCCCATACTTAGAAATTCACCAAGTCCACAAGTTTATCAAAATCTCACCAATATGCAAAACTCATAGACATCGCATAGAAAACCGACCCATCTCATCACACAACCAAAAGCAATATGCGCAATTCAAACACCATCATGAATTCAACCCCAAATAACCCCATACTTGAAATTTGAAACAAGTTATATATATAAAAGTTTCAAGCTTCACTTGCAAAAATTTCAAGGAGCTATCACCACCACAAAACCAAGCAATCAACCAAATAGAACAAATTATTTAGGAATTACGCATATCTCCCATGAGAACATACACAAAAATTACCAAAAAATCAATTCCACTTCATAAATCACAACCAAACCATCAACTACATTTCATGAGCATCAATAACCATCAACTTGGCACAATGTGATGCAAGGGCACCCCCAATTTACACAACTCAAGAATTCCCCAAATCAAGTCCATCAACTTAAACCCTAAAATTTCAAAATCTCTAAATCAACCAACAAAATTATCAATTGATTAAGAAATTCAAAATAAAAGAGAGTAGGATGAACAAAACTTACCAATATCTTCAAGATTAAAGGGAGAAATTGGGGATTAAAGCAAGGGCGGGTAAGAAGAAGTGAGGAGAGGCAGCTCGCTGCTATCCGCCGGGTGGTGCAGGCGGTGGGTCCGGTGGCGGCTCGGCGGCGTGGTGGTGCAGCGGTGCCCGGCCGGCGGTGGGGCGAGGCTAGGGAGGCTGGGCTGGTGTGTGAGGGTGTCCGGTTCAAGGTGAAGGGGTGTGTGCGTCTGAATGACGGGGAGCACTAGAGAAGATGGAAACGTAAAACCTGATTTTTTTTATTTTAATTTTTTTTAAAAGTGAATCCACGCGGGCGCGCGCCTAATGTGCACACCCGCTCACTATCTTCCTGAGAATGCACAATTCAGGTGCCTTTTTTTTTTAGAGCTAAAGGGAAAATTAAACACAAATATTTACAAGTCTATTCTATTAAGTATGAAAAGAAAACTTACATCGGGTTGCCTCCCGAGAAGCGTTTATTTAGAGTCTTGAGCCGGACTTTCACTTCTTCCTAAGCACTTGGGTTTCCACTATAGTACCACTTCAAACGATGTCCATTCACCTTGAATTCACCTCAATTTTCGTTCCAAATTGTTATTGCACCGTGGGGATGAACCTTTCGGACTTCAAAATGACCACTCCATCGAGACTTCAACTTACCCGGAAATAGCTTTAGACGAGAATTATAGAGCAAGACCAAATCACCTTCAAAAAGGTTTTTAGGGACAATCCTCTTATCATGCCATCGCTTTGTTCTCTCCATGTAGATCCGGGCATTCTCATATGCCTCAAGTCTCAACTCTTCAAGCTCATGAAGTTGTAGCATTCTCTTCTCACCGGCTTCTTTCAAGTCATAATTCAGCGCCTTTGTAGCCCAAAATGCCTTATTCCAACTCAACCGGTAAGTGACCAAGGGAGTCTTATACGCCGTTCTGTATGTCCACAAAGCATCATAAAGCTTTTGTGCCCAATCTTTCCTTGTTCGAGAAACAGTTTTCTCCAAAATACTCTTAATTTCTCTATTGGAGACCTCGACTTGACCACTTGTTTGGGGGTGATATGGAGTAGCAATTCGGTGGTTCACCCCATACTTCTTCAAAAGTGCTTCAAACTTCTGCTCAATAAAGTGTGATCCTCCATCACTAATAAGAACTCGCGGAACCCCAAACCATGGAAAGATGGTAGACTTTAAGAACTTTGCTAGCACTTTAGAGTCGTTAGTAGGTGTGGCGATTGCTTCCACCCACTTCGACACATAATCTACAGCAACCAAGATGTACTTGTAGACTCCAGAACTCGGGAAAGGACCCATGAAATCGATCCCCCACATATCAAAAAGTTCCACCTCTTGGAATTTGGTGAGTGGCATTTCATTCCTCCAAGATATGTTCCCTGAATGTTGATATTCATCACAAGAAGTTACATACCTCTGCACATCCTTAAACATGGTGGGCCAAAAGAAACCGGATTGTAAGATCTTGGCGGTAGTCTTGAAAGCTTTAGCATGTCCTCCATCAGGCAAGTTATGACAATGCTTAATCACACCTTCAATCTCATCATCCGGGATACACCGTCTATAAATCCCACCATTGCCTAGCTTGAAGAGCAGCGGTTCATCCCAATAATATTGTTGAACATCATGGAGGAATTTCTTACTCTTGTGGAATGACAGTCCAGGTGGCAACTCTTTGCAGGCCAGGTACTTCACAAAATCAGCATACCAAGGAAGCCCCTCAATGGAGAAGCTCTTCGGTGACATAAGAGATGGCAGAGGTTGTGGCTTGGAACAAGTGGTCATCTGGGAAAGAATCATCAACATGCAATCCTTCTTTTCCCTTCTTATCTGCTCTGGAGGAAGCCTAGAAAGGTGATCAGCAACAACATTCTCAGCCTCTTTCTTGTCCCTAATTTCCAAGTCAAACTCTTGTAGCAACAAAATCCAACGGATGAGGCGTGGTTTCGCATCCTTTTTCTGCATCAAGTAACGCACAACAACATGGTCAGTAAAGACAATTACCTTAGAACCCACAAGGTATGACCGAAACTTATAAAAGGCAAACACCACTGCAAGCAACTCCTTTTCCGTTGTGGTGTAGTTCATCTGAGCCTCATCAAGTGTCTTACTAGCATAGTAAATAACATGAAGCTTCTTGTCCCTTCTTTGCCCAAGTACAACACCCACGGCAAAGTCACTTGCATCACACATAATTTCGAAAGGGAGATCCCAATCCGGTGATTGCATGATGGAGGCTGACACTAATGCTTGTTTTAGCCTGCAAAAAGACTCAAGACAATATGTGGAAAATCGAAGGCTACATCCTTCAGCAACAGGTTAGTCAAAGGCTTGGTGAGTTTAGAAAAATCCTTGATGAATCTTCTATAAAAACCAGCATGTCCTAGAAAACTTCTAATCCCTTTTATAGTGGTAGGAGATGGCATCTTCTCAATTATCTCCATTTTAGTTTTATCCACCTCAATTCCTCTATTAGAGACTAGATGTCCTAACACAATTCCTTCATTAACCATGAAATGACATTTTTCCCAATTCAGCACAAGATTCGTCTCTTCACATCTCATTAAAACTCTTTCAAGATTAGACAAGCAAGCATCAAAAGTAGTGCCATAAATGGAGAAATCGTCCATAAACACCTCCAAAATCTCCTCAATCATAACTGAAAATATGGCATCATGCATCGTTGAAAAGTTGCAGGAGCATTACATAAGCCAAAAGACATTCTTCTATATGCAAAGGTGTCATAAGGGCAAGTGAATGTACTCTTTTCCTGATCATCGGGACGAATGGGAATTTGCCAAAACCCACTATACCCATCTAGATAGTAAAAGTATGAATGCTTAGCCAACCTTTCTAGCACTTGATCAATAAATGGAAGAGGAAAGTGGTCTTTCCTAGTGGCGGTGTTCAACTTTCTATAGTCTATGCACATTCTCCACCCGGTGACCGTTCTAGTGGGAATTAATTCATTATTTTCATTTCTTACAACCGTTAACCCACTCTTCTTAGGCACAACGTGAACCGGACTTACCCACTTACTATCGAAAATAGGAAAAATAATCCCTGCATCTAACAATTACATGACTTCTTTTTTCACTACCTCTTTCATGTTTGGGTTAAGTCCCCTTTGGTGTTCTATGGTGGGTTTGTGGTCATTTTCCATGAAAATACGATGCATGCACAAAGAAGGTGAAATCCCTTTCAAATCATCTATTGAATACCCTATGTCCTTTTTATGTTTTCGAATGACAATTCAAAGCTTCTCAGCTTGATCGTCACTCAAATTAGCATTCACAATCACAGGCCATGTAGAGTTGGGTCCAAGGAATTCATACCTCAAAGAAGATGGGAGTGGCTTCATCTCTAGCTTAGGCGCTTCAGGAACATCATCCGTGGTTAGAAGTTCGACCCTGGACTTAGGGAAGGTAGGAGCTTCCGGCGACAACTCCAAATCAGCAACAACTTCAGCAAGTGGTGGACATTCTCCCCTCGTCATCACACTAGTCGTCAAGCAAAGCTCCAAGGGGCCCCTAATGACAATAGACATCATTTGCTCCTGGGTTTTCCTTTCCATCACATCTTCCCTGAAATAATCATTCTCAAAAGAAGGAGTTTTCATAGCTTTAGGAAGGTTAAATTCTATTTTCTCATCCCAAATGTCGAAGGAGAGAGTCCCCTTTCGTACATCAATCACAGTACCTGCAGTGGCCAAGAAAGGCCTTCCAAGAATAATAGGGACAGACATATTCGCATCCATATCTAACACTACAAAGTCTACTGGCACAAAACATTTTCCCACTCTAATAGGGATATCCTGTAAAATACCAGCTGGGTGGGCAATAGTCCTGTTAGCCATGAATAGTTGCATCCTCATTGGCCTAAGCTCTCCTAAATCAAGCTTATTGTAAATTGAGAGAGGAAGCAAGATTACACTAGCTCCCAAATCACAATGGGAATTATAATCATGCTGATTGCCAAAGTTAATAGGGACACAGAAACTACCTGGATCCCCGAGCTTACGTGGTAGCTTGTTTTGGATTAAAGCGTTGAACTCCTTACTAAGAACTATTGTCTGACATTCATCAAACTTCCTCTTGTTGGAGAGGATCTCCTTCAAGAACTTGACATATGCCGGCATCTCCTTTAGAGCTTCGGTGAATGGGATGTTTATGTGCAGCTTCTTCAAGATCTCTATAAAATTCCCAAACTTCTTCTCCAACATAGCTTGATTATTCTTTTGTGGGAACGGAAGAGGAGGCTGATATGGTGGTGGGGGAACATATACCGTGTCCTTCTCAGGCTCATCTGTTGCCTCAGTCTCAACCTCTGGTGGAGCAGCTTGCCCTTTTGCTTTAGGAGGTTCAGGCTTCTTTACCTCCTCTAACTGTTTATCATTCCTCAAAGACACAACAAAAATTTGTCCTTTTGGATTCTCATCAGGTTTGCCTGGAAGTTGACCTGACCGTCTAGGAGCATTGACAGCTTGTTGAGCCAACTAATTAGCTTGAATCTTTTGTTCCTGCTCAATCATTTGTATCTTGGTACCCATAGCTTTGAATTCAGAAACCAGATTCTCAATAGTAGTAAGTTCAGATGATTTTTTAGGAGCCACGGGCGGAGGCTGATTTGCCCTATTCTGGTATCCCTGATTCGGTGCTTTCTGAAATCCAAGTGGGACTCCATTCCCATATGATGCTTGGTTCTGGAATGATTGTGGATTCTGCACATTAGAATTGTTCCCATACCTGAAGTTTGGGTGATTCCTCCAACTAGGATTGTAAGTAGAAGAGAATGGGTCATTCCTGGGGTTTCTGTAGTTGTCTCTAGTGAAGTTTACTTCCCCTTGAGCCATGTCCGGTTGTGTTTCTAGAAAAGCAGGGTAACTGGATAATGTGTGGTTGATCATACCACAATATTGACATTCAACAACGGGGGGAGGCACCCCTGCCGCAGAAGATGAGAGTGGCTTAGCAAGAAACTCCTTCTTTAATAACGCAATGTCACACTGTAGAGCTCCTTCAACGTTCAATTATCATCGTTAGTAGCCATCTCTATACTCTCTTCTTCTCCTTGATCGAAAGGTAACTCGCGAAAGTGATCACGAGCTTCTTACCTCAATCTAGAGAGAGTCCTCTCGATCTTTGAATCTAAAGACAATAAAGATGAGTTAGTAGTACGAGTGTGGACCATATAGGTGGTCCACACCAAGATTAGCAATTAAAACAACACAAGAATTCAATAAGAATTCCCCGGCAACGGCGCCAAATTTGACAAGAGGAAAACCTGTCGTTGTTCTTGCCAAAGAATACTCAAACTCACAACTAGTATATTGTGTAAGCAAGAGACCGATCCACAGGGAAATCTATTCAATTCAAGTGTCAATTCTAATCGCTAATAGAGAATATGGGTTTTTTTTTTGTGTGACAAAGATCCGCCTTTTATCAAAGCGGAAGCAAGCAAACAAAGGAAATTGATTTTAGAATGCACTTGAGAGAAATAGGTTCACCTACAATTTATCACTTCGATTGATGAATTCGATCCTTGTTTCAGCCTCTAGTTCTTGTCTTTTCCTATCAATGTCCTTGTCCAGATCTTAGGTAAATTACTAGTCCTACGAGTCCTAGCAATCCTTAACTCTAAATAACCCTAACACGGTTAAGATTCAACCTAGAGATGGCATTAAGATTATGAATTAACCAAGGTACACATAATATCAAGCTACGAGTCGATATTCAACATGTATTCAACTTCCTACACATCCAATTAGTCCTACGAGTCCTAAAGGGATATGATTGGCACTTGGGTTAAGGTTCGCTACGAGGAATCTACAAAACCCTAGCAATTGAATGAATCTACTCTAACTAGTCGGCCAGGCCAGTGATAATAAAACACATTCAAGCAATTGAGCACAAAGAAGTCAAAACATTGCAATAGGAATAAGAACTAGATTAAGAAACTCACAATTCAACAATCAAAGATCCAATTCGTAGGCAAAACCTCGAGAGTTTAGTTGCTCATGCTCAACGACGCTCTTAACAATGGAATAATGTGCATAAGGTGAGAGGTAGAATAAACTAGAAAAGCCTTAAATAGTGTTTTAAAAGTCGGCCAAATAACTAGACCAAAACCCTAATTAAAACCCGCATCGAATGCTCAGTTTCTGCACGGGCCGCGGGGCGGCCGGCAATCAGCGAAGTCCTCCGTTTATGCCTTCGAACCGCGGGGTGGCCAGCGATTCTTCTGAACTTCTTCTTCTATTACTTAAGCAGCTCCTAAGTATCTTCTTTAGCTTGTTTTCGCTCTTTTCAAATTCATTCCTCCTCCAATCTACTTTACCTGAAATAAACCATAAAATCATGTAGATTCCGCCTCTTCTAACTCAACAAGTTATAATGTAAATGCGGCTAAATATATGCAATATTTACACCTAAATTATGCTAAATGCAATCTATTATGCAACACTAAATATGCTCTATCAAATTCCCCCACACTTGAACCTTTTCTTGTCCTTAAGCAATAGAAAACTCAACTCTGCAGCCCCACAAAATAGCAATTCATGTATCCACACCTCAATATTCTTTAAGTGCATGAAAATCTAGCAAATACAATAGATTAACAACATCATAGCACATAATTGGAGTAATCACTAAAATCAGGCAACCATATTCATTCTAGACCTCACAAAGGATATGTGTTTCACACTCGCTCAAGTGTTTAGGTTTAAATATTTACGCTCAAAACTCAATCTTCAAAAACTTAGCTACAAGAGTCTTGCACCAGTGTTCTAATTCTCCACCGCTGGTGACTCTACACACAACAAAAATCATGAGGTCTTTTAATTGGGTTGTAATAGGGCCAAGGTAGAAAATATAAGGTATAGAACAATTTTGGTCATGTGGTGCTCATAATTCGAGAACTAAGGAAACAACCAAATCATAAAACCACTCATAAACTCCTCCTACCATATCTCTATAATGCCAAACAACACCAATCTCAAGCACAAAACTTTACAAACCATACTCAACTCAATTCCTTTGTTCTTTTTTTTTTCTCTTTCTTTTTTTTTCTTTTATTTTTCATTCATGCTATCTCAAATGATTTTCCTTGACTTTTGCCCCTAAGTGAATTTTATCCTTCTTAGGTCCCAAGTAATGAATGTACTAGCAAGAATCAAACATCTCATAAATACACCTCAATCATACAACCCACCACTAAAAACCATTATCCACACTATAGATATTCACCAACTATTCCTAAATTCCCGGATGGGGTCAGGCTATCATTGGGTATGGAAACATTTTTTGGAGCTACAAAAGAATAGGCAATTAGGCTCAAACTGGCTTCAAGTAGAGGATAATATGTAAGGTGGGAATAGAGTCAAATAAAGCTAATAAAGGTGCATCAATCATGTTTAAGTCATGTGCAGAAATCATAATATGCAGCCTTGAACAAGATATCTAAATGCAAGCCAAAGAGGAAGCAATTGAAGAGAGTACACTCAATAAGCAAGAGGGCTAAATCAAATGCAGTCCTGAATAAGCCAAAATAAGCTCACTAGGACATGTCTAGAACTTCAAGATCACCCAAAAATTCAAGATTTTATGTGCTCAATCATTAATCAATCATGCCTGTTGGACAAAAAAGCGCAAATAATCGTACAACACATTTTATTTGATTTTTTAATATTTGAGTTCGACCCCTTTTGGTTGTCCTCTTGATTCGAAGTCGTATCGATACCAATATTTGAGTGGTTTTGGTGATTTGGGCTGCACCCGAATTTTAACGGGTTGCCTACGTATCTCTTGGAAGAGAATCAAGCCTCACGTAGTTCAGAGTGTTTTGGATTTTGTGTTTGGTTTGGATTTTGTTTTCTTGTATGCATCAGAGGATGAAGTTCAAGTCCACCTTCTACGAAGGGTAGCTCGAACAACACTCCACCCGAGTAACCTGAGCCCACCTTATCGGAAGGGTAACTCAAGTAACCCGCCTATCATTTGCATAGAAAACGATTTGATTTTAGTGTGGAGTTTGATTTGATTTGATTTGAGATTTGATTTAAATGTCAGTTTGGGGGTTGTGATTGAACTCGTTTGTGAGTTTCCTACGTACCCTTTTGGAAGGGATCAAATCGCACGTAGTTCTTGATAAAGACAAATTTGAATTTGGTGGAATTTGGATTTTTGATGTTTTGGTCGTGACCGAACTCGACGAGCGGAAGCTTTGTATCGAGTCGGAGGAGACACTTTGAATTTGATGGAAATTTGATATTTGGGACGACTCAGAGTCGACGGATGAATTTGAAGAAATTTGTTTGAAAGTTTGGATGTGACTGGACTCGGTGAGAATTTGATTTACACCGAGTTTCCTACGTATCCACTTGTTTGGTGGAATCAAGTCACCGTAGTTCGGGAACAAAAAGAAGATTTATATTTGATTGGGTGTGATCGTAAGATCATTTGAGGGTGGTAACTGAACTCGACGAGCAGAAGCTCTGTATCGAGTCGGAATGACCAATTTGAATTTGTTTGCTTTTAACCTCATATTCATTTAAAGAGAATTTAGAGGTTGACGACTGTACCCGATATATTTTTAGAATTTAATATCGAGTTACCTACGTAGCCGATAGGAGGCGTCAAGTCTTTACGTAGTTCTAAACAAACCGATTTGATTTTGTGGTTTTACCCTTTTGGTCATTTGAGGACCGTGTGATTGAACTCGATGAGCTATAGCTTTGTATCGGGTTTCCTACGTATCTCTTAGTAGAGAATCAAATCACTCGTAGTTCGTTTAAAGAACCAAGTTAATTTAATTGGGTTTGACCTCATATTCATTTAGAAGTGAATTTAGAGGCAGACGACTGAATCCGATATATATTGAATTTTAATATCGAATTTCCTACGTAACTCGTAAAAGAGTATCAAGTCTTTACGTAGTTCTTTTTGGAAAAGCAATTTGATTTTTTGGTTTGACGATTGAACCAGACGAGCTTTAGCTTTATGTCCGGTGGCCTACGTATCCGATAACTCGGAATCAAATCAGGCGTAGTTCCTTTGAGAACAAAATTTGTTTTTGGGCAAGGTGACTGAATTCGGTACATATTAAATTTTATACCGAATTTCCTACGTAACTCGTAAAAGAGTATCAAGTCTATACGTAGTTCTAAACGAACCGATATGATTTTTATTTTGGTTTGCCGATTGAACTCGGCGAGCTTTTAGCTTTATGTCGAGCTTCCTACGTACCCGTTTGGACGGGATCAAATCACTCGTAGTTCTTTTGATGAAATGATTTAATTTGGGGAGATTTAACCTCATATTCATTTGAGAGTGAATTTAGAGGTCGACGACTGTACCCGATATATTCTTAGGATTTAATATCGGGTTACCTACGAAGCCGTTTTTTACGGCGTCAAGTCTTTACGTAGTTCTAAACGAACCGATTTGATTTCATTTGTAACCGGTGACTGAATTCGGCGTATTTAAAATTTTCTACCGAATTTCCTACGTAACTCGTAAAAGAGTATCAAGTCTATACGTAGTTCTGAACGAACCAATTTAATTTGTTTGGTTTTGGCCTCATATTCATTTAGAAGTGAATTTTGAGGCAGACGACTGAATCCGATATATATTGAATTTTAATATCGAATTTCCTACGTAACTCGTAAAAGAGTATCAAGTCTTTACGTAGTTCTTTTCGAGAACCGAGTTTATATTTGGTGAAACTCGATTTGAGGTTTTGACTCCGTTTTTGTTTAGGAGCTGATTTGAAATTGACCCACTAGAATTAATTGACAGAGAATTTTATGAGTCAAAATTTATAGACTCGAATTCTTAATGTGTGTCAATTATAATTCATATACTTTAGTGGGTTGGCTTCGTAATTAAATGAAATCCCATTAGAAATTCATCCAACTTACAAAGCGTATATACATGTGTGTGTATAACCCGACATCTTTTCCTTGATTATTTCATTTTACTTGTTCATGAACCAAATGGGTTGCTCGTTCACTTTCAATTAATTAACTGGGCTCGTTTCTTTTAAACAATGAAGCCCAACTAATTAAGTGAGATCAAAACCCACAGATTTAGCCCACATCCCTTCAGCAACTCATATGGTGAGAGTATGAGATGAGGTAAGCTTCTTCATCTCTCTTCTCAGAAAGAATTGCCGACACGGACGTTTACCCACGACGACGACAACCCCGACTTACTGGACGCATAAGTGTGGAGAGTTTGACTGGGCAATTGAAACGCATGGAAAGAAAGAAGCCAGGTTCCAGAGATCCATAACGAGAAGAAAAATTCCGACTCCTGCGGTCCCAATTAGGTATGCTTTAGGGCTTTCTTTGTTTTGCGAATTTCACCCTAAATTTGGGGTTCAAACTGATTTCTAGGTGACTTTTAGCCTAAATTTCAGACTCTTAATTGAACTCCCTTCCAGTCAAATGCTCAATTTCTTTGCTGATTCCTTTTTGCAATTTGCAATTTTCAGATTTGCGATTTGAGCCTTTTAGGGCTTTCGGTTTGGGTAGGCAGGAACCAAAGGAGCAGGAGAACTGGGGCTGAACTCGAGCTCTGGAAATTTGAGGAGTGTCCAAAGGAAAGAGGAACCCTGATTTTGGATGAGGAGGCACCCGATGAACTCCGGCTTCGAGCACTTGAGAGAACGGGGCGCGACCACCAGTTTTGTTTAGGTAAGTCATTTTCTCCTCTTTTCTTTATTTCTCTTGAATTTGAGACATCAGTTAAATAGTAGGCATAAACTGATTTGGATTTGATATGCGTTCGAATCGAATTGATCTAATCCGAACATGTTTAATTGACCAACTTGGATTTCTGTCTCTAAAATCTAAATTTGTGTTTAAGAGTAACTGATATCATGGCTCCCCACTGCACTTCAGTTTTGTTGATTGGCTGAATCTGTTGCATTTAGGGTCCAGTTAGTTGCAATTTGGTAGCAACTAGGGAGGATTTATGCCTCAAGTTAGTCCTTGTCTTTGGGTCTTGTGTATTTTGAATTTTGGCCGCTTGGATTTGAGAACCACCC
Source organism: Persicaria tinctoria (assembly GCA_037127255.1). Classification (NCBI taxonomy): domain Eukaryota; kingdom Viridiplantae; phylum Streptophyta; class Magnoliopsida; order Caryophyllales; family Polygonaceae; genus Persicaria; species Persicaria tinctoria. The sequence goes on along the minus strand of JBANSL010000001.1, from coordinate 53,815,748 downwards.
TAGCAAACTGATGAACTTGCTGATTAAGTCTCTCAAAATTTCGGCAGCACTTCGACCCGGTAAGTCGATCCACGCCGGGATCGGGGTGTAGTGGCGAGAGTAGAAACTCTCAAGCCGACTACGAGCAACTCTCGACCTACTATGAGGCGATCCCTAGGCGAAGGTGAAAACCTTTAGCCTACTATGAGATCATCCCCTAGGTGAGAGCGTGTGTTTGGGTTGGCCTCCTCCATTTCTCCGTTTTTTTTAAACCTGCAAACAAAGAAAATAACTGCTCTTTTTGTTAGACAACTTCTTCTTTGCTGTTGGTTGCTGCCTTCTCTCCTTTGCTGATTGTGTTTTGTGTGTGAATGCAGGTACACGTCTGGGAGGAGGAGGACAACTGATTGCTTTGTTTTGCAGTTGAATGGCACCCCTCAAGTGTAGAAGAAGCCAGCCGAAGAGCCTGGAGGTTGAAGCTAGGAGGGAGGAACAACTACTTCCTTTTGTTTTGTTTTGCAGTTGAACAGGCTAAAGGGAGAAGAAGTCAGCCTGGGAAGGAAGTGAAAAGTGGTGCTTGCTATTTTCTCAGCCAGCTCCCTTTTCCTTGCTGTTGTGGTGCAGGTGAATGTGCAAAAGTAAAGGTAGGAGAAAGAGGACAACTGCTCTTATTTTGCAGTTGAATAGCCCCTCCGGAAGGAAGAAAAGCCAGCCCAACAGAAGCAGCAGTAACTTTCTTTTATAGGGTGACTTGAGAGAAGTTATTTGATAACCCCCCACTTTCCCACTTCCCATGTACAGTTATTTTCTTTGTAACCTCTGTATCCCTGTACGTCAGTTACATATTTGTCACAACTGTTGTCTACTACTCATGCTCATACTTGGATTGGGCTGTATTTCATTTTGATCAGTTGCATCATTTTTTTAGACCCATCTAATTGACTTGGGCCTCCTTTACTTTCTTGTGCACATTAACACAATTTCCACCAAATTGTTTGTCACCAAATTTAATTATTAAGTAAATAATTAAACGTGGCAATCTGAACATAAAATCACGAATAACTAAATTCGTGAAATTTTACCCTTCAACAATGCCCACCAAATGGTATAGAAAACATATATCGAAGGCTTCAATAATCCAAGCACATCATGGGGCATAAATCTCAATAGATAAAATGGAGGACAAACGACATCCATATGGGGAAATAAGACCTATTCCTAATAATGCAAGAACTATAATTTTTTTTTTTCTTTTTTCAATTTTTTTGTTTGTTTTCTTTTTAGAATAGGAATAGACATGGTAGAAAATTAAACATGCATACAACCCATAGAAATAAACATGCATACTTAAAAGTCAAAATGTAGTGCAAACCAAAATACAAACGTGACATGCAAGTCTTCTCCCCCACACTTAGTTCTGACATTGTCCTCAATGCAGAAAAGAGAAAAAAATATCAAAATAAAAGAAAAGGGAAAAGAAAAGAAACAACTGACATGCTCACTGATGAGGTGGTGGCGGCTGGTAAGGTGGAAACTGTGGATAGGCGTATCGATAGAAGTCCTCCTGCCTCTGCCACATCTGCTCCTGCATCCGTCTGATCGCTGCCTGGCTCTCAGAGACATCCTCCAGGTGAGAAGTCAAGCCACGGACATCCCGACGAATGTCGCCAATCTCCACATATAGCTGCTACTACTGGTCCCACATCACGTCTTGGCGATGTGACATCTGCTGCTGGTGCTCCCACATGGCGTCCTGACGACGCGACATCATCTGTTGATGCTCCCACATGGTGTCCTGACGGAGACACATATCTGTCATCCGCTGCTCTAGCGCGTAGTAGTTTGGACCAGCACCAGCTGTGCAAGAAGGTCCAGCACCAATATCTTCGATATCTGTCTGAACTCCATGTACATCATCAGCACCTTCCTGCTTAGCATCAGGAGCACCCTCCTCCTCATCATCATCATCCTCATCCATCTCATCCCCCATATAAAAATCAGCAGTTGTAGGGCCAAAAGGGAGATGTCGGGGAAATCTCAACTGAATCCTCCCCTGATGGCCTGTCCTCCAGACCCACATCGGTGACTTGCCGTCTAAGTGGCCAGCTTTCCTTAGCTGGGCTTCATCATACAGAAATGAGCCATGCTGAACATCATGGACATCGCTCACATCGATGCACGCTCGGGCTATGAGGGTGATAAGACCCCCAAAGCTGATTGTCGCCTTGTTGCGCTTGTCTAAGATGTCCTTGCAGTTGATCAGAAACATATCCACCCAACCTGGAATCACTGGGCTCTCTGGCATCAGACACCATAAAAATGATATATCCTTAAGCGAGATCTTGTTGACCTCAGCCTGTGCAAAGAAAGTGTTCATCGGAACCTTATGAATCAGCCATAATGCAGGATGGCGAATGCTCGAATTGTACTGGCCCTTCTTGGCCTCAAAAGGCACCCTAGTAGACGCCATCCAAAAAGCCACAAGGCCCTCTCCCTTACATACATCAAGCCAACCAGCAGTAGGTGCAGCAGTAACACCAAAAATCTGCGCCAATCTCTCCTTCGATAGCGTGAAATCTCTCCCAAGCAATCAAAAATCAATAGAGGTACGCCCCACACACAAAGTTGCTAAAAATTCTTTACATAAGCTTGGATATGTAGGGGCATTTTTCCCTAAAAACTGTCATAAGTCCCCATGCTCTAACAATTGCCTAGTGCATACATCCATCTCTAACAATCGTAATGTAGGCTCATGAAAAAATTTTGTTACAAAGAAATTTCTAGTGTTTAGAGCATTCCATCTCTCCTTCTGATTTCGACTCATTCCATGGGGTCGAGACATTATGAATTTGAGCTAAGAAAATCACCCAAAAGAACGAAAGTCAAGAAAAAACTCACAAATTTCAGCTTCTGCAGGGGCCGCGGGGCAGCCGAGTGTGGCGACGAGCTAGGCCGTGGGGCGGCTGGACAGGCGACGGAGAGGCCGGTGAAATTCTGGATCTATGCACTCCGACGTCGGATCTACTCTCCGACGTCCCAAACCTTCCTTCTCTGTCGTGGATCCGAAAGAAAACCCTTGAAAGACCTTGGGTGGAGTGATTTTTTTGTAGATCTAGGAGAGAAGGTGGATTTTGTGAAGAAAGAATGGGAGAAAAGAGTAGTTTTTTGGAGATTTGGGTGAAAGTAGAAAACTTGGAGTAGGAGTGTTAATGGAGAATTTGGAGGTTGAAGAAAGAAGAAGAAGAAGATGTTTATGGCGAGGGGGCGGCTAGATGCTAGAGTGGGAAGAAAAAGGAGTGGTTATGGTTTATTTTGTTTGGCAAGTAGGGGCCCACACGGGCCCCTAAAAATTTTTCTATCCAGAAGAGGCCGTGGGGCGGCCAGGGTGGGCGACGGGCGGCCGGCGATTCTGCGAAGGATTTCGCTGGGTGTTGTAATGAGGAAATCGAGTTTAAAATATAATAAAATAGATCAAACCAGATTCTGCCCACATAAATGATTACAAGACTTTCTCCCGATGTAGCAACAGGAAAGCAGGATCGATCCTCGAGAAAGCGTGTCAGCGGATCCTAGGCAACGGAAAATCTCACAAGTGGTCGTCGACTACAGGGTACTCGACCTCGACCAAGAGTGGTCGACAGGGGTCAGGTACAGCCGATTTCGAGCAACAGAAGATGCTGGTGGTGGTCGACGTCGACTAGGCTTTCTCGACGTCGAGTACGGTCTGGTCGATTTCAGGTTCTTGCAGAGACATAGAAGCAACAACGATCTTGCTCGATCGAGAACTCAGTGGTCGACGTCGACCAAGGGGTGGTCGTAGTCGAGTAGAAACAGTAACATAAAATAAAGAACAAAGCTTTCGGATTCAGAATAAACTATGTGAAAGAAAACTTCCAAGATTGGGGTTTGCAACAACGATAACCAAGCATGCATAAGGCAAGATAAAAAATGATAATCATCCAAATCGTATCGAAGGATCAAGCTTTCGCCTTTTCCTACAATTAGACAACTCTTTCAAGAAACCCTAATTGTATCTAACGATTTTATGCTTATAATCCAAGTTGCTAACATGGTAATAAACACATAAAAGGTTGTAGATGCTCAAAACATAATAAAGGTCGGATCTTTACCTCAAACACGCAGGGCTATCGTCGGGCTCGCCCCAACCCTAGATGTGGGTGGACTACTCGCTCTTCATCGCAATCGCAGACATCATTGATGGAAAAGAAACTACTTGCATTAAATTAAACCAAACAGAGCTTACAACCAAAGGAAGCCAATCCCGCTCTCGCTTCACTAACTCCTTTTAGCCTCCACTCTCTCTCTCTCTCTTCTCCTTCTCTAGAATTGAATTATGTGACGGAATGCATAAAAATCAGCCCTATAGGCTTTATTTATAGGTTTCCAATCCTTGCTAATCAAGGAAGGAATTTCTATCTATATCTAAAGATAAAAATTAAATAAAACGGAACATTTATCTAAAAGGAAAATAACTAAATATCTTCAAGTGGATAAATCCTTCTCTTCCATAGATAGATCTTGATAGAATTGGATGAAATCAGCCTTGCTTCGTGCCCAAGTTGTCCACATATGCTCGGAATGGCCCAACAATCCCGCGGCCCAAAGATGCGTAGTCGACTTCGACCAAGCCTGGTCGACTTCGAGTAGGTCATACTCGACTTCGAGTAATCTTCAGCTTGTCGATCTGGTTCTCTTCGTCGAGCTTGGGTCAGGTTCAATTCTGGTCGTCGTCGAGTAGGGTGTACTCGACGTAGAGTAAGGCTCGTGCTCGAGTTGCCTTCTTCTTCCGTCCTCGATCAAGTATACATCAACCGTAGTCGACTTTAAGTAGCCTTAGTCGACATCGAGTAGATCCCATCTTTCAGCATTCTGCTCTGTTCTTGAAACGCACTTTCCCGAGTCCTCGTTCGTCGGATTGATGCATATGAGCATGCGTTGGAAAGCTCTTTTCGAGGGCTACAACTCTCATGAAAACATCAAAGCTTGATTCAGAATTATGGGTGTCGAAATATGGTCTTTTCTGCAGCTGCACAATACTTAGCTTCTTCATGACTTTCCTTTAAGCTCCAAAGTTCGTCCGATTTCTGCGAAATTAAACAGAAACTAGTGTAGACTCCATAATTTGGCAAATAAGCATAAACTACATAGATTATGTACTATTCTAACCCAGATGCATGAAATGCATGCATAAATCGATATAAAAGTCAATATAAAACATGGCAAAAAACATGGACATCAAATCACCCCATACTTAAGCTTGCTTGTCCCCAAGCAATAATTTGGATGGTCATTCAGGGGAAGAATTTAAAACTCTCAACATCATAGATTCATTCTCATATATCTCTACAGTCAATTACCATCATCGAAAAGGTACTTGTGCCACAAATTAATGAATATGCAATAAAAACAACATCTACTCACAAAATGAGGGTAATGCAAAAACAATTTATGTGACAAAGCATTAATAATCAAGATGACTTTAATTAATCTCAATAAGAAGTAGATTGGTAAAAGACTAAAAGTGGGCAATTTTTGGCAATGTGGAGCCAATAATCCGGGGAAATGGAGTACTTTCTAAACTGAATTTCCACATTCCTTCTTCATAAGATTCATCACCTTTCTCTCAATCGCTCAATGCTTTTTCCAATAATATTGCTTTTACCTCTCTAACCTCAGCACTGCCTTTTCGCGAGTCGCAAACATGGGTGTCATGAATGGCCCCGGATACTTAGTGCTTTGGACTCCTCACATGTGTGTCCCATCTCACTGAACTATTATCTCAGCGAGCAGGGTCGATCTACCTTTATCTCATGAGGTAACCGGATTTTTTTCTCAGTCATTAAATTTTGCACATATTTGAATCTTTCCTTGCCAAACTCCAATAATGATAACAACACAAACACCATATAAAATCTCCGTAATGTAACATCATTCTCAACATAATCCCCGGATAGGAAATAAGGTAAAGAATGGGAAATATTTAGAACATGTGGAGCAATAATTGTTGATTGCAGGAGAATGGTCAAGTATGAAATAAATATAAAATAAAGTTCAGACTGACTTCCCTGTCTCAGCAAATAAATACAAGACTTCCTCCCGTTGTAGTAAGAGAATAGTCAGGATCGAATCCACGAGGAAGCACGTCAGCAGTTCTTAGGTTGCTACAGATCTCACAGACAGAATAGCAGAAAGACAAAAACACAGAAAGAAGGAAAGAAACAGAAATAAAAGCAGAAACTAAATTGAGGACACAAAAGCTACTCGATCTCGAGTAGCAGTCCTCTATATCGACAAAGAACAGTGATGAAAAGAGAAAACAGAAATGAAAGCAATCAACTCGAGGCAGACAAATCAACTCGATCTCGACCACACCTACTCGAGATCGACAAGGAACAGTAAAGGAAGAAACTGAAAATCGACGACAGAAAGCAGAAACTCAACTCGACCTAGACCAGTGCCTACTCGAGATCGACCAAGGCTGTACTCGATCTCGACAAGCTCTCCTCTGTATCGACTAGAATGCAGAAATTTAAATTGTAAATTCTCGAACCCAAACTCAGATTTTCGACAGAAATAAATCAATATAATAAAAGAATCCCAAGACCAGGGTATTAACACCACAACGATAACCGAGCAAAGTAACACACAAAGGCACAAAAGATCATGCTTTCCATCAAATAACTTTCGTTATTAACAAATAGGCATATAGAGGCTTTCGCATAAACCCTAATTGTTACTAACCCTTTTTCACATAATTAATCCAAGTTGCATTAAGATCACTTTCGCTTCAATAATACAAACAAGGATCACCTTCAACTCTCGTAAAAGAATCATGCTCATAGGGATAGAAAATGAATTGCACAAAAAGATCTGACCTTTACCGCATCGCCTCACATGGCCATCGTCGGGCTCACCCCAGCCCTAGAAGTGGGTGGACTACTCACGCCTCATCGTAATCGCAGACATTGATTGATCAAAAGAACTAAATTGCATAAAATACCTCAAACTGTATCTGTGGAACTACTTGTTTCTCTATGAAATTTGAATTAATAAAACTGAGCCCCTAGGGCTTTATTTATAGTGATCAAACCCCGCTAATCAAGGAAATAATCATCTATCTATATCTAAATCTATATCTACTTTGCTAAAAGATAAATAAATTACTTAATGGAAATAAATCAATAAGGAAAAGATAAATCTAAACTAGGTAAGTCTTCATGAGTTGATAGATTCCCTTCCATGATGATAGATCTTGATCAACTTTGGATAGAATTCGGCCATTCTCGGATTCCTTCATGCCCAAGAATTCCAAGTCGAGTAGGACTCGTCACGTCGACGCGTTTCTGGAAACTGGGCTACTCGACATCGACAAAGGTCTAGTCGACCTCGAGTAGGATTCATCGTCGATTGGGTCCTCTCGGGTAGATCTGCTCGAGGTGGCTCGGACTTGGCTCCTGGCGCTTGTCGACCTCGAGTAGGATTGATCCGTCGACTAGGTCTTCTCGGGTAGGTGTGCTCGACAAGCCTGGATCTGGGCTCTGGGCGTCGTCGATCTCGACTAGGGCTCCTCGAGATCGACTAGGGTGTGGCCTTATCTGGTCGAGCAGCTTCTCCTCGGCACGGACTCGGACTGGCGTTGTGGTGCTCGTCGATCTCGACTAGAGCTTGTCGAGCTCGAGTAGGGTTGCTCGGCATCCTCGTCCTCGACTTCTCAGTCAGCTTCTCTCCTCGTCGACTCCGGGTGTGGTGTCTGGGCTTCGTCGATCTCGACCAAGGTCTTGTCGAGATCGAGTTGGGTTCCAGAGCTAGGTTGGTCTGGCTCTCGACGTCGCTCCTAGTCGACAAGGCAGTGCTCGGACATGCTCATCGAGATCGAGTAATGTCTACTCGAGATCGAGTAGCCTGGGTTCTCGGCTCGATTCGACCGGTTCCGCTGCTTCTTTGACCTTGGACTTCTGTAGTGGATTTCCGAGCTTTTCCGACCTTCTTTAGAATTGCTGTAAAATGCCTCGAATTCTGCGATTTAAACAGAAACTGGTGTAGATTCCATAATTTGGCAAATAAACATAAACTACATAGGTTTTGTACTATCTTAGCCCAAATGAATGAAATGTATGCAAAAATCGATATAAACTTAAGTTTAAAACATGGCAGAATCAGTTCACAACAATAATTGAAATAAGGCATAATATGGCTTTTGTGATGCATAAGCATAGGTATGGCTAGTATATAACAACATGAGCATTATATGGAAATATAAAGTCCTCCATACTCTTATCATGCAACATGTCAAAAGAAACTTCAAATTTTAGCTCCTTTCATGGTTTTCAAGAAAATATATGCACTTCATTGTGACTTCCCCTTACTAGGCAATTTCATGCTATATCTCTAATGAATCCAATTTTGCATCGTCGAGTTCAATATTAGCTTCCATAACACTATTTTTTTGAACAATTTACAAGCTATGGGAGATGTCTCATAGAACTTTGAGTTTAGCAATTATGCACGAAAATTTAAAATTTTACACAAAATTCACCATGTTAAACCAAAAGTAAACCAAAAGTAAGAGTAAAACATAAATAAATAATATTAAGCTCTTCCCTCACCCCATACTTAAAATATACAGTGTCCCCACTGTATAAAACAATAAAAAAATAGAGGTAAAGGAAGAAACTCACCGAATAACGCGCTGTAGAGTCAAAACAGAGCCGTCGAGTAAACTGTGGTAGTCGACGTCGAGTATAGATCTGCTGCGTCGAGAGAAATATGAAGTCGAGGATGCTCCTGGTGGTCGACGTCGAGTAGCTAGGTCGACGTCGAGTAGAACGGTTCTGCTCGATGTTCCTCTTGGTCGCTCTCGACTTGGCCTAGTCGATTTCGACTAACTTTCAGGGACTTCTTTTTCCACTCCTTCCGATCCTTTTATACTTCTCGACCTAAAAATGTTAGATATTGCACAAAGACAAGACCTTCCACATGAAGTGTTCAAAACAAAAAACAAAAACAAACAAAACCAAAACCAAAAGTTTCAAAGTCCCAAAGTTCAAAAGTTTTATGTACATGCTCTAAATTTTAAAGTCGCTAGGCCGACTTCTCCGCTTGTGCTCAATGACCATCAATGTGGGGCCCCCTTGTGCTTGGCCCTTCTCCTGGATCATCAAGGTCCTGATTGTAGTATGCAAGCTCAGCTGATAGGTGGTCGCTTGCATAGTATCCCTTTCCTTTCTTCTTCTTCTTTCTAGATCTCATTCTTCGCAGATTAGCTCGCCACGGAGCCATACCTCCCCTTAAATTTTTATTAAAGGATAGAGGAGGGGTTGAAATCATACCTGGACTTACCCTTTTGTGCCTGAAACAGAAATCTTCGGGCTCAGGGTTGGTCGACGTCGAGTAGGTCTGGTCGACGTCGAGTACAGGGACCCCATACTTAGGCTCTTGGCAAGTCAGGTGTTCAACAGAGGAAGTCGACTTCGAAAAGTTTTGGTCGATGTCGAGGACGGTGGTCGACGTCGAGTAGCCCTGGTCGACGTCGAGTAGATTTCTGGTGTTTTCCTCTGTTTTTTGCTCGATCTCGTGCTTGCTGATGCTCTTCACCTCTAGCCATAAAATTTCCTCTTTTGCATGGCCAAAAGAGAAATCTAAGACCTCGTCGCCTATTGTGAAGGTGAGCAATCGCTGCTTTACGCTGATTTTAGCATCTGCAGTAGCTAGGAATGGTCTACCAAGTAAATATGGCTAGTAGGATCTTCAGCACAATCTATAATAAGGAAATCAGTAGGGACATAGAACTTACCAACCTGGACAGGGACATTCTTAACCATACATGTAGGGATGACTATTGTATTGTTTGCCATGTATAGCTTAGCATCCACAGGCTCTATGTACCCTATCTTTACCTTTCGCCAGATTGATAAGGGCATGATACTCACGCTTGCTCCTAAATCACACAAGGACTCATATTTATATTGTCCAAATCCCACAGTAATAGAAAACTTACCAGGGTCAGGTCTCTTCTCAGGAAAGTCCATCCTTTTGCATTTGCCGGCGATTTCTGAGAGTGATCGCTTGTTGCTAAGGATTTTCTTGAGGAATTTGACATATGCAGGCATCTCTTGAAGAGATTCTATAAAAGGAATTGAAACATTCAGTTATTGAAGCATCTTACCAAACCTTTTAAACCTACCTGCAGTGGGATCTTTCAGCACTTTGGACGGGAAAGGTAACGTCTTTTTCTGTTTCGGAGCCAGAACAGATGTCGGAGGTGTTGCAGAGTCCTCGACTTCGAGTTGCTTCTCCTCGGCATCGACTTCGACCACAGGTGTAGTCGATTTCGGGTTTTGTTGTCGTGCAGAAGTTTCTTCGAGTTTCTGTGGCTGGTCGACCTCGGGTACTCCTACTCGACGTCGAGTAGACTGGTCGACGTCGACCACGCTCTGCTCGATGTCGAGTAACTTTTCAGTTTCGTCCTGCTGCTTTCCGACCTTTGGCTCGCGTTGTTGGTGCCCGCTCATGAGCTTTAAAGCTGCGACATGTCCGGTCTTCCCTTTAGGATTTGGTTCTGTTTGCCCAGGGCGTTTCCCGGTCGGTCGTGGAATTTGTGCCGCAAATTGACCCATCTGGGTCTCTATGTTCCTCTTTCAGATATCCAGCTCTCCAAATCTTGTGTTGAAATTCTGGAGCTAATTATTGATGGCGCTTGTAGACCGCTGCTGCTGTGCATGATTTCGGCGCATCTCATCAAGGATCATCTGTAGATCATCCTTTCGTTGATCTCTTTCTGGATGTCCTGGAGCTCTGTATGGTGGGGGTTCCTAGGGGCACCTTGGTTCCATTGTGGTTGCTGAAACCTTTGGTCCCCCATATAGCGATTAGGACCCCTGCATAAGCTACCTCTTCGTGGTTTTCTGCCATCCTGACTTGCTCTGTGTGTGGGCCCTCAGTAGTGGTGTGCCGCTGTGATCCGCATTCGATGCAGGGCTGGTTAACAGAAAGATACTTGACTTGCTTGAGGAGCTTGCGATTATGATCTCTGTAGTACTGCTCCCTGACATCTGGGTCAATCTCCTTGGAAGGCTCATAAAGGGGCATGGATGGGGCTGGCCTGGCATAGGCATCTTCATCATAGTTTGTTGAAGCCCCATATTTGTTATCGTAATTGGTGAGCTTCTCGAGTACACCCCATGCGTCAGCTGGTGGCATCGTCAGATACTCATATCGAGTATACTGATTTATCCTATCCTTAGTGGTCTGGTCAAGAGAATTGAAGAAGATCTCCTGAATGACATAGGGTGGTTGTCCATGAGTATGGCAAGATCGCAGTAGTTCCTTATATCGTTCCCATGCTTTTGCCAGCGACTACCAGGCTTCTGTTTGAAAGCTGTAATCTTCTGGCGGAGGAGTCCTGTCTTGGCAGGAGGAAATAATTTGCTGAGAAATTCCTGCTCTACTTGAGCCCATGTTGTGAAGGATCGTGGTTTCAGTCCTTCAAGCCACTTCAATGCAGGGCCGGCGAGAGACCAACGAAAAGCCTTCATTTTGACATATTCCAGAGTAGTACCTTTAGCAAGAGTACGGCACATGTCAGAAAAAATGGTAATATGTTCAAGAGGGCATTCATTAAATCTTCCATGAAAAGCATTATTTTTAAGTTCAATAAGGAAGTGAGTGCGAATTTCATAGTTATTCTCAAGGATTAGAATAGCCGATTTAGGCACGACGAGAGTCGGGTGCATGTAATCCTCTGCAGTGGTAGGATATTGGGCAAGCTCATGTTCCAATTGCCTCCTTCACGCAACTTCTTGTTCCCTGTCTGCTCTCTCAGTGGTGAGAGCAGTATCTTTGGCGGCTAGTTCCCTCTGAAGTCTCTATATCAGTTGTTCCTGTGTTTTTGCGGTCGCCATGGCTCTTTTTAAATCAGTGTGGACGTGTAGAAGGCGTTCCGGTTTGTCTAAGCCGTCAAACTTAGGTGGTTGACTAGAACGGCGCATACACCTGCGAAGTAACTCAAAGCAAATGTGAGATTTAACTAACTAAGGCGCGAATGATAGCTTCCCCGGCAACGGCGCCAATTTGTTGTGAGGAGGAAATCGAGTTTAAAATATAATAAAATAGATCAAACCAGATTCGGCCCACACAAATGATTACAAGACTTCCTCCCAATGTAGCAACAGGAAGTCGGGATCGATCCTCGAGGAAGCGTGTCAGCGGATCCTAAGCGGCGGAAAATCTCACAAGTGGTCGTCGACTACAGGGTACTCGACCTCGACCAAGGGTGGTCGACATGGGTCAGGCACAGCCAATTTCGAGCAACATAAGATGCTGGTGGTGGTTGACGTCGACTAGGCTTACTCGACGTCGAGTACGGTCTGGTCGACTTCGGGTTCCTGTAGAGACACAAAAGCAACAACGATCTTGCTCGATCGAGAAATCAGTGCTCGACGTCGACCAAGGGGTGGTGGTAGTCGAGTAGAAACAGTAACGTAAAATAAAGAACAAAGCTTTCGGATTCAGAATAAACTATGTGAAAGAAAACTTCCAAGATAGGGGTTTGCAACAACGATAACAAAGCATGCATAAGGCAAGATAAAAAATGATAATCATGGAAATCGCATCGAAGGATCAAGCTTTCGCCTTTTCTACAATTAGACAACTCTTTCAAGAAACCCTAATTGTATCTACCGATTTTATGCTTATAATCCAAGTTGTTAACATGGTAATAAACACATAAAAGGTTGTAGATGCTCAAAACATAATAAAGGTCGGATCTTTACCTCAAACACGCAGGGCTATCGTCGGGCTCGCCCCAACCCTAGAAGTGGGTGGACTACTCGCTCTTCATCGCAATCACAGACACCATTGATGGAAAAGAAACTACTTGCATTAAATTAAACAAAACAGAGCTTACAACCAAAGGAAGCCAATCCCGCTCTCGCTTCACAAACTCTTTTTAGCCTCCACTCTCTCTCTCTCTCTCTCTCTCTCTCTCTTCTCCTTCTCTAGAATTGAATTGTGTGATGGAATGCATAAAAATCAGCCCTATAGGCTTTATTTATAGGTTTCCAATCCTTGCTAATCAAGGAAGTAATTTCTATCTATATCTAAAGATAAAACTCCAATAAAAGGGAACATTTATCTAAAAGGAAAATAACTAAATATCTTCAAGTGGATAAATCCTTCTCTTCCATAGATAGATCTTGATAGAATTGAATGAAATCAGCCTTGTTTCATGCCCAAGTTGTCCACATATGCTCGGAATGGCCCAACAGTCTCGCGACCCAAAGATGTGTAGTCGACTTCGACTAAGCCTGGTCGACTTCGAGTAGGTCGTACTCGACTTCGAGTAATATTCAGCTTGTCGATCTGGTTCTCTTCATCGAGCTTGGGTGAGGTTCAATTCTAGTCGACGTCGAGTAGGGTGTACTCGACGTAGAGTACGGCTCATGCTCGAGCTGCCTTCTTCTTCCGTCCTCGATCAAGTATGCTTCAACCGTAGTCGACTTCGAGTAGCCTTAGTCGACTTCGAGTAGATCCCATCTTTCAGCATTCTGCTCTGTTCTTGAAATGCACTTTCTCGAGTCCTCGTTCGTCGGATTGACGCATATGGGCATGCGTTGGAAAGAACTTTTCGAGGGCTACAACTCTCATGAAAACATCAAAGCTTGGGGGAAGAAATCCTCAAACAAATAAATCACACATTTATAGCGCTAATACCAAAATGCGATAACCCAATAACAACAAGCCATTATAGACCTATTAGCTTATATTCCACTATTTACAAAATCATATCCAAAGTTATTGCTACTAGACTCAAGAAAATAATACCTAAAATAATCAACCCCTTACAAAGCACGTTAACATTTAGGAGATCCATCCAAGATAACATTTTAATAGCAAACGAAATATTTCACTCTTTCCAAAAAAAGAAGGGAAAAACTAGTTGGATGACAGTCAAACTCGACATGGAAAAAGCTTTTGACTTAGTTGACTGGGACTTCCTTATCTGTGTTATGGGTAAGTTTGGGTTTTCTGACCTTTTCATAAGTTGGATTCGAGAATGCATAACAACGGTATCTTACTCGGTACTCGTAAACAATGAGCTCAGTGATCTATTTTTCCCCACAAGGGGCCTACAACAAGGTGACCCCCTTTTGCTATACCTATTTCTTATCCTAACCGAGGTCCTTGCTAGAGACATACATAATGAATCCTTACAAAAGAGAAGCCATCTGGCTATCTCCATTACATGACAAGGAACAAAAATTTTGTTTCTAGCATGTGACCACATTGCAGACGACATAGTAATCTTTGCATCAACAACAAAAATAACATGTGACCACATTAATAGCATTCTACAAAAATTCTCTTCACTAACAGGACAACATGTAAATACGAATAAATCGCACTTTCAAACTACTCCAAACACAACAACGCAACAAAAAAATATGATTCATAATGAATTAGGAATAAATCACTCTCAACTTAGGGAATTATCTGGGTTGCCCCATCCTCTCTGGCAAGACTACTAAGAACACATTTACTGAACTTCTAACAACGACAAAGGCGCAATTACATAAATGGAAAGCGAATACCCTGTCACAAGCTGGGCGTTGTACCCTGATCAAAACAAAACTATCTGTAAAACCACTACACCTAATGAAATGTTTTATGCTCCCTAAATCCGTTCACACGGAACTAGATAGGATTAACCATAACTTTTTATGGAACAAGGGCCCAAAGCACAAGCCTCTTATCAACTGGTTTGAAGTTTGTAAATCTAAAACCAACGGAGGTATAAGACTTAGTCGATCGGAAGAAATGAATATTGCCTTACCATGAAAGTTAATTTGGAAGATATTGACTGAACCGAAAAGCTCATGGGTTGTTCTAATCAACGAAAAATATCTCAAGAACCAAACCATACTCCAATTCACGCGCAGGGGTTGCAGCTATTGGCAATGGTCGAAGCTTACTCAGTTCATTCCAATCTTCACGCATGGTATCAAATGGTATGTAGGAAATGGAGAACACATTCATTTCTGGGGTGATCTCTGGGTTGGTGATACCCCTCTTAGTAGTGCTACTTCCAACACATGCCTAATTAACCCAAGTATTGATGCCAAGGACTTTATCCTTAGTGACAAGACCTGGGACATTCAGAAACTAAAAACACAACCCAACAACATTTGTCTATGCAGACAATTAACACAATACTGGCAACACCAATCCCCCAAAATATACACCAAGATAGGCTGTACTGGAAATGGAGCAAGAATGACTGGTTTTCCACATCATCCGCAATTGAAATGCTTAGCCATATGAAAAAACAAAGTAAATCAGATATGAAATGGATTTGGAGTCTTGAAATTCTACCTAAAATCAAAACCTTTCTTTGGAAAATAACGAAAAACAGTATCCCAACATCAGTGAACCTAGCATCCATAAAATTAGAAATACCTATTAATTGCCCATTGTGTGATTCCAGATATGAAGGTCTCATCCATCTCCTTTAGGGATGTCCGATCACTCGAGAAACAATACATAAACTAGACTCAACCCTAGTACCCACACTAGACCGAGAGGTTAACCTAGGACAAAACTTGAACACAACACTCCGATAAATTAAGGATATAATAGGGCCTTCCCGTTTCAGCAAATTTGCTCTGGCTTGGTGGAGCGTTTGGTATTTTCGAAACAAAGCTTTGTTCGATAACTTAAAACCAGATCCAAAAAGTATTGTATCCTTTGCTAATGATCAACGATGGATTTGGACAACTACTACAATTACCGATGACATACACAACATATCCAAGAAACCAGCAAAAATACGGACTAAAAAACATAGACCAAAATGGATGCACCCGCCTGAAGGTTACCACAAGATAAATTTTGATGGGGCTCTTTCATCCGAGGGAACAAGTTCTTTTGGATTAATCATTAGGGACCATCATGGAACTCTCGTCTTCTTGAGCGCGGGCTCATCACCACTAAGGCTTTAGGAGATTCTGAAATAATTATCTCTGACACTCTGCTCTCCCTAAGGCTTTTCCAAAATACTCGGGTTCGTCATGTTTACAGAGAAGCAAATAGGGTCGCCGACCGTCTCTCGCACCTCGATTTGACCTTCTTGTAAAGGCTCGGATTTTCAAAATACTATTTTTTCAAGAAAAAGAGAATTAAAAATGAATTCAAATCGGATTTAAAACTCGTTTAGCGGATTCCGACCGGAATATAAAATTTAACGAACAATTTCTGTCCTTTTACCTTGAAAATTCAAAATAATTATCGGATCGCGATATCCTTTTCGATTTTAAAAATCTAATAGATCGAGAAAGTGGGATTTGGATAAACTAACATTCAAAACTTATTTTGGGATTCGAAAATTCGCGTATTCAAATTTTATTTTCGGATATTACTTTAACCAATTTCACACTCAATCATCACCCACTCCCATCACTCACCATACCCATTCAATTCACCCCCCCCCCCCCCCCTACCCCCGTCATTCAGCATTCGCCATCATAAACATCAACTATCCATCTCCTTTTCATTCATCACCACTGTCACTCTCGCTCTCTTCTGCCATCGCCACACCATCACTATTTCAGGTCACCACTCCACAACCACCAGAGCTCACCACCATCACTCCCAGCTCTGTCATCTTCCTTCACCGGAGCCAAAACCGAGCCCATCCGCTCTCCTGTTTTCGGAGCTACCCCCTAGCAGCTCTTCCTCTTTCTTCTTCTGTCGAGTATCAGAAGTAGTCAACAACCTCCTCCCTTGGCGTCCGACGTACACAACAATAGGGAGAAGCACCGCCGAGCCGGAGCCACCGCCGATCGTCTCCTCCTCTCTTTGTTTCCGTTTGTTTCCTTCTCAAACCGGTCGGTAAGCTTTCTTTCACCTCCATCTACTCAAAAGCGATGTAAAGACTCACCTTTAAGCCTTACTTTCCGTCCTAGGCCAAACAAGACACCTCAAGCTCCGACGAGGTCGATCGTCCCTCCGACGAACCTTCCGGCGACCTCTCAAAACCGCGCCTTGGAGAGCTCAAAAATTGTTGGAGGTGTCGACACTAGGAAGCGGCGGGGAAGTGGCAGGGAAACGGTCAAGAACGGCTGTGAACAGTCAACGAAACGCCATGTCATCTGGACACGTCGTGGACACGGACCAACGATTTTCGGAAACGAACCGTAACGCCACCTCAATTGCTGGAGGATCGGATCTGGGGCTGAGGGGCTCGGATCTGGCCGGATCTGGGGTGCAGCGGATAGTGGGGGCCGGATCTGGGCTAGTGGTGGCCGGAGGGTTCGGATCTAGGAAGATCTGCGAGGGCGGGGTTTCGGATCTGGTGGGAGGAGGCGATGCCAGATGTGGGCGCGGTGCTGCTGGCGACCGGCGTGACAGAGAAGGAGATGGATTCGGTGAGGAGATCGGCGTCTGGTTTTCGCCTTGGCTGAGAGACAGTGCAGAGAAGAGGGCCTCGGTGAGGAGAAGGCAAGACCATAGTAGCGGGATACGGGACACGCCCCTACGAATTACGAATCCGATACTTTGTGTTCGATTCAGGCCGATAGATACGGTAAATCCATCGAATCCCAGGTATGCCGCTTTGATGGACGAGGAATTGCGAAGCCGAGGCGGCGTGAGGTTCTCTGAGGCGGAGAAGACGAGGCGGCGGCGAAGCGTGAGAAGTGAAGAAGAAGATGAATGCTTTGTGTAATTAATTTTGAAACATATACGTAATTAATTTTGGAAGAAATACATGGAATACAGCCGGAGGTCGGAGCCCATATTTTTTGAACTAAATACGGAGTAAGATTAAAAGGCAACTTGTTCAGACTTTTTTACCCCCAAAGTAACTCTTATAAAGATATATATACTAGTCTTTGTGTGAGCATTAAAATAACATATAATTCATATTGCCGTTTCCTCGCTGTTTCCTAATTTTTTAATTTTTTAGAATTGTCGCTTCCCCGTTTCATGTGTCTGTGCAACCTAGTCATCAACCATCCATCTCCTTTTCATTCATCACCACCCTCACTCCCTCTCTCTCCTGCCATTGCCACACCATCACCATTTCAGGTCACCACTCAACAACCACCAGAGCTCCCCACCATCACTCCCAGCTCCGTCGTCTACCTTCACCGGAGCCAAAACCGAGCCCATCCGCTCTCCTGTTTTCGGAGCCACCCCTAGCACCTCTTCCTCTTTCTCTTTCCGTCGAGCAGCAGAAGTAGTCAACAGCCTCCTCCCCTAGCGTCCGACGTAGACAGCAGTAGGGAGAAGATTATTTTTGCACAAATATTAAGACTTGTGAAATTGTGATCAACATGGTCTTATTTTTGCTCATCAATATATTATAATTGCCCAACATGGGGGATTGGGGGATTATTTGAATAACAATTGAGACTTGTGAAATTGTGTTCAACATGATCTTATTTTTTCTCAATATTATTTTATACTTGCTCAATAGATTATTGCACAACATGGTCTTATTTTTGCTAATCAATAGATTATAATTCCACAATATATATGGTCTTACACAAAGGACACATTCCATATTCAAATCTTAAAAGGCGTGCTGAACAACACTGCGCTATGCTCATCAACAATAGAAACTGAACCATATTCAAATGTTAAATTTTACACTACTCTTGAACATCTATAGCAAAGTCCCTGACTTACAAATTAAAATATGTTTAAGTAGTTTCTAATTTTTTGGGACATGTTTAAGTTGTTTGTCAATTGTCATTCATGCTTAATGCTTATTGTACGATTGTTGATAATCGGGATTATTTGGTTCATACAATCATACACATTATTGTTGATAATCGGGATTATTTGATTCATACAATCATAAACACTATATACATTATAGGAGTCTTATCGGCTCTTTATAAGCAATCAACACATCACAACACGACACAGATTGTGTAATAGGGTAAAAATATGCTAATGTAGAGGTTGGGTGCTTCTTTTAGCTTCTTTTGAGTGCAAATTTTACAATAGAAAGCTCCCCATAAAATTCTAACTTCTTGTTCATATAAAAGTTGAATCACAACTTACAAAACACAACAGATTTGAACACAACGATCCTGAAGTTTTCTGTGTCTATTGTACCTATTGTCAGATAATTAGGTTCTATACAAGCATACGAGAAACTTCGCGTATGAACAAAACTTTCAACAACCCTTTCATGACTTGTGGGTTCAAGACGCCAAGCCTCCAAACGACCATCCGCTAGAGCTCAAATATGATATTGTCAGTCAAAGTGCTCGACTTTGACAGGGCTCGCCCACCAACGAGCATTTCATCGTGCATAAGAAATTTTAACTCACCGGACTGTACATTTAACTAGCAAACACTCTTGCATATAACAAGTCAGTAGCCTGGGCTTTTCAATGAAAAAATCCGACTCACATCAGCTCTTCCCTCCTAATGCCTTGAGATCATTCTCTTTTAGTTCAATATGTTTCCCGAGCCTGGTGGTAATCACAAACCAAACGGAAGATATATAAGAAAAAAGGTTTTCAAGAACGAGGAAATCTTGAAACTGTAACACATCCCTGAATGAAACGATCCTCCATAAATTTCACAAGAACCGTCATTTCTTTCTTTAAAGGTACACGAAGCAGCCTAATGAAATGTGTACTTGAAATAAGAACGTATAGAGGCATGGAAAGAAATGCACGAGCAGGTTAACCTCCCTTCCTTGGGATTTTGACAAAAAATGAATATGAAGAGGACCCTACATCTCTAATCGTGCAGTATTTTGGCCAGAAAATAACAGTTTGATGGGAGTGAATCTCAAAAGGTACCGTAGCATTTTCATATAATTAATAGAATATGTGCACATAAATTCTAGCCATATCCAGCAAAGCAAACCACACTATTCCTCAGATGCATATACTATAAATAAAACAGTTCTTAGTCTTCTTACAATGAACTAAAGAGGGAAATAGTTTATCAATTACCCAAGATCAGGAGGAAGTCTGAAGCCAGCAGTTCGTATGCGCTTTAGAGAATGAAGCTGCCACAACACACAATATGAGTAAATTCACCACAGGTTTCAATATAGACACAAAAGGTGAAGATAATGGTTCACAAACTCATTTCTATGAAAAACTAAAAAGAAAGACTAATGTCATTATTGCCAAAATTACTTCTTGTAGTGAGCAACAAATAGTATGTATTCAACATCCTAGAGCTAAACATAGGCTTCACCATTTGGGATTATTCGTATCCAGTCACTTATATCAAAATAACCCATCTTAAATGAACTTTTTTTATAGATACAAGTATTTAAGCTCATTATTCCTCCTTGAGTGAACCTATTAAGTCATTGATATTTGTTTGAAGCGCTTTCAAGATGAGGAGAGTTGTATTGTTGCTCATGTTTTAGGATTGGGGTTCCCCTCGATGGGGGATAAAGCGTGCCAGGATAATTTTTTTCGATCTTTTGGGGTTTTGCTGGAGTAAAGACCAGAGGGATATATTCTAAGATACCCCAAAGGAAAGCATATTCAAAGAAAACTAGATCCCCTACGGACATTAAAAAAAATAGTGGAAGATTGCAAAACTCCCCACTTCAAGTGCAATAAGAATATAATAAGCGTAAGCTAGAAGCATCAGTGCAATTGGGAAATGGATCCAAACGGATAAAATCAGTGTTCTAAAAAGCGCTAGACGGATCCTAAGCGGTGAGGGGCTGCCTAGCGCCTAGGTGGCGCCCAGTCGGTCAAGGCGAATGCCTAGGCGTGCTTAGACGGTCATTTAGCTCTAGGCGGAGGGGGATCGTCTAGCGCCTAGGCGGTGCCTAGGCGCAATTTTTAGAACATTGGATAAAAGTCAGTTTCAAATGATTCCAATAATACATCCACTAGTAAAAAGTTTTCATTAAGAAATGACAAGAAATCTACCCTCCGTGTACGACCTGATACCCCAAGATGGCAAAGTAAGCACTAAAGCCTATGTTGCACGGACACGGACACGGGGACACGACACGATACGGACACGGGGAAACGGCATTTCAAAAATTATAGGATACGATACGTCAAGGACACGGCAACATAAATAATATATTGTTTTAATGGTCTAAATATAACTAATAGATATATCAATAAATTGAATATAGATAATAAATAAATTGAATTAGATAACAGATATAGTAGGGTATTTTTCTAAATTAAGTTTAATATATAGATATTAATTTGATTATATGAGAGTTTATAAGAAAAGTGATGATTTTTAATGGGTTTTGGGTTGTTTAAATAATTGGACCAAACTAATGGGTTTTATTTGGATTGGGCCGGCCTAATTAGGAAAGTAGGAAACCCTCCTTCCCCATCTTCTCCTTTGCACGCAGCCGTCAGTCTGCAAGACCGCCACTCGTTCTCTTCCTCCTCTCTTCGTCTTCTGCCCTCCTATGATGCTCTCGTCTCCGTTCTTCCCTCCTACAGTGCCGACAATTGAAGAGGCGGTGTTCCGGAGACGCGTCGAGGGCAAATCCAGCAGCCCGTGCCCATTTCTTCGTGGTCTCCGACACGTTGACCGTGTCCGACACCGATCCACCGTGTCGAATCCGTTTCGCGCCGTGTCGTCTCGTGTCCGACACAGAAAACAGTGGTCGGTGGCGTGTCCGTGCAACATAGACTAAAGCTACCAAAAGAATATACGAGCCTGTAACTATGAAATTTCAAGCTCCATGGAGCATGAACTGTATCGTATATAAACTTCGTCAACTATTTCAAAAAGAAAAGACAAAAGTGCATCGAAAGCATTTTTGGATCCAAGTCAAACAACTAACCTCAAGTCCAGCCTTTTTAACAAGCTCTCGAACCTCATGTAAACTGCACTTCTGAACTTGCATATATCTTAGGACTCTTAATAAGTGAAGACACCATATAAGAGTCGAGATTGTAAGAAATTGTGAATGCCGATCAAGAGCCTGTAAGAGAGGATTTTTTTCGAAAACAGTACTCTAGCAGTTCTTTGCAAAGAAACTGATGGTAAAGATGTGAAGACACTATTTAGCTGAATGCATATTGTAGGCAAATGAATCTGCATTGATCTATGAGTTCATTATCGATGAGGCCAGGTATAGATGTTTATTAGTTTACAAGGATCCAACAGACCAACACCCTAAAAGGGATGAAGTAGAGGAAATAGGCAGAAAAGTAGAGCAAATAGGCAGAAAAGTAGAAATAAGAGACCAGCATACATATCAAATTGGCAGAAATTTGATCGACGGTGATCTTGCAAGCAAAGAAGCAAATATCACAAAATCAGAGGGATGAAGCTTGGGGGAACTGAGCTAGAAATGCGTAATTGATGATCAATTCGGAGCATTAAACATTGGTCAGTCATCACATCTTCTCAAAATCATATTCAATCAAATCATGAAGCTTAACAAGCAAAATAGGACAAAATCTACAAACTTTAAGAACAACAAGGACAAGATTTTAGATTTTGTTCAACAATTGCAGCCATCACAGACAAAATCGAGTTCCTTATCAATCGATCGAAGCAAAGATCGATTGGCAAGGAAAATAGTCTATTGATAAGGAAATCGTCGGAAGCAAAGATCGATTTCACTTTACTCATTCACTCCTAAGATTCTACAAATTTGTTCAATTTAGCAAAACCTAAAAAAATGGGGTTTATTTAGAAACTTACCTTGTGGATTCCATGGAGGAGAAGAGGATGATCGGACAGTGGCGTCGGTGGTCTGGTCGGAGGTTGGACTCTATGTGCATGGCTGGGAAGGAGGTTGTCCAAACCACCGCTGGTTGCTCGACACTCCGGAGGTTTGGATGCTCGCTGTTGCGATAACGTTTTACTGAAACCCTAACCGGAAGGAGGTGGATCTGGGGACGGGAAGATGAGGCAAAGGTCAGAGCCTTCGGTACGACGATGAAGCTTGCATTTGGTCCCAAAATCGCACAATAATCACACAGATCGATCAACTCTCCCGCACTTCAAATTCGAAAAGATTTGGGCTTGCGTCATAGATCATCTCGCTCGCTCGCTCGACCTCAACCTCGCTCGATCTCGCTGAATCACAAATCCAGTCATGGAGAGATGCGCCGGTGAATCGCCTACTCTAACCCTAGCAATCTCAATCTCCCGTTGCAGCCGCGAGCCTTGACGCCGATAGGCGGTGCCGGAGATCGGAGGAGGCGTAGGAGGAGGGGAGGAGGAGCGACATGATGAAGCGTAGGAGAGAGCGCGTGAAACAAAGGGAAGGGGGTTTATATTGCGGACATTTCACTAATTTGTCCCAAAACGTGGACATTTCACAAATTAGGACGTATTTCGTGGCTATTTCGCAAATTGCCCCTTTAAAGAAAGGGTGGGGTTGGTTTTGGTATCTAATAAAACAAAGGGGGTCGGTTTGTAATTTTACAAAATAAGGGCATGTTTGACAATTTAAAAAAGGGCTAATTTTTATAAGATAAAAATGGTTGGGATTTTAAGGGATTTAGAAATATTGAGATTTAAAAATGTAAAATAGTATTATTAAGATTTAAAATAGAAAATATTATTATTGAGACTTAAAGATAATATCAGAGTGATTTGAAAATATAATATTATGAGACTTGAATATATAAAAAGGAAGTTGAAAAAGAATTTCAAAGTTGAAAAGTGATTTAAAATAATAAATTGAAAAAGGATTTTAGCAAGTATTTTCAAGGGTCGGAATTCTTAACTGTTTAATTCGGATTTGAAACTGTTTTGAAACTAACCTGACAATAAGACTTATTCGATGATTAACTAGCATGATAATATGATCATTTGACTAACGATATGATATGTGTGACTAATAACATGATATTGTGGTGATTTTTAGAAGAGATTAAATGCTCGATACTTAAGATGATGATGATATATATCCTTATGAAAAGTATGAGTATAAGATGGTAATATGCGAATTTGGCTAAGTATGATAAGAAGGTTATTTTAAGCTGATGAGTTGACAAGTTATGATGAATGGTATGAGATAAGAGATGGTTGATCGTGATGAACTGAAGGTATGGTTGGTGCGAGCTTGTTAATTATCTGCTTGTATGAATGTGTGGTATATGTGTTCAGAGTGGCTAGAGACGTATACTCAGTGTATTCTCGTTATGTATTTAGGTGATACTCTGTGATCGTGACTAATGTGTGTGCTGGATTCTTCTTTTGTCGATCTGCTAGCCAGGTAAGTCCTCCGGGGTTTACTCAGTAACCAGGACCTCCTGCCTGATGTGTCATATAGTATGTAGGTGTTGCATATGCATAAAAGCATGTCATGTAGTATAATGCTTAAGACTTGCACTTATGAATGAGCATTCTTATTCTGTATGCGTTTGAATACAGAACGATCGTTATTTGTGAGTCCTAGAGTCCTTGCTAGGGTCATAGGGTAGCCCAGCTTCATTGGATGTTGTCCTCCTTGAGTCATATGTATATCATGAGATATGAGATGAGAATGAGATGTGATATGATGTTGAGCTTAGTTATGCTATAGCATCGAACTGGCCAGTCTTCACCCTATCTAGAAGGGGGGGGGTGGTAGAAGAGGGATATATCGCTTGTTATTCTTTGTTAAGGCCTTACTTGATATTCTGCATATATGAATTAGGAGCATGATAGTGTGGTTAAGATTTCAGTACTGCATTAAGGCATCCCTTATCTAGGTATAAGGATATTATATGTCCTCAACGCGGTCTTTAGGGCCCGCGGGCGAACACTTGACCTTACTTTGTGGTATAGTTTCAGGTACCCGTTCCACTGCTTGAGTTTGTGCTGTTATGACGAGGTCCATTCATATGGTGAAGAGTGAGTGTTTAACCCTGACTTCACCAAATTTATACTTTTGGGATTTCTTCCTATTTATACTCTGTTTTGACCCGGCACTGCCGCGATACTGGTTGTATCGTTTTCAGAACTTATGTGGTTCGCATGACAAATGGATTTTCTGCGTCGTAGACTTAGAACAGGTATATGAGTTTACCCCGGGGTCTCTAATGGGCCTTACGAATTTGGTGCGAAAACCCACTTTAAACTACAAATCTTCGGTTTCAAACCTTTAACTTGTACTCGGAGCGCAAGATCCTAAAGAGGGGTTTTATCCCTCGAAACGTAACTCGGGAATCATAATCCCGGACCGTTACACTTCTCTGGTTCCCAAGATATTGATGATCATTCGCTCTGTCGCTTTATCCGTATGGATGCTCTTGGCACTTGAAGTCTTGCCTTCAATGCCAAATTTTTTCCGGTTCAAAAAAAATACTTCTCTTTAAAGGAAGGCTCCATATTTATTAAAATAAAAGGAGGGATGGAGGGACAAGCTACATGAATGGGAGAGACGGTGGGTGAGACCATGGGATAATTATCAAACACTTATAATACAACCTATAATGCAATGCATAACAAGAATTGAAAAGTCCAAAAAAAAAAACTAACATATAAATAAAATGTGGAGCTACACTTGAATTCCCCACCCCCCTTTCTATTAATTGGTAAATAGACTTAACTTAGGAATAACTTGATTCTCTGTGGGATCGACTCGTGCTTACCACGCTACATTAGTTAGGTAGGTTCGAATTTCTTTTGATACGGTTAACGCGACTAAAAATCGTTCATCAATATGGAAATTACGTGCTCCTCCGAAAGTGTTCCTATTCGCGTGTCGTGCACTTGAAGGGGCACTAGCTGTTCAATCTGGGCTCGTGTGGCGCCACATTCTGGAGTCGACGTCCTTCAGTGGGTGTGGGGTTGAAGACGAGACCGTGGTTCATGCTCTGATCCAATGCAATTCCATCAGGACGACGTGGGAAGGTTCAACAGTAGGTGATCGAGTCCGTCTGTTGGCTGGGATGTCTCTGATGCAGATTGTAACCGACATTCATGATAATGAAGGTTCGGGAGGACTGTTGGAATTCTTCAACAATGCGTGGGTTGCGTGGACAGCTAGAAACATGAGGATCTTCGAGGCGAATCCACCAAATATAGCGTTGTTAAGAGATGGCTTCCGGAAATATGTCAGCGACTACCGGACTATCTGGGAATGTCGGAATGAGAGGAATTCGGAGGTTAATCGTCGACCTGTTGGCCCGGACAGCTGGACTCGACCACAGGAGAGGGTGATAAAAATCAATACTGATGCTGCTATGATGGGGGAGGAGGGTGTGTGGCCAGGCGCAGTCGCAAGGGATAGCATGGGGCGTCTTCTGTGGGCGGTTGTGCAGCGTGTGAAGGCCAATTGGTCTGTGAACATCGCTGAAATGCAGGCGGCGCTAATGGGAGTGAGGCAAGCAACGATCAGTGGGGTGTAAAACGTCCAACTAGAGTCTGATCCAATGCACCTTATCAAATCCTTGAATGCAGCAAACGACCCTTACTCATATTCATGTATGTTGCCAGAAGATATATGGGAATTAGCTGGGGGTTTTACCTCTTTTCACTTTGGGCATGTTCGTCGCAGTGGTAATGGGTTGGCACACTCGGTAGCAAGACTAGTTCCGCCTAATGGTGTTGATCATGTATTCCTTGCTCCATTTCCGCAAAGTTTGATCGAGCTTCCGGAGATCGATCTATTATATAATAAGATGTGCCAGCTTTTATTCAAAAAAAAAGAAAAAGATAGGGCCATAGCAAAGAATACCAAATAGTATATCCCTCTTCCTACCACCCCCCCTCCTAATAGGGTGGAGACTAGCTAGCTCATGAATGCATTCTGTTCCATTATAATCGAATCGGCCCCGCAAGCCCAACCTGTAACCATATATAAATAAAGCCCGTAAACAACTCTCGTAATCATGCTCATAATAATCATGCTCGCAATATATGTAAAGGTGATGCCATATGACTCGAATGACTCAGGACGAGACCCGATGAGACTAGGTCGTCATATGACCCTAGCAAAGACTCAAGTTACTTCACAGATAACAACCGTTCTGTTTACAAACGTATACAGAATAAGAATGCTCATTCGTCAATGCAACCTAGCATGATACTACATGGCATGTTGATCATGAAATGCAAGCACTTTGTATATCATGCACATATAGAAGGGAGATCTATTCAATCTGAGTAAGCTTCGAAGAGACTTGCCGACCTGGTACCACAGAACAACAAAAGGCAATCAACCAGGCAATATGCAATCCAATACGTCATAGATGGTCACCTAACAAGTATAAATACATGAATGAGTCTATTTCTAAGGCACACAAAGCATAGAATTATCACACACAACTTCACAACTTAACACAATAATAGTCACATAATCATTTTCATCGTCTCAACTTTATCTCGTAATCCATCATCTCAACATCTCATACCATATTCAATATAACTCGCCAACTCATCAGCTTAAAACAATCTCATATCATACTTAGCTAAATTGCATGCTATCATCTCATATTCTTACTTAACATATAATTATATATCCTCATCATAATTACCTAACATTTAACCTCGCATAATAAATCACCACAAGTCATGATATTAGTCACACATATCATAACATCATGCTAGTCAGTCATCGAACAAATCAGATTCCCAAGTTAGTTCCAAAACCATTTCAAAATCCGAGTCAAATAGTTAGAAATTCCGACCTTGGAAAATGTTCGTCAAATTTCTTTTTAAATTAGATAATACATTTTTAATCTCCATATCTCATAATATTATATTTATTTTAAATCACCCTAATATTATATCTTTAAATGTTAATAATAATATTTTATATTTTAAAAACTCAAATAATGATATTTAATATTTTAAATGCCATTTTCTTTTAAACACTTTCATAAAATATTTCCAAATCCTTTAAAATCTCAACCATTTTATTTAATAAAATTAACCCTTTCTAAATTACCAAACCCGCACTTAGTTTGTAAAAATTACAAACCGACCCCCTTTTATTTTGTTAATTACCAACCGTGCTCACTCTCTCTTTAAACCTCAAAATCGAATTCAAGGAACAATTTAGACCCAAAATACTTGTTTTCTTTTAAAACAAAAATTTCTGGCCCATAAAATTAGACCCAAGGGGCCACTTCTATCCTATGATACCCCGAAACTCCATTTCATAGCGGTTTCGTATTTCTGCATATAAAGAAACCCCGAAACTCTGAGGAAATACCTCAGAAACGTTTCTGAAAGGTCTGAAATTTTGACCGTTTCGTTGACCAAAAAAGTCAGAAAATTTGACCGTTTCCGTTTGGTCAGAAAAGTTTTTGACTTGCCAGATGGCGTTTCCACTAATTTTATAGTTAAAAAATAAAAAAATAAAATGATACCCTAAATCATACTTCTTTTTCCTCCCGTTTGAAACTCTCGTTTCCCTCTATCCTTGTCGCCTACTTCTCCTCCATTTTCGCCCCTCCCTCCTCTCACCTGCTCAATTTTCTCCTCCATTTTCTCCTCCATTTTCTCCCTCTATGCTCTCTTCTCGTAAACCCTCATCTGTATAACTTTCTCTTGGTACGCCAGAACTTAAGGAAGAGTTAGCTAAGTAGAAGATTTATGTTGGATTGATTACTTTGTGTTGTTCTTGATTATATTGTTATTTTAAAACTAAGTTACTTTATTTTGTTGGTTCGCAAGGCATTTAATATATTTGACATGTTTGTATTAATTTCTGTTAAGGAGTAAGGACACTGCTTATCACGGTATTGAGTACATTTCAGTTTGTAGCCTTAATGATGCATTCTATGTGTATCACTTGGTGATATGTTTATCACTCTTATTTAAACCTTTAAATGAACATATAATTCATATTGCCGTTTCCTCGGCGTTTCCGTTTCCTACAAAATTTGGATTGTTGTTTCCCCGCTTTTCGTTTTCGTTTCCCTTTCGGTTTCCGTTTCTGTTTCTATGTAACGTAGCTTCTATCTTCCATCCTCGTTTGATCGAAAGCTAAGATTAAAAAAACGGAAATTTCGCCTGGTACCCCTGAGGTATTGCTTATTTCACGCGGCGTACAAAAGATTCACTAAATTCGCATGGTACCCCTGAGTTTTATAAGAATTTCGCTTCGTGCCCTTGGTGAGTTAAAACAAACGGCTCCGTTAATATGTTTGTTCTTTTCTCTCAGGCGTATTCCAAAACGCAACTTGCTCATTTGGAGAACGGAGAAAGGAGAGGGGGACTGGGGAATGCCAGCGAAGACAGCCCAAGGCCACCGAAGGAGAACCGCCGGCGAAGAGAGCCCGAGCCCAACCTGGAGGAGCACTTGGAGGGGAGGGTTGGACAACACCAAATGAACCGAATCAAGAGGTGGTGGTGGCGAAGAGAGCCCGAGTCCGACCTGTCGAATAAAGGGAAGGAGAGGGAGCCCGAGCCCGACCTGTCGACAGAGGTGGTGGTGGTGGTGGAGCCGCCAACCAGCCAGGTAAGTTTGCAAATAGGGGTTTCTATTTGGGGTTAGTTCGAATTAGGGTTTGTAATTGAAACTTTGATTTGGGGGTTGCAATTGAAACTTTGATTGGGGATTTGGGGTTAGTCAATTAGGGTTTGTTTTTGAAATTGTTCTACAAAGTTGAAATTGAAACTCTGACTGCAAAGTTGAAAATTGTACAGGAGGGCTTGACAGTTGCGGGTGCGACCGAACAGAGAGCGAGTTTGATTGAAAAACACCCTTTTGAAGGAGCAACCCTGGAAATGCAGCTAAAAGTAGAGGGTTTATAGTGAGTTGTACATAGAAATATGGTGCAATAGCTAAGCAAATCAATCCATCAGATCAGAAAAGAGGTAAAACGGCAAAAAACTAATAGCTTGATTTATGCTTACTGCTGAGCACACATGGATTGGGTTCCAATTTGTGGCATTACTTGTTATATATAATAGCTTAATTTACGTAGAAATTCATGTAGTAAAGCTATGAAAACAATTGTATATCGTTTGAAGATAATCCAAAGCTATGAAAATAAGTGTGTTGTTTTTAGCCTATTAGCTTAATTGGAAGAGCATTGTGCTCGTGCACAAGGACGTGGGTTCAAATGCTACATAGGCTTATTGAATTCTTTAACCATTTAAGTACTTTCACTTAATTTGAGAAAATAATTTGACATTCTTTCCCATACGATTATTAAAGAAATAATTTTGATATAAGTTGTCATACTTCAACGTGTTTATTGCCTATACCTCAAATACATTGCACTGTATTTGTAAGAATTTTATAGCAGCACATGATGTGGCAGAATCCAGCAAATAAGAAATGTAAGCTGAAATGATCTCTGAGCTAAAGAGGTTCTTCTGCATTGCTTCTTCTTCTGCATTAACACCCTTCTTAATAGAGGGTTCAAAGAAAATATTTGCTGAAATATTTCATAGAAAATATCTCAAGTGCTAAATCAAATAATATATTATCATTCTTCTTTTTTTTGGTTAATAAGGTCCACAACTCCATTCTTAATGATGGATATTTGTGAAAAGGAAAGGTACTGTAATAATTTCATGCTTATACAACAACAATAAAAAAAACAGTCTAACAGAAAAATGATAATCAGAGAGATGACAATAGAAAATTGGATGTGGTAATCAACAAGTAATCAATTTGCATCTCCAAATTGGATTTAGTATGGTAAATTCATCAAATTGACCATCAATTTGTTTAAGAGCACGTATTAGCCTATGTGAGAGTCGAACCCACATCTTTGTGCGCAAACAAATTGCTCTACCAATTGAGCTAATAGGCTACTTGTCAATCTAAGCTTAATATTGGTTAGTCTCAAACAAATCAATCCCAATCATAAATAAGCTCAATGACAAAGTGGGAAATAATATAGCTTACTCACAATATAAGCTCTTCTAAGTAGAAAACTATATAACAATATAGCTTACTCACAATATAAGCTCTTGAGCCAGACAATGAACCATAATATCCCTAGAGAATCAAATGAGTAGAAAACTGAAATCAAATACTTAATTGAATGAATAAAAGAAATAAAGCATAAATAATCAGTGATAAAAAATGTGTGAAGCGGGAAAAAGCGAAAGGGTGCCTATCGCTTAAGTGTGAAGCGAGCGACACAAAGCGCCCACTTCATGGATGAAGAACCCAATACTATAAAATGTGTTTTTAGAATATACACTCATGCTATAACATAAACTAGTAATGATTTATAATACAAAATTTATACATATCATCATATTATATGAAAAACTTATATATATGTTGAGTTGATCTCCTCCCCTTCATCGTGCATAGCACTATCACCACAGCACCACGATTAACTTGCAACTTCATATCAATTCCCTCAACAACCTCTTCTTTATTTAGTGAAAATACAAATCAGAATCGTCAACACATATCCTTATTTGAAAAATTACTCTAAATAATATCAAACAATGATAAAAATACGCTTTTGTCCACAACGCGCTCGCTTCATCGCTTTGTCGCTTCAGCGCTTAAGCGGGTGAAGCTGGCACTTCATGGATGTCGCTCACTTCAAGCATGTTGAAGCGTTTTGAGTAGCGCTTCACCGCTTAAGCGTGAAGCGCTCGCTTAAGCGACGCTTTTTTATTCACAGTAAATAATATCTAAATCTATTTTATTTCCTAATAGGCCACAACCTCAAACAACACTGGATATCATAGTGGTAAACACAAACTATCTACATAGAGTGGTAAACAACTCACGAAAAAAAGATGGCATCACTAGGTATTTGCGTTGGGGCCTTCTGACCATAAACACATGCCACTGAAAAAATACATTTTTTCGAATGAAAATAAGATATTTAATGGGATTTAGGATTAAGATTAAAGGCCTGATTTGAATCTAATCCCCGAATTTGAAATTGACAGTATTGATATAAAGCACATGTTCCAATTGTATAGTTTTTGAGGTTGTTAGGTACACGTGTACATCACATATAGTTCAGCACATTACCTGGGAATGTTCAATCACTTGACGACTACTATTATACAACCTGTGAAGACGAAGCAAAAGCAAATTGCATTCAAATTATAAGGCACATCCTTGCATTACGTACATTTCAAAGATTATGATTAAAGGCCTTTTGACCATAAACACATACCAATACTGTCATCTAATTCCCCAATTCGAAATCCAATTCCTAAACCCCCAATTCGAACTAAGTATGCAGTAACTTGGTTAATTGCTGAAAACTGACATTTGTGAAAATGTATGACATCAAAATTGAAGATTCATAATTTATCCATTCTCGGTTCAACAAGATGCAAAACAAAAGCTATAAAGTGAAGCCTAAATCCATTTAGACCACATAAATCTAATGCAGAAAACACACATCTTTGTTCGAATTCCCGAAATTGAAACATCTAAAACCTAACTAAGTCTGATTGAGCCAAAATTCTCAAACTCGGATTACACACAATCACAAGCCGAGTATTTCACACCCAATTACACATTAAACCCTAATATTAGGAAAGACGCTCAAAATCTCAGAACATACCTAGCACCGCCCTTCGGAGGATTCCGGCGCCTCCACCAGACCACCACCTTCTTCCGGCGCCTTCTGATCGCTTTCGGTGCGGCTTGCTGCTCCTCCCTTCGAGCGGCTCTCTGGCTTTGTCGCCTGGGTCGCCTCCTCTCCCTCATCTGGAAGTTGGGTTCTTATCTTTCTTTCTCCCTTGGTCCCTTTCTTTTAGCTTTTCGCTTTTTTTTTAATTAGTAAAAACTAATGGAGAGAGGGAGGTACTGTTAATTTTAACCCGACAAGGGCACGCGGTGAAATTAGTATAAAACTCAGGGGTACTATGCGAATTTAGTGAATCTTTTGTACACCACGAGGAATACGCAATACCACAAGGGTACCAGTCGAAATTTCCATTAAAAAAAAAAGAGGGGGGCC
The DNA here is from genome assembly GCA_037127255.1 of Persicaria tinctoria. Taxonomy (NCBI): domain Eukaryota; kingdom Viridiplantae; phylum Streptophyta; class Magnoliopsida; order Caryophyllales; family Polygonaceae; genus Persicaria; species Persicaria tinctoria. The sequence continues at coordinate 53,782,929 of JBANSL010000001.1, read as the reverse complement.
TACTGACGTTGCGGGTGAGGTGCCAAGGGAGGCCCACGGGTCTTCTTCTTCCTTGGCTTCCCTCTCCGTCTCCTTTGTTCGAAGATCAAAAGCGGTCGGCGGCTTCAACCTTCCTCCTCTGCCTATGTCCTTCCTTCCTGAGCTTTCAATGTCCGGCGCTGGATCCTCCTCGACCCCATCTCTTCCCCCTCCTCGTCTCAGCTTGTACGCATAACGTGCTTGCCACCTCGCTCTCGATCTCGACCTTGCTTCGATCTCGCCGTTACCCACCCCAACCCGCTTTCACTCTCTGTCCCACAGACAGTTCAAAAATAGGGAACGGAAAACACAGGAAGTGAACAATGGAAGTCAAAGGGGAGTTAGGATGTTCACCAAGGGATCTCCGTCTTCGCCGGAAAAAGGAGCTTGGGGAAGGCTGTGTTTGGGCGCGTCGCCTAGAAAGAGTGGGAAAGTGGCAAAGGCAACCTTTTACTTCAAGAGGGGGCAAAAGGAAAGGGAAAAGATTTCTTACCGCTTGCAAGCCGGAAAAACAGGGGAAGGACGACAATGGCGGCTCGCGCTCGGTCTCCAGGGGAACCCTCCGAGGAGGTGTGGTGGGTGCTGCTGATGGTGGCTCGCGGAAGAAGGATGAAGAACAAGGGGTCGAAGCTTGGCGTTTTTGGCTCGGCAAAACAGAGGATGTGGGAATGGAGGCGGAACTGCGGTTTGATGTGGAAGGAGGACGAGGGAGGGGGTGACTGACGGTGGTCGTTAAACAATGGAGGAGGAGGATAAGGTTGTGTTTAGGTTTAGGTGTTTGAAACTAGTATATATCTATCCAATTTGTAACTAGAAATATACATTCATAAAAAACGCTCCTTTGTTGACTCCTTGTCTGAGAGCCTCTACACTATCGACCCCGAGGACCTTGCTGGCTACATCCTTGCCGGCTTGGACTCCTCCTACAGTCCGTCCATCACCTCATTCATGATGCGGCCAGGCACCCTTGACATCGAAGAGCTTGTCGGTCTACTGCTTCAGGAGGACGCTGGTTTTCTCCGTGATCAACAGGCGGCCTCGGCGCTCCTCCCCTTGCCACCCACACCCAACTCGTCCACCACATCCCCTACAACCAACGTTGCCGCCTCCTCTCGCGGCAATCGCAACCCCAGCACCCAGCGTCAGCCTTCCGGGGGTCGAGGTCAGTCCTCTGCTCCGCCCACTGACGGCTCACCAAACGTCGGGCATCTCGCCCTCAACTGTTACAACCGCCTCAACGAGGCTGAGTTTCCTCCCCGCCGCCGCGACAACTCCACACATCAACGCTCCGCCAACTACTCCTCCCCTTCATCTATTGTGGATCCGTCGTGGTATTTTGACTCCGGCGCCACTAATCATGTGACGCCTGATCTCCAGAAGCTGCAGATCTCGAACACCTATGATGGATCAGATCAACTCTCCGTCGGGAATGGTAACCGTCTTCCTATCTCTAACATTGGTTCCTCTTATTCACCTGGATTATCAGCCACTGTCAACTTACCTGTTGTTCTCCATGTCCCTGCCTTAACCAAAAGCCTGCTTAGTGTCTATCGCCTCACAAATGATAACAATGTGTTTATGGAGTTCTTTAGTGACAAGTGTTTTGTCAAGACATTGCAGGGCAAAATCCTCCTCCAAGGAACCACTGACAATGGCCTTTACCGCCTCTACATCACTGCCTCACCACCCTCCCGCACCGCTCTCACAAGCTCTCGTACATCTCTCGAAGTTTGGCATCGTCGTCTGGGTCATCCTCATGAGTCCGTTCTCCGTCAGTTAGTGTCCAAGTTTCATCTCCCAACCACCACAAATAAGCTTCCGCCTGTCTGCGAAGCATGTCAGTTTGGCAAGAGTCGCAGGTTGCACCTCCCTGCAAAACACGTGTCCTCTACATCTCCTTTTGATCTAGTTTATTCAGATGTTTGGGGCCCTGCCCCTGTTTTGTCCTTGAACGGTTCTCGTTACTTTGTATTCTTTATTGATGATGCCACAAAGTTTATTTGGATTTACTTTTTATCACATAAGTCTCAACTTTATGATGTCTTGCTTTCGTTTCTTGCAATGATCAAAACACAGTTTAGCACCACAGTCAAAGTCCTCCAATCTGATTAGGGAGGCGAATACCGCTCCATCTCCCCCTTTTTGGAGTCTTAGGGTATTATCCATCGCCTGTCCTGCCCTTACACACAGGAACAAAATGGTGCTGTTGAAAGACGAAACCGAATTGTTGTCGAAAAAGTCCTTTCCCTTCTCGCTCAAGCCAAACTCCCTTCCCTCTTCTAGGAGCATGCCTTTCTCACTGCCATTTACCTCCACAATAGAACCATCACCCCAAACCTTCTTCACAAGTCTCCGTTTCATCTCCTCTACTCCAGAGACCCTGACTACTCGCTCCTCAAAGTGTTTGGTTGTCTCTGTTATCCCTTCTTACGACCTTATAATCCCCACAAGCTTGACTTTCGGACTCTCCCATGTCTCTTTCTGGGATATAGTTCCAAAGACAAGGGTTTCTTTTGCTACAATGTTGCCTCCAAGAGGATGTACATTGCTCGTAATGTGGTCTTTGACGAGACCAACTTCCCTTACCTCGCTCTCACCGCCCCTCCCCGAGAGCCAACCCCACCCCCGACATCCCCCTCCCCTACGGTATTACTGGAACATGCCCAACCACCACCTATCCCACCAGCTCTGCCTACCCCGGCCCACACCCCCTACACAGCCCCCACCTCCCCCCACCGATCTGGCTACCCACCCCTACCCTTCTGACACCCCATCTCACTACCGTCCAAGTGATGACAGCACCCATCCTATGCGCACCAGAGCGCGAACTGGCCACCTCAAACCCAAAGTCCACACCGCCTCTCGCCATTCGCTACCACTCGACCCCACCCCTCCTACCCACCTTGAACATGCTCAGGCCTCCAAACATTCCCATTGGCAGCAGGCAATGCACGATGAATACCAGGCTCTTTGTCGGAATAGGACATGGTCACTTGTTCCCCGTCCCCCTAACACTAATTCGGTTGGTTGCAAGTGGGTTTACAGGGTCAAAAAGAATGCTGACGGCTCCATACAATGGTACAAAGCCCGTCTCGTCGCCAAGGGCTTTCATCAAGAGGAAGGCGTCGATTACTTTGACACCTTCAGTCCTGTCATCAAGCCCACGAATGTTCGTCTAGTTCTATCTATTTCTCTGTCCCAGAATTGGCCCATTCGCCAGCTCGACATCAACAACGCCTTTCTGAATGGCGATCTCACAGAAACTGTGTATATGGAACAGCCCCGTGGCTTCATTGATGTCGCCGCCCCCACCCATGTATGTCGTCTACATAAGGCCCTGTACGGCCTCAAGCAGGCTCCCCGGGCTTGGTTCACCAAGCTGAAATAGTTCTTCATGGCCAATCAGCTTCATGCCTGCCAATCAGACACCTCTCTATTTATCCATTATTCACCCACCGTCACCATCTATGCGTTGGTTTATGTTGATGATATGATTATTACAGGCACCCATCCATCGCGTGTCAATGCTTTCATACAACATCTCAACAGGTAATTCTCGCTTCGAGACTTGGGATCGCTAAGTTATTTCTTGGGCATTGAGGTCCTACGGGACTCCTCTGGTCTTCTCCTCTCGCAAGGGAAGTACATTAGAGACGTCCTGGAACGTGCCAAGATGTCCGACGCCAAGCCTATCGGCTTCCCCGCTGATCCCTCATCTCGCCTGCCTCGCTAGGGTACCGCTTTCTCCAACCCCACGTTGTATCGTCAGACAGTTGGGGCGCTGCAATATGTCACCATCACTCGTCCTAAGATTGCCTATGCGGTGAATCGTGTCTGTTAGTTCATGCACATCCCCACTGATGCTCACTGGGAGGCCGTCAAACGGATCCTCCGTTACCTCAAAGGCACCTTCACGCTTGGCCTTCACCTTCGACATTCCTTTGACTCCTGGCTGATCGCTTTTTCAGACGCCAGTTGGGCATCTGATCCGTCAGATATGAGGTCTCAATATGGCTTCGCCATATACTTTGGTCCCAATCTCATCAGCTGGACATCCCATAAGCAGAAAGTGGTTGCTCGCTCGAGCACGGAAGCTGAATACCGAGCTCTCGCTTACACCACCGTCGAGGTTGTTTGGATTCAGCAACTCCTCGCGGACCTCCACCGCCCTCAGCACTCGGCTCCCCTCCTCCTTTGCGACAACTTGGGTGGAGCCACGTTCATGACTACGAATCCGGTTGTCGGTCCTCGCTCTAAGCATATCAAGCTGGACAACTTCTTTGTCCGTGAACAAGTCGAGGAAGGCAACTTGGTCGTCCGTCATGTCTCATCTGACGACCAACATGCCGACATCTTCACCAAACCACCCGGCACGGCTCGCTTCTGCCATCTCAGATCCAAGCTTCAAGTTCGTCCTCGCCATTGAGCTTGTCGGGGGGTATTAGCCGTATATGTAAAGTCTGATTTACCTAGTATATATCTATCCATTTGTAACTAGAAATATATTCTTCTATCCTTTTAGGATTAGGAAAGATATGTATCTTTGTAATATTTATATCCTCGTTGATTAATGGAAAACATACAACTTCACAGTCTCACAACGAGGAGCAGAGTCGGCCTTGGTGTTGTGAGCCTAATTTGCCATGTTTTACACTTAATTTTATATCGATTTCTGCATACATTTGGGTTAGAACAATACAGAATATGTGTAGTTTACACTTATTTGCAATATATGGAGGTCTACACAAGTTTTTGTTATATTTCGCAGAAATCGGACGCATTTTGGAGCTTAAAAGGAAAGTCATGGAGAAGCCAAGAATGGTGCAGCTGGAGAGAAGGCCAATTTCCGGTTTACATCGTTCTGAATCAGGCTATGATGTCTTCATGAGATTTGTAGCCCTCGGAAAGAGCTTTCCAACGCATGGTCATATGCGTCAATCCGACGAACGAGGACTCGGGAAAGTGCGTTTCAAGAACAGAGCAGAAAGCTGAGAAAACTCTACTCGAGATCGACAAGACTCTACTCGATCTCGACGAGACATGGTCGAGCAGAGCTGATCGAGGACACTGAGTCAGAGACAACCCGACTCCCGGAACCCTACTCGATCTCGAGTACCCCTGGTCGAGATAGACGAGCCATGTCCGGAGTCGACGAGCTGTGCTGAGCCGAGAAGCCGAGGACGAAGACGCAGACCACCTCTACTCGACCTCGACGAGCCCTTGTCGAGATCGACGAGCGCCTGAGTCCTTGTCCGAGCCAGCCGAGCACACCAACCCGAGGAGACCTTGTCGATGACCCATCCTACTCGAGGTCGACGAGGGGTGGTCAAGATCGACGAGAGCCCAGGAGCCATGTCCGAGTCCGTCGAGCACCAGCTAGCCGAGACGACGAACCGGAGCCAAGTCGACCAAGACCTCTACTCGAGATCGACGAGCACCTTGTCGAGGTCGACTAGGACTCCAGAGGCTGTGTGACGCGGATTGATTAAGTCTACTCGGATTTGGATGGCTTGGGCGCGAAGTTGCTGAAATCTATCCGAAACTATCAAGATCTACCATGAAGAGAGAGATTCTATCCATTGAAGACATTTAGATATAATTCCTATTTTTAGATTTAATTTCCATTATGTCTTTTATTTATCTTTTAAGCTTTTTAGATATAGATAGATATCTTCTTTCCTAGAATAGCTAGGGAAAGAAGCCTATAAATAAGGCCCTAGGGGGCTCAGTTTTATTAATTCCATCACAATTCAATTTTAGAGAGAAGTAAGTAGTTCCACAGAGAAGTTTAGGAGTTCTAAGGTTTTTAGGGTTTTGGCTTACAGCGAAAGTTGATTGCCAAGATTGTAAAAAGCGTTGAATTTAGTTTAATGCAAGTTTCTTTCATCAAATCAATGTCTGCGATTGCGATGAGGAGCGAGTAGTCCACCCACTTCTGGGGTTGGGGTGAGCCCGACGGTGGCCATGTGAGGCGATGCGATAAAGGTCAGATTTTTATGCGATTTATCTTCTATCCCTATAAAGCATGATTCTTTTGCGAGAGTTGAAGGTGATCCTTGTTTGTGTTATTGAAGCGAAAGTGATCTTAATGCAACTTGGATTAATTATGTGAAAAAGGGTTAGTAACAATTAGGGTTTATGCGAGAGCCTCTATATGCCTATTTGTTAATGACGAAAGTTATTTGATGGAAAGCATGATCTTTTATGCCTTTATGTGTCGTTTTGTATGGTTACCGTTGTGGTGTTGAAACCCTAGCCTTGGAGGTCTTTTTATATATTGAAGTAAATTTCTGTTAAATTTCTGCATTCTGTCGAAAATCTGCGATTTTGTCTTTTGTTGTTTCTTGTCGACATAGACTAGCCCTTTGTCGATCTCGAGTTGTTCTTTGTCGAAGTCGAGTAGTGTTGGTCTAAGTCGAGTTGGTTACTTTCTGTCTTTGCTTTCGTTCTTGCTTTGCTTTATTTGCTTTTATTTCTGTCTTTTATTTGCTTTTGTCTTAGTTTCCCTTGCCGGGATTATTTGTTTCTGCTTCTATGTTTGTTTCTGTGTTTTTCTGCTGCTGTTGTGAGAATCTGATAGCTACCTGAGAACTGCTGACGTGCTTCCTCGTGGATTCGATCCTGACTTTTCTCTTACTACAACGGGAGGAAGTCTTGTAATTATTTGCTGAGACAGGGGAGTCGTTCTAAACCATATTCTATTCTATACTTGACTTACTCCTGCAACAACAAATTGGCGCCGTTGCCGGGGAAGCTATCAATCGCGCCTTAGGTAGTCAATTCTCACTGTTTCTTTGAGTTACTTTTCAGGTGTATGCGCCGTTCTGGTATCCCACCTGAATATTACGGTTTAGACGAACCAGAGCGCCTTCTACACATCAGAAATAGACTTCAAAGAGCCATGGAGGACGCTGAAACACAGGAGCAGCTGATCGCTAGGCTCACCAGGGATCTAGCCGCCAGGGATGCTGCTCTCGCCGCTGAGAGAGCAGAAAAGGAACAAGCACAAGCTGAGCTTGCCCAATATCCAACCACTGCTGAAGATTATATGCATCCCACGCTCGTCGTGCCTGAATCGGCGATTCTAATCCCTGAAAACTCTTTTGAAATTCGCACTCAATTTCTTATAGAGCTTAAAAATAATGCCTTTTACGGCAGATTTAATGAGTGTCCTCTTGAACATATTACTAATTTTCATGATATGTGTCGTACTCTTGCAGAAGGCACAACCTTGGAATATGTCAAGATGAAATCTTTTCGCTGGTCTCTCGCTGGGCCTGCACTGAAATGGCTGGAAGGGCTGAAAGCAAGATCACTCACAACCTGGGCCCAAGTAGAGCAAGAGTTTCTGAACAAATTCTTCCCACCGGCCAAAACAGCACATCTCCGCCAGAAAATCACCGTCTTTAAACAGCAGAAAGGGGAACCGCTGGCAAGGGCATGGGAGCGCTACAAGGAACTTCTGCGATCTTGCCCTACTCATGGACAGCCACCCTACATCATTCAGGAGATCTTCTTCAACTCTCTTGACCAAGTCACTAAGGACAGAATCAACAATTATACTCACTACGAGTATCTGACGATGCCGCCAAGTGACGCATGGGGTGTGCTAGAAAAGCTCACCAACTACGACAACAAATATGGGTCTACTGCAACTTATGAAGAGAACCCATACGCCAGGCCAGCACCATCTATGCCTCTCTATGAGCCAGCAAAGGAAATTGATCCTGATGTCAGGGAGCAATACTACAGAGACCAGAATAAGAAGCTCCTCAAACAAGTGAAGTATCTCTCTGTCAATCAGCCTTGCATAGAATGCGGATCGCAAAGGCACACCACTACTGAGTGCCCACACACAGAGCAAGTGAGGATGGCAGAACATCATGAGGATGCAGCTTACGCAGGAGGGCCTAATCGCTATATGGGGGATCAAAGGCCTTATCAACAGCAATGGAACCAAGGCCCCCCTAGGAATCCTCCACCCTACAGAGCTCCAGGACATCCAGAAAGGGATCAAAGGAAGGATGATCTGCACCTGATCCTTGAGGAGATGCGACGAAATCAGGGTACCATCAACAACCAGTTCCAGAACATCACCACCAAATTTGGAGAACTGGACATCTGGAAAAGGGGAATTGAGACGCAGATAGGACATATTTCTGCACAGATCCCACGACAGTCCGGCAAGCTCCCTGGGCAAACAGAACCAAATCCTAAGGGAAAGACTGGACACATAGCTGTTGTAAAACTCAGAAGCGGCCATCAACTTCAAGAGCCAGAAGTTGGAAAGCAGCAGAACAGTGAGGAACAGCAAGTCGAGGTCGACAAACCCGTCGTCGATCTCGACTAGAGCCTAGTCGACCTCGACAAAGGTCTACTCGAGGTCGAGGAGAAATCTCCAGAATCGTCGTCTGCGCCGAACAGCAACTCGACTGGGCCCAATCTGGTCGAAGTCGACAAGCCTGTAGTCGACATCGAGGAGCCCCTAGTCGACATAGAGAAATCTGCAGCAACTCCGACGTCTGTTCTGGCTCCGACTCAGAAAAAGAAGCTGCCTTTCCCACCAAAATCTCTAAAGGACCCGGCGGAGAAAAAGTTTCAGCGCTTCATCAAGATGCTTCAGAAGCTCAATGTCACCATCCCCTTCACAGAAGCTCTCAATGAAATGCCGTCCTATGTCAAGTTCCTGAAAGAGATTCTGAGCAAAAAGCGATCGATGGCAGAAATCACAGAGGAGTGCAGACATCTGGACATACTGGAGAAGAGGCCGGATCCAGGTAAGTTTGCTATAACTATTGGATTTGGTCCATACAAAATTAATGCCCTATGTGATCTTGGAGCTAGTGTCAGTATTATGCCTTTAACGATTTGGTCCAAGATTAAGATAGGTGCCCTGGAGCCTGTGGATGCTAGACTTTATATGGCCAACAACACGGTGGTTATACCAACAGGCATGGTGGAAAATGTCCCAGTACAAGTAGGTAAATTCTTCGTTCCTGCTGATTTCTTAATAGTTGATATGCAAGAAGATCCTGCTTGTCCAATTATTTTAGGAAGGCCATTCTTGGCGACGGTGGATGCCAACATAAGCGTACGGAAAGGAGTGCTCACTTTCAACATCAGCGATGAAGTGATTGAGTATTCCTTCAACAAAACTGAAAGATATACGGGTCCGATGGAAGAGGTCAAATCTATCTCAGCTGGCTACATCACCTGCGGGGAACCCAAGGTCAGGAATATGACCCCTGACGAGCTGGAAAAGAGGGACATGGAGGCCCAGGTGGAGGAGATCATGGCAATCCTTAAAAAGAACAAAGGAGCTAAGTATGGGGTCAAGATCGACCAGGGCTCCTCGACATCGAGTAGAACCCTAGTCGATCTCGACCAGACCACGGAGACTCCACCAGCGCCAGCTTCGTCGAGCACCGAACCAGACAAGCCGAGTCTACTCGAGGTCGACAACGCTCTCGTCGATCTCGACCACCCCTCGGAGAGCCCAGCGCCGCCCTACTCGACGAGCAAGCCACCAGGAGGAGAAGGCTACTCGACCTCGAGTAGCCTTGTCGAGGTCGACCAACACTTAGCACCACCAGAGCCACCTTCATCGACGATGCTGACTCCAGGACCAGAACCCTCGTCGACCTCGAGTAGCCTTGTCGAGGTCGACCACCGCCAGGCGCCACCAGATCCTGTGTTCTCAAGGAGCATCCCACCAGGACCAGAGTCTTCATCGAAGTCGACCAGCCAACTCGAGGTCGACAAGACCTGTTCTTCCTCGACTTCTGATTCTTCGACCAGACCACCACCAGGACCAGCAGACTCGTCGATCTCGAGGAGCCCTAGTCGAGATCGACCAAATACCGTGGTGCCCGATTCCGTTTCTGCGAAGGTAAGCCAAGGTATGGATCTTTCTTCTCCTATTTCCATTAAAGATTTATCTATACATGGGAGAGGTTTGCCTTGGTATGTGCGATTGTGCAGGATTTCCAATGATGAGCCTAAGGAGTATGAAGTTGGAGACAAGCTCTATGTCTCTAAGTCAAAGGATCATTGGTTTCCAAACAAATTCAACAAGAGGCGGATGGGACCGTTTGTGGTGAACAAGATCCATTCTGGAGGATTACAGCTGATGGACAAGAATGGAGTCTTATTTGAGGCCCAGGCTACATGGGCTCTGCAGATGCCACCTTGAGCATTAATGAAAGTCGGCCTAGCGACTCTAAAATCTAGAGCATGTACATAGACTTTTTAGGACATTTGAGACTTTGTTTTTTGTTTTTGGTTTTTGTTGTTTCTATTGTTGGTATATGTCTTCTACTTTTCAGGTCCATGGATAGAACCAAGATATAGACTTACTCGGACTAGGAGGTGCTCCATTCAAAATTTTGCAGCTCTGCACACATGTCTTGTGAGTTTCTTTCTTTACCCTTTTCCTTGTTTTTCATACAGTGAGGACACTGTAATGTTTAAGTATGGGGTGGGGGAAGGGCTTACATTATGCATATTTTCCATACTTGACATTATGTGTGCATTATTTCTTGGAATTGCTACATGGCTATTTTGGAATTCATTATTGGCTTATGTGCTTATATGCATGTTTTCCAAAATTTAAGAAAAATGACCCCCATTGAAATTTTTGAATAATGTCATGGAAGCTTATATTGGACTCGACGATACAAAATTAGATTCATTAGAGATATAGCATGAAATTGCCTAGTAAAGGGAAGTCACAATGAAGTGCATTATTTATTAAAAACCATGAAAGGAGGTAAAATTTGAAATTGCTTTTTGCATGATAAGATGATGGAGGACTTTATATTTCCATATAATGCTCATTGTTAATTCCTAGCCTTACCTATGCTTATGCATCACAAAAGCCATAATATGCCTTATTTCAAATATTGCTCCACATGAACTAAATATTTGCCATTCTTTACCTTATCCGGGGATTATGTTGAGAATGATGTTACATTATGGAGATTATTATATGGTATTTGTGTTGTTAAAAATCATTATTGGAGTTTGGAAGGAAAGTGTTTGAAATATATGGAAAATTTAATGAGTGAAAGAAAATCCAATCACCTCAGGAGATAAAGGTAGATTGACCCTGCTCTCTGAGATAATAGTTTGGAGAGATGGGACACTTTGTGAGGAGTCCAAAGCACTAAGTATCCGGGGCCATTCATGACACCCATGTTTGCGACTCGCAAGAAGGCAGTGCTGAGGTTAGAGAGGTAAAAGCATTATTATGAATAAAAGCATTATGAAAGGTGATGGATCAAATGGAGAAGGAATGTGGAAATTCAATTTGGAAATACTCCATTTCCCCGGAGCAAAAGCACCACATGGCAAAAAAATTGCCCACCTTTAGCCTTTTACCAATCTACTCCTTGTTGAGCTTAAATTAAAGTCCTCTTGATTATTAATGCTTAGTCACTTATGAATGTTTTTGCATAAGCCTCCTTTTGTGAGTAGATGTTGCTTTTGCATATTTGCACATGCATGAATCTGTGACACTAGTACCTTTTCGAGGATGGTAATTAATTGCAGGGGACATATGAGAATGAATCTAAGATGTTGAGAGTTTGAATTCTTCCCCTGAATGACAAATAAAAGTATTGCTTGAGGACAAGCAAGCTTAAGTATGGGGTGTTTGTTGTGAGCCTAATTTGCCATGTTTTACACTTAATTTTATATCGATTTCTGCATACATTTGGGTTAGAACAATACAGAATATGTGTAGTTTACACTTATTTGCAATATATGGAGGTCTACACAAGTTTTTGTTATATTTCGCAGAAATCGGACGCATTTTGGAGCTTAAAAGGAAAGTCATGGAGAAGCCAAGAATGGTGCAGCTGGAGAGAAGGCCAATTTCCGGTTTACATCGTTCTGAATCAGGCTATGATGTCTTCATGAGATTTGTAGCCCTCGGAAAGAGCTTTCCAACGCATGGTCATATGCATCAATCCGACGAACGAGGACTCGGGAAAGTGCGTTTCAAGAACAGAGCAGAAAGCTGAGAAAACTCTACTCGAGATCGACAAGACTCTACTCGATCTCGACGAGACATGGTCGAGCAGAGCTGATCGAGGACACTGAGTCAGAGACAACCCGACTCCCGGAACCCTACTCGATCTCGAGTACCCCTGGTCGAGATAGACGAGCCATGTCCGGAGTCGACGAGCTGTGCTGAGCCGAGAAGCCGAGGACGAAGACGCAGACCACCTCTACTCGACCTCGACGAGCCCTTGTCGAGATCGACGAGCGCCTGAGTCCTTGTCCGAGCCAGCCGAGCACACCAACCCGAGGAGACCTTGTCGATGACCCATCCTACTCGAGGTCGACGAGGGGTGGTCGAGATCGACGAGAGCCCAGGAGCCATGTCCGAGTCCGTCGAGCACCAGCTAGCCGAGACGACGAACCGGAGCCAAGTCGACCAAGACCTCTACTCGAGATCGACGAGCACCTTGTCGAGGTCGACTAGGACTCCAGAGGCTGTGTGACGCGGATTGATCAAGTCTACTCGGATTTGGATGGCTTGGGCGCGAAGTTGCTGAAATCTATCCGAAACTATCAAGATCTACCATGAAGAGAGAGATTCTATCCATTGAAGACATTTAGATATAATTCCTATTTTTAGATTTAATTTCCATTATGTCTTTTATTTATCTTTTAAGCTTTTTAGATATAGATAGATATCTTCTTTCCTAGAATAGCTAGGGAAAGAAGCCTATAAATAAGGCCCTAGGGGGCTCAGTTTTATTAATTCCATCACAATTCAATTTTAGAGAGAAGTAAGTAGTTCCACAGAGAAGTTTAGGAGTTCTAAGGTTTTTAGGGTTTTGGCTTACAGCGAAAGTTGATTGCCAAGATTGTAAAAAGCGTTGAATTTAGTTTAATGCAAGTTTCTTTCATCAAATCAATGTCTGCGATTGCGATGAGGAGCGAGTAGTCCACCCACTTCTGGGGCTGGGGTGAGCCCGACGGTGGCCATGTGAGGCGATGCGATAAAGGTCAGATTTTTATGCGATTTATCTTCTATCCCTATAAAGCATGATTCTTTTGCGAGAGTTGAAGGTGATCCTTGTTTGTGTTATTGAAGCGAAAGTGATCTTAATGCAACTTGGATTAATTATGTGAAAAAGGGTTAGTAACAATTAGGGTTTATGCGAGAGCCTCTATATGCCTATTTGTTAATGACGAAAGTTATTTGATGGAAAGCATGATCTTTTATGCCTTTATGTGTCGTTTTGTATGGTTACCGTTGTGGTGTTGAAACCCTAGCCTTGGAGGTCTTTTTATATATTGAAGTAAATTTCTGTTAAATTTCTGCATTCTGTCGAAAATCTGCGATTTTGTCTTTTGCTGTTTCTTGTCGACATAGACTAGCCCTTTGTCGATCTCGAGTTGTTCTTTGTCGAAGTCGAGTAGTGTTGGTCTAAGTCGAGTTGGTTACTTTCTGCCTTTGCTTTCGTTCTTGCTTTGCTTTATTTGCTTTTATTTCTGTCTTTTATTTGCTTTTGTCTTAGTTGCCCTTGCCGGGATTATTTGTTTCTGCTTCTGTGTTTGTTTCTGTGTTTTTCTGCTGCTGTTGTGAGAATCTGATAGCTACCTGAGAACTGCTGACGTGCTTCCTCGTGGATTCGATCCTGACTTTTCTCTTACTACAACGGGAGGAAGTCTTGTAATTATTTGCTGAGACAGGGGAGTCGTTCTAAACCATATTCTATTCTATACTTGACTTACTCCTGCAACAACACTTGGGCATAGACCAAATAGGCCACCGCCTCGAGCCCCCTATCCAGGAAGGGCCCCGTAAAAAATGTATAATATATATAATTAAGGTAATATGTATATAAATATTTTTGTATGTATAAGTAAAAAAACCCATTAATAGTAGGATATAAATAAAACACATACTTTGTTACATAACTTGACAACTTATTTAATCTTCAATCTAAGTGAATAAATGACGGATATAGGCCAAGATAACCTTATCTTAATTTTGATTTTTATAAATAATACAAGGTGGTTTTTTAGTAAAAAAGATTTTATTTGTATGGCCAATTTTGATATTGTTACGTGTTAAGTTTAACTATAATTACAATCGAAAAATGCAGACATTGTAAAAAAAATCATTTTCGAACTTTATTTATCACTAGCAAAGTATCTTATTCTTTTTATACCACTAATAGGGAAATCTATTAACCTCAAGTAAATAAGTATAATGGCATAAAATCATTGATTTGAATCGTATAATGACAATGTATAACATTAGATGTATACTACGAATCATTAATTAGTGATGAAAATATAACTCAAGTTTACTAGTATTAAATTAAGTTTAAAATTTATATTTTAAAATAATGTATTTAAAATTATAATTTGTCACTAAATTTGTAGTAAAGGGCCCTGTTTTTTTCCCGCCTATAGCCCTAAAAACATCAGGGTCGGCGAGTACTTCGTCAAATACACTTACCCATTGCATCTGAGAGCAAAGGTTTTTGGGAAATCAATGTGACACGGGGATTCTGATCACTGACAAGGGAACCGAATGAAGGCGACAAGTGCTCTGCAATTGGAACTGTAAGCCGAGAGCTTGGGGGAAAAAAAGGAAAGCGGGTGTAAAAAAGAAGGGAAATTTGGGTTCTAATTTCATTTTGGGTGACATGATGTTTAAGTTTAGATTACATGGTGTTTAAGTTTGGGTGACATGGAGAATCTGGGTTCCAGTTTAAAGTGACATGGTGTTTAAGTTTGTCTTCCATGGTGGTCATCTTCCCCATCTCTTTTGTCTTAGATGAAGGGGGATGAGAACAAAGGTTCATGGTTATCTACTTTTCGCCATAGATTAGGAGTACTTCGTCAAATACACTTACCCATTGCATCTAAGAACAAAGGTTTTTGGGAAATCAAGGTGACACGGGTATTCTGATCACTGACACAGACACATATTTAGGGCGACCCGTGCTCTGCACCTGGAACTTCATGCCGACATTTTATCTTCAATGATGTCCTTCTTCTCCAGCTCTTTTGTCCAGGGGAGGAAGAAATTGATTGTCTTCTCCCCTCCTCTCTTTTTATACCCGGCAAATTCGAGGGAATGCCCCTATCACATCCCCTTATCCCTTGTAATGATTGTTGTCTTGTCACCTTAAGTTTGGTGCCAAAATCTCCCCACTAAAACCTCCTCTCTCCTCTGCTCACTTTTCACCTTCAACCGGCTGCCCAAGTCACCATTTTATTTTGCACAAACACACCCCTAATGACATTTTTGCAAAGTAAAAAAAAAAAAAGTGTATAGTTATGCAAATGACCCACATTTTTTCTCCCCCTCAATTCAACATATAAATTACCAATTTTATAAAGACATGGTACTTCTGAACCTAATGTCCTTCCACAATCTAATCAAAGATGAAAAAGTCATTTTAATTGTCAATTTCTCGATGCTTATATATCCAACATATCAATTCCATTGATAGCACTTTCATATTACATCCATCTATTCATTATATTGGATCTTCCTTTTGACACCCTCGACTAGAGGAAAGCTATTTCTTCTGACAATTATTAGTCATCCATTGACTTTTACGAACCTAGTTTACAATAATGTAAAGGAAAAACTTAAAAAGAAGAAAGGCTGTAAGTCAAATTTCAGAAGATTATGCCATGTTTATCAAGAGATGCTAAGACTACTAGGAATATTAATATTTTATTATTTTCTCTCCGCCACATCATCATACTATCTCATTCTCACTTTTCTCACTTTATCAATAGCATCCATAACATCCCAAAATCTATCCTTTCATAACAATTTAATTTACAAAAATAACCCTCTCCAATAATAATTTTCATTCTCAATTGTATATTATTATATTAATTTTTTATTATCAAAATATTATTACTAAATTAATGTTTTTTATAAACTAAATATTTTACTATATAGAAAGAAGAAAGATGCATTGATCCATTTCCTTGTGCATTACTAATGTAGTGCTCTCTTTTAATGCTCCAGTATGAAAGGATTGTTTGATAATTCCATTCCATTACTTCAAATCTAAGGAATTTTTAAGCTCATGTGAATATGTGTGATTATGAAGCTTGTGTGATAATTTTAGTGGTAAACAAGAGAACCAGATGGTTTGTACTTGTAATCGTACTTAATTTATCTGATTTCTTGCTTGATTTACAACAATTCGGATCCCCCTTTTATAGTGGAGATCCATCCCTATCAAAACCAAAAATATCCCGGATTTTGGGGGATATTTTACCATAAGGTGAAATATTCACCACATAATAAAATATTACAACACTCCCCCTTGAATATTCACCTTATATCATGAATCTTTAGGGATTTCGCACAAGTTTAATATTATTATACGCATTGATGGTGCTGCCTCATTAAAAACCTTGTCAGGAAAAACCCAGTGGGATAAAAACCTGATCGAAGGGAAAAAGAGTGCAACGCGTATAATTCTCCCCCTGATTTGGACATGCTTAATGAGCTCCTCGAAGCCGACACATTCCGATCTTGTGCACAAGTTGCTCAAACTTCTTGGGAGGTAATGACTTGGTGAACAAGTCGGCGAGGTTCTCATCTGATCGGATTTGTTGGTCTTCTATTTTCCCTTTCTTCTCAAGTTCATGAGTAGAGAAGAATTTTGGTGATATGTGCTTAGTCCGATCTCCTTTGATGTAGCCTTCCTTCACTTGAGTGACACATGCAGAGTTGTCTTCGTATATCACAGTTGGGCTACTTTTGATGGACTTGATTCCAGATTCCTTCTGTATATATTTTATTACCGATCTTAGCCACACACATTCTCTTCCCGCTTCGTACAGTGCTATCAATTCGGCATGGTTTGACGATGTAGCAGTCAGAGTTTGCTTTGTTGATTTCCATGATATGGATATGTCTCCATAAGTGAAGACATATCCATTTTGAGATTTAGCCTTGTGTGGGTCTGATAGATATCCTGCATCTGCATAACCAACAAGAGTGGCATTTGGACAGTTTTGATAAAATAAGCCAAGATCATGTGTACCTCTAAGATAACGGAACAAATGCTTAATTCCGTTCCAATGTCTCCTTGTTAGAGTTGAGTTGTATCTTGACAACAAGTTTACAGCGAAGGCAATATCAGGCCTTGTATTGTTGGCTAGGTACATCAAGGCACCAATAGCACTTAAGTATGGTGTTTCTAGGCCAAGTATTTCCTCATCATCTTCTCGAGGATGGAATGGGTCATCGTGTATATTTAGAGAGCGAACGACCATGGGTGAGTTCAATGGATGAGCTTTATCCATGTTGAATCTCTTTAGAATTTTCTCGGTATAATTAGATTGATGGAGAAAAATTCCATCTCGTACATGCTCAATTTGTAAACCGAGACATAACTTGGTTTTCCCAAGATCTTTCATCTCAAATTCTTTCATCAAGTACCTAGCTGTACTTGCAATCTCATTCAGGGTTCCAACGATATTTAAATCATCAACATATACTGCAATGATGGCAAACCCTGATTCATATCTTTTGATAAAGATACATGGACACCTTGAGTCGTTCTTATATCCTTCCTTCTGAAGGTATTCACTAAGACGATTGTACCAGATTCGCTCAGATTGTTTCAGTCCATATAAAGATCTCCTCAACTTTATGGAGAACATTTCTTGAGGCTTTGATTTGCAAGATTCAGGCATCTTTAGTCCTTCAGGGACCTTCATGTATATATTGGTGTCAAGTGACCCATACAAATATGCAGTCACGACATCCATTAAGCGCATTTGTAGCTTTTCAGCTACTGTCAGGCTAATTAAAAATCTCAAGGTAGTTGCATCAACTACCGGTGAATATGTATCTTCATAATCAATTCCTGGCATTTGTGAAAAACCTTGTGCTACAAGCCTTGCCTTATATCTGGCTACCTCATTTTTCTCATTTCGTTTTCTCACAAAGACCCATTTGTAGCCAACTGGCCTAACACCTTTTGGGGTCTCGGTCACAAGACTGAAAACTTCACGCTTTTCAAGCGATTTTAATTCTGCTTGAATTGCATCTCGCCATTTAGGCCAATCTTTTCTATGACGACACTCTTCAACCGTTTTAGGTTCAACATCGTCGTCTTCATCCATCATTTCAACTGCTACTGAAAAAGCAAATATTTCATCGACAATGACATCTTTTCTGTTCCATTGCATCCCAGTGGACACATAATTTATGAAAATCTCATAATTGTCGATTTTTCTATCTTCTTCAAGAAGACTCTCTTTTTCATCTTCTTTAACAAGATTCTCCTCTTCTGAGGAGTTTCCTTCGCCTCTCAGGATATCCTCATTATAGATCTCTTTGCCTTTATTATTATCTTCAAATGGTTGAACTGTTGTGAGATCACCGACATTACCCTTTTGTCTCCTCGTTTGTCTTGGTTTCAAATCTTTGGAACCAAGTGGTCTACCTCGTTTTCTACGTATAGTAGATTCATTAGCAATAGATTTATTAGGTAGATCCATAGGTACTTCAATTCTCGCAGGGGCATTTACAGCAGGTATATGTGACTTCGTCACTTTTGCTATATCAGTAAATGCATCAGGCAACTGATTAGCTATGCCTTGTAAATGAATTATCTTTTGTACCTCTTGTTCACATACTTTCGTTCGAGGATCAAGGTATGATAAAGACATGGCATCCCATGTGATCTCACCTTTATTAGGGTCCATTTTATTCTTTTCTCCCGCTAGAGTTGGGAATGTATTTTCATCAAAGTGACAATCAGCAAACCTTGCTGTAAATAAGTCACCTGTTGTTGGCTCAAGATATTTAATAATCGAGTGGGATTCAAATCCAACATGTATTCCCAATCTTCTTTGAGGACCCATCTTTGTTCGTTGTGGTGGAGCAATTGGAACATACACTGCACATCCAAAAACCTTCAGGTGTGATATATTTGGTTCCTTACCGGACACAAGTTGCATTGGGGAGTATTTATGGTATGCAGTTGGTCTCAACCGAATCAGTGCCGCAGCATGTAATACAGCATGTCCGCAAGCTGATGATGGTAACTTAGATTTCATCACCAATGGTCTGGCAATTAATTGTAATTGTTTGATTAACGATTCCGCGAGACCATTTTGTGTATGTACATGTGCTACTGGGTGCTCCACTGTAATCCCAATTGACATACAGTAGTCATTAAATGCTTGGGATGTGAATTCTCCTGCATTATCTAGTCGGACTTTCTTTATTGCATAATCCGGAAATTTTGCTCTTAATCGTATGATTTGAGCAAGGAGTTTAGCAAATGCAACATTTCTCGTCGACAATAAGCTTACATGTGACCAGCGTGTTGATGCTTCTATTAGCACCATAAAGAAGCGAAACGGTCCACATGGTGGCGCAATTGGACCACATATATCTCCTTGAATTCTTTCTAAAAATGCAGGAGCTTCGACTGCTATTTTATTTTTCGAGGGCCTAATGATCAATTTTCCCAACGAACAAGCAGTACAATTTAGATCACTTGTCTGTAGGCGCCTCTTGTCCTTTAATGCATGACCAAGTGAATTCTCAATAATTCTGTGCATCATTGTTGTACCTGGATGACCCAATCGGTCATGCCACAGGTTAAACATTTTATGGTTGTCTGGACTTCTCCTAGACATCATATTGATCTCAAATGGACTTATATGAGTAAAGTATAGTCCAGATGAATAAGCTGGTAGCTTTTCAACCACTTCCCTTTTTCCAGATACAGGTGCAGTCAAGCACAAGTACTCATTTTCATTTTCATTTTCATTCATGGTTTCAATATGAAACCCATTTTGACGCACATCTTTGAAGCTTAACAGATTTCTATGTGACTTCCTTGAGTATAGTGCATCTTTTATTATCAACTTTGTCCCTCTTGGAAGCAAGAGACAAGCTTTTCCTGATCCTTCGATCAACTTTGCCACACCTGATATTGTGTTGACATTTCCTTCATAGACTGTCAACTGAGTGAAGTACTCTTTGTTTTTCAGGATGGTGTGGGTTGTGGCACTGTCCACTAGACATTGCTCTTTATGATCAGGAGTAACTCCAGATGAATTCATAACTTCATAAATTAAGAAAACACACAGAGTTAATACAAGCATTATATTACATGGTCGATTGAAATTTAAGTTACTCTAATATCATACAAAGACACTTCATAGAACTCGGACAAGGAAATTGAAATTACACTGCTATTATACAAGGACACTTCATAAGACTTAGACAAATAAACATTCAACTTATTAGAGAGATAGAAATTTAGAAATTAGTGCCTTCGTCATAGGGAAATTCATCACCAGTCTCGACATTGTTTGCAAACATGTCTTCGAGATCAAGAGTGGGAATTTGTGGAGCATTGTTAGTAGCAAAGTTTGCTTCCGCCTTCTTTCCCTTTTCTTTCTGGGAAGCTTGATACAGCTCACACAAGTGTTTAGTTGTACGACACACCTTGGCCCAGTGGCCAGTCATCCCACATCAATAACATTGAGACTTGGGTTTGTTTGGGGTTCCTGTTGGACCCCTCTGGACCTTTTGCTTCATCCCCTTTGAGGATGATTCTCCAGGATGGCCATGTTTTTGGGAGAAGTTACCTTTCCAATAGCCTTGTTTGCGGTCGTTGCCACGACCTTTCCATTTCTTGTAACCCCGCGAATTTTTACGGCCATCACCTCTCTTTGTGTTGGCATTCATAGCATTCACAGCATTCGCTTCAGGGTATGGTGCCGCGTCTGGAGGTCTCATGTTGTGGTTCCTCATCAAGAGTTCATTATTTTTCTCCGCCACAAGCATCAAATTAATCAGGTCAGAGTACTTTTTAAAGCCACTCTGCCTGTATTGCTGTTGTAGCAGCACATTAGATGCATGCATTGTTGAAAATGTCTTCTCCATCATTTGCTCCTCGGTAATTTCATGGCCACATAATTTCAGTTTCGATGTGATTCGAAACACAGCGGAGTTATACTCCCTGATATTTTTGAAATCTTGAACTCGTAAAGAGTTCCATTCATTGGGAGTAATATATTCACTTGATTGCCGTACCGTTCGGCTAAATTCTCCCATAATTCCTTCGGATCTTCCACCAATAAATACTCAGACTTTAAACTTTCATGTATATGGTGGCGAAGGAAGACAATGGCCTTGGCCTTTTCTTGTGGAGTGGTGGTGTTATTTTCTTTGACGATCTCTTCCAGACCATTAGCCTTCAAATGCGTTAAGGCATCCACCTTCCATTCGAGGTACTTGTCTCCTGACAGGTCCAGAATATCGAATTCCCTTTTGGTGATGTTTGCCATAATAGCACTACACATAAAATCATGTTAATTAATATCACATATATAATTAGTTAATGTATAAAATTAGATGTGAGTATTAATACATCATGAATGAATGTGTATTATGTGATATATATACACACGTACAAACATATAGATATATGTAATGCAATTTCAAATCATGTATAGTGTTAATAGTGTAGTTGGTAGGAAGTCATCATTTCTAATTTCTAATTGTTGTATGGAAAAATCAATCCAAAATTTGAGATATGTAAAAAGTTCAATTAAATACGGAGTATTATACTAAAGTAAGAATTTAACATGTTGAATTACTAATTAGCAAAGAGTTGACACTTATATTTTAATTAATTAACATGCATATATATCAAATATATATATATATATATATATATATATATGTACTCCATCATAATGCTATAGTAAAACATCAATCATATAGTAATATACTCCTATATATTTGTCAAAAGAAGAAGTAATATATGGGTATATATCATGTACTCCGTTGCTGTGCATACATGTATATGATTTGTATTGTCAAATCAATTGAAACAACTTTGAAATAGAAGAGGGCAAACATAAATTTTCAACACTCGGTCTATCATTCATACAAGAAATTGTTTTACCTCAAAAAAAAACTCTCTCTTGAAAACACTTCACAAGCCTTTCAAAAGAAAAACTCGTATGAATTAAATTCATCAAAGGAAGAACAAACACATCATTTCTTTGAGAGGTTGATTATCTTTCATTTCACATTGATCAGATTACTATCTAGTTCTTTCTCTTTAATTATCTTTTCACTCCCTCCTTTTTATACCACTTACTCCTCCCCGCTCCACTCACTTCCACCATCTCCCTCATCCTCTCGTCCTCCTGGTTCCCAACGCCACCACCACACACATTTTCCGATCCGGAGAAAAAATGACCGATACCGACCGGGTTTTACTCAAAATGTTGGTTAGTGGGATGACGATAGCGGTTTTGGTGGTTTCCTTCGTTGTGTGGGTGACTAAAAATTGCCAGTGCTCCTAAGAGCTCCGACGAAGGTTCCGGTGAGGCGGTGTTTGAAGACGGAGTTTAAAACGGTATTGTATTATGTAATTTCTTAGCAAATCTCTTGCAATAAGCTTAGATCTACTAATTTTGTTTTTAAGTGAAGATTTGTAAAGCTTGATGATGAAACTTTCCGTGTTTTGTTTCCGAAAATCTTCGATTTTGTATAAAAACTCATGAAACCGTGTTGAGCCTTTTATACGTTCCATATTTTGTGAGTTTTGAAAACGGATCTGAACAAAAATAATGTAAAACGGGAAGATTTGAGAGTTTGTATGAGTTTCTGGTGTAGAAGATCCCAATTTGGGCAACTACAGAGCATACTCCTCCATTAAAACGATTTGGTAAAAACATTTTCATAATTAAAGAGTTTAGACAAGAGGATTTTACCTTCAGATCTGAAAAACTCAGTTGGTTTTTAGATCTCGTGCTGATAACGTGTGATAATTTTAGTGGTAAACAAGAGAACCATATGGTTTGTACTTGTAATCGTACTTAATTTATCCGATTTCTTGCTTGATTTACAACAATCCAGATCCCCTTTTATAGTGGAGATCCATCCCTATCACAACCAAAAATATCCCGGATTTTGGGAGATATTTTACCATAAGGTGAAATATTCACCACATAATAAAATATTACAACAGCTTGGAGCTTTTACAGTTATGTTTCTGGATGACGGAAAGTGCATGGATTGAAACCCAGACCCTAAAACGAACCGACGATTTGGGTTTTTGCCTGAATACAGACCAACTCGACCCAAATGACAAGTTTGCTTACCTTTTTTCCATTCACAAGCTGCATTCGTTTCCCATTGTGCTAGTGTTCTTCCTTTGTGCCATGTGCAGTTATTGGACAAAATTTTGACAAAAAAAAATATATATATATTGTTCTGATTTTATTCTCTGAAATCAAATTGTACAAGTTCTCAACACTTGTTGATATTTAGATGCCTCTGAATTACCTCACAAAAATATGCATAGGATTAACTCAAGGAACAGCTCTCCAAGTCCTTTTACTAGATGATCTGAATGGATATATCTACACGGATGCTTCTCAATCCTGAGATTCACGGGTTTTGTTTGGACAACTTCATCCGTGCAATGGATATTGTGGTAAGAATAAGTTGATGGATTTTCTGGGCCAACCCATGAGACCGATTCTGCAACTGAGAAATCAACTGCTGGTACTCAGAGAGTGTATCTTCCGACAGTGGCAGCAAAAACTCGCAGTTGGCCAAAATATCTGGGGGTGGTATCCCGGCAACTAGGTTTGTTTCCAGATCCGGTGCACCCCTGGTGTGTTCTCTCAATTCCTCTTTAGAAGGGGTGTGTCCCAACCACAATGGAGATGCGCCAGGGACTACCTCTTGCTTGAAAGGAACTTCTCTAGCTGGTTGCAAGCAGAAGTCGAACCATTGATGGATGAGTGGGGATGGCCCTCTTATTCTCCCTCCTACTTGTTCTGTTGCGCAACTAGAGACAGCTGGAATCGCCTGCATTGTATGGCAGTAGAGTGACAACAGATCAGATCTTTACAGTATTTTTTTGAAAAATGATCTTTTGCTGGATTATACGTAAAATAATTGCTCAAAATGGTCAAATGCCAAAACAAACAAACAAACTTGATTTAGTCCACATTTCATAAGCCCACAGCCATTATAAAGAGGCATGAGGATTAAGTTGTTTACAAAGTTGGATCAAGATTGTAGAATCACAATCTTCATTATAAATTGTTTTGTGTAACTTAACTGTTTCTTAATAACAATATTACTGAGGATATGTTGAATGAGTTCGGGTGTCAATAGCAGGATTTGTTCATATGGAATTCAAACTATAAGAAAGCATATACCAGGTCGTCAGATCAACTTAATGTCAACAGTCTGCCAAGGGCACTGTAGAACCTACCCAGAGATCAGCCCATAAACTAGCTCCAGATTTTGGCACAACCACTGCAACATCCGTTGTCCGTTTTGCAGCAGGAAGTACGTCATTACTCCATCCAACAGCAACCCAAACATCACCTACAGTGAAAGCTTTTAGATATTGATCACTGTCAAACAAACGGACCTGCACGCAACCAAAATATTTAGAAAGCAAGTGAGTGAACTGTAAGACAACTTAAGCTACATAAAACTTGTAGACATAATCAAGAATTCTATAGCATTCCAAAGATCAGGTTTTGCCTGGTCACCATTAACTTCCAAATTTCTAGTCCAAATGGGAAAGTGTAATTGATGGTTTGAAATCTAAATTGCCCATCAAACGGTGATTTTGTGTTCTAAGACATTATTTAAAACCATTCATTCAAAACACTTGCCGAGTTCTCATCCTCGTCCTTGTACCTGTTTTGCAAGCACTGCTAGATTACGCTGGACAGCATTGATCCCACCAGGTACTTCTTTGTCAATATTCTTTGAGTTGTATGAAGCTCCCATATATTTTAGCACTGCTCCAACCACCTCTCTAGGAGAATCAATCATTGAAATTCTCCCACCGAGCTCAGGGCGCCAAAGATCTGCCCAATCCTGCACAAATATTTAATTATACACGTAAAAGCAATACAAACGAAGTACAAACATTTCCTTTCCTATTTGTTTACAACTATATGTGCTGCCACAGCCTTTGAGTTGCAATTGTGGGGACAAATCCCCCATGTTTGCTTACAGAGAATCAACCAATCATTCATTCGCATATCGAAAATTTATTTAGATATAACTGCAAGCATGAATATACATGATTTCGCAGGGAAAAAGCACATTCATATAACCCAGGGAAGAAAGGTTTGTTAATGCTTAAAGTATCAGCTGCAACATACCTGTATTGGAGCTATTCCATGCTTTTTCAACTTGCTTTTCTTGTACATTATAACCATGCTTCCCCAACGATATGGAACAGCCCAAATTTTACCTTTAGGATCCATAGTCCCTTCGCTATTCCTGCACAAGTACACCTGGAACTACATCAGAACACATTCCATCCAAGAGCCAAGTTCATAAAGTTGTTCAATATTCAAGTTTCTATACAACTTTTCCTTGCATACAACTTCAGAAATGCATTTCAGATAAATCATCAACCCATAACTCCCACCTCATTTCAGCATTCCTTACTTGAGATGAATAATTAACACAAACGTCATAGCTCTAGTAGAATGTTCCACTTCAAAGCAAGTACAAAAGTGGGGAGTACATAGTTTAATCCAAACAAGGTAATAGGCGTGAAGATGTTAGCACTAGTTTTCCTGCACTATCTATAGGTATTAATTATAAATGGACAATCTTCAGTCTTGAGGCACTATTTAAGAATGTCAAAGGACTCAACAAAGAGTACATTGTCCTTACCTTCCATTTTTCGGGCAAACTCATAAACCATTCTTGGTTTTCTACAGCTTGTATGGGCTCAATCATAGACTTGTTGATTGCCACATTCAACCAGGAATCGCCTATTGTGACAAGATCAGCCAAAGCGGCAGATTTAGGATTCGCCTTGCCTTTGCTTAAAGCAGCAGAAATCTCAGAAAATATGACCTCAAGACTACCACGAGCTTCTAATTGTAACTTGGATCTCTTTCCTTGACATTGAACAAAGTCCTACGTGTTGAAAATCATGGAGTAAGAGAAACCCACTTTATCATAGCAAAAAACAAGCACATGCAAAGTGAGAATTTGAACCACTCTCTTCAATTGTAGGGAATGCAGTTAATTAAGAAAGAAGATTTCAAAATAAAAAAATCTTTAAAGGTTCAACTAAGAATGTAAGAAAATGAAAACTAGAAAGTTGGAGCTTCTTTGGTTAGCACAAAGTTGGCACCATCAGAAATATCTCTACTGACACCTGATGACCTGAATGATTCGAATTTAACAGACCTTGATCCAGGAGGGAGGCACAGAGCTACGTAGAGAAACAATTCTAAGAGGCACCGTCAAGGAAAATGTCTTAGACTTCCATTTTTCAAAAGCCTTTCTCAACTCTTCATCTTCAAGACCATCTTCACCGGTCCTTTCGGGTTCTTTATCTGCATCAAAGAATTGTATAACAATTTTTATTTTTTTAAAAGGGCAAAATTCATCCAAATTTTAAGATAACTACAATACATCAACACACTAACAAATGAATCACAAGAAGAACATATAGATTCCTAACAGATGAATCACAAGAGGGACGAAGGACAGATTTGAACAGATAGTTGAACTACCCTTGGATTTCGAGAGACTCGCAGTCACTTAATTTATGCTCTCGACAGCTCAACAACCTAGGGCTTAATGAGAGATCGCAGACAGTGGAGAGAGGCTATCAGGGTCAATGACGGATAGACTTATACATCCGAGATAGTATCCTTTCATGTGCTCTACTCCTATATTTTTATTTCTCATATTAGTGCGTCTTGTAGTGTCTCGCTTGGATACTGTTGCAGGTACGGGTCATTCGGAAACTCTCTCTCGACCTAGTCGGGGAAAGAGAGCGTACAATGGGACCCCAGACCCGGCTCTTAGCGGGATATACTAGGTTTGTTGTTGTTGTATATTACCACTAAAAGAACAAGAATATCTAGACTCATGAAAATGTGCTGATTGGCCGTTTGATTAACAGATCTTCTCTCGCTTAAGAGGTCATGGAGAAAACGCTCGTTATCTTTCCTCCATGCATACCTCAGATGAATCATATATGCTTCCACCAAAAACAGAAAATTGCTAAACCCTGCCGTCTCCATCCCACCTCACTTCAAACTTTAACCGGAAACAGAAACTTGTAACCTCTGAATCTCTCCCTCGTAAACAAATCCAACAATCTAATCTGCTAGTCAAGAGTTAGCCTGCTAAGCTAGCCAACTGGATTCAGAAAGAATGAGGGAAGGAAATTGGAGAAAATCCAGAGTAGGACAAATATCACCTTGAGGGATAGACTCCTCCTGCGCCGCTGACCGGTCACCGACGCGTACAGGCACGGCGGCGTGGACGGGGCCGAAAGACGTCCAGGAGAGCGCGCCGAGGCCTAGGAAGAAGACAGCGGAGGCAGAGAGGTGCTGAAGGAGGCGATCCCGTTGGTCGCCAGCGGCGGCAGAGGCAGATACCGTAGCGGATAGGGGTTGATGGCGGGAGGAGGGAGGAAGGCGGCGAGGCGGTGGTGGTGAGAGAGGAAAGAGGGAAAGATGGTGGTTGGGGCCGGAGAAGGCCTGCGCTGTAATCATATCTCCGAGTGAGTCCTCTTGTCTTTCTAATTGGATCTATTATTCTATTATATACATGTTTGAATTATATTATATACGGAAATTTCGCCCGGTAACACGTGCTTTCGTGTAATTCGCGTGGTAAAAAAAGATTTCAGATATTTCGTCTGATAATCCTGAGGTTTCGAATTTTTTTACCTCATGTCCACCAGTTTGACTTCGTCCAATAATTGTGTTTTATAGTTATGGACGGTTGAGTATTGTAATATTAATAAATTTTGTGGTATATTTTCACAAAAACCACAGTTGGAAAAATAGATCTCGTATACAACTGAGTCAAACCAACGGTGATAGTGGGGGAGGAATTGCCTGAGCGGTGGCAGGAGAACGGTTGGTGGGCGGTGGCTGGTGGCGGATGCGACTGGTGGTGGTGTCGTGGTGGGTTGCGATTTCAGGTTAGTTTTAAGAGTTCAAAATTTTCAATCGCATCCCTCGAAAGTTCCATTCTATTTATCAATTTAGTTATTGTTGAGTGAGATCAATGATCTATGGTGTGAATTTGATCTCAAATCATGGCTTGAAGTTGGAATCATGAATTTTAGGGTTTAGGGGTCCGAAAATTTGAGACTTTTTTTTTGTCATGGTTTGTAGGGATCTGAAACGTATGATCTAATGAATGTAAAATCTTTGTTTGATTTTGTTTATGGGGTTTTTACTTTTTTAGTCACTTGAATGTATGTGAGATTGTGAGTATGAACAATAGCAATTTGGGTCCGAATTTTGAATCATGTTGTCATCAACCTCCCTGTCCGAATTACGGGGTTTTGTAAGCATCCAAATTTTGAATCATGTTGTCAACCTTTCCACTTGAATCCAATGAACAACAGCAAGTTTTTTTAGGATTCTTTAACAATAGATTATGTTGCTATTAATGCATCTTCGAACTGACGCTCAAGATCATCCAAAGTAGCATACATAGGACCAGCGTCATCCACAAATATTTCTTTTTCTACTCTCTCCTCTTCTTCATTCTCATCCCTTCTCGCCTAACCATATTCCTTAGGACTGTGTCCATCGTAATCATCTTCAACCTGTGGGAAGGGATAGCAATTGTGACTAACATTGAAATCTGATGTCCTGAAGCAAAAATATATGTCCCCAGGTAGGAATAGATGATGCTCGCGATGTTCCCCCGCCATCCATCTCCAACACACTGGATCAAGAGGATGCGAGACACCAATAATAATGCTTCCCCAATTCAGACTGTCAATAGTGTAGGCCATAACACCAGAAAAAGGGCGCAAATCATCAAAACAAACTCCCAATCAGCGAGCAATCAACGATACCAAACCTCCAAAAGCAATAATACAATCAGGCCTCACATAAGTAGCCCTAATCACCTCCAAACAGCTCCCCAGAAATAACTGAACCCAGTCAGGAACATGCAATGCCTCAGGGGTCAAACAATAAGTATAGCTTCAGCATCTTATAGTGACTGCTGTCTCAGGATCAGCGATACTAAAGAAGCAAGTACTCAAAACTCTGTAGCACAGCCTCAGCGGAGGATGGGTAATCATATAGTCAAAGAACCGACCGTTTGGTCCAAAAGATTGACCAGTCGCCTCTTTCCACAAGTCAAGAGGAAATGGATCATCCAACTCAAACCCAGCAGCGTCAACAGGTGTCTTGGTAACACCAAACACTTGTGAAATGAAATCCTTAGTCACCACGAACTTACCACCACTCAATTGGAAACGAACCTCCATATCAGAAAGTAGCCAAGAACTCTCTCACCGACTCCAGAAAAGTCAATTATGCAACATCCATAAAATCACTCAAACCTCCTTTCTCAAGGAGTAGAGAGACATCCCTGAACAATCCCAAATGATGCAACGTCGGGGGATCGAAAAATAGCGTGGATCGATAATCCCTTTTCTCCATATTACACCAACGCTCCTCCTGCTCCGTAGTCATGAAACTAGGCATCTCCATAGGAGGAAACAAATGCATGGTGCATGAACTTAAGAAGACCGTGAAAGAACACCACCAAAACAACCTCTCTGCAGGTGACGGTAGGCACCGTGTATGGGGCGGCGGGTGCCGTGAACTACAAAACACGAATCCAAGCACGACGTTGAAGAATCAACATCCAACTCCTCCAAACTTGAAACTTGATGACCAAACTTGGTTTCAAAGGCTTTCTTTGGCAGTAGGTATGAGAACGGTATGGAAAAGATTAATTTGATGGATAAAGGGTAGTGATGGAATGTGTTTGATGGGTAAGAACTCAATTGAAACAAAAGACTCTTTGGTTTTTGGAATGGATTCAAGTAGGATCTCTTGGGATTTATGTGTTTCCTTGGAGAAAAAGCTTTAATTGATCCAAATTAGGAAATGGGATTATATGGTGAGTTAGAAGGGGATCTCCATCTATCAAAAAGGAAAGAAAATATATTAGAAATAGATATAAATAATAAAATAAAAGATTAAAATATACTCCTAAGATAAATGGAAACTAATCCTAAATAGAACAATCTAATCCTAAGGTAGATAGAATAAATAAAAGATAGATAAAACTAACCTAAAATAAAATAAAATCTAATCCTAAAGATATAAAAAAAAATATACTCCTAAGATAGAACATAAACTAATCCTAATGAAGATAGAAAATCAAATCTAACCTAAAAAACAGGAAATCAAATAAACATAAAGATAAAATAGGATAGAAAATACTCCCTTCCAAAGTAACCAAAAATCCGGACGCGTTTGTGAACAGTGACTGGAGACGGGGGCCGTGGTTGAGGCGGCGGGCGTCGTGATGTGCAGAACGTCACTCCGTCATTCAATCAAGAAAAATTCATCTACCAAAAAGGTTCTAACACTACACTAATCCAATGTACACCAAAAAGATTTGTCCTACTTTATTGAATTGAAAATCTAAATGCGAAATTGAAACAATATTACCTAATCTACCTTGGGTTGCCTCCCAAGAAGCGCATTTGTTTCACGTCTTTGGCTCGACATGATGCATTCCTTGATCAAGTTATCCCATCAAGATCCTCCACACTTGTCCTTTTCTTGACAAGAGGGGGAACCTTAGAAATCTCTCCAATATATCCATCAATTGCACCAATCAATTCTTTTTTGAAATGAGTTTCTCCCGGAGGTTGCCCTGAAATTGCAAAAACCTCAACATTGTTACGGATCAACTTCTCATAGGAAAGAACAATAGAATTATTTGAATTAGACACATTCTCATGTGACTTAAACAAATTCTCAATTTTTCTTTCAATGTCATATTTCCCTAAATCAACTTTCTCTTTGTCAGAAGACTCAATAAGCAATGATTCATTCTCAATAGAAGCATCTAACAAACACTGCTAGAATTTTGTTATTTAACATCGGGTAATAGCCGATGTCTTTAAAAAAAAATCGATGTCTATGTGGGTGATGTAAAAAGTCAAAACTTTTTAACATCGGGTAATAGCCGATGTCTTTGTATGTTATAACATCGGTTATATTTTTAAATCTGATGTCTTTGAGTTGGTATAACATCGATTAGAAAATATATCCGATGTTATAACATACAAAGACATCTTTTTACATCACCCACATAGACATCGATTTTTTTTTTTGGAAGACATTAGGTATTACCTGATGTCAAATGACATATTTGCTTTTTTTCGTTATTGTAGCCTATGCAGGATTTGAACCCGCGTCTTTGTGCTTAAGCTCAACGCTCTACCAATTTGAGCTAAGAGGCTTTAAATTACCATAACTCAAAATGTTTTTTTTATACAACTCAAATGTTCTCTCTCCCACAACTCTGACTGATAGCTATTGAATAAATCTAATCATTCCAGTTCAAATTGAATCTACATTCTATCTTGCAGGCAAAAGCAAGCAAAAATCAAGCCTAATAAAGACATGTATCATACTGGAGACGGGGTACATGATTTTCCCATCAGAGGGAAAGTTCAACTGTATATTTCTGAACAAGCACTATCTAGGGAACAACTGATCTGAATTTTTGTTGTTGTTAAAGCAAGGAAATACATATATTCACGTAGTAATAAAGATGTTCATTTAGTGCACTGCCAACACGGTATTGACAAGTAACAAAATTAAATCAAAATATTGATTCAAACATAGCATAAGGTTGATTTTCAGCAGGGAGAGGTCATCAGTGTAGAGTACTGAACGAACTTACATCAAATGATAAAAGCAGTGCCAAAATTGTTACAAAGGATTCATCGCCCAGCATGATGAAACAGCATCACAATAAATCACAAATATCTATAATCAGTTTGTGCATACATGAGAACTGAGAAGAAGGCAACAACAACTGAACAGGACAACTATGATTGCCGAAAACAAAATCTACGCAAATGATCCTTCATCCCATTGCTTAGCAGGATCAGAAACACAAGCTCATTCAATGCCACAGCTTATGATCATGACAATCATATATACGCCTAATGAATTCAAAGAACCAAGTATTTCCAACTAAAAATAACTAAGAAATGAATCTTTTAATCATTTGCTCTCATACAAATATGGTAAGCCTCACTAAAGGTCCAAGCCAGTTCAAAAATGCAGGATGCAAAAACAGAAAAGATGCACTTTGTTAAACATCTAAAAAATCAGTAATATGAACAAATAAGTAAAGTTAAAACCTGCCTTTATATCTGTTATAAAGATCCTCCAAATGCCTAGAGTCGGTATGTGCTTTAGCTTGTGGCTGAGAGTAAAATACATCAAATGCACTTTCCAGGTGCCAGTCACAAGCCTTCTGTACCTGTAGTGCAGCCTTCACTGCATAGAATAGGTAAAACCAGAACAAAATTCAAAGTCTATTAACATATCAATTGCATCAATAAATTAGACCAGAAACATAGGAGAGAAGAGACAGCTGGTAGAAATCAAAATAACACATCTTGACTTGTCTGAATTTCTGATAGTATAAGACTTGTAGCCCTTAGGCTTTATGATCATCCAGTTCTGATGAACTATCTGCTACAACATCTTGACTTGTCTGAATTTCATCTCTTTTCTGACTTGCTAAAAAAAGAAGCACCCAAAAGAGAGAGTAATAGATTAGTTCCACTTCCAATCAGAATGGAAGACATGAAAGAAATATGAGGAACCTTATATTGCAATCATTTGCATATATATGCTTGATAAAACTTACCAGTACCACCATTGTCTGAATTCCATGAACCATAAAAACTAAATGTCTCGCCATAACCTGTCAAGCAAAAACAGGATAAGTTCTCCATCTAAAAGTGGTGTACCTTTTCATTTATCCCTCTTGTTACATGGAGATTACCTTCAAATGGCTTGAATTCTATGGTACTGATCAACTTTCCTGGATCAAAATATGAATGTGTTACATGACAACTCTGAGTTGGATACACATATATGTATAAACTAGAAAATAAATCACCTATATTAAATGGAATCGGGAACCTAAATTATACCTTATTTTGAAGTTCTAAACTAACAAGTAACAATCACCAAAATATCATCATGAAAACAACCCACCATGCTCACAGCCTCCTGTCTGGTGATGGTTCACACTTCATTTTCAAGCTTAAGAAACTCTAGAAACTAGAATATTCCGTAACAATATCAGATGATTAGCAAATTCATCAAAATATGGCCTGTTTCAGCAAAAGATTGGAAAACATTCTACAATTCTTCATTTCATAGGCAAACATCAAGAGGAAAATCAAATCGTTTCGAAATTGAATGTCAAACACAATTTTTTTTTTAACAAAATCAACTCAATGCCAAACACCTAATCAACCAAATGCATACAAAACACTGCTTGAAATTGATTCTGAAGCAATACATGTATAGAAACAAGTAATAAGGGAATTTACCTTCTTGGGGGTGAGTAAACTACGCTCAGACAATGGAAGGAAGCAAAAGTGACAAAAGTAAGAGAAAAAAATAAGCCACACATACAATTGCAAGAGGGCAAATTAAAGCTAAGGTACTCCGCACTACCAGAAACAATAAACCCTAGAAAATTTCACGCCTTGACATTCTGGGGACAGAAACTTGGTTAGGTAAGAGATTGAGACACCCAGGAAGACTTACAGAAGAAGAGGCGGGTGGAGAAGCGACGACGGAATCGACCAGCCGGGAGGTAGCGGGAAGAGGTGATTCCATAACCAACAAACTCCTTAAGCTATCTGACTAGCCAAACTTAAGCCACGACAAAAACATTGAGGCACCGCCCAACATCAAACTTCAGCTGCACCAGATCTAGAGAAGGGAGACACTTCGCGCCGATTCCGGGGGACACTTTGCGCCTGTGCCTGCAACACACACGGTAGGGGAGGGAGATGGAATCTGAAATCGAGCAATAAAGTGAGTAGAAACGGAGATTGAAGATTCACCTGCTTCAACTTCAATTGAGCTGCCGGCAATGAAGATTAGGGCTAAGGTTTCGGATGAAGCTAGGGCACCTCTCGTACACTGGAGAGTGATGGACTCGCGCGATCGATCGATCTGGGTGAAGCTAGGGTTCCGGTAAGCACGTCGATGGCAACTCCGATGGCGAGGGCGAGAAGGAAGGAGACGTCGCAGCGTCGCTTGCCTTGGCACTTCAGATCTGGCTTTTGGAGAACGAAGATTAGAGAGTGTGGAGAGAGATAGCCCGATACGGTTTAACCTTCATCTGAATAAGTGAAAGGAAAAAAAGGAGGGTTTTGTTCTCAAAGTGGTTAGATAAACGGGTTTTCAAAGTGATTTGAGTTTTCTCAGCGGGGGTTAAAATTAATTCAAGTTTACAATTTCGCGGTTTTCAAATTATTTTTGAAAAAAAAAAATTTAACATCAGTAAAAAATACTAGGATGATGTCTTTTGTGTTTTCGACATCTCAAATTTAAAGACCGATGTTAAAAAACTGTTTAACATGACAGGTTTTTCTGACTGATGTTAATTGACCGATGTTAAATAACAGAATTCTAGTAGTGAAATTATTTGATTCATTCCTATGATCACTATCATTAGATTCAAGAACATCCATATAATCATTAGTAGAAAGAGTAATAGGCTCAAATATAGAAAATTCAATCTTTTTACCGTCAAACTCCATGGTTAGGGAACCTTCAAAGCAATCAATCTTAGTCTTAGCCGTTCACAAGAATGGCCTTCCCAAGATAATTGGGGTTTCAGGCGTACCATGTTCCATATTCAATATAAAGAAAGGAGCTGGAAATATCAAATCATTTGCCTTTACCAAAACATCAACAACAACTCCTCTAGGCTTAATACTAGAATGATAAGTGAGTTGTATAGTAACACCAGTTTTAGACAAAGCATTGAGACCCAAAAACATGTACAAGTTATATGACATCACATTGATTCAAGCACTTAGGTCTAGCATAGCTTTTGTGAAGTTAGCATTACCTATTGCACATGGGAAGGTAAACATACCTAGATCTCCGCATTTTTTAAACAATCTTTTTTGTAGCAAAGCAGAAACATTTTCATTTAAACTTACCTTTTCCTTCCTTTGCATCCTTTGCTTTCATTTCATCGTGCAGAGTTCTTTCAAAAACTTCGCATAGCGAGGCACAATTTCAATCAAATTGAAAAGTGGAATATTTACCTCACAATGAGCAAAGGTGTCGTAAAGAATTTGTTCATCTTCCCACTTATGATCGGGTCTTAAGGCATAAGGAAAGGGTGAAGCAGGTCTTGAAACCTAAGAAGACCACTCCTTGGATGA
Organism: Persicaria tinctoria; assembly: GCA_037127255.1. Classification (NCBI taxonomy): domain Eukaryota; kingdom Viridiplantae; phylum Streptophyta; class Magnoliopsida; order Caryophyllales; family Polygonaceae; genus Persicaria; species Persicaria tinctoria. The sequence continues at coordinate 53,747,626 of JBANSL010000001.1, read as the reverse complement.
TTTCCTTGGGGATTACACAACTTCAACATTCGGATCTGGGACTGGAGGGGGCAGCGAGCGCTGGTTAGAAGGGCGGTGTTGTGAGCCTAATTTGCCATGTTTTACCTTAATTTTTATATCGATTTATGTATACATTTCATGCATTTGGGTTATAATAGTACAGAATCAATGTAGTTTATGCTTAATTTCCAAATTATGGAGTCTACACTAGTTTCTGTTTAATTTCGCAGAAATCGAAGGCACTTTGGAGCTTAATGGAAAGTCATGAAGAAACTAAGAATGGTGTAGCTAGAGGAAAGCCCACTTTTCACCATTCATCATTCTGAATCAAGTTCTAATGTCTTCATGAGAGTTGTAGCCCTCAAAAAGAGCTTTCCAACGCATATTCATATGCATCAATCGAACGAACGAGGACTCGGGAAAGTGCGTTTCAAGACGGAGTAGAATGGTGAAAGCTGAAGATTGGTCGATTTCGACCATACTTGGTCGATATCGACTAAGAGTTGGTCGAAATTCCCAAGTCAGACTCAACATTGAGTGATCAGAAACGAAGACGGAGGAACACAACTCAATATCGACCTTACATACTCGATATCAACTAATGACCAACTCGATATCCCTGCCAGAAGCCGACATCGAGTAATCAGAAGTGAAGCCGAGTAACATAACTCGATATCGACCAACTTTGGTCGATATTGACCAACCTCCAGATCGAGTACAAAGTCGATTCCGAGTCCTTGGAAGATTCCGAGTGAATATTCCTTGCACATGAAGACTTCAGATATATTTTATCGTTTTTATCTTTTTATCCTTAGGGTGGAACATTTAATTACCCTTTAGGATTTATCTAGTTTTACCTAGTTTGATTTATTTCCTTTTTATTAGAATTATATCTTTTAGTTAGATAGAGATATGATAGATATTGTCTTCCTATAATAACTAGGATTAGAACCTATAAATAAAGCCCTAGGGGGCTGATTTTTATTGATTCAAGCCAAGTCGTCTTCGGGCGCAAGGAGAGAGGAGAGAGAGAGAGAGAGAGAGAGAGAGAGAGAGAGAGAGAGAGAGAGAGAGAGAGAGACGAGAAAGGAGAGAGAAGAGGAACGTTTGGAAGATTTTGTAAGTTTTTGTTTATTTTATGTTAAAGTTAGTTTCTTTCATTATGTTTGCTTTCTAATTTTCTTCTTCTAGGGTTGGGGTGATCCCAACATAGATATATGTTTGTTTGATTTAAGAATTCATGATTTTATATGTCTTTATTATCATCTACCTATGTGGTTAATCCTTTGCGACAGTCGAGGACAATTCCTTATTTCCAATTATGAAGTGAAAGTGAATTAATTATGAATTTGGATAGTAATTAGGCTTTGCTTGCAAAAGTTAGTTAATCCTAATTAAGAAAAGGTAGTAACATTTAGAGTTTATGCGAAAGCCTCTATATTCCTATTTGTTAATAACGAAAGTGATTTGATATAAAGCATGCATCTTTATATGATTTATAATCTACACATATGTTTATTGTTGTTGTAATCCCTAACCTTGGAAGTTTGCACTTTTATTATTCTATCTTTGTTATTTTGAAGTTTTTGCGCAACCACACGACATCAAACCACCATTCCCCCTCCATCCCTCGACATCGACCCCTTTATTCTTTGTTGACAGCCACCCTCATCACCTCTTCCCGCTATCCCTGAACCCCAAAACACACTAAGCCTAGAACCGCTAACTTCTCTCATGAGGACGAACCTGACTCCACTATCCTATAGCGAAATTGGCGCCATTGCCGGGGAGATACCAATCGCGCCTAGATTAGTTGTGTTTAAGGTTCAGAAAAGCACATCCCTTTTTCTTACCCTACCACCACCTACCTCATCGGTACCAACTAGGTGCCAGGCTTTTGCTACTATTTGTGTTCCTGATTGTGATTTCAAAGCTTAGGTACAAAGATGGAAGACTTTGTCGAAGGGAATCCTGCATGGGAAGAATGGTTTCAAGATTTGAGACGGAGAAAGAGGATCGCAGTGGAGGAGGCACGATTAAGGGAAATAGCCCGGATGGAAGACGAAATTCGAAGGCTTGAGGCTTCCATTCAATCTAAAGGACCATGCCCTCCTCTCGACGAGCCAATTGACCCACTCGATGTCGACAACAAGGTATGTCCTTCCTCGAATTTCATTCCTACTTTTCTACCTATTGTTTATGAATCTTTTGAAGGATCCCAAGCGCTAGAAGAAAAGAAAGCGGACATTGTCGCCCAGGGTGTTCCAAGGTCGCTTTTACCTTACAAGGTGAAGGCTATTCTCGATGATTTTGAGCAACCGATGTTTATATTCAAGTATGGGGTCCTAGCAAAGTGGCATGAAGCTTCGCAAGATGAGGAGGAAATATCTCTTCCCACTCCACCGTGTTTCTGTGGTGGAGACGTGCAAACAAATCAACATATGAAGCGGAAGAGGTATGATGATGAGGTATGTATACTTCCTTTATGTCTTCCTATATGCAGGCTAATTGGGGCTCGAGAAGATGAATGGGTGAAGCCATTGAGCGTTCACTCGGGGAGGTTTAAGCTTCTTCATACGATGCCCCCGGATGACATCCCACGATTCCCACCACCGGAGGAACCACCAAATCCACCTATACCTCCGGACAAACATGAGCCAGGCTAATTGATACGGGGTTAGCCGTGAGATGGTCCGATCTTCGACAACAAGCAAGAAACTAAAGAAACGGAAGCAAGAATAATAAAGACTCAAGAAAGCAACAAAGAAACTTAAAGAAATCGATCAAGAAACACCAAGATCGATCAAGACTCAACAAAGAACATCAAGAACTCAAGAGATCTCAATGTCGATAGCAACAAGAACAAGAAAGACTCAATAAAGACTGATAAAGACTCGAAATTGAATGCAAGAATTGAAAGACACGACCGATAAGGACTGAGTCGGTCTATATAGAACAAGATAAAGACCCCAGGCCTCCTAAGAGGGTATGAACCAATATCAATGACTATATAACCCGCCTTTACAACCCTACACAACCAAGCGGACAACTTGGAGGCACAAGGAGGGGCTTGTGGATACTAGGATCACCAAGTCTTGCGAAGTTGATGAACACAAAGCAAACCAAGCTGAGACAAGATACCAATCGATGATCAACGAGCACAACTCTAGTTGGATCAACAAACACTCACGTGTATACGCTCTATATGAGAGATTTCTATTCATGAAAGTTCCAACTGAATTACAAAGGGGGAATCGGCATTATATAGGCCTCTAAGGGCTGATGGGCCGATTTATCTAAAAGAATTAATAAAAACTAATAACTTGAGAAATTAATAAAATAACATCTAAAGTTTCCTAAAATAATTTAAGTAAAAGAAATACTAAAATAGGAAATAAATATAATGTTCCAAGACTTGATAAAATCCCGTCAAAACCAGCGACAGCTCAAAGAATGTGGATTTCGGCCAAGCTCTAGGTTGAATCTGGAATAACCTTCAACAACAAAGTTGTAGATCTCTTCGTCCTCGTTCCGACGACGTAAGCTGTCAAACTTCTGAATGATAGTCTAAAACGATTAATATTGAATTCGTACGACTCATTTTACTGAGACGTCGAAAAGCTGTCAAACTTCTGAACGAGAGTCTAAAACGTCATTTATCCAAGCTTGCACCTTTGGACTTCTCCCAAGGTGGAGCCTTCTTCTTTGTCTTGAGGATGACATCATTCTCACAAGCTCGAATCATAGGTGTGTCCGGAGGTGGCTTGGATGGTCCCGCATCATTCTCCCTTTCTTGAAAAGGATTCGTCCTCGAATCCAAGGTCGCATATGATTCCGCAAAGACATCCACACGAGCTCCTGGATCGAAAACCTTATGCCCATGGAAACTCATCTCAAGACCGATTGTGGTAGGGATTGACCACTCCTTGATGGTTATTGTCTCAGCTTCATCTACAAAATCAAGAAAAGGAACCTGATTAGTGCACAATTCAGATTTCATGTCAATGTCATGATGTGCTGACTTAATATGCAGTTGAGCTTGGTCATTCATGCCTAAGTTTCCATCCAATGCTAGCAAGTTTTCATCCTTTTTTAACACTGAATTTTCAATTAATTCAAGACTAGTAATAGGAGAAGAATTTGCACCATCAATGATCATATTAGAAACATTGCCTTTGTCTAAGCATTTACTATAACATAAATCTTCTCTTTGATTATCATCACAAGACATAGGTGAAAAACTTAAATCAATCAAAGAATCATCATACTCATATTCAATGCAATCATTATCATCACAGACAAGTAAATTAAAACCTTGATCAACATTATTATCAACATGCTCTACATTTTCAGCAATAAAAGAAGCATGTATGCTAGACGAAATATGATGTTGAATAGCATTATTAAGGGGAATAGGATGAGATTCTTCCCTTTCCATTGGTGGCACTTCATTTCTAGGTGGGACTCCTTATTCGAACACCGTATTAGAGCCAAAACGCTAAAGCTCTATTGTCGTCAAGCTTTTATCTATCTTAGCTAAGATCTCCATGGCGGTGCTGAACCAGTCGTTGCCCTGGTTATTAGACATTGCAAATAAAGACAAACAAAGAACTATGTGAAAGGTTAGTAAAAATATAAACAAGCTCGCAAGTGTTTCGCTCACACTCCCTCTCAAATTGGTATGTCACACTTGTTGGGGCAATCCGCTTTGGGTAAATTAACAATCAAGCAAAGAACTTAACAACCAAAGTATAAGAATCAAGAGAATGAATGAAACAATCAACCAAGAGTACTTGACAAATGGACTGTAGTACTCGAAAGAAACCAAACAATCAACAAGAAGTACTCGATATAGGGCTGGAGTACCCGACAATCAGTAATCAACACACAAGTACTCGACTGATGTGATCCGAGCTCTTTCGACACATGCTCGGTGTTTTAGTCATAATATGAGCTATATTTTCCCGATGGAGGTGTGTGAGTACTTGTTGGAAAGATAATTCGAAGGGCTGCATCTTTTATGAAGACTAAAGTTTTGAAATCATCCAAGAGCAGCTCCGAAATTGGCAATAGTTCAGTAGTCCGAAATCTGGACAGTTTTCCGAATGCATTGAATGAAGTCGGAATTGATGAGATGTATCGAAGGGTCTTCATTCATTGGAACTTGATGATTTTCTACACTTTATGAGGACAACCAACCCTTCATTTTCCATCAAAAGGCTGGCCAAGTTTCTCCATCAATTTCCGAGAAACTTTTCATCTTTTCCGTCTTTAATTCGTTCTTAAATTGTTGTTGTTTTATGCCTATAAAATGGCTAAACCTTTTCCATGAGAAATAAGATTAGAGTTGAGAATTTTTGGAAAAAGTGTGTGTATCTTGTTGATTTGGTGAGATGCCATTTTAACACCCCATTCCGGAGTGAGAGGCCGGGGAATGGTCCCGTTTGTGTAACTCTTTCCGGTGAGATGCTTGTTAGAGTTGTTCAAACAAAGGCTTGATTGCTCGGGAGTGAGATGCCGACGAGTGAGAGAGCGAGTTTGGTAAGTCCATGGGTGAGATGCTCATAGATTTAGCCATCCATATCTTGTTTTTATTTTCCCATAAATCTAGAAAAATCCAAATAAAATAGTCGTGTGTGTCAAATTTTGTTCTCGTGCTCGGTTGGAGCTTTGAAACTTGTTGGATCGATCCTTCGGATCTCATCATCAACGTAGGGAGAAAAGTACTCGAACAGCAATGAGAGAACTCGACAGGGCTAAGATCTCTTCGACAGGACACCAAAGTAACTCGATATGAACAAAAGCACTCAAAACAAGAGAAAGTGCTCGACAAACTGGAGAACTTGACAAGAGAACTTGACAAAAATAAAAGGAAAGTAAGGAAATTTACCTCTTTTGATTGAAAACCTTTAAGTTAGGATGTTGTAGTTGCAAGGTAGGGTTTCAACTTTGTGATTTGTGGGAGGTATTGTATTTGGGTAAAGGGTTGTCGACTAGGGCTGTAGAAATCACCAAAAAAAGTGTGGTCCTTAGAGCTTTCTTGCACTAGATAGAACAACTCTTTTTTTTTAATTACTTTTACCCCTAGTGAATTTGATCCTCCTAGGTCCAAGATAAATCTTTTTTTTTTAATCTGATTTTTTTTTATAAACTAATGCAAGAAAAGACTCTTATGAAAGAAAAAGACTCGAAAATATAAAAGATAGGTGAAGGAAATAATAAAAACTAATAACTTGAGAAATTAATAAAATAACATCTAAAGTTTCCTAAAATAATTTAAGTAAAAGAAATACTAAAATAGGAAATAAATATAATGTTCCAAAACTTGATAAAATCCCGTCAAAACCAGCGACAACTCAAAGAATGTGGATTTCGGCCAAGCTCTAGGTCGAATCTAGAAAAACCTTCAACATAAAAGTTGTATATCTATTCGTCCTCGTTCCGACAACGTAAGGCACGCCTCAATCCGATTAATATTGAATCTATACGACTCATTTTACTGAGACGTCAAAAAGCTGTCAAACTTCTGAACGAGAGTCTAAAACGTCATTTATCCAAGCTTGCACCTTTGGACTTCTCCCAAGGTGGAGCCTTCTTCTTTCTCTTGAGGATGAAATCATTCTCACGAGCTCGAATCATAGGTGTGTCCGGAGGTGGGTTAGATGGTCCCACATCACTAATGCTTAAAGGGAAGTAGGTCAAGCTAAAGACTTAAAATTTAGCGCTTACGGGAGGCAACCCACTGTTAGTTTGTTATTTCCTTTTTATTAGATAATTCTACTTTATTTTATTTTCTGTAATTCATGCAAGGTATTTCTTTTTTCAGATTTGAAGTTATGGAGGTCTACTCGATGTCGACTTATGGTAGCACTTTACAACACCTATTTTCGAGCTTCTACACTTAATTTTGTGAGTTTATTCTTTTACCCTTGTTTTTATATAGTGAGGACACTGTAATATTTAAGTATGGGATGGGGGAAAGGCTTACTTTTGTGCATATTTTATCATATTTCTTGAATTGCTTATATATGACTACTTTGGATTTCATATTTTATCTATATGCTTACATGTTATTTTCCAAAGTTTGAAAAATCACCCCATTGAATTTTTTTGATAAGTGTCATGGAAGTTAAATTGAACTCGACGATGCAAAATTAGATTCATTAGAGATATAACATGAAATTGTCTAGTAAAGGGAAGTCACAATGAAATGTATGTATATTTTTATGAAAACCATAAAAGAAGGTAAATTTTGATATTGCTTTTGACATATTGCATGATAACAGGATGAAGGACTTTATATTTTCCATATAATGCTCATATTTTGATATTCTTAGCTTTACCTATGCTCATGCATCACAAAAGTCATATCTATCTATCTATGAGTATTACTTAAAAGCAAAGCCCATGTGCCACGTGTCTTTCCCTCACGCAAAGTTATTTTTGGCAACATTTATTTTGAATATATTTAGAAATAACATTTTTGGCAATATATATTTGATATGTTCTATTTACATATATTCATTTATATAATATATCTATATATTACTTCAAAACAAAGCCCCTATGCCAGGTGTCTTTCCCTCACGCAAAGTTATTTTTGGCAACATTTATTTTGAATATAATTAGAAATAGCATTTTTGGCAATATATATTTGATATGTTCTATTTACATATATTCATTTATATAATATATCTATATATCATCATATATCCTATTTTTATCTAATATTAATTACACAATGTCATTTCATACTACCTTTTTTTAACCAATGGGCTTCATTCAAAACTTATTTTTTAAATAAAGTTAAAATTAACTACACAATATTGTTCCATTTTATTTTAATTACACAATATCATTTCATGCTATATTTTTTAAACCATCCATCTATCTATCTATCTATATATTACTTAAAAGCAAAGCCCCTGTGCCACGTGTCTTTCCCTCACGCAAAGTTATTTTTGGCAACATTTATTTTGAATATATTTAGAAATAGCATTTTTGGCAATATATATTTGATATGTTCTATTTACATATATTCATTTATATAATATATCTATATATTACTTCAAAACAAAGCCCCTATGCCAGGTGTCTTTCCCTCACGCAAAGTTATTTTTGGCAACATTTATTTTGAATATAATTAGAAATAGCATTTTTGGCAATATATATTTGATATGTTCTATTTACATATATTCATTTATATAATATATTTATATATCATCATATATCCTATTTTTATCTAATATTAATTACACAATATCATTTCATACTACCTTTTTTTAACCAATGGGCTTCATTCAAAACTTATTTTTTAAATAAAGTTAAAATTAACTACACAATATTGTTCCATTTTATTTTAATTACACAATATCATTTCATGCTATATTTTTTAAACCATCTATCTATATATTACTTAAAAGCAAAGCCCCTATGCCACGTGTCTTTCCCTCACGCAAAGTTATTTTTGGCAACATTTATTTTGAATATATTTAGAAATAGCATTTTTGGCAATATAAATTTGACATGTTCTATTTACATATATTCATTTATATAATATATTTATAGATATATTTATATATCATCATATATCCTATTTTTTCTAATATTAATTACACAATATCATTTCATACTACATTTTTTTAACCAATGGGCTTCATTCAAAACTTATTTTTTAAATCTATATCTATATATTACTTAAAAGCAAAGGCCCTATGCCACGTGTCTTTCCCTCACGCAAAGTTATTTTTGGCAACATTTATTTTGAATATATTTAGAAATAACATTTTTGGCAATATATATTTGATATGTTCTATTTACATATATTCATTTATATAATATATTTATACATATATTTATATATCATCATATATCCTATTTTTTCTAATATTAATTACACAATATCATTTCATACTACATTTTTTTAACCAATGGGGTTCATTCAAAACTTATTTTTTAAATAAAGTTAAAATTAACTACACAATATTGTTCCATTTTATTTTAATTACACAATATCATTTCATGCTATATTTTTTTAACCAAAAAAAAAAAGTCCAAAAGCGGTCTTCCATTTTTTTAACCAATAGCGTTTGATGAAGAACTCCAAAGCATGCTCTTCAAGTTTCAATTATAAATTCGAGGTATGTATTATTCATTTTAATATTTTAATTGTAAATTCTAGATATGTATTATTAATTTTGTTAACGGTCGCCAGAATTGGAAGGCAAAACCAGTTAGCACATGTAGAACTTTAAAGGCATTTTATTATAGTTATTTGCTGCTTCGAACCTTTCTTGATTACCTTGATTTGAACTTTTTAACCAAATTTTTTCTAGGGTTCCTGCTCCGTATCAGATAACACTGGTTCTGAATGTGTGGTACTAAGTTATTAAAATCGATGACCAATTTAAAACAGTAAAGAACTTGATACTCTTACCAAAAGGAATACTTTCGTTTGAAATCTTGGAGCTTCTCTATATTTAATCTGGGATAATCAATGTAATTGAAAAATAGAGTAACAACAAGGAGATTATTAGTTTTAAGCTGAGGAAAAGCATAATAGATAACATTTCTGTCTTTCCCTGTGAATGATCTGTCAGACTTGATATCATTTAGCAACGAGGAGATTATTTGTTTTAAGTAGAGGGAATGGTGTTTCATATCTAATTTTTTTTTTAATCGGCATATATAATAAAAACATACTACGTTTATTTATTTATTTATATTTCGATAGATATTACGGTATCTTTTATTTATTATTTGTAGGTATGAAGTATTAAAATGCACTTTGTGGGATTCATATGCGGAACAACTTACTCCTTACGAGAATGTAGGCATTTTCAATTAATAATTAATTAACTTATTTTACAAATTCCATTAACAACTTCATTCATTTAATTAATTTATTAATAACACAAAATCTTAACAAATCTTATCCCAATTAAGTATTGATTTTTTATTGTTTGTAGTAATATTTTGATCAAATCTTAACAAATGCAAATTAGTTAAGATATCTTAATTTACTTTTTTTTTTCTTTAACATTTCAAAAAGATTTATAATATTTTTATTCCTATTTATTTTCAGTATAAATATTGCGTCATCTCCATCTTCGGGCAACATTGTATGTATTATTAAACTTGCTTAATTACATTGCCCGCTAACAAAATATCTTTCTTTAATAGTTATGCTACTATATATATAATTGGTTCAATAGCTCATCTATGTAGATTTGTAATTTTTTTGTTATATTCATTCATCTTTAATACTGTATTTTTTATTTCTTATGATGATTGCAAATTGATATTCGTCAATGTCTTATATATGCATTCCGACAATGCGTCATTACCTCTTTTGAATTTAGGAGATGCAAGAAGGAGAATAAATGTTGCAATTCTGATATAAATAAATCAAAACACATTTAGTATTATCAATTCTGCTATATCACATTTAGGAGAAGTCGCCTATGACATGCGGTGACTTCTCCTTTAATGTAGCTTTTTTTTTTAATTTATTAGGATATTAAATGATTTATGTTAATTGATTGTGAAAATCTAAACAAATTTATTTTTCGAATAATTGATTGTTAATTTATTGTTAAGATATGATTTGTTTTATTTGATTTATTCTAAATTTTCTATTGCAGTTAGGATTTGCCCATATTTCTTCTATTTGATTTTTTCTAAAAAGGAAATACTTCTTGATGCATACAAGCAACCTAACCTACGTTAATTAAGGTATGTATGGCCCCCGAATCTTTACCTTATCAAAAAAAAAAATTAAGTACATCAACACATGACAAATATTAAAGGAGTATATAATTTAGAAAATCCCAAGTAATATTAAAGGAGTGTACGTTTAAATATATAATATTAAAGGAGTATATGGCTAAACTCATATCTACCGTACTAATCTCATGATTTTCGGATATAACCACATACTTAATTCATTCATTCATTCATTTTTCCCTAAATCTTAACCGATTGATTTTCTTTTTAAAACTCTCTGTATTAATTTCGTTAAAATTATTTTGAATTGGATATTGTTGCAATTTTTAATTTGAATAACAATTCGGATATACTTAAATAACTAACAAAATCTAATTTTGGTTTTCTTTTTATTATTTATTATAAATCAAATTTCTTATTTAAATACTCCTTCCGTTCGGCAAAACTTGTCATTTTAACTCTCCACACAACTTTTAATAAAACTAATAATTACACTCATTTTTTACTAATTTACCCTCATTTATTACTCTACTTTTTACTTTATCAAAAACTACAACTCACAACACATCAATCAAATCAAGGGTATTTTAGTAAAGTAGAAGTAAAAATACCTAAAATGACAAGTTTTTCCGAACAAAAACAAAAACTCTAAAACGACAAGTTTTGCCGAACGGAGGGAGTATGTAATTAATTTATTCATTCATTTTTCCCCAAATCTTAACAGATTGATTTTATTTTTATATTTCTTTTGATTAATTTCACTAAAATTATTTTGAATTGGATATTTTTGCAATTTTGAATTTGAATAACAATTCGGATAAACTTAAATAACTAACAAAATCTAATTTTGGTTTTCTTTTTATTATTTATTATAAATCAAATTACTTATTTAAATACGTAATTAATTAATTAATTAATTAATTCATTTTTCCCTAAATCTTAACCGATTGATTTTCTTTTTAAATTTCTTTTTATTAATTTCACTAAAATTATTTTGAATTGGATATTTTTGCAATTTTGAATTTGAATAACAATTCGGATAAACTTAAATAACTTTAAAAATCTAATTGGTTTACTTTTTATTATTTATTATAAATCAAATTACTTATTTAAATACAAAATTAATTAATTAATTCATTTTTCCCTAAATCTTAACCAATTGATTTTCTTTTTACATTTCTTTTTATTAATTTCATTAAAATTATTTTGAATTGGATATTATTGCAATTTTGAATTTGAATAACAATTCGGATAAACTTAAATAACTTAAAAAATCTAATTGGTTTTTTTTTACTATTTATTACAAATCAAATTACTGATTTGAATACGTAATTAATTAATTCATTAATTTTTCCCTAAATCTTAACCGGTTGATTTTCTTTTTAAATTTCTTTTTACTAATTTCATTAAAATTATTTTGAATTGTATATTATTGCAATTTTGAATTTTAATAACAATTCGGATAAACTTAAATAACTAACAAAATCTATATTGGATCTTTTCAATAAGATTTGTATACAAAAATACCCTTGCGTCTTCAATTCTATAAATTATATCATCTCTCCATCAATGTGTCTTCCTCACTGTAAGTTTTTATTGATCATTCTAATTTATTTTAAATTTCTTACAATCTTGGCATCGATCTAATTTTTAGCATTTTATCTTCCTACTTTTATTGTTTGTTTATAATTTATTCGAATTGGCTCTTAATTAGTATGTGCATGCAATTGTTTGTTTATAGGATAGTGTAAAAGTAAAACTTTGACAGTCGAATTGACGGGTTAGTGTGAGCTTATCTACCTAATTAATCTTTTGAACCACTTTTTAATCAATAAATTTTAGATTTTCAATTATAATTTAGTCATGGTTATATAATTAAATTTATGGAAGATTTTGCTAAACAAATCACTTAAGATATGATTTGTTTGTTAGTTTAGATATTCACTGGATAAGATCAAATAAAATCATATTTATCTCAAAGAATCAAATTTGATTACATAATAATGTGCCATTTGTTCAAGAAAATATTTGATTCTATTTTTTTTTTGTTATATTTTTTATTCCACAAATTACTATAGAATATTTCGGTTTTAGTTTTAATTTCTATTTTTTTAGATAAATAATTCAAAATTGATTCATTCATTTAATTTTGAACCATATGTATGTTAATTAAAAGATAACACCAAATCTCATAGGTTCTATTGTTTAGGTAATGTATCTTTAATTATTTTTATTTATTTCTTCTTCTTATCAGTTTGCTAGAGAAAATACATCTGTGACTCTTTTTTATACGGATGTTTTCCACCACATCCTATATATAAGAATTCAAATCCCTATTCATTTTTGTATGCAAGATTATTATCTCCATATGTATGTTGGATGGTTACAAGTAATGCTTACAAGTTTTGGTATTGATGAAGAAATGATAAATGAAATTATATAAACACATATTTTTAAAAAAGATCTGTGCAATGCACGGGGTACTAAGCTAGTATTACTTAAAAGCAAAGCCCCTATGCCACGTGTCTTTCCCTCACGCAAAGTTATTTTTGGCAACATTTATTTTGAATATATTTAGAAATAGCATTTTTGGCAATATATATTTGACATGTTCTATTTACATATATTCATTTATATAATATATTTATAGATATATTTATATATCATCATATATCCTATTTTTTCTAATATTAATTACACAATATCATTTCATACTACATTTTTTTAACCAATGGGCTTCATTCAAAACTTATTTTTTAAATCCATATCCATATCCATATCCATATCCATATATTACTTAAAAGCAAAGGCCCTATGCCACGTGTCTTTCCCTCACGCAAAGTTATTTTTGGCAACATTTATTTTGAATATATTTAGAAATAACATTTTTGGCAATATATATTTGATATGTTCTATTTACATATATTCATTTATATAATATATTTATACATATATTTATATATCATCATATATCCTATTTTTTCTAATATTAATTACACAATATCATTTCATACTACATTTTTTTAACCAATCCATATCCATATCCATATCCATATCCATATCCATATATTACTTAAAAGCAAAGGCCCTATGCCACGTGTCTTTCCCTCACGCAAAGTTATTTTTGGCAACATTTATTTTGAATATATTTAGAAATAACATTTTTGGCAATATATATTTGATATGTTCTATTTACATATATTCATTTATATAATATATTTATACATATATTTATATATCATCATATATCCTATTTTTTCTAATATTAATTACACAATATCATTTCATACTACATTTTTTTAACCAATGGGGTTCATTCAAAACTTATTTTTTAAATAAAGTTAAAATTAACTACACAATATTGTTCCATTTTATTTTAATTACACAATATCATTTCATGCTATATTATTTTAACCAAAAAAAAAAGTCCAAAAGCGGTCTTCCATTTTTTTAACCAATAGCGTTTGATGAAGAACTCCAAAGCATGCTCTTCAAGTTTCAACTTTTCATCCACCCAAACATTATTATCATCAAGGAGGTCTTCCACTCTATTCATTTTTCTTCTAATCATGGTCGACGTGTGGAAGAATTTCGAGTTCCTTTCTCCGAGAGCTAGCCAGTTCTCCCACGATTTCTGTCAAATCAAATTTGATTAAAACACTAAAGTGCAACTGTTACTTGAAAAGTAATGGTTCATACCACAAAAGTCCAAAAGCCATTCCATAAACTCCCAACAGTGTTAGGCAATAATCATAGTCCATTCTTGATTTCACAAATAATGTCAAGTATACGTAGAATGCTTAATTTTAGTCCCAACATGATGAGATGAGAATCTTTAGCTAGGGAGGAGCCTAATGTCAAAGCTTGATTGATGGTATTCAATGTGGTAAACAATGCAAATTGGTCAAAAATACGTCTTTTTTTGAGGAATTATAGCAAGAGCTCGCTGAAGAACAACATCCGACTCACATACACTTGTAGTTCAAGTCTGGAAGCTTGGAAGCTTCAAATGCCATTAACAAATTTTCAAGAAGAGTTCCAAAAAGCATCAACCCAACGACTGAAGCAGTACCTCAACATCAACCTCAAGTCTAAACAAGCGAATAACACAAATAAATCCAAGCATGCAAGTAATGGGATTGTTCAAATTTGTGTACGAATTTATAACCCCATAATGTCAAAAGGTTGAGATACAACTAGTATTCCCATTAGGACCGCTATAAAAGTTACTTCGTACTAGACAAACATCAAATTGCATAGCATACTACTAGGGTAAACAACAAATAAGAACCATTCCGGAATAGCTCACCGGAAAGGACTTGTGGGTAGTACCCATAGGTCCCCGGTTCGAACCCTAGAATGACCGCTCTTTATTTACCAATTCAAGGTAAACAACAAATAAGACAAATCGTAAAGCGAGCTACTTTATGATGGATTTGAGTGGTGGTGGTGGTAGTGAGAAGGTCCTCCGGTTGAAGTTGGAGGTTGAGCATTTCTGTGTTGAGGACTCCTATTCATTGTCTCTCTATGATCTACAAAAGAGTACACCTGAGGAGGTCTTTCACTACTTGGAAGAGCGTGAATGTCGGCTTTCCTATAGGATCAATCACATTGCGTCTGGATCACCTCCAGTTCAATGATAATGATAACTCTGCACACATTTAACAGAATCAAGATGAATAAGACTTGCACCTAAACTGACAAAGAAAGATGCTTAGCATACTGCAAAAACGAAGAAATCTCCACTTTCATGGAATGAGGGAAACTTCTTAGGCCTCGTTTGATTAAACGTAGGAAGACTTCCTGAGAAGTTGTTTTTTGGGAAATGTAATTCCCATAAATTCGACTTCATGGGAAGTATAAAGATAAGTTTAGTTGAAAATAATTTCTCATAAATCCAACTCCTACATTTTGTTTGTTTAAACATGGAACCTTGGCGGTGAAGCAGGGTAATGGGCGCCACGTACTGAATGAGAAACGTATTTGGCCCGACAGAGGTGCAAATCATATGCAAGGAAACGTCCCCAAGGATTTCACCGGCCTCTCTCACAAGTGCACTCGAAGAGAGAAGATGGAACTTGAATAAGCACTCAAAACGGGAAAAGGGTAGGAGAAAACAGGAGAATGAGAGAGACGAGTTTGTTCGTTGTGTATTGAAATGCTAGCCCTCGATCTCCTTATATAGGTGCATAAATCCTCTTCTTCCACCGCAAGTAAAATCTGCGGATGAAGATTCTGCTCTACTTCTGAGGATCGTGGCTATCCAAAACCGTTTTGAAATGATACGTTTTCGGAAATAAATCCAGTAAATAATCGAATATTCGTGGATAAACACTAACAAGTTTATCCGTAATAACTTCGACCTCAAGTTAAGTTTCAACTCCAACCTTAATTGTGGGCAAAAAAAAGTTGTGTGCTCTCACACCAACCATCAACTTTATTCAAGCGAAATTTCAACACAAAAATATATTCATATGGAACTCTCACTCAACCAATTGGGGATTGGGGAAACGAATTAAATATAAAGAATAACATCAAGGAATTTTAAACAAAATCAACACACGACATATAAATATGATAAAATTACAAATGACTCAAAACTAACCTTCAAATCTCGATCAAATCTCTTATTTTAAAGTTTGAATGAAATACGGAGTATCTTCTCAATCAAATCTTACACGAACTATTCCCACGTGCTAATACAATCATCTACGTACAAGCTCGATGTTTAGCCCAACTTTCGCACGAATCGACTCAATTGATCGATCATTTTTGTAAGGCTCGGGGTTAAAAACAATTAAGGAATTGTTTTGGTGAAAAATAAGATCATACATGGTCGTATGGAATTCAGATGAAATCGAAGGATGGAGGTAGATGGATCATTTGAAGTTAACCGAGGCTTGGTAGGTTTGGCCCCCAGACCAGTACTGAGGAGTGACATTGTTAGCAATGATGGTCTGCGACGATCCGGACTGGATCTTGAAGGACAGCGACTGGCCTCCAAGCATGGAGAAGGCCTGGAAGGCTGCCCCCCAGTTCTGGCTCATCTTGATCCACCCGGTCTTGGTTCCCTTGACCCACATGTTGGCGACGTCCCCTGAGCCGCCGACGTTCATGACGTAGACGAGGAGCCAGTTGGGGTTGCCCTGGAACCTGAAGCGGATGCCGCCCTTGCGGGAGCAGGGAACGCGCCGGAACTTGACGGGGACGATGCCGGCCTTCCAGAAGGCGAAGCGCATGAAGGAGGGCTTGGCGAGGTCGAAGTGGAGGTTGGGTGGGTTGCACCACCCGCCGGCGTTGCTGGCCTGGTACCAGTTAGGCGGGCAGAGGTTGGTGGCAGTCACCGTGATCGACGGCACGAACGGGAAGCACCACTTGGAGCCGCTGCATTTCAGCTGGAAGCACTGCCCGCACGCGTTCCCGTTGCTGAACAGCGGCGTGCTCACCGCCGTCGTCGCCGTCCCGTACCCGTTCGTCGATGGGTTGTCGTACCCGCACGCTCCGCCTGCCACATACACAAACGTACCCAATCTCAATCAAAAGTACTCTGCAATTATATTCTCTCTCTTTTTTGGTAATTATATTGTTTTTTCAATAAAGCTCACAATTCACGTTTATGATTTTTGGCATATACGTAGTATCATCTTAATCTATGTTACAATACAAGGGATTAGGTGGACTGGAGTCTAGAACTTGATTATTTTTGTATATTTTACTGTAAATAAATACAAAAGTACACGTCTTACTGACAACTCTAAATCTTCTAAAATCTAAAATCATAGATTTGACTCAAAAGCAACATACCAACTTGAGGATAAAACCAAATTTCAAATCGACTAATCATCGACTTAGACGCTATATAAAAACTAAATCTGAACAAGTGTACGTCTGACTAGATGGGCGTGAGCGATGCATAAGTGGGACTAGATCTGCCGCCCTCCCGCCTAAATGGCGCATAGTCACACTTTTTAGAACACTAATTAATCTTATCCAGTTTGATAGACATGATCAAAATGTATCACGAACCGCATCATATCGATATATGCAACCTATACTGCACTTAACCAATTTGAATTTAATCCGATAAAAAAAAACAATTTGAATTTAAGTTTTAGGGTAAGGTATATATATTGAGTCAAATACAAAACTTATATACCCAATCCAAACCTTAGATAAAGATAAACTACATATATTTTTGGAGGGAGGGAGTATAAAAGAGGCTAGCTCCTATTAGACATGATTACATGAACATCAAGATAAATAAACGGATCGCCGAAACACACCCTTATATACACCCATAGTATGTATAAGGGCTCACCCACAACTTACGCATCCAAGGTGCGTATATAGTCTTGTTGGGTGTGTATAAGGATGGAGAGCACTGTATGTGTGTTCCCGGGTGTGGGCGCTATATATATATATATATATATATATAGTGTGTGTGTGCGGATAAATCAAAACCGACCGAACCACACAGATCGAGATAAATCGATGAATCAATAAAAATAAAGATACGAACCATTGGCATTTTCGTAGAAGGTGGCGTGGCCAGACTTCCACGGTCCAGGTGAAAACGAGGTCACACCGAGCAGGTCCGGGACAATGAGGAGCACGAATCCGAAGATCAAGTATTTCATCCTCCGGGAATTTCTCAACCGGCCTTTTGCGTTAATTTTCTCTACCAAAAATCTTAATTTGTTTGGGAGGAGGAAAAGTATGCTATAGCTGATGGGGAGGCACGTAGTTTGGTAGCATCGCCATCTATATATATATATCGGAGTTGAATGGTTTTATTTACGTGCGTACATATAAACTGCCGTAGTATATAATCATAATTAATCACCTAATTTTATTATAAATAAATATATTTATGTATTTGATGAGTAATATATATGTAAATAGATGAATTAGAAAAAATAACAAAGATCGACGTGAGGTTCAGTACTTGAGGAACAGTAGTTTGTTGGATGCCACAAGTAGATTGATCGATGTTGAAGTTTATACATTTTTTAATTGAAGTAGTACGTTTAAAATAAAAGTAAACGCAAATAATTAATTAATTTTGTCAGGCCTCTCTTATTTGTAAAGTGCACTTATCGATGATACTGATTGAATGGCGGATTCGTAAAATTCTATCAAAAACTATTCGGTGAGGGCTATTGACAACATTTTCGATCAAATGTCGATGAATTTGGATAAATTGTATATAAACTTCTTTTCATATTTACAAAGTACTGAAACACAAGCTTTCGGAGGAAAGACGAAAGTTTAATGGTAAGCGTATTCAGGCGTGCTATTCATCTCCAGTACGTAATGACTCACTCGATCACCCTGCTAGTCAACTCAAGATATGCCTCCATAGGTATAAATCAACCCGACAGTACGGAAAAATAAAAGCCTAATTAACAAATTCATCCAAATACTCAACTCGTTTAATCAACCGCCATTGAAATTCTTCAATCCCAAAACCATATATCTTCCTAGCTCGTTGAAATGCATTAATAATTAAACAAATTGATATGTGTATTTCATTTTTCTAGTTGATTTTTGTGGTTTTCAATCAGTTTTTGACACTCAACTCTATTGTAATTTAGATTGCATGTTCTATTAGACATAAGGTGAAGCTTAATTTCTTCTTTTGGCCTATTATATCGTGCTTAATTAATTTGTTCCCTCGTCTAAATTGGGGCTAATCCATTGTTCTCCGGACATCCCAAATTAGTTGAATGTTCACCCGATCAATTTTTCTTTTTACTCTACGTCTTCCCTCTTTCCCCCTCTCTCTGTTTCAACCACTACTTACTCTCGATCATCATCTTCACACGGACAGTTGATTATTGTCTTCCTCTTGCTCTCGATCATCCTTGAAACTAATAATAGTTGAATCAAGCACAACATGTAAAGGTTAGTATACTTTCATGGCGCTTCCTTCTCGCTTTTTCTCTCTCTCCCTCTTTATTAGGGTTTTGTCTATTTTAGTAATTGTTTTGTTTCTATTGTTGAATTCGATTTTAACGTAGTTTTCATCCTTTGTAATATCTTCTAATATGTGTAATTGCCACTGTTTCTGGCATGCAACGCGTTCCCTATATACACCGCAAATGACACGTCGAATTGGACGTTACAGCAACGTTGGATTAGACGTTGCAAAAACGTCCAATTTGACGTTTCATCTGTTGGGGAAATTGCCCAAGGGGTAGGGGATCCGACGTTGTAACAACGTTACATGAAGGACGGAGGGATGACGGCCAATGGCTGCTCCTGCACGCGGCCAAACTGTCGGAGCACCCTGTCTAGCATGTACGGCTCAAAGATGCCACAGAATCTAAGGGTGCCTCGATAGGTGGAGGAGCGAAATTGACCAGCGAAATCCAAGTCTATGCCGAAAGGCATCCACTTGACCTATGTTCAGAAAATGATATAAGGGAAACAATCTTACTCGACATATGTAGTTAAAATCAAAGAAAGTTATAAACATGTTACCTTATCGATGGTCATGCGCTCAAGCTGTGCTCAAAGCTTCTTCTCCCTCTTGCGCATCGTCTTGTCGTTCCCCCGATCTCGGCCGTCGATGGGTCGAACCGTGCCATGTATCGGGGATCATGATCAAATGCATCCCTGTCCGAGCGAAGACGGCCCGCAAAACAAGGGAAGTACGACCAGATCCATGCCTGAAAATTATAAACCATTAGAGCACTTATTAAATGTAAATCGCAAGCAGAGGAACGTATTTACAGTATTAAAGAAATGTGTTACCTGCAACAGTGCAGCACACCCACTTAGGCCTCTGGCATCGCCTCTCGTGGCCTCCCCTAATCCCCGGTAAAGGAAGGCAAGCACTCCTGCTCCCCAAGCTAGTCTCCCGGCGTGCGGCAAATCCCAAACTAGCCCGAACAACGAGAAGTGTACGCGGCTCTGGGACTTGTCGATGAAGAGTGTCGCACCCAGCAGCGTAGCCAAGAAAGAAACGAAGAGGTCGTGCTGCCACTGTATGCTCTCTGGCACTACGCCATCTGGGGTAAGGTCGGGCCACTGCTCCCGACGGGGGCCATGCCTCTCCTCCCACCAATCCGTCAACTCCGGGATGGCAAAACCGCAAGCCGGCCTATGCTTCTTCAGCATAGCCGGGGTCCAACCAAATAAATCCTGCAGTAGAGGCTCCAGCTGTAGTGGAAGATAGTCAGGGAGAGGCTCGCAAGGCAGTCCCTCAATCGGCAGCCCCATCAGACAGGCGACGTCGTGGAGGGTGATGGTCATTTCGCCCCATGGAAAGTGGAAAGAGTTCGTCTCCGGCTGCCAGTGCTCTATGAACACAGTCAACAACTGGGCATTCACTCCGTCCCAGTTCAAATCAAGCAGCCCCAGTAGACCAGACTGAGCTGCCGCCTGCACCCATGTCCCTGGACCCTCGTACATGTAGTACCTGAACGGATGGAGGTGTGAAGCCCGATGATGAACCTTCAGCAATTTATGCCGATAGGTCGGGTCCGTCCATAGCAGCTGAGCCCTATGGTTCCTAAACGAGACCAAAAGATCTCCTGGAGGCAAGTCGCCATCAGGGTGCTCATCGTCCCCCTCCTCCTCGTCGCCCCCCTCCTCCTGCTCCTGAGCCTCATCCGCCTGGTCGCCCCCCTCCTCCTCCTGGTCGCCCCCCTCCTCCTCCTCGTCGCCCCCCTCCTCATGCTCCTCGTCACTCTCGTCATCGAGGTCCTCCTGCTCGAACTCAAGGTCCTCCGGTATATCCGCATGCTCCTCCTGTGTGACATCCGCCCCCACAGCAGGTGTGAGGCAGTAAGATGCTGCTGCGATGACAGCATCCCAAGCAGTGTCTCCATGAGCGTGTCCGAAAGTACTGGCAACAGCCATAGGATCTGACGCCGGCTGCGCTGGCGATTCTATGTCCATCAGAACATGTGATGTGGGCTCCACAGATGTATGCATGTGGAAGAACGTACGGTCATCGTCAGTACCGTCCTCCGGCCTGAACGGTGGCGGGGCTGTATCAGGCTGAACCGCCGTATCTCTGACGGTCAAAGTCTCCTGCTCCGCAATAGCCATGAGATCTGACACCGTCTGCGAAGACGAGTCAGTGATGATGACCTCCTCCGGACGGGCGCCCTCTAATGCATCTGGAGGCGCATTGCGTTCTCGCCCGAGAACGACGCAAATAGTCCCGTCGTCCCGTCTCATCCGAGAATCCTATTAAAATGTTTTATTACAGTAGTTCACTGTAAACAACTTCATTTGTAATAATTTGTTTCTATAATTTCTTTTTTGTTTGTTTCGTCAAATTGCATTCAAATCAAATAAGGTTCACTTAATTTCTTCTAATACATTTTATTTTGTAACAATTTTTTATAAGAACTATTATTTTTCAACAATTTTGTTTCTATAATTTCGCGTTGGACATTAAAGTAGTTATTTTGTAACAATTTGTCTTAAATATATTGTGCATTCAAATTAAACAAGGTTCACTTAATTTCTTCTAATACATTTTATTTTGTAACAATTTTTTCTAATAACTATTATTTTTCAACAATTTCGTTTCTATAATTTCGCGTTGGACATAAAAGTAGTTATTTTGTAACAACTTGTCTTAAATATATTGTGCATTCAAATTAAACAAGGTTCACTTATCCGATTCATACGATAAACTTATTCGTTATAAAATTTAACAAATAAATAAGAAAATAAAATGAAAAATAAAATAAATAAAATCAAACTAACCGATGGCGTACTCGTCAGGGGAGAAACCTCTTGCGTCCGCCTCTTCCGGCCACCACCGCCATCACCGGTGGTCCTCCCGGCGCCACCACCACCACGACCACGGCCAACACCACCAGCAGCCAGCCCCCGGCCTCGGCCACCAACAGCCACCGCGCGCCCCTCACCTCGGCCACCAACAGCCCCTAAGCCCCCATCGCCGCCGCGCCCCTCACCTCGGCCACGGCCAGGCCCTCTGCCCCCCTCAACACCGCCTCCTGGCCCTCTGCCCCCACCACCGCCGCCTCTTCGTCCTCCTCGGCCTCCTGCCCCTTGAACCTCTCGCCCAGATCCGCCCTCGCCTCGGCCACGGCCTGGCCCTCTGCCCCCATCACCGCCGCCTCCTCGGCCTCCTGGCCCTCCGCCTCCTCGGGATATCACCATTGATCTCGCTCTCAATCGATCTCGCTCCCAATTGAACCTCGGCCAATCGATCTCGCTCCCAATTTGCAGATCCGCTCTCGTGTGGAGGAAGAAGAATGACGACGTCCAATTCGATGTTGTGTTTTATATATTAAGCACAACAACGTCGGATTCGACGTTGTACACAGCGGGACCCTTGAACTTACAACATCGAATTCGACGTTGTGCACAGCTGGCCCTTCAACTTACAACGTCTAGTTTGACGTTGTAATTCAAATTACAACCTCAAAATAAACGTTGTAGTTATCTTCTTTTTTAAATTCAACTGCAAATTATAAATAAATAAAATACATTATTTGGACATTTAGATAATTGAAATTAACTTGGCATATTTCATAAAATATTTAAATGAAACGATAATACATATTGTACATACGCCGGTCTCCGGGCACCTCTATCTCCCAAAAACCCTTCCGGCATAATCAAATATGAAAACGATAATACATATATTACATACCCCGATCTCCGGTTACCCCCACCCCCCCTTTGAAAATACATATATTACATACATTACATACGATAAGTCTACAACTACGTGGTGCTAACGACATTGGGTGTACAACTACCATCAGACTCATCTAGATTGGTAGAGATGTCGATCTCTACGTCGATGAACGCATACGATCGCAACCTATCGTTTCCTGGACCCACCACCCTCTCAATTACGTACGCTGTAACTTCACGGATACAATGCCGACATACATCGGCGTAGAACGTGTCCAGCATTTCCGTAATGCCTCTGCCCATGTCGGATAGGTAGGCCTCTCGGTCGTTTGTATAAATCTCCGTGTCGTAGTGGCATCCGAACTCCCCCGCAACCGATCTCCTTGAGCCACTCTGACATGAGATGCGGAAAAGGCAGCATGGGAATGCCCCATTGTACCTCCGGTGTTGGCAGTTGCAGTCGCTGGCATCGGGTGGATAACGGTGTTTCGTCCCTCTAATCTGATAGTTGATCCCCTCGGACGTTTCTGCGTCTTTTATGAAGTAAGTGGGAAGTCTACGATTGGGGGCCGCCATTAGGTAGTAATTGTGTGGAAGGCTTTGTGGTGGATGGAGTGTGGGTGTGGGTGTGGGTGGCTTTTATAGGCACTTTAGCATACAACGTTTAATGTAACGTTGCATAAGGTTTGCAACGTTGGATTGAACGTTGCATCGGGGAACCCTAGGGCTGGGGTTTAGCAACGTTTAATTAAACGTTGTATAGGGTTAGCAACGTTTGATATAACGTTGCATAGGGTTAGAGCAACGTTTGATATAACGTTGCATATGCTAGGGTTGGAAGGGTTGATAGCAACGTTTCTTTAAACGTTGCTAGGGTATAGCAACGTTGTATCCGACGTTTTCTATTGACCTTATTATTTTCTCGATTTTGAGTTAATTAAACCGATATCCAGTGATTTTGAAAGTGAGTATGAACATATAGAATTAATATTTCGATCATCTTAGTAGGTTCCATTTAAGCAAAAATGAAAATGATTCATATGTTAATGTTTCGATTTTCTTAGTAGGTTCCATTAAAACGATTTTGAAAATGATTCATATGGAAATGTTTCGATCTTATTAGTAAGTTCTATTCAAGTGAATATGAAAATGGTTGATAGGTTAATATGTCGATCTTCTTAGTAGGTTCCATTCAAGCGATTATGAAAACGATTCATATGTTAATGTTTCGAATTTTAATACCAAAGAGAGTACATAGAGTTCACATCGAAGACGCATTACCAAATATATAACTTACATAATAAATATAAAGTTCCAGCGCTAATCGAACGTTGAATACACAAAATCAATTGGATCAGTTGCTCCCAACAGACTCTGCAGGTCCCGCTGGTTGAATATCAATCAGCGCTTGCTGGAACACGTAAGTCTCCTTAGTTTGTTGGGCGGGCCGCGCGACTAAGTCAACCACGTACTCGACAATGTTGTTAATACGCGCTTGGCTCACATCGCAGTAAAGACTTTTGATGTTATCTTTTGTATGGGCCAACACGCGAGTATAGTACGACTCGGGGTCTCGGTCGGACTCCATACAACGGAAATACACCTCCCTTGACATCTCAGACCGGCGATGACACTGCACAGAGAATAAACAACATGGAAATAAAATGCGATATTTCCTGTGCTTACAGTTGCAAATGTGACGTTCAGCCGGCACACTGTGCCTCGTCACTATAATAGTGTAACGGGTGCCATCCGAGAACTCAACTGTCTTCTCGAAACTGTACGGAGTTGAAGGCATGGTAGAGGGCTTTTTGGGTGTTGGGTGTGATAAAGTGGAGGGGGGACCAACGGGGCCTTATATGGTGATTGGGAACATCCCCAATTTACAACGTTGGAATGGACGTTGTAATTGGGAACGTTCCCAATTACAACGTCCATTCCAACGTTGTAAATTGGGAACGTTCCCAATTACAACGTCCATTCCAACGTTGTAAATGGGGGATGTTCCCAATTACCACGTCTGAATGTACGTTGTAATTGGGGAATGGTCCCAAATACAACGTCTGGTGTGACGTTGTTACGACTGACACATAGAACGCGTAATTGACGTCATGTATGGTCCCCCTCCTTTGCCCTTATATATACCTCCACCATCAGACCGATTGAATGCATCCATTGACCTCACAATTCAAGACAATAGTTACTATTTCATTCGTAGATCTGAAAATGTCATCCTCAGAAAGTGAAGAAGCGATGGAGGTTGTACGAGTCGCCCCCCCCCCCCCCCCCACGACGAAACAATTGCGTACCGCAGGTAAAATCCAATGGCTGTATTATCTGTCTCTATGTGTTTTTCCATTATTTAACCCGAAGTAAATATATACCCTTTAAGTAATATCAAGTGCACATACGTTGTTATGCCTTTATCTAGTTTCAAGACTTTACATGTACGTTTACTGACACCCGTACTTGGCAATCCCGGAATGAAATGGTCGACCATTTCAAGCAACTCGGCTTGAAGAACAACATGGTCTTAGTAATCAAGCGATCGTGGTCGACCGCTTCAAATCGACCGGGTGGCGTGTTGTTAGCGTGCGAGCAATATGGAGTGTTTCGCAGAAGGGGGAAGCAGATTCGAAGCACGCAGAGCAAACTAAGCAACTGCCCGTTCTCCTTACTCGGTCATGAGGGGGGGCTGAATATGTGAACGATGACCGTGCAAAATGGAACGCACAACCATGGGCTCCCTCAACGATTGAAGGGTCATGCTTACGCCGGAAGAATGACACCAGGGGAGAAGAAAATGTGCAAGTGGATGAAAGACATAGGAACTCCGCCTAAGGCCATCTTGTACGGGCTACGACAAGCAGATGCGAATAGCGTCACCTTATTGCGATCACTGGAGAACACCCTCAACAAGCTCGCCGTTGAAGAGAGAGGAAATCGAACGATGACCCAAGATACCCTCCATCGTCTCCGAGAAAGGGGCTACTACTACGAATTCAGGAGGAGCCCAGACGATGACAATGTATTGAATGACCTTTTTCTCGCACACCCGGATGGGATTCGTCTCTTGAACAAATACCCTTACGTCGTCGTCATGGATAGTACGTACAAGACAAACGCGTAAGTACTATATCCTATGTCTTTCTACAGTTCTTCCATAAATAGTGATATGCTAATGTGCGTACGTTGCGGCACCGTGTCCACAGGTACAACGTCGCGCTGTGCGAGATAGTCGGCTTAACACCAACGGGAAACAACTTTTGCATCGCATATGCCTTTATGGCCCACGAGGACACGGACACGTACACTTGGGTGCTCAACAACCTACGTGTTATTTTTCAGGGTAAGCTGCCCGATTCGATTATGACAGATCGAGAGCTGGGCCTTATGGCTGCACTTAGGGCCGTCTTCCCCGAGGTGAAACATCTACTGTGCTGGTTACATGTAACTCGCAACTGTGAAGACACCGCTTTGAAGATTACAAAAAATCTGGAAATTTCAACTCTATTCAAGAATCAGGTGTGGGGTTTATTCTCGTCTTCGACGGAGGAGTCGTTCGAGAGGCGGCGTAGATTTCTTCACGCCCAATGGCAGCCCTTTCCCGGGGTCATGGGGTATCTGGAAACAGGGTGGCTCATCCACCGGACGAGCCTTGTCAGATGTTACACCGACCACGTCCTACACTTTGGAACGAGGACAACCAATAGGTACGCATATCGTTTTCGTCGTTACCCTTGTCACTCCTTTACTACATTTCGACAGTCGTTCACCTCAAGCACATGATGCATTGTGTAGGGTTGAAGGCCAACATAAAGTGTTGAAGGAAGCATTACACTCATCCACTGGTGATTTCTGTGTCGTGGTGGATGCCATTCATCGGGTGAACGAATGTCAGGTGCACGAGATCCAGACTGCGTTGGAGATAGATCGTTTCAAGTGACCAACTAACGCACACGAAGTCCCCTTATTCGATCAGATTAAGCACGTGGTTTCAAAGAAGTGTTTCGAACTTCTCTACGGTCATTGGAGGAAAGTCGTCTCCAAAACAGTAGCTCCAGAGTGCGTCGACCGTCATTGGAGAATATGCCATGGGATACCTTGTGTGCACGACGTTCAGCGTTTTGTTGATGAAGGAATTCAAATAACACCTGACGACATCCACCCATTTTGGATGGATCTGACGTGGGATGAATCGGACAATGCGATCTTACCCTATGCCAGGTCGGCTTCGTACACTGCATCTAATGAAGCCCGTGGCCCTGATTTTCACCCACCGGAGCGGGGTAGCATACGGGCAAAGGGCAGACCTAGAGGGAGGAGGAACCCGTGCAGAACGAATCCCTTGCGATCTGAGCAAAATCGGGCGAATTTTGAAAGGGAGGAAGCCAGAGCAGGTCGCCACGGTAGAGACCAACATTCCGGAAATCCGTCCGACGCACAGTATTGGGGATTTAGCTGGGGAGACAACAATGTGGACCCTTTCATGTTCAGGCACATTGCGGCGGCCGTCAACACCGTGGGAGATGGTCACTGCGGATATCGAGCTTTGGCGCAGCTGATGTTACGGCCAGGGGAGGCACGATTCGCAGATATGAAAGGGTTATTGTGTAACCATCTGGATCATAACGATCACCTTTACGCTGGTTGTTACATGGGAGGGTATTCGGTCCGGGAGTTTGTCGACCTACAGAGTTACTCCGGCAGAGTGAGAGGTGACCGGAGATACTGGATCGAGTTGCCTATCATGGGTCTTGTGTTCGCAACCGTCTACCAGGTACCCCTTGTCGTCTTATCTTGGCACATGCCCTTCACATGCCTCCCTATGTACACCGAACAACCAAATGGCGCACCTCAAGAGGCCATACTGGGCATGTCATGCATCGGCAACCAAGATCATTTCGCAGCGGTGAGTGTGATCTCACTCCAACCATAAATTAACTTTCATTAATTACCCCACTTAACATTATACTATACTTTTTGCCCTTTTTGCAGATATGGTTACATCCCAACGCCCCTTTACCTCCTCCAGCGCATGAATGGACGGCACACCATCACCCGAGCGTCAACGGATGGGATACTCCCTTCCAAGACCAATTTGATAGATTTAGAGCATTGCGGATTCAGGAAGGTCGCCCTCTACACCATGTTTAGGAGTCATGAAAGGAATTATCTGTGTCGTATTTGTTTGTTTTCTTTTCTATGAAGTTCAGAGTTGAAAGTTGAATGTTTATTGTTATGAAGACGTAGAAACAATATAAAAAAGCAATCGTTCGACCAAAACAAACATCAGTTGGCCCCATATCTAAATTTACAAACGAGTTTTAATGTTACATTTCAACAAGAGTTGTTGTATTAAACGGAACAACTATCGACCGACTCTTCAGGAATGTTTGGGTATATACTAATCTGCACCTGCTGGAACGCATATGTCGTCATCAGATCTTGGGCAGGGCGCACTACTGTATCAACTGCATACTCTGCTACCCTGCGACAGCGCGACAGAGACATGTCGTCGTACAAAACGACCAGGATACCCGTTATCTGCTCAATCATCCGTGTATAGTACGATGCAGGGTCGTCGTCGCACTCTTGACACCCGAACTGCAACTGTGTTGACCTCTCCAGGATACGATAAACCTGCACAGAAAGTAGATTGCATCGAAAATAATGTGTATAGTTCATATGCTTGCAGTTGCAAGCATCTTCCTTAGGCGGACGAGGGTGTCTCCCCACTTCAACAACGAAATAGGTTCCATCATTGAACTTGGCATATTTGACAAAGGAATTTGGGCTTGATGCCATTACGTGTGTTTCGTGTATGCCAATAACGCAAAATGTTGGTGTATTTATAGATGGCGTAATTAGCAAGGTCCAATTAAACGTTGTCATGGGAGTTCACATAACACAACGTCCAATTAAACGTTGTAACAACGTCCAATTAAACGTTGCTGCAACGTTTAATGTAACGTTTGTTAGCAACGTCATATTTGGCGTTGTATAAAGGAGGCCTCACAAAAAACGAGAAAGGATTTCTCACTATAAATTACGCCATGCTAGGGTCGAAATTACAACATCTCGTTTGACAGAAGAAGAGATGGCGGCCGGTAACACACCAAGACCTTTCTTCTCAGTCACAGGGAGTGGCCCTAGGGATTTTTTCTGTTGGGTAGAAGACGTTTCGCTCACAGAAATACTGGTAAGCCCCCTTCGGTCTCACATCCGATTTACAACGGACCCAACTCATTAAATAGATCTTGACATCTGCAGCCTCTGCCTTCCAACTTCGAGGAAGAATACGGGTCGGGGGGCGTCGAAAGAATAACGCTGACTAATGGGCCAGGGAGGAGAGGCACCAGCATCCGGGTAGAGCGCAACAGCTCCGGGGCACTCTGGCTCGCACAAGGATGGAATACGTTCGCGAGATCGCGTGGCGTGCGGGTAGGTGCGGGTTTGATGTTTAGCTACTTAGGCAACGCTCGCTTCCGGGCCGTCGTAGTGCCGCTGGAGAATGTTTCACCATCAGAGGAAGAGAACAACAATGATTTCCGCTGAGGTTTGACATGGCAGCGACCCGAAAAAACTTATTTACTAAGTTATTTATGCTGTAATCGTCTATCATCAATATGAAAAATGAGGCAGTCTATAAGTTTTCATGTAACGTGTTTTTCCCTGAAATAACCACAAATCATATTTGAAAACCCTCCGCGAGGGGCAAAACGCTCCAACAAAATAAAAGATGCAGCATCGCACTAAGTTTTCGCCAACATCCTACCCAACAAAAATAAAGATAATAGAACTTCAAAGTTGATCCAAGTGTTGCTGGTACAAACGTCAGACTTAACGTTGTCTTTATTGTAAGTTCTAAGTGTTGCAACGTTGTATTGAACGTTGCTTTCTGGCCCGACGAGGCCCACTTTAGCAACGTCGGATTAGACGTTGCTAAAGTGTCCGACCCGCCCAACTTCCTTCAATTCACAACGTTGTGTAGGACAAATGACAACGTCGAAATGAACGTTGCTGCAACGTGAAATCGAACGTTTCTACAACGTCATATTCAACGTTTCATTAACAGCGCTAATCGTGGATTTGCGGTGTATATAGGGTGACCCGGCATGAAATCGTACAAATGTCAGTTCGATTTGATTATTTGCTTTTGATTGTTTGTCTGCTGTTTTTATATTTCTCGTTTTATTTTGTTTGTGTGAATGTTTGTGTTTTTATAGAAAATAGACTATTGGTGTTACTTGTTGAAGAAAGATTTCAAGCTCGCGCTATTGCATGTCTACTTCTACCCCGAATTATGTGAAGTTATTAAGAATGGTTTCCCAACATCTGATTATCAACAGCTTAAGAATATATGTTTAGGAGTAGTTTTAGTACAAGGTTCTAAAATGCATTTTAATTTTCAGTTAATTCATCAAATGGTACTACATGAGGTAGTAACAAAAAAAAATGGAAATGTGGCTCAAGGTTGATAGTTTGATTGCTCAGTTTTCTTTATTAGAGTTCTATTTGACAACTGGTCTTCCGATTATTGAATATGATCCTTTACTTTTAAGGTTGTTACATTTTAGAATTTTTTTTGACAAGAACAAGGTCTCGTACATTGATATATTTGAGATTTTCAAATATGTACCTTAGAACTCCCCTAGGAAGTTAGAAATGGTAAAGCTTCTTATTATTAGGAAGGTATTGTTGTTTAAACAATCTGAGGTTGTCAACTTGACACATTTGTCTTTTGCTTGTGATCCGGAGAAGTTTGAAAGATATCAATGGGGGTGGGAATATTACTGTGTAGATTGTTAAAAGGGTTGAGAAGGGTGTCTTTTATTGAGTCAGGCTTCAATACTAGGGGAACATATGAGTTGTTTAAATATCATCTAGTATTTCAGGTGATATTTTTATTCCCTTTTATCTATCACTAACTATTTATATATGTTAGCATTTTTTAAAAAACAACATGTTTTGTGTGTATTTAATAGGTCTGGATATTGGAAGCTTTTCCTTCCATTGCTGATCAAATTAATTGCACATTTAATTAAGAATGTTGGCAACGATCCAACGACTCTTTACAATGGATTTCTGATGTGAAAAATAATTATAAGCAAGCAACTTCAATATTTGATGAAGAAATGAAAAGCTTTTTATTTGTACCTCATTGATTGTCAACATTCTTTTATTTATAAATCATTTTTCAGCATTTGTACCTTTTATTGATTGTCTGCATTCATATATTTTTATAATAGGCGCTCATGTACCCAACATATGGGGAGTTTTCAAGGAAACTTGGGATGTAGTTTGAAGATGATCGAAGTGATGATGTTTTTTATTTGTATTGTTGAACCAGTTTTTTCTGAGACTCGACAAAGTTCTAGTTGTGATCTTAGGAAACATTTTTATATGATGAGGTTTGGTGATGATGGTATTGTGCTTTGTACACTTCCTTCTGCTTCTTTTGTACATGTAATCGCTTCTGCAGCTAATAATGATGACTTTGGAATCCCATTCGCGAGGTTGAAATGAAAAGATGCTAATTCGGATGCTCATAAGAAGAGGAAAAAGAAGCAGAAGAAAAAGGCAAGGCAATACGTCTTTCGGAGGAAGGGCATGTCTACTAAATTGGAAGGAGCATTTTGTTTTGTTGTTGTTAAAGACAATAAAGTAGATGAGGTTTTAGGTTTGAAATTTAAACATCATAAGAGTAAAAAGGCTAGGAAAGTTGACAATGAGAAGTTGTTGTGTACTGAAGGTGGAACTGTGTTGAAGGATGTTGAAGAAGTGATTGAGAAAGGGTAAGATCTAACTGATATATCACTAGAGGGAACTGATAAAGGGATTGAAGTAGCTGACAAGGTGGGGGAGGTACTGATCGAGAAAGGTGTGGATGGAGCTTAGAAAGGGGTGGATGTGGTGACAATGAGTGGGATGGAGCTGGGAGAGGAGTGGAGGTTGTTGACAAACCGGTCGTTGATTCTCGCCAAAATAAATACCTAAACTTAGGGTCCGTATAGGGCGGAGTTAAAAAAGTGACTAAAATTTTAAAAAAAAATTAAAATTAAAAAATTGTGTAAAATAAAGGTTGCAATATTATGAAATAATATAAACACCGTATGAGACAAAAAACAGTTTATTTGTAAAAAGTGGAGTTTATTTGGTTGGTATTATGGCAATTTCAAACCAAATAAACACCAAAAAAGCTTGTTGCTTTATCTTTTTTTTTTACTCAAATTTTTAACCACAATTAGATTATTTTGGCTGTCCATACACAGGTAAAAATGGTTAAAATTTTAAACACCCTAATTCTACTTCTTTTTTAGTTGTTTATTTTTCATCCATACGCATCCTTAATCACTACTATAGCAAATAAGTACATGTGTTAATCCCACAAAGAGCGTGTATTAAGTATGTTTCCTATCAACTATTCAGAATAAAGAGAGAGAAAGAACACAGCAAAGCAATCGGTTGATGTTTGTGAGCACAATATCAATGAATAAGTGCATATGATGGAAGTGGTTTCACTTGCTTATCTAAACATGGTTGGTTACCTTGTTCCTTAGGTCCTCCTATTACACTAGTGACTGATTTGTACACAGAGTTGTATAGCTTCCTATTCGATCACTACCAACTCCCTAAACTCTTGCATGATGTTTTGAGAAGCATTAGGTCCCTAGTTGTCACCTAGATGTCAACCTAGCCCTTGCCTCAAACTATAAGCAATACTATTCAAGTGTCGATTTCCTTACACAATCCAGATTCCCAACCTGTTATCATTGGATGTGCTTGCTACTGTATGGGTTCGACCCATAGGAGCAGAGGTAGTCGAAATCCTAGCTAGATGCAACTTAGTCTAGGTGATCAATCAAGACAAAGTAACAACATAATAACCATATAAGCGCAAAGGAAATAGAAATAATATAAATAAATAGAACCTGGATAACGAAACTAATGTCTTGACAAAGCGATATGAGAGAGAAGTTAACCTAGCATGGCTTCCTTCATGCAAAACTAGAAATATGAGAAAACCTAGGGTTTCTGCTCCACGAGGGAGACAGAACCCTCTAAATGAGAGACATAATGAATTTGTGAATTGTGTGTTGAATGGCTTAGAAGATAAATCTATTTTATAGTGCTTAGAAACCCTAGAAGTCGGCAATCTTTATGTGCAAGCAAAGCCCAATGGACCAAATTTGGCTGCTTGTGACACAACCTCGATCTCTAATGGCGTTGTTGAAACGCACAACATCTTAAGGCTCATGCCCTTAACTTACTTTTCATCTACCACATTAGCTTAAGGTCAAGGCCCTTAACTTATTTATGTGTTGTCACTTTGCTTTCAAAAGGTAATGTCATTAGTATATAACTGTTGATACTAGAGTTTCCAATGTTAGTGCAACATCTCCATGAGTATAGATGATGTTAGTGTATATATCGATGCAATAGTAGCTTTAAAGTAATGGTACTGTTGACAGCAAATTAGACGATGAAGTTGAGAATGGTGTCTTTTATGAAATCACTTGTTGATAATATACAGAAACCGCATTCTCATTATTTAGTTTAAATTGATATAAGTGTTGTAGATGGTGCTGGAGCTGCAACAAATGGATCCATGTGTTGCAGCACTAGAAATTGAATCTGAAAATGCTAATCAATGTAGATCATATTGCATTATGAACAAAGTAGAGGACCAGAAATAGCCCCCATCTAAATGAAACTGAAGAATGAGAAGTGATAAATAATTTTGGGTTGATAAATACACTATTGATTTTTACTTGATACACCGCTATACTATGTAACTTATTACGGATTACATCCGCTATTCTCAAATAAGCTAAAAATTCAAGATAATTTTTTTAATATGCCATCCATATTACAACAACTCAACATATCTTTCAAATAAGCGGGGTCTGGGGGTTAGGATGTATGCACTTTTTCCCCGACCTAGTCGAGAGATTGTTTTCGAAAGACCCAAAAATAATAGAATAACGTGCTAAATAGGCATAAAGGTAAAAGATAGAGCAGTAAAGAAATAAATACCCAGAAAAGCAGCAAAGAAGCATAGCAACAATAGACCCTACACAAGACAACAAGACACTAAACTTCTAACGCCCGGATGCACCTTCGATAGTGGTCTCTATCCATAGTCATCTCTTTCAATAGGTTCAGAAGATTGAGGTCTCGGTTGATGACATCCATCCACCTCTTCTTTGGTCTACCCCCCCCCCCCCCCCCCCGCCTCTGCTGGTAGGGTTGGGCTTCCGGTCTGGACCAGATCGGAATTTTCGAGGACATGGACCGTGGATCGGACAGGGACCGAGAAATATGGTCCCGAAAAGACCATTTGGACCGGTTTGATGCCTCAATGTTTTTTTTTGTGACAGCACAGCAGCCCCAAATCTGTATATATACTAAAATCAAATCATAAACATTCAAGCCTCATAGTATCTATCGAATCTAGATCTAAAAATATTACAAATTGAAATTTCTTAACCTTAGATTTAAATTCGAGACGAGATTCTTCCGTCTTAGTCTAGAATCTTTATGATTTCTCCAAATATATACTCCCTACGTTAATTAAAATTTGTCATTTTAGAAATCTACAAACTTATTAAGAAAAAAAAAGTACACTTATATCCCTAATTATTCATCTGTTTTTTACTTTTTCAAAAATTACAACTAACAACTATATAATCATTACATGGGAAATTTCATAAAGTGGATGACAAAATACCTAAAATGACAAGTTTTTCTTAACAAGATATACTTCCTAAAACGACAAGTTTTAATTAATAATGGATGGAGTACTAAAATCGACAATAATTTGTCAAAATAAACATAAAAAACCTAGATCTAAAAGTACAAATTAGAGAGGGACATGAGACCTACTGGTGGCGAACAAAGAGAAAGCTCGTGGCCTACTGGCGTCAGCGGTCTACTAGCATCTGGTGAGCATAAGGGCTTACACTCTAAGAGGCGCACCGAACAAAGAGAGTGAGAGAATGAGAGCACGAGGGCACGAGGGCTGAAAGCACGAGAGGGTTGAGAGGTGAAATTGAAATGAATAATTGAAGACGTCTCTACTTTTACTTTCTTTCTTTCTTTCTTTATTTAAATCGATAGGCACGCCTCTGTGTTTAATTTTTTTTTCTTGTTTTTTTAAATCAATAGGGAATCCGGTCCAACTCCAGTTTGGTCCCGTGTTTGGATCCGAACCCAGAATCTAGAATTCCTTGGACCACAAGACCGTAATATTTCAGGTCCGATCCAAAACCGTAATTTCCGGTCTGGTCCCGTTCATTTTCGGTCCGATCTAAATTTTGCCTAGCCCTACCTGCAAGTAGCTCCCAAAACCAAACTCTCGCTCCTAGGAACCGGAGCCAAAGGTTGTGTCCTCATAATGTGCCCAAACTAACACAACTTGGTCTCCCACAGCTTGTCCACGATACTCGTAACTCCAACGCCGCTCCTAATGTCAACATTTCTGATTCTATCTAGCCTCATGTGCCCACTCATCTAGCGCAACATTCTCATCTCAGTCACTGATAGCTTATGTTCTTGAGCTTTAGTAATAGGCCAACACTCAGAGCCATACGGTAATGAAGGTCTAACAACCATCTAGTAAAACTTTCTCTTCAGTTTAACGAGTACTTTCTTATCACGCAGCACCCCCGACACTTTTCTCCATCTCAGCCACCCCGCCTGAATCCTATATTCGATATCCCTATCAATTCCCATTTTTGCTTTGAACAAACGATCCCAGGTACATGAAGAACTCTCTTCTGGAGACAAGATCTTCTCCCGACAAAATTGAAGCCTGCTCTGAATTTTTGAACTCTCCGAACTGAAACTGGGCATACCTAGTCTTTGTCCTACTCAATCGAAAACCCTTAGATTCTAGCATCTCCCTCTAGTTTTCTAACCTACAAGCCAGGCCCAATCTCGAGTGGTCCACAAGCACAATATCGTTCGCAAACAGCATGCACCAAGGCATCTTCTCTTGGAGTGGGGAAGAAAGTGCATCCAACACAAGAGTAAACAAAAATTGACTAAGAGTCGATCCCTAATGTATCCCCACTCGATTATGAAAGTAAGTCGAGTCTTCCCTAGATGTTCTCACGCTAGTAAGTGCACCCATGTACATATCTTTGATAACTTTGATATACGTCCCCGACACTCTCTTCTCCACTAAACACCTTCATAACAGCTCCCTCGAAACCCTGTCATAAGCCTTTTCTATATCATTGAAGGTCATATGCAAATTCTTCTTCTTATCTCTATGCAGCTCAATCAACCTCCTCAGTAAATGGAAAGCCTCCATGGCTGATCTGTCGGGCATGAAGCCAAACTGGTTCTTAGAGACGTGCATCACCCTCCTAATCCTCACCTCTACACCTTTCTCCCATAACTTCATCATGTGACTTAGAAGTTTAATTCCTCTGTAGTTACCGCAACACTGGACATCTCCCTTGCTCTTGTAGATCGGGACCAATTTGCTAAGCCTCCCTCCGCAGGCGTCTTAGTTGAATGTAAAATAACATTGAAAAGAGAAGTAAGCCATTCCACACTTTTGGCTCCCAACCATTTCCAAACCTCCCCAAGAATATCGTCTGGGCCTAGATCTCTCTTGTTCTTAGACTTAATGACAACTCATCTAACCTCCTCTGCAGAGATGCGTCTGTAGAAGCCGCAATCTATTCACCCTACGGAGCTAGAACTCCTAGAAGAAGAGTTAAATCCCTCATTGAGAAATTTTGAGAAGTATTTCTTCCATCTTCCCTTGATATGTTGATTCTCAACCAACACTTGATCATTCTTGTAAGACCCGGGGTCTCAAGAGGCGCCAGCCCGTGCCACCTAGCCCTCCCAGGTCCGTTGTCCTCACTTGGAGCCTGAAAAGGAAGAGCTCTTGTGTCATAGGTAGAGCTTGAATCACTTATAAATCACTCCTAACATCCTTATGATATCCGATGTGGGACGGGGGTGTTACAATTCTCATCTTTGACACATCTGACGTTGTCCAAGTCCTTGCTCGATCTCTCTCTTTGGCGACTGGCGAGTGAGGCAATAAAGAGCTCTCTCCCCTCCCTTATCATCCAGAGCCTTGTACAAACACTCAAACGACTTATCTTTAGCTTTAGCAACTACTCGTTTTTGCCTCACTCTTGGCCATGTTGTATCTAAACCTGAGATTCATATCTTCTCTAATGTCTCTATGCAACCACCTTTGGAACGATAACGATTTCGCCTTGACCTCCTCACTCTACCAGTCGGCGCCCCAACAATGCATGAGTCTCCCTCTAGACTCACCCAGCACCTCCCGCGCAACCTTACGAATACAACCCACCATGCAGCTCCACATCTCATCTGCGTTGCCTCGCACCTCCCAAACCCTCACCTGTTCTGCTGCTTGCCACACCTTATCTCTCAGCACATCATCATTAGAATTTGATAGTCACTACCATCTTATCTTAGGTGGCACGTTGAGGTTACTCTTTCGAATGCCAGCACGCACCTCAAAGTCAAGTACAAGTAAGTGATGTTGAGTAGAGAGCCCGCCAAATGGGATCACCTTGCAATCCCTGCAACTACATCTATCTTCCCTTTTAACCAAAAAATAGTCAATTTGTGACCTACCAATCGTGCTGGAGAAAGTTATTGCGACTCCGAAAGTTGTTGTGGACTGCATAGTTTTGCACACGATGCACTTTTTCATGTTTGTTTGGAGCTCTTTTTTTTTAAAAAAAAAATAGGCATGGGAAATTGGCTAAATTGCATAGATATGCCAAAAGGAAATTGAACTTTGTAAAAATGACCATGACATTGATAAATTGCAAACAGTGGGCCTAACGTCAGTTGTTACGGACTCATTTCGTTTAAACGTTTCCACTTTTTGGATGACTAACGTTTAAACGTTTCCACCTTTTGGACTTAAGTTGTTACGGACTCATTTCGTTTGGGTTTGATATTCGATGTCCTTCTACTGGAAAGTTTCTGAAATAGATA
Organism: Persicaria tinctoria; assembly: GCA_037127255.1. Lineage (NCBI taxonomy): Eukaryota > Viridiplantae > Streptophyta > Magnoliopsida > Caryophyllales > Polygonaceae > Persicaria > Persicaria tinctoria. The sequence goes on along the minus strand of JBANSL010000001.1, from coordinate 53,709,265 downwards.
AGATCTGTCAGGGGTTATTCATTCTTGTATTGGCTTAGACATCGATTTTATTGGCAAGGAAAAATCATTTACGGGCTAATAAGCAAAAATCACAAACATTCGTCTTTTGCATCGTTGGCATACTATTGTGATTTTGTGCTTTATATTACGTAATATTGTGAATGAAGGTGCAATAGTAGTCATAGATTGTGTTCGTTGTTGCATGCTACATTGTTGTCACATGAGCGTCTAATCATCTCTTTCAAGAGAGAAATTTTATTCATTTCTGTCCTGTCAAACATATTATTTTTACCAGCATGAATTGTTTCATTACTGGCTAGGTTTTTTTCTTTACTGGCACAACTGTTACGAGTTAGAGGTTATAGTTGGACATTACTGTGATTTTGTGGTTTGTATTTCATAATGTTGTGAATGAAGCTACCAAAGTAGTCAAACACAAACAAAAGATATAACCAATTAGAATGTTTGTTGTGAATGAAGCTGCCAGTTATGTCCAGAACCCTAAAGTTTAAAGAAAATGTGTAACCAATTTGACGATAAGTCCAACACAAACAGCAGCAGTAAACTGCCAACTCTCACACTTCTTCAAGATCTTGAGTTGTCGCTCAAGGAAGTAGTGAATGAGGGCGCATCAATAGGGGACGTTATTCCCGATCATCACAATGCCTCCAAGCCTAGTTTCCTTCAACATCTTCCAGTCTGCAGCAACGAGGCCTTCGTCCATACGATCCAAGAGGGCCATCTTGGAGAAGTGGTTGGACCTCCCTCTGAAGTACTTCTCTAGGGGGAGAGCTAATGTCGACTGCACATATAACCCACTTCACAATTAACATCACCAACACAAATACAAGACATCACTAATCTACAATATACAAGTATTTACCTTCTCGCTCGACGATGTGTGGACCTTCCCTTCTTTAATTCTAGGCATGGCTCCGGGGGGTTTCAAACCTGTGAGGAAATTGTACAACTTAGTATCAGGTTGGTAACACTAGTGCCAGTAAAGAAAATATCCATGACATTAATTCCATAAACTGTGCCAGTAAAAAAGGTATATCTGCTAGTACACAAAACATTCTACGATCATCTACAAGCCTCAAATGAGACTCTTGAAATATATACTCAAATGCTCATCTCACAACAATGTAAATTGCAGGAAATGACATAAATCTACAACTAATTTGGCACCTTACTTCACAACATAAATGTACAACTAATGTATGAAAATTTTGCACCCAATTTCGAAAGGTCAAATGCTCATGTGAAAACAGTGCAAAATGCAACAATGAACACAATCTATGACCACTTTTGCAGCTTCATTCACAACAATATGAAACAAACCACAAAATCACAATAATCTACAACTATAACCTCTAATTGATAACAATAGTGCCAATTACAGTAAAAATTTGGCCAGTATTATAAATTGTCTGTCATGACAGAAATGAATAAAATTTGTCTCTTGATAGAGATGCTCATATCACCAAACCGCCCTATTTCGACCGGATCTCTGCCGAAGAAGTGTTTCAATTCCATTATACCCTATTTCGACCTTCAATTTCATCCTTCAATGGTGATTTTCCAACTATATCACCAAACCGTCCAACGCCACAAGGTTAGGGTTTGTTCACCATCTTCCCTCATTCTCCCCAACGTCCCCACTTCGAGATTTAAGAAATTCAACACTCCAAACAACTTTTTCAAGAAAAGAGTTCGAGGATGACGGCTTGACAAATATGCAAACTTATTATGCGCTATGCGTCCAGCTACCATTTCAACTTCCATGTAAAACAGTCAACTGTCCCGTGCAACTAAACATCACCATAGGGAGACATTGTCAACAAAAAAACAAAAACAAAAAAAAAAAACCAATCACATCCAGAAGCACCTGTTGGGATATTAAATGTCCCACATCGGTGGTAGACCAAAATACAACAACAAAATATAAGGGGAGGGGAAGTTCATACACAATGGCTTAAGCTTGTGTGTAAAGTGGTGGATCCCGACCTTATAACCAAAAATTAAAAACCCGTCACGACTCCCGATTTCATACGACCCGGCTCGGGGTTTCTTGGTTTCTCACAACACCCATCACAATACAAGTAAAACTCCTCATTCAACTTTCTAATGACAACCAGAAGCAAGTGTTCTCTTTCCAAATCATACAAAGAAATGCAGGCTAATAACAAAAAAAAAAAAAAAAAAAAAAAAGAGGGGAAAAAAGGAAAACTTTCTACGACATCAAACAAAACAAAGGCGACGTGCAAGAGCTCTACATGGTAAGTTTTAAACATAACAATACAAAATGGATGTCAAGTTGATTGTTTTCAACACTTCAGCACTTAATTGTTTTGGGCCTGATAAACTGGAAGACCCCGATCACATAGCACTCACTAAGGGAATCAGTCCATGAATCCAGCTTATTATCAGATGTGATGTTTGCAATATCTCGTGGTACTTCACATGATAGAACAACGGCCCCTTTCCTCAGTTTGCTGTTGTGGTGATTGTTGGTGCCTTCCAGGATCGTTAGGATTGTACGTGAACTCCGAAGTGTCAAGTCCATACTGCTTCCAGGGTATTGCAAAGAACAATGTGATAATCAGCACATGTCATATTATTGGAAGAGATTACAGAGGGAAAAAAAGAAGAAGAAGAAGATAGCTTGGGAAAGGAGACCATGGTATATATAGTTCAACCTGAGTTATATACTTGTATAAATGAACACGAAAAATAAAAAAATAAAAAAGATGCATGAAATGGACTGTATTGCCCTGCCCCTTTGATGATATGTTGCGATCTTGAACCAAATATATCTTTAGAAGAGTTTACACTAGAATTGGTAGATAGCATTGATGGTATTCATAAGAACACAAACAATTTCCTCGTCATAGGAAAGAAAGTCTACAGATGATAGAATTGGTAATAGTAGAGCAATAGTGTTAAATGGCAAATAGTAATTCCAAAACGGAATAACCATGACATTAAGATTAAAATTTTTGACTCAGTAAGTTAAACGTGATGCATTATTTTAGACTTTCTCTGTACAAAGCTCAAAGACAGATTGAAAATGCTAGCTATTTGTTGTACCTTTCCCAAGCTAAAATTTGATAACCCAGCCAATCAGTTATAAGACCGACCTTCAACACTGATCTGAAATATCTCCACGCTAATAAAAATACCTGATCTAATGAAGTAACTTGAAAAGAGTCTAAACCTACGTAATCCAAAACATGGACTGCCTAAAAATGAGCACAGCCCAACCCAATTGGATACTCACCTGGTCATGACCCAGAAAAAAATTGGCCTACAAACAAAATTACTCTAATGTAAAAATGACCCAGCAGTCCCAACCTAGTAACCTATCAATTGTCACCTCTATATACAACCACACTTGATGTACTTGAGATGATGAGATCCCTTGTACGCGTTGAAAACCTTGTGAAAAAATTGTCACCAATTAAACTCAACATTTACGTGAATATTGCAAAATTAACGAAAACATATGCTAACAAATCATACCTTTTCTCTCATGCGGGCACTCCATGCATCAATCCTGCTAGGACGCTGGTCAGGAGCACCAGAAACAGGGACACCTGCTGCAGGAGGAGGGGGTCTGTTGATTAGCGGCTGCCTAGCAGATTGTCGTGAGTTAATAAACTCCTCATCACTGTCATATTCATCAGGCTTATTTGCAGCCCTGACAAGGAGAGCTAGTAAGAAAAGCACAGCCTGCAACTCAAAGCAAAGAAACAAATAAGAGATGATCTGAGAACATGAACATCATTGTATCAAACAAGGGAAACATGCAACAAGGGGAGGAGAGGGTGGATTATGTTGTCAATAGTCAATACTAGGATAAGAGCCTTCATTAAAGCTAATCAGATTCCTAGTAAAAAGTCTGACGTCCCTTTGTGAGTTCTGCTTTGTTGTAGCTCTTATTCCCTATTGTTTTGGGTCTATCGGAAACACTCTCTCGACTCGTTCGGGGAAAGAGTGCGTACATCCTGACCCCCAGACCCTGCTTTTGCAGGATATACTAGGTTGTTGTTGTTGTTGTTAGATTCCTAGTAAAAAGCTACCTAGTACACCTTTTCTGATCTTGATCATGTGATTCGTTTCTACTGGGAAAAAAGAAGAAGAAGAAGAAACAGAACTTTACTACATTTGAGAATGGACCCGACTACTAAATATTGGGTCAAAAAATTATTTTGACAATACGTGCTATATCCATAAAAAGTCGGATGAGAATTATTACTTACTTCCAAAATAACAATGCCAAGGGAAACCCACTTTATGATGCTCCAGTGCTCCTTTAGGAAATCATAAATCTTATCAAAATCTCCGGTACTATCAGTGGGAATATCCTACAGAGATCAAATACCATAAATTAGGAATTTGTATGTTAAAATCACGTACTAAAACTATGAATAATCAAACATAAAACTTACATCTTTCCAGCTGTTATCAAAGAACATAAAAGCAGCACATCCAAGTTCTACAAGAATCAAAAATACCACAACCACAGCATACTAATATTGTCAAGGTAAGCAAACAGCCTGCTGATTACATGAAATTTGAAGTCAATACCAAGAGGGCACAGAAGATGATAAACATGCACATGTGAATTCTTTTCCTTTTTATTTTTCTTTTTAAAAGTAGTGGTGCTAGGGTGAGTAGGAAAAGGTCAAATAGTTGGTGGATGCTTCCCGCTAACCTAAGGGAGTCTAATTTGATGTTCAATACCATGCCTTGGGAAAATAAAGAATGTGCCAACCTGAGATATTGGAAATAAATAGAAGATAAATGTCAGTCATTAGGATACACAGCTTAGGCAGCACCCATTTCTTGTTGACGCTCCTATACAACCAAAACATGAGATGATAAAGAGGATAACACCAGCACCAATAAAAACGCATATAAACCTGTGAACAGATAAAATAAAGATGTAAGACAGAACTGGTCAAAATAAGGTAAAAACCACTGAACAGGCATTGAAACAAATGGGGCGAACAACAGGCATTCAAACAGAAGAAAGGCTGCAGAAAAGATCCTAAACAGATGCAGCAACTTAACACAAACTTTACTGGTGAGAAAGGAAATGGGGCGAACAACAGGCATTCAAACAGAAGAAAGGCTGCAGAAAAGATCCTAAACAGATGCAGCAACTTAACACAAACTTTACTGGTGAGAAAGGAAATGGGGCAGAGAGAACATTATCCAGGAAAAGCAGATTGATCAATGATTAGAAATGGAAAGAATTCCCATATTCAATAAGCAGTTGGATAGGAGGTGTTGTAGACTCGTTGAAAGCTTGAGAATGTATCATGAGGAAAATTGCAATAAATTCTACTCGACTTTCAAGATTCAATCATTACTTATGAAAATAATTTCATTCCATATACTCAAAAATAGGATGATCCTCTATAAGTGTTAGTATATAAGGTAAGTGCATTGGTCAATGTTCCATTGCAGGTTTTAAGTCATTTACTTCCACATTACGACATACCTCGGACACTAGTAATTGCAGTTTCCTACTAATAATTGCCAGCTGTCACTGGTTGCCAACAATTGTATATGAGGTACTTTATCCATTTCCTTCAAAATCCACTAGAAGTCAATCAAAAGAATTATTTTAAACAATTGAATAACTTAATCCATTTCCTTCATAACCCGTGCATGTTGCAATAATCCAAATCCAATCTTTTCAGTAAGACTAAAAATGCCAGAGTGAGAACTGAACGTAGTTATGTATAAAATGCAATAAAAAAAATCGATCCAAGCAGGGCAACATACCAAGCTGAAGAAACATCATCCCAGAAACTGCTGGAAAGTGTGACAGAAGAGAGGAAGGGACGGCCAAGCTGAACCACTTCCTCCTCACTTCCAGACGCTGAAGGAAGGATTGAATTCAGAGAAGAGGACTGCTCATACTCAACAAACAAGTAGATTCCATAACCCACCAATGCCAAACCAGCAAGTGTCATGAGGAAATTCAGTAGCTTCAATATACACTCTAAGAAGCCACGGCACGCCATTTTGCAATTGCATAGATTCTAGTACACACGGAGCTGACAGAAGAGGGACTAATCTCTTGCTTTCTTAATCCCCTCCAGTGTCCTGCAGAAAATCTCAACAGAGTCAAAAGTTCAAAGTGTCATTGCGTTATCTAAATCCTAAACAACAATTTTAAAAACGCGATCCAATTGTACTAAAAACTAGAAAACCTACGCAAGTTTTGCGAGCACAGAAGCTGTAAACTCAACACTTGTCTATCACAGGAAAATCGAAGTTAGTCCTCAGATTACTATCCTCCCCTAGCTAAACCTCACAAACAGTATAAAATTCAAGCAACAAGATGATCAAGTTGCCACATCCCAGCAGCAACCTTGATCGATCAAAAAAAGAAAAAGAAAAAGCGTAAAGCAATAAAAGCTCCCGCAATGAACAACACAGGGATGAATTCCATACATGCTTGCGGGATTGAAGGGGGGAGAGAGTAGGGATACTTACAAGATATGCGCGAAGAGGAAGCGAACGCACGCTCTCAGATTGCTTGCGGAATCAAAGATGGAGAGGGGAATGAATTGAGAGAGAGAGAGAGAAGAACGGGGGAAGGTAAAGGTTGATGATTTGGTGAGAGTGAGAGCGGGTCCAGCTGGGGAGATTGGAATGCATTAACTCCACCGGGAGGGGACCGGGGACGCTAACGTGGGCGTCCCCTTGTGTTGGTGGATTTTCCCGTTTCGGAGTCTAGTGTCTGCTTTATTGCATCCATATTTTGGAGCATAGCATTTGTGCTATTCTCACTCTGAAAGCAAATGAAACATTCTTTTATTATACTCCGTACAAGAAAAATATTTGAGAATCAGCCGATCTATTGTCTAACAAACTGGCTAATTAAAACGAATACTTCACCCCTACTGACCGCCCGTTATGTGACTCTAATTTTGAGGACATCCCTCATCTATTATAGAGTTGTCCTATAACAAGGGACACCATACTCGCAATAGAATCAGTTCTGTATAGGAAAACCGTTGATGCATTTAATGACGACTCTAACCTCAACAAAATACTACAAGACATTAAAAATAATTTGGGTAAATTCCGCTTCTACACTCTTGCCTTTGCATGGTGGGGAATCTGGTATTTCAGGAATAAGACACTATTTGATAAGATCCACCCAGATGTACCTTGCATAAAATCTTTCGTCAACGACCAAATCACCCTTTGGAAATCAACCATAACTACAGAAGACATCGACATCAAGGGAAACCCGGAACACATAACCAAAACTACAAGTAAACGAGGACATAAAGCAAAATGGAAAACCCCAGCGGCAGAAAAATATAAACTCAACTTTGACGGGGCACTTTCTCCGTCAGGTTCTGCCTCCTATGGCTTTACAATTAGGAACCCCTCGGGAACCCCGATCTATTTTGGCTGTGGTCCTTGCCCGATCCCTTCCGTCGCTGGAGCCGAAAGCTATGGGGCCTGGCAAGGTATCACGACCGCCTTAGACCTACAAATAAAGGACCTAGAAATTGAAGGCGATAACCTCACTGTAATCAACAACCTAAAAGGTCTTGAGAAACCTCCAACAGACTCTGAAATGATTGTCTCAGACAGTCTAGTCTCGTTAGGTTTCCTCTCGACATATGAGATTCGTCATGTCTACCGTGAGGCAAACAAAGTTGCGAACCGCCTATCGCATCTGAACTTTGCCATTCACAGCCATAACAGCCCTGACGATTCTTTGCTCAGTTCTCTCATCCGCAAGGATGCCCTTGGCTCTTAGGGTCCCCTTAAAGCCAAATTATTTCCATTTCAAAAAAAAAAAAACGAATACTTCACCGCGGGTTGCGTAGGCGCAACATTTGGACCGCGATTGATTCCTTCGGTAAGAATTCTTCATTAATGCTATTGCGTTCATGGAAATTAAAACGAACAAATGTTCGGAAGAACAGAAATGGAGGAAGTGTGGATTCGACAATATTGTCTTTGATCCGGCTAAAGGTTTTCTCTTGTGGTGTTTGTTTCCTCTTGAAGGATCCACCTCCCTTGATGGGTAGCATCGATCTAGTCTCTATCAATGAACGTTTCATTCATTTCAATTTCACAAACTCTGCAAAAGTATGCACGTTTGCTATGATCCTAGCCTATGCTCCACCGAATAATGCGGATAATGAAGAATTGTTTTAAGGCTGAAAAGATTGATTTTCTCATTGATTGAACTTGATTAAATAGATATATGTACGGGAGAAATTATATCTTAATTAGATAATATATGATAAAGATATAAGGAAAGATATATCTAACAAATATCCTAATATATCTCAATACTCCCCCTCAAGTTGGAGCATGGCGAAGATGAATGCCCAACTTGGACAAAAGAAGATGAAATTGCTGCTCTCCCAGTGCCTTGGTGAAGATGTCGGCCAGCTGATTGGAAGAACGAATGTGAGATAGGGCGATGGAGCCTAATTGAACCTGATCTCGGACAATATGACAGTCCACTTCAATATGTTTCGTGCGCTCATGAAAGACGGGGTTGGAGGCGATGTGGAGTTCAGACTGATTATCACACCATAGTCGCATAGGAGTCCGATGAGCAAAGCCGAGAGAGCGGAGAAGAGCTTTGAGCCAAATGAGCTCACAAGTGGTGGTCGTCATGGCTCTGTACTCGGTTTCAGCAGAAGAGCGAGAGACTGTAGTCTGTTTCTTGGTTTTCCAAGATACTGGGGATTCACCTATCTTGACAATATAGCCAGTGAGTGATCGACGGGTCAAAGGACACGTGGCATAGTCAGAGTCGCAATAGGCAATCAAGCGAAGATCGTTGTGTCGAGAGAGAAAGAGTCCCTGATCTGGCCGGCCCTTGAGATACCGTAGGACACGCAAGACAACCGTCCAATGAGCCTGGCGGGGTTGCTGCATGAATTGAGCCAAAATATGAACGGAGTAAGACAGATCGGGTCTAGTGATCGTGAGGTAGATGAGACGACCAATAACCCGGCGATACTGATCCGACTTCGGAAGAAGAGAACTGGTGTCTAGAGCGAGCGTGTGATTCTGTTCTATAGGAAAGGCCGCCGGTTTGGATCCAAGAAGGCCAACCTCACCCAAGATGTCTAGAGTATATTTGCGCTGAGACAGAACAATGCCAGCAGAAGTGCGAGAGACCTCTATGCCGAGGAAGTACTTGAGAGGACCAAGATCTTTCATGTGAAAGCAAGAGTGAAGATAGGTCTTGAACCGAGTGATAGAGGCAGAGTTGTTTCCCGTAATGATCAAGTCATCAACATAGATGAGCACATGCAGAATAACACCCGACCGAGCATAGGAGAATAAAGAGTAGTCAACGTAGGACTGAGAAAAACCGACCTGACGAAGAGTAGAGGCCGGCTTGGCGAACCAGTTCCGAGGTGCCTGCTGAAGGCCATAGAGCGATTTTCGGAGTCTACATACCTTGCATGAGTCAGCTGCAGACAATCCAGGGGGCAAGGACATGTATACCTCTTCATGCATTGTGAACGTCCATCTGATGGAGCTCCTAGTTCTGAATAGAAGCGACCGTAAGAACAACTTTAACATACACCAATTTAGCAATCAGAGCCAATGTCTCAGAGAAATCAATGCCCTCAATCTGTCTGTTTCCAAGAACCACAAGGCGATCTTTGTGGCGCTCAATTCTTCCGTCTGAATTGTACTTCACCCGAAAGACCCACTTACAGCCAATAGCCTTCTTGTGAGGATCTAAGTCAGTGACCTCCCAGGTTCCATTGCGATGAAGAGCGTCAATTTTAGAGCGCATAGCATCCCACCAATGTTGATGACGGAATGCCTCCTGAAAGAAAGAAGGTTCCGGAGTGGCGACAATTGCGGCTAAGAAGTGGTTGTGCTGAGGAGTAACAAAATGTGTATTGACATAATGAGCTAAGGGATAAGGAGTACCTGACGACGTGACGGAAGCAGATGAAGCCAAAATAGGATCAACCTTGTGAAGAGTATGGCAGACATAATCTCGCAGCAGCACCAAAGGGTTATGGGGGTGAGTAGAGAGACGAGGTGGGGGCGGCTGAGGGGTTGCAGGTTGAGTGTCCGGAGGCGGCAGAGCCTCATCATGGGTAGCAGGAGACGGGTGGCGCAGGGTCAGATGACTCAAGATGCGCATATGGGAATATATCCTCATGAAAGGAAACATCCCGAGAGACAAAAGTCTGATGGGTGGTGAGATCATAGAGGCGCCATCCCTTCTGACCAAAGGGATAACCGATGAACAGACACTTACGACTGCGGGGAGAGAATTTGTTTGTGGAGCGAGGGATGACAGATGCATAGCAGAGACATCCGAAAACCCGAAGATGAGTGTAAGTAGGTGGTTTATTGAAGAGACATTCATAGGGTGTTTTACCTTTCAGAACAGACGAGGGGGTGCGGTTGATGAGATAGCAAGCAGTAAGTGTGCATTCTCCCCATAACTGAACCGGAAGTTGGGCTTGAAACATGAGAGCGTGAGCCACATTGAGGATATGGCGATGTTTGCACTTGACACGACCATTCTGCTGACGTGTGGCAATACAGGAGAACTCAAAAAGAATGCCATGATCGGCAAGGTAGGGACGAAGGGCAAGAAACTCAGACCCGTTAACTTATCCCTGCGAATACACTTTATGGTTTTGTGAAATTAGGTGATTGTGAAGCTGCAAAATTGCTTTAATAAATGGGAAACCTCTGATTTGTGAGTCATAAGATAGACCCAAGTGGCGCGGGAAAAATCATCAACAATTGTGAGGAAATAAGAGGCGCCAGATGAAGAGGGAACACGATAAGGACCCCAAATATCGCAATGAATTAAATCAAAAGATGTCGAAGCATTTGCATACTAATAGGAAAAGAAAGGCGAGTTTGTTTTTCCTTGTAGCAGACATCACAAGGTAAAGTATTGTTTTGTAGACTATGACTAGACAATTTTAAAAATGAAGAAAGTAATGAAAAAGAAGGGTGTCCGAGTCTCCGATGCCAGAGGGAGGGGGATTCGGCCTGGGTAGTGTGGCAAGCGGGGCTGCTGACGCCAAGAGGGTTGATCGACGAAGCCCAGCAGAGCCAATAGATCCTATTTCGACACTCACCCACTCCAATCAGCGTCTTCAAAGTGCGGTCCTGAATCACACAAAGCTTGTCAGTTAATGTGACAACACAACCTAAATCAGCAGTCAAACAACCAAGAGAGATAAGATGACATTGAAGGCTGGGAACATAAAGAGCAGTGAAATCAAAAGAATCACAGAGAGTGATTGAGCCAGCCTGATTGACGGAGATAGTGTCGCCGTCTGGATATTTGACTTGCCATTCATCGACAGTGTGGAGATCTCGGAGAAACCGACGATCACCGGTCATATGAATCGAGGCGCCACTGTCAAGAATCCAAGGGGTAAAGGCAATACCTGCTAGAGTGTCATTCCTGGACTTAGTATTGAACTGGTGAAACATGGAGAGCATGCGGTCCCATTGTTCGTTGGTGAGGGTGATGCCGGCTCGATCAGAAGCGGTGAGATTGTGAGAGCCAGAAGACGACGGAGAAGGCGTGAGAATGGAGTTGACGTTGGCAGTAGTTACCTTCCCACGGCCCCGTCCAGCACCCAAATTAGAAGCCGTTGTAGAGGGCTTCGGTTTAGGCGGAGGCGCGCCTGTAGCCGGATCAGCGACGCCGCGACCATTGTTCCACCAGTCCGGATCAGCGACGCCTGTAGCCAGAGTCATGACTAGTTTTGTTGCAGTGAACACAAAACAGGGAGCTTTTGTCGACTGGGTGGAAGACGGGCTAGACGGACGACGCTGGGCAGCGAAGGCGAGGGCGTCCGGAGTTGGCTGCTGAGTGGTCCGCATAGACATCATCCGCTCTTCTTGAACGGTGAGTGAATGCACTTTGTTGAGGCCGGGTAGAGTATCTTGAGCGACAACGGTGGAACGAAGAGTGTCTGTCGTAGATTAGATCATCAAGACCCATGAGAAACCGATGAGTCCGCTCTTCATCTCGTTCTTTAACATGGTTTCCGCATGTACAAGCACGAGGAGCTAGGTGAGAATCAAGTTCCTTCCATAGTTTGGTAAGACGACCGAAGTAGGCCGAGACTGATTGACCATCTTGTCGGCAACGAGCGATTTCATATCTCAACTGCAGAATTCGAGGGTCGTTTTCGATAGAGAAACGTTGAGAGAGATCGTCCCAGAGGTCCTTGATGGTGGAGAAATAGGTGACTATAGATCGAAGAGAGGGCTCAATGGACTGAGCAATCCATCCAATCAACATTGCATTGACAGGCCTCAAATATTGATGATCGGAGGAGGCGGCGGCCGACTCGGTAATGGATCCGTCGATGAAACCATCTTTGCGTTTTGTAGAGAAGGCGTTTTTCATAGCGACATTCCATTCTTGATAGTTGTCCCATTTGAGAATCACCGGGCAAATAGAGAGACCCGGATGATCGGAGGGATGAAGGTAATAGGGAGAGGCGGGAGTGAGGGCCACTAGCGGTTGAGCCATGAGTTCGGCGGTGGTGTGGGCGGAAGAAGGTGGCGGCGGCGCGCGGTGGATTGAGCCGTCGATAGGGTTAGGGGTTAGAGGATCGTTGTTAAGCCTGATACCATGAAGAATTGTTTTAAGGCTTAAAAGATTGATTTTCTCATTGATTGAACTTGATTAAATAGATACATGTAGGGGAGAAATTCTATCCTAATTAGATAATGTATGATAAAGATATAAGGAAAGATATATCTAACAAATATCCTAATATATCTCAATAGATAAAGATCGCTTTTGGGAAAAACTGGTTGCGTATGTGGCGCCATTGCAACATTCTCTCTGTATTATGGGTGACTTAAATGAGATCGGTTCACCAACGGAAAAATTGGGGGGCTCCATCCCTAACAGAGTCAGATTCAAGTTGCTTTGTAATCTTAAAAATCAGCTAAACTTGTCTGACGTGCAAACGTTGGGTGGAGATTTTACTTGGAAAAAGAAAAAGTCGGCCTCAGACAACAACTATGCTAAGCTGGATAGGCTACTGATTAGCAATACTCTAGTGCAACAATATGCAAGTTTGATGGTCAAGAATCATGCTTTTACTTCTTCAGATCACTGCCCGATCTCGTACGACTTCCAAAGCTCTTTTCGTTCTAAGAAGGGACATGTGGGCTTGATGGCTACCAAGTTGGATATGGAAAAAACGTATGATCGAATCGAATGGAAGTTCGTCGAGCAAGTCTTGAGTAAATTCGGCTTTCACCCTACTTTTATCGCTTGGACAATGAAGTGTGTTTCTTCCGTTTCCAATTCGATCTTGGTCAACGATGGTCCAACGGAACAATTCTTTCCTACCAAAGGGTTACGACAAGGGGGCCCGTTATCCCCGCTTTTATTTATACTTCCTGCAGAGGTGCTTGCACGCACTCTGCAAGTTGAAGCAAACAATAATAAAGACATTGGGATCAGTTTCTTTAAAAATGGCATTAAGGTCCCATTCATTGCGTTTGCTAATGATGTTTTGATTTTCACCAAAGCTAATGTTACTCCTTGTTGTTGGGTTACAAAAAGAGAAAATTTGTGTCGAACTCTCTAATTTGAGGAGTGTCCTAGTTTTTGTAAAAATTGGTGGAGTGTCCATTTCTATTAACTTAATAAAAAAATAAGAAGATAAATAAAAAATAAACGACATCCCTAATCATCGACATTCGACATCCCTAATCGAAGAAGCGACTGGATCTTCATCCTCCTCTCTCCAACCTACCTCCTCCTCTCTCCGACCTCGATCTGAAGCAATCGAAGAAGCGCATGGATCTGAAGCAAATCGGAGATCTGGCCTTCTCTCTCGCCTGGATCTGAACTCCTCGGCCACCAGCCTCATCAGTCGCCACTCAGTTCTCTCTGTAATCGGAATCAGGAGCCATGGCGGGCGTGTCTATGACGGCGGCTGACCTCCTCGGCCACGGTCGCTCCGACAGCATCCGCTGCTACCTCGGCCGCCTCGAGGACCAGGTTGGCCCCGCCTCCCTCTCTTTCTTCTCGGTATATTGTAGTGAATACGATTGATTGGGTTTGGAGTTTTCCTCACTTTTATGTATAGTCCAGAACTTTGAAATGCAGTAGTAGGTGATTGCCGTGAAATCATCTGTTGATTGGGTTTGGAGTTTTTCTCACTTTACTGCTAAAATAATGTGGTGCTTGGGTTTGGAATTCATCAGTGTTGATTGGGTTTGGAATTCATCAATGAATAATTTCCCAGAATTCATCTGTCATTGCTTTTGAATTTCTGATTTCGTTGCTTTCGAATTTCTGATTTCGCTGCTTTCGAATTTTGATTGTCATTGCTTTCGAATTTTTGATTTTGTTGGTTCTCTGTTGATTTCGCTTGTTATGAGTGCTATTCAATTGTTTTGGTAATGGTTTTGAACAGGGCATTATGTTGCACTGACTTGTATGTCAGCATTCTGCTGCACCGATTCTGCAAATTAGAAGCATTCTGTTGCACTGTCTTGTATGTCAGCGTTCAATTTTTTTTGCCTTTTGTGTGAATTTTTATCCTTTTGTTTTGGATGTGTGTGGCCTGATGTCTATTTTGGACAGTTTTTATGACAACTACTATTTGTTTTGTGCATACTGATGCTTCCACCAGTCCAATATTGGTTACTGTTTTTATTTTTTATTTTTTTTGGAGTGAGTATTTCTTTGAAATTGGTACTTGGGTGTGTTTGAATGCTGACATCTTCTGGCTCTTGTAGTTGTGAAGCTTAATCTCTCTTTCTGATGCTTAATATTTTTTTTTTTTTTTTCTGATTTTACTAGTGTTGCAAACATCTAGCTATTGTTGCAAACATCTAGCTGACATCTTCTAGAAATGTTGACATCTTCTTGAAATGCTGACATCTCCAATATAAGATTATTTTTGTGTAATTAAGTAGACCATTTCCAATATAAGATTATCAGCTACATATATATAAGATTCAGAAACATATGTGCTGACACGGAGTGAATATGTGCTCACATGTGCTATTT
This sequence comes from Persicaria tinctoria, assembly GCA_037127255.1. Classification (NCBI taxonomy): domain Eukaryota; kingdom Viridiplantae; phylum Streptophyta; class Magnoliopsida; order Caryophyllales; family Polygonaceae; genus Persicaria; species Persicaria tinctoria. The sequence goes on along the minus strand of JBANSL010000001.1, from coordinate 53,694,210 downwards.
TTGTTCAATTCAAGTAGATGTATAGGTTATTTTTTATTTCTAATTGTGTGACATGATCTCTTGTGCAAATATAACATGTTGATATGGGTTTTGTACACTAGATGAATGAGTTTTTAAATTATTAAAAATAATGTCGGCAAGCTTAATTCGAAACTAGAGATGCTTGCCTAGTATGCGGTCTCGGTAGAAGTGATATCAAGCATCCGGTGTCGGATTCTCTATTATGGTACCTTTCCGGATAGGGAATCGTGTCACGGTTCAAACTCATTGCTACGCCGTGACCTATGGTCTTTTTCAGCCATCAGAGATCATTTCAGGGCTTCAAATTGAGTTTTTATGTTTTTTTCGACAATATCAACAATTTTGTTATTTTATTTTTATTGCTTAACAACTAGGGTTCGGTTCCAATTTTCCTATTTAATAACGTGTTTGTATACTTACATTGAAGTGCCTTGTGATTTCTGACTTATCTAGAGATATTAGCTAGTAGCTTTACAAAGTTTAATTGGGTGCTGACATGTTTCTTTTTTTATTTCTAATTGTGTGTTGACATGTTTCTTTTTTATTTCTAATTGTGTGCTGACATGGTCACTTTTTGTGCAATTCAAGTTGATGTATATGGTTTTTTTTGTCAGAATGTTTAAGTTCTTTTTTATTTCTAATTGTGTGTTGACATTGTCTCTTTTTGTGCAATTCAAGTAGATTTATAGGTTCTTTTTTTATTTCTAATTGTGTGCTGACATGATCTCTTGTACAAATATAACATGCTCAATTCCAATGTGTAATTAACTTGATTTGACATCTGTATAAAATTCATTTAGTACTTTAAAGTGTGCTTTCTTTATTTTTCCTTGTCATTTTTCGTAATATTCTTGATTGATAAGTAATCTTTTTGAGATTTACACTTGCATAGCTCTTTACTAGACTCATTGCTGCGAGGAATATGATTTTTCACATTATTTGCTTAAAATTAAGAGGGAATAACAATCTTGCTGACATCCGGTGTCAACAGTTTCAATTGGCATAACAGATTGTTATTCCCTCTTAAAATTAAGAGGGAATAACTTCTTATTTTTCAACTTTTTTTTAATTTAGATTGCTTGTTTTTCAATTGGATTTGCGACTCCATGTTGATTTGTGACTCTCACCCATGTTCTCATCCATTGTCTCTCCTTTGTTTATCTATTTATTTGGTCGAAGACTCGAAATCGAGTTATTAATTCTTGTTTTTGCAAATTTTAATCCTAATGTCAAACTCCTTGATTGTCTTTTTGATCCGCAGGTTCCTCTTTTTTCTTTTTTGTTGTGTAAGACTTATTGCTAGAGGAATATGAATTTTCACATTATTTGCTTAAATTTGCTCATGTATTATAATGTTTAAGAGATTCTACTGTTTCAAGTATTAACCATCCAGCTGTTGTAGTTGTGAAACTTAATCTTTTTTTTTTTCCTGGTGCTTAATCTCTCTTTTTTTCGATGCCTTTACTGTTGTTGGAAACATCTAGCAGTAGTTTCTGGAAGTGCTGACATCTTCTGGAAATGCAAAATGTGTGTTTTGAAACTTAGCTTGTAAATGCTGTCATCTTTTGGAAACTTTAGAAATTCATTAAATGTTGACATTTAGCTTAAATGTTGACATTTAACCTTAAATGTTGACATTTAGTCGTTGATGGGCAAAAGCTTTATCTTTTTCCATTTCTTTTATTAGATTATTATAGAAGTTTGATATTCTCATATCATGTAATATGATATCAATTTTGGGAATGATCTTATTTGTAAACTTTATCTTTTATTAAATGTTGACATTTAGCTTAAATGTTGACATTTAGCCGTTGATGTGCAAAAGCATTATCTTTTACCATTTCTTTTATTAGATGATTATAGAAGTTTGATATTCTCATCTCCTGTAATATGATATCAATTTTGGGAATGATTTTATTTCTAAACTTTATCTTTTATTAAATGCTGACATTTAGCTTAAATGTTGACATTTAGCCGTTGATGTGCAAAAACTTTATCTTTTACCATTTATTTTATTAGAGGATTGTAGAAGCTTGAGCTTATCATCTCATGTAATATGATATCAATTTTGAGAATGGTCTTATTTGTAAACTTTATCTTTTATTAAATGTTGACATTTAGCTTAAATGTTGACATTTGGCTTGAATGTTGACATTTAGCCGTTGATGTGCAAAAGTTTTATCTTTTACCATTTCTTTTATTAGAGGATTGTAGAAGTTTGAGCTTATTATCTTATGTAATATGATATCAATTTTGAGAATGATATTATTTGTAAACTTTACCTTTTACCATTTTTGTTGTTGTTGTGTGAGAACATATCAAGGATTTGTGATCTGCTTTGCTAGTTATGCTATATTTATCCCATCTCCATAAAGTATGAATTCCCTTGCTAGTTATGATATGTTTTATATTGATTTGGCATTTATTGTTCACATGTTATTGCTCTTGCTAAAAGCTACTGATATACTGTAGAATTTGTTTAAGCTTGCATAACATAATATTATATTTGCATAACATCGGGTTATATTCTCATAACATCGGGTTAAATTTGCATAACAGAAAGTGCTGACATGTAGTTTTTTTTATAAAAAAAATCGAAAAAAACAAATCTGAATGTTATGTTATAATATAATTAAAAGCCTTTTAGCTCAATGGTAGAGCGATGTGCTTATGCGCAAATACGTGGGTTCGAATCCCACATATGCTAAGTTTATAACAATTCTAGTAATTTACAAAATTTTCTATTAAACGTTCAATAATAAGATATATTAGTGCAATTTTAAAATATAAATGCATTACAAAATGTTCAATAATAAGATATATTAATGCAATTTTAAAATACAAATGCATGTGCATATTCTTCCCATAAGGTTGTTTAAACTTGCATAACAAAATCTTATATTTGCATAACATTGGGTTATATTTGCATAACATCGGGTTATATTTGCATAACAGAAAGTGCTGACATATATATTTTTTTTAAATCGAAAAAAAAAATATGAATGTTATGTTATAATATAATTAAAAGCCTTTTAGCTCAATGGTAGAGCGATGTACTTATGCACAGATACGTGGGTTCAAATCCTGGATAGGCTAAAGTTTATAATAATTCTAGTAATTTACAAAATTTTCTATTAAATGTTCAATAATAAGATATGTTAGTGCAATTTTAAAATATAAATGCATTATAAAATGTTCAATAATAAGATATATTAGCGTCGGCAACATGACGCCAACATCTCCGATGTCAGCGTTAGCAACGTCGGTATCTCCGATGTTGACGTCAACAACATCAACGGCAGTGTCAGCATCTCCAATGTCAACGTTAGTAGTGTCGGCAATGTCAGTGTCAGCGGTGTCAGCAATATCGACGTTGACATTAATATATATTAATGCAATTTTAAACTACAAATGAATGTGCATATTCTTTCCAAAAGGTTTTTTAAGCTTGCATAACATAATATTATATTTGCATAACATGATAAATGTTCAATAATAAGATATATTAGTGCAATTTTAAAATATAAATGCATTACTAAATGTTCAATAATAAGATATATTAGCGTCGGCAACTTCGATGTCGGCGTCAGCCGACATCTCCAATGTCAGCGTCAGCATCTCCGATGTTGACGTCAGCAATGTCAGCGTCAGTGCTAACACGAAAAAAAGAAGCGTTGACACGAAAAAAAACATCCCTAACGTCGGCGTCAGCAGTATCGATGTCGGCGTCAACAACGTCAACATCTCCGATGTTGACGTCAGCAACATCAACATTAGTGTAGGAATCTCCGATGTCAACGTCAGCATCTCCGATGTCGGCATTGTTGTAGGAGGAAATCGAGAATGCAAATATAAAATATAAATAAATCAAAGCAAACCAGACTCCGTCCCTTGCAAATAATGTTCAAGTCTCCCTCTAATGTAGTAAGAGAAAGTCAGGTTCGAATCCACGAGGAAGCGTGTCAGTGGATCCTAGGCAGCGGAGAAATCTCACGGACAGAAGTCGACCACAGGTTGTCAATCTCGACTAGGGTTGTCGACAGAAGATCAGACAAGTCGAACGAAGCGCAGCAGCAGACACATGCGTTTTTGGTCGAGATCGAGGAAGCCTTACTCGAGATCGAGTAAGCTTATCGACGTCAGGTTGGCTTTGTCGATCACCTGCACACAGAAGCTACGGCGATCTGGGATCGAGAATCAGTACTCGATATCGAGGAGTGCAAGTCGATATCGAGGAAGACAGAAAACTAAAACGAAATAAAATAAAGACAAATGCTTTGGGATTCGAAAATAAACTGTATGTGAAGGACTTCCATGATTAGGGTTTGCGACAACGATTACCATGCAAGCGGAATAAAAATCATAAAAGGCGGTGACTTTATCGATAAAGGAAAAGGCTTTCACCTAATCCGACAAGTAGGAATATAAATCTCGCGACAAATAATCCTAATTGTATCTATTCCTTTTCATAGTTAGCATTTATAATCTTTCGAATAGAAATCCTAATTACTACCCAAGTTTCACAACCTGAGTTCTTTAATTTCTCAATCGAAGATGAAGCACATAGAGAATAGATTAAGATAACGATAAAATACCTCCTTTTGCAATCGCTAATCCACCGACATGGCTCTCGTTGGGCTCACCCTAACCCCAGAAGTAGGTGGACTACTCGCGCCTCATCGCAATCGCAGACATTGATATATGAAAAGAAACTTGCAATAAACTAATATTCAAAGTCTTTACAATCCCGGCACTCAACTTTCGCAGAATGCCAAAACCCTAAAACCTTTGAACTCCTAAAAACCTCTATGTGTAACTGTGTCTCTGAAATTGAATGAATAGAAATCAGCCCCATGGGCTTTACTTATAGGCTTCTAAACCTTGCTATTCAAGGATAGAAATCTCTATCTCTATCTAAATCTATATCTAAAAGCTTTACAGATAAATAAATGGAATAACATAATTAAATCTATAAAGGAAATTATATCTAAAAGACTAAAATATCTTCTTGTGGATAAATCTTATCTTCTATGATGGATCTTGATAGAATCGGATAGAACTCGGCAACCTTCGGCCCCAAGGAATCCCAATCCGAGTAGGACAGCTCAAAACGCGTACACGGCTTCCGGAGATCTTTCCTCGATCTCGAGTAACTCGGACGTCGACTTCAGCTTTCAGCGTCATCTCGGATAACAGGTCCTCGATCTGCTCGGAATCTGGCTCCTGGGGTTTGTCGATCTCGAGTATCGTACTCGATCTCGAGTAAAGTGGTCTCATCGACTTGTGTAGCTTGGAGGTGTCGGGTAGCTTCTTCTCGACGCTGCTCGGACAGGTGCCTTGGCCTTTGTCGATATCGAGGACTTTCCTCGATATCGAGGAGTGTACTGCTCTGTGTCCGGGTGTTTGGCCAGGTCGGGTAGCGCTCCTCGGCATCCTCGATCAGGGTCTCCTCGACTCCGGGTGTGGTCTTCAGCTTTGTCGATATCGAGTAATCAACTCGATATTGAGGAGAGTGCTGGAGTCGGGTTGTTCTGTTCCTCAGTTCCTCGACATGTGCTCCTCGATCAGTGTGTGTCCGAGAAGGATTTATCGATATCGACTAAACTTCGTCAATATCGAGTAGCTTTGGGCCCCCGTCTTTGCTTCTTCGTTTTCTCCCGAAATGACTCCATATTCTGCAATATTAAACAGAAACTTATGTAGATCTCCATTTCTGGTAAATAAGCGTATACTACATAAATTCGACATATTCCCAACCCGAAATATGCAAAGTGTATAGAATATGGAACTAAAATGTGCATAAAAACATGGCTACTTTAGAGACATCAAATCACCCCATACTTAGACTTGCTTGTCCTCAAGCAATAACTAAACAATAACCAAGACCTACGACACATCCTTCAAGTATTCGCCTTTGTCAATAGTAGTATCTTAAGTAGTAGCAATGTAAGACAAGTGAATTTAACGCCATCACACATATATGAGCGATCCATGGGCATAGGCAATATAAATCCAACCTCACAGGGATAGTGTGTTTACACTCAGCTCTCAATGTGTGTAGGCTATGCAGATCAACTCTTAACTCAATTCCATATACAATCTCATAAACATTGCAATTTAAATATAAAAATCCATTTCGCAACCAATTATGTAAATGCAACAAAAATTATCAGGAGTACTTCGCTCAATAGAAGTCTTCAAAGAAGATTCCATTCGGCGGGGTTGTAAAGGGGCTTGGTAAGAAATAAAAGGGTATGGAATTATTTGGCCATGTGGTGCTTAATCAAATTCGGGAATCAAGACTCATAAATCTCCAACACAACTCAACCAAACCATAACTCTCAATCATATGCATTAACCAAACTCCCCAACTCATTTCAATGAAGTATGTAACCCTTCAAAACTTTCTTAACCTTCTCCAAAGTATGCATCTTGCGAAAATGACAGAAATAAGGTAAATTTGGCTCATGCACTTTATTCACAAACATATACACAAACTTTTCTTCCTCTTTTTCTCTTTTTTCGATTTTTTTAAACGAAAATAACTAGTGCATTTATAGGGTGAGCCAAAAATTCTTTTACATAATATGCGTAGCAAGATAAAAATATAAAACCAACCCATATCTCAATAAATTAAAAAATCCTCCTCACTTGAAATGAAACACAAGCTCATTTCTTCCACAAACCATTTTTCCAACTAACTCTAAGTCTTAATTCCCAAATGGGGGTCAAACTCAATTTGGCTAAGGATAATTTTGTGGAGTTTAAAAGTCTCAGGCTAATGTTCTGGCTTCAAGCAGGGATAATGCAGGGTAGGTAAAGAGAGGATAAAATTGGCTTAAAAGGTGCCTCCATCATTTAATTCTCATTCACATAAACATATAAATGCATTGACTTTGAATAACTATCACAGCATTTAGAGATGCATAGGAAGAGTAAATACACTCAAGAAAGAAGAGAGATTTTTAATGTTCTCCCTATAAGGCCAAAATTCTCACTAGGACAAATTTTGTTGGATTTCAACCTTTAGCTTAGGATCATATGTGCTCAATTTCATCAGAAGTTCACAATCCACATAAAAACAATTTCGAGGACTTAGGCTAAACCTTCCAAACATGCCATAGGATTTACATGATCAAGTCAGTCATTATTTATCATCATAGGACATCTAAGTTAGGGTATAAAAAACAAGGCAATGCAAAATCTAAGCTAGGATAATTTTGTTGGATTTCTCCTTTAGCTTAGGATCATATGTGATCAGTTTCATCACAAGTTCACAATACACATAAAAACAATTTCGAGGACTTAGGCTAAACCTTCCAAACATGTCATAGGATTTACATGATCAAGTCAATCATTATTTATCATCATAGGACATCTAAGTTAGGGTATAAAAACTAAGAAAATGCAAAAATTTAAATATGCATTTTTTTTTTGTGACTAAAAACAAAACTAGAGTATGACAAAAATGCATAAAACTTAAACATGCAAAAGAAACAAAAAATATGCAACTAATAACTTTTAATACAAAAGTTGTGCCATGTCCTAAAAATTTAGTACAAACCATGAAACAAGACTTTAAAAGATACAAATAAAGTTTTGGAAGCACATAACCACACAAAGTCCTCTGTACATTCTTTTCTCCCACCCCATACTTAAAACATACAGTGTCCGCACTGTTAAATAAATGAAATCAAAGGTAGGGGAAAAGAAACTCGCAGAGCTGTCACTGGTGGGGAGCTGGTGGTGGCGGACCATAGTGTGGAAAATATGAGTCAACCTGATAGTCAGGAGCTCCTCCATGGGAAGAGCTACCAGGCTATTGCTGAGAAGGATCGCCATGCTGAAAGTTGGCCCCTGCTAGAAGTACTGATGCGGGTATGGCTAGGGTTGCTGATCCTGTCTGTCAAAGCGCTCCATTACAACTGTCCGAAGCTCGTTCTGGCCTAGGGTCAAGCTGGTCAGCTGCTCTTGAATGACATCTAATCATGTGAGGACGACATCAGAAGGTCTGCCCGCATGGTGATGTCGCTGGGGGTGATGCGAGTGGTGGAAATGGAGCTGTTGCGGGGACTGGTGAGAATGACGAGAGTGGTGAGAGGCTTGGGCACTGTTAGCCTCGTTGTCAGCAGCATGGTCAGTATGGACAATAGCTTTAAAACCAACAAGATAAGAACGAAATTTTTCAAAAGCAAAAACCACAGCCAAAAATTCTCTCTGTTGTGGTGTACTTAGCCTGAACCACATCCAGAGTCTTGCTTGCATAGTAGATGGCATGTAGTTTCTTGTCCTTCCGTTGTCCTAGAGCTGCTCCCACAGCATAATCGCTGGCATCACACATTATTTCAAATGGTAGTGACCAATCCGACGATTGAATGATTGAAGCGGAGATAAGAGCTTCTTTTAACCTATTGAAGGCTTCAAGACATTCGCTAGAAAACACAAACTTAACATCTTTCATAACAAGGTTAGTTAATGGTTTGGCAATTTTAGAAAAATCTTGAATAAACCTTCTATAAAAACCAGCATGACCAAGAAAACTCCTTATCTCTTTAATGGACGATGGTGGGGGCAATTTCTCCACTAGCTCTATTTTGGCCCTGTCCACATCAATTCCTTTGTTAGACACCTTGTGGCCTACCACGATTCCTTCCTTTACCATAAAGTGGCATTTTTCTCAGTTAAGAACCAAATTTGTCTCTTCACAACGCTTGTGTACCCTGCGTAGGTTAGAGAGACAAATATCGAAAGTAGTTCCATAAACTGAGAAATCATCCATGAATACCTCCACTATGTCCTCAATCATGTCGGAGAAGATGGCCATCATGCACCTCTGAAAAGTAGCAGGGGCATTGCAAAGGCCAAAGTGCATCCTCCTATATGCGAAAGTTCCATAGGGGCAAGTGAAGGTGGTCTTTTCTTGATCATCAGGATGAATGGGAACCTGCCAAAAGCCAAAATATCCATCCAGGTAACAAAAGTAATCATGTTCAGCTAACCTTTCGAGTACTTGGTCAATGAAGGGGAGTGGAAAATGATCCTTCCTGGTGGCGGTGTTGAGCTTTATGTAGTCTATGCACATTCGCCAGCTGGTAGTGATTCTTTTAGGAACAAGCTCTCCCTTCTCATTCTCCTTAAAGGTCATTCCACCCTTCTTAGGAACAACATGAACATGGCTTACCCACTTGCTATCGGAGATTGGATAAATGTTTCTTACATCCAGCATGCGATTTATCTCCTTCTTGACAACCTCCTTCATGTTGGGATGAAGCTTCCTTTGATGCTCAATTGTTACCCTGTGATCATCTTCCAAACGAATTCTATGCATACAAGTAATGGGTGAAATACCTTTTATGTCCTCTAGAGAATAACCAATGGCTTTTCTATGAGTGCGGAGGACATCAACTAGCCTGTCTACTTCCTGTGGGTTTAATGAAGCATTTATAATTACAGGAAAAGTAGAGTTAGGACAAAGAAATTCATACCTAAGGGTGTCAGGTAAGGGCTTCAGCACCGGAGAAGGGCCCTGTGGAATTAAGATGGGCTCTACTTCCTCCGTCTTCATGATCTCCCCTAGGTAATCCGTCTCGATCCTCATGGAAGAAGCATCCAAATCAGCTACAGGAGTTGGCGTCGACCAAGCAAACATCGATGACAACGCTGAATTGGACATAGGACTGTACTGCTGCAAGAAGCTACTCGACATCGAGTTAGAAAGATCATAATCGACCAAAAAATCAGAACTTACCTTGAATGCAGGGTTGGTCGATCTCGAGTTGGTTTCCTCGATATCGAGGAAAACTGGCGAGTTGGCTTCTTCGGCTTCAGGTGTGCCTGCAGGGAGGAAGGTAGTCGATATCGAGGATGACTGCTCGATATCGAGTAAGTTCAGAGGACATTCCTTTTCTGGGGAACTGGTGCTGGTCGATATCGGGCAAGGTTCCTCGATATCGAGGAGATTCGTCGACTTAATCTGCTCGATATCGGGTGAGTCGTTCAGCTCTGCCGATAATGCGTCGTCAAAGATCTCCTCCTCGCTTGATTATGCTGCAACCAGTTCCTCCTCTGCTGGTATAGATTCTGCCCTACCTTCTTCTTGTATCAAGAGTTGTCCTGCAGGCTCATCGCAAGAGATAAAATTGATTTTTGAATAGATAGCTTTAATTTCCATTACCTATTCCGTGTTTGGATTGAAGAAGTATTCAATAATCTCATCTCCGATGGTGAAAGTAAGAATTCCCCTTTTTACTCCAATGTTGGCATCAGTAGTTGCCAGGAAAGGTCGCCCTAGGATGATGGGGCAAGCTGGATCCTCTGCCATTTCTACTACAAGAAAATCTGTAGGGACAAAGAATCTACCAACTTTAACAGGAACATTATCAACAATACCTGTAGGGATTACCACGGTGTTGTTCGCCATGTAGAGCTTGGCATCAATTGGTTCCAGAGCACCTATCTTTACCTTCGACCAGATGGATAGGGGCATGATGTTGACACTTGCTCCTAGGTCACACAGTGCTTTAAATCTATGACGACCAAGTCCAACAGTGATAGCAAACTTACATGGGTCAGGTCGCTTCTCAAGGAAATCCATCTTCTTGCATTCCTTAGGAATCTCAGTCATCGATCGCTTGTTGCTGAGAATTTCTGTGAGGAACTTAACGTAGGCTGGCATCTCGTGAAGTGCTTCTGTAAAAGGAATAGTAACATTCAGACTCTGAAGCAATTTCACAAAACGCTGAAACTTACCGTGAGTTGGATCTCTCTCGTTCTTAGAAGGGAATAGGAGTGTCTTCTTAGTTTTTTGAGCCAGAATAGCTTCCGGAGGTGGTGAGGACTCCTCGACGTTGGCCTGCTTCTCGTCGATATCGAGTACAGGTTCCTCGATATCGACCAAAGTGGGCGGCTTTGTGTTGCTGGGCTGTGCAGATGCGTCCGAGCTCTTCCTCTCTTCTGTGTCGAGGAGAACTTTGTCGATATCGACCAAGCTTTTGTTGATATCGAGTTGCTTCTGCTCTGTGTCGAGGACAGTTTTGCCCTTTTCTCCTCCGTTCTCTGGCTTGTGCAATCTGTGCCCGCTCCGTAACTTTACAGCAGCTACATGTCCGTGCTGCCCCTTGGGATTCGGTTCTGTATGCCCTGGGAGCTGCCCAGATGGTTGTGGAATCTGTGCTGCGAACTGGCCCATCCGAGTCTCTATGTTTCTCTTCCAGATGCCTAGCTCTCCAAATCTTGTGTTGATGCTTTGGAGCTGATTATTGATGGTGCTTTTAGACTGTTGCTGTTGTGCTTGATTTTTCCTCATCTCGTCGATGATAAGCTGCAGATCATCTTTCCTTTGATCCCTTTCTGGATGTCCTGGAGCTCTGTATGGCTGGGGGTTCCTAGGAGGACATTGGTTCCGTTGTGGTTGATAGAACCTTTGGTCCCCCATATAGCGATTGGGACCCCCCTGCGTAAGCTGCCTCTTCATGAATGTCTGCCATCCTGACTTGCTCCGTGTGCGGGCACTCAGTAGTGGTGTGCCGTTGTGAACCACATTCGATGCAAGGTTGGTTGACAGAGAGATATTTGACTTGTTTGAGGAGCTTGCGATTCTGGTCTTTGTAGTACTGCTCCTTGACATCAGGGTCTATTTCCTTAGACGGCTCATAGAGAGGGATGGACGGGGCTGGCCTAGCATAGGCATTCTCTTCATAATTTGTATGAGCCCCATACTTGTTGTCATAATTGGTGAGCTTGTCGAGTACACCTCATGCGTCAACTGGTGGCATCGGTACTCATATCGAGTGTACTGATTGATCATGTCCTTAGTGACTTGGTCAAGAGAGTTGAAGAAGATCTCTTGAATGACGTAGGGTGGTTGTCCATGAGTAGGGCAAGATCGCAGTAGTTCCTTGTATCTTTCCCATGCTTTTGCTAGCGGCTCCCCAGACTTCTGTTTGAAAGTTGTCATCTTTTGGCGGAGGAGTGCGGTCTTGGCAGGAGGGAAGAATTTGTTGAGAAACTCTTGCTCTACTTGTGCCCATGTTGTGAGGGATCTTGGTTTCAGTCTTTCTAGCCACTTCAGTGCAGGTCCAGCGAGAGACTAGCGAAAAGCCTTCATCTTGACATATTCCAGAGTTATACCTTCAGCAAGAGTTCGGCACATGTAAGAAAAATTGGTAATATGTTCAATAGGGCATTCATTAAATCTTCCATGAAAAGCATTATTTTTAAGTTATATAAGGAAGTGAGTGCGAATTTCAAAAGTATTGTCAGGGATTAGAATAGCCGATTCAGGCACGACGAGAGTCGGGTGCATGTAATCCTCTGAAGTGGTTGGGTATTGGGCAAGTTCAGCTTCTGCTTGTTCCCTTGCTGCTTTCTCAGCGGCGATAGAAGCATCTTTTGTGGCTAGTTCCCTTGTAAGCCTCTCAATGAGCTGTTCTTGTGTCTTTGCGGCCGCCATGACTCTTTGTAGTTTAGCTCTGATGTGTAGAAGGCGTTCCGGTCCGTCAAACTCAGGTGGTTGACCAGAACGGCGCATACACTTGTAAAGTAACTCAAAGTAGACGTGAGATTTAACTACCTAAGGCGCGAATGATAGCTTCCCCAACAATGGCGCCAATTTGTTGTAGGAGGAAATCGAGAATGCAAATATAAAATATAAATAAATCAAAGCAAACCAGACTCCGTCCTTTGCAAATAATGCTCAAGACTCCCTCCATTGTAGTAAGAGAAAGTCAGGTTCGAATCCACGAGGAAGCGTGTCAGTGGATCCTAGGCAGGGGAGAAATCTCACGGACAGAAGTCGACCACAGGTTGTCAATCTCGATTAGGGTTAGTCGACAGAAGATCGGACAAGTTGAACGAAGCGCAGCAGCAGACACAATCGTTTTTGGTCGAGATCGAGGAAGCCTTACTCGAGATCAAGTAAGCTTGTCGACGTCGGGTTGGCTTTGTCGACCACCTGCACACAGAAGCTACAACGATCTGGGATCGAGAATTAGTACTCGATATCGAGGAGTGCAAGTCGATATCGAGGAAGACAGAAAACTAAAACGAAATAAAATAAAGACAAATGCTTTGGGATTCGAAAATAAACTGTAAGTGGACTACTCGCACATAGGGAATAGATTAAGATAACGATAAAATACCTCCTTTTGCAATCGTTAATCCACCGACATGGCCTTCGTCGGGCTCACCCTAACCCCAGAAGTAAGTGGACTACTCACGCCTCATCGCAATCGCAAACATTGATATATGAAAAGAAACTTGCAATAAACTAATATTCGAAGTCTTTACAATCCCGGCACTCAACTTTCGCAGAATGCCAAAACCCTAAAATCTTTGAACTCCTAAAAACCTCTATGTGTAACTGTGTCTCTGAAATTGAATGAATAGAAATCAGCCCCATGGGCTTTATTTATAGGCTTCTAAACCTTGCTATATAGAAATCTCTATCTATATCTAAATCTATATCTAAAAGCTTTAAAGATAAATAAATGGAATAACATAATTAAATCTATAAAGGAAATTATATCTAAAAGACTAAAATATCTTCTTGTGGATAAATCTTCTCTTCTATAATGGATCTTGATAGAATCGGATAGAACTCGGCAACATTCGGCCCCAAGGAATCCCAATTCGAGTAGGACAGCTCAAAACGCGTACGCGGCTTCCGGAGATCTTTCCTCGGTCTCGAGTAACTCGGACGTCGACTTCAGGTTTCAGCAGCATCTCGGGTAGCAGGTCCTCGATCTGCTCGGACTCTGGCTCCTGGGGTTTGTCGATCTCGAGTATCGTACTCGATCTCGAGTAAAGTGGTCTCATCAACTTGTGTAGCTTGGAGGTGTCGGGTAGCTTCTTCTCGACGCTGCTCGGACAGGTGCTGATGCCGTGCAATTATCGATGACTCCTGGTGACATTGAGGACAACATGAAGGTTCCATTTGATGGTCCTGCCACTCGTGAAAGGGCCAGGAAGATTCAAATAGCAACTAAAGCCTTTCTTGTCCATCACCATGGAACTTTAGAGCAAGGGTTCAGGCCACCCTGGATCACTTGGCTCAAGGTTACACCACCAGCACCGGAAGTGAGCTTGCGTCCACTCTCAAAGCTCATGAAGACTCGTCAACACCCGCCTTGATCAAGACACACATATCATTCGGCCCAAGACATGTCGAGTGGATTTGGTGGGCTTGGCCGAGTGGTCTCTTGTGGGCCGAGTTCTATGACATTAATTACCTATGTTATTATTTTATGCAATTTAGATAACTAAGGTGGAATTAATTATATCTCTTCTAGATATAATCCTTGGCCACCAAGTTATGAAACATTTATCTTATTAGGAAATATTTATCTTATGGTTATTTTATTTATCTTTAGATAGAATTAATCTATCCAAACCCCTATCCTTTGCAAGGAAGGATTGGTTAGATCTCTCATAGTTTTCTATAAATTCATGTTATGCACCTTTGAATTAATCAGATTGAATTAGAATTGAGAAACCCCTTTATGGATTAAAGGGTTCTCGATTATCAATCCCAAAGCTCTTGTGCTCTATGTTCCATTCGGCAATCACAACCATCACCAACCTCTTGATCACACTCGGAAACCCTAAACCAAACACAACCCAACAAAAACAGAATCTGTCGCAACAAGGAGAATGCCGAGCTTAGCGTCACCCGAGACCAGATCCGCTCCCAGCGAGCGCGGGCGTCCCCAGGCATCATCGCTCCCACGCGCTCGCTCTTGCGCTCCTATCTTCGCCCTCGTCAGCGCACCCGCGCACCTGGCCGTCCTCGGTCTCGCGTCCTCTCTCGCTAGGCACCCCGCGCGCGCTTGATCTTCGCTCCCAACGAGCGAGATCTCTGAGGCGCCTGTGTCCGCGCTTCCCTCTCTCTTTCCCTTCATTGATTTCTGTCGCTATTACCTATTGAAATTGATGGAATTTTTATTAAGTATAAACTGTCGCTATTCCAAAATTTTAATCACTTGTTTAAAATTGTTCCAAATTCAGGAGATATCAAAGAGCATTACAAGATCTAAGCAAATATACGGCGTGGTTCTTGATCTTGAGGCCACAGGCGAAGGATCGGGTATCCCAAATATATCAAGTGGTATCGGATTTCAGGTTAATGCAAGTTCTTTGCTCTCTTGATTTCTTATTTGAGTGATTTATTTTTCGTGCCTATTTTTCACCATAGCCGCTGCATAAAAGTTAAATCTTTATTATTCACCCATCAAAATTGGCACTTTATTTTTGTTATTCTTTGTTTGGATCTTTAATTTCGAAGATATTGAGTTCTTGCCTGCAAGTTGTGATCTTTTATTCCTAGTTTCTACATATCATGCCTATGACTGTGATTCTTGGATTAAAAAGCATTATATGAACTTGCCCCACTAAAGAACCCTAATTTCTCCAGTTTCTAGCCTATTTTCCCTATTTTCTTTATTTTTGCTTACTTTGAGATCATCGTAGCTTGTTATTTTTATTTTTATTTTTATTCTCTTATTTTCGGTTTCTACATTTTATTTACAGCAGCTATTCCATAGCCAAAAAAAAAAACAGAAAAAGTCGAGAGCTTCAAAAAAAAAAAACAGAGAAAGAAAGAAAAGATTAGCATACATTACATTGTTGAGTTAGTAACTCTTCCTTTGTTCATTCTTTTCTTGCTACATGTTAGATGATCTGATCGGTTTTAAGCATTACAAAAGAACCCTACTTTGTGTGATTTCGTGTTGTGCCGACACTGGAGCCTTGGTCACACCCCTCTTTCTCTGAACCGTGTTGCAACCGTCAGATAATAGTTGACAGAGTGTGTGCACTTGATTGCCCTTGTGATTGCTATTGTCGATTATTACACATTCATATTATTCAAAGCATCACATTGTAGATCTTATTCTTTCCACATTAAGCCGCTTGTTTATACTTGCTATCCTTGATATCCGACTTGTGACTGATTTAATTTGCAATTTGGATTATTACTTGCTATCTTCAATATTGCAAAATTTTGTGTCCAGGGGAATTACTTGAATATTGTGCCTTGTTTTCTCACTCTTTGATTTCTAAAACTTGAATCACTCTTAGGAATCACTAGAGCTTGCATTACTTGGTTTATGGTCTTTGCTTCGTTTACTTGTTGCTCTGTTGATATTGTAGGAACATGTCGAACGATAGCAACCCCAACCCTTCCCCTACCCCACTTGCTGCTCCTAGCCCTATTTCTGATGAGACATTGGAGCGTATTATTCAGGCCGCTACTAACGCTTCTAGGGCCGAACATAGAAAAGAACTCGAAGCTGCTGAGGAGTGTTGGAACAAGCGCTTCCATGATCAATTGGCCCAACAAGCTAGCCTGGTTACTACTCGGTCTATAAATGGTGTTATGTGACATCTGGAGGAGTTGAAACAACAGGAGGCTTCTGGTTCTACACCCCCAGGTGGTATGCCGCCTCCTTCCGCCCCTACACGTCCAATAGACCCTACTCCACCTACAGGTAATCCGCCCCCTGCAGGTAACACCTCTTATTCTGCTAAACCTCCCCCTTTTGGTCAATTACATTATCAGCTTAAGTCTGCTACTCCTAACCCTTTCACTGGAGAGAATGACAACGATCATCTAGCGGGCTTCAATGGCAACCAAGATCGTCGTGAGTACACACCACCACGGCATCAACAGCAAGGGAGGTTCAATCAGCGTCAACAGCAACCGCTACATGGCCGTGTTAACTGGGATGACAGCCGCAACAATAATGATCTTTATGAGACGCCACATTTGGAGGATGCTTACCATGAGGTAAATCCTAACTTTGAGGATTTACCCCCTCCTAATTTTGGTCTTTCTAGATTTGATAATGCTCAAGCTATACAGAGACGAGATGTTAAGCTTAAGTTAGAAACCTTTGATGGTAACACTGATCCTAAAGCTTATCTTGTTTGGTAAAATCATACTGACTATCTGCTTGAATATTTACGCTATGAGGAAACGGAGAAGTTGGAAGTTTTTATATTGCATTTAGTAGGTAAAGCTCGCACTTGGTGGTTCCACACTCGTGAGATGCGCCGTCGTCAGGACAAGCAACCTGTTGAAACCTGGCCACAGCTTCGCTATCTCCTGAAAAAGAGACATGTGCCTGAGGAATACACGGAGTCTATGAGGATGAAGCTCACATCCTGCCGCCAAGGAACTCGCTCTCCTAATGACTACATAGATGAGCTTGAACGGCTCTCCCATCAGGCTAATGTTTATCTTACTGAACGTGCTTTGTGTACTCAATTTCTTGCTGGTCTTAATATTTCTATTAAAAATCCTTTATCTATCCATTCCATTAGAGATATTAACACTTTGACTCATAAAGCACAACTTCTGTATGAACAACAGCAGCAGCAGCTTCGGCAACAGAGGACTAGATTCGACCAGACCTCTCAAGGTCGCAGGTTTGTTCCCTTTAACCCTTCTAGTCAATCTAAACCTTCTACTTCTAACCCTTCTATGCAGCAAAAGGGAGTTTCCAACTCACCTCAACAGGGTTATCAGGTTGAAACTAGAAGAGTTGCTGCACCCTCTACAGATCGCAACAAAGATATCCGCTGCTTCACTTGTGGTGGTTCTGGGCATGTCTCTCACAATTGCCCTCAGAAAAGGAAGGTTCTTCTCAATGATTTGGGAGACCATTACTATGAGGAGGAGACTGTTGAGGACCATGTAATTTCGAGTGAAGTGAAGGAGGACCAGCCGTCTGAGCCTATTGAGGAGATCGATACTTCAGAGTACGACAACTTGCTTTGCATTATCAATCGGTGGGTCCTACACATTCAGGAATCTCCCATGGCTAATCAAAGGGAGAACATATTCCACGCTAGGTGTTTAGTTCGCGAGGCTACCTTAAGCCTCATCATCGACGGTAGGAGTTGCTGCAATCTCATTAGTGAAAAGGTAGTGGATTTCCTCCATTTAACTACTACTCCTAGAGCTACTCAATATGGATTAAATGGCATTACTGATGATGGATCTGATATAATGGTCACCAAACAATGTTTAGTTTCCCTTTCAATTGGATCATATCATGATAAAATATTATGTGATGTTGCTCACATGGATTGTAGTCATATATTATTAGGTCGTCCTTGGTTATATGATCGTTCTGTTCTTCATGATGGTCGTGCGAATACATATGCTTTCACTTTTGATGGGAGGAGAGTTACTCTCCTACCCCTTTCGCCACAAACTATTCTGAAGGAACAGGTTCGCAAGAAGCAACAACAGGACGCCCAGAAGGAAGCTGAAAGGAAGGAGAAGCTCAAGGGGAGCTCGGCACAACAGGCCGCCCCCGCGGCCCAGTCTTCCGCGCCCGCGGCCCCTCTTGCCGCCCCTGCAGCCCCCTCGACACCACCCCCTTCCCACTCGACGTCCACTCAGCCCTCTTCTGCATCACTTAAGGGCTCTGTCGAACGTCGATCATTGGTCTCTCAATCTCAGAAAGGGACCATCACATGGAATGCTCATCGACCTTATATTCTCCTGGTAATGAAACAGGTATTAGTTAATGTTAAATTGAGTCATATTCCTGCACCTATTGCTTCTCTTCTGCAGGATTACTTAGATATGCTTCCAGCTGAACTACCCCAAGGCTTGCCTCCTATTAGAGGTATTGAGCACCAGATTGACTTTGTGCCTGGGGCAGCCTTGCCTAATCGCGCCGTCTATAGAGCTAGTCCTGAGGAAACAAATGAGCTGCAACGCCAAGTTACAGAATTGATGGATAAAGGCTTCGTGCGAGAAAGCCTCTCTCGCTGTGCTGTGCCTGTCATTTTGGTTCCAAAGAAGGATGGCTCCTGGCGCATGTGTGTTGATTGTCGCGCAATCAACCAGATAACGGTTAAGTATCGCCACCCTATTCCTCGTTTAGATGATATGCTTGATGAACTTCATGGTGCTTGTATTTTTTCTAAAATTGACCTTAGAAGTGGATATCATCAAATTAGGATGAAACAGGGTGATGAATGGAAAACGGCTTTTAAAACTAAGTATGGCTTATATGAATGGTTAGTAATGCCTTTTGGTTTAACAAATGCACCTTCTACTTTTATGAGGCTTATGAACCATGTGCTTAGAAGACACTTAGGAAAATTTATCGTTGTCTATTTTGACGATATCTTAATCTATAGTAAGAATATGCATGATCACTTAAGTCACTTAAAATTGGTTTTTGATTGTCTTAGGAAAGAAAAATTATATGCCAATTTAAAGAAGTGTTCTTTTGCATCCGAGTCTACCATTTTTCTTGGTTTTGTAGTGACTGCATCTGGATTGAAGGTGGATAAGGAGAAGAATCGTGTTATTCAGGAGTGGGCCAGGCCGAATACACCCACTCATGTCCGCTCATTCTTGGGCCTTGCTGGTTTCTATCGACGTTTTGTCAAGGACTTCAGCCTGACTGCCGCCCCCCTACATGAGCTGACAAAGAAAGATGTGACATTTCGCTAGACAGACTCACATCAAAAGGCTTTCGACGCTCTCAAGGATCGCCTAACACACGCCCCAGTGCTGCAGTTACCTGACTTCGCTCAACCTTTTGAGCGCGAGTGTGACGTTTTTGGCACTGGCATTGGAGGGGTCCTGCTGCAAAACAAGCGTCCCATCGCCTACTTCAGCGAAAAGTTGGGTTCCGCTGCGCTCAACTATTCTACCTACGACAAGGAGCTATTTACACTGGTTCGCTGCTTACAGACTTGGCAACATTATCTCTGGCCTAAGGAGTTTGTGATTCATTCGGATCATGAAGCTCTAAAGTACCTCAAAGGACAAGCAGTGCTCAGCAGGCGACTTGCACGATGGGTGGAGTTTATAGAGACCTTTTCCTATGTGGTTCACCACAATAAGGGAAAGGATAATGTGGTAGCTGACGCACTATCACGCAGGTATGTCCTCCTAAACCATATGGATGCACATGTTTTGGGTTTTGCTTTGATAAAGGAACTGTATGCTTCTGATGGTTTCTTTAAAACTATATATGCTCAGTGTGTGTCTAAAGGTGAAGTTGATTCATTTTTTCTTGATAATGGTTATTTGTTTAAGATGGGCAAGCTTTGTATCCCATCTTCTTCTATTCGCCGATTGTTAACTCAAGAAATTCATGAATCTAGAGGACATGGTGGTTTCGAAAAAACCTTAGCAGGACTTAAGGAACATTACTTTTGGCCTAAAATGTCTAATTATGTGTTGAGATTTGTCAAAAGTTGTGTTACATGTGCTAAGGCCAAATCGAAATCTAATGCTAATGGTCTATATCAACCTTTGCCTATTGCTAATGCACCTTGGGAAGATGTTTCTATGGATTTTATTGTAGGATTGCCTAGAACTTCTAAGGGTCATGATTCCATATTTGTTGTTGTAGACAGATTTTCCAAAATGGCTCATTTTATTCCATGTCACAAAACTGATGATGTTATTCATGTTGCTCATTTATTCTTCAAAGATGTTGTTCGCTTACATGGATTGCCATTATCTATAGTTTCTGACCGTGATCCTAAATTTTTAAGTTCTTTGTGAAAAACTCTATGGTCTAAATTGGGTACAAAATTGCTATTTTCTACTTCTTGTCACCCACAAACTGATGGCCAAACTGAGGTCACAAATAGAACTCTTGGGGCTCTCCTTAGAGTCATGCTACGAACTAACCTCCGGAGGTGGGAAGAATGCCTACCATTTGTAGAATTTGCATATAACAGGTCTAGGCACTCTACAACAAAGCTTACCCCCTTCGAAGTAGTATATGGCCGAAATCCACTCACTCCTGTGGACATGCTGCCTCGGCCATACAAGGAAAAGGAGAGCGTGGATGCAGCTAAGCAAGTGGACTTCATCAAGCACTTGCATAAGCGTACCAAGGCGCAGCTGGAGAGGAAGACTGCGCAATACAAGGCCGCGAAGGACAAGCATCGCAAGGATGTGCAGTTCAACGTTGGTGATCTAGTCTGACTGCATCTCATGAAGGAAAGATTTCCGCAACAACGGAAATCTAAGCTGGACCCTAGGGGAGATGGACCATTCAGAGTGGTTCAGAAGATGGGTCCTGTTGTAGGGATGATATCAAGTATGAAATATAATAAAATAAATCAAACCAGATTTAGGCCCACGCAAATAAATACAAGACTCCTCCAATGCAGTAAGAGAAAGTCAGGATCGAATCCATGAGGAAGCGTGTCAGCGGATCCTATGTAGTTGTAAATCTCACAGAAAAGCAACAAAAACACAGAAACAAAGAAAGACATAAATAAAAACAGAAAATAACGAACAAAAGCAGAAACTAAAGCGGGGACACAGAAGTTACTCGATATCGAGCAACAGTCCTCGATATCGACTACAGACAAGTCGACAACAGAAAACAGAAACCGAACAGACAACTCGATCTCGGCAAGTTCTACTCGATATCGAGTTAGGGCTACTCGATATCGACCACAACTCCTCTGTATAGACAAAAAAACAGTAACTTTAAAATGAAAATTCTTAAACCCAAAACTCAGAATTCCGACGAAATAAATCAATATAATAAAGAACTTCCAAAGCCAGGGTATCAACACCACAACGATAATCATGCAAAGTAACACATAAAGGCATAAAAGATCATGCTTTCCATCAAAATAACTTTCGTTACTAACAAATACGCATATAGAGGCTTTCGCATAAACCCTAATTGTTACTAACCCTTTTCACATAATTAATCCAAGTTGCATTAAGATCACTTTTGCTTCAATAACACAAACAAGGATCACCTTCAACTCTCGCAAAGGAATCATGCTCATAGGGATAGAAGACGAATTGCATAACAAGATCTGACCTTTACCGCATCACCTTACATGGCCACTGTCGGGCTCACCCCAGCCCCAGAAGTGGGTGGACTACTCGCTCTTCATCATCAAGAAAGACATCAAAGAACAAAAGAAACTAATTTGCATTGAATTAAATAAAGAAAGCTTACAACCAACAAGACAAATCCGCTTTCGCCTTTCCACCTTGCTTTCTACAAACTCTCTCTCTCCACTCCTACTTACTTGAATGGAATTGTGTCTGAAATTGAATGAATGAAAAACTAGCCCCTAAGGCTTTATTTATAGTGATCAAACCCCGCTAATCAAGGAAAGAATCATCTATCTATATCTACTTAAAAGTTTAAAGATAAATAAATTGCTTAAGGGAAATAAATCTTTAAAGGAAACTATATCTAAAGTTTGCAAAATATCTCCAATGTAGGTAGAACTTCTCTTCCATAGATAGACTTGATCAAATCGGACAGAATCTCGACCAACTCGACTTCCTTCGTGCCCAGGTAACTCCAACTCGACTCGGACAGCTCACGGCGACGCGTTTCCAGAAACTGGGCTACTCGATATCGACAAGAATACTCGATTTCGAGTACCATGGTTTGTCGACTATGGTGGCTCGGCTTTCTCGGGTGGCTCTGCTCGACAGGCTCGGATCTAGGCTCTTTGGCTCCTCGATCTCGACTAGGCAACTCGAGGTCGAGTTGGGTGTTTCATCGAGGACGCCTGCCTGGTGTGGTCAAGGACTCCTCCTCGGCATGGACTCGGACAGGCGCTGGGTTATCCTCGATCTCGACTAGATCTCCTCGAGATCGAGTAGGGTCATCCCGGCGTCTCCGTCCTTGGTTTCTCGATTTGTCTCAACTCGTCGACTCCGGATTTGGCGCTGTTGGGGTAGTCGATCTCGACAAGTGATACTCGAGATCGAGTACGGTCTCCGGAGTCGGGTTGATCTGGCTCTCGACACTCCTCTTGGTCGACAAGGCCTGTGCTCGGACAACTTCGTCAAGGTCGAGTAGCAGTACTCTAGATCGAGTAAACTCGGGCTTCAAGCTTGATTTGACTGGTTCCGCTGCTTCTTGACCTTGGACTTCTGTAGTTGATTTCCGAGCTTTTCTGACCTTTCTCAGAACTGCTGTAATTTGCCTCGAATTCTGCGAAATTAAACAGAAACTAGTGTAGATTCCATAATTTGGCAAATAAACATAAATTACATAGATTCTGTACTATCTTAGCCTAAATGAATGAAATGTATGCAGAAATCGATATAAAAGTTACTGTAAAACATGGCAGATTCAGCTCACAACAAACACCCCATACTTAAGCTTGCTTGTCCTCAAGCAATACCTTTATTTGTCATTCAGGGAAAGAAATCAAAACTCTGAACATATCAGATTCATTCTTATATAACCCTGCAGTCAATTACCATCCTCGAAAAGGTACTAGTGTCACAGATCCATGCATGTGCAATTATACAAAAGCAACATCTACTCACAAAAGGAGGGTTATGCAAAACAATTCATTCGTGACAAAGCATTAATAATCAAGAGGATTTTAATTTAAGCTCAATAAGGAGTAGATTGGTAAAAGGCTAAAGGTGGGCAATTTTTGGCAATGTGGTGCTAATGATCCGGGGAAATGGAGTACTTTCCAAACTGAATTTCAAACCACATTCATTCTCCATAAGATTCATCACCTTTCATAATGCTTTTTCTCAATAATAATGCTTTTACCTCTCTAACCTCAGCACTGCCTTCTCGCGAGTCGCAAACATGGGTGTCATGAATGGCCCCGGATACTTAGTGCTTTGGATTCCTCACAATGTGTCCCATCTCTCCAAACTATTATCTCAGAGATCAGGGTCAATCTACCTTTATCTCCTGAGGTGATTGGATTTTCTTCCACTCATTAAATTTTCCATATATTTCAAATAATTTCCCACCATACTCCAATAATGATAACAACACAAACACCATATAACATCACCATAATGCAACATCATTCTCTACATAATCCCCGGATAAGGTAAAGAATGGGCAATATTTAGATCATGTGGAGCAAATATTTGAAATAAGGCATATTATGACTTTTGTGATGCATAAGCATAGGTAAGGCTAGGATTATAAACAATGTGAGCATTATATGGAAATATAAAGTCCTCCATCATCTTATCATGCAACATGTCAAAAGCAACTTCAAATTTACCTCATTTCATGGTTTTCAAGAAATAATGCACTTCATTGTGACTTCCCTTTACTAAGCAATTTCATGCTATATCTCTAATGAATCTAATTTTGCATCGTCGAGTTCAATATAAGCTTCAATGACATTATTTCAAAATTTCAATGGGGGTTATTTTTTTCAAACTTTTGGAAAACATGCATGTAAGCACATAGATCAATAATGCATTCCAAAATAGCCATGTAGCAATTCAAAGCAATAATGCACATATATGTCAAATATGATCAAATATGCACAAAGTAAGCCCTTCCCCCACCCCATACTTAAACATTACAGTGTCCTCACTGTATAAAAACAAGGGTAAAGAAAGAGACTCACTATGCAGGTGTGCAGGGCCTCTCAATTTCAAATGAAAGAATTGTTTGGGCCGAGTCTGAATATAGCTTGCCTCTATCCATGGACCTGAAAAGTGTAGAAGACATATACCCACAATAGAAAACTAAAAATGTTCAAAACCAAAAACAAACAAAAGCAACAAAGTCTTAAAAGTCCCAAAATAAATGTTTATGTATAAGCTCTAGATTTTATAGTCGCTAGGCCGACTTTCCATTTATGCTTAAGGTGGCATCTGCAGGGCCCATGTAGCTTGGGCCTCAAAAAAGACTTCATTCTTGTCCATCAGTTGTAATCCTCCAGAATGGATCTTGTTCACCACGAAAGGCACCATCCGCTTCTTGTTGAATTTATGGGGAACCAATGATCCTTTGATTTGGAGACATAGAGCTTGTCTCCAACTTCATACTCTTTGGGCTCATCATTGGATATCCTACATAAGCGCACATACCAAGGCAAACCTCTCCCATGTATAGATAGATCTTTAATGGAAATAGGAGAAGAAAGATCCATACCTTGGCTTACCTTCGCGGAGACGGAATTGGGGACTACAGTGTTTGGTCGATCTCGAGTAGGGGTACTCGATCTCGATGAGGTTTCAGGTTCTGGAGGTGAGCTGCTTGAGGATGCGGGAGTCGACGAAGCTTGGTCGATCTCGACCAGGCTGGTCGATCTCGAGGATGGTCCTGGCTCTGGTGGCTTCGACGTCGAGGAAGCAGGAGCTGGGCCAGCAAGGTGGTGGTCGACATCGACAAGCCTAGTCGATCTCGACGAGCCCTGGCCGTCTGGTGGAGTCAGCGTCGAGGAAGGTGAAGCCGAGGCCCTGAGGCGGTGGTCGATCTCGAGAAGCTTACTCGAGATCGAGTAGTTCTGTTCTTCCTCCAATGGCTTGCTCGTCGTAGCAGGTTGGTCGATCTCGAGTAGTTTACTCGAGATCGAGTAGGGCCCGACTTTTGTTTGGCTGCTCGATGGCGCTGGTGCTGGTGGAGGTTCTTGGTTTTGGTCGAGATCGACTAGGGTCCTCGATGTCGAGGAGTCTTGGTCGATCTTGACCCCATACTTGGTTCCTGTTAAGGCATCCGAAAAATAATTAGTCCATAACGACGTACCTTGGTTTGTGTCGATTGGATTTTCTGTGTCCTCTTTTAGGATTTCCATGATCTCCTCCACCTGTGCCTCCATATCCCTCTTTTCCAGCTCCTCAGGAGTCATGTTTCTCACCTTGGGTTCCCCGCAGGTGATGTAGCCAACTGAGATAGATTTTACCTCTTCCATTGGACCTGTATGCCTTTTAGTTTTATTAAAGGAATACTCAATTACCTCATCGTTGATGTTGAAGGTGAGCACTCCTTTCCTTACGCTTATGTTGGCATCCACTGTCGCCAAGAAGGGTCTTCCTAGAATAATTGGACAAGCAGGATCTTCTTGCATATCAACAACTAGGAAATCAGCAGGGACAAAGAATTTACCTACTTGTACTGACACATTATCCACCATGCCTGTTGGAACGACGACCGTGTTGTTGGCCATATAAAGTCTAGCATCCACAGGCTCTAGGGCACCTATCTTAATCTTGGACCAAATTGTTAAAGGCATTATACTTACACTAGCTCCAAGATCACATAAAGCATTAATTTTGTATGGACCAAATCCAATGGTTATAGCAAACTTACCTGGATCTGGCCTTTTCTCCAATATGTCCAAATGGCTGCACTCCTCTGTAATCTCAGCCATTGATCGCTTTTTGCTCAGAATCTCCTTCAGGAACTTGACATAGGATGGCATTTCATTGAGAGCTTCTGTGAAGGGGATGGTGACATTGAGTTTCTGAAGCATCTTGATGAAGCGCTGAAATTTCTTTTCTGCTGGGTCCTTCGGAGATTTCGTGGGGAAAGGTAGCTTCTTTTTCTGATTCGGAGCCAGAACATACGTCGGAGGTGCTGCAGTTTTCTCAATCTCGGGCTGACCGTCCTCGATGTCGAGTACACCCTTGTCGATCTCGACCAGATTGGGTGGTGTCGAGTTGCTGTGTAGTGCAAACGAGGGCTTCTGTATTTTCTCCTCGAGATTGAGTAGACCCTCCTCGAGATCGACCAGGCTCTGGTCGACGTCGACTAGCTGCTGGTCAACTTGCTGGTCTTATTTTTTTTGCTACTTTCCAACTTCTAGCTCTTGCAGTTGATGGCCGCTTCTGAGTTTTACAGCAGCGATGTGTCCAGTCTTTCCCTTAGGATTTGGTTATGAAGATCCAGGGAGCGCACCTGATTGTCTGGGATTCCTGCTGCTAGCTGACCAATATGTGTATCAACTGATTTTCGCCATATATCAATTTCCTCAAGCCTAGAGTTGACACCTTGCATCTGAGTGTAGACGGAGTTGAAGGACTGCTTAGTTTCTGAGTGATTGCTCCGTATTTCCTCCAGGACTGTCTGTATATCATCCCTTTTCTGGTCCCTTTCCGGATGTCCTGGAGCTCTGTAGGGCGGGGGGTTCCTAGGGACACCTTGGTTCCATTGTGGTTGCTGAAACCTTTGGTCCCCCATGTAGCGATTGGGACCCCCTGCGTAAGGTACCTCCTCGTGGTGCTCTGCCAGCCTGACTTGCTCTGTGTGTGGGCACTCAGTAGTGGTGTGCCGTTGCGATCCGCATTCAATGCAAGGCTGGTTGACAGAAAGATACTTTACTTGCTTAAGGAGCTTCTTGTTCTGATCTCTGTAGTACTGTTCCCTTACATCAGGATCAATCTCTTTAGGAGGCTCATAGAGGGGCATGGATGGTGCTAGCCTGGAGTAGGGGTTCTCTTCATAGGTTGCAGTAGACCCATACTTGTTGTCATAGTTAGTGAGCTTGTCCAGCACACCCCAGGCGTCAATTGGCGGCATCGTCAGATACTCATAGCGAGTATAATGGTTGATTCTGTCCTTAGTGCTTTGATCAAGAGAGTTGAAGAAGATCTCCTGAATGACGTAGGGTGGCTGTCCATGAGTAGGGCAAGATCGCAGCAGTTCTTTGTAGCGTTCCCATGCCTTTGCCAGCGGTTCCCCTTGCTTCTGTTTGAAGGCGGTGATTTTCTGGCGGAGATGTGCTGTTTTGGCGGGTGGGAAGAATTTATTCAGAAATTCTTGCTCTACTTGGGCCCATGTTGTTAGGGATCTTGGGCCCTTTGTTGACATCGTTCTTAAAGCTAAATAGCAACTCACTAAATGGAAAGTTTCGAACTTGTCGGCTGAAGGTCGTAAGTCCATGTATATTAAAAAAGATGACAAGAATGCAATTTTTAATTTATGGATTTTATCTCATAACTTTTACATTTTATCAAAATGTAAGCTTTATCTCATAAATTTATTTTTTTTATTAAAAAATAACTAACATATATGTACAAGAAAAAAAGTATTAATCTATTATTGTATAATAGAGGTAATGTGAAAAATATAATAAATGTGAAGGAAAAATAGATGAAATGTAAAAAATATAATAAATGTGAATGAAAGCGAGGTAAAACTATATTTATTATATATATATATATATAATTAGCAATTAAAGTTAGTCATTATCCATTTTCTCTATTTATAGAAAAAAATTATTAGCAATAAACTGATAATAATTTAAAGTTGCTTAAGAAAGTTAAATATAAATCCAATTAAATGAATAAGACAAATAAATAATTATAAAAATAAATTATTTTATTAAAGGTTTATTGAGATTTTATATAGTTAAAAAAAATTGACCAAGAAGAAGAAAAAAACTACTTTATTTGGTGAAATAAAATAACCACTTAATTTAGTTTATACTTAGATGAAATCTTCTATTGATATATTTCAAGGAAACTATTTCAACCTTCACACTTTAATAAAAAAGAATATGATTAATATAAAAAACATATAATACAACTATAAAGAAACCGCACAAGAGTACGAGCAATAAGACAAGTATACATATACTAAAACCGTTGCATAGCGTCCTATGTGGTGCATTGTGATTGATTCTGGGATAAAAATTCCTAAGTAACACGCTGTGGTTGATTCTAGGATAAAAATTA
Source organism: Persicaria tinctoria (assembly GCA_037127255.1). Taxonomy (NCBI): domain Eukaryota; kingdom Viridiplantae; phylum Streptophyta; class Magnoliopsida; order Caryophyllales; family Polygonaceae; genus Persicaria; species Persicaria tinctoria. Next base: position 53,665,766 of record JBANSL010000001.1, on the reverse strand, counting down.
ATAAAATAATACGTCCTCTTAATTTACATAAACTTATATAAGTCACAATCTATCTATCTATATATTTTAGTTGATTGGCAAAAATATAAATAAAAAATATTTCATAGTCATAATTACCAAAAATATTAATAGATAAATATGTAGTATTTGATAAGTGCTATTTTATTTATATCTAAATTATTTTTTGATGAAAAAATTATTTAAATAAAAATTAATTATTTAATAATTGTTATTTTATTTATATATATTATTTTTTGGGTTAAATTTGGTGAATATCCATTTTTCATGTCAAAATTAAGTAAATGTCCACTTTTTTACATAATACCCCTCCTTCCCCATCTCTAACCCTTCCTCCTTCCCCCTTTGACAATTTTTTATTTTAACATTGACTAGTCAACATTGACTATTCCGGTCAACGCCTGCATTTGGTGATAATTTTTTGGTGATAGTTGAGTATATTTTTCCGGTGACAGTTAATTGTGACAATTATTTTGATGACAATTGATTTTTTGTGACATTTTATTTTTTCCGATGACAGTTAGGGGAAAATCTTTTCTGGTGACAATTGATTTTCCTTTTTTTTCTTGTAATAATTATTGGTGACAAAAAAATTTGGGTGACAAATGATTTTCTTCCAATGACAGTTGTCAATAACACTTTTCCTCGGTGACAAATGAGGTTTTTCTGTTAATAGATGATTTTCATGATGACAATTGTTGGTGACAACTATTAATGACGAGGTCGATGACAATATATTGTCAACATGATATTGTAACCTTACAAAAATTGTCACCATAACATTATACATCACCAAGACATTGTCACCAACTACAGAACACTGTTTTCATATTGTTTAATCAACCTTATTGTCACCAACTTATAAAAAACATTGTCACCAACCTCTTTTCAGTAATCTATTGATAGCAACAATAAAACAGTGTAACCAACCTATTTTCATCAAGCTTTGGTCAATAATATACTGTCACCAATTACAAAACTTTGTCACCAATATATCGAGTGTCAACCACCTATTTTTAGAAATTAATTATCACCAACGACAAAACAGTGTCACCAACCAATTGTCACCAACTACAAAGCACTTTCATCAAACTAAAATGTTTACTATGCTAATGTTATCACATTTGTCATCTAATATTAACACATTTTTGTTACAAAACTGAAACCCTAGAACAAGGGATCATAGACCCAAGAAGGGCTAAACCTGAGCAGACGAAAATTTAATGTACGGTATTGGTACTGTACACATGTTTTAGGGTTTAGGGCCAAGGCCCTAAACCCTAAATCCTAAACCCTAAAATGTGTGTACAGTACCAATGTTATCAGATTTGTCATCTAATATTGTAACGGCCCGGGATTATGATTCCCGGGTTATGTTTCGAGGGATGAAACCCCTCGTAAGGATCTTGCGCCCCGAGTACAGGTTGAAGGTTTGAAATTCTATCCTAAAATTTTGAAGTGGGATTTCATACCCAAAATTCGAAGGGATCGTTGGAATCCCCGGGGAAGTCCCCTGTACCTGTCATAAGTCTAAGCGTGGAAAACCAATAGTCATGCAAATAGTAGAATCAAGGTGTAATACAAGAGGGTGACACGGCAGAGCCGAGTCAAAACCAAATTAATAAGCGTATTTATCGAAATTTAATATACAATGTTAGTGGAGTTAAACCATTTCTTTGAGATCGCCCAAGAGAGTTCCCACGTCACGGAAACAAGGAATAATCATGCTGTAAAACAAACCTAAAAAAAATGTATGCGGGGCGGTGTCAGATCGAAGCCCTACGCAATATAATCCCAAACAAGCAGACATATACACACGCTAGTCCTAATAAAGATGCTTCTAGATGCAAGGCGGAATATTAACACACTAGCATGGTCCTAAAATCAAGTGCATAAATATAATAAGGCCTTAGCACCGAATACCAAGTGGTATATCCCTCTCCTACCTCCACCCCCTTCCGATAGGGCGGAGACTGGCCAGCTCGTGAATGCATTCCATATAATCGGGTGGCACGCATACCCAACCCGTATCCACAATAAAGCCCGCAGGCATCTCATAATATAAGGAAGTTCATGACTCGATTGACTCAGGACGGGACCCGATGAGACTAGGTCGTCCTATAACCCTAGCAATGACTCTAGTTACCTCACAGATAACGGCCGTTCTGTTTACAAAAGCAATGAGTAAACGAATGCTCAATCAATAGTGCAATCCTAGCAGGATACTACATGGCATGATTTATTATGAATGCAAGCACCTAGTATGCACATGGCTACAAGCAGGGGGATCTCTTTTCGAATCTGAGTGAGCTCATATAGGAACTCACCTGGCTATGCAGAACAGCATAATAGAAGATCCGACATACATCATTCATAATCACAAGGTGTCACCTAGATACACATCAGAACATATTATATAAGTCTATGTCTAACCATTCAGTCATACAAAGTACACATCATTCAATAACATCATAACACATCGAATCATCATCCCATCGAGTTCAACCATTCATCTAATTGCCACATTCCACAAGACCATATCATTCTCATCATTCCATTCAGCCACATTCATGTATTCGCCACAATATATCCGCAATAATAATCCGCATATCAGATATATCAAGTTCATCATATCTCGAAGCATAAATTAACGATACACAAGTCTAACACTTCATCATGCCCTTATTCAAGAAATCATGTCATTAATACACACCAATTATGGTATTAGTCAACCATTCATATCAATCATGCTAGTTAGTCACCAATCACATAATTCCCGAGTTAGTCCCGAAACCGCTTTAAAATCCGAATCAACTAGTTAGAAATTCTGATCCTTGAAAACGCTCATCGAATTCCTTTTTAAATCTGATAATATCTTTTTAAACCTCTAAGTCTCATAACATTATATTTTAAATCTCAAAAATAATATTTATATTTTAAATATCGCACAAGATTATATAATATTTCAAATATCATTTATTAAACAATTTCATAAATATTTTCAAATCCCTTAAAAAACTCAACCCTTTTTTGTTAAATAAAATCAGTCCTTTTGTATTTACCAAAATCGAGCCTCACTTATGTTTTTATCTCCCAAAGCCGAACATATTTATAAAATTGGCCCACAATTTCTTTTCTTCTTAAAACCCAAAACTGGTAAGCCCATTTTTGTATAAATAGGCCCAATTCGTCAAATTTCATCTCTTCCACTTCAAAACTGAGCTGGAAGTGTTTAAAAAAAAGAAGGGGCCCAGGGATGAGTTGGCAGCTGAGATGGCGAAGGGGCCCCACAAGCCTTCTTCAACCTTTTCCATTTGAAAACAAAACAGGGAACTAGTGCTTCAAAGAAAAGGGTGATGGAGGAAGAGGAGGGAGGCCGCCGGCGGTGGTGCCCAACTCCGAATCCGACCAAGACACCGACGCCCATACCCACAAACAAATAGATCCAGAAAGCAACAAGAAAGGTGAGAGGAGCGAGAGAGAGCCTCACCGAGTATTCGAGCTTCGCCGGAAGGTTTCGAGGTCGTCGGAGTCGATTCGAGGCTCACCAGAGACGGATTTACATCGGAAACGACCTAGGGAGAGAGGTAGTAGCTTAAAGGAGAATCTTTATTGCATTTTGGAGCCAAAGAAAAGGGGAGACGAGCTTACCGTTCATGAAGTCGAAACAGGGGGAAACCAAGGAGGATGAGGCGTCGGCGGCGGTCCAGGATGCCGCTGGGTTGGTCGGGGACGTTGGAGAGTATGAGGAAAAGTCCGCTGCTCGCCAAGGAGGAGGAAGATGGGTGTTGGAGAGGTTCGGCCATCTAGGCCTTTGGACAGCGAAAAACAGAGAGGGAGACGGGAGCTGCTCGGTGGCTCTAGAGGTCGGCGACAAGGGTGACGGAAGGGTGGTTCAGGCTGATGGTGGTGAGGAGCAGAAGAGGAACAGGAGGATTGATGGTGGCTCAGGGGAAGGAGAATCATAGAATAGAGGGGGAGGAGTGGGATTGGGGATTTGAAAGAAATGTGGGTGAGGTGGGTGCTTGAATTGAAGGTGAAATGAGGATAAGGCAAAGTGCAGCTGCCTTCGGTTCGGCTGCTCAGAGAGAAAGCGACAGATCGATGGTCTTTGGTCAAAGTTTCATAAGGGTTGGTGTTTGTTTCTAACGAGGGGAGCAGGAAGGAAAGCAGGGAGGAAAAGTATAGGATAGAATTTACCCAAATAAGAGGTGATGACTTAGAAATGGATAAGAATGGGAGGAAGAGGACGGAATTGTGGTTCTGAATCGGAAATTTGAATTTTCGACGTTCGGTCTTTTGAATTCCGCTCTCTCGATCAATTATAAAAGCGAATAGAATATCGCCAAAGAAAAGAACTTTCGAATCACGAGGTGAAAGACGGATTCGATCCTTAAAGTAAAAAAAATTGGGGCCGAAATCGCGTTAAGAATTTTGAGTTTGATTTATTAAATTGAGGACGGGTTTTTACTTGAAATATCCGAATTAAATCCGTTTTAAATTCATTTTTAATTTCCTTTTTCTGAAAATTTGGATTTTAAAATCCGAGCCTTTACAAATATTAACACATTTTTGTTACAAAACTGAAACCCTAGAACTAGGGGAGCATAGATCGTACATGGGCTAAACTTGAGCAAACGAATAATTCGACTTGCAAAAAATCAAAACAAAGGGGAACAGTTGAGACATTCATACTTAACATCCAAAATAGCAAGAACCTATATAGCCATCCTCTCTCTCTATACACATCCATATACTTGTCTGAAATAGCTTCGATCAATACCACCATGAAATGCAAGACTCTCGATATATTTGATGATATACATACCACAACTTCCACTACAATTGAAAAGAAGGATAATGAAAATTACATATAGTTAAATGAGATATAAATTCCATTTGTCACCAAAACAGAATATATAACTCTACCAATTGTCACCAATCTAAAAATAACAACATAAAATCCATTTGTCACCAAAACATTGTCATCAACCTATTGTCAACAACTATGAAACACTATCATCAAATTATTTTCACCAATAAGTGAACACTGTCACCAAACACTGTCACAAACCAATTGTCACCAACTAAAAATAAATATTGTCACCAATCTATTATCCATAAACAGAGAACATTATAACCACCTCCTATTTTCACCAACCTACTTTAGTAATCTGTTGTCATGAACAATAAAATAGTGTCATCAACCTATTGTCATCAAAATATTATTTCAACAAATATTTGTCACCAAGACCATGTAATCACAAAACAATGTCATCGCCATACTAAATATTACCAAGATAGTAATCTATTGTCACAAATGACAAAACATTATACCCTAGAGTGACTAAAATTAAGCAAACGGTAATCTAGTCACCAATGACAAAATATTGTCACCAACTGAAGGTAAAAGAGTCAAAACCACAAGGATGTATAGAGATATAATTACAAATAGTAATCTATTGTCACCAATGATAAAATATTGGGCTCTTGCAAGTATAGAGATATAATTACAAATACATTGTAAGGTAAAGAGTCAAAAGAAACACAAGGATGAAGTAATGTTATTGAATATTTGATTGTTCAGCTTGATTGAATCTTTATGCCAATCCCTTTTTTGCAACCATTTCAAAACCACTTGGTTAATTAATGGTATAATCGACCAATCTAGTGAAATGGTGATGAAGTGGGCCAATTTCAAAACCACCGTACTTGATTTTGCTCATAAGCTACCCAATTTCTTTATACAATGGTTCAATTTGGTATGAATCCTCCCCATACCAATATTTCATGCAATGTATTAACGTTTTTTCCCCTTTCACATTCAAGGAAGATGATAGGCGGTTCTCCGCAGAGCCATCGGAACTTGAATTCGTCAAACCGAGGTACTAGCTGTCACTTCCTGGTGGCGTGGAGAGATCAGGAGCTATGTCGAACGTCGTGCCTTCGCCGGTGACCTTCTCCTTGGTGCGGTATATATATGTTGACAAGGAAAGTCGTGTTGAAGGAGGCGATTTTAGCACCGGAGGAGGAACTGTTTCTCTCCCAGATCGAGTATGTATGGAGTTTTATAGAGGATTCGGCCAGAGCGGTTAAACAAGGAGGATATGCTAATGGCAATAGATAGGGAAAAAGGGAAGGGGATTAAATAACAACAAGGGTAGTTTGGGGATTAATAAAATTTATGGACATTTACTTAATTATCATTTTAATATGGACATTTAGCTAATTAGATTTCCTAAATGGATATTTGAGTAAATTTTTCCTATTTTTTGAGCCTAAAATGATTTATAAAAAATGGTATGTAGCCACAATTCATCCGTGTATAGCTATTTTAGTAAACTAACATAATAAATATATCATATATATTTAATAAAAAATATTAAAATATTTTTAAAAATCAATCATCTGTTAATTACATGCAATTGATAATGTTAGATTAGAAACAAACTTTTACGTTATAAATGTGAATTTTGTTTATATTTTGAAATAATCTAAATAAAAGATATTTAGATTTTATATAATCTATCGAACTAATTTTATTTATATCTATATTATTTGTTGGTGAAAAAAATTATTCATATATTGAATTTTTATTGGAATCTATCTAAATTATTTATAATAGTGTATTAATATATTATCCGTGAACGGGATGTGACCTACACTAGTCTATATTCTATATACGTATACTAAAAACGATGCATATGTGTTGCGTTGTGGTTGATTCAAGGAAAAAAATTAATAAAATAATATGTTGTCATAGTTTATAAAAAAAAATTATATAAGCCACAATGTATCTATATATATTTTAGTTAATTGAAAATAAAAAAAAATCTATATTCATACTTATAAAAAACATTAAGTGATAAATATGTAGTATTTGATGTACGCTATTTTTATTTATATGTAGATTTTTTTTGTGAAAAAATTATTTATATCGAGATTAATTATTGAATAATTGTTGTTTTATTTATATTTATATTATTTTTTAAGTTTCGACTTTTTTTTTTTTTAAACATTAACATGAACTAATTATGGATCCTTTTATGTTATTTTTCAAAATCGAACGGATTTATAATCCGTTACTGCAATTTTCAAAATTTTTGTAATGATCGCTGGACATGCCTTAGCCCCTAGATCAAATAATTCCTAGACAATGGTACCTATAAGCTTGTGTTCAACATTATAGAAATTATTTCTAGAATTTAAACTGAAAGGATAAAAAAGGTAGCAGGCAAACCGATTCACCCCCTACAAGATGCAATTAATTAAGAGAGCTAATACTAACCATTGATTACTTTCTACGGTTGAGATCTATATATTAGGAAGATATTAGGAACTTCAATATTAGGAGAGGATCCGGTTCCCTACAGGATGCCTTTGTCTCTGACAGGGCTATTCAAGATAACGTTCTAATTGTGCATGAAATTTTCCATTCTTTCAAGAGTAGAAGGGGTTTTGAAGGAGGGGCGACAATCAAGCTCGATATGAAAAAGGTTTATGATAGAGTGGACTGGGAATTCACCTTTGAAATTTTAAGAAGATTCGGATTTCATAATTTATATATTCATTATCTGGGTCCGAGAATGTGTTACTTCTGTCTCCTTCTCGGTCACTGTCAACTCTGCACCAACGTCCGTGTACTACCCTTCCAGGGGCATTTGTCCTGGGGAATCCCCTATCCCCATTTATGTTTATCCTTAGGGCCGAACTACTTGCTAGGAAACTCAACAAAGAAGCTTGCGCACCACAGAGTAAGGTAGGTTTTAGGTTTGGCAAGAATGACCCTTGTGCGCCTTTCCTTGCCTTCGCAGATGAGATAATTATCTTTGCAAATGCAACTGACATGGCTTGCCAAAGGGCGAAAAAAGTGATTGATGACTACTGCTCCATCTCTGGCCAAAAAGTTAATCTCCCCAAATCCAACCTTCAAACTACCATCGGGGTTTCGTCTAATCGAGTTGGTATCTTGGAGGAAGCTCTACTTATCAAATATACCAGAAATTTGGAAAGCTATTTGGGCTACCCAATTATAAATGGCAAAGTATCTAAGGATACTTTCGAGACAATTATTTGTAAGATCAAAGAACAACTATCTAAGTGGATGTCTAATGCCTTTTCTCAACAAGGCCAAACAATCCTTATCAATTCAAACCTAACCGCCAAACCTACATACACACTGCAGAGCTTCATGCTCCATTCCAGCATTCATGCCGAACTTGACCAAATATATAGGACTTTCTTTTAGAATAAAGACCTACAACATAAACCCCTCGTCAATTGGGATAGAATTTGTAGACCAAAGCTCTCGGGTGGTTTAGGCTTGCGAAAATCAAAGGATATGAACATGACGCTTGATGTCACTAAAATAGTTAGGTTTTTATGCACATTTTAGCTCCATGTTCTATATACTTTGCATATTTCGGGCTAGGAATATGTTGAATTTATGTAGTATATGCTTATTTGCAAGTAAAGGAGGTCTACATAAGTTTTGGTTTAAAAATACAGAATTTGGAGCCCTTCCGGGACAAAACCAAGAAGCAAAGACGGAGGCTGCACTTTACTCGATATCGAGTATTGGTCCTCGATATCGACAAAGGAGTCCGAGCAAAGGCCAGATCGAGGACAAGCCATGTCGAGAAGCTGAAGACAAAGCCACCGACTCCGGAACCTTACTCGATATCGAGTACTTTTACTCGATACCGACAACACTGAAAGTCACACTTGGAGTCGAGGAGAAGCACTTGATCGAGGAGCCGAGGAGAGCTGCTCGAGCTGACCAGACAAGTCGATACTGAGCGACACCCTCCTCGATATCGAGGAAATTCCTCGATGTGGAGTAAACTCGGAGCACATGTTCGAGCAATGTCGAGAAGGAACTGCTCGATAAAGACGGGCCAGCAAAGTCGATGACACCACTCCTCGATATCGAGTTACTTACTCGATATCGACAACACCAGAAGCGCACACCCGAGCCAGGTCGAGGACCAGCTACTCGAGCATGCCGCTGAAGCCCAGTCGACACACACCTTTCCTCGATATCGAGGAATTTACTCGATATCGAGTACCACTTCTCTAGGTCGCGACGCTGCTGGGCCTGTCCGATCATGACTTGGGTTGTTGGGTTGCGAGATGACCGAGTCTATCAAGTTCTATCCAAGTTTTATCAAGTCTATCAAGGATATATCCATGGAGGAAAGATTTTCTACCTATGCCAAGAAGATAAAGAGATTTTTAGATATTCTTTTAAGAATTAATGTTTTATCCTTATTTAAGTTTTATCATTAGAAATAGATATAGATTGCTTTTCTTGATTAACAAGGATTAAGCCCTATAAATAAAGCCCATGCGGCTGAGTTTTATTCATTCAATTTTAGAGATACAATTACATATAGAGTTTTTAGGAGTTCAAAGGTTTTAGGGTTTTGGCATTCTGCGAAAGTTTGAGTGTCGGGGTTGTAAGGACTTTGAATATAGTTTATTGCAAGTTATTTCTTTTACATCAATGTCTGCGATTGCGATGAGGCGCGAGTAGTCCACCTACGTCTGGGGTTGGGGTGAGCCCAACGAGAGCCATGTTGGTGGATTAGCGATTGCAAAAAGGAGATATTTTTATCGTTATCTTAATCTATTCCCTATGTGCTTCATCTTTGATTGAGAAATTGAAGAACTCATGTTGTGAAACTTGGGTAGTAATTAGGATTTCTATTCGAAAGATTATAAATGCTAATTATGAAAAGGAATAGATGCAATTAGGGTTATTTGTCGCGAGATTTATATTCCTACTTGTCAGATTAGGTGAAAGCATTCTCCTTTATCGATAAAATCACCACCTTTTATGATTTATGTTCCACTTTCATGGTAATCGTTGTCGCAAACCCTAATCTTGGAAGTTCTCTTTCATTCATAAAGTTACGATTCGAAACTGCTTGTTTTTACTTTCTGTTACTCCTCGATATCGACCAACTTTGGTCGATATCAACTACTGATCCTTGATCCCAGATCGTCGTAGCTTCTCCTGTGCAGGTACTCGACAAAGTCTTCCTCGACATCGACATCTTTACTCGATATCGAGTAAAGTCTGCTCGATATCGACAACACTCCTGCGACTGCTGCTGCGTGAATCGACTTGTCCGATCTTCTGTCGACTAACCCTAGTCGAGATCGAGCAACTTGTAAGTCGACTTCTGTCCGTGAGATTTCATCGCTGCCTAGGATCCGCTGACCAGCTTCCTCGTGGATTCGAACCTGACTTTCTCTCGCTACATCGGGAGGGAGTCTTGAACATTATTTGCTGGGATTCGATCGGTTTGCTTTACTTTAATTACTTGCTGTTTGCATTCTCGATTTCCTCTTACAACAAATTGGCGCCGTTGCCAGGGAAGCTATCATTCGCGCCTTAGGTAGTTAAATCTCACGTCTACTTTGAGTTACTTTACAGGTGTATGCGCCGTTTTGGTCAACCACCTGAGTTTGATGGCTTAGACGAACCGGAACGCCTTCTACACATCCAAGCTAAACTGAAAATAGCCACGGCGGCCGCAGAAATACAAGAACAACTCATTGAGAGGCTTCGGAGGGAACTAGCCACCAAAGACACTACTCTCGCCGCTGAGAGGGCAGGAAGAGAACATGAAGCTGAGCGTGCGAGACAAGCGGAAGCTGAGCTTACCCTATATCCTACCACTGCAGAGGATTATATGCACCCGACTCTCGTCGTGCCTGAATCGGCTATTCTAATCCATGATAATAACTTTGAAATTCGCACTCACTTCCTTATAGAACTTAAAAATAATGCTTTTCATGGAAGGTTTAATGAATGCCCTCTTGAACATATTACCAATTTTTCTGACATGTGACGTACTCTTGCTGAAGGTACTACTCTGGAATATGTCAAGATGAAGGCCTTTCGTTGGTCCCTCGCTGGACCTGCATTGAAGTGGCTAGAAGGACTGAAACCGCGATCCCTCACAACATGGGCCCAAGTAGAGCAAGAGTTTCTCAACAAATTCTTCCCTCCTGCCAAGACAACACTCCTCCACCAGAAGATTACAGCTTTCAAACAGAAGCCTGGGGAGCCGCTGGCAAAAGCATGGGAACGATACAAGGAACTACTGCGATCTTGCCCTACTCATGGACAGTCACCCTATGTCATTCAGGAGATCTTCTTCAACTCTCTTGACCAAGTCACTAAGGACAGGATCAATCAGTACACTCGATATGAGTATCTGACGATGCCACCAGCTAACGCATGGGGTGTACTCGAAAAGCTCACCAATTATGACAACAAGTATGGGGCTCTTACAAATTATGAGGAGAATACCTATGCTAGACCAGCCCCATCCATGCCTCTCTATGAGCCGTCTAAGAAGATAGACCCTGATGTCAAGGAGCAGTACTACAAGGATCAGAATTGCAAGCTCCTCAAACAAGTCAAATATCTCTATGTCAACCAACCTTGCATCGAATGTGTTATCAACATCGCATTGAGAGTATTCATTCTCTGTGTGTTGATTTCATGTCCATTATATGTGATATTATATTGTTCTAAAATAACACACTATTGTGGTTGTATACATAGAAGATGTCCTTTCATACAGTTGTATCTGTTTTTTCAAAATAAAATGACGTTGTTGCTCAATTGATACATCGGTTTATTTTGTAGATAACGATGTTACTTTGACTAATATACATCAGTTCATATATCATTTATAATGTTCAAACTTATTTTGCACATTGATTTAAAGGTAAAATGACGTTGTTGCTGTATTGACACATGATTTATTAAATAGAGAACGATGTGTACAAGTTACATTGGCATCTGTTTTAATAGACGTATCTGATGTTAAATGTATGAATGCACTACTCTTTTCAATATTGAATCCGATGTGTTTGTTTGGATATGCACCCCGCTTTTATCGATAGAACATATATTGCATTCATGTACATATATACTAGCTTCGTAATGTAACAGTCACAAAAAATACCCGACCGCTATTCATAGCCAAAAAATTGGCTAGCCACAACATCACAAAAAAAGGTAAATGGCTAGCCCACATATCTACGGCCTACATTACCTAGCTAGCTAGCGAACATCTCAAAAACAAATCAGGCTAGCCAAACCACCTAAATCGATCAGTCTATATGATGCCCCAACATTCATACCCTAAATGTTTTAAAGCTTAAGACATTAGACCCAAAAAATGGTTAATCGATCACCTGCATTTCAATCAACAAGAAGTACTAAGTACTGAGCAGCCCTAGACGTACACTTCATTAACCTATAGCAAAGACTGGGTATACTGAGCAACTTCAACTCGAACTTCATCGATTTGTTCTTGAGTGTACGATGGACGGTTCCTTGATGCAGCCCACTAAAGAAATGGAAAGAACAATCCATTGATCAAAATATAAAACTGCACACTTAAGAGATGGAAAGAACAAGCCATGTTATTTATACCTTTGTCGGAAAAGACATCTCATCATCATTTAAAATGTCTCTCATGTATCTCATCACATAGTACCCACACTCGTACCCACCCGGCTGCACTGGTGCACCCTATAATAGTTAAGGCGATTAATGAGTTTCATCTTTTATGACCATATATATCATAATTAGCTAACTCTAAACTAAGATATCATGATCACACGTCAAGTTGACTTACATTAAGGTATGTGACCTTCAGTTTGGTGTTACTATTGCCTGCAGTTTCATCTTGATATTGTTTAACAGCACTGCGTATTAATCATCAAAGCAATTTGCATTGTTTACATTCAAATCGACATGACCAGAATAGAGTTGGAAGGAATAATTCATAACACCTAAAGGAGAGGGAAATGATTGAAAAACTCGATCTAAACAATAACATATACCTCTTCACAGCCTTTTCCCAATCTTTGTAAGGAGATGGTCTCGGCATGGAATCTATGATAAAGATTTCACTCCCCCAAATAACAGTCAGAAGCCAATGTTTCCTGCAAGAGTAACAATATATTTCATAAATTAATGCATATCAAATGTCATGACATTTTAGAAATGAATGGACTATATATTCTCAACTGCAGATTCAGAAATGCATATACACTTACAGATCTTTTTTCAAGGACCACCAAGACAGAAACTTACAGAAATGCATATATATTGGCATTCCTACACTTGAAAGAAACTTACAAATCCTAAAACACCATGATACACTATCTTTTTTCAAGGACCACCAAGACAGAAACTTACAGATATCATTCAGAGTGCATGCGCTATATATTCTCAATAGCAGATTTCAGAAATGCATAGCAAATGTCATGAGATTTCAGCAATGCATGGGCTATATATTCTTAACAGTAGATATCATTCAGAGTGCATGGGCTATACATTCTCAATAGCAGATTTCAGAAATGCATAGCAAATGTCATGAGATTTCAGCAATGCATGGGCTATTTACTAATTACCCTGGGTTGTATGGTATCATGAAAATGTGGTCCGACGTCCCTTCTTTTAACCTCTTTACTAAATAAGGAATGAAACTCGGTCTTGTGCACGTAGCTGTTGCTCCAGAATCAACAAATGCAAACAAGGAGGTTTCTTCATGTGCACAAACAATAGTATATAGGTACCTACAAGTTAGTTGCATGAAAAATGATTAATCAAGTTGAAACATGACAATTTCATATAAAAAATTAAGAGATGGGGAAAAAGTAAAAGAGTTCATACGCCATATATGCCTCTAACACTCCACTTCCAAGCCAAGTCAGCTCCAAGAGATCAATCACATTCTCTCTCAACACAATGAGCTCCTTCTTAACACCAAAACAGTTGGGATCTGCCACTGCAGTTATAGACATGCCAGTTTCTTTCATTGTAAACTTGGCGTGTTTGTATAAGAGTTGGCAACACCTTGGCACCTGGGATGGTAACTCATCAGGCATAAACAACTTCTTCCCTTTGTTCGACTTTTTCCGTGGTTAGGGGTGGAAATGGGTCGGGTGATGGATGGGTGGAGCCATTTTTCCACCCGACCCGTCACAAAAAAAATTCACCCGACCCATCACCCGTCCGTCTAAAGTTTCACCCATCACCCGATCCGTCGGGTGAATCGGGTGGGTCGGGTGGGTAATCGGGTGAAGTAAATTAAAAGAAAAAGAGTCCCGAGACATACTTAGAAATCGATCATATTCGATAATTTCACAAACCATGTCAACATGGAAATCTTATTAAATGTATAAAAAGTTTATTCATACAGTATATCACTATCCTCATCTTACAAAGTTAACATTAAAAGTTTAATATCAAATCAAATGAGATGAATTATAATCCGTAGCTGGACTCATAGTTAAAAGAAGAAAAAACAATTTAGTTAAATCATGCCTTAATACACTAAATGCTAACAAAGTCGCTGAAACGAGCGAAATTGCTAACACTCTAATAGTGTATGCAAAACAGATAAAATAATTTTTCTTAAAAGATGTGATGTGGGGTTGAATAAAAATAAATTTATATTCTTTTAGATTTTGTTTTTGCACAAAAACAATTAGCAAATAGAGAAGCTAGAATTCTCCCGTGTTCTCGGCATTCGTGACTCGCCCTGGTTCTCCATTGACTCCTCTGCTAGCGGACGACTTCTTCGGGTTGTTTGGGTTTTTTCTTTCATCTATGCTTATTTGTGTTTTTAGTATGTTGTACTTTGACGGTTAGTCCGTCTGCCGATTCGTCGGCCTCTCGAGTTTCATGCTTGTCTGAGCTCGAATTCTTACCTAATCAAAAAAAAAAAAAAAAAGAGAAGCTAGAATTAGAAAACGGAGAAATATGTAGTTATGTTCGGCTATATTTTTTAATAAACTAAGATTTTATTTTAAATAATCGGGTGGGTTAACGGGTGGTTAAGCGGGTCGGGTGATGGGTCGGGTAATGGGTGAAAAACATATCACCCATTACCCGACCCATCACCCATTTCACCCACCCGTCACCCATCCATCACCCGGTTTTTTTCAGGTTTTCACCCGTATAATCGGGTCGGGTGAGTCGGTCACCCACGGGTGATTTCCAGCCCTATCCGTGGTTCAGATATAAGTTTCGCAAGGACCCATTTTTTAGGCCACTTCACATGCCTACCTACAGCGTCTCTGACCAACAGCATCTTTGCATTCTCATCAGGGAAAGGAAGATGCTCATCACCTTGAATATCACCAACAATTGTGACTCTGACCCAACCTTCTCCAGATGCTTTCTCTTTAACTGTACTGTCAGTGTCGAATAGAAGACCAAAAGCCACAATGTTGGTGATGTTGTTTAGAGCAAAGTCATACATCTCATAACTCTGCAAATAAAGGGATTTTAAGTTGCAACAGTGTAGCTTTTCATCCTTAATTTAGATGGTTACGTATGCACATGACAGGAAGCAAAACTCCATACATACCTTATCTGGCGGATCCATGGAGATGGGCATATCTCCCTCGACATCAAGAGAGTCGAGACTTTCAAAATGGCTACCTCTATCAGAGCAAGGAGTCAACCCTTCTTGTAGATTGATGGCCAAATCTCTCTTACGAGTACCTCTTTCAGAGAACATCCGACATTCAAAATCCTTCAGTGCTTGCTCAATTAGCTGTTCTGTTCTCTTGTCTGCTTCAGCTAGCAATTTTTTTGTTTCTTGCAACTCCCTCTCACGTTCTTTCTCACGTGCCAACAGTTCAGCTTTTGAGATTGTGATTCTTCGCTTCCTTGGTATCCCAAAGTATTGGGCTTGACTTACAAATCCTCCAACACCCCTGACCCTACCCGAGTGCTCGGGATTTCCTAAAGCTTGGGTCAGTATTGTAAGACCCGGGGTCTTAAGAGGCGTCAGCCGATGCCACCTAGCCCTCTCAGGTCCGTTGTCCTCACTTGGAGCCTGAAAAGGAAGAGCTCTTGTGACATGAGTAGGGCTTGAATCACTTATAAATCACTCCCAACATCCTTATGATATCCGATGTGGGACGGGGTGTTACAAGTATGTCATTACACCCTTCCTCAACAAGCTCTCCATTCCTTTTCTTCTCTAGCAAGTCATCCTATAAACCATTACATTACATGTCTACATTCAGCCCTTGATTATTCAAAGAATCACGCATAAAATGGAAAACCAAAATATGCATATATGCTTACAATTTTCTCAAGAACTGGTTGCAAGCTATCATTCACAGACCCGTCTTTCGGTATATGGGCCTTCCTCCACATTATGACACGGTCAACATCATCATCACTACCCATCTCCTGATTCTCTTTCTGCCACAGAGAACGAAGAAGAGTAAGACATGTGAATGGGCATCTCCTAATACACGAATTCACATATTAATCAATGTAGTCATTACCATATGCTCCTCCAAACCAATGTACCCTAACCTAGATGTTCTGTGATGATATGTTCTCAAGCGCACACGCTCAGCATGCACCTTATGTTTTTCCTGTAGAGACTAATAGGTAAGACTTGGCTATCCATATGTGACACTACTCTAACTATTACAAATGGGAAATTTGATTTTTTTTAATCCACAAGATCATATGATATCAATTTCAAGGACATACCATCCACTCTGTTGTACACCTGGATTTCACAAACTCCCTCCAATTCTGTTTTCCAACAAACGCATACTTCTTTGGCGGATTTCTGAGTTTCTTCTTCTGGTCATAGTGTGGAAGCACCTCAGTTGTCATCAGATGTGTCTTGAATTGTCTCCATTTAACACCAGCAGAAGAAAGGATCATTGAACGACTTTCAGGCACAACCTTGAATGTATCCTAGACAATTAATATCAAAAAATTCTCTCAGGAGACATATTCAGTATAATTGGGGTCAGTTATTGTGAAAATATGAATAAAACCAGCATATACACAATAGCCAAATACCTGAATGTCTTTCCACAATTTCTCTTTGAGCTCCTTACTAACTTTTGGCCAACTCTCAATGTTGATTGGCACCATTCTGCGGGCAAGCATTCCAATGTAAGATTGTAGAGTAGCGCGAGTTTTCCCACATGGATTGCCTCGACGATTGTACTTCACACTGATTTTTTTATTGACCGCCTTCTTAATCAGGACCTTGTACATTTGGGCAACACCTCGCTTCCCCCGTATCTTACCCGAGTCATTCATTTTCTGGACACCTTTGACATATTTCTCCCCAGCATCAGCAGCATCCTCCCTAGCCTCATTGACAGATTTCTCCGCAGCTTCAAGATTGTCCTCAAGATGTTTCTTTGAAGATGTCTTCTTGCTACTCTTTTCGGTCAGCTCACTTGTGGCCTTCCTCTTCTTCACATGCCCTTCCTGAGATTCCCGGGCAGAATAAGATTTCTCCCGAACTTCAGTAGCATCTTCCTTAGCCTCATTGACATATCTGTTGTTGCTAGGCAGTTCCTGTTGCTCAATTCCATCCTTGATGTTGGTCGGCTTCGCAGGACCTTGTGAGTCATCATCCGATTCATTTGATTGCTCCTTTTTGGTCTTCCTTTTTCCAGTAGGAGAGCTTACCCCCTTTCTCTTCTTTTTAGATCCCATTGTCCAAAATATAACCTGCAATGGGAACAAGGAATAAATGTAAACATAGTTTCTTGACATAGCAGAACATAAAGATAAAAATTTGAAAATGAAGACAATATTAACTATAGACAGGAATAGGACTACAATTTAAATATAAAATCAGTTATAAACATTATAATTTCACACGTATTTTCTCATTTAAACATTACAATATAAAGAAAGTATTAACTATGGACAGGAATAGGAGTATTAACTATAGACAGAAAAGTATTAACACTATAATTTCAAACGTTTTTGCTCTTTTAAATATTAAACAAAGAATCAAATAAGTATGTCTACACATAAAATGAGTTCAATATTATACAATATTCTTCTACACAAGTATATCTCTTCAGATTTAAGGTGACATCGATCTGGATTTTTAAATGACACCATATTTGGTTTTGTCCATCACCAACTGCTAAATGAGTCATAACACCTAAATCAAAGGAAAATATTGACATGACACCATTGCAAATTTTTATACAACACCATATTTGATTTTCAAGGAACATATATTTAATGAAAGGAAATTATTTACACACATGCTTCTAAGCACGTAAGAGAACCCATAGGCAGCACTTTAGGTGACCAAGAGATTATCAAGTGTGGTATACTATGTCTCCCCTTTCGGCTCGGCCATCAAGGAGGATATAGCACACAACACTTATCACCCTTGCACATTTGAAGTCACTGCCTTATACATACCAAAATATTTTGAATCCAAACATCCCAATACCATTTAAGCCTATACATTTTCCTAGCAACATGATCAAAAGGTTGCTGGACAGTTTAGTCTTCAAGGCGCCCCTTACTCTGCTACTCTGACCGTAATCTTCATTACTCAGCATGCACAACATCAAGACAAAAGGGGGTTGATGTGCTGACATTCACCCTCTTGGTTAGGCACCACAAGGAGTGTGTTCAGTAGTTGCTAGTCATCAAATGGATCACCAGTTTCGTCATTCCAAAAACCCTCAACATTTTCTCGTAGATAGGTCATATCCCCCTCATTCTCAATATCATCATAAGAAAGTGGTATTTCCTTAGAAAATGGTTGATGCTCAATACTGCTCTCCCCTTCATCTCCTTCATATATGGAATCACGGTAGTCTTTGTTTGGGGTTCGAAGGACAACTGACCACTCAGGATCGAGTGGATCTTCCACATAGAAGACTTGTTTCACTTGCGCAGCAGATATGAATTGGTCGTTTCGATGACCCCGTCTGTTGAGGTTGACCAGCGTAAAACCATACTCATCTTGCTTAATTCCTCGCTCGTTCTCTACCCATTGACACAAAAATAAAGGAGCTTTAAAGTCACAATAATCTAGCTCCCAAAAATTATGAATAACCCCATAGAATGTCATCTCACTATTGATCGGATTTTTATCCTTAGCACTAGCAACTTGCATTGTTTCAGCAACTAAGCAAACTCCACTGTTTTGGACTGCTCTGCAATTGTCTCGCTGTTTTGTGAAGTATTTGACACCATTGTATTGGTACCCTTGATAGGTGAAGACAGTGTAGCTCGGTTTTGAAGCCAACCATCTCAAAGTTTCTGAAACATGTCCAGGCTTTTCCTCCATTTCAGCTTCGACCTACGGAGTCACCGTTGAATAACTCAGGAGTTTGTTTACTAAACTATTTTATTTAGTATATAGTTAGAACTATGTCTAAGCCATAACCATACCTTTGCCTTGAACCAATCAGCAAAGGTACGATTATGTTCATCATGCAGCCACTTTTTACTCATCTTCCTTCCACCGTGTAATTCCTCCACGATCTTCTTATGCATCCTTCAATTAAGGTACATCTGTTAATGTGTTTTAAGCACAAGTAACAGGAATACTTAATTAATGAAATCATGCATACTTACATTTTGTATGGATCCACCTCAGCATTATTGGATAATACATGAAGGTGGGCCTCATCTCGTTCATCCTCAGTCAACTCCTTCATAGTCGGTGATGAAAGTGGACCTTCGGCACGTATGTCCTTAGGCAATCCAATTGGTCCACAATCTTGCCTAAACTCACCCCAAAACTCGGCTGATTCTTCAGCAATGTAGCTCTCAGCTATACAACCCTCGGGATGTAAACGATTGCGCACGTACCCCTTCAACACCTTCATGTTTCGTTCGAAAGGATACATCCACCTATAACATACAGGGCCACATAATCGGACCTCTCTTACTAGATGAACGGTCAGATGAAGCATTATATCTAAAAAAGAGAAATGGAATATCTTCTCGATCTCACACAATGTAAAGGGGGCAGCAGGTATGTACGTCTTCTTCTCCCCGATCTGTGGACCTAATTCAAGCCGCAAACCCATATCAACCATATCTTGGCGAGCGGCAGCACTATCTTTTGACTTGAAAGGCATGTTTAATAAAGTCTCAATGAAACTTTCTGCCACATTCTTCTCGATGTGCATTACATCGAGACAATGGCGAACATGCAACCACGACCGATACTCCAAACTGAAAAATATGGACTTTTTCTTCCAGCAAGAAGCTTCCCCTTCCGAGTTTTTCTTCTTTTTGTTCTTCCCAAACACATAGTTGATCTTCTCGACGGCCTTCAACACATCCTCACCAGACTGTGGGAGAGGTTCATCTTCCAACTCTTGTTCATTATTAAACGCCTTTCGTTGCCTCCGATAAGGATGATGACGATGGAGATACTTACGGTGGCCTCCATATGACATCTTCCTACTATTCGGAAGATACGTGGCAGTTGTGTTATCACCGCAGATCGGACATGCCTTGTACCCCTTAGTGGTTGCACCCGATAAATTCCCGTAGGCTGGGAAGTCGTTGATTGTCCACAACAACACAGCTCTAAGGGTGAAGTGTTCCTTCAAATGTGCATCATACACATTGATCCCATTCCAGAGTTCTTGTAAGTCTTCGATTAAAGGCGCCAAGTAGACATCTATATCAATTCCAGGCTGCCTAGGGCCAGAAATCAGTAAGGACAACATTATAAACTTCCTTTTCATACATAACCACGGAGGAAGGTTATATGTGACCAAAAGTACAGACCAACAGCTATATCTACTGCTCATATTGTTATGTGGATTGATACCGTCAGCTGCCAACCCCATCCTCAAATTTCTTGCTTCCTTACCAAATGCAGGACACTTGTAATCAACTAACTTCCAAGCAGGGGAATCCACTGGATGTCGCATGAAGCCATCATTACTCCGATTATCATCATGACATGTGAGCAGCTTTGAAGTTTCAGCGGATTTAAACCATCGACGAATTCTCGGGATAATGGGAAAATACCACAACACCTTTGCTGCTTGCCCCTCCTTCTCAATCTCATCTCTTGTCAACTTCCAGCGAGAGAGGCCACATTGAGGACAAGAATTAGCATCAGCGTACTCTTTCCTATATAGTATGCAGTCATTAGGACATGCATTTATTTTATTATATTCAAGCCCTATTTTGTTCAATGTTTTCTTTGACTCGTACAAAGTTTGCGGTAACACATTTCCATGTGGAAGCAAGGAGGACACCGTTTCAAGTATTTTATTGAAACAAGTGTCACTCATTGCAAATTTAGCTTTAACGGTGTGAAGTTTAACTAGTGCATCTAATTTGGTGTCGGGACTTCCTTCAAATAAGGGTCTTTGAGCATCCTCAACGAACTTCCTAAACTCAACGGATTCCTCATCGAAATCATCCTCACTTGTAAAAGCAGCTTCACACATCTCCACAGTTTCAGATCCAAATTGGGGGAACTTGGCTGATTTTTCTTCACTATGTGTAATCTTGCACGAGGGGTCAGCAGGTTCTCCATGCCAGATCCAGTTGGTGTACCCCAAACTGAAGCCAAATCGATGACAATCCACTCTCACAGCTTCAAATGACTGTTTCTTAAAATTGCCACATCTTGAACAAGGGGAAGGGACTTTCTTAGCGTTATTAGTATTTGTCTTAGCAAAGGTGAGGAAGGCTTTCAACCGCTTTTCATACTTTACACTACACCTATCCTCATATATCCATGATTTATCCATGGCTGAAATTCTATACAAACAAATGCAAACAAGAATACAAACAATGTCATAATTAAAGGAACACAAAATTGAAGTTGATATATTCATGAAGAATGATTGCATAATTCATGAAGAAAGAAAAGATTTCACATGTGGATGCTATATAATTTCCATTTTATGTACACCAATGTCTCCAATTGAAAAGAAAATGGTTTACACGAAAACATTAAGCAACTAATGGCTAGAAAATTCAGCAACTAATGATCCAGTATGTTTGGAATGGGACACAACTTACTGCCATAGTCATATACATATATATTGGTTAACTCTTAATTATGAAACTTTTCATTTGAATTTATGGGAGGGAGTTAATTGAATTCATTCCCCAACTCTCTTACTTAATTAAAGAGTTTTGTTAAGCATAATCAAAGAATGAAATACAAAACAGACATATATCCCTAAAACAGATATGTTCAAAAAGAAAATAGATATGTTCAAAAAGAAAATAATCAAGGAATGAAATACAACAACAGGCAGTGGCACATATATCCAAGTACAATTCACTTCACAAATATCAAGTGGTAGATATGTACAAGGTTAACCACAAATGAGCACACAAATCCTAGAAATCTTACCTTCGGTTTGCTTATACCAGGAGAAAGTACAATCCACAGAAGCAACCACCTCCACTGCAATTGAACAGATGCACTAGCTTAGCAATAATTCAACCCTCCTATCACAAGACACAAAAGGAAATGAAGTACATTAATCCTAGAGCAACAAAATATTGCAAAACTAATTATATGAAGAATATATCATACAAACAACTAATTATATAAACTACTTCCAACATGGGAAGGATTTTATCCTCTTCCAGCATTCATTGAACTGCCTTAATCATAGATCAACACATTCATGTATCATAAAAAATAGGGGAGAAATCCAAGGAAAGTGAAGGCAAAGGCGAAGAAAAGAATAAAAAGAATAATTCATTGAACTGATTCACAATGTCTAGTCACTAAATGTTTAATAAGTCACTAAATGTTTAAATAACTGCTTCCTTACAGAAGCCTTATCATAAGTGTTATGCCCCAGTGATTCGTTATGAAGAAAAGAAAACATTAGCTTACCATCGCATAATTACTGAACATAAAGTTCAAAACAGCATGCAGAGAAACAAAAGTCAAGTTGATGTGGAAGGAGCAACAGGTAATTTATTTAGATCTATAATAATTGATTCAAGAAAGGTTAATGGATGTTACAAGAGCTGAAAACGGAAGCATCAATCACAAACGTGAAGCAATAGCAATGATTCCCTAGTGAACCATTATGAAATTAGCTTATCATCGCATAATTACTGAACTTAAAAATTAATAACAGAAAACATGAACACAAAGATTCCCTAGTGAACCATTATGAAATTGCCTGAAAGATTGTATAATTCAGATAATGATCGAATAGATCCATTGATCAAGCTAAAAGAATAGTGTTCAAGAATCTCACTTTAGTGCATGTTCCATTTATATTTGTAAACAACCAACATATATACAACCCTTTGGTGTTAATGGCTTTCACAGTAAGACACCATCAATATCAAACTTACCGCTAATATTTTATCAATCTCATTTTGCAAACTCCAATTAGAAACTATTGTATGAAGCAAAAAAATTGACATAAAAGAATTACAAGCTTAGAAACTATTGTGTGAATCACATTTTGATCTATACAAATCACTTGGCATGATTGGTTTCTAAATAAGAGAAAATCATCAATCCAAATTGGTCAGGATATATACATATCTTATCAGCAAATATTCACAACAAAAAAAACCTGAACTTGTCTTCAAGTAGTATGGTTTCAATCCTAGGAATTCAACTTATCGGTCATAAATGAAGAAAGGACACCTTATGAACACCTTATGAATACACACAGAGAAAGGATATATGCATATCTTATCAGCAAATATTTCACTCTTAAGCTAACACACACAGAAAGGACGTAGACCTTTATGAATACAACTTATCAGTCATAAATGAACTTTGGTGTTTTCATTTTTCTCTCAATGTTTAGGGTTTTAGGCAGTAGAATTGGATAGAAAAATGAAGAACAAAAAACATGAGAGGCGAAATCAAAGCACATAAGAGACAAGCACCTTGTGGGTTAGGGAGCAGACGAGCACCTTCTTCTGAGAGCCTTCCTCTGAGACAAAACATATAGGGTTGGGTTAGGGATTCATGAAAATAAACAATAAACCAAAGGAGAATGAAGATTGAAAGCAAATGAAACCAAACAAATAGGTTGAAATGTCGGATACCTCGCCGGCGATGATTTAGGGGTTTGGTGCGTGGCTCGTATCTGGAGAGAGGTAGACCGAGGGTTAGAGGCTTAGAGATGATTGAATGTGGAAATAAACCAGAAACCAAAGGATAATGAAGACAGAAAACAAATGACCCGCGCGCTATAGATCGGAAAGTCGAATACCTTGTCGGCTATTTAGGGTTTCAACCCCCATCCATTTTCGTGATTCTTTTGACAGATTATGGCCGGATCGGGAGGAGGAAGGAGCACTGAACGATGGTCGCCGGA
Source organism: Persicaria tinctoria (assembly GCA_037127255.1). Lineage (NCBI taxonomy): Eukaryota > Viridiplantae > Streptophyta > Magnoliopsida > Caryophyllales > Polygonaceae > Persicaria > Persicaria tinctoria. Next base: position 53,641,604 of record JBANSL010000001.1, on the reverse strand, counting down.
GCTAGCTACCGGCCGACGCTTGGATCTGGAGAGAGGAGAAGATGAGTTGGGGTTTTGTGTGTCGCTTGGATCTGGAGAGAGAGAACGTGAGTTGGGGCTAGCTTCGAGCTAATTGAATGTGAGGGGAGAGAGAAGAAGATAGATATTTTATGTTATCAATTTTAGGAAAGGTGCAAAAAGGTTCAGATTTTTTCAAGTGTTAAAAGGTTAATAGAAAAAGGAACAAAAAAAGTCTATTTTTTTCTAAGTGTTAACATTACCTCCAAATTTTGAAAGCCCGGGCTCCAATTTTTTTCTAAGTGTTTGGATCCCGCCTTTTCCCCTCATGGCGCGCGTTTTGGTTTTTTTCCGAACTAATAGTTTAACATCTGTCCACATATTTGACAATTGTGTAAAACATTTTAGACATCACAAAAAATATTAACGATGTCATATATTAATTTTACATCTGTTAATTTATTGACAGACTTAAATGATATGATGTCTAATTGCAGTTTTCTAGTAGTGGAAGGATGATTTACAGCTCATCCTTGATGAGATGCGCCGGAATCAAGACACCATCAACAATCAGTTCCAGAATATCAATGCAAAATTTGGAGAGCTAGACATCGGGAAGAGAAACATCGAGACTCAGATAGGTCAATTCGTGGCACAGATTCCACAACCATCCGGGCAGCTCCCAGGGCATACAGAACCAAATCCCAAGGGGCAGCACGGACATGTCGCTGCTGTAAAGTTACGGAGCGGTCACAAATTGCACGAGCCAGAGAACGGAAAAGAAAAGGGCAAAATTGTCCTCGACACCGAGCAACAGCAACTCGATGTCGACCAATGCTTGGTCGATATCGATAAAATTCTACTCGACACAGAAGAGAAGAAGAGCTCGGACGCGTCTGCACAGCCCAGCAACTCGAAGTCGACCACGTTGGTCGATATCGAGGAACCTGTTGTCGATATTGAGAAGAAGCAGGCCGACGTCGAGGAGTCCTCACCACCACCGGAAGCTATTTTGGCTCAGAAAACTAAGAAGACGCTCCCATTCCCTTCCAAGAACCAAAGAGATCCAACTGACGGTAAGTTTCAGCATTTTATGAAATTGCTTCAGAGTCTGAATGTTACTATTCCTTTTAAAGAAGCACTTCACGAGATGCCTGCCTACGTCAAGTTCCTCAAGGAGATTCTTAGCAACAAGCGATCAATGACTGAGATTGCCAAGGAAAGCAAGAAGATGGATTTCCCTGAGAAGCGACCTGACCCAGGTAAGTTTGCTATCACTGTTGGACTTGGTCGTCATAGATTTAAAGCACTGTGTGACCTAGGAGCAAGTGTTAGCATCATGCCCCTATCCATCTGGTCGAAGGTAAAGATAGGCGTCTTGGAATCAATTGATGTCAAGCTCTACATGGCGAACAACACCGTGGTAATCCCTACAGGTATTGTTGATAATGTTCCTGTTAAAGTTGGTAGATTCTTTGTCCCTACAGATTTCCTTGTAGTCGAAATGGCAGAGGATCCAGCTTGCCCCATCATCCTAGGGCGACCCTTCCTAGCAACAGCTGATGCCAACATTGGAGTAAAGAGGGGAATTCTCACTTTCACCATTGGAGATGAGATTATTGAATACTTCTTCAATCCAGACACAGAAGAGGTAATGGAAATTAAAGCTATCTATTCAAAATTCAATTTTATCTCTTGCAATGAGCCTGCAGGACAACTCTTGATACAAGAAGAAGGTAAGACAGAATCTATACTAGCAGAGGAGGAACTGGTTGCAACAGAATCAAGCGAGGAAGAAATCTTCGACAACGCATTATCGGCGGAGCTGAACGACTCACCCGATATCGAGCAGATCAAGTCGACATCGACTGAACTACTCGATATCGAGGAACCTTGCCCGATATCGACCAGCACTAGTTCTCCAAAAACGGTAAGTCCTCTGAATCTACTCGATATCGAGCAGTCATCCTCGATATCGACTACCTTCCTCCTTGCAGGCACACCAGAAGTCGAAGAAGCCAACTCAACAAATTTCCTCGATATCGAGGAGAATAACTCGAGATCGACCAACTCTGCCTTCAAGGTAAGTTCTGATTTTTTGGTTGATTCTGATCTTTCTAACTCAATGTCGAGTAGCTTCTTGCAGCAGTACAGTCCTATGTCCAATTCAGCGTTGTCATCGATGTATGCTTGGTCGACGCCAACTCCTGTAGCTGATTTGGATGCTTCTTTCATAAGGATTGAGACGGATTACCTAGGGGAGATCATGAAGACAGAGGAAGTAGAGCCTATCTTGATTCCACAAGGCTCTTCTCCAGTGCTGAAGCCCTTACCTGACACCCTTAGGTATGAATTTCTTGGTCCTAACTCTACTTTTCCTGTGATTATCAATGCTTCATTAAACACACAGGAAGTAGACAAGATAGTAGAAGTCCTCCGCACTCATAGGAAAGCCATATGCTATTCTCTAGAGGACATGAAAGGTATTTCACCCATTACTTGTACGCATAGAATTCTTTTAGAAGATGATCACAGGGCAACAATTGAGCATCAAAGAAAGCTTAACCCCAACATGAAGGAGGTTGTAAAAAAGGAGATCCATCGCATGCTGGATGCAGGAATCATTTATCCAATCTCCGACAGCAAGTGGCTAAGCCATGTTCATGTTGTTCCTAAGAAGGGTGGAATGACCGTAGAGGAGAATGAGAAGGGAGAGCTTGTTCCTACAAGAATCACTACCAGTTGGCGGATGTGCATAGATTACAGAAAGCTCAACACTGCCACCAGGAAGGATCATTTTCCACTCCCCTTCATTGATCAGGTACTCGAAAGGTTAGCTGAACATGATTACGTTTGTTACCTGGATGGATATTCTGGCTTTTGGCAGGTTCCTATTCATTCTGATGATCAAGAGAAGACCACCTTCACTTGCCCTTATGGAACTTTCGCATATAGGAGGATGCCCTTTGGCCTTTGCAATGCCCCTGCTACTTTTCAAAGGTGTATGATGGCTATCTTCTCCGACATGATTGAGGAAATAGTGGAGGTATTCATGGATGATTTCTCAGTTTATGGTACTACTTTCGATGTTTGTCTCTCTAACCTACGCAGGGTACTCAAGCGTTGTGAAGAGACAAATTTGGTTCTCAACTGGGAAAAATGTCACTTTATGGTAAATGAAGGAATCGTGCTAGGCCACAAGGTGTCTAACAAGGGTATTGAGGTGGACAGGGCCAAAATAGAGCTAGTGGAGAAATTGCCCCCACCATCATCCATTAAAGAGATAAGGAGTTTTCTTGGCCATGCTGGTTTTTATAGAAGGTTTATTCAATATTTTTCTAAAATTGTCAAGCCATTAACTAACCTTCTTATGAAAGATGTTAAGTTTGTGTTTTCTAGCGAATGTCTTGAAGCCTTCAACAGGTTAAAAGAAGCTCTTATCTCCGCTCCAATCATTCAATCGCCGGATTGGTCATTACCTTTTGAAATCATGTGTGATGCCAGCGATTATGTCGTGGGAGCAGTTCTAGGACAGCGGAAGGACAAGAAACTACATGCCATCTACTATGCAAGCAAGACTCTGGATGTAGTTCAGGCTAAGTACACCACAACAGAGAAAGAATTTTTTGCTGTGGTTTTTGCTTTTGAAAAATTTCGTTCTTATCTTGTTGGTTCTAAGGTTATTGTCCATACTGACCATGCTGCTCTTAGATATTCGATGACAAAGAAGGATGCAAAACCAAGGTTGTTACGATGGGTGCTCCTACTTCAAGAGTTTGATGTTGAGTTAAGGGACAAGAAAGGCATAGAGAATTCAGTCGCCGATCACCTATCCAGGCTCCCCAAAGACATGCTAGAGGAAGCCCAATCTTTTCAGGGATGTGCAGGCTTCAAAACTGCATCTAAGGTACTTCAATGTGGTTTTTACTGGCCTAATCTTTTCAGGGATGTGCAGGCTTATGTCACTTCATGTGATGAGTGCCAAAGATCGGGCAACATTACTTGGAAGAATGAGACACCACTCACAAGGATTTTGGAGGTTGAGCTATTTGATGTGTGGGGAATTGACTTTATGGGACCATTCCCTGCTTCAGGACCTTACAAATACATCCTTGTGGCGGTCGACTATGTCTCTAAATGGGTTGAGGCTGTTGCAACTAGGACCAACGACGCGAAGGTAGTTTCAAAGTTTGTTAAAACTAACATATTTCCTCGCTTTGGTGTTCCTAGAGTTCTTATTTCAGACGGTGGCTCACATTTCATCGAGAGAGTTTTTGAGGCTCTTTTGGCTAAGTATGGGGTGACGCACAGGGTGGCAACACCTTATCATCCTCAAACTAGTGGTCAAGTGGAAGTCTCTAATCGTCAAATCAAAGCTATCTTGGAAAAGACAGTCTCTCGCTCTAGGAAGGATTGGTCATCTAAGCTAGATGATGCGCTATGGGCTTATAGGACGGCTTACAAAACATCGCTGAGAACAACTCCTTACAACTTGGTTTATAGCAAGTCTTGCTATTTACCTATCGAACTGGAGCATAAGGCAATATGGGCCCTCAAGGAGCTCAACATGGATCTCGATGTGGTAGGTAAGAAATGCTTTATTGATTTGCAGAAGTTAGAGGAGCTAAGATTGAAAGCATATGAGAATGCTGAAATCTACAAGGAGCGCACCAAGAGATGGCACGATAAGAAACTGGTGTCAAAGAAATATGAGGTAGGTGACAAAGTGCTTTTATATAATTCTAGATTGCGTCTATTTCCAAGAAAACTCAGAACAAGATGGAGTGGACCTTTCTTGGTTCACCACATATACCTTCATGGAGCAGTGGAGTTAATTGACAAAGAAGACCCGGAAGAGGAGATTCGCACCACCCTGGCGTTGGTCAAAGCCTAAAACAGGGAAGTGGGTCGAGCTAACGACTTAAATCTTAGCGCTTACGGGAGGCAACCCGCTTTTTTTTTCCTTTTTCTTTAATTCTATTTTATTTTATTTTATTTCCTTAATTCGTGTTTAATCTCTTCTCATGGCTAAATTCAGGTGGTTCTCTATCAGTCGAGTTCATCTAAATCAGGTAAGTAGGAGATTCCAGGTAAGTTTTCTATTTCAAATAAAAAAATATAAAATAAAAATAACTACCTAATACTTACAGTTTTTGAACCTCCTCAACAAGACCTCGCGCCACCATCTCTTTCCTCTTGCTCCACCTTCTCGAGCTCCCAGATCAGCCACCACAGCCCGGAATCTAGCCACCCGAGCCCCAGTTCAGCCGCTCCGAGCACCTACAGCCCTCCCCGAAAGCCACTTCTCCCTCCCTGTTCTTGCTACTGTCAAGATCCGCTTCGCCGAACACCTGAAAACCGCAAGATATGGCCACCACCGCCGGGTTCCGGCTTCCACTAGCCCGTATTACCTTCTCCGAGCCACACAGAAGCACCACCGAAGGCATATTTTCCCTCTCCAGCACTCTCGCCACCTTCGCCATCGCTGCCAGGACCATCCACCGATCGCCTGAAATCCCTAGATTCGGCAACCAATCCCAAATTCCGGCACCACCGAGCCCAGATCCACCGCTCCCAAACACCTACAGCCACTGCCGAGCCCCAATTCCTTCCCCACGCCTCTACCAGTGCATCGCCGGCCACCATGGTCGTTTCTTGAAAAACTCCGAGAACACCACCCCTTAATTTTCCCTAATTACAAATTTGTTCCCACTATTTCCGCCCTAATTCATGATTTCTCCCTCTTTTTCTCCTAAAAAATCAGATTTTCTATTTTATATTCAAGGAGAACCTAGGTAGAGATTGGAACTTGTGTTTTAAATGTCTAGGGTTTGAAATTTGTTGGGGAAATTCTTATTTATTATTAAGGGTTGGTTATTTTTGGAAATTACTATATTTGGTGGGCTGATTTTTTTATTCTACCTAAATGATGACATACTTAGTTCATACATATTATCAAAGGCAATTCATGAAATTTGTTACATGATTTGATAATATAAACTTCTTTAGGCTTATTTATTATCCCTAATAGGATAGTTATGAACTAAGTATGGGGTTATTTTATATGGTTTATTTTGTGGTACTATGGTTGGGACAACTTGCTGGAAGATGAATCACTACGGCCCGTGAGACTCGATAGCCAGCAGCTCTGTAAGTCTGTTTCCCTCCCTTCTGGTTATATTTGTTTGACAGTGAGGACACTGTTAATTTTAAGTATGGGGTGGGGTTTACAGAAATCTTATTTTAGTTTTGCTTCTTATGCGTTTTATGTGTTGCATTTTACTATAGTTTGATTATTTTATGCATTCATGTTTAAGTTTTTATGCATTTTAGTCTTTTGTCATACTTTAGTCTTGCTTCTAGTCACATATAATATATATATATATAATGTCGAAAAAAGAAAAAAAATGCATGTTTAAATTTTGCATTGCCTTGTTTTTTATACCCTAACTTAGATGTCCTATGATGATAAATAATGACTGACTTGATCATGTAAATCCTATGGCATGTTTGGAAGGTTTAGTCTAAGTCCTCGAAATTGTTTTTATGTGGATTGTGAACTTGTGATGAAATTGAGCACATATGATCCTAAGCTAAAGGTTGAAATCCAACAAAATTTGTCATAGTGAGAATTTTGGCCTTATAGGAAGAACATTAAAAATTCCTCTGCTTTCTTGAGTGTATTTACTCTTCACATACATCTCTAAATGTTGTGATAGTTATTCAAAGCCAATGCATTTATATGTTTATCTTGGTATGCATACTATGTAAAAGGATCTTTGGCTCACCCTATAAATGCACTAGTCTTATTTTATTTTCGTTTGAAAAAACAAAAAATCGAAAAACAAAGGAAAAAAAAGAGATGAAAAGTTTGTGATTATGAATAAAGTGCATGAGCCAAATTTACCTTATTTCTTTCATTTTCGCAAGATTCATACTTTGGAGAGGTTAATTAAGTTTGAAAGGGTACGTACTTCAGTGAGATAAGTTGGAGAGTTTGGTTGATGCATATGATTCAGAGTTATGGTTTGGTTGAGTTGTGTTGGAGATTTAGGAGTCTTGATTCCCGAATTATATTAAGCACCACATGGCCAAATAATTCCATACCCTTTTATTTCTTACCAAGCCCATTACAACCCCGCTGAATGGAATCTTCTTTGAAGACTTATATTGAGCGAAGTCCTCCTGATAATTCTTATTGCATTTACATAATTGGTTGCGAAGTGGAATTATATTTAAATTGCAATGTTTATGAGATTGTATATGGAATTGAGTTGAGAGTTGATCTACATAGCCTAAACACATTGAGAGTTGAGAGTAAACACTTTACCCTGGTGAGGTTGGATTTATATTGCCTATGCCCATGGATCGCTCATATATGTGTGATGACGTTAAATTCACTTGTCTTACATTGCTACTACTCGAGATGTTACTTTTGACAAAGGCGAAGACTTGAAGGATGTGTTGTAGGTATTGGTTATTGTTTGGTTATTGCTTGAGGACAAGCAAGTCTAAGTATGGGGTGATTTGATGTCACTAAAATAGTTAGGTTTTTATGCACATTTTAGCTCAATGTTCTATATACTTTGCATATTTCGGGCTGGGAATATGTTGAATTTATGTAGTATATGCTTATTTGCAAGAAATGGAGATCTACATAAGTTTTGGTTTAAAAATACAGAATTTGGAGCCCTTCCGGGACAAAACCAAGAAGCAAAGACGGAGGTTGCACTTTACTCGATATCGAGTATTAGTCCTCGATATCGACAAAGGAGTCCGAGCAAAGGCCAGATTGAGGACAAGCCATGTCGAGAAGCTGAAGACAAAGCCACCCGACTCCAGAACCTTACTCGATATCGAGTACTTTTACTCGATATCGACAACACTGAAAGTCACACTCGGAGTCGAGGAGAAGCACTTGATCGAGGAGCCGAGGAGAGCTGCTCGAGATGACCAGACAAGCCGATACTGAGCGACACCCTCCTTGATATCGAGGAAATTCCTCGATGTCGAGTAAACCCGGAGCACATGTTCGAGAAATGTCGAGAAGGAACTGCTCGAAAAAGACGGGCCATCAAAGTCGATGACACCACTCCTCGATATCGAGTTACTTACTCGATATCGACAACCCCAGAAGCGCACACCCGAGCCAGGTCGAGGACCAGCTACTCGAGCATGCCGCTGAAGCCCAGTCGACACACACCTTTCCTCGATATCGAGGAATTTACTCGATATCGAGTACCACTTCTTTGGGCCGCGACGCTGCTAGACTTGTCCGATCATGACTTGGGCTGTTGGGTTGCGAGATGACCGAGTCTATCAAGTTCTATCCAAGTTTTATCAAGTCTATCAAGGATATATCCATGGAGGAAACATTTTCTACCTATGCCAAGAAGATAAAGAGATTTTTAGATATTCCTTTAAGAATTAATGTTTTATCTTTATTTAAGTTTTATCATTAGAAATAGATATAGATTGCTTTTCTTGATTAGCAAGGATTAAGCCCTATAAATAAAGCTCATGGGGATGAGTTTTATTCATTCAATTTCAGATATACAATTACACATTGAGTTTTTAGAAGTTCAAAGGTTTTAGGGTTTTGGCATTCTGCGAATTATGAAAAGGTTATAAATGCTAATTATGATTTCTATTCGAAAGAACTCATGAAAAGGAATAGATACATGTTGTGAAACTTGGGTAGTAATTAGGATTTCTATTCGAAAGATTATAAATGCTAATTATGAAAAGGAATAGATACAATTAGGGTTATTTGTCGCGAGATTTATATTCGGGAAAGTGCATTTCAAGACCAGAGCAGAAAGCTGAGAGACTTAGTCGATATCGAGTTGTTTTACTCGATATCGAGTAACCCACATCGATTTGGAGCACTAGGAATCGACGAGCAAGCTGGATCTGAGACATTCAAGTCGATATCGAGAAACTTTACTCAATATCCAGTAAACACTTAGTCGATTTTCACTTCCTGGAGCCGAGATCGACAAGGAAGCTGAAGACGGACCAAGCCTTGGTCGATATCGACGAAATCTTCTCGATATCGAGGAAACCCCAAGTCGACTTTGCTCCTGTTGGCCGAAATCGAGTTGCTGAGCGGAAGACGAGAAAATGCTAGTCGATATCGACTAATTCTACTCGATATCGAGTTGATTCCAAGCGGCGGATTCCGAGCTATCCGGGTCTTGTTAAGTTTCTATCCCGAAGCCGATGGAGATATTTTCGAGATCAAATTCTATCAAGTTCCATCAAGGCCTATCAAGATCTATCAACTCCATGGAGGATTTATCCACATTAGATATATTTTCTTTTAGATATAATTATTTTATTTCATTATTTTATCTTGATGTTATTAGATAGATATAGATATAGATATAATTTCTTTCCTAGAATAGCTAGGGAATGAAACCTATAAATAAAGCCCTAGGGGGCTGATTTTCATTGATTCAAGTCAACTCATCTTAGGGCGCAAGGAGAGAGAGGAGGAGGCGAGAGAGTAGGAGAATGAAGGAGACGAACGGTTGTAAGTTTTAGTTTATTTTATGTTAAAGTTAATTTCTTTCATTATGGTTTGTTTCTAATTTTCCTTCTTCTAGGGTTGGGGTGATCCCAACATAGATATGTGTGTTTGATTTATAAATCCATGAATTTATATGTCTTTATCATCATCTACCTATGTGCTTAATCCTTTACGACAGTCGAGGAAATTCCTTATTCATGATATTGAAGCGAAAGTGATCTTATTATGAATTGGATAGTAATTAGGGTTTATTTGCGAGAGCCGACTAATCCTAATTAATAAAAGGTAGTGACACTTGACCCCTCTATTCTTTGTCGACAGCCACCCTCATCACCTCTTCCTGCTATCCCTGGACTCCAAAACACACTAAACCTAGAACCGCTGACTTCTCTCCTGAGGATGAACCTGACTCCACTATCCTATAATGGGGTCTTGACTATAAATTTATTTGGTCGAGAAACCCTCTCGTCAAATTGGCGTCGTTGCCGGGGAGATATCAATCGCGCCTAGTTTAATTGTGTTTAAGGTTCAGAAAAGCCCACCCCTTTTTCTTACCCTATCACATACCCTACCACCACCTACCTCACCGGTACCAACTGGCTGCCAAGCTTTTGCCACTAATTTGTGTTCTTGATTGTGATTTCAAAGCTTAGGTACAAAGATGGAAGACTTTGTCGAAGGGAATCCTGCATGGGAAGAATGGTTTCAAGATTTGAGACGGAGAAATAGGATCTTAGTGGAGGAGTCACGATTAAGGGAAATAGCTCGGCTGGAAGACGAAATCCGAAGGCTTGAGGCTTCCATTCAGTCTAAAGGACCATGCCCTCCTCTCGACGAGCCAATTGACCCACTCGATGTTGACAACTAGGTATGTCCTTCCTCGAATTTCATTCCTACTTTGCTACATATTGTTGATGAATCATATGAAGGATCCCAAGGCGAAATAGCACTAGAAGAGAAGAAGTTGGACATTGTTGACCAGGGCATTCCAAGATCGCTTTTACCTTACAAGGTGAAGGTTATCCCCGATGATTTTGAGCAACTGATGTTCATATTCAAGTATGGGGTCCTAGCAAAGTGGCATGAAGCTCCGCATGATGAGGTGGAAATATCTCTTCCCACTCCACCGTTTTGCTGTGGTGGAGACGCGCAACCAAGTCAACCTATGAAGCGGAAGAGGTATGATGATGAGGTATGTATATTTTCTTTATATCTTCTCTTATACATGTTAGCTCGAGCCAGGGAAGATGAATGGGTGGAGCCATGGAGCGTCCACTCGGGGAGGTTTAAGCTTCTTCACATAATGCCCCTGGATGACATCCTACGCTTCCCACCACCGGAGGAACCACCAGATCCACCTATACCTCCGGACAAAGATGAGCCAGGCTAATGCTTAATGAAGAAGTCGGCCTAGCGACTATAAAATCTAGAGCTTGTAAATAAACATTTATTTTTTGGGACTTTTTGGACATTGTTGCTTTTGTTTTTGGTTTTGAACTTTTAGTTTTTCTATTGTGGGTATTTCTCTTCTACATTTTTCAGGTCCATGGGGATAGAAACAAGCTAAGATCAGACTAGGCCCAGCAGCATTTTCACTCGATATTTTGAAGTCCTGCACATCTGTCTAGTGAGTTTCTTTCTTTACCCCTATTTTTTTATACAGTGAGGACACTGTGATGTTTAAGTATGGGGTGGGGGAAGGGCTTACTTTATGCATATTTGGTTTTATTTGACATTATGTGTGCATTTTTAAGGTTTATTTCTTGAATTGCTTATACATGGCTATTTTGGAATTCATTATTGATTTATGGGCTTATATGCATGTTTTCCAAAATTTATAAAAATGACCCCCATTGAAAATTTTGATTAGTGTCATGGAAGCTTTATTGAACTCGAAGATGCAAAATTAGATTCATTAGAGATATAGCATGAAATTGCCTAGTAAAGGGAAGTCACAATGAAATGCATATTTTCTTGAAAACCATGAAAGGAGGTAAAATTTGAAATTGCTTTTGACATGTTGCATGATAAGAGGATAGAGGACTTTATATTTCTATATAATGCTCATATTGTTTAAATTCCTAGCCTTATCTATGCTTATGCATCACAAAAGCCATATTATACCTTATTTCATATATTGCTCCACATGATCTAATTATTGCCATTCTTTACCTTATTTCCTATCCGGGGATTATGTTGAGAATGATGTCACATTATGGAGATTGTTATATGGTGTTTGTGTTGTTGTTATCATTATTGGAGTTTGGTAGGAAATTGTTTGAAATATATGGAAAATTTAAAGAGTGAGAAAAAATCCGATCACCTCAGGAGATAAAGGTAGATCGACCATGCTCGCTGAGATAATAGTTTGGCGAGATGGGACACACAGGTGAGGAGTCCGACGCACTAAGTATCCGGGGCCATTCATGACACCCATGTTTGCGACTCGCGAGAAGGCAGTGCTGAGGTTAGAGAGGTAAAAGCATTATTATGGATAAAAGCATTATGAAAGGTGAGAAATCTTATGAAAAAGGGATGTGGTTAAGAAAGTTTGCAAATAATGCATTTCCCCGGATTATTAGCACCACATTGCCAAAAATTGCCCACCTTTAGCCTTTTACCAATCTACTCCTTATTGAGCTTAAATTTAAGTCCTCTTGATTATTAATGTTTTGTCACTTATGAATCGTTTTGCATAACCCTCCTTTTGTGAGTAAATGTTGCTTTTTAATTGCACATGCATGGATTTGTGACATTAGTACCTTTTCGAGGATGGTAATTAATTGCAGGGACATATGAGAATGAATCTAATATGTTGAGAGTTTTGATTTCTTCCCCTGTATGACAATTAAAAGTATTGCTTGAGGACAAGCAAGCTTAAGTATGGGGTGTTTGTTGTGAGCATAATTCGTCATGTTTTACACTTACTTTTATATCGTTTTCTGCATACATTTCATACATTTGGGTTAGAATGATACAGAATCTGTGTAGTTTACACTTATTTGCAATATATGGAGGTCTACACAAGTTTTTATTATATTTCGCAGAAATCGGACGCATTTTGGAGCTTAAAGGAAAGTCATGGAGAAGCTAAGAATGGTGCAGCCGGAGAAAAGGCCATTTTTTGGTATTCATCATTCTGAATCAAGCTTTGATGTATTCATGAGAGTTGTATCCCTCGAAAAGAGCTTTCCAACGCATGGTCATATGTGTCAATCCGATGAACGAGGACTCAGGAAAGTGCGTTTCAAGACTAGAGCAGAAAGCTGAGAGACTTAGTCGATATCGAGTTGTTTTACTCGATATCGAGTAACCCACATCGATTTGGAGCACTAGGAATCGACGAGCAAGCTGGATCTGAGACATTCATATCGATATCGAGAAACTTTACTCGATATCCAGTAAACACTTAGTCGATTTTCACATCCTGGAGCCGAGATCGACAAAGAAGTTGAAGACAGACCAAGCCTTGGTCGATATCGAGGAAACCCCGAGTCGACTCTGCTCCTGTTGGCCGGAATCGAGTTGCTGAGCGGAAGACGAGAAAATGCTGGTCGATATCGAGCAATTCTACTCGATATCGAGTTGATTCCAGGCGGCGGATTCCGAGCTATCCGAGTCTTGTTAAATTTCTATCCCGGAGCCGATGGATATATTTTTGAGATCAAATTCTATCAAGTTCCATCAAGACCTATCAAGATCTATCAACTCCGTGGAGGATTTATCCACATTAGATATATTTCCTTTTAGATATAATTCTTTTATTTCGTTATTTTATCTTGATGTTATTAGATAGATATAGATATAGATATAATTTCTTTCCTAGAATAGCTAGGGAATGAAGCCTATAAATAAAGCCCTAGGGGGCTGATTTTCATTGTTTCAAGTCAAGTCGTCTTAGGGCGCAAGGAAAGAGAGGAGGAGGCGAGAGAGAAGGAGAAGGAAGGAGACGAACGGTTGTAAGTTTTAGTTTATTTTCTGTTAAAGTTAATTTCTTTCATTATGGTTTGTTTCTAATTTTCCTTCTTCTAGGGTTGGGGTGATCCCAATATAGATATGTGTGTTTGATTTATAAATCCATGAATTTATATGTCTTTATCATCATCTACCTATGTGCTTAATCCTTTGCGAGAGTTGAGGAAATTCCTTATTCATAATATTGAAGCGAAAGTGATCTTATTATGAATTGGATAGTAATTAGGGTTTATTTGCGAGAGCCGACTAATCCTAATTAAGAAAAGGTAGAAACAAATTAGGTTTTTATGCGAGAGTCTCTATCACCTAAAATTGTTGGAATTTGCGAAAGTCGATTCTTTGATATAAAGCATGCATCTTTATGTGATTTATGATCTGCACATATGTTTATTGTTGTGGTGATCCCTAACCTTGGAACTTTGCATCTTTATTTGTTTTATTTTATTATTTTTATTCGGCACATATTCTATTGGATATCAAACCACCATTCTCTCTCCATCCCTCGACATCGACCAACTCTTAGCCGACGTCGACAACAACCCTCATCACCTCTTCCCGCTATCCCTGGACCCCAAAACACACTAAACCTAGAATCGCTGACTTCTCTCCTGAGGACGAACCTGACTCCACTATCCTATAGCGGGGTCTTGACTACAAATTTATTTGGTCGAGAAACCCTCTTGTCATCTGACACTCCTCTTGCGCAACTAACCAACCAAAATGCCCATATGGACTTATACTTAAGGGTTGCCGAATTCATTATTGGTGGACAATGGTGGAGGGAGATACTTGAAAATTTTCTTGATCGACCAGCACCTAGTGGGCGAGATTATGTCTATCCCTCTACCAACCAGTTTCTGGATCGACTTTATTGGGGCCAGACAAACATGGCTGGTTCACCACGTCTAGATCGACGTGTTGTTACACTCGGTGTTACACTTAATTATTTCGGGTATAAATTCACATTAAAAATTTTAAAAAATTATATTTATACTCTATGCACTTATATAACATGTCTATAAACTTTTATTATTAAAATATATGTTTTAAAAAAATATAAAAAATATTTTCTAAAATAATCAATCTTTTAATTATCTATAATTTTTAATAATAATTTTTCATAATAAAATTTTATAAATATGTTAATATAAGTGTATAGAATATAAATATAGTTTTTTTTTAATTTTTTTTAATTTATACCTAAAATAATTAAGTGTAACACCCGGTGTAATAGGGAATCCAATTTGGTCAGAGGATGCCAATAAGTGGATATGGAGTGCCAACACGATTCCAAAAGTAAAATCTTTGGAAAATTTGCCAAAAAGGCATGCCAACTAAAGCCAGATTGTGCAAACGAGGGATCTCTATACTTAATGAGTGTGGGTTATGTGGCTCTTGCGAAGAGGATGAAGTCCATCTTTTTCTTGAATGCATATTCACCTTAACTCCCCTCTTCACTCGGTAAAAATCAAATCTATCACCGAACCAATCATCAAAGATAATCGGGATATCTAAACAATCATGAAGATTATTGGTGAGAAAACATCGAGGGAAGAAAAAGAGGATTGGGCTATTAAATGGTGGTGTACATGGTTCCTTAGGAATCAAGTAACGTTTACATAAAGAAATCTTCCTTCTGCATCCGAGATCGATTTCCTCTTGGCCTCTACCTCAGAGGCTTGTAAGAAAACCTTTGCCGATGATGATTACAACATGGCTATTCCTCCTAAAGTTAGGAGGGCCAAAAATCACAAGTCGAAAGGATATCAAGTGGAGGAAACCAAGCAAGGGGTATTTGAAACTAAATTTCGACGGATCCGTGATCCTCGACGGTCATTCCGGCATAGGTTTCATTATACGTAACTGGGAGGGTGAACCCATCGTGTTGGAAGGTAAAACTGTAAACAAGAAATCCATATTGATGATCGAGGTCTTAGCTATTAGGGAAGGAGTCCTAAAAGCGCATCAACTAGGTATACAAAAAATGATTATTGAGGGTAACTCCCACATAGTAATGGATAGTCTAAAGCTAAACGACCACTGCCCTTGGGAAATCGAACTAATTTCGGGGGATATCAAATGGATTCTTTTTTTTCAGAAGTAATCTTCTCGCATGTGCCCCGTGAAGGTAATAAAGTGACTGATAAGGTTGCTCACTTTAGTCGCTTTGTTAATGGGGCACCCTGGAAACAAACCAAGATCTTCTTAATCTCATCCGTTTGGATGCCAATGGTTAGACCTGTGAAATATCCGACGGGCCGTTTATTAAGGATAAGTAAAATATTTATCTTATTGAGGGATAATTGTAAATCTCAGGTTGTTATCCTGGTTAGTTAGAATTCCTTTAGTTCAACCTACATATTTGTACATATCTTCCTGTTAGCTTATACTCTGTAAACTCTATTTAAGAGAGTTGTTAGCTCTTATGAGAAACATATTGGAATTACATTTCTATCATGGTATCATAGAGCTCAATTTTTTTTTTCACGTCTCTGCCCTCCATTTTTGTTATTCCTCCTAAACTCCAAACATGGTTGCCAACTACACCATACCAAATCCCAATGATGCTACCACCCCGTTCATTGTTATTCAGTTCCCAAACGTTGTTCGTATATGCTCCACAAATTACCTTGCATGGAAGAACCAAATCAAATCGATCCTCATCGATTACGATCTCTTTAGCTTTGTTGATGGCAGTCATCCATGTCCGCTTGCCACTATCACCAACAACGCTACACCTCTTGTCACTACCCCTAACCCGGCTCACAAGACATGGGTTAGACAGGACAAGCTCATCAATGGTGCTCTAGCCGGAACCTTAACGTCCTCGTTAGTCCCGATGTTGTCCTCCACCAAAACCTCTAAGGAATCTTGGGACCTCTTGGCCAACACATATGCTAAGGGTTCCCGAGCCCACCTTCAGCAGTTGAGGCATCAACTCCGACACGTTCACAAAGGTACGTCGTCCATCTCCAAATACATGATTGCAGTTCGGAGAATTGCCGATGAGCTTGCTCACCTTAGCAAACCACAAGAGCAGGAAGACCTCACAGATCGAGTCCTTAAGGGGTTGGACTCTGAATACCAATCCGCCATCGATTCGGTCCATGCTAGAGATACACCGATCTCATTTGATTAATTGCAGGAGAAACTCATGAACAAGGAGTTGTTCCTCCGTCGTCGCGCGTCGCTGCCATCATTCCCTACAACTGCCAACTACACTGCTGCCCGCTCCACCATTCCCTCTCCGCCACCACAACCGTCCCGAAAACCCCAACCGCCAGCAGCCAACCAAAACACTACAACTGCACCTCCTACTGGCCCAAAACCTTACCTTGGCAAATGTCAATATTGTGCTACAAAGGGGCACTTCCTTTCCCGCTGTCCAGCCTTTCAAAAGGCTCACCCACACATTACCCTTCCGCTGAATTCTTCCGGACGTCAGAATCCTAACTCCTCCTCCCCACAGATACATCACACCACCCCTTCGGACCCATGGCTACTAGATTCTGGGGCAACTCATCATGTCACTTCTGACCTTGCAAATCTTTCCGCCCATTATCCTTATGATGGAACGGAGGAGATTGTTGTCGGCGATGGTAAATCTCTTAAAATCTCAAACATTGGCTCTTCCATTCTACCTATTTCTGCCACCAAATTCTTAAAATTGAATTCAGCTCTACATTCTCCTTCTATTCGCCGTCATATTTTGTCTATTAACAAATTATGTGTTGATAACAATGTTTCGGTTAAACTTAACTCGCGTGCCTTTTGTGTCAAGGATCAGCTCACCAAGACTCCACTTCTCACCGGTCTCGCTAAGAACGAACTTTATGAATGGCCTACTGGTGTCACTCCTCGGCCGCGCTCGGTGCAAACAACCTCCATCACATCCAATGTCTGGCATCATAGATTAGGACATCCATCGCTTAAAGTTTTTCGCTTTCTTGCTTCTCATTTGAATTTCAATTTCATTTCCGATTCATGTAATGCATGCCAGGTGAATAAAAGCCACAAAATTCCTTTTTCAACCTCTACTCTTCAAACATCCCATCCCCTTGAAATTGTTTATAGTAATGTTTGGACATCTCCAATACATTCCTATGACAATTACAAGTATTATGTTATATTTGTTGACCATTTCACCAAATACATATGGATATATCCCTTATGGAAAAAATCGGATACTTTTGAAACCTTTCATCGCTTTAGAGCATTGGTCGAGAAGCACTTAAGTACTCAAATCAAAACTCTCTACTCTGACAATGGTGGAGAATACATAGCCCTCCAATCTTACCTCGCCACCCATGGCATCCAACACCTCACATCACCTCCCCACACTCCCGAGCACAATGGGTATGCCGAGCGACGACATCGACACTTAGTTGAGACTGGTTTGTCCCTTTTAACCCATTCTTCTATGCCAAGGGAGTATTGGTCTCATGCCATTACTCTAGCTGCCTATTTAATCAATCGTCTCCCCACCTCCACTCTACAAAATGACTCTCCCTATCAAAAATTGTTTGGTCACTCACCGAAATATGGTAATCTTCGAAGTTTCGGATGTTTATGCTATCCTTGGCTTCGACCATACACCACCAGTAAAATTGACCCCCAATCTATTCCTTGTGTCTTTGTTGGTTACTCCTCTAATCAACATGGTTATTATTGCCTTGATCCAAAAACAAATAGAGTGTATGTCTCCAGGCACGTGAAGTTTGTAGAAACCAATTTCCCATTAAAAAATACCTCAAATTTGGTGGCTCTAATTAATCCTCCGGATGATTCTACCAATTGGGCCCCTCTACAGCTACCCATCCATTTCCACCAGGAGCCCACTAACCCAACCCCACCAGCTAACCTATCCCCATCTCCCACTCCAGCCCAATCAATTAATTCTACTCTCCCAATTAACCCCACACCTACTAGCTCTACCGCCAGCAACGCCGAATTTCCCAGTTCTTCTACCTCTCCCCTGCCTCACGAAACCCTCCCCAATTCTACCAGACCTCATACCAGGTCAATGAGCAATATTACAAAGCCTATTCAGAGACTAAACCTACACACCACTGTCTCAAATTCCTCCTCTTCACCTCCTATACCCAAAACCATTACCCAAGCTTTAAAACAACCCTTGTGGCACAAGGCAATGGATGAACAATTCCAAGCCCTCCAACAAAACGACACATGGGACCTTGTTCCTTGAAACCAAGCTCCTAATGTTGTTGGGTGCAAGTGGATCTTTCGAACTAAATTTCATCTCGACGGCTCTATTGATCGGCACAAGGCTCGCCTCGTGGCAAAAGGATTTCATCAAAGACCAAGCGTTGATTACTCGGAGACATTTAGTCCGGTCATTAAGCCTGCAATAGTTCGTTTAATCCTAAGTATTGCAGTGATGAACAACTGGCCCTTGCGTCAATTGGATATCAATGATACATTTTTACAGGGTACTCTTGAAGAGGATGTCTACATGGACCAACCAGCTGGGTTTGTTGACAGCAAGTGGCCGGATCATTTTTGCCATCTCAAAAAGGCCATATATGGCCTAAAATAGGCTCCTCGCGCCTGGTACACAGAGCTCTGCAATCATCTGCTCTATTTGGGATTCAAGAACTCGGTGTCCGACACCTCGTTATTCTACCGCAACACTAATACGGGGATTCTATTCCTATTAGTGTATGTTGATGACATCATCATAACGGGATCTAACAAGTGCGATGTGGAACAGATGATTAAGAACATCACTGCCAGATTCAAACTCAAGGATTTAGGCTTCCTAAACTATTTCCTTGGCGTCGAGGTAATCCCTTGTTCTGATGGAATTTTTCTATCTCAACACAAATACAGTATGTCACAAATGTTCTCCATCGCTACTCCATGAGTGATGCAAAGCCGTACTCCACTCCATTTCCCTCAGATGTCGATTTATCCAACTCATCTGCAGTTTTGCTTGAGGATCCACTTCCGTACAGACAAGCTCTTGGAAGCCTGCAATATCTGTCGCTGACACGCCCAGATCTTGCCTTCAGTGTGAACAAACTGTCTCAGTACATGAAGGCACCTATAGAGACTCACTGGATAGCTCTCAAACGCCTTCTCCGCTACCTCAATGGAACATCAATGAAAGGCATTTTGATCCGCAAAAATTCGGGTTTGCATCTCCATGCCTTCTCGGATGCTGATTGGGCAGGTGACAAATCTGACTACAAATCCACTGGTGCCTATCTCGTGTATCTTGGCAGCAATCCCATATCATGGAGCTCAAGAAAGCAACGAACCATTGCACGATCCTCAACCGAAGCAGAGTATCGATCCGTAGCCAATACAGCAGCCGAGCTGCAATGGCTCCGTTCACTAATGGGAGAAATTGGCCTACCCGCAGTCACACCTCCAGTCATCTATTGTGACAATGTCGGCACAGTTCACTTGTCTGCCAACCCGGTGTTCCACTCCCGAATGAAGCATTTAGCTCTCGACTACCATTTCATTTGAGAACATGTGCAAAATCAATCCTTAAGAGTCTCTCATGTGGCAAACGACGATCAACTCGCTGATGCTCTTACAAAATCTCTGCCCAGACCACGCTTCTTCATGTTGCTTGAAACGATTGGTCTCTTGGAACCTCCGTCCATCTTACGGGGGCATATTAAGGATAAGTAAAATATTTATCTTATTGAGGGATAATTGTAAATATCAGGTTGTTATCCTGGTTAGTTAGAATTCCTTTATTTCAGCCTACATATTTGTGCATATCTTCCTGTTAGCTTATACTCTGTAAACTCTATTTAAGAGAGTTGTTGGCTCTTCTGAGAAACATATTGGAATTACATTCTTATCACCGTTAACGGGAGACAAACACTTGTCGGGTTACATTGATTTATTTTTATTATTTTTTCGATTATAAAAGCTTAACTATTGTGTAGAGTTTCACCATTACGTAGAACCCATCATTTTTAGTGTTTTTATAATTAATTTTGCCCTACCAATAGTTCAACCAAATTGTTAACCGGTAAAAAAAAAAAAAATCTCAGACAATGGTGTCGATTATTCTAGAAAGATCCTTGGAATAAAATACAGTACGGGGTGATGTCACTGATGTGTTATTAAAATTGAAATGAAATTGGATCGTAAAAAAAGAAAAGGAAAAAGAAAATCCATAAATTCTCAAAATTTATACATTTGCAGAGCGCATGGGAGCGTAGGAGTTAGGAAGAGCGGTAAGGGAGAGAGAGAGAAGGAAAGGAGTGAAGAAAACGTTTTCTACAGCACCCCCAAAACTCTGTATGAAACAAGCCAACCTCTTCAAGGTCAGTCTTAACCTCTCGTTGTTTTCACTGTTTGAGTATCAGTGAAGTCAATTATCTTAAGACTGCGGATGATCAATCGGGGTTGGTAGAGGGAATCGAAGAACTTAAAATTGGACGCATTTGATTATTTTTGTCTCTTTTTCTCTCAAACTCGGTCTTGATTCGTCGCTCTACCTCTCTACCTGTTTCGGTTGGTTTGATTGCTTTTTTAGTGATGTTTAAGCTTCGTGATCATCTGCCTGTGCGAGAGTTTCCGTTCTGCTCTCTGCGAAGTTTAGGTGAATTTTGGTTAGGGTTTACTTTCATCCTGTTATGTTGATGATGTGTTTTTTTTAAGTAATTAAATCTGGCATTTAGGGTTTAATAATGCTTGTTTGTTTAGGCTCAATTTTAGTTATTGAAGTCCCTGAAATGGTGTTTAAGTGACATTGTCTGTCTCGGAGTCTACTGTCACTCTGCTATTGTTTATAAGCTCCCTGGCTCATTGCTATGAGAAGTAGTACTAGTAATAGCATTTTTTGCTTTTATATCAAAAGTCACACTGATTGCAGTCCGTTGTTCAAATTTTGTTTCTTTTTCTCAAGCAGCATGGTGAAGTACTGTCACTCAGCTGTGTTGGTCCTAGAAAAAAAAGTGTGTGGCATCATGAGAAGAGCAGTAACGATGAAAAGAAGACATGTCACATTTGATGTATCCGGATTCTCACTTGCTCAGTATGGAGCTAAAGTTACAAATGTTTTGAGAAATAACACCCAGCTCCAGAAGTTATAATGATTTGCTGCCATTCTCATTAGATTACCTTCCTCCTACCTCTCTTTTCCTACAACTCCAGAAAAAACTGAACTCCAAATCTCAATGCTCATAACTATCCCACTTTGAACTGTATCACCCCTCAAGATATTTCTTCTTTTGATCACCTGCTTCCCTTCTGCTGTGGCCAGACATGATAATTCTTGAGCCACAATCATAATTTAAGCATAGTGGAAATATAACTCTGTGCACAATTTTATGCTCTATGAATAGTTGGATATTCAAACTTAATTTCAGGCACGGTACTTGAAAATGAAAATGTTTCAAGTTTTTCTATATTTCCTTCAAAGAAAAGGACACCCTAAATAAGTTGTCGCATAGAGTTATATGTGTGTCCTAGTTGGACTCCTATTTTTGGGCCTTTGGCAATTCATGTCAGTTCCCAATACCTTTTCTTTGAAATACTGTATTATTTAACGAACCTTTCCTCTCTCCTTATTGCACTCCAGGTGTCTTCTTTAGCTGGCAATAGCCTCTTTAAGGATGTTCCAAGTGGAAGGTATCATCCCAAAGGCACCACATATGAGATGAATGAACATGGTCTTCAATTTTACTCTAACGTGTCTGCAAAGAGTATGCCAAGTTGTCAATATCACAATCACAATGGTTGTAACTCAAGTTGCAGTTTGATTTCTGAAACTGTGAACGACAAAGTTCCTGCTTCAGCTCCAGGTACCTCTCATCATCTTGAGAGGCTCAAGGCAAATGCTGGTCAGACAACAGCAGTCCTTGAGGTTGATTATTTGGGTTGTGAAGGTGAGAGTTTATCCTGCATCCGCAAAGTTGATGGAACAAACTTTGGTAATGGACATAATGGTGAAAATGGTCAGAAGAATTGGACTGGTAGTTCAGCTTCTGTTAGCTTATGCCAGGAGTGTTCAGACAAACTTGTAGATATAAAATCTGTTAAACATGGTTCTATCAGCAGCAACTATATTGCTGAAGAAGGCGACAAGTTTAGGGTTTCTCCTGAATATGCAAGAGAAGCTCAAGCTCTGCACTCTGCTGCTGATATTTCTGATGGATTGAATCCCTCAAAAACATCTTTTTTTAGAGATGGACACTCTGGGGCTGTCTCACCCAAGGTAGGCTAGTGATGTCTTAGCCTTACTACATTGTCATGCTATTTATGTGATTATGTCTTCTGACAAACAAGTTTGTTTATGTTTTTCTCACCGCATTGAATCTTTCAATACCTCCTGAAACAGTTGAAATCATTTTTGCCAGCACGAGGAACTGACTTGCTCGTTGATTGTCAGAAATGCTTCCATGACCCTGTCGGCGTCTTGAAATTCAATGCTGAAGTTGATAGTAATCAAACAAGGTCTGGTGCATTAAATAATTTTGATCAAAAGGAGCATATTGAGATGTGGACGACACATGACCCTCAGGAGCCACCTTTGCAATATTGTGCCAGAGCAGACAATGATAATTTAGATGAGCTGGTGGATGTAAGTGCTAATATCTTACGGAGTATCATTTTTGTTTTTGCAGTTTTGTTTTTGGGCTTTGAGTTTCTCTATCATGGGAGGACTCTAGAGATAAGTGGAACAGAAACATGTCTTGGTTCGTATTGGTAATGTTCTAAAGGATGCTAGGCAGGTTCAAGGTGGTGGGGGGCTAGCAAGTAGTGCCTAGACGGCTAGACAGGGGACTAGACAAGTACGGTTTTGGTTATTTTCTTGTATTTCAACCCTAAATAATGACTCTTGTTTAACTCACAAGCAAAAATACACTAAAAATCATGTGGCTAACACCTAGGCCGGTGCCTATGCGGATTAGGATGGTCTCTGCCCATCATAGGCCTAGGACCGTCTCTTAAAGCACTACACATTGGGTGTGCTGTAAATTATTATATTTATTTTTTTGGAAAAATAAGTGAAGTACCTGAAAACTTTAGCTGCTGTCATTAAGGCATTATCAAGATTGATCAAGGGTATCTTTGTTGAAAAACATTGCAGGTAGGTGTCTCTGCCTCTCTTGTCCACTTCTAAAATTGAAATGTATAGAATCATCATAACATTATGACATAGATGTTGCCATGGCCCCTACATTGCTTTCTCTTAGAAAAAAGCTTCATCGGATTAATATTTCTCACTTTTCCATTTAATATAAAGTGATCACGTGTAGAAACGTGCCTTTTTAAGTTATGACTTGCTTGTATGATATGTTCTTCAAAATTATAGTTTGGAAGAGGTTATATGTAGGTTACTCTTTTGCTCCCAAGTATCCAGAAAAGATTAAATTGATGATGGTAATAAGAGTAGTAACGTTATGTCGAGCTTTCAAACTCTACACCGAATCTTTATATATGTGTGACAATGGACGTGCAGCTACCCTGTCTGGTTTTTTTGTTTAGGTTTCTGGCTATTTCTTTCTTCATTCCCTGCATTTACGATGCACTTGTTATGATTTTTAGAACACAGTTACTGCATTGTTGTATGCTGCAATTATGTAGGGCTGTTGCTGTATCAGCTATAACATGGAGTGATATCTGACTCCAGGTACGAGTATGTGATATATGTGGTGTTATTGGTCGGGAAGCTATGCTTGCAATTTGCAGCAAGTGCGATGATGGAGCTGAGCATATGTAAGTACCTCAAATTATGCGTTCAAATTCTTCTGCAGTTATAACTCTGGGTGGCAATTAATATTTTCTATTTAAACCAGCTATTGCATGCGTGTTAAAATGGATAAGGTGCCTGAAGATGATTGGATCTGTGAAGAGTGCATGATTATGGCAGAAGCACACAATCAAAAGGCTGATGAACAAAAAAATGAAAAAGCTTTGCAGAAATTATCTGCTACGATGCTGCAAAGTTTAAGAAAATTAGATGGTAGTTTTGTCGGCGGAAGTTTAGGAACGGGCCATGCTTTCTTATCTTCTTCTGGAAAGCGACCTGGTGCTAATTTAGAAGTGAGCTCAACTAAGAAGAGAATGCTTGACAATGATGTTAAGTTGCGGAGCCCACCTGGTTCCTGTGCTAAAGAGGCATTGCCAAAGCATGATAATTTGAGTAAGGTTGCGTCTTCTTTGGCCTGTGGCTCCCTTGGCAATGTTCTACAGAAGCCTCGCCGGCCATTGGCTGGTAAATCATCAAATAATGAATCACATTTTCATAAAGGTTAGTCTCCTTCCTGTTTCCAGAGTAGTTTGGTAAAGCATCATATTTTAAGGTTTCATTTGATTTGGTGAAATGTAAAGCATTGCCCTACAAAAGGTGTCTTATCTAGAAAATGATGAAAATCTTTATCATTTTTCCATTTGACTCGGGGAAATAATTCTTCAATGCTTTCAACTTCTAAGCAAAAATCAGAACACGGAAATGAACTCCAACTTTAGATAGCCTAAATACAGGAAAATAAACTTATTTAATGATTAGTTCGTTTCAAATACATGCAAAAGTAAGCTTGATTCACTAATCAATGCCTACAGTAGAATGTGATTTATGAAAGTTAGGGTTGTCCAGTGCTTCTAATGTTTTGTTCAAATGCAGATGCAAACATGCTTTACCGTTTCGAAAAATCTATTAAAACATCAAATAGGATCTCTTTTGGCTGTTTTGTCCCCACATATCTTACAAGTTTACCTTCTTCCCCCCAATATAATTGCCTGAGGAAGTATAAATCTGGGCCTTTGTGTGGTAGAGTTTCTGCTACTAACCGGGTATCCTTTTGCAGGTTCTCTGTTTAAGCAAAAATGTAGTAATGGAACAGATTTCACAAGTCAGCGAAAAGGTGAAGATGTTTACAAAGAGCATAAAACTTCCAAGGGAATTCCAACTTCTAGACCTGGACTACATCATGGGTTGACAAAAATGAGAAAATCAAAAGCATTTAGTGCTTCTGATGTTGCAAGTTTAGGTACTTCTGGTTCAAAGAAAATTATGCACAACGGCTTCAAGATTTCAAAAGTTGGAAGCAAATGCAACTCAACTCAAAGAAGTTATTCATTCAACAGTAAAATTCCTCAACTTGTTTCACCACTTGGTCGTTCCAGTATTTTAAGAATGAAACCTGCCAAGGCAACTCTGGCTTGGGCAGAAGTTAAGCAACAAGCTTCACAGAGTTCTATCGCCAGAAAGACTGCTGAAGTTCATAAAGTCATGAAAGAGGATTCTATCCAGCGTGTAGCTAAACGGCAATTTAATAAAAACGGATATGGTAGGATTGATTAAATGAGTGGGTACATTATGGCCTCACTAATTGCTGGGCTGACTCTTTCTTTTCTGTTGCATAGCAGGATTTCATAAAACAATGTCATGCTCCATTGCTGGAAATGGCAGAAGCTCACAGCATGGTGTAAGAGCAAGTAGTGGTCTCGGACATAAAACAGACAGGAAGATTGCTAATATGGAACCACAGCCTATGCCAAAAGATTCAAAGCTTCAATTAAATGATACAAACAAGGCTCAGTTGAATAGCTCACCTTCAGGAGCAGCTGTTCATCTGGCTGAAATTGTTCATCCCAATGTGGATTGTTTATGGAGGTATGACTCCCTCATTTCTCCTTTTTACCTAGATGGAAAATGTTTCTTAATGATAAAGGTAGATATACAAAGGTTTGCAAACAAGTATCCTTCATATGCTATGGCATTATTTAAGTGGACAATGAGCTCTCAAGAATTCTCGAAACTTCATCTATGTGAAAGATGGCGCCTGATATAATTGTAAAATGATTCCCGACAAAATCCTTTCACATTAGCATTGTTCTCGTGTTCTGTCCTCTATTAAGCTTAATTGGTTGAACTTCCATATAATCTAGTGCCTATGATGATGAGCGGATAAATTAGCATAGCTTTTGTTGTATACCTTTAATTCTTGCAATTTCTATTTGATCTGCATGTGTTTCACAATGAACCTTTGATTTCTTGCAGAGGCATATTCAATGTCAGTGGGTGCAATAAACTTCCAGTTAGCTGTACTCGATTGCAAGCACACATGTCTAGTTGTGCTTCTCCTAAAGCTCATGAAGTGGTGAGTAAGTTTCCTTGTGAAATGATAGTGGAGGAAGTACTGCAGCAGGATATATGGCCAGCTCAATTCTTGAAGAATTTGGCATCTGAAGACAACATTGCTCTCTATTTTTTTGCTGAAGACCTTCAAAGGTTGGTGAAGTAATCATCTGAACCTACCTTTTTGTTTTCTCCCTCATCCATGAAGAGGCTGTATGACTGTACTTGCATTTTGTGCAGCTACCAGAGTTACAAAAAGTTTTTGAACTGCATGATGTTGAATGAATTGGCTTTAAAGTCAAATCTCAATGATCTCGAACTCCTAATCTTTCCATCCCAGATCCTTCCTGCAAGATCACAGCGTAAGATAATCACCTTGCTTTGCGCTTATCAAATGGTGGATCATAATGTTCCGCATTAATTAAATATACGAGCTGATTTAGGGAAATGATTCTGGCAGGTTGGAATAATCTATTTTTCTTATGGGGTGTGTTTAGAGCCAAGAAGTCTGGGTTTGATGAAGATCCTTGTGTTCCAAGTTCTTGTGAGGCAACTCAGATCCGTAATGCAGATATTTTGGCTTCTCCAGAATCACCACAGAATCCACCTCTACCCATTCCTGCTGGAAATTTGAGTATTTCTACTCAAATTGCTTCAGAACCATCTGATGCGCTTTCAGGCTCTGTACAGGGACCTGTGCCTAGCAATTGGAGGCTTCAATCTTTTGATTTTACTAAATCTACATGTCTTCAAGGTAGTTCGTTGAGTGAAGTAGACGCCAAAATGATGGCAAGTACTGTTATCTTAAAGGAGCAGCATTCTGGAGAATCGCTAACTAAAAATAAAGTCAAGGTCAGTCTTTGATTAGCTTTATTTATGTGCATGTTTTTTAGCAAATGACACATGCCAATTCCGAATTGTGGTTTCTATGCTTTAGTCTCATATTGATTTATTGTCTGCACTTGGATGCACAGATTAATCTCTAACAATATAGACAAAATGAATAATGCCACTACTCAAACATTGATTAGAAGTGTTGTGAGAGTGTTGTGTATGTGTAGCAAATGATATTATAGCTTACTATCCAGCTACCTGAATTATCTACCGGTTAACTTGTAACAATTTTTATTTAATTGGTTTGCAAGCATCGGAATGTGCTTTTTGTTCTGATTTATCTCATACATCTATTTTTCCAAGATTTCGATCGATATGCGTTTTGCACCTATTGAATCCAACGCATGATATTTATCATTCTTCCTGGTAGTTTGGAGCAGCTTGGATATATGAGCACAAGAAAATGAATTGGAAATTTCAGGAAGATCCTTTGTTCCAAGTCACAGTGACAAGGAAGAATATGTGCATATAATGTTTTTTTTTTTAGGTAAAAATTCGATGGTCAGACAGACCTGACTCATCGAGAGGCCGACAAAGTCGGCAGACGGCGAACCGTGAGACATACAATCTAAAAAACAGAAATACAGATAACAAGCGAAATGAAACAAGCAGAAATAAATTCTACAACAAGACGAATATAATGTGCTTAACCAGTCTTGGATGTGCTTGTGAATATTCAACGTATTTGAAATTCATCAGCTGATATTTTTCTTGCTTAATGTTACAGGAAGAAAATATATCTCAGAATCCAGATCATAAGGTGAGAACTGTAGACACGAGCTATTCATCTGTTTCAGGTGCCGAAATTCCAGTACAACCCACAATTGGAGTCGAGTGTGGGAATGATCCCTCGTTTATGACCCATGGAAAGCATCAAGCTAACATTAACATCATCCATCCCCACAACGAGCTTTCATCTGCAATATTTGCTCCGATGCATGCTAATGAGCTTCCAGTATATGATGCAATAGATGGTGGTTTATCCTATCTGAATTCAGGTCCGTCTGATTTTGGAGGAGCCATGGATGATCATCATGCTTTGAACCTGGAGCTGTCTTTATGGTCTGAATGGGAACCTCCTGCATATGGGGGAGACGAGGTTTCGTTTCCTGCCCTCTTTAATAGAGATGCCGGACATGGTAAAATTGAAGCCATTGCCTCCATCTCACTCGATCTTTCTCTTGCATTGCCGTCAACAGACTACGAACCTGCTCTTCCTGAGAAGGACAATGTAGATACCTCTCTGTTCTTGTTTGCCGGCAGTAGAAAGGCATATGCATACAAGTAAAGATATTCGTGCAAATAATAATTTAGCCAAGGACGACAACAATCAATAGAACACTGAAGACACTAGACATGGAATCTTGAGTCTGGTCTAGTTCCTCTTTGAGTACAGGTTTCTGCATGTCCCAGTCCCATGCTTTCTATAAGCACTTACTGTTGTTATGGAGCTTTTCTTTTCGGCTTCTGATAAAGCAGCGGTGCATTGAGGATCAATGAAGGCGTATGATGTCTATTCTGATCTTAGTCTTGATAAAGGAAGTTTAGATCTCTCCCCATACATCTGTAAATATAAAAAAAGCACATGTGTAACAGTGTAAGTTCTCAAACATGATCCAATTGATAATGTGATTGCACTACTGCACCGACCATCTTGTTGTGCATCACTTCAGTCCCTCTTCATTTGCTCCTGGATTTTTGGTGATTTGATGATGTTTGAATAATTGTCGGATGGGACAGGACAACATGGTCCAATTAGGAACCAAACGGATGGAGGATAGGTCGGATCAAATTTGGTTTCGATGAGATACTTTTTGAAGGCCTGTTTCGTTAAATATGAGAAGTCTAATTTCTGGAAGTCCTTATTGGACAATGACGTTGCAGGAACCTGAAACATGAGTCAAACGGTTGTTGTAAGGCGTTAGTCCGAACTTGTTTCTTTGAAGGGGATGCAGGCTGGTGTATGAGCCACTAATCATATGCGAGACAACATCTCCCAAAGATTGACTTTTCTCACAAGGGCAGAGTCTCAGAACCGGAAAAGGATAGAAGAAAACAAGAGAGGGGGAGAAGCGAAAGCTTTATACATGTTTGAAACCCTAGCCTGCGATCTCCTTTTATAGCAAGAGAAATTGACTTTTCAACCTCAAGAAATAATATGCGGGAGAAATTTATTGCTATTTGTTGAAGATCATGACTTATCAAAAAGGAAAAGATACATTTTCAGTGAAAAACTAGCACAATAACTGTGCGTAATGCAAGAGATTTTTAAAATATACGGAGTATTATATATTGTTAGAAGATATTATCATAATTTATTTACATTATATAAATATTATAATAATATGAAAACGATATAGCTAGATAATATTAATTCGGAAAAAATAATGCTTATATTAGAGCAAGCCCAACAGCTTCTCTAAAATAGAGAAAATGAGAGATTTTAGAGAAAATGAGCATTTTTTCACCCCAACAGCTTCTCCAAACTCATCTCTAAAATAGAGAAATGGATAGAGAGAGGGAAAAAATCTCTAAATTTGGAGGAAGAGAAGTTGATCTCTATAATTTAATGTTCACTTGTCCCTATATAGAATTTAATGATGCAACCCCACATTTTCACCCATAATATAGAAAAAAATATAATTTCATACTTAATTACTAGTAATAAAAATATAATTATTTTTAAAAATTAATTAAAATGTTGATATAATTTGATATAATATATAAATTAATTATGTTAAATCAATATAGATAGAACAAAACATCATAATTCTATGTTACCTTTTGTAAATAAAATAGCATAACTAATTTCATCCAATTTAATGCTACAAAATTCACATTAAAAAATTAGTCTATAAAATTTTCACTTCAAAAAATATTCACTTGAACTCATAACTCATATTGGAATGATTTTATTTTTATAAATTATAAATTAAGCCTTATTAGTTAAATAATTTAATTAATTAATCATATATGACTAATCACCAATCTAATTTATAATAAAATATATATCAACTAACTTGAAAATAATAAGATTAAGTTTGAATTATATTTTATCCAATTTTATGATAACTTTTATAGTAAAAATCTAAATTTGATATTAATACCATTTAAAAAATAAATATCAAATTTATCACTAGATTTTGTTTTTAAAAAATATCGCATGAGAATATAATAATAATAATAATAATAATAATAATTTGTTTTTAAAAAATATCGCATGGAGGGTCGGTGTCCGTCTGCTCTCGGGGAGTATGTTGCTAGTGCCCCTCTGACTCCCCTGGTCAAACCAGGGGGTGGTATCCGCCCTATTGCTGTCGGCACGATCTGGAGGCGTCTTGTGTCTAAGGTGGGTGCTTTCTTGGTTGGGCCTCAGTTATCTGGGTATTTTAGGGACCTGCAGTTCGGAGTTGGTGTTTCTAGAGGTGGTGAGGCCATTCTGCATACCTTAAATAGGCTTGTAGAGTCTCGTGGCTCTGAGATGGGTCTTTCTATGCTGTTGGTGGACTTCCAAAATGCTTTCAACTTGGTTGATCGCACTACTCTACTTTTGGAGGTCCGTCGTCAGTGCCCTGGTCTCTCGCGGTGGGTCGAGTTCTGTTATTCTAGCCCTGCTCGGCTCTACTATGGGGAGCACTGTCTTTGGTCTTGCCAAGGGGTTCAGCAGGGTGATCCCCTTGGTCCGCTGCTCTTTGCTTTAGTCTTGCATCCTCTGTTATGCAAGATCCGGGATTCGTTTGATTTATGCTTGCAGGCTTGGTATTTGGATGACGGTACTATTGTTGGAGACACTCTTGTGGTTGGCCAGGTTCTTGATATGATTATGTCTGATGGTCCAGCGCTTGGGTTGCACCTTAACGTGGATAAAACTGAGGTCTTCTGGCCGGTTGTGGATCCTAGGGGCTTGGTTCCTGGTGTTTTCCCTGCCCTTATTGCTCGGCCTGTTTCTGGCGTTACGGTTTTGGGGGGTCCTGTCAGTACTTGCCCTGTTTACAGCGCCGAGATTGTTGCGACTCGTGTGGCCAAGACCATTGAGCTTATGGGTCTTGTTGCCAAACTTGAGGATCCCCAGAGTAAGCTGCTTTTGATTCGGGCTTGTTCCGGTATCTCTAGACTCTACTTCACCTTGCGTACTTGTCCGCCGGATGCCGTTGTCCCAGCTCAGTCTACCTTCGACAGTGCCCTCCGTGTCTGTTTAGAGCGTATTGTGGCTGCTTCTGGACCCGGGTTTGGTGATTGGCAGTGGAGATTGGCTACTCTTCCGTTTCAGTACGGTGGGCTTGGTGTTTATGCTGTTGGTGACGTCATGCATTGTTCTTTTCTAGCCTCTCGCCTGCAGTCTTCTGGGTTGCAGTCTTCGCTCCTCCGCTTTGCTGGGTTGCCCGTGGGTGAGGGACCCTCTTTCGATGCTGCGCTGTGTGACTTCAATGGTCTTACCGGTTCTGATTTCAGTCGTGATTCTTGCGAGTTCGCTGCCCCCAAACTTATGAAGAAATTGGCAGATGTGTACTTCGCCCGGATTGTGGCTTCTTCGAAGTCGGTTTTCTCATTGACCCCGCGGCAGGTGGTGTTGTGGAGGTCTCATCATGGGTCCCATTCATCTGATTGGCTCAGAGCAGTTCCTATTTTTGGGCTCGGTCAAACCATGAATGGTAGGACTTACAGGTCTGTCCTCTGCTATCGTTTGGGTATCCCTCTTTTTCGTGCTGGTCTTCCTTGCTCTGCATGTGGTCGGGTTTTTGAGGATGACACTTTTGGGGATCATGCTGTGTCGTGTTCGAGTTCCATTGGGCTCAAACATCAGCATAATCTTGTCCGTGATACCCTCTTCGACATTTGCTTCCGTGCTGGGATCTCCTCTGGGAAGGAAGTGGACATCGGTGTTGTTGACAGTCTTGGCAGACCCCTTAGGCCCGCTGACATTCTTCTTTACTCTTGGGATCGGGGTCGAGATGTGTGTGTTGATATCACGGGATCCTCCCCCCTCACTCAGACTTGCTTAGCTTCCTTTGCTCCTGGACGGTGTGTTCTCGACGCAGCGCGGCGTAAGTGCACCAAGTATCGGGATGTGTGCTCTGCTGCTGGTTATGGGTTTTTGCCTTTTTCTTTCTCCTCCTTTGGTGAGCTGGATGGGGATGCGATTGCGTTTCTGGGACGGATCCGTTCCTTCTCTTTAGCCTTAGATTCTAGTTCTCGTCTAGCTGCTCATATTTTTACCAGAGTTTGTTTTTCCATTGCTAAGGGGGTTGGCGCGCAGCTTGTTTCTCGGCTGCCCGCTAACTTCTTGTAAACATTCGGTTGTTTGATTTCTATACTATTTGGAGTTATTAATAATAATAATAATAATAATAATAATAATAATAATAAATTAATATGTCATGCAAGAGGATGGGTAACATATAATAGTTCACCAACAAATGTGAGGTTAAATGTTATATTTAAATTTAAATTAAGTTTTTAGAAATGTAGAATTAAATATCTTTAATAAATACATTTATTGATTATAGTCTTTAATAAATGTAAAAATCTGTAAAATAGAGAAGCTGTTGGAGTTGGAGTGAATTTTTTTTTAGAGATTTTGACATTTTAATTTCTATTTTAGAGATTTTTTACCAAAGCTGTTGGGCTTGCTCTTATATCAGTATATAATATATGTGGAAAAATATTAATGTCTCACATTTCTAGATAGAAACATTGTATGCATGAATGTAGAGAGTTTTTTAATTGTTATTTTCGGAATTTTCGTCTGGTGCCCCTGAGGTAAGGCTAAATTCGCCAGATGTACGAAACTTTCACATAATTCGTGAAATACCCCTGAGGTTTGTGATTTTTTCGCGTCGTGCCCCTTGGTTGGTTTCTTCACCTTAATCGTTAAAACGGTGTCAAAATTAAAGAAAGAATAGAAAAGAGGAGATCGACTAGAGCGCTCCATAGAAGTGCTCAGAGAGAGAGCTTTGACACCATCGAATCGAAGGGAGAGAGAGAGGGATTCGAGGGCGCTTCAAGGGCTGAGAGAGAGCTTCGACACCATTCCTCTTGAGGTAAGTCTATCCTCTCCATTTGAACTTTAGGGATTTACAAAAGTTCAGGATTTAGGGTTTTCGATTTGAGATTTTTGGGGATTATCGTTGTAGGGTCTTCAAATTATGGTTTGGTGGATGGTTTTATGGATAACAAGGTATCTAATTTTCTCTCATGGATATGATTTTGAGTCCTTTCTGAATTATGAGATTTAGGGTTTGGGGATTTGAAGCTTTTTCAGTTTTTGAAATTATTCTTTATTATTAGTAGATTGTTGTGTTGCTGAAAGACTGGTGTTGTTTCAATTTATAACTCGACTCTTGTAATTCTAGAAAGCTGTGTTTGTTCAAGGCCTGGTTTATATTGCTGTATAGCACAAGAGTATTACTGGAATTGCTTTTTGTGTCTGATCCTTTTGCTATAGTTTGTTAAAGCTGATAACATTAGTAATATTTTGGCTTAATATCTGCATAAAAAGTAAAATATTCATCTAATTTGCTCACATGATGGTTTTCTTGCATGATCAGATTGTGAAGCTTAGAGCCTTTGACAACTTTGAGAACACCGCATAAGCTTAATCGGCTGCAATTTTGCTGATTGAAGTTTGTTCATATTTAAGTTAAAGTTCAGTCCAGATAAGGTTAGTGAGATCATAAGAAACTTACTAAAGAAACTATGATGCTTTGTGTATTAATCTTATTGCTTGCATTTTAAAAAATTTGGCCTATTAGCTCAATCGGTAGAGCAATGTGCTTTAGCACAAAGATGTGGGTTCGAATCCCATACAGGTTGTCTACATATTAAGCTGATATCTTTCTCAAATAATCAACATAAAAAACAAGGGGAGGTTTGCATTATAGGGTTCTTTCTTCTCGCCTCTCAGTTTTTGGTTCGAATCCCATCTGTTATATGCATCAGCATATGATCTGCATTTGCCGGCTGTTTTTATGAGCTCAAAATCGGTGACAATTTATAGCTCAAAATCAGTGACAATTTAAAGCTACAAAGATTGAGTTAAAAAGGGTGTAAAAAAAATCTGCATTTGCCGGCTGTTTTTATTAGCTCAAAATCTGCATCTGCTGGCTGTTTTGCTATTACTGTCAGTTTTATGACAGCAAAAAAAATCTGCATTTGCTGGCTGTTTTTATGAGCTCAAAATGTGGCTATAGACCTGATCTTTTAGAACACTGCTTTTATGAGCTCAAAACTTATTCAGTTATTAGGAAGTCAAAATCTATTCATTTCACATTCCCTAAAATGTTTTTTAAACAAAAGAGCCAACAACTATTTATTTGTTCTTCAAGTTCTCTCCAATATTGTCATCCAATCAATGTGATCAATTTTATCAAACATGAGATGAAGCCTATATTCTACCCAAGCATGCACAAAATGGTCCAATGAAGAATGACTGCTTCTTTGCACAAAAATAAATTTCAAAAGACCATCAAAATCTTATGATCAGCCACAAGCCTGCAACTCCTCGTTGTGATCAGAATTTCAAATTTTGTGATTATCACTTGCTTATAAACTAGAAATATGAACAGATTCAACTACCTTAGATATTAATGCATTCAAATAAAACATTCACAGCAGAAGTGAGGGAGTGAAGGTGAGAGAGCTGAAAACATACCCCAAGGGAATTCCTTGTTCCGGATATGTAAATATGGGTAGGCCTGCATTTGCATCATCATCGATAAAATGAAGACATCTCTGTAAAGAAAATCTAGATCTACAACAAAAGAAAGGTAACACAGTCTAAATTTTAACACTAATTCCAAGTCAATCTCTATAATTAAGATAGGATGATAAGCATGACAGTAATCATGGCAGAAATCATTCATCCAAGTAATACCTGACTAATTGGTCCAATTTCGATCTTTGAATTGGATTTGATGTGGTAAATTCATCAAGTTAAAGACATGATATTTGTTTGCTGAAACCTAAAGACACGAAAACATGATTTGAGTCGTAATACCTGACTAATTGGTCCGGTTTCGATCTTCGAATTGGATTTGATGTGGTAAATTCATCAAGTTAAACATCATTTTATTTAAGAGAACATATTAGCCTATGTAGGAGTCGAACCCACATCTTTGTGCATAAACACACCGCTCTACCAATTGAGCTAATAGGCTATTTGTCAATCCGAGGTTAATATTAGCCACTCTAACACAAAGTCAATCTCAATCATAAACAAGCTCAATAACAAAGTGGGAAATAATATAGCTTATTCTTCTTTTAGCTTAATCAAATCAAACCATGAAAAAAGGGATATCCTATTTTTCCTTCTTTCTTTGTACTGGGATCGAAATACAAGCTAGAGTTAATCAAGCTAACATCAAAAAGCAAACACTAAATCATTGACAGTTTGAGCAAGAAAAATCAGCAACACAACAGGTCACAAAAAGGATAAGTTCCAGTCTTCAAAATCCACAAAAATGATAAATTGCAAGGTGACGTAAATACTAGCTCGAGTAGTTGCAACAAGTAAACCACATCAATTCAGGCATCAAAATTTTGTCATCACTTGAAAATTCTAAAGAGCGTTAGTTTCCAATCACAAATCCTGAGATTCACTAGTGTATATTGTAATGCTAAATCCTTCAAAATCTGAAACAAACCTTTCAAATCATTGCTTCCTACTTCAATACAATCTCTTAGCAAGTCAACCTCCATATCTGTCTTTAACAACTCCACCATTTCTCTCATTGGCCTTTGCCATTTACAACCAAACAAAATCCATAAGCAGGCAAATCAATGCTTGATTTTCCACATAAACATCAGACACTCACAAAACCCCCAATTCGAAAAAACCTCCCTTTTGAATATTCTCCAACAAGAATCCAACCCAAAACCCTCAATTCAAAAAAATACCTAAATCTCCAAACCCTAAATCCCAAAACTAGTCGAGAAGGGAAGAAAAATTACCTCCAATGGCGTCACCATGGTATGCTCCATCACGACGGCCTCCTCTCGTTGGTATGTAC
The DNA here is from genome assembly GCA_037127255.1 of Persicaria tinctoria. NCBI lineage: Eukaryota > Viridiplantae > Streptophyta > Magnoliopsida > Caryophyllales > Polygonaceae > Persicaria > Persicaria tinctoria. The sequence continues at coordinate 53,605,123 of JBANSL010000001.1, read as the reverse complement.
CTCCTCTCGCCGGCGTCGATCTGCTGCATCCCTTATCTCTCTCAAACAGCGGTATCGCCTATCGTCTATCGAAGAGTGAGAACGTGGAAGACAATATAACGTTTTTCTAAAAATTTAACCGAGGGGCACGACGCGAAAAATTTACAAACCTCAGGGGCATTTCACGAATTATGTGAAACTTTCTTACACCTTGCGAATTTAGCCTTACCTCAAGGTCACAAGGCGAAAATTCCGTTGTTTTTTTCCCTTCTATGTTTTTTAGTAAAAAGTTGATTGATTACTTTGAACATTATACAAATATTTGTTTGTTGTAATGGGTTGAAAGGTAGAACCAAATACTTTGTTAGGTGTAGACTAACGAACCTCGAACTAAAAAAGGTCTCCATTTTTAGTGGGACTCGGAAATAGACCCAGTGGGGCCCTCAATATCCCAACGGGCTTACCTCACCCGCACCGAAATAATCGATGCGGCTCAACCTATGCCGGGAACAAGCTATGGCGTAAAGACATTATCCCCTCATCAAGGTTTCATCAACGAAATGGGAATCAATCATTTACCTATCACCGTTTGTTGGTTTAGGGTTTGACAGTTACAAACTCTTGATTCTCACTTCAGACTCCTAAATAACAAGAAAGAGTCCAAACGGCTACCCGCGAATGGCGTTAACACTTGTCCGCGGAGCGGCTTCTTATCCTGATGAAAATCTTTGAACATTCAGCTTTCTGCTTCCTTTATCCCTTTTCTCTCTGAATCTTATTCTCTTCAGGATACTGTGCTAGGTCAGCTCATATGTTCCCTCTCTTGCCGTCCAAAAAAGTCCCCCTTGATGTATTTCTTTTTTTCCCTTTTATAGGTGACGAGCGATCTCCAGGCAGTCGCCATGTGGGGTTTCCTGATCGACACGTGTCCAACTCGTGGGATGAGGGCATGTTGGGCACGTACCCCCTTCTTCTGTCTGCGGATGGTATGACTTTGCAGATGGAGGTTTTGATTCTATCCGCGGTTGCTTCTGTGATGACTTTATTTTTCCTTTTGTTTCCTCTATTTTTATATTTATTTAGATGTTTTTATTGCCGGTTTCGTCACAGCTCATCGGACTGGGTTGATTCCCAAAGGGATTGACGCGGGCCGATAACCTTAGCATGGAAAACAGCTGACTCCTTGTGAACGTTTCATCTTTGTATCAGCTTATCGATAAATAGGCCTTTTGCTTTCTTGCGTCAGCCCATTAAGGGACCATTAGGCCCACTTTACCTTTGGAAGTTCAACCGTCGGTAACTTTTCTATAAGTTACCCCGTTCCGTTCTTTTTTACCTCACATTTGTCCTCTTCTGATTTCTAAAGATTTTTGTTCTTATCTACACTTTGATTTTCCGGTGGTGGTCTTAGGTTTCCGATTGCAGCTCGGTTGAAGTTTCCGGTGAAGTTCTTCCAGGAATTCAAGGTATTTCTTCTCGTTTCAAGTTGGTTTTAGATTCCCTTTTTAAATTATTTTTTTTCAATTTCTCAATTTTCCTGACGTGTAGATCGAAAATTGGGGAGGAATTTTGTTTCTGAATCTGTTTTTCCTTTGGTCGAGATTTTGTTCCGCGTACGTAAATCTTCATACGATTTTCATTAGTTTCTTTGGGAATGGCTAACCTCAGCGGAGAGCACGATGTATTGGATGATTTTGAAAGAGGAGAAGGGTGGAGAGGTGATGTCGCTTCGTCTTCTCATCCGCGTCAATCTCAGGAGATTCCATCCTCTTCTTTCGAGAGTTCTTCTAGTTCCAGTGGTACCTCGTCAGAGTCATCTTCTTCTACATCCGCGTCAACTCCGAATCGGGTTGGTCCTACAGGCATCCCTATTAAGGTGAGAAGGCGTCGGAAGCGTACTGACCCTGATTACTATTCTTCTCCTTACACAGTTTCTTCTTCTTCGAAGGGATGCGCGGGAGATGAAAATTCCGAAGATGTGGGTGAATCGGGAGTCCGTTATCCTGAGGACGCGGGCCTTTCCTCTACCTTTCATCCCGTGGACGCTGGTTAAGAGGCTGAAACGATTTGGATTCCTTATGAGGCTTCTCCTATTGAAGTGGCGGAAACTCCGAAAAGGATTCGTTCTAAAGAAAACCTGTCTGATTTGGACGTTCCGCTGTATGACCTAAAAGATTTGGACACTTGTCTTTTCCGTGGAGACTTTAGGCCTCAATCGCCTCCTTCCGCTCGTCCACTGGTAGTAGTCGAAAGAGTCCACCCTTGGCGATCTCCTGTTGAAGAACTTAGGGGATGCACTACCTTGCTTGGGATTGGTCGATCTTGCGACACAAAGCAAAATCCGGGAAAAAGAAGAAAAGTTCCGACGTCCGCGACCTTCCTCCAGTCTCTGAGGCGGCTCAGATTATCGACACCATCTTAGTGGAAGAACCTGGTGCTCTTGTGGAGTCTTCTTCATTGGTTCCTGTACCCCGGGAAAAACGTGCTCGTTCATCTGCCCTAGTAGCTTCCAAGAAGAAGAGGAAGGTCAGTACGACTGTTGAGGCATCCGACGCGGATGAAAGAGAGCTTTTATTGAGGGTGAGGCGAATCTCCCTGAGTACCCAATTCCTGATTTCGGGATGGCTGATCTGGCGAGCCTTGCCTTTTCTTCCAAAAAGCTTTGCTCTAACGAGCAGGGTTACGTTAAGCGGTTGAATGCTGTCAAACTTTCAACGAATTTTGACCGTCTGAACCAGTGGGTAAGTTATCCTTATTTTTGAGCGACCTTTTGTTTTGCTTTTAGAAAAAAACCACGGGGTTTGATTTAGCCTCTTTTCTTTTATTTTTTCGCTTGCTTTTGGTTTTAGTTGAGGGTGATTCAAAATGACGTTGAAAGACGTCTTGTGTGTGATGAAGAGGATCTTGTTAAAAAGGACACGGAGATTAAAAAAATGTTGCACCAGTTGCGAGTTCTAGGGAATACAGTTGGTGACCCGGTTTCAGTTGAGAAGTTTAAAAAGAGGTTTACGGAACTCCATGAAGAACTGAAGGTGACAAAAGGGGCTATGGAGGGTTGGAAGAAAGAGCCCGACGAACTAAAAGCTTCACTAGATGTTATCAGCTCGTGTGTCAAGGAACTCGAGGTCATGGAAGAGCGTTCGCGGGAGCTCCTTCAAACAAAACAGGCTAGTATTGATAAGCTGGAGGAGGATTTCTTGATTCTTCGTGAGGAGCAATCCATTACTAAACAGGAGCTCGACAACATCAAAGCCCGTTCAGATAAAGACGTGGCTCTTCAATGACTTCAACGCCCTGAGGGTTTAGCTTATCTGTCTTCCGGGTGGGTTAAAACTGAAGCTGGCACATCTTTTGTCTTCCGTAGCCAAAGCTTGTCTCCAGACCCCAAAGGGCATGAGTATTTTAAAAGACAAGTGCTTTAGCTACTTTCGGAAGGGGATGGTCGCAGGGATTAATCAAAGTGTATCGCGTTTAGCAGCTCATCCTGGAGTTCTTCTGGAGAAATTTGAGCCAAGCATGACCAATGCAGATTGGGGGCTTTCAAAGGAAGATATGACCGCGGAGGAGTCGTACTCCGAGGATGAAGATGCTGAAGATGTTGGCAACGAAACTGAAACAATGACCACCACTACTTGATTCTTGGCGTTTTAATTTTAGTCTGTAGCTCGAAACTGAAACTTTTCCTGACTTGGGTGCCTGTGATGGATTTTTTGGTGTTTCTATGGGACGCTCATTCTCTGTGAAGTCGGGCTTGAGATTTTTAGATGGAGCCCTGTACTTTTGTATACTTTTTGCTTGCTGATGACTTGACGTTTCTCCAAGTGTTGAGAGGGTTAGCCCGAATGTACAAAGCTTTCTCTCCACTTGTCTTTAATCCGCAAGATGCGATTTTCCCCTTTTAGAGACCAAATCCTCCTGCGATGGCTACCGTTTCTTATGTTTTGGCGATTAATTACGTTATCCTATGCGTCATGTCTTCGGGAGGTTTTAATCCTTGGGCCTTTTTTCAGAAGATCGAAAATGTGGACCAACTTTCTCGACTTGTGAGCTTTCTTTTCGCCTTTTCTTAGGGAGTTCAGGCCAAATTCCCAAATTATATTTCTTTATCGTGTGCAGGTTTTACCACCTCAATTTGAGGCTGAATATGGGTCGTTGCCGCCTAGATGGGCTTTCCTTTTGTCATATCTAGTTCGCGACTTCCCAGTGGTAGTGTCTTGGAGCGAGAATGGCCTTTTTCAACTCGACCGCGGATGGGATGAGTTCCTTACCCTTCACCATCTCAAGATAGGTAGTGCTATGATGTTTTTTCATAGGGGCAATGTTTCTTTTAAAGTTTGTTCGCATCGTGAGATTGGGAATGGCGATGAGGCTAATCTTAGCTCTGCTTCCTCTTCATGTGGTTCGTGTTGAACCTCTCTAATAATATATTATGAGAGTTTGTAATTTATTCATGGATCACACTCCGCGTGCGGCTCTGAGAGGAAACATGACTTTCTTTTACTATCTATCATATTTCGCAATTTTTATCAGGCTTAAAAGGGGATCTCTTATTATTCATAATAAAAGGTAACAGGTTTGGACTTTAGAAAGCTTGATCCATTTAAACCTAATACACCATACTAGGGACGATAATGCGGTACATGGAATGAAAAATTAAGGATGCCCTACCTCTCCGTTCTCCTCGTTGTCAGGGTTGACGACATCGACTTCAAAGATGGAATCTCCCATGTAGGTGAAGATCAGAGCCGATCCTACATTGACTCGGTTTGCTCGCGTAAACTCGCTTCAACCCTGTGTTAACTAGAAGAGGTTGTCCCCATCTCTTTCCACCTTTACTTCATGTTCCTGGTTGGAACGAGACCAAAGCGTGGCTTTGGTGTGTGCGTCTTCATCGATTAAGACATACATTAACGGATGTCAAAGTGTTTGGAGTTGTTCTTCTCTCATGATGACCCTATAAAAAGCTCTTGGTGGCAACCCTGGATCCATTTTCTCATAGGTTGCTTATCACACCGGTCCTTCTTGTGTGTTTTATACCTGTTGAGTGAGGTTCTTTGGCTTTGCTTTTATCGCCCCTTGTTAATGGGTAATCTATTTACTTTTTCTTTTTTGAACTATTTTTGGTCGCTTTAAGGACCTCTTTGAAAGGATTGCTGGGTTCCAATGAGATGGTCAATCGTTCAGTGAAAAAAAAAATCTCTGCTTTAGAAAATAGGACGCATGCCCTGCGTTTCTGCGTCACTTGTTGCGTGTCATGCATGCACCTCTTCCTCTTTTTCTTGACTGTTTCCTCGTGAACGATGGGACAAGAAGGAAAAAACTATTGTTTTCCTCTTTTTTTTTTCGAGATGCGAGGATCTACCATAGTTCATCCTTTAGCTTTTAGGGCTAACGTGGCCTCTGAGAAAGAATCTCGATGGGCTTTCTTCCAGGCAATCAATTATCCTGAGCAATTTACGCGTTTGGTGAGGTTTTTATGTCTAATTTTGCCTACTTCCTTTGCAAATTCTTTCCTTATCTTTATTTTCTCTCATCTTGTAGCTGCTGCCGCTCAGATTTGAGGAAGTGTACGAGGATGCCGTCTCTGGGCAAGTCTTACTTTCTTCTCATAAGATACGAAATTTTCCCGTTTGCATAGAACGTCTGGACTGTGGTCTTCTCTACCTGGGCCGCGGATGGAACGATTTTGTAGAGTCGCATGTTTTTGAGAGGGGCACTTCTATGATCTTTACCCATATGGGTGAGGCGCATTTTGAAGTCCAGGAGATGGACTCCCATGGAGGAGAGCGCGAGATTAATCGTAATGATCCCCCCTCGCACGGTCCAGACTCAAACGGATTTTGAGCTTGGTATCTTATGTCTATGCTAATACTTTAGCTTTCTCATGTATAATAAAATGCTTTTGAAAACTTCTTCCGCGGCTTCTGGTCTTTTCTACGTTTGTTGTGTGTACTACAGGCAATCCCTTTCAATTTGTAATCTGTATGTTTATGCTTGACCGAAAATAGAGTTCAAGGTTAGTTTAGTGATTTGTTGAGGCAATGGATATGTCCGCGGTGTTGTTTGATAATACATGCTTTACCGTTAGTTTAGCTTCTTTTCTTGGATTATCTTTGAACACGAGCTCTTATTTTTAAGAGTGGGCGGACGAGCTGTCTGTTATAGCTCGCGTTAATTATAAACCTTTAGTTCTTTTTTGGAGATTTTTGGGACCGTGCATGCTGGCCACGTGAATTAGATTCAGGGTTTAGTTTTTCGATACTATCCTGTCATCATATGCCATTCACGGGTTCCCCAGATTTATCTTCAATATCGATGTTTTCTGTTGCCTCGTGCATGGCGTGCCACTTGTCGGGTTTGGTCAATGACCCTTCAAATCTTCTGAGTTCTTGTCTCTGCTTGCGTGGTGTGTTAGAACAGACTAGGTGTCTTTATAAAGAGAAAAATGTGGGGAGTGTGTAAAACTTGGTTTTTCCTTTCAGCATGCCTTCCTCTATCCAACCGACTTGGTCATTTTTCGAGCGTATCAGCTTTCCAGAACAACTCTGTCGCTTGGTTAGTTTCTGTTTCCGAGTCTATCCTTCCTTTAAATTTGCCTTCTCTTGATATCTTTATTTTTTCGTGTTATTCTAGTCCCTGCCGTTACGCTTTGAGATGAGCTTGGCCAGGATCTCCCTAGGAACGTCCTCTTATCAACTAGGATTGTTCGTGACTTCTCCGTGGAAGTTATACGCGGTGATTATGGGGTTCTCTTTTTGAGAGGCGGTTGGAATGACTTTGTTGAGTCACATAGTATCAACGTTGGTTCTTCTTTGACTTTCATTCACAAAGGAGGAAAACGTTTTGAGGTTCACATTTTGGATGTTGTGGGAGATGAGGTGGATGCTGAATGGGCTTCTCCCCAATCAGAGGTTCCGTCTTCGAATGGATCCCGCTTGAGTCAAGGTAGAACTCGTCTTATTCTAGCTAGGCCTAGGGGGGTTTGAGTCGACATTTGTATGTTATCAAGCGGACTTCTTTTAAATTCGTCGCTATAGTTTTGCCATATGTTGCCTATCTTATGTTGGCCGTTAGACCATGGTTGCAGTCCTTATGGCAATAAAGAGTACGCGTGTTTTTCGTCTCCATGTCTTAACTCTTAAATAAACAAACATTATGTGCCTGAAAATTCTAGCATCATTGGATGTTATTACCTTTTCTCTCTAAGCCTAAATATTTTGATGGGAGGTCCGACGTGGAGGCGGGATCCAACGTCTTAAAGACTTATGAATACTCATCTTCAAAAATTAAAATGCTTTGATCAGAGGCCCGATGCGGAGACCAGTTCCAGCGTCCTTGGGTCTTATTAAAGAACTCATCTCCGAGAATTGCTTCGATCGGAGGCCCGACGCGGAGACAAGCTCTACAGTTCTTGGGTCTTACTAAAGAACTCATCTCCAAGAATTGCTTCGATCGGAGGCCCGACGCGGAGAAAAGCTCAAGCGTTCTTGGGTCTTACTAAAGAACTCATCTCTGAGAATTGCTTCGATCGGAGGCCCGACGCGGAGACAAGCTCCAGCGTTCTTGGGTCTTACTAAAGAACTCATCTCCAAGAATCGCTTCGATCGGAGGCCCGACGCGGAGACAAGCTCCAGCGTTCTTGAGTCTTACTAAAGAACTCATCTCCGAGAATTGCTTCGATCGGAGGCCCGATGCGGAGAGAAGCTCTAGCGTTCTTAGGTCTTACTAAAGAACTCGTCTCCGAGAATTGCTTCGATTGTAGGCCCGACGCGGAGGCAAGCTCTAGCGTTCTTGGGTCTTACTAAAGAACTCATCTCCGAGAATTGCTTCGATCGGAGGCCCGACTCGGAGACAAGCTCCAACGTTCTTGGGTCTTACTAAAGAACTCATCTCCAATAATTGCTTCGATCGGAGACCCGACGCGGAGAAATGCTCTAGCGTTCTTGGGTCTTACTAAAGAACTCATCTCCGAGAATTGCTTCGATCGGAGGCCCGACGCGGAGACAAGCTCCAGCGTTCTTGGTCAGATCCCGACGCGCAGACAAGCTCTAGCGTTCTTGGGTCTTACTAAAGAACTCATCTCCGAGAATTGCTTCGATCGGAGGCCCGACGCGGAGACAAGCTCCAGCGTTCTTGGGTCTTACTAAAGAACTCATCTCCGATAATTGTTTCGATCGGAGGCCCGACGCGGAGACAAGCTCCAGCGTTCTTGGGTCTTACTAAAGAACTCATCTCCGAGAATTTCTTCAATCGGAGGCCTGACGCGAAGACAAGCTCTAGCGTTCTTGGGTCTTACTAAAGAACGCATCTCCGAGAATTGCTTCGATCGGAGGCCCGACGCGGAGACAAGCTCCAGCGTTCTTGGGTCTTACTAAAGAACTCATCTCCAAGAATTGCTTCGATCGGAGGCCCGACGCGGAGACAAGCTCCAACGTTCTTGGGTCTTACTGAAGAACTCATCTCTGAGAATTGCTTCGATCGGAGGCCCGACGCAAAGACAAGCTCCAACGTTCTTGGGTCTTTCTGAAGAACTCATCTCCGAGAATTGCTTCGATCAGAGGCCCGACGCGGAGACAAGCTCCAGCGTTCTTGGGTCTTACTAAAGAACTTATCTCCGAGAACTGCTTCGATCGGAGGCCCGACGCAGAGACAAGCTCCAGAGTTCTTGGGTCTTACTAAAGAACTCATCTCCGAGAATTGCTTCGATCGGAGGCCCGACGTGGAGACAAGCTCGAGTGTTCTTGGGTCTTACCGAAGAACTCATCTCCGAGAATTGCTTCGATCGAAGGCCCGACGCGGAGACAAGCTCCAGCGTTCTTGGGTTTTACTAAAGAACTCATCTCCTAGAATTGCTTCGATCGGAGGCCCGATGTGGAGACAAGCTCAAGCGTTCTTGGGTCTTACTGAAGAACTCATCTCCGAGAATTGCTTCGATCGGAGGCCTAACGCGGAGACAAGCTCTAGCGTTCTCGGGTCTTACTGAAGAATTCATCTCTGAGAATTGCTTTGATCGGAGGCCCGATGCGGCGACAAGCTCCAATGTTCTTGGGTCTTACTAAAGAACTCATCTCCGAAAATTGCTTCGATCGGAGGCCCGACGCGGAGACAAGCTCCAGTTTTCTTGGGTCTTACTAAGGAGCTCGTCTCCGAGAATTGCTTCGATCGGAGGCCTGACGCGGAGACAAGTTCGAGCGATCTTGGGTCTTACTATAGAACTAATCTCCGAGAATTGCTTCGATTGGAGGCCTGACGCGGAGACAAGCTCCAGCGTTCTTGGGTCTTACTAAAGAACTCATCTCCGAGAATTGCTTCGATCGGAGGCCCGACGCGGAGACAAGCTCTAGAGTTCTTGGGTCTTACTGAAGAACTCATCTCCGAGAATTGCTTCGATGGGAGGCCCGACGCGGAGACAAGCTCCAGCGTTCTTGGGTCTTACTGAAGAACTCATTTCCGAGAATTGCTTCGATCGGAGGCCCGACGCGGAGACAAGCTCTAGCGTTCTTGGGTCTTACTAAAGAACTCATCTCCGAGAATTGCTTCGATCGGAGGCCCGACGCGGAGACAAGCTCTACTTTTCTTGTGTCTTACTAAGGAACTCATCTCCGAGAATTGCTTCGATCGGAGGCCTGACGTGGAGACAAGTTCGAGCGTTCTTGGGTCTTACTATAGAACTAATCTCTGAGAATTGCTTCGATTGGAGGCCCGATGCGGAGACAAGCTCCAGCGTTCTTGGGTCTTACTAAAGAACTCATCTCCGAGAATTGCTTCGATCGGAGGCCCGACGCGGAGACAAGCTCTAGAGTTCTTGGGTCTTACTGAAGAACTCATCTCCGAAAATTGCTTCGATAGGAGGCCCGACGCGGAGACAAGCTCCAGCATTCTTGGGTCTTACTGAAGAACTCATTTCTGAGAATTGCTTCGATCGGAGGCCCGACGCGGAGACAAGCTCCAGCGTTCTTGGGTCTTACTAAAGAACTCATCTCCGAGAATTGCTTCGATCGGAGCCCCGGCGTGGAGACAAGCTCCAGCGTTCTTGGGTCTTTCTTAAAGAACCATTCCAAAGGAATATAATAAAAGCTCCCTCTAACCGCTTTATTTAATTTTTACGGGGGCAACTAAGATTTTCGTGTTTAGAAGCCTGGGCCATTACACATAATATTTCTTTAAATTATCTGCATTCCAGGTCTTATTTAAAATTGTTCCTTCTGGGGTGCTAAGCTTGTATGCTCAATCTTAGATCACCTTCACAATTATATACGACCCTTCCCAGTTTGGATCTAGTTTTCCTCTAGTTGTGGCTTGACGGAGCATTAAATCTCCGTTCTTGAAGCGTCGCGAGAGGACTTGGTATCTAGATAGACGCCTCTTATACTCCTGCTCTCTTAGGGATGCCTCCATCCTACGTTCTTCTATAAGATGTAGTTCGAGTTCCAGTGCTTCATCATTGGTTTCCTGATTCTACGCCAAGATTCGCGCTGATGGGACCAATCTTTCTACTGGAATAACCGCGTCCATTCCATAAACTAGTGTGAATGGAGTTTCTCCAGTTGGGTTTTTTACTGACGTGCAGTAGGACCAAAGAACTAAAGGTAGAAGTTCCGCCCATCGCCCTTTTGTCGTGCCTCCAAGTTTTTTCTGTATCCCATGTAACAACTGCCGATTGGTTGTTTCTGCCTGTCCATTCGTTTGTGGATGGGCCACGGACGAGAACTTGAGGTTTATGCCCAACCCCACGCAAAAATCTCTGATCGATTCACTATCAAACTAAGGTCCATGATCTGTGATTATTGAGTCAGGCACCCCAAATCGGCAGATTATGTTCTTCCACAAGAACCTCCTTACTTTCTCCGCGGTGATCAATCCCATTGCTTCGGCTTCTACCCATTTTGTGAAATAGTCTACCAAAACAAGCACGTACTTCAATTGTCTTGGGGCAGTTGGAAATGGACCAAGGATATCCATTCCCCAAACGGAAAATGGGCAAGCTCCAAATATGCTTTTCATTGGCTAGGTGGGGCGATGCATCAGATTTCCAAACCTCTGGCACGCGTCACATTTCTGAATGTAGGTTTGGACATTCTGCCTCATAGTAGGCCAGTAATATCCTAGCCTGGTAGCTTTTTCCACTAAGGCTATCCACCCTTGGTGATGTGCACAAACCCCATCGTGTAGTTCCTCCATGACAACACCTCCTTCTTTAATTGAAATGCAAAGTAAGCCCGGGAGGCAGTAGCCTCTTTTGGAGAGTTTTCCCTCTCTGATGGTGAAACGAGCTGCTTTTGTGATCATTCTTCTGGCCAAGTCTTTTTCCTTCGGTAGCAAGCCTTTCCCCAGATAGTCCGGGAGCGGTGTCCTCCAGTCTCCTTCCTCGTTTCCTTGAACCTGATAAACTTCTTGGATAAGCCTGTGACTATTCATTCTTTTGAGGAAAACTTCTTTCCCCACTTCTTCGGGCATAACTGCCCCCATTCGAGCCAATGCATCTGCTTTATGTTTGTCATTTCTTGAGATCACTCTCAAGCAAAAAATCAAGAACGCCTTTGACAATGCATGTACCTTTCTTTGATAGTCAGACATTAATCCAATTATGGCTTCGTATTCCTCTGTTATCTGTCGTGACATTACCTCTGAGTCGGTGTAAATGGATACTTGTCTGGCTCCTTTGACCAAAGCTATCTCAAGGCCCGCGAGCAGAGCCTCATACTCAGCTTCATTGTTTGTGGCTTGAAAATTTAGTTTGTAACCGTAGTTGTACTGTTGCTTATCAGGTGCAGTGAGAGTGACTCCGGCTCCGCATCCGTCTTTGTTGGCCACGCCATCAACCTTGAGTGTCCACCCGCTTTTTTCTGTTTGAGCACCTAACTCAAAACTTGTTTCACTGATGAAGTCGGCAAGTATCTGAGCCAACGCCGCCCGCCGAGGGGTGTATTCAATTTAAAATTATGTTAATTCTACCGCCCACTTTATCATCCTTCCTTACCGGTAGGGGTGGGCATTTCCAAGTAATTGCTAATTCAATTAATTGCTTTGAAATTAATTTATATTTCAATTACCAAAATTTCAATATCATAATTGTATTGAAAAGAGCAGTTAATTGGATACCAATTATCTGCTCTTTTCAATACAATTCTTCAATTAATTGATAATTGTTTTTCTAAGTTTGATATTGCAGCGGTGACCTCGATCTATTGATGAACAATATTACTTTTCTATTCAATTTTCCACTTTGTTGCTCAATCAACAACATATAATAGATAAAAAAAACAGAATGTAATTCAGCAACTTAATCCGGCAAGCAATTACAAGCAAATCGGCAGGCAATTACAACGATTGATGATAATGCATATTTAGATAGGTATTATAGAGTAGTTTTAGGGTCATTTAGATGTATATATTGCATTTGAAGGGGTAAGTTTACTTGTTTGCTCATTTGGTGCTTAAGTTCGGAATCTACACAAGTTTAGTGTTTTTTTGTAGATTGAGGATCCGAAGTAGTAAGGAGGTCAATCATGAGAGTTCTATGGACCATATGGAGGTGAGAACGAGATAGAGAAGCCAAGTTGGAATGCATAATGAAGAGGCAAAGGGGGATATAAGAGGAAAACCTCACCTGTGGCAAGAGGAACAAGGCAAGACAGAAAACCGCATCCACGGCCACCAAAACCGCACCTGCTGCCAGAATTCCAGAGTTCTCTGCAGTAGCCGCACCCGCGACCAAGGGGGCAGCACCCGCGGTTTTCTGGGCCGGATTCAGCGCCGATTTCCTATCCTCTTAAGTTAGGCCTATCTTTGGGAAATACTTTCTAGGGTTTTATGACGGTACTTAGGCCTATTTAAAGGCTTGTTTTAGGTTGTTTTAGGGATCTCAGCTAATCTTTTGACAATCGTTTGACAATGGAGTGCTAAACTATTTTGGTTTGCCTACGATTTGAGACTCCGTTTGGTTGGATTGTGAGTTTTCTATTCTTGTTCTAATTTCCATCATATGTTTCATCTTCTTTGTGCTTGAATGCTTTATGGTGTTTAATGTTATCTTGATTGATCACCTTGATAGGATCTCATCATCGCTAGGGTTTTGAATTGTTCGTTATGATTCTTAATCTTTCGTAGCAAACATGTTCTAGTTGACTTCGTTAGAAAGCTTGAATGTATATGAGGTTGACTATAGGTTAAATATTAGTTCTTTAGGGGACTGATATTGCTTATAAGCTTTATACATCTTGAGACTTATTGCTATTCCTAGGATTAAACCTTAATCCGTGTTAAGATTGCCTAGGAGTAAGGGATTATTAGAACTCATAGGGCTAATAATCTATTTAAATCAAGATAAGAACATTTGATTGGAAAAGGAAGAGAACTTGAGTAGGAAACAAGGATCGAATTCACTAAATAGGGTTGAGAATTGTAGGTGAAACTATCTCTTAATTATTGATTCTCCTAACTTGTTAATATTTCTTATTCTCTACTACTCAAAACCCCTATTTTCTATAAATTGGTAAATACACAATACATAGGAATACTTGATTCTCAGTGGGATCGGCCTCTTACTTGCTCACTATACTAGTTTGTTGGTTTGAGTTTTATTTTGATAGGAAACACAACGATTTTGTCCTGTCAATTGACTTAGGCAAAGGATAGCTTCCATTGAAACTACCAATTACATCGAAAGAAATGACCGCAAGCAGGGAAAGCTTCCATTGAATCAATTACAGGGAGCGAAGAGAAGAACATCGGCAAGCAATTACAAGTAAAGCACTCAAAACTCAACACTTTCCAACAACTGAAACCGCAAATTTCAACACGAGAAATCAGATTGAAGAGGAAAACTACATGGAAGATGAAGAAATTTACACCATCAGTGATGTGCAATTGGAGCTCCATATCCGCAAGCGAGGAGAGGGAAATAAAAGAACGCACCTCACAACGACGATCGGAGGAATAGAAGAGCTTCGAGATCAAAGCTAGGGCTGATGGAGATTCGAGAGAGACTGGAATCATCTGATGGTCGGTGTCCCGAACGAAGAACTACTTTCGCTCGCTAATTACAGCGTCAATTTCTCTCTCCAGTGGCTCCATGGGAATATCTTCGCTCACATCTCTCCCGACCAGATCCGGTACATCGCCGTCGGGAACGAAGTGTTCGACAAAGATCCGTACTACATGTCGTTCGTTGTCCCCGCCATTGTCAACCTCCACCAGGCTCTGCAAACCCTAAATCTCCACCAGACGCCGTTGACGGCGTCTCTCCAGTGGCTCCATGGGAAATCTCCAGTCTCCCATGGCTGCTCTCTTGCAGTTCCAATGTGGAATTTGTCCGACGATGGAGAGATCTGAGATCCATAAAGGGTATTGGGGAAAAAGAGATCTGAGATCCAAAGAGAGAGATATCTAAGATCCAAAGAAGGTATCGGGGAGAGAGAGAGAGGGAGGAGAGAGAAAAAGCGATGGAGAGAGAACTGATTTTTACTGGTTTTTTTAATAAATAAAGCAATTAATCAATTAATTGCTTCAATTAATTGTAATTGTTTTGAATTGGTGGAAAAAATCAAGTCAATTAAATGTATTGAAAGATCCCGTTATTTCAAAACAATTAACCGTAAAATTTAGCAGTTTTTCAGTTTTTCAAAACAGTTTTTCAATACCAAGTAATTATGCCCACCCCTACTGATAGGCACGGGGAGTGGCGAATCTGTTGTAACGGTAAGTCTGTCATTACTCGGACTACATGATCCTGGAAGTAGGGCCTCAATCTTCTTTCCGCGAACACGAGACATAAAATCATCTTTTCCACTGGTTCATACCGCGTCTCAACATCTTGCGGCACACGACTGATGTAGTATACGAGATACTTCTCTTCTCGTGTTAAGACCGCACTGATGGTAATGTTTTTTACTGATAGGTATAGGTGTAAAGCTTCTTGTTTCTCTGGTTGCTGTAGGGTGGGCAGTGTTGATAAGAAGATTTTTAACTCCCCGAAAGCTTCCTGTAGTTCTGGGGTCCAGCGTATTGGACCCTTTTTCTTGAGCAAAGCGAAGAAAGGTAAAGATTTGTCTTCCAGGCATGAACAAAAACGGCTTAGGTAGTTTACTGCTCCATTCAATGACTGTATTTCTTTGATTGTCCGTGGTGGTTGGAAATTCTGGTGGTTGGAGATTCTGGACCGCCACGACTTTTTCGGGGTTTACATCAATTCCTTGATGGCTAACCATAAAACCAAGGAACTTTCCATATTCGACTCCAAAGACACACTTTTCTGCGTTAAGGTTCAAACCTCCCCTACGAAGGGAATCAAATGTCTCTTGTAGATATGTCGCGTGATCTTCTGCTCTTTTGCTCTTAACCACAATATCATCCACATATATCGACACATTCCTCCCAATCCGTCCACGAAAAATTCGATCTACGGTTCTCTGAAACGTAGCCCCAACATTTCTGAGTCCAAAAGGCATGACGCGGTAGCAAAATATTCCCTGGTTGGTGATGAAAGTAGTTGCCTTTTTGTCTTGTGGATCGAGGCATATTTGATTATACCCAGAATAAGCATCAAGAAAGTTGAGGACCTTGTTACCCGCGGTTCCGTCAACGAATTCGTCTATGGATGGTAATGGGTAACTGTCTTTGGGGCAGGAATTATTGAGATCGGTGAAATCAATGCACATTCTCCATTTTCCATTAGACTTCTTCACTAAAACCACATTTGAGAGCCAGTCTAAATCTTCCACTTCTTCTATGAATCCCGCCTCTAACAGCTTATCAGTTTCTTCCTTTGCCGCGACCGCCTTTTCGGGGGCCATTTTTCTTTTCTTCTGTACTATGGGCTTTGTTCCTGGACGGATCCTCAAAGTGTGCAATGCAGTCATGGGCGGGACTCCTAAAAGATCTCGCAGAGTCCATGCAAAAACATCCCTTGACCTTGCTATGATCTCCAAGACCCGTTCTTTTTCTACTGGCTTTAATGCTTGTCCCATATAAATCTTCTCCTCGGGGTTCGGAAAAGGTGTGTAGACAATCCTTTCATCCGCGGTTGGTATCCTTGCCTCTGTTGGTCTAACTTCAAGCTCAGCTTCCGAAGGCTCTGATGGGTTAGTGTCTCCCACCATGGATTTACACTTCTCACTGATGCATATTATTTCTTTCTTCCTCTTGATGGAAGTTAAATAACAGCTCTTGCTTTCAGGTTGTTGTCCGCGAACTTCACCTACTCCTCCCCCTGGTAAAGGGAATTTTCCGATAAAGTGATAGATAGATACTATCATCTGAAATTTATAGAGTGAGACGCGTCCCAACAAAGCATTATACACGGTTGGCACCTTTACTACTGTGAACACAACGTTCTCCATTCGCCTTTTTGGGGTTGTCCCTAAGACTACTGTCAACTCAATCGTTCCTGCCACCTGCACTTCACCTCCCGAGAATGTAATCAAAGTGCCCTCATATGGCTTCAACGATGCCGCTGAGATCCCCATCTGAGAGAAAGCATCCCATGATAATATATCAACGGAAGAATCGGTATCAATGAAAACCCTTTTGGCTGTCTTGGCAGCTATTTGAGCATGGATGACCAAAGGGTCAGAGTGCGGCATCCTTATATCCTCAGCGTCTTTTGGGGAAAAAGTAATATCTTCATGTTGTGATAGAGAGATTTTTCTGCTTGACGCGGACGGTGGTTGCTTTCCTTCTCACTCGTAATTCCTCTTTTCCTGTCTACTTGATCCTGCCATGGAGTATCCTCTAGAAAGGGTATTTATAAATCCCTCGGGCTTTGGTATGTGGCCCTCTCCTGGTCTTCGGGCTCCTTCCTGATTTCCCGGCTCCTGATTAACAGATCTTTGCATAGTGGGTGTGTGGTTGTGTCTACCTCTGCGCCATCTTCGTCCCCTACCTCTTCCTCGATTGAAAAATGGGGCATCTCCACGCTGATCTTGTTGACCTTGGTATTGGTTCTGCCGATGGTGGGGGCCGTCAAGTCTAGGGCCACGATCTTCCCAATCTGGTCTTTGATCGTGCCGATCTTCTCTCTGTGGCGGAAATCTCAGTTCTTGATTCCTATAAATGTTCTCCTTCGGATGATACGACCGCGGATACCCTTCTCTTTGACGGGACCCTTGGCCCCTCTCGGAATTCATGTGTATTTCGTCGCGGTGGAATCGAAAAGCTCCTTTTTCTGACTGATGTCTCGGCAGCTTAACGTTCTCTTTTTTGAATTTTCCGACGAGCTTGCCAAAAAAGCCCTGATTTCCTGTGTTTGCTCTTGAGCTGGATGCGGCCGCCTCCTCGGCTTCAATTTGTCTTGATACTCGATCCCTTAAATCATCGTAATTGACATGCTTTTTTCGGAACAAATACGTCTTGAAATCCCCTTCTGCCAAATTCCCCATGAGAATGATGATTGCTGATTCATGATTAAAATTAGGGATTTGTATTACCACACTTGTGAATCGAGTAAAAAAGTGTCCTAGTGTCTCCCCAGCTCCTTGTCTGATTGAATTTAAATCGAGCATCGTCTTCTTCCGCGATCGTGCACTCCTAAAATGGGACGTGAAAATATGGGCTAGTTGGGTGAAATTGGTCACAAAGTTTTTTGGCATGTTAGTAAACCATGTGAGGGCAATTTTGTCAGAGTTGAGGGGAAAGTTCGGCATAACATGGCATCGTTGTACTCATTTATTCCCATCGCGGTTGTAAAATGACAAAGATGATCCTCGGGATCAGTTGTTCCATCATACTTCATAAGGCCCACATCCCGCCATCTTTTTGATACTGTCGCGGAGTAGATTTCTCTAGTGAAAACAGATGGGAGGACTACCGGCCCTTCCATTATTTTATCTGCTGAATCAGATTTGGTGGAGGTAGAAACATCCGTGGATCGCTCTCTGCGTTGGTGTTTGTTCTCATGCTGCCGCTGATCATTCTGCCATGGTTGATGTGGCATTGCCTAGCCCTGAAAGCCATAGTTCATGTTGCCGAATGCATCGCCTGGGTTGTTGTACGCTGTATAACATTTATCAAAATTTCCATGTTGTTCATCGCGGTGGGCAGTCCCTTGTTGACGCGAGTTCTATCCCCAGTGATCATAATAGTAATACTGCGCTTGCTCTTGCTGAAGAGGATTAGACTGCTCATGTTCAACTTCATAATACCAGAAATTCTGAGGTATGTGTTCTCCTCCTGCTCCATGCTGATTATAATAGTGATGTAGAGGGGTATAGTGGGGTTGGCCTCCTGTTTCACCATCTAGATCAGGTTGAGGTGTCAACGGGACATACATACTTGAGGCCTCTTGATCGTGATGGATCCCCTGGATCATGTCCTGGGTCGCGTTGTTTTGATTGTCACTCATTCTGTCACCGAATTAATTCCGGTAAGTCAATGACTCATTGATCTTTATTTTTTATACATAGACGCGGACCCCCCACCCCTTCCAGGAACTGGGGGTCTTTACTCAATTTTCTAAAATAAAAACATACAAAGGAACCCCTTAGTGTGAGGGGATTCCCACAGACGGTGCCAATGACGAACCTGGAACTAAAAAAAGGTCTCCATTTTTAGTGGGACCCGGGAATAGACCCAGTGGGGACCTCAATATTCCAACGAGCTTACCTGACCCGCACCGAAATAATCGATGCGGCCCAACCTGTGCCGCGGGAACAAGCTTTGGCGTAAAGACATTATCCCCTCATCGAGGTTTCATCAACGAAATGGGAATCAATCATTTACCATTTACTTGTCACCGTTTGCTGGTTTAGGGTTTGATAGTTACAAACTCTTGATTCTCACTTCAGACTCCTAAATAACAAGAAAGAGTCCAAATGGCTACCCGCGGATGGCGTTAACACTTGTCCGCGGAGCGGCTCCTTATCCTGATGAAAATCTTTGAACATTCATCTTTCTGCTTCCTTTATCCCTTTTTCTCTCTGAATCTTATTCTCTTCAGGATACTGTGTTAGGTCCGCTCATCTGTTCCCTCTCTTGCCGTCCAAAAAAGTCCCCCTTGATGTATTTCTTTTTTCCCTTTTATAGGTGACGAGCGATCTCCAGGTAGTCGCCGCGTGGGGGTTCCTGATCGACACGTGTCCAACTCATGGGATGAGGGCATGTTGGGCACGTATCCCCTTCTTCTGTCCGCGGATGGTATGACTTTGCAGATGGAGGTTTTGATTCTATCTGCGGTTGCTTCTGTGATGACTTTATTTTTCCTTTTGTTTCCTCTATTTTATATTTATTTATATGTTTTTATTGCCGGTTTCTTCATAGACTACACGTTCCACAAACGCTAGGTGAATGGAACTTTAAGAACTTTGAGATGAATAGTACATAAAAATGTCGGAGAAGATATATTGTTGTAATAACATAGAATCACTAATGATTTGACAACTTAAATTTTAATTATTTTGATTGGACCATGTGAAATCCATCCAATTACGTACTAAATTAGAAATCTCAATAATCCTAAGAATAAATAAAATCCAAACATACAAATGATAAATATACTAAACTGATTTCGCTCACTCGATCTACGCACATCTTTAATTCGGTCAATAATTAAAAGTGTGGCATATAAATCATGACAACTTCATTAATCCGCAATGTTGAAGAATTCAACGTGTCGCTACACAGTTTTGATTTTGGAATTTGGATGTATCTTTATTTTTTAAGAAACTTGTAAATTAAATGTATTATATGTTAAGATAAGATAAGTATATATATATATATATATATATAGTAATAATAGATACAACAAATAAGTAAAATAAGAAATTATTTAAAGTATTACCTTCTTCTTTGTTAACAACTACCGGAGTATTAGATAACACAATTATTTAAAGTATTAATAAATAAATGTTACTATAAGTACGAATAATACAATGATGAATTTAATAATCTAAAATCAAATTAAAATATATATTTTTAATAAAATAGAAATCGTTTATCAAGTTTCTTATTTGAAAATACAAATTCAAAAAAGTTATTATAAATGACGTATTTAAGATTAATCAAATTTTCTAGTTAGGTGAAAGAAATTAATTAGAGATGATAAATTTTTTGATAAAAAAAGAAGGATTAAGATTAGTTCTTATTAGAGCAAGCCCAATAGTTTTGTTAAAATAGATAAAATGAGAGATTTAAAAAAAAAAAAAATCATTTTTTCTCCCTAACAGCTTCTCCAAATTCATCTATAAAATAGAGAAATAGATGGAGAGAGAGAAAAAATCTCTAAATTTGTAGGTGACAAAACCCCAAATAAAAAGCCCCATTTATGGTGGGGCCCAAGGGTCGCTCGTTGGAGACTTCTCGCGTCGTTCACGGGCTTACCTGACCTGCGCAGACAATATCTATGGGCCCAACCTATGCCGTGTGAGCGCGTATGATTGGAGGCTTTCCCGGCTCCTCCTTTGTGGGGGTTCGCCCAAGATTCTTGGGGTAGGGTTTATTTACCTGGACACGAATGGTTGTCCTGGCAAAGGTCGTCGCGGATGTAGTTTCCCCATTTTAGATTTAAGGCTCTCGGAGTTGGACTGCCTTCCGGACGCACGTGTATATACCTTTTCCCCGCAGAGCGATTTGAAGATCACAATTCGTCCTTCCAAGCCTAGGAACTTGTGGTCTTCTGTATCCGCTCTATTTTGATTTATTTCTCTCTCTTTTCGTTGATCTCTCTTTTCGGTCAATAGCCATTTCTACTTGTAAAGGCCAAATGTATTTTATATTATTTTAATCAACTATATTATTATTTTATTCAATTTGTAAAAATGGGAGAAAATTCGTCCTTGAGCACAAGTTCGATTTTCGTTTTAAAATTTGTGATTTTAGTGGATTTTAATTCCGCTTTCGAGTTCGAGTATTGATAAAATTAAATTAATTCAAGAAATGATTTAAAATTTTGGCTTAAATTGTCTAGTGTCGGGTTTTCGTTTTAGAGAGCGGGATTGAAGTCGAGCGTCGGGATTTCAATTTGGTATTGTTGGGGACCATTCTTAAATTAGTGTTTCTTTTCCTTTTTTCTTTACTTTTTCTCTCTCGTTTCTTCAGAAGCTGTTGGGGGAGGTATTCCCATTACCTTGCCTTGCAATTGTTAGCAAACCTTGTTGTTCTGTGATAGCATCTATTTTAGTCATATTTTAGGCATACATTTGCATATTAGTTTAGGTCATTTTCATGCATATTCATCATATTTTATACTTTATTTATTTTATTTTGCATTTTCAGAGTCTACACCTGGTTTTGATTTGTTTCAGGCATTTTGAGGCTACTATTGAGGAAATTAAAGATTTAATATGGAGCAGTGAACATTTTGGATTGGACCGAGGAGCTAATTGCGGAAGTTGTGGAATTTGGAGCTGTTTTGCGAAGTTAATTTATAATTGGGTGTTGGGATACAATTTAGTTATTTAAGTTTGTGGGTCAAAATTGTAATTTTCTAAAATAAAACTATATACTAATTCGTCTGATTTAGAATTGAGGGGAGTTCGGACTTATGTTTTCTTCATTGACATGGCTTCGGCCGATCAGTTTAGGGTTTTGTTTTTATTTTGATTTTGAAGGTATAAGCTTTGGATCGAGGACGGAAATTTCGGTTTGCATTCTATTTTAAACTTTGATCTATTTCTGTCTATAATCTAGTTCATTGTTCGTTATATTATGCTTTTCTAATTTCTCCGTTCTAGGGTTTGGGTAATCCCGATGATGATTTGGTAGCGTTAAGATTGATATTCGTTTGTCTGTTGATTTGTGATTTAATCCTATTACGCCAGCCCTAATTGATGAAAATTGGTTAGAACTGATTTAGGGTTTGAAATCGAAAGACTAAAACCCTAAGTTAGAATTTAGATGGTGAATTTAGGCTAAAAAGCTATTTGATCCATCGGAACCATAGGATTAAACTTGAAGTTTGATTTATCGAAAGATAATCGAATTTCTTGAGGATTCATAGATTGTCGGATATTTTGGTTGATTGTGATATTGACGGAGATCGAAAGGCGACATTAATTTGATTATCATCTAAAATTCTAAGAACTTAATGGGTCTAAATTGGTTGCTTGAGTCCGAAAGGTGATCGTTAACCAATTTAGACACATTCGCTTTGACTCCGAAAGGATATTTGTGATTACCTTAGACAATCTACCATCAACAAATTCAGACAAGGTGGCACGAATATTGATTTCAATCTACTAAAGCGTCGTTGTGGTGATCCTTACCCTAGATTTGCCTCGTATCCGTTGTTTTAATACCGATTCTGTATAGTTGTTTCCTTTTTAGTTGGTTACTTTCTCCATTTCATATAAACATTTCTTCTCTCGTATTTTGTTGGCTTAGTTAAATCTGTCTGAATTAGCAATCGATACCACATAGTCCCTGTGGATACGACACTCGATATACTACAACTGAACCCGTATACTTGCGGTGTAGGTTTTAGCCTATCATTCTGTAGGGTGAGGGGTCTCTTTGGTGTTGGGGCTGACGATAATAGCCCCAGTTCTCTTGCTTGTGTTGCCCTAAATAGTTTCCCCTTGTATAACGCGCCTCTTCGTGGGTTTCTGCAAGCTGTACTTGGCCGGCTATAGGCACGCAGTAGTGTTGTGTCTCACAAACCCACATTCCAAACAAGGTTGGTTATTAGAAAGAAATTTCACTTGTTTGGTAAGGCGGCGTACCTAGTCTCCGTGGAACTGATCCCTGATGTCTGGATCAACCTCCTTTGGCGGCTTGTAGAGTGGCATAGATGAGGCATGTCTTTCGTCGGGGGCTGTAACAGTCTCATAGGTGTTGTCATAGTTTGCCAACGTCTCAAAGGTATCCCAAGCACGCCGTGGTGTGTACTCGAGATACTTGTAAGCCGTATAAGTGTTGATCCGCTTCTTTGTAGGTGTGTCCAGGGAGTTGAAGATGATCTATTGGATCACATATGGTGCCTGTCCATGTGTAGGACAAAACTTCAACAATCGTTTGTAGTGCTCCCAAACCTGTGCAAATGTTTCCCCTGACTTTTGCTCGAAAGTCGTGATATGTTGTTTGAGCTGTGCCGTCTTGGCTGGAGGAAAGAACTTGTTAAGAAACAAGTTCCTAAGTTCGTTCCACGTGCGAATGGATTGTGGAGTCAAACCCTCGAACCAATGTTGAGCCTTCCCTGCAAGTTACCGACGAAAAACCTTTAGTTTTAGATATTCCAGATTAGCATCGTCAGCTACATCTTCACATAAATCTAGAAATATAGTTATGTGCTCTAAAGGACATTCATTGGGTTTCCCCTGAAATTGATTCCTCTTAATTTCAGAAATAAAAGAATGACGGATTTTATAAGAAACACGAGAGAGAACGATAGGTGATTATGGAACTTCCAGAGTAGGGTGCAAATATTCTTTCGCGTTTGTAGGGACGTTATGATGTTGTTCCTCGAGCTCTCGTCAGGCTTGGGCATCGCGATCCGCCCTTGCCTCCCACCTTTGCTGATTCCGTTTATATTTCGCCTCTCATTGGGCGTACTCTGTCTGTCTAGTGGTAAGCTCCTCTACTTGCCTCCGAAGCCTCTCAAGCTCCTACGTCGGTGTGAGCTGTACCTCGTTATCGTTGTTAGTAGTCGACATGAGTCTTCTCCTTAGCCTTTGTTGAAGATGGAAGAAGTGTTCCGGTTCGAGAAGAGGATCGAATGTGGGTGTGTGATCAATTCTTCGCATACACCTGTAAAACAAAACAAAAAAAGAGGGTGTGAAAAGAAACAAAAAAAGGCGCGATTGATAGCTTCCCTGGCAACGACGCCAAAATTTTTTAGGAGGAAGAATTGATTAAACAATTATAAAATAAATGCAAACCAATCCCTGAACCGTGCAAATAAAATTACAAGACTTTCTCCCATTGTAGTGGAAGGCAATCATGATCGAATCCACGAGGAAGCGTGTGAGCGCTCGCCTTTCCAATTCCAAATTCGCCCTCGAAATCGACCAGAAGCTAACTTGACGTCAACCAGAGTAGTCGATGTCGACTTAAGCTGTTGAGTTCCTGTAAAGCTGCACAACAGAAGACAAAAGCAGACTTGACGTTGAGCAAGGGTACTCGATGTCAACTAGGTGTACTCGATCTCGACCAACAGTAGTCGATGTCGAGTTTGTCAGTGTAGAAAAAGGTAACCTTGAAATAAAATAAACGTTGGAAAAGATGTTCGAAGAATAAGGATGGATGAGAAGATAATGAACAGAAATAAACACAAATTTTTAGCATTGAATTCAATACGATAAAAGACTTCCAAAATCGGGGTTTCAATGCCACAACAATAACCATGTAGAAATTATGCCAATCTATAAAGGATTATGTCTTTTCATCAAATAACTTTCCTCATGAACAATTAAGAATATAAAGACTTTTGCACAAGCCCTAATTGTTACTAACCCTTTTTAATGATTAATCTAGATTCATATTAAGATCACTTTCGCTTCAATAATACAAATATGGATTTGCCTACTACTATCGCAGAAGAATCACAAATATGGATAGAAGATGAAATCGCATATAAAAATCATACCTTTGGTGCATAACCCTACACGGCTACTGTCGAGCTCACCCCCGACCCTAGAAGTAGGGAGACTACTCGCTTCTCATCATAGTAACAAACATCAATAATATAAAGGAAATAACTAATTGTATTAAACTAAACGAAAGCTGACAACCGAACAAAGCCAAAATGTCTTTCAACCTTCCACCTTACTCGGCCTCAATCTCTCTCTTCCTACTCTTGAATGTATCAAATTGTATGTAGATTTGAATGAATAAAAATTAGCCCCTTAGGGCTTTATTTTTAGTGTTCCATCTAGCCAATCTATGAAAGGAACAACTATATATTCTATCTAAATCTATCTATCTAATTTCTAAGATAAAACATTGATAAATAAATAAAATAAAACAATTAAAATACCCCCTAGGTAAATTAAGGAATTACTAAGTTGGATAAGTTCTTCCATAATGATATAACATCTCGTGCCTTGGTGTGGAAGTAGCGTTTCTCTCGGATTCCTACTCGAAATCAACTCGGATTGCTCCTGGTTTTTACTCGACATCGACCATAGTAGTCGACATCAACCAGTCTTCTTAGCTTCACTCGATCTCGGCTTCAGAGGTGGAAATCGACCAAGTGTCTTACTCGACATCGACCAAAGTAGTCGACATTGACCTCCTTCTTCTCCTGGTCGATTTTTGATCTTTGGGCACTCGACTTCTGGGGTTCTGCTCTACTCGAATTTGACTGCCTATACTTGATATCGAGGTGCTCTGACATTTTCTCCTCTTCTTCGAATTGCTTGTAAAGTGTTCCGATTTCTATGAAATTAAACAAGAGCTAGTGTAGATTTCCATAATTGGCAAATAAACATAAACTACACAAATTTTGTATTATTCTAATCCCGAAATATAAAATGTCGACAAAAATCGATATAAATGTTAATGCAAAATATGGCAAATTGAGCGCACATCATCTTCTATTCGGAAAAACTACTGAAATATATCAACCACACTTTTATATCCCTCTTACCAACATGCGACAATCCAACTACAATTGCACACTTCAGACCTATTAGTCTTCGCAATACCATTAAAATAATATCAAAAATTCTGACGGAACGACTCAAGAAAACTATTGGTAAATTAATCCATCCACTTTAGGGTACTTTTGTATCAGATAGATCAATATACTCATTGCTCACGAGATTTTTCACTCGTTTAAATCCAAAAGGGGTTCTCAAGGATGGGTGGCAACCAAATTAGATATGGAAAAAGCATGTGATAGAATAGGTGTATTTCTTCGGTATCCAAAAGGGATTTTTCATTGAACTCATTTTGGGAAAATTTGGGTTTCACCACTACTTCATTCAATTAATTATGGAGTGTATTTCTTCGGTATCCTTCTTTGTCTTGGTCAATAATGGTCCCACCAAATCATTTAAATCAACGCATGTTATCCGGCAAGGAGATCCCATGTCTCCATTCATTTTCATTCTCTACGCAGCGGTTCTTGCAAGAAATCTCGCTTACGAAGCAGAAACCAAAATGAATACGGGTTTTAGGTTTGGAAAGGGAGAACCTTGTGTCCCCTTTCTTTCCTTTGCAGATGATATCATTATTTTTTTCTAAAGAAAGTATTTCAGCTTGTCGATATGTGAAAAGTATAGTGGATGATTACTTTGAGATATCGGGGAAAAAAGTCAACTTCCACAAATCTGCTTTTCAGGTGACGAGTGGTATTACTAGAATAAGGAAACACTAGATTGAAAGTTGTCTCAGAATCTCAAATGAAAGAAATCTTGAAAAAGATTTGGTTTTCCCCGTTATTAATGAGCGGATCAATAAGGACACCTTTAACGATATTATCTGCAAGTCAAAATGATCAACTCTCTAAATAGAGGGCGAACTCACTTTCCCAGCAAGGAAGAGCCACTCTTATCTGCTCCAACATGTCTGCAAAGCCTCTGTATTCAATACAAAGGTTTATGCTCCCTACCTCCATTCACAACGAACATGACCAGATTAATCGAACATTCTTTTGGAATAAAGACTTGCAACATCATCCGCTCATTGGTTGGGATCGTGTGTGTAGACCTCAATGCAAGGGGGGTATGCGAACCAGAAAGTCAAGCGAGATGAATCAGGCTTTACAAATGAGACTACTTTGGAAAGTTCTGGTTGAACCTTCAAGTCTTTGGGTTCAGATTATCTAACATAAGTATCTAAAAATAAAGACATCCTTAACTATGTTAAACAGGGGCCAAGATCTTGGCAATGGTCCAAACTTTGCCCATTAGTCCCATCTTTTAAAACCGGGCTTATTTGATCGGTTGGAAATGGTAGATCGATTAAATTCTGGGTGGATAATTGGGTAAACCAAAGTCCACTAACACAACGTCCGGATTGCCCACTGAATATAAACAAGCAAGAACTAGTAAACTACTACATCATGAATGAGATGTGGTAGAGTGAGGAACTTGATGCCACTCACCCTTCCTCTATTGTTAAAGAAATCATTGCGATCCCTATCCCGACCACTTGTTTTGAGGACAAGCTCTACTGGTGGCCGGATAAGCATGACTGGTTTACCACTAAAAGTGACCAAAAACCGGTTCGGGGTTTACGAGATAAATAAGTGGATTTGGAGATTAGATACACAACCAAAAATAAAAAACTTCATGTGGAAAATAGACTAAGCTGGTCTACCTACCAAAGCTAGAATGGCACAAAGGGGGTGGCAATCCCCACCACATGCGTCTTTTGTAATAATGCTATTGAAGATGATTCACACTTATTCTTAAAATGTCAATCTGACACCCTACAAGATCTAATATGCCCACTAGAACCTCCATTGTTGTCAAATAGTGAACTCCATATCCGAGTGGTTGACTATCACTCAGTTACTACAACGATCAAGGGACATCAAGACAATTTTAGAATTTTTAGGGAGAAGTACTAGTATGACCACTAGAACCTCCATTGTAGTCAGATAGTGAACTCCTTGGTTTTTTAGGAACCAAATAATTTTTGCCAATAAAGAAATTTCCTCTACATCAGAATTCTTTGCAATGGTGCAAACTATCTCTCAAAATTGGAAACAAGCTTGTATATACGATGAGGAAATAAATTTAGATAACAACTTCAAACATACTACCCAACCCCATGCAAAGGTATTTAGGCAAGCCCGCAATGGAAAATGGAAAAAACTCCTCAAGGGTACTTCAAACTCAATTTCGATGGATCTTCAAAGTCTAATAAAGCTAGCATCGATGACTTTATTATTCGGGACTGCGAGGGACATCTCGTTAGCATTGGATATAAAAGATTCGAAAGTCAATCTCCACTAAAGCGGAATCGCTCGCATTGCGACTTGGAGTTCTTTAGTTTACCAAACATCGTAATAGAAGGTGACTCCTTAATAATTATTCAACACATCCGGGATTCCATTAGATGTCCTTGGGAAATCAAATTATTACTATCTGACATTAAAGTCCTCCTTTGTGGAGGGGAGAAACTGTCTTACTCTCATATTACTGTGACCCAACGGGTTGCACATCTTTACTACCATGCTCCGAAAACTGAGATTTGTTTAGATTTCGTTATTCAGGATCTCATCCAAAGGATGCCTTCCGGTTAGGCTCTCTATCCGAATTCTTACTAACCAAAAAATAAAAATAAAAATACATTAGTAGCCGCCCGCTTCCTTTGTATCCTTTCACAGACTCAGCGTCACAGACACTAGAGAGAGCCAAGTCCGACTCGAGTCCCCGACCCACCCAGCAACCCGCCACCGCACCCACCCTGGCACCGGCGCACCGCACCCACCCTTGAGTTCGGTGACCTCCCCAGCCCCTCGGCGAACACCCGCAGGCCGCAGGCGTTCAACTGTTCTTCTAATCTTGTCCAACTCTACCTTCAAGGTTAGTTTTGTTCTTCTACCTTTTAACTAGATTGTTTTTAAGTTCAATTCATTGAGATGGCAATCAAATTAGCTTAGAATTTGTGGATTTGTGAATCAATTTGGGTTAAATTTCGATTAGGGTTTGTGATTTTACTAATAAATTTATGGATTTGAGAATCAATTTGGGGTAAATTTCGATTAGGGTTTGTGATTTTGCCAATAAATTTGTGGATTTGAGAATTAATTTGGGGTAAATTTGGGGATTTGAGAATCAATTTGTGGATTGGGAGTAGGGAGTTTTAAGTTGAATTTTATATATTGATAGAGTTTGGTTTGAATGATTTGTTGGATTTGGGAAATAACACTAGTTATAATGGTTTATTTGGTTCATACGGACTCTTTTGGTTGTTGAAGATGCAAACATGTACCGACATATGTACTCTTGTATATCATTCCCTTTTTGTAAGACTAGTTATAATGGTTTGAATGATTTGTTGGATTTGGGAAATAACACTAGTTATTTGGTTCATAGGGAGTCTTTTGGTTGTTGAAGATGCAAACATGTACTGATATAGGTATTCTTGTAACACTAGTTATAATGTAGGTCTTTTATTTTTTAGTTTATTTTGTATATCATTCCCTTCTTCAATAACATATCTACTCTTGTATATTCTATCAAAAAAAAAAAAATGTACTCTTGTGTATATGTATAAAGCTGAATCAGTTTTATTTCCCAAAATAATTCATAATTCAATGCCAATGAATTTAATGAATTTGAGTGATAAAAAAATTCAGGCAAATTTTGATATAAAAATTAATTTTCTATTATAAAATAATTCAATTCTGGGTAAATCTGATCCTAAATACCCATGAATTTAGGAACCAAAAAATTTGAGGGTAAATTTTCATATAAAAATTATGCTAAATAGCTAGTTTTTAAGGTTATATACGAGGTTAAAATTAGCTCAAATTTACCTTATAGCTAAATTTTAAGGCCATTTACCCTCGAAAATGCTCATAAGATTAATAGGTAGTTAAAGCATCATTCCTATTTAGCCTCAAACATAGCTTTGAAAGCATCGATCCTATTTAGCCTCCCAATTTTTCAAGGGTAAGACCGTTGAAGTCCCTCTTGAATTATCGTCCTTTGTAATTTTCAGCCCCCTTGACAAAATTTCTGGATCCGCCACTCCTTGCAAGTGAATTTTGGAAGATCAAATCTTTATTAACTTCTTGTGAAGGTGTGATGCTGTGGCCTGCTCAGTGTTTGAAAAAGCTTTAGGCAACCCAAGGCAATAGATATACTTGTAGCTTAAGTGGGGTTTAGAAGCTAAGGCGACGGCTTTTCCATAAAAACTCTAAAAACATCTTAAACTTCAAGCTAAATGCTATAAAAAACCATCTTTGATGAAATAAAAACTCTAAAAACATCTTAAACTTCAAGCTAAATGCTATAAAAACATATTATTGTACTAAAATCAAGTTTTAGGTAGTAAGCAAGTAAAAAACACCCCTATCCAAGGCACCAAAGATTACTAAATATAAGCTACTTGCCAAAAGTAATGGGACACTACAGAGTTAAATTTTGAGAAAAAAATTAGCCTTTTTTTTCTCAACCTAGAGTTTTCAATTTGATTTTGTAAGTCCATATGATCATTTCACTTATGCAACAAATAATCCTGCTTGATGATGCCCTTTCAGTGCCATAATATTCATTTCTGGTTTTGATGTAACAGGGAATGAGAGGAGCAGCTTTCGCTAGTTGCTTCTCTACTAGTGGGATTTTGATGCGTAACCGAGTTGCATTCTGGCGCCGTTCTGGTGTTAGTTCTGATATCATAAGTTGGGGACGACACAGTCCCTCGTCTTATGGTTATCAGCTACATAGCTATAAAAGCTACCCCCATATCATCTCCAAGCAGTTTCCCAATTCGAATGTAACTTCAATTCACAGTTTCCACAGATATTTGCATGGGTTTTCCCCTGATTCTCGCTACACTGGAGAGCAAAGCAAAATTCTACCTTCTAGATTACATGTTAGTATGCATCTACTTCTCTCCATTTTGTAGCAGTCTATTCTCACTTGTCCTTCACATTTACTCATCGTATTCTATCAATAAGTTACTTTCCAAATATGATTCCAAATCATGTTGCAGAGTTCAAATCTAACTGGATATGCCCTGTTATCCACTTCCACAAAGAATGAGGAAGGTTCAAAACCGGTCCCTCAGCAAAATGACGGCAATAAAGCCACTGAAAGGGGTCAGGTTGCAGACATGAAAATACTTCGTACTTTAGCAAAGTACTTATGGTTAAAGGATAACCTTGAGTTTCGTTTGAGGGTGGTATCTGCTATGGGATTTCTTGTTGGAGCTAAGGTCTGTTTATTTTCTTGAATAATTTTCTGATCAGTGCATTTGGGAATTGATTGTTCTGGAGCTGGTTTTTACCTGTTAGTTTTTCTTTTCGTCTTCCAGGTTTTAAATGTGCAAGTGCCTTTCCTTTTCAAACTTGCTGTTGATTGGTTAACAACAGCAACCGGAAATGCTGATGCCCTTGCATCGTTTACAGCTTCGAATTCATCTGCTCTTGCATTTTTTGTGAGCCCAGCAGCTGTTTTAATTGGATATGGAATTGCACGTACCGGTTCTGCGGCCTTCAATGGTATTAGCACAGACACTTATTTGTTACATGGACACAATTTTCTGTTGGCTGCTGTTTTCATGTAATACATCATTCATCTGATGGTTTCAGAGTTGAGAACTGCTGTTTTCTCCAACGTTGCATTGCGAACAATTCGTACTGTATCTAGAAAGGTATGAATACTTTGAATAATGATGCTGATCTGATTTTATTTGCTCACCTTTATTATGAAGGGCTTTGTGACATTGAAGAATATCTCGGGACTATTTTACCCTTGTATTTCATGGTGAAACAGTCTTAAATTAAGGCTTGGAATATGGTGATCCTTTTTGTTATGCTGTTCCAATTCGTGCTTCATTTATTACTTCCAAGTTCCAATGCACAAGGATAGGAGGCTAATTATGTTTACATGAGCTTACATGTGTTGCTGCTGGTATGCTGCAGATCATGATATATCTCAAATATTTTAATGCCAATATATTTTAGAGGACATTTGGTTTGAGCACTAGTATTAGAATTAGAATGATGATACGCACTTGAGATGTCATTTCCTAATTCTTATTGTTTTGTTGGTTTAAGAGTGATCTATGGCAAAAAATGTGTGATTTTTTTTGGCATTTGTAATTTTTATTTATACACATGGTGTGCAACTTCCATCTGATGCTAATTATTCTTGCAGGTCTTTTCACATTTGCACGAACTTGATCTTGGTTATCATCTTAGGTATGTGACTGATGTTTAATACTCCCTCCGATCCAAAATATAAGTCGTTTGACTTTTCAATACGCATTTTAAGAAGCTAAAAACTATATAAAATATCAACTTTTTTAAAATTATTTTTTTACAACTTAATAATTTTTGGTAATAAGTATTAAATTGTAAAAAAATAATAATAAAAAAGTTAATATATTATATAGTTTTTAGCTCCTTAAAATACGTGTTAAAAAGTCAAACGACATACATTTTGGATCGGAGGTAGTATTAAATATATTTTATTGATTGTTTTGTTGCGGTTTAGGGTTCATAGTTTGTTCATCCATGTCATTGAAATGTTAATGAGGCTTATCATTCAAAATAAGTTTTTAATCTCCATTTTAAACTTGGAAGAAATGATTGATATGAAGAATTTTCATCCAATCTCTAATACAGTATTAAATATTAAATATATTTACATAATCAATGCCCAAATTCAAAAACTAAATCCAACTAATTAAAAAAAAAAAACTATAGGAGAAATGGATATCAAAATGAAATAAATGAAGAAAGAGTATAGGCCTAATCTACTCTTGCTTAAAGAGGGTGCTTACCTAGATTTTTGGGCAATGTGGCATTAAAACATTGGCAAATACAGTCATGATGATGCCAGATTGCCAGTATAGGTGGCCCGTATTGGTTTCACAACTGGTTGAGATATTGTTCGGTTGCCACACCATAGTGGAGAATCTGACCTGCTGATTGCTCCATTTTTACCATAGTGGAGAATCTGACCTGCTGATTGCTCCATTTTTTCTTGCACTTATCATCTGTTTCCTTTTCACATGAAATATGGGTGTGAGGGCTATAACAAATGGCCTGTATTCTTTACTTGGTTGTTCTTCAAGCTTACTTCAGATAAATTAGATCCAAACTTCTAACTTCTTTATCTTTGCTTTAAATGGGCTCTCATGAATTGAGGGGTGTGGTCTAAACAAACAAGGAAAAACTATTTAAAATATTTGCAAAATTCGTGAGAATAATTTGATTAAGTTTGAGGATAGTTTGATGGTTTACCTATTTTACTTATTGTAATAATGAGGTAGCTATGGGTATTTAAAAACCAGATATAATGTATAAATAAAATGTACAGTGAAATATTTTGAGCTCTTCAAAATTGTCTGATTATCTTGCCTGAGGTTTAAGTGGATATTTTTCTTAATCCTAAAACGTGTATAAGTGGATTCTGCTGGTGTAGCTTTGCTTGCGAGAATTGACAAAGCTGTTATTTTACTTGTTTTAAATTGCAGTCGAGAAACTGGCGCTCTTAATCGCATCATTGATCGTGGAAGCCGTGCTATAAATTTCATCCTTTCATCTATGGTATTCAATATTGTACCCACAATTCTGGAGGTAACATCTCTTTTTTACTTTGTTTTTAGCTCTCTTAATGTTCCTTTTCCCTTTCTATTCACTAGCAACAAAGTTAATGATCAGTCGAATCAATAATTTGACTTGAGAAAGGACATTTATGGATTTAACCTGTACCTCTTTAGATATCTATGGTGTCAGGTATATTAGCTTATAAGTTTGGAGCACCTTTTGCATGGATTACATCACTTTCAGTGGCTGCATATATTGCCTTCACATTGACTGTGACACAGGTATTAATATCTGCTATCTCTTTGTTGTTGCTCTGTTTCTTATATTTTTCTGCTTTACTTCCCTCTTTTCTTATTCATTGAAGAAAATAAATAAAATTGCTGATCTTATTTTGTAAAATACAGGAGTGATTTATTTTTATGAAAATTAAAAGGATTAGCTTCATTCAAATTCCATATGGTCTCATGCTATTGAGATCAACGGATGCCAATTTTACTGTTTGAACAAGAGATTGGTGCTAGTCTGATGTGACTAAACCACAAGTGCATGGTTGTTGGTGTAGAAATCAAGGTGGTTCCTGCAACAACCAATGTTTAAGTACCAACCTAACCAACTTAGTAAATTATCTCGATTGTAATATCAAATCTTCAAAGTGTAAAATGTTATGAAGTTAGAAAATCAAAGAGAAATAAAATATGAAAACAATGTAGAAAGACTTACACGCCTAAGGATCGCCAAAATGCCAAAATGATACTTAACTAGATAAGCAAGCCTCACCTTTACATGATTTTATTCCCACCAGCTTGAACGAAAAACTTATCCTAGAGTAACGATGTATCTAAATCCAGTCGACCCATTTGTGGCTTGCTGATTCAATCTAGACATTGTTGATTAACTCCTCGACAGCCTAAAACTACTTCTGTGGTTAAATGTTGTGTACAAATCCTATTAGGCAATATAAATGTCACTTCACATCACACATCACACATCACACATCACATTCATCTAAGTCCATGCAGCCTTCGATATTGCAAAACATTTACTCACGTCATAATTTATTGTCATTGTGATTTATGAAACATCATAAAAATTGCTTCAATACCAAGAGATTTAGAAAGTTCTGATCAATGGTGAGAGCAGTTATTAAAAGGACGAAAAAAGATGGATACTAAAAAGTATAAACCGATAAACTCGGCTAGGCCCGGTGGGGTCAAGACAAGCTAGAGGGAGGGAGGTCGTTTGCGGTCCCACGTACGGGAGACACGAACAACACCAATAAGTTTCCATCACAAAACCAATTGGCAATAGGAGTAGCCCACTAGCTTATATACTAAGACTTGTCCATTCATATTTTCAATGTGGGACTCTCTTTGATCTCTCTTCACATATGTCAACATAAAATCATAAGACAATAAAAGATAAAGGGAAAAGGAAAACTGCGTTCGCCAAAAGAAACAAAGAAGATTGCATGAAACCAAAGAAAGAAAAAAGTTACCATAGAGAAGAGTAGTCGGCATCATCTGTGGCAATGAGGGAAGTGGCGAGAATTATTTTCTGTAGAATTCCTTGCTAGACTTCATTGTTTATCTCACCTGTGCAGTGGAGGACAAAGTTCAGGAAGGCTATGAACAAGGCTGATAATGATGCCAGTACAAGGGCAATTGACTCACTCATTAATTATGAGGTATCATTTGACTATATTGTACTTCTTTTGTTGCAATGCCTTCTACTTGTGAGAAGTCTTAATTGGAGATTTTCTTGTCTTTCTATCATTTCCAGACCGTCAAATATTTCAACAATGAAAATTTCGAAGCAGAGAAATATGACGAGTTCTTGAAGAGTAAGTTACTTCCTTTTGAAAATTTAGATAATGCCTGTAATGAAAACCTTAAAAAGCAAGTTTTGTAGTAATGAAACGACTATTTTGGTTCCTTGTACAACATCTTTTCTAATTTTTATAGATCTATTTGTTCTCCTTCACCCCGAACGTAAACCCATTGGTTACTAGACATATACTCGTGATCGATATTAATTAAATTAGCAAGTTTAATCTCTAAAGCTTCAATTGCAGCCATGCTGTTGCAAGGTTTGATGGGTTTTCTTTGATCCTTTAGGATATGAAGACGCAGCCTTGAAAACACAGCGAAGCCTTGCATTTCTGAACTTTGGACAGAATGTAATATTTAGCATTGCTCTATCAACTGCTATGGTATGGTGCTCTCATGGAGTTATGAATGGGGAATTGACAGTTGGGGATTTGGTATGCTACTTTCTCTGCTATCTTTCCTGGAAGTTCTTGCATATTTATCTATTTAAAAATTAGCTACTTGATGATGAAATACTTTTTAACCATTCAATTTGCAGGTTATGGTGAATGGACTTCTTTTCCAACTGTCACTTCCTCTAAATTTTCTTGGTAGTGTGTATCGTGAAACCATACAGAGTCTTGTAGATATGAAGTCTATGTTTCAGTTACTCGAGGTACTACCTTTTGCATATTTTCCCATTCATTTTTTTTTTTTTGGCTTTATCTTATAGACTTTTGTTTGCTATGCTCATAGATATATTTATCTTATAGACTTTTATCTTATAAAGAAGTATCATTAAGTTTTGTCTTTGTGCAATTAGCTCTCCAATTATCCATCATGCTTTGTTCTCTTTGAAGTACCCCATTATTAGAAAAAGTTGTAATAAAACTACATTTATTCACACCATAGGGGAAAAAAGTGTTCATTTAACTATTTTCTAACCACAGTTACTTTAACAGCAAAACATTCACTCTTTTTATTAGGTGAAAGCAGCAAGTATGGTAAGATATATCAAATTGATTTTCATTACCCTGGGAGGTTGGATTGTTGTGATTTCCATTTTAGAGATCCATGGTGGACTATGGACAACTATAGGTGGGACATATGGTGCTGTTTCATTTTTTGCAAGTTTATGAAAGGATAAATCGTTAGGCACAACTTGCATAGTAGAGTGAAAGCTACTGAAACGATGTGGCCTAGTAGAGTGAAAAGTACTTATAATTTAATATTAATGCCCAGTAGGAGCATAGGAATGCAATGAGAGTCCATACCTTGGGATGTTGTGTTATCAAGTGCAGATTATGTTGAGGAGGTTGGAACTAATTGGGCTAGAGACCCTCCTTGAATACACATAAGGATAGCTTAAATAAGGAGGTTCAGGTTCAGTGGTTTGTAGCGTTAGAGGGAGTTTAAACTTTAAACAAGTTTATGAGAAGAAAATTCCATCTCGAAGTATAAATTTGGGAAGATTTTTTGTAGAACTGAAGAAGGTTGTTCAAGATAAGATCTGAAGCTTTGCATTGGGAATAAAAAGTTGGTTTTCAGCAAATGCTACATCAATGTATGTATGTATTTATGTAAAGTAGATCATTTGTGAACATCTTGTTGGAATGGTGGTTGTCCCACATCGGTTGTTTAGAGAATGCTTGAACAACATATAAGGTTGGTGGGCTACTCCTCTCATTGCCAATTGGTTTTGAGATGGAACCCCGCTCGGGTTTATGTGTTGTTCGAGTCTCCCGTATGTGGGCCCGCACACACGACCTCCCTCCAGCGTCTTGACCCGCACCAGGACCAACCGAGTTTAACATGGTATCAGAGCCGGGTTCGGCTAGTTTCGGTCTTCGGATTGGTGGGGTTGTTGGCTGGCCTTGTGGCATGTCGCGGGCATTGGTTCCCATATAAGCGCATGTGGCAAGTGCAACTTGTTGGCTAAAAATGCCGTTGCACTTGAGGGGGCGTGTTGGAATGGTGGTTGTCCCACATCGGTTGTTTAGAGAATGCTTGAACAACATATAAGGTTGGTGGGCTACTCCTCTCATTGCCAATTGGTTTTGAGATGGAACCCCGCTCGGGTTTATGTGTTGTTCGAGTCTCCCGTATGTGGGCCCGCACACACGACCTCCCTCCAGCGTCTTGACCCGCACCAGGACCAACCGAGTTTAACACATCTCTTACGGTGTAATTTGTGAACGGCTGAGATTTAAAGGAAACTTTGAAGAGCAAAATTATTCGTCTGAAACATCATTATTCGTACATAATTTATATGAATAATCATATTACAATAGACGAATAATTTTCAAATGAAAAAATTATTATAAATACGGTCTTGGGGCATAGGATAAGAACCTTGATTGTAAAAGATCACTACCAAACACAGCATCGACCCTAGGAAAGCAATTTTAGGAAAAGCTAAAATAATTTAATTTGGGGCAAGGTCATAATTCAATCCTTTTTGAATTGTGAAATAGCAAAGAAGATTCTGGTCGTGTAGAACGTAAAAAAAAAGGGTGTGAAAGTAATATGGAAATGAAGATCTTTTGTAAGTTTTTGAGTAGAGATCAGATTGGTAGACAAATCAGGAACTCAAGACATATTCTTTTTTAGTAGAGATCCTGGTCACTTTGCGAGCATGACTAATCCCATTGGGATGTACTGTAGCTTGCAAGGACCCATATTTTAAGGACACGTGTCATTCCATTTACACGAAGGATCTCCCCAATGGTAAATATTCCCATGGTCATGGTCTCAAATAGTGACTTCAGGTGATACATTTCTTTTGAGTTTTGAGTACCATGGATGACAAAGAAACCATAAGCAATAAAAAAATTCTTGGTTTTGGAGCTCAGATGGTAAGTTTTAAATCATTGTGAGAAGTTAGTCATGTGGTGAGTGGCAGCTGATTCCTGGGGCCACTGAGTCCATGGCACCGGAGTCCTGGGGTCATTGAGTCTGTGGCACCTGAGTCTGATCCATTCTGTGGATTGGGAAGCTTGAGAAGCTCTAAAGCACAAACACTGTGAGTTATTACCCAATAAAGGAAGAGCGAATGGACTATAGAATGGTTACTTGCAATGAAGACTACTTTGGAAAATAGACCAAAAGAAAAAAAAAGCAACAAGCAGCAAGGAAAGGTTAATTTCTTAGAATCAAAGGCTGAAAAAACACCCTGCAAAAACGAATGAAGATTTAATGATGAAGGCTGAAGCCGAGAGGAAAAATAAAGAGTTTTGGTAAATCCATACATAAAGGTCCGTTCTTGTGAAAGGAGAAAAGTTGAGGAGAAGGAGGAAAGCTGTTTATTTATTTATTTTAAGGTTAGAATATATTGAAAACTGAAGAAATATTTACAAGCATGTAAGAGGTTCATTTGGGTAATGCAATAGGCGCCAAAATGAGGATATCCCCTCTTGAGCAGCCTATATTGTGAGTGAGGCTCACGATCCTGTCAAAGAACCATAGGGATGTTGGACCAGCCATGTGTGGATCCTGTCTCTTCAAGCCAAGGCTACACACGCCAAAGTAGTATAATGGAGCAACCCCTTTGGCTAAGCCATCAAGGAAGCTACATTACAGTACACCGGCATCCCTCAGTGAATCTTCATTCTTCAAGTGGCGCCTGCAGAGCTGCATATCTCAATCTCCAGGGAGATCCTACAGGTCGACGAGCTGATTCCACACATTCATGGCTGATCTTCATCTAGTAGCTGGCCTTCGTGTAAGGTGGAGGAATGAGTGAATACCATTGAGAAACTGTTGTTCAACACTCGATGTACACGAGTTTTGATGATGTGAACCAACTCATCCGAGCTCCAAGATTTCTTTTCAAAGATCTTGTCATTCCTTGCCTTCCATATGTAATATGTTGTTGCAGCAAGGGCTGTCCTTTTTGCTCTAGCTTTCCATCTCGTACCCCGAGCTTCCTTTTTCATCCATTTGATAGCTCCTTGCAGAGTGATCATCCTTCTCCATATTTCCAACCAGTTTTTAATCTGGATCCAGATTTGAGAGAAGTCACATGCAAAAAATAAATGTTCATGAAATTCAGGAGCTGTGTTACAGAGGGGATAAGAGAGGTCTACTTCCCTATACTTTATGAGATCTTTGGTTGCCAATCTTTTCCTTGTAGCAAGCCAAAAGTTGAAGGAGTGTTTGGGCAGGATAGTGGAGTCCCAAACAACACTGCACCATGGTTTTAGATGAGCTTTCTTTCTTAAGTGTTCATAAGCCTTCTGGGTACTAATCTTTCCGCCTGAATTCCAACTGCTAAGGAGCTCAATTGCACCTTCTTTGGAACTTGCATGGGTTCGTAGATCATTTCGTATAGGTGAGAGCTTTTTGATCAAGGGAGAGTCATTTACTCTCTATGTACATTCCAGCTCCAGATATTGTCTTGTTGTAAGTATTGGTGGTGGATCCACCTGTGATCCAGAGACAATCTTTTTTCAACTAAATGTCCCATACTTGTCTGGATAGGAAAGCCTTGTTCCAATTTTTCAGATCCTTGAGACCAAGGCCACCTTCTTCTTTTGGAAGACATACCTCCTTCCAGCTGATCCTATTTGATTTCCAAAGAAAGTTAGCACAGAGGCTATTAATTTTCTGGATCAATACTGCAGGGGAGGGGAGTATGGAGAACCAGAAGGCCTCTATTCCCTGTATTACAGCTCTAATAAGTTCCACTTTTCCTGCATACGAAAGAGTCTTAGTCTCTTAGAGTTCCAATAATTAAAGCTGTTTCTTTGTTGGCTGAAAAGTTGAGGAGAAAAGCATCGAAACATTCACTCTTATGGATTATTGTGTAGATCTGAACGTTGTATCCTCTTTCAAGATGTAACCTGAATCTCTACCCACAAACATCTTTATCCATAAGCTGCTGTGTTTTATTCTCTTAAATTTGAATTTTCTTTCAATAAATGGTTTGACTCTCTCACATTTATATATATATGCATTGCAGGAGAAAGTTGAAATTAAAGATGCAGAAGATGCAAAGCCTTTGAACTTGAGTGGAGGAAGTATCGAGTTTCAAGATGTACATTTCAGGTACCCATGGTTTCACTTGTTAGTAATCATACAATGGCATGCTCATTGTGGTGCTACTTACAGATGGTAGTATTTGCCAATAAAGTTGCTATGTTAGACCAATGTCTTAGACACCCAAAACCTCCTGCTAGTTAACTGTTTGATATACTTGTGAGTTTAAGAACTTTTTTCACCTTCTCTAATGAATCCTTTTCTTTCTATAACAGTTACTTGACTGACAGAAAGATTCTTGATGGAATATCTTTTGTCGTACCAGCTGGAAAAAGCGTGGCTATTGTTGGAACTAGTGGGAGTGGTATGGTTTTCGTCTCTACTTTGTAAACAATAATTCTACTAAAAAACTGCTTTCCTAGGCATACTTGCAGCTCTTTTGTTAAGAAATATGGTGACTTTATTTGTGTTGACATTTTGGGTAAGCTGATTTTGCTAAAATGGTTTGTCTATTGTGTGCCCTAAGAGCATAGGATAAAGATACTTTATTGGGAAAGAAAACCCTAAAAGGAAATGAATGAACCCCGTAATCTAATTTAAAAATGGCTAAACCGGGTGTATCTAGGGGAAATATTTCCCAATTTGTCTAGTTATTCTATGCCCTTGGGGCATAGGATAGAAAAACCGTTGCTAAAAATCATCTGGGCCAGATATGTAAGCATTCTCTAGTGCAGTTGAGTTGAGATGAATGGCCTCTGCCAAACTTACCTTTTTGTTACTAAAGGAATTAGTATCATTATTGATTATGTAATTGAGTTATGCAGGTAAATCTACCATTTTACGGCTGCTATTCAGGTTCTTTGACACCCATTCTGGACGTGTAAGTGTCATGTATTTTGCTCCTCTGTGATGTCTTTTCTGCATATTACTTTAGTTTCAGTTCTTTTTCTTTGAACTTTGGTTTAGTTTCGATTCCTACTTATTGGTTTTAGCATTTAGTTAATTGCTAGTTGGGTTCTGATTCAAGAAAGGTGTGGTTAGGGCATATCCTGCTAGACATTCTGGTTTGATGTATAATCATGGTTTGGCCAGATGTTTCATCATGGATGCAATTGAACCTAGGTCATTCCCTTGTTTGTTGATCAATGGTTCAGAAAATTTTGGGTGTATTTTATATCCTTGCTCCTTTGGCAGAATTAACTAGGAACAGGTCCAATGATTTATATTCCTCAAGAAAAAGAAAAAGGTCAATGGTTTATCATCCTTTTAGCAATACCTTTCGTGATAGAATATTATGAGTTATTGACAATGATCTTTGCCTCAAAAAGTTTCGTGATAATTTGTGCTTTTACTGTACCATTAAAAATACCAGCATAGTTCATGAATCATTATCGAGTAGCATTGACAAGGAAGCTCACATCAAATTCTAACAATAACCGTCAAATCATATCAATACATTAAAAATCAAGCTTTTTATGCTACATACGGTTTTATAACGTATGAAAAACCTAAATCCTAAAACCTCGAAGACTGAAACTCTTAAACTTCAAACCCTAAACCATAAATCATTTAACCCTAAGACCCTAAGTCATAAGCCCTCAAACCTAAAGTTATTTTCAAATAATATAATCATATATTAATTACTTTGTTAAAGATAAAAATCCACGCCGATTGTGGATCGTAGTCTGTGTAGTTAA
Organism: Persicaria tinctoria; assembly: GCA_037127255.1. Taxonomy (NCBI): domain Eukaryota; kingdom Viridiplantae; phylum Streptophyta; class Magnoliopsida; order Caryophyllales; family Polygonaceae; genus Persicaria; species Persicaria tinctoria. The sequence continues at coordinate 53,563,559 of JBANSL010000001.1, read as the reverse complement.
TCATTGTTTAAAATAGCGTTGCTATAGCAACCTCAGAACCTACCAGAACCCGCCTTGACCAAGGCGCCTTTGGAGTGGAAAGGCAATCCAAAGGCGCTCGAGGTGCGCCATATGCGTTCATTGCTTTTTTTTTGTGTGTAAAATTCTGATTTCATTGATTTATGCAGATGAATAACCTTCCATATCTTTTAACTATAAGATCTTTTTAGTTTTGGAAAATATATTTAAATAAAATTTTCTATATTTCATTGTTTATCGTTTCCTTCATTTAAAAAATCTGATCAGCCCTCCTCTTTTTCTTCTACATGTCTGATTCCCCCCTTCTTCACCCACATCTACCATTCTACTTCTCTCCATTTTTGGAGTTGCATGAAGGTCTTAATTATCTATCCTTCTTCGTTTTTGAAGTTGCATGAAGGTCTCAATTGGGGGCCTGTTGCTAGTCTTTGTGTGTGAACGAATAAAGATTTAATTTGCGGTCAAGTAGAGGTCGAAAGGTAGGGTAAGGTGTAGAAAGTAGTAGTAGCTCACTTACCCAGCATCTCAAATCACAAGAAGAAGAGGAGGAGGATGAAGGATGCAAGTCTGTTGATGAAGGTGATGGGGACTTCGTTCCTTATCTCGACATCGAGGAAGAGGAGGATGCAGATAACCTTTGATGATATCGTTTGATCCACTTCCTAACCATCCACAAGTCCACCCCATTCCACTTGAAGTCTTTCTTTTGTGTAATATCATATGTTTTAGGCTTGCAGTTAGTATCTATGATGCTTTAGACTTGATTTTATTATAATATTAGGTTTTCAATTTGGTTTTATTTCATCATGAACATATTTTATACTATTAAACTTGAGAGTAACAAACGTTAAAGCATTTTTACATGATTTATGGAGAGGCGATTGCCTTTGCCTCTTAAGGTGTGCTATAGCATTAGGTTACTCCCATCACTTTTCGTCGCCTGTAGCTATTTGAAACACTGGGTTAATATTCGCGGAACTCAACCCAAAGAGATTTCTTTAAACTCTTGGATCCAAATCCAATCTTATGCCAGCATATCCTTTCTGTAATGATTGCAGTCCTCTATCATTGCCTTCTGTAATGATTGCAGGGATGTGTAAGTAAATGATTACAGTCCTCTGTCATTGCCTTTCTTTTCTCATTAGAGTAATATTATATACTGTATAATTGTATATGTTGCTACTTTCCATGTCAGATATGGCACTCAATCACTCAAAGTTGATAGAAAATGTTTAAGCTGATAATTTTCTTTAGGCGTTAAATTTATTGAAGGCGGTAAGTTCACGTTTTGCTGCATTGCAGATTTATGCTTGCAGACCAAATGAACTTGGTAGTATGTCTGTCCGCTGAAATACTTGCTAGCATTTTAAAGTTAGCAATCTGCTGGCTTGCATAGGACACTTGCTTTCCTAAAGCCTCTCTAGACATTCAGATGCCCTCTTAATAATTTTGTCTTTTAAACTTTTCATATATAAACTATCTCCTAATATCATTTTAACACTGGTTCCTCAGCCCAGTAAAGTGAAATTTCCCCCCTCAATTTTTTCTTAGCATGGTATGAAGATCTAGTGTCATTGTCATCCTTGTACAGAAATGATTTAGCAAATAGATCTTTTTTACTCTTCAGTTTGTTTACATTCAATTTTCTTTAATTGGTTTTGGCAGATCAGGATAGATGGCCAGGATATAACGGAGGTAACACTAAATAGTCTCAGAAGGTCCATTGGTGTTGTCCCACAAGACACGGTAAATTTAAAAAGAGTTACTTGAACCTTTGCCTTTTGTCATTTTTCATACTAATGCAGCAATCTGGTTTTTTTTCTTGAAGGTTCTTTTTAATGACACTATATTTCACAACATTCATTATGGTCAACTTTCAGCAACACAAGAGGAGGTCTGCAACAAGGCAACCGTCAATGTTTCTTTTAGTCTGCAGTCATATGTCCTCTATTTATATATTTTGCATCTTTTTAGGTGCATGAAGCAGCCCGTCGTGCAGCCATTCATGACACAATTATGAAATTCCCTGAAAAGTATGATACAGTTGTAGGGGAAAGAGGCCTCAAGGTATGCCCATATATTTCAAACATGCTGATTTCTATTCAAATGTGTGCACGCATGGTTTTTTTTTTTCTGTGGACTTTTGGGTGGGAGGAGTACCCTCAAATACACAATATAGTTTCAAACTAGAAGTACAAATATGGGGATTGTTCCAAAATTGATCGGTGCTGGAATTAGATTAACATTCCTTTTTTTTTCACAAAACATATATATTTGGGCATGGACCCACAATCGATAGTTTTAACTCAAGAAAGTGGATGCCTTAATCCACCCATGTAACCTTGTTGGACCAATATGGATTCTTTATTGTCTTTTAGATGATTTGTGAAATTTGAAGTCCTTATACTTGAGTAGATACTTGAGAAAATCCCATCATGTTTTTTTAAGGAAAAATGACAAAATAATACCAACTATCGGATATGAACAAAAAATAATGTGAACAAAAAAAAGTCTCAAAATAATATAAACTATCAACCAGAAATAATTCAAACTTTAAAATCAAGCCAAAATAAAACAAACTATGAACTTTCGACTTACAATAATACAAACTTTTGGACTTGGATTAGAGGAAGAATCAAAACAAAGCATCATTTATCAAAATTACAAAAAACATCTATATGTAGTCACACTTTGGACAAATCCATCCCTTTATTTTTAAATACACCAAAACCACTATTTATTTTGAAATTACCTAAAATCACACCAACTTTATCCATACCAACTTTATCCATAATTTTTCAATCGGTTTTTCTATCCTATGCCCTAAACTCAATTGGGAAATATTTTCCCTAAATACTCCCGGTTTAGCCATTTTTAAATTAGATTATGGGGTTCACCCATTTTCTTTTAGAGTTTTCTTTTCCAATAAAGTATCCTTATCCTATGCCCTTAGGGCACACAATAGACAAACCGTTTTTCAATATATATATATATATATATATATATAATCATAGCCTAGAATTTATGTAAGTTTGTGTAATTTTAAAAATTGTGGTTGTATTGTTTTTGTAGTGGTTTTGATCTATTTAAAATATAAATGGTGGATTTGTGCAAAGTATGACTAATTAATTATCGGTTGTTTTTGTAATTTTGATAAATAAAATCTTGTTTTGAATCTTACACTAATTCAAATTCAAAATTTTTGTACTCCCTCCGTTTCGAAATAGATGTCGTTTTAGCTCTTTAGTTTTGTATCAAAATAGATGTCATTTTAGGTTTTCTAGGTAGTGGATAGTAATGATTTGTATTGATTTGTGTGTTGTTGACATTTTTAAAAGTTTTGATTGGTTAAAAAATGTAGTGGGTAATAAAATTAATGAAAAAGTTAGTGGAATGATGATGTTGATTGATGGATGAGTGTTTTTATTAAAATTTGTGCATATGGCTAAAATGACTTAAATTTTGAGACGGAGGGAGTATTATTTTAAGTTGAAATTTCATAGTTTGTAGTATTATTTTTGGTTGAGTTTAAAGTTCGTATGGAGTATTATTTTTGGTTTATAAGCGGATAGTTTGTATTATTTCAAGACTTTATTTTCTCTGTATTATTTTCAGTTCAAATATGATAATTGGTATTATTTTAAGTCATTTTTCCATTTTATAATAGTAGCTTAGTACCTGGTTTCAATAGTGTTTAAAGCTAGGGCATTTTGAGGTTACCGGCAAACTAAGTTGGTCTTTTGATTCCTTTTTCCTTTCACAGCTAAGTGGGGGTGAAAAGCAGCGTGTTGCATTGGCTCGGGCATTCCTAAAAGCACCACCCATTTTGTAAGCTCTCTGTCCAGGCAGTTGTTTTCTAGCAAAAAATATTTTGTTCTAGCATACTTTTTCGCGCTTCTTTTTGATCCTGGAGTTGTCACCACATGTTTGATGCTTTCTTTGCAAAATCCAAGACTGTTATTAATCTGTTGAAGAAAGTAATAAATGTCCTAAAGGGTAACTCGGATTCTTCATCGTTATTTCTTCTGTGGTTGCTGTTGTAAAGTATACTGATCACATTGCTGTTTTAAATTTTGGCTATCTAATGTGTGCCCATGGGCACCTATTATAAACCAAAAGACGGAAAGAAAACAGGAGGTTTAAATGCATAAACCCTTGGGGTAAAGCATGAAAAAAAAAAGCTAAAGCATTTATTTTTGGGAAAAAAAAAATCTTTCTAACACATTAGAAAAATCCTTTAAATTTTGTTTCTAACACAACAAATGGAAGTGTGTTAGTAAGGTTTTGAGCATCAGAAAGTTTGTCTTGCTCCTTTTATTTTACGAGGGACCCATGAAAACATTAGGCAGGCTATTTGGTAAAATGTAATCGTAATTTTATAAAACTATTTTGTTTTTTAGATACAAGGACTATTTTACTTCCACAGACCTATTTTTCCTCAAAATCATGATTGACCTGGCTCAGGAATTGGTAGACGAGTGACCGTTTGTCTTATCAATCTATCCTTAACACATGTTCATGCAATCTTCCAGCTATTTATTAATATTTTATCATACTAAAGACGGGGAACTTGAGGGAGGGGTTGGCGAGACCGAGGGCCATGCATAATCTCATACTTCGTATCAATCTATCCTTGACACATTTTCATGCAATCTTCCAGTTATTCAATAATATTTTATCATAACAAAGACGGGGAAGTTCAGGTAGGGGTTGGAGAGACTGAGGGCCATGCATACTCTCATACTCCATATTATTTAGTTGCAAGAACCATTATAGCTCTTTAGTGTATGGACTTATTGCTCATTCGTGGATGTAGAAATGGAACCTACTGTCTCCCATGTTAATACATCAATTTGTGGAGTTGCTCTTATCACGAAGAATGCAGTCGGTAAATGTTAGTGTTTTCTTCTCAGACTCTGTGATGAAGCTACAAGTGCACTTGATAGCACGACCGAAGCAGAGATTTTGAGTGCGTTGAAGTCTTTGGCAGACAATCGTACTGCAGTTTTCATTGCTCACAGACTTACAACTGCAATGCAGTGTGATGAGGTAACTACCCTTGCTAGCGAATTTCTTTTCCTATGATAACTATGCTATACTCTCTTAACCCTTGCTACCATTTTCTGCTTCACATATTCCCTTGGAAGGAATGACTTCTCCCAAACTCATTTTTTTGTTGCTGTGTTTTTGTCAATGAATTATGTTCTCCCTTGCTTATACATTCCTGTATTTCAGATCATAGTGTTGGAAAATGGGAAGGTAGTAGAGCAAGGGCCACATGATGTCCTATTATCAAAGGCAGGGAGATATGCACAGCTCTGGACGCAACAAAACAGTACCCCAGAACTGCAGACGATTGAGCTATAGAGGGTGCCAAGATGTGAGTTGGCGTCCAAGATGTGAAAGAAGTGTGTGTATCCTTTCACCCAAGGGGTTATTTGGTAAAGCAACTACTACATTGCAAAGCTGTAGATGAATAAATCGTTTGCTGAAGAGCAGGTTATACATCCTGGAAGAGCTAGAGCGGAGGTAGGAGATTGAGAAAACCTTGAATGTTAATACCTGTGTCTTGACAAATCGACTGGGATGTGGCACACTTGATACTACCGTGCAGTGTTGCATGTCAGTGGTTAATGTATTCATCCATTTTCAGTATTTTCTTCAATGCATATTTTGAAGAAATTTTAAATGCCAATATTTTTTTCCTCCTATTGGCATAATAAAGCCCTTCACAGTTTGGGCCATATATAAGATACGTGTTTGATTTCTTTTATTTTTTATATTGAATGTATAAAGCCCTTAAACGGCTAAACCTCCTTAATCCCGGGAGGCAAATACATTACAGTGACAAGTTTTGTTAGCTGGTATGAGGGCTATAAGGGCTTGTTTGGTATCGATTTGATTTGCAATCTAGATATCGATACCGATGTCTGATTTGCAATCTTAGAGCATCTTTAATGGTGGTACTCCAAGTATCATATGAATAAAAATAAAAGGAAATGTAAGAAAAAGTCATATTTTGTTAAGACCCTCGAGGTCTGACCATGGCGATCGATCGTGAATAGAAAGAGAGATCAGAAGGAGACGAGAGGTAGAAGAAGATAGAAAGTATTTGTAGAATTGTTCATTGATGCCCCGTACATACACAATATGAGTACTTATACCACAATACCCCCAGTTTCTACTAATTACAATACTCACTCTATATATCTCAATCCTAACATTACCCTCCCCTTATAAAGCTTTGTTCTCAAAGCTTAATAAAATGGGAAAAAAAAAAACTATGCATGACTTAACTAGGAAATTCATTGGAAACCTTGGCAATTCATTGAGTGCTGCAGCCCCATGTAAGTGCAGTAGTGGAAACCTTGGCAATTCATTGAGTGCTGCAGCCCCATGTAAGTGCAGTAGCAAGTTGCACCCTCTCCATGTGCTAGCCTCCTCAGGGCAACTGATGCTACTACTAGCACTAACTCCTTCCAAGAAGCACCATCTCCATGAGCCAAAAGTTTACCGGCCCACATCTCTAGCAACCTGCACTTGTAGGCATATATTCATTCAATGACTTCAGTCTGCATACTCTTTCTCACACCAGCAACTCAGCAAGGCCACCAATGAGTATTGATGTGTAAGGAGAAAAGAAACAATTTATGGCTTTCAGTTTATTGCTTCATGTAGCTGAATGTAGTACCACCTTCGCTTGCTAGCTTCCCCCAAAAACTGTCCAGCAGTAGCTTCCCACACTCTTTCATGGTTTGTCTCTACTTCCCATCAATACTGAGTAACCCTCCAGAATAAAAAACTATGGTGACTCTTCCAGCCACAAGGCCACTATAGCTCTTACTTTCCAAGAAAACAATGGTAGCATACAAGCATATAAGTAGCCGATCAAGGACTCCACCCGGATCAAAAATAAAATTTCCTGGCAGTAGTTGGGCTGAAAAATCAGTAACTTGAACAATGCTGAATCTTCCTCTATCATATGGAAAAGTACCCATACTAGTTACCACCCATTGGGTATCGACATGGGTTGCAGCAGATTTTCCTCTATCAAATGGTGTCAAGACTACCCAATCTTTGATGAATTTGAAACCGTACATGGCACCATTGATGATTCCTAGATCAAACACAAACTCAACACTACTGCCTGCCTCTAAAACCGAAACCTCATAGCTACTTCCTACGCCACCCGAATCGAAAACAACCAAGTACATATTACAATTCATATTCCCAGCTAGCATATCCTCCCAAGACATTTTATCGAACATGTTGTAGGCAACTAAAGAGCTTTCAAAGATTCTGCCGATTTCTTTTAGAATTACTATACTCTAGTCCGATAGCTCAACAAAACTCTGATTTTCAACTGGGATTTTCAAGAACCCAATTGAAACAGCCCCAAATTCAATAAAATTTTCCAAGATTTCCCTAGTGCAGAACAGATTTTCAAAGCAAATTTCATCATCTTTAGCCACTTTCTCCAATGCAGATTCAATTCTGGTACCCAAGGTAGATTCAATAGTAAACGAGAGGTCAGAGATTACCTCTTGCGTTGTGGTCTCCTGGTCGGTTTCAATTCTCGGATACGTAACTACTTGTTCACCGAAGGCCTCGATGATTTCTTGGCTTGAGGCGTCAGTCCCTTCTTGATCGCTCTGCAATTTATCTATGTCCATTGAGAAGGGTTCGTTCCCGACTTCTTGACCAGAAGTGCTGACCTCTTCCTGGAATCTTTGCGATTTTTCCTTATCCACGAAGGGCCCGTCGAACAACACACTGTTTTGAATTGCTTGCCTCTCTTCACGAACAACGATTACCGTCGACATTAAGTTTGGGATTTCCTTTTCTGTCAAGGCGGAAATTGATGAAATTGGCTTCGGATTCGTCTGCGCCACCAGTTCTTGAGTTGTCGGAATCGATTTGTTGTGGAGCTTAGCCAATTCCATGCAACCACCAATTCTTTAGGCCTGTCCAACTTTACTAGGGATTTGATTTCCCACTTCAGGCCGTTGATGTAGCACCAGGTGAAATACAAATCAGGCAGATATGGATTGCTGGACAACAACTCTGATCGGAGTTCCCAAAACCGCTCATTGTACTCCTCAAGGCCATCCTTTTGGATGAAATTGTTGAATTCGTCAAGAATCTCCATGGCTCGGTTTGGTTGCGATTGCTTTCATTCGCCCATTCTCGAAACAGGTCGGAAGATCGACGAGCGCTGATACCAATTGTTAGAACCCTCGAGGTCCGACCATGGCGATTGATCGTGAATAGAAAGAGATCAGAGGGAGACGAGAGGTAGAAGAAGAGGATAGAAAGTATTTTTTTTTTTTTTTGGTAAATAAACCTGGAGAACAACCTCTCCAAGGCTGGAACGAGCGCTGGACTACACTTAACAAAGCCGGGGGTAGTCCTCCCCCTACGATCCTCATCGAGCAAGCTAGAAACACAATCGGGAGGCTCTTCGAGCATATGTAAACCTAACGGAAAAGCTTGGGCAAGCCCGGCAAGGGAGTCGGCGACACAATTCGCTTCCCTAAAGACATGTTTGAGTTGAAGTGTCCAACTCCTCTTGATAAAGCCTTGGCAACACTCGACCAGGCTAGACATCGGATGGCTCTCGACCACCCCATTTTGGATCAAGCTATGGGCCGTCAAGGAGTCAGTTTCGATAACCACCTTGCGAAAACCCAAATCCCACGCCATCTTAATACCTCCCACAATGCTCCATAGCTCAGCCACGAGCACCGGACAACAACCAATCTTCTGGACGAAACCACCTCGCCACTCGCCATCCATATTGCGAATGATACCGCCAGCAGCTCCTTCCCCGTTCTTATTAACCGAGCCATCGACGTTGACCTTCAACCAGTCCGGGTCCGGTTTTTCCCAGCCTATCTCTTTGATCCTCTTCTCCTTCCTGACCGTGGCTCCCTTAGTCTTGCACCAGGCTTCTTTGTAGCTCCTTGTGTACTCCTTCACGAACCTTGCCTTATCTGGACGGCTGGTATGATTGTTGAAGACTCTTTCATTCCTCCATCGCCATGCCCACCATGTCGCATTAGCAAATACGCTGGCCCATTCTAAGTCGTCGTCCAATCTTCTCTCCGACATGATGTTCACTCTCCACCACTCTGCAAAGGACATAGAGTAGAAATCAGTACTCACATTAGGATCAACCCAATCCTTCCACATACTCGAAATAAGTGGGCAATCCCTGAAAATATGCAGCATAGATTCCGGCATATCCGCACACGCCGAGCACCATGGTTCGACAGCAAGATGACGCCGACAACGCTCCTCATTTGTAAGAATAGCGCCCCGAGTGACCAGCCAAAGGAAAGTCCGAACCCTTTCCGTCACCTGCAGTTTCCAAACTCTATTGAACACTACACTGTCAACACACACAAGAGAATTCGCATTAGTTAATTGGTTATAAGCCGACTTAATTGAGTAATTCCCATCCGGCGAGTAGCTCCAGAACAATCTATCTCTGCCCTCTCCTTCTTCCATAATAGCGCTAGCGGCCATCTTCATCAGCAACTCCGTCGGAATTAAGCCCGACATCTCATTCCACTTCCAACCTTCCCCAGTAGCCCAATACGAACAAGCTGGTCTGTCAAGGTCTTCGTCCGAGATTACGCCGATGGCCAGAGACTCCAGGGTATCATCCAACAACCATTTGTCTCTCCAAAAGCTCACCGTTCGACCGTCTCCTATCAGCCATCTAGCACCTTCGTTCACCACCATGCCCAAACTTCTTCGCATGCTCGACCAAACCGCAGATGTCCCAAGCACACACGTTTCTGATTCCCTCACATACTTTGCCTGCAAAATATTGCACCAAACATTTTTATTATCATTATTATTAATAAATCTCCACACAAGCTTCCCATTAATAGCAATGTTAAGCTCATTCATGGATCTTATGCCCAAACCCCCTTTGCATTTGGGTCTGCACACATCATTCCAAGCCACTAAGTGAGTCTTGCGCCCATTCTCTCCATCCCCCCAAATAAAGCTTCGGCATTTCTTATCAATGATATCACATGTGGCCCTCGGAATAGAGACAGTAGCCATAGAGTAGACCGGGATCGATTCTAGAACAGTCTTAGTGAGAGTCACGCGACCCGCCAAGCTCAAGTGATTTCTCCTCCACCCTGCCAGGCGGTTGTTTATTTTATCCACCAGAGGAGCGAAAGTCTCCCCCCTATCCTGGTGTGCAAAACCGGCATTCCCAGGTAGCTACCGAGATTGTCCGTAACCTCGAAGCCACATTCTTGCTTCAGCTCTTCAATCACATCCATGGACACATTCGGCGAGACAAATAGCTTCGATTTTTTGTCATTAACCCGCTGACCCGAAGCTCTACAGAAAACCTCCAATATTCCATTTATAATCCTCAATTGTTGCACAGACGCCTCAGCCACCAGAACGATATCATCGGCAAACATCACGTGTGATATCGACGGCCCTCTCCTAGTGATCTTTGCTGGCTTCCAATCACCTTTAGTAACAGCTTTATCCACCAATTGACTAAGCCTTTCCATACATAACACGAACAAGTACGGAGACACCGGATCGCCTTGCCTGATGCCTCTCGATGGGTCGAACTCCTTTGTAATCTCGCCATTAACAAGAACACGAGTGGTGACCGTACTTATGCATTCGCTTAACCAACCAACCCACGCATCAGGGAACCCTGCATCAACAAGTGTGTCGCAAACAAAATCCCACCGCAACCGATCGTAAGCTTTCTCGAGGTCGATCTTGAGGATCATCCAACCCATTTTGCCTCTCTTCCTTCGCATCGAGTGCACTAACTCTTGCACAACAACAATATTGTCCGTGATCTGTCTTCCCGGCACAAAACTACCTTGCATCGGGCCAATAAGATCTTGAAGCAAAGGTCGAATACAGTTAGCCATAATCTTCGTAATAATCTTGTAAAGGACATTGCAAAGACTGATCGGACGAAACTGAGCTACCGTCTCAGGCCTCGCCACCTTTGCCAATAGCACAATGAGGGTCTCATTAGCCGATCGCGGCAACCTGGAAGTAGTAAAGAAATTCCTCACGAATTCCAAAACAGTCCCACCCACTGTACTCCAACATTTTTGAAAAAATGCTGCCTGAAACCCATCTATACCCGGCGCTTTGAAGGATCCCATCTCTTTCACCGCTTGAAAAATCTCATCGTTAGAGAACGACCTGCCAAAATTCTCCCAACTTTCAGTCGACATGTGTGGGAAAGCACCACTCTCCCAAACAAAAGGAAATTGTTCTTCATCCGGAATTTTATACAGCTTTTGGAAGAAATCCACCACTTTCTTCTCAATAATCTTAACATCCAAAATCTCAGTACCATCCTCCTCCCTTAGGACTTGGATCTTGTTTCTCTTACGGCGAATCACGGTAGAAAGGTGGAAGTACGATGTATTTCGATCACCAGCTCTAAGCCAGTTCTCCCGCGATTTCTGAAACCAAAGAATTTCTTCTTGCTCCAAAGTAAGGTCTAATTTTCTTTGAATTCTAGTCACCTCCTCTAACCGGGCATCCGAAGGATTAGCAGCTAGCGCCAACTGCGCCTTCCTAATTTCTGCCAAAAGCTCATCCTTCCTTTCGAAGATGTTACCAAACGTCTTCCGATTCCACTTTAGCAGACAATTCCTTAAGAAACTCAGAGCTGTCGGAGCATCAGTCTCACTATGCCAGGACTCCTTAACAAACTCGCCAAACCCCGGGTGCGTGAACCAGGCTGCTTGAAATCTAAAAGGCCTGCGTTTTTTATTCATCTTAACCGGCGCCTCAATAGTAAAAAGCATAGGAATATGGTCAGAACTGAATTTCGGAAGGTGTCTCACAAGTTCTTCAGGCCAGTCCATACGAGCATTAGTATTGCCGAGCATACGATCCAATCTACGAGCTATGTACGTCTCCATCGTCTTACCTCTCGACCAAGTGAACGTAGGCCCCAGAAAGCCAAGATCCACCAGATCAGCTCTGTCAATCCACTCTCTAAATCTATCAGCGTCCGTCGATAACATACCTGCCTCATCATGTTGTTCCCAGTCATGGATAACACAATTGAAATCTCCTCCGACAAATAACGGACCCGACACACCATCAGTAGCCTCCGAAATATCATTCCAGAACTCCCGTCGCTCATGAGCACTAGGATGGGCATAGACCACCAGGAGATGGAACTTCTTAGCCCCACATCCGACCCTAGCCAAAATAAATCTCTCATTCGTCCGGACGATCGTAATGTCAATATCTTTGTTCCAGAGGAGCCACACACTCCCTCTAAACCCATTAGCTTCAACAATGAATCTATCCGAAAAATCCATTCTGTCACAAACCTGCTTGGCTTTCACCCCAGAAATCTTCGGCTCAAAAATAGCCAAGACGTTCACCTTGTACTGCTTTAGCAAGTACCGAATAGATCTGCGAAACCCGCCACTACCGGCTCCGCAACAATTCCAAAGAAGGCAATTCATAATAAACCAGAGGGAAAAGAGACCGAACCAAAGCGCTAATCCTGACACACCTTCGACCCGTTATCCTCATCCATCGCATCCTCCTTCGAACCACTGACAGTCCTACCTGCATCGTCAACATAGAACGTCTGCCCGGTACTCATACCACTGTCCTCACCCCCATCAGCGATCCCAATCTCCTTATCGTTATGCCCCTCATCCCTAGTCTCATTCTGGTTATTAGGAGAACTGACACTTAATAAACTCACATTTGGGTCAACAATCCCCTCCGGCATGAGAGGCCCATTTCCTCCTTCGGGCCTTTGAAGATTAGCAAAATAAGTCACTGGCTCTGTTCTAGGCCTTTTAAAAGACCCGCTTTGTCTTTTAGCAATAGGATCAGTAGCTTTGGGCCCCTTGATTTTGATCCTACTAACACCTTTCTTATTGGGCTTCTTGGCAATAGCTAAGCCCACTTCAAAATTTTCTTTACCCTTCACATTAGCAGTAATCTTCGAGGTCGTCGCCGCCTCCTTGTTCTGCACTTGCATAGGGCTTTTACCGGTATTCTCTTGAGCCTTGGGATTTCCATCGATCGAGTTGTTCTTATCATTAATGTCTTTCTCATTAATCTCTTCATTACTTCTCTCCCCTTTTCTTCTACTTTCCGGCACTGGTCCCAAAGAGCTCTTCTGACCGTTGCTCGTGGCATCCCCTGAGTGCCCACTCGTCTTTTTCTGATTCCGGCGCCGGCGAGAAACCTCCATCCATGGACCATAGCGCCCCCCCGACGATTCCCGGTTCTCATCCGTTTCCATTCTCACATTCGTCTGGTCCTCACTTCTCATTCCGGATTCCTGGGCACAAGCCGCCGGCATCTGGACAGAGGTTACCGGCACAACCACCTGCTCCTTCGTACTCTTACTCCCCATGGAACATTGCATCGCTAGATGTCCAAACCTGCCACATTTAAAACAGATTCTGTGAAGGCCTTCATATTCAAGAAAATAAACATGATCATTAATCGTTACCGTCCCTTTGAGAGGCTTGGAAAGATCAACCTCCACACAGACCCTGGCGTAACGGCCACGGCTCGTGCAAAGCGTTCGTGTATCAACCTTCAGGGGTCTTCCAATTCCTGACGCAACCTTCCTCAGAATTCCCTCTTCATACAACACAATAGGCAGATTAGCAATTCTAACCCACGCCGGAGATGTCGAGATAGAATCTGTTAGCGGGTCAAAGCATGGCGTCCATGCCTTGATGATAATGTAATGACCAAACAGCGACCACGGTCCACCGGTAAGGGCCTTGAGGTAGTCGTGTTCATTGTCGAATCTCGCTACATAGTATCCCTTCGGAAGATCAACAAGACATAGCTTCCCTACCGGCTTCCAGATTTCATGGAGCTTCTTGTCCATCGTGGAGTACGGGATGAATCCGCCCAGAACTTTGATAATCAAAGATGATTGCCAAACCGACTCAAGCACTGTCATAACCTCCTGTGGAATGCTCACCACCGGATCACTATCGATTCCACTTGGGAAGGATACCGTAACCTTTTCCTCCTCATAGCAAGCACTTGTCATTCCTCCCCCCATGTTGGCACCACCCATTAACTTATCTTTCCACGATTGTAACTTGTCCGGTGGTTCCCCATGAGGCACCGGCGGTTGGGAGCAACTCGCCATGCGATCATAGAAAGTATTTGTGGAATTGTTCATTGATGCCCCGTACATACATAATATGAGTATTTATACCACAATACCCCCACTTTCTACTAATTACAATACTCACTCTATATATCTCAATTCTAACATATTTTTGAAAGAACCCAAAAGAAAAAGGGAGCTCAAGTATCATACATATGATACTCAATATGACACAATAGCATAGAATATTACCCAATTAAATATTAATAGTGAGTCCCATTTGATTTTTACTTACTCAAAAAAATTATAAAAAAATAATTTTGATGCAAAAGGTGAAATAAGATACCATGTCAAGTATCATGGTTGTGGAGTTCCAAATATTAAAATGAGGTGGATGAGAGAAAATTGACAAAAAAAACAAGTTATGATACTCAATATGAGTATCATGGTTAAAGGTGCTCTTAATACATAAATATACATGCATTGCAAATGTGATTTACAGCGCTAAAGGTTTCCCCACCAGACGACGTTGTGAAGACGAAATGCAATTTACTTGTGATATGAGCAGATGGGCAATGATAAATGATGACAGTCTTTCGGAGTAAATGCTTTTCTCTGTCAAGTTGTAAGGTCTTGGTAAGGAATAGGCAATCATAACTAGCTTAATGATTAAGGTATGTCATTCCAAGGATTAAACATCCTACACATAAACCGTATATGAAATCGGATCAAAACTAGATTACTATTCATCTTCTTCCTCTAGCAATAGGTCTGAACCGGTAAATATGTAGATGTGGTGGTTAAACCAAAATAACCAAATTAAAAATAAGAGTAGAACCAAACCAAGAGTTCTACCCACCAAAATACAAATCACGGGGCCAAGCACTCAAAAGGTCCACCGTATGCTCTAGTGCTCTACTGTACCCCTCAATATACCAAAAAATCTCCAATATAAATAACTCTCTCACATCTCTAATCTCTACTCTCCTACTCCCTTCTATACCCGCTCATACCTTCTACAGTTCTACTGTCCAACTAATCAATTCCCCCTATTTCCCAATCTGTCTACAATTTGCTTGCATTTCCACCTTGCGGATATCCGGCTTCTACAACTTGAATAATAGCACGCATTCGCATCGAATATCTCCTGTCTAAATCTCACTCCATTTCTCGCCTTCCAAGTGAAGTAGACGAGTGCTTCGAAAGTGTTGTGAGCCTAATTAGCCATGTTTTACACTTACTTTTATATCGATTTCTGCACGCATTTCATACATTTGGGTTAGAATAATACAGAATCTGTGTAGTTTACACTTATTTGCAATCTATGGAGGTCTACACAAGTTTTTGTCATATTTCGCAGAAATCGGACGCATTTTGGAGCTTAATGGAAAGTCATGGAGAAGCCAAGAATGGTGCAGCTGGAGAGAAGGCCAATTTCCGGCTTTCATCATTCTGAATCAAGCTTTGATGTCTTCATGAGAGTTGTAGTCCTCGGAAAGAGCTTTCCAACGCATGGTCATATGCGTCAATCCGACGAACGAGGCAGCGGGAAAGTGCGTTTTACGAACAGAGCTGGAAGCTGAGAAAAGAACTCGACGTCGACAAGAGTTGTCGACATCGACAAGTTTCCAAAACTCGACATGAACACTGGAAGACGAAGTCGAGTTGACTGAACTCAAGACCAAAAGGTTGTCGATGTCGAGGAAAGTTGTCGACATCGAGAAGACATGTCGAGCACTCAGAAGCCGAGATCGAGGAGAAGTCCGAAGAGAAAGGAGATTACTTGCAAGCCAAGATTCGACGAATTCTATCCGAATCTATCAAGATCTATCAAGACCAAAGAAGATGTCCACACATTAGATATAATCCTAGTCTATCTATTTTATTTAATTACACTATGTTATTTATTTATCATTAAGTTTTAGATATAGTTTTAGATAAAGATAGATATCTTCTATCCTTGATTAGCGAGGATTAGAAGCCTATAAATAAGGCCCTAGGGGGCTCAGTTTTATTCATTCAATTTCAGTTAGATTCCAAGTTACAGACAATTCCATTCAGAGATACAAGTAGAGTAGTTTAGGAGTTTGAGGTTTTTAGGGTTTTTGGCAATGTGCGAAAGTTGATTGCCGGAATTGTAAAAGCTTTGAATTTAGTTTAATGCAATTTATTTCCTTTCGATCGAAGATGTCTTTTATTGCAATGAAGAGCGAGTAGTCCACCCACTTCTGGGGCTGGGGTGAGCCCGACGGTGGCCATGTGAGGCGATGCAATAAAGGTCAGATTTTTATGTGATTCATCTTCTATCCCTATGAGAATGATTCTTTTGCGAGAGTTGAAGGTGATCCTTGTTTGTGTTATTGAAGCGAAAGTGATCTTAATGCAACTTGGATTAATTATGTGAAAAGGGTTAGTAACAATTAGGGTTTATGCGAAAGCCTCTATATTCCTATTTGTTAATAACGAAAGTTATTTAGATGGAAAGCATGATCTATTATGCCTTTATGTGTTACTTTGCATGGTTATCGTTGTGGTGTTGAAACCCTAGCCTTGGGAGTCTTTAAGTTTATTGAATTCATTCCGTTACAATTCGTTTCTTTCCGAAAAGCTTTGCACTTTTATTTTCCGTTACTTGTCGATTTCGAAAAGAGCTTGTCGAGGTCGAGCACTGTTGTCGACGTCGAGTACTTTTTGTCGAGATCTAGTTCTTTGCTGCTGTTGTCGATCTGTGCTTTGTCGAGTAACTTGTCGACGTCGAGGACCTGTGTCGACAAGACTCGGTCGAGTAACTTGGTCGAGTACTTTTCTGTTACTTTTGTCGAGTTGCTGCTGTCTCTGTCGAGTACCTTTGCTTTGCTTTTATTTCTATCTTTATTTGTTCTTGCTTTTATTTTAGTTGCCCTTGCCGGGATTATTTGTTTCTATTTTATTTCTGCTTCTGCTGGTGTTTCTGTCTTTTCTGCTGCTGCTGTGAGAATCTGATAGCTACCTGAGAACTGCTGACGTGCTTCCTCGTGGATTCGATCCTGACTTTTCTCTTACTACAATGGGAGGAAGTCTTGTAATTATTTGCTGAGACAGGGGAGTCGTTCTAAACCATATTCTATTCTATACTTGACCTACTCCTGCAACAACAAATTGGCGCCATTGCCGGGGAAGCAATCAATCGCGCCTTAGGTAGTCAGTTCTCACTGTTTCTTTGAGTTAGATTGCAGGTGTATGCGTCGTTCTGGTCAAACACCTGAGTTTGACAGCTTAGATGAACCGGAGCGCTACCTACACATCCACTCCAAACTCAAAAGAATCATGTCAGCTGCTGAAACACAGGAACAGCTGATCGCTAGGCTCACAAGGGATCTAGCCGCCAGAGATGCTGCCCTCGCTACTGAGAGGGCAGAAAAAGAACAAGCAAATGAGCGTGCTAGACAAGCAGAAGGCGTGCTCGCCCAGTATCCTCTTACTGCAGAGGATTACATGCATCCCACTCTCGTCGTGCCTGAATCGGCCATTCTTATCCCTGAAAACTCCTATGAAATTCGCACTCAATTTCTAATTGAACTTAAAAATAATGCTTTTCATGGGAATTTTAATGAGTGTCCTCTTGAGCATATTATAAACTTTTCTGACATGTGTCGTACACTTGCTGAAGGTACCACTCTGGAGTACATCAAGATGAAGGCTTTTCGATGGTCTCTCGCTGGCCCCGCATTGCAATGGTTAGTAGGGCTTAAACCGCGAAGCCTCACGACATGGGCCCAAGTAGAGCAGGAATTTCTCGACAAATTCTTTCCTTCTGCCAAGACAGCACTCCTACGCCAAAAGATCACAGCTTTCAGACAGAAACCTGGGGAACCGCTGGCAAAGGCATGGGAACGCTACAAGGAACTTCTGCGATCCTGTCCCACCCATGGACAACCACCTTATGTGGTTCAGGAGATTTTCTTCAATTCTCTTGATCAAATCACTAAGGACAAAATCAATAATTATACTCGATATGAGTTCCTAACAATACCACCAATTGAAGCATGGGGTATCCTGGATAAGCTCACCAATTACGACAACAAGTATGGGGCTCCTGCAAACTATGAGGAGAATACCTACGCTAGGCCAGCCCCATCCAGGCCTCTCTATGAGCCAGCAAAGGAGATCGACCCAGATGTCAGGGAACAATACTACAGAGACCAGAATAAGAAGCTCCTCAAACAAGTGAAGTATCTCTCTGTCAACCAACCTTGCATAGAATGTGGATCGCAAAGGCACACCACTACTGAGTGCCCACATACAGAGCAAGTCAGGATGGCAGAACATCATGAGGATGCAGCTTACGCAGGGGGGCCTAATCGCTATATGGGGGATCAAAGGCCTTATCAACAGCAATGGAACCAAGGTCCCCCTAGGAATCCTCCACCCTACAGAGCTCCAGGACATCCAGAAAGGGATCAAAGGAAGGATGATCTGCAGCTAGTCCTTGAGGAGATGCGACGAAATCAAGGGACCATAGAACATCACCACCAAATTTGGAGAACTAGACATCTGGAAAAGGGGAATTGAGACGCAGATAGGACAAATTTCTGCGCAGATCCCACGACAGTCCGGCAAGCTCCCTGGGCAAACAGAACCAAATCCTAAGGGAAAGACTGGACACATAGCTGCTGTAAAACTCAGGAGCGGGCATCAACTGCAAGAGCCAGAGGTCGGAAAGCAGCAGGACAGCACTGAAGAACAACTCGATGTCGACAAGAATCTTGTCGATGTCGACAAAAAATTTCTCGATGTCGAGGACAGCCCTGATCGACCAACTTCTGCACTGAACAGCAACTCGACATCGAGGAAAGTTGTCGATGTCGAGGAGCTTGTCGATGTCGAGAAGTCCCATGACGATGTCGATAAGACTGCAACACCTCCGACGTCTGTTCTGGCTCCAAATCAGAAAAAGAAGCTACCTTTCCCCACGAAATCTCTAAAGGACCCAGCGGAGAAAAAGTTTCAGCGCTTCATCAAGATTCTTCAGAAGCTGAATGTCACCATACCCTTCACAGAAGCTCTCAATGAAATGCCGTCCTATGTCAAATTCCTAAAGGAGATTCTGAGCAAAAAGCGATCAATGGCTGAAATTACAGAGGAGTGCAGCCAGCTGGACATACTGGAAAAGCGGCCGGATCCAGGTAAGTTTGCTATAACTATTGGATTTGGTCCATACAAAATTAATGCTTTATGTGATCTTGGAGCCAGTGTTAGTATTATGCCTTTAACGATTTGGTCCAAGATTAAGATAGGTGCCCTGGAGCCTGTGGATGCTAGACTTTACATGGCCAACAACACGGTGGTCATTCCAACAGGCATGGTGGAAAATGTCCCAGTACAAGTAGGTAAATTCTTTGTCCCTGCTGATTTCTTAATTATTGATATGCAAGAAGATCCTGCTTGTCCAATTATTCTAGGGAGACCATTCTTGGCGACGGTGGATGCCAACATAAGCGTAAGGAAAGGAGTGCTCACCTTCAACATCAGCGATGAAGTAATTGAGTATTCCTTCAACAAAACTGAAAGGCATACGGGTCCAATGGAAGAGGTCAAATCTATCTCAGCTGGCTACATCACCTGCGGGGAACCCAAGGTCAGGAATATGACCCCCGAAGAGATAGAAAAGAGGGATATGGAGGCCCAGGTGGAGGAGATCATGGCAATCCTCAAGGAGAACACAGGAACTAAGTATGGGGTCGTAGTCGACAAAAACTTCTCGAAATCGAGTAGTTTAATCAACATCGACAAAGGTCAGAAACCACCGCCAGCCTCGTCAAGCAAGCCACTGGAAGTCGAGAAAAATTTCTCGATGTCGACAAATCTTGTCGATATCGACAAGCACCAAGCTTCCTCGACTCCAACTTCATCGACGAGAAATCTACTGGAAGTCGAGAACAACTCGATGTCGACAAATCTTGTCGATGTCGACAAGATCTCGGTCTCCTCGACTTCTCCTTCCTCGACTTGCAGTCCACCAGATGAGCCAACTTCATCGATGTCAAGAAACACTGCTCGATGTCGACAAGATCCAGTGGTTCCCGAATCTGATTCCACAACGGTAAGCCAAGGTATGAATCTGTGTTCTCCTATTTCAATTAAAGATTTATCTATACATGGGAGAGGTTTGCCTTGGTATGTGCGCTTATGCAGGATTTCCGATGACGATCCAAAAGAATATGAAGTAGGAGACATGGTCTATGTCTCTAAATCAAAGGATCATTGGTTTCCTAACAAATTCAATAAGAAGAAGATGGGACCATTCACGGTGAACAAGATCCATTCAGGAAGGATCCAGCTAAAGGACAAGAATGGAGTCTTATTTGAGGCCCAAGCTACATGGGCCCTGCAGATGCCACCTTGAGCATTAATGAAAGTCGGCCTAGCGACTATAAAATCTAGAGCATGTACATAGACTTTTTAGGACATTTGAGACTTTGTTTTTTGTTTTTACTATTATGGGTATATGTCTTCTACTTTTTCAGGTCAATGGATAGAACCAAAGCTTACTCGGACTAAGAGGTGCTCCATTCGAAATTTTGCAGCTCTGCACACATGTCTTGTGAGTTTCTTTCTCTACCCTTATTTTTTATATACAGTGAGGACACTGTAATGTTTAAGTATGGGGTGGGGGAAGGGCTTACATTATGCATATTTGCCATATTTGACATATATGTGCATTATTTCTTAGAATTGCTACATGGCTATTTTGGAATGCATTATTGATTTATATGTTTATATGCATGTTTTCCAAAATTTGAGAAAAATGACCCCCATTGAAACATTGAAATGTTTGAATAATGTCATAGAAGCTTATATTAAACTCGACGATGCAAAATTGGATTCATTAGAGATATAGCATGAAATTGCCTAGTAAAGGGAAGTCACAATGAAGTGCATATTTTGATGAAAACCATGAAAGGAGGTAAAATTTGAAATTGCTTTTGACATGTTGCATGATAAAATGATTGAGGACTTTAGATTTCCATATAATGCTCATATGTTTAAATTCCTAGCCTTACCTATGCTTATGCATCAAAACAGCCATAATATGCCTTATTTCATATATTGCTCCACATGATCTAAATATTTCCATTCTTTACCTTATCCGGGGATTATGTTGAGAATGATGTTACATTATGGAGATCATCATATGGTGTTTGTGTTGTGATTATTATCATATTTGGAGTATGGAAGGAAATTGTTTGAAATATATGGAAAATTTAATGAGTGAAAAAAAATCCAATCACCTCAGGAGTTAAAGGTAGATTGACCCTGCTCTCTGAGATAATAGTTTGGAGAGATGGGACACATTGTGAGGAGTCCAAAGCACTAAGTATCCGGGGCCATTCATGACACCCATGTTTGCGACTCACGAGAAGGCAGTGCTGAGGTTAGAGAGGTAAAAGCATTATTGAAAAAAGCAATATGAAAGGTGATGAATTGTATGGAAGAAGGAATGTGATATGAAACTCAAAGTTTGAAAGTGATCCATTTCCCCGGATCAAAAGCACCACATTGCCAAAAATTGCCCACCTTTTAGCCTTTTATCAATCTACTCCTTCATGAGCTTAAATTAAAGTCTTCTTGATTATCAATGCTTAGTCACTTATGAATGTTTTTGCATAACCCTCCTTTTGTGAGTAGATGTTGCTTTTATATATTTTGCACATGCATGAATCTGTGACACTAGTACCTTTTCGAGGATGGTAATTGATTGCAGGGTTATATGGCAATGAATCTAATATGTTGAGAGTTTTGATTTCTTCCCCTAAATGACAAATAAAAGTATTGCTTGAGGACAAGCAAGCTTAAGTATGGGGTGTTTGTTGTGAGCCTAATTAGCCATGTTTTACACTTACTTTTATATCGATTTCTGCACGCATTTCATACATTTGGGTTAGAATAATACAGAATCTGTGTAGTTTACACTTATTTGCAATCTATGGAGGTCTACACAAGTTTTTGTCATATTTCGCAGAAATCGGACGCATTTTGGAGCTTAATGGAAAGTCATGGAGAAGCCAAGAATGGTGCAGCTGGAGAGAAGGCCAATTTCCGGCTTTCATCATTCTGTATCAAGCTTTGATGTCTTCATGAGAGTTGTAGTCCTCGGAAAGAGCTTTCCAACGCATGGTCATATGGGTCAATCCGACGAACGAGGCAGCGGGAAAGTGCGTTTTACGAACAGAGCTGGAAGCTGAGAAAAGAACTCGACGTCGACAAGAGTTGTCGACATCGACAAGTTTCCAAAACTCGACATGAACACTGGAAGACGAAGTCGAGTTGACTGAACTCAAGACCAAAAGGTTGTCGATGTCGAGGAAAGTTGTCGACATCGAGAAGACATGTCGAGCACTCCAGAAGCCGAGATCGAGGAGAAGTCCGAAGAGAAAGGAGATTACTTGCAAGCCAAGATTCGACGAATTCTATCCGAATCTATCAAGATCTATCAAGACTAAAGAAGATGTCCACACATTAGATATAATCCTAGTCTATCTATTTTATTTAATTACACTATGTTATTTATTTATCATTAAGTTTTAGATATAGTTTTAGATAAAGATAGATATCTTCTATCCTTGATTAGCGAGGATTAGAAGCCTATAAATAAGGCCCTAGGGGGCTCAGTTTTATTCATTCAATTTCAGTTAGATTCCAAGTTACAGACAATTCCATTCAGAGATACAAGTAGAGTAGTTTAGGAGTTTGAGGTTTTTAGGGTTTTTGGCAATTTGCGAAAGTTGATTGCCGGAATTGTAAAAGCTTTGAATTTAGTTTAATGCAATTTATTTCCTTTCGATCGAAGATGTCTTTTATTGCAATGAAGAGCGAGTAGTCCACCCACTTCTGGGGCTGGGGTGAGCCCGACGGTTGCCATGTGAGGCGATGCAATAAAGGTCAGATTTTTATGTGATTCATCTTCTATCCCTATGAGCATGATTCTTTTGCGAGAGTTGAAGGTGATCCTTGTTTGTGTTATTGAAGCGAAATTGATCTTAATGCAACTTGGATTAATTATGTGAAAAGGGTTAGTAACAATTAGGGTTTATGCGAAAGCCTCTATATTCCTATTTGTTAATAACGAAAGTTATTTAGATGGAAAGCATGATCTTTTATGCCTTTATGTGTTACTTTGCATGGTTATCGTTGTGGTGTTGAAACCCTAGCCTTGGGAGTCTTTAAGTTTATTGAATTCATTCCGTTACAATTCGTTTCTTTCCGAAAAGCTTTGCACTTTTATTTTTCGTTACTTGTCGATTTCGAAAAGAGCTTGTCGAGGTCGAGCACTGTTGTCGACGTCGAGTACTTTTTGTCGAGATCTAGTTCTTTGCTGATGTTGTCGATCTGTGCTTTGTCGAGTAACTTGTCGACGTCGAGGACCTGTGTCGACAAGACTCGGTCGAGTAACTTGGTCGAGTACTTTTCTGTTACTTTTGTTGAGTTGCTGCTGTCTCTGTCGAGTACCTTTGCTTTGCTTTTATTTCTATCTTTATTTGTTCTTGCTTTTATTTTAGTTGCCCTTGCCGGGATTATTTGTTTCTATTTTATTTCTGCTTCTGCTGGTGTTTCTGTCTTTTCTGCTGCTGCTGTGAGAATCTGATAGCTACCTGAGGATAGATGGAGGCCGGTTAATGTCGGAGGAGTCCGTCTCTCGCATGTTTTCTTCGCAGACGACTTGGTCTTAATGGCGGAAGCTTCGGAGGACCAGGGAGCAATAATTAAGGAGTGTTTGGATCGTTTTTGTGCCCATTCTGGAGAGAAAGTTAATTTCTCTAAAAGCTCAATTTTATTCTCGCGCCATGTCTCTGCTGCATCCAAGGAGAGCATTAGTAACGTCCTCGGCATTCCGATTGCTAGAGATTTTGGAAACTATCTGGGGGTCCCGACTGCAACCGGAAGGATGACCAATGCGAGATACTCATTCCTGCTCGACAAAGTGACCAACAAGCTGCGGGGATGGCAAGCTAAGACGCTATCCTTTGCTGGACGGGTGACTTTGGCCAAGTCTGTCTTATCGAGTCTCCCCCTATATTTGATGCAATCCTCTTTTGTCCCCCGAACTATTTGCGATGCAATTGACCGTGAGGTGAGGGGCTTTATATGGGGGTCATCTTCTGCTGCTAGGAAGCCACACCTCTTGTGCTGGGAGAGAGTCACGGCTCCAAAGGAGGAGCGTGGCCTGGGCGTGAGAGCGATGCGGGTAACCAATCAAGTTGTTCTAGCGAAGTTGAGCTGGCGCCTTCTGAATCAGCCGGAGGCGCTGTGGAGCAGAGTCATTCGGGGTAAATATTGCCAAGGGAGAGCAGATGTGGATATGTTCGAGCGTCGGGGAAGCGCATCATCGACTTGGAGGAGCATAGTCCATGGTGCTAGTAGCCTAACCCCCCACCTTCATGTGGCCCCCGGAAGTGGCACGTCGACCCTATTTTGGTTTCATCCATGGCTGAGGGAGACACCCCTAATGGACGTCGCGCTGCAACCGATCCCTGATGAGGTCTTGGGAGCAACGATTGCGGAGATGAGAGCTCAGGACACCTGGGATTGGGAGACGCTAGCACCCCTGCTCAGTCCAGATGTCCTCCTCCATCTCCAATCAATTTTCTTGGGCTCAGAGGAAAATGCTAAAGATAAGCCGGTTTGGGGTCTGACGCCTACGGGTGAATTCCCCACAGCTTCGGCAATACAGGCAATCCGCAAAGGTCACGGCTCGTTCTCGGTGGAGGGGGGCTGGAACCACATATGGAGGACCCCCGCTCAGCAACGCGCAAGGGCCTTCCTCTATTTGGCGGCTCACGATTGCTTACTCACCAATGCTAACCGTGTCCGCCGTCATATCTCATCTTCCGCAGCTTGTCCTCACTGTTCCGAGTCGGAAACAAGTCTCCACATGCTTAGAGACTGCCCAGGGATTCAATCCCAATGGAATAGATGGCGTGGCCCCCTCCCTGAGTCCTTCTTTGCACACACGAATATAAAAGATTGGGTTTTCGAGTGTACGAAGAAAGAGGATGCACATGCTGCCATGTTTGCTTCAATGCTATGGACAATTTGGAAGATTCGGAACAAGCTCATCTTTGAAGGCATTGACGATGAGGCGGGGATTCATGTCAAAGCGAGCAAAGATGCCTAGGACTACCTCAAGGCGAGTCCCACTCCCCTGTCCTCTCCGATTATCAAGCCAAGAGGGTCAGACAGCAGCAATGTGTGGATCCCACCACCACCGGAGTGAGTAAAAGTGAACGTCGATGGCGCGGCTAAAGGCAATCCAGGTAAGGCAGGGGGAGGAGGGGTTTTCCGTGACCATTCGGGCTCCTTCCTCTCCGCCTTCAGCTTCGGGTGCGGGGTTTGTATGGCGGGCACAACTGAGCTCTGGGCGACTTACCATGGATTGAGACTGGCTAAAGACGCAGGCTACACGAAGCTAATACTCGAGACGGATTCTGTTATGGTATGTGAGCTCCTGGAGAGGAGGAGGAGGGAGGCGAGGGCTGACCATCAGCTCGTCGCCGTATGCAAACACTGGATGGAGGAAGCGGGATGGGAGGTTCAAGTCAGCCATGTTAAGCGCAAGGCTAATCAAGTCGCGGATGCGCTCGCCCAATCGTCTTTTACTAGCATGAATTCCTTTTCTGAATTTGCTGTTATACCGAACTTTCTTTGTAAGATTTTCAATTCGGAGCTGGGGCTAATAAGCTCGGGCATCCCAAATAATACATAAGGCATTAGCCGCTTTCTAATAAAAAAAACCTTCTAGATAGATTTTTACAATTCTATCTTGAAGATTTATAGATTCAATTGGATCCAAATCGACCCGGTAAAACCTCCCCTATATATATGAGTTTTAATTTATTTTGAAACCAATTCCATCATTGACCCCTATCATTTAACAAATTACATAGGTTTATGTATTCTCCTCGCCGATAGCTTCGTTTGATATATAATACGTCCAAATCCGACATCTGAGTAAAACGATATAAATGTTTGAAAATTGTAGGTGTATTAATCACTTTAATTTTGTTTCAATAGACTATAACACTTTTATATTTTGCTTAAATTCAAATTCACATATTATAATTCATCTCGATAGCAGGTTATATTACTTATTTTAAGAATTTGGTAAAAAGTTATGCAAGTTAAAAAAAAATTTATATCTAGTTATACACTATTACATGTTAAGAATACACCAAGTTAAATATTGACTAAATGTTTATTTATTGTGTTTTATATATTTTTTTTTAGTTTTTTTTTCTTCGGCTATTTCATGTAAAGTCCCGGGATTATAATTTCCGAGTTACGCTTCGAGGGATAAAATCCCTCGTTGGATCTTGCGCTCCGAGTACAGGTTGAATGTTTGAAACCTAAAATCAGTTGTTTAAAGTGGGATGTCGCACCCAAATCCATAAGGTCCGTTGGAGACCCGACGGTAAACCTCTGTACCTGTCATAAGCATACATCGCAAAAAATTCATTTAGGAATGCAACCGGCATATGTTCTGAAAATGATGCATCGAGTGCCGCGGCAGAGCCGGGTCAAAAAAAGGTATAAGTAGTATGAAATCCCAAAAGTATAAATCTGGTGAAGTCAGAGTTTCAAACGCTCACTCTCCGCCATACGAATGGACCCCATCATAACAACACGAAATCAAGCAGTGGAACGGGTACATGAAACTATACTACAAAGTCAGGCCAAGAGACGCACGCGGGCCCTAAAGACCGCGCTAGGGACATATAATACGCCTATACCTAGAATAATGGATGCCCTAATGCAGTACTGAAATCTTAACCACACTATCATGGCCCTGATTCATATATGCATAATATTAAGTAATGCCTTAACAAAGAGTATCAAGTGGTATATCCCTCTTCTACCACCACCCCCTTCCAGATAGGGTGGAAACTGACCAGTTTGATGCTATAGCATATCAAATCTCATCATCATATCGTATCTCATGCTCATCTCGTATCTCATGATATATATATAAATGACTCAAAGAGGACAGCACCCGATGAAGCTGGGCTGTCCTATGACCCTAGCGAGAACTCTAGGACTCACAAATAACAACCGTTCTGTATTCAAACGCATACAGAATAAGAATGCTCATTCGTAAGTGCAAGTCATAAGTATGATACTACATGACATGCTTTTATGCATATGCAACACCTACATACTATATGAGACATCAGACAAGAGGTCCTGGTTACTGAGTAAGCACCGGAGGCCTTACTTGGCTAGCAGATCAGCAAAAGCAGAATCCAACACACACTAGTCACGATCACATAATATCACCTAAGTACATAACGAGAATACACTAAGTATACCTCTCTAGCCATTCTTAACACATATATCACACATTCATACAAGCAGATAATTAACAAGCTTGCATATGAAACATATAAGATACAAATAAATATGATCACTCGGCCGTCTCATCATTATTAACATAATTATCATCTCATCTTCAGTTCTCATCTCGTCTCAACATATCTCATAAATTAACATCTTTTTAAATTCGATTATAACATCATCCTCATCAGCTCATGACAAATTCCATACCATACTTAGCCAATTTCACATATTACCATTTTATACTCACACTTGGCATACAGATATATATCATCAACATCA
This sequence comes from Persicaria tinctoria, assembly GCA_037127255.1. Lineage (NCBI taxonomy): Eukaryota > Viridiplantae > Streptophyta > Magnoliopsida > Caryophyllales > Polygonaceae > Persicaria > Persicaria tinctoria. The sequence continues at coordinate 53,535,763 of JBANSL010000001.1, read as the reverse complement.
TAATATCCAACATTTAATCTCTTATAGTAAATCACCGCAAGTCATGCTATTAGTCAGACATATCATAACATCATGCTAGTAGTCACCGAACAAGTTAGATTCTCAAGTTATATCCAAATCTGTTTCAAATCTGAGTTAGAATCTCGACTCTTGAAAATATTAACAAAACTCCCTTTTTCAATTATTTATTAATCATTTCCGACCTTGAAATTCATTTTCCAAATTCTCTTCTAAACCGACAAATCTAAATAATTTATGTTGAATCCCAAATATTATTATAGATATAATATTTTAACACCGTTAATAAACACCCTTATAGAGTACTTCTAAATCTTTTATTAAATAATTCCAACCCATTTTTATTTAATAAAACCAACCCTTTGTAAATCTCTTAAAATACTGTTTTGTCTTTTAAAACCTCATATAATATTATATAATAACTTTAAATACCGCTAATTAGTTAAATAATTAAGCAAATAATCCGAACCGAACCGAACCCATAACAACCTCATCCCGGTTTAAGTATTCAACACAATTTACAAATGAAAAGGCCCCACTAGGCCATGTCGGCTCCATCTTCCTTCGGATTTCAAATGAAGACATCGCGCCCGTCGTCCTGCGCTCGCCGGTTACTCTCTCGCCTCTGCTCGCGCTTGCTCAGCCCGCCTCTGCTCAGCTCACCTCCGGAAAATCGCTCGTATCCCCGCCCACTCCCACAACTCTCTTGCCCAGGCCCGCACTCACAACCCTCGCCCTCTCGGACTCGCTCTTGAGCTCGCCTCGGCGTCCTCTCTCAGCTCGCTCTCGCACTCTCGATCGTTGGAACCCGAGCTCGAACTTACCCTCGACCTCATCGATACCCTACCCTGATTACGACAACAACGAAAGAATCAGAGAGATTGCACGAGAAATGAGAAGGGATGGTCGAAGCTCACCGAGGAATTCGCGACTTCGTAGCTCTCGATCGGAGTTCTGTTTTAGATATAATATATGTATATGCTCAATTGTTATTAGGGTTAACTATCTTGTACTCCTATATATATATATATATATTTTAATGATAGCGAAGGCAACCCCAACGGGGATTATTCACTCTGACATGATATCAGAGCCTATAGGGTTTCATCTAAATTAACCCTATTTTTTTTTGTGGCTCTTTCGGCACAAGTTTCGCTCTGACGGATCTCTTGAGCGCTATAAGGCGCGAATGGTCACCAATGGGAACTCTCAGCAGGTGGGGGTCGATTGTGATGACACTTTTAGTCCGGTTGTTAAACCAGCTACCATCCGTACCGTCTTGCATCTCGCTGTTTCCAAGGATTGACTTATTAATCAGCTTGATGTCAAGAACACATTTCTTCATAATCATCTGAATGAGACAGTGTACATGTTCCAGCTGCCTGGTTTTGCTGACAGGACCAAACCAGGCCATGTTTGGCCGGGGTTTAAGACCAAGGTGCGCGCCTGTTTAAGACCAAACCAGCCGCCTGGTCTTGCAGAAGTATCTATATGGCCTTAAACAGGCACCTCGGGCGTGGTATCTTCGCTTTGCTACTGTAAACGCTCGGGTTTTTAAATCTTTTTTTAGGAAAAAGAAAAATTAAAAATAAATTTTAAAGCGGAATTTAACGGAAAACTCGCTAACTCAGATTTTTGGAATTCTTAAAGTAAATTCTGGCCCAAATTTTAACTTTAAAGATCGTTTTCGTCTTTCACCTCGGCATTCCAAATTTCCTTCTAGTGTCAATATCCTCATGATTTTGAGACGTTATTTGCATCAGATCGAGATAAGATCGGGAGAGCGGGTTTTAGATCTTGTTATCGGGCATTTCAAGTATGATTCATGTGACCACTTGCCTTCCCCTCCTTTTGTCTTCTTTTCCCCTCCCTTCGCGTTGGCCAGGCAGTTGTAGACAGCTCCAATACACCTCTCTCTAGCTTCCTTTTTCTTCTTTTGGCAAGACAAACTCAGCTTACCCTCCTCCCTCACCCAAATCCTTCACCATTTTTGGGACAAAGCCAAACAAAGTTCTCAGACCTCTTTTCCTTGTGCAGTGCTCCATATCCTTTTTCTTTGAACCCAACTCCCCACAATTTCATGAAACCCATTCCCCTCAATCCTTATCTTGAATTTGGAATACAAACAACATAAACTCACCCTTCCCTATGTTTTCCCAGCGAGCCACCACACCATCACCTCCCCTTAGACACTGTCACCGTCAATACCACCGCAGCCCCTCCCACTTCTTCCCCTGTTTTGCCGAGATTAACACTAGCACCACCACCTCCATGCCGCCTCCTCCTCTCTCACTGAGCAATGACATCCAGCAGCCGATGCTCTTCCTCCTTCGTCGTCTGAATCACCCTGAAGCCCAGAAGCACCCCGACGCCGCAGCGCCACCACGTTACCTCTTCCTTCCCTGTTTTCCTCCGTTCTCAACGGTAAACCCTCCTTTCACCTCCTTTCTCTCTAATAGGTCATAAATCCCATCATTTAAGCTCCCCTTCTCCGTCCTAGCCCGAGAAAGTGCGGATGGAGCCTCCGGCGAGCCCAATCGAATCTCCGGCGAGTCGAATCCAGTCCGATGCACGTTTCGGCGAACCTTCGAAACCTCGGTGAGCTTCTCCCTTCCTCCTTCTTCCTCATTTTTGTCGATTCTGTGCCTTTGGGTGTCGATTGATTGGTCGGAGTTAGGTATCTTCGCTGGCGAGCTCCAAAGCTCCCTCCTTTTCTTCTTCTTTCGAACGCAGAGGCCGGATAGGAGGAGATGAACAGTGTCGGGTTGGTTTGGTTTTGTTTTTTTACTGGTTCGGTTCGTTTTTAACAAAACCGGTTCATTTTAGCAAGGGAGGCCAGATCCTTTTAAAAACACAATGGGCCTATTTTGTGGGCCCAATTTTCCAGAAAATAAAAGAAGAAGAGATGGGCTAGATTTGTAACAAGGGGTATTTTATAACTAACTCATATGTAATTGGTATAAATATTAAATAAATGGTATATAAAATATAATATTATATTATATTATTATTTGAGGTTTAAAATAGGAAATATTATTTTGAGATTAAATATATAGTATTATGGTGATTTAAAGAGATATATTATCGGACTTGAATTGAAAAAGGAATTTGATGAGCATTTTCAAGGACCGGAATTTCTAACTAGTTGATTCGGATTTTAAAGCGGTTTCGGGACTAACTCGGGAATTATGTGATCGGTGACTAACTAGCATGATTGATGCAAATGGTTGACTAATATCATGATTGGTGTGTATGTAACACCCCCTTTTTAAAACTAGGGAATGATATAGCGTCAGTGGTTATTTGGACGAAAATGCCCTCATAACCACCTTAGGCTTATAGGGACATGCACCCATGCTCCCATAAACAAGATGATAACATAAAATATAAATAGCGGAAGACTTGAGATATAATGAAATATTTTATTTACTGAATTTCGAATTACAATATTCGGTACAAGATAAACATTACAGCGAAAGACTTCAAATATTTCATTATATTAAATCAAATATTCCAAATACAATATTCGCCATATACATTAAAATGATACAGCGGAAGACTCAAATAACTAAATAAACATTTCAACACTTATACAATACTTTTCTATAGATTTTAAATATTCCAACTAGTCTTGAAAATCAAATGCCTTCTTAATCTTCTTTGACTTCTCTTCTGAGACTCGACCTAAACCTGCGGACATGGTTTGTCATCCCATGAACACAAGGGACAACAGCCATCCAAAACGGACGGTTAGTTCGCGAGAACTAGCGAGTGACGGCTCTAAACGGGGACTACTTCGAATTTAACACATTGACCTTTAATGGTGTGAATTAAATCCAAATGAGATTTTTAGAATATTTTTAACCGCTTGTGAATTTCTTACTCGACTTCTAGGACACGGATAACCCCGAAGGGTTGAATGACATAAGAAGTGGGCGACAAGCACCCTTAGGAACCATATCCTGAGTACAAATGGGATATGATATAGCTTGAATTAATTGTGATCACTATAAAACCAAATGTATATCCCACACTTCACTCACTTTCCTCACGTTGAATAACTTGAACGTACACAACTCCACTCTCCTCGCGTTGAATAGCTTGAGCACAACTTTATATAATGTTACACATTTTAACACTTTGATAGGTTACACATTTCATTTGACATACACCTCTTTATTAATAAATTAACAATCATATGATACCGGCCCCGCTCTCAATAACGGATAACGACCTAAAACCTTTTTATTTGGTAGTGTAACATTCCGATAGATAATATATGCGCGTTCGGAATGTGTGAGTTTCATGAAACTTTAAGACCGGAGAATAACGGCCCCAATTAAATAAATTACACCAAAACAGGTGAATTGTAATTTATTTTATTTAACTTGGCAAGCAATCAAATGAAAGAAAACAACTAGACACGAAAGCACCAAAGTGAGCAGAAAGGCTCGGAAAGTCACTTGCCTTGATTGAGTGTTCTTGAATCTTGGTACGTATGAAGCCGAAAGGGGATGATGACGAACAACGCTACACGAAAATCACATCACAAAGAAGAGGTGTTTTATTTGGTATTTCTTTTGAAAAATATAACTAATTAATTCGAAATAAAACTCGAATTATTTAAATGTCGATATTTTTCATACCATGTGAACCTCTTAAATCTCTTGAGTGGATGTGAGCAAATAGGTGTTGCAGATCTCGACTGCGATTCAAGAGAGGTTAAAGAATTAGGCAAGGTTTTAATGTTTTCAGAAAGTTAGGGATGCTCTCTGTAATTTTAGAAATTACAAGGGCAAAACCTTACAAAAATGGAAATAAGGATGGTTCTGTGCAAATAAGGGGAATGGACCCCATCTTCTTCCTTGAACGTTTAGGGTGTGTTTTCCTCACCTTCGATCCAGGCGAGCTCCGACAACGACCCCGGCGGCGGACGACGAGTAAGAGGCGGCGGCGGCAGGTCCTAGCGGCGGCTCAGCTGGTGACGCGGCGACTCTGGCCGGCAGTAAGGGTTGTCCGGCGTCGGCGATGGCGGGGGAAAAATTGGGGGTTTTCGATTGGGGTTGTTTCGGGATGAATTTGGTGAAGGAAAATGTTCCTAGGTTGATTTAGAACTGATTGAAAGAGGTTAGAAGCTTGGATGCTTGCTCCAATGGTGGAATTGAAGCCCGAAAAGGAGAAATCGCCCATTTTTATAGGGGAGTCCATGGAGAGCGGATTAGAACGAATTGAAGGTTTGTAACGCTCATATTGACTACCTCCATCAATTCTCCGCATTTAAAACGAATGAATTCGGCCATTAAGGTACTGATACGAATGAAAATGGAGGAAACGTGTGAAATTCAATGACTTCTAATTGAATCTGTTTGAATGCGTTTCTTCCAATTTAATGTGCTCGGATTACATATGAATGTGTTGGAAATTATTTTAGATTGATTCTAGGAGCTTCCATTGCGGAATTGAAAGTAAAATTGGGGCTTCAAGGATTTGACTATGGAGGAGGTTGAAGAAGAAGCTGAAATCCGGTTTCAGGATCCGGTTTCTTGTGCTGATCCGGTTCAGTTGAAAGCCTTGATCCGGTTGTCCAAATCCTAATCCGGGTTTTTTTTTGGAGGAGTAAATGGGGAGTAATTACCCCTAATCATTCATAATAAATCACATATTATTATTACTAACAAAAATATACGAAATCACTAAAATATTAATTTAAATCAAAATAAATTCATATTTCATTAAATAATATAACACTTTATTTTATAAAACTTGTATATACCCCTTATACATGTTCACGTACAAATCCACCTTTTTAATTTAAAATACTTATTTTAATAATTTACTCCAAATAACTTTATTATAATCCTCGAATAATAATATATTGTAAATCTCTTAAACAATTGTTCATAAATCATACATACTCCATTTTTTTTGAAAAATGGTATCAAGAAGATTATTAAGGGTTCGTTTGGTTCAATGTGGGAATTGAAATTCCCGGGAAGTTATTTCATGGGAATTGAATTCCCGGGAATTCCAATTGAGGGGAATTCTAAAAATATGTTTGGTTGATTTTTTATTCTAGGAGATTAAATGTAGGAAATGGAAAATTTCAAGTTAAAAATGGGGGAAGTTGAACTTACCTAGGGGAGACTAGGTAAGTGAACTTCCTCCATTTTGGGGGAATTCAACTTCCCGGGAAGTTGAATTCCTGTGTTTTTTAATTTCAAAAATACCAACCAAACACGGGAATTCCTCCTACTTCCTGGGAAGTTCTACTTCCTGAGTTTTTAGGTTGCCAACCAAACGAGCTCTAAGATACCCTTTGAAATAAAAACTAATAATAAGGTCTAGATTCTAAATAAGTCAAGGTATAAATCATACTTATGAGATTAAGAAAAATCTCAAAAGTAATTTAATGAAAATACTTTTCAAATAAAATATTAAATAATAACTCAATGCACTTGAATCACCATTTAAATGTGTACAATAATAATAATAATAATAATAATAATAATAATAATAATAATAATAATAATAATAATAATAATAATAATAATAATCATAATAATAATAATAATAATTGATGAGAATTATTTTATTCAAAAAGTTAAATTTATTCACTCAAATGCAAAAAGAAATACCCAAAAATACTTTGGGATATTTCAATGTACTAATGGCATGATTGATTGACTAATGACACGATGAAGTGTTAGACTTGTGTATAGTTAAATTACGCTTTCGGGATATGATGAACTTGATATATGTGAGATGCGGATTATTACTGCGGATATATTATGGCGAATATATAAATGTGGATGAATGGAATAATGAGAATGATATGGTCTCGTGGAATGTGGCAATTAATATGATGAATGGTTGAACTTGATGGAATGATGATTGCGATATGGTTGCTATTCTCGTTGAATGATGTGCTTGAGTGCTTGGATAATTAGACGTAGACTTATATATATATGTTCTGATGTGTATCTAGGTGATACTTTGTGATTATGAATGATGTATGATGTATCTTCTATTATGCTGTTCTGCATAGCCAGGTGAGTTCCTATATGAGCCCACTTAGATTCGAAAAAGAGATCTCCCTGCTTGTAGCCATGTGCATACTAGGTGCTTGCATTCATAATAAAGCATGCCATGTAGTATCCTTCTAGGATTGCACTCATGATTGAGCATTCGTTTACTCATTGCTTTTGTAAACAGAACGGCCGTTATCTGTGAAGTAACTAGAGTCATTGCTAGGTTTATAGGACGACCTAGTCCCATCGGGTCCCGTCCTGAGTCAATCGAGTCATGAACTTCCTTATATTATGAGATGCATGCGGGCTTTATTGTGGAGTGGGTTGGGCATGCGTGCCGCCCGATTATAATGGAATGCATTCACAAGCTGGCCAGTCTCCACCCTATCGGAAGGGGGTGGAGGTAGGAGAGGGATATACCACCTATTATTCGGTGCTAAGGCCTTATTATATTTATGCATTTGATCTTAGGACCATGCTAGTGTGTTAATATTCCGCCTTGCATCTAGAAGCATCTTTATTAGGACTAGCATGTGTATGTGTCTGCTTGTTGGGATTACATTGCGTAGGGCTTCAATCTGACACCGCCCCGCATACATTTTTTTTAGGTTTGTTTTGCAGCATGATTGTTCCTTGCTTCTGTATCGTGGCAACTTTCTTGGGCGATTGCAAGGAAATGGTCTAACCTTAGATTTCGATAAATACGCTTATTGATTTGGTTTTGACCCGGCTCTGCCGTGGAACCCTCTTGTAATACACCTTGATTCTACTATTTGCATGACTTTTGGTTTTCCACGCTTAGACTTATGACAGGTACAGGGGACTTCCCCGGGGATTCCAACGATCCCTTCAAATTTTGGGTATGAAATCCCACTTGAAAACGTTAGAGTATAATTTCAAACCTTCAACCTGTACTCGGGACGCAAGATCCTAACGAGGGGTTTCATCCCTCGAAACATAACCCGAGAATCATAATCTCGGGTCGTTACAAAGTTGGTATCAGAGCCAGGTTTTGCAAACCGAGTATGATAGGTTGAAGTGGTTTTGAAAATGGCCCAAGGTTTTCAAATGGTTTTTTCAAAATGTTTTAGAAAGGGAAAAATGAATTTAATATGGCTAACTCAAATGGACTAAATATGAACTTGACTCATTTAATCCGGTAATCAAACAAAGGGAAACGAAGGGGTAGTAAAGGCGTTAGATCATCCCTATTGGATGTAGCTGGGAACGAGTAGACAAAATATAGCTTGTTCTTTTACTGTTGGACTTGAAGACTCCAAGGAACCCGAAGGTTGGAGTGACATGGGTTAGGAGGTCATGAGGTATTTCCCCCTCCGGTCGGCCGTTCCTCGAAGGACGACATAGATCATCTCTGTGATTATATCCATTGTATCAAATTGGGCCCGAGGGAGATCCTCCTCGAAGGGGATCATATTAATTCCGTCGATTGCTTCCATGCTGAGTGCTATTGTGCTTAGGATACAGAACTAATCAGTATGCCTTAACCTGATGTGTGAACATAATAGCCGGAGAAAACCTTGTCCTTATGTCATTGGAATTCATGTCTTGTCGGAATAGCTCTTCCATAATTCAAACCCCTGATGATTTTGACTCCATCATGCGCCCCCCAAAAAAAACATTTAGGCATGCTAGCAAGGGTCGAAGAGCGTCCGCTCTCCCCATTTCGAGTCCTGTTGGGTATCCCACCATCTAAACTTCTATCGAGTCTTGTATTTGAGGTTTGTGTCTTCTACGGGAAAATTGGGTTGGTCAACTAAATACATTCGGAAATGGTGTCGGATGTGAGGGTTACTTGAGTATGTTAGTGGGAGTGATGACTTAAGTTGTTTCGAGTTAGGAGTGAGTTGTCTCATGGATTCACCCCTTTGATCCTTGTAATGGTCAGCCATGTCTTCTTTCCACAAGAGTCTAAACACGAGTTCTACCCTCACCTCTAGGGAATAGTGTGAATGTCCTTGTGTCCTACCGAGTGAGTCATACTAGTGTCCCATGTGAAACGGGGTAATGAGTCGGTGACTGTCCTTGGAGATTTTTGTCCGGTTATAATAGTAACCCTCCTTCTAATTGTATGAGATAATGCATTGATATATTTCAGCATGACTTGTCTGATATCTTGCGTGATTGCAACTGTGAATGAGTATATGTGCCGCATGTATGAATTTCCATGATTGTTGCTCTCCCTTGAATTATGTCCATGATAGTGTGGTCAACCACCGTTGAATGATTAACATATGAAATAAATTCTTAGCATGCTAAGTTAATGAAATTGAACCTCGTTGATTGTGTACATGCTTAATGAGTGTTTCTAGTACCATGTAGGACGTATGCCTTTTAATCATAGGCCCTCGCATGATTGTGTGCCATCTTGTCTTGTTATATGAACATGGTTGTATTTGATGTGATGGTTACTATGCTTACATGACCTTACCACATCCTCTAGCATGATTATTATGGTGCATCTCAACATGCTCGTAATTAACTTCGCATTGTCTCGATCTGCTTATTTGTGTTCCTAAAATGATTGATGAATCATACATGTGACATTCTACAATGCCTACTATGCCGTACATAACTCATCCTGTATATGTCTATTGTCGATTTGTGCATATATGATCTTAATATATATCGAGCATGCGTAGTGAATGAGAAGATAGGTTGGTAGCTTGTTCCGCGTGCATGAAAAGTTTATTATACGAATATGCTATGAATGTATATATCACTATCCCTTGATATAGGTACATGCTAGTGTGGAATGATGTGATGATATTCATGAGTATTATGTGTTTGTGTGTCACAATTATAACCTCATAGAATACCCTAAGGACATCTTTGTAATCCTCGGGTGGAGATTCTATCTTGGTCTCGTTGTCCCTAGTCCTGGTGCATGTCTGAAATCTTTGAGGGTGTGTGTCGTCTACCCTTGTCTCTCCCCTATCTCCGTAACTTCTAACCCTTGCGATCCATCGATGAACGTTGACACAAAAGGAAGAGCTGATGACCAAGTGCCACCGGAACGGCCCAGCGGAAGCGTGGTGGGTCCATGACCCATAGAATCCAAGGACGACGTCACCGATGGCAAAAAGGACGGATATGCTTCAAGAACGGCAGTCGTGAGCAGGATTCTCCCAACTAACCCGAGGAAGAGCATTCTTAATTCAAACCACGGATTCTCCTATTAGGTTGAATTGATGTGGTACGCTAGTGATAACATGCATTTAGGTAGGCATAATAGGTTGCATTTAGCTTCGTTAAGATGCATTTCATTGATGAATTAAACACGATTTGCATATTAGTTCTCTATGTTGTCGGAGTCGGAATCTACACACTTTTATTGATTATTTCAGGTAATGGTGGATCTGAGGAGGAGACATGAGTTGATAACGCATTGGATGAGAATGTCTAGTTGATCGAAGAAGCTTACATGAAGATCTCAAGAGGTCCTGAGAAGAAGAAGCGAGCCTAAACGAAGAACAAGTCTACGGAAGTTGTCGCCAGACATGCTGAACTTCTTTTACACTTTCTGGAGGCCTCGGTTGTCTGATTGACTATTATGACCATGCGTTGGAAAGCTCTTTCAGATCGCTAAAACTTTCCTGTTGAGCAGAAGAGCAAATTTCGAGACGGATTTTCCGAGAAAGACCGATGCAGCGGCCGCCGCATGGTGTGCAACGGCCGCCGCCAGGGCCGATGCAGAGGAAATGCTGATGCGGCGGCCGCCGCATCTGCCGTCAGCGCGTATACGCTGCGTTTCATTTAATGAAACCCTAGTTTTTATTCTTAGTTGTTTTGTGGATGACATTGGATGATATTTAAGGCCACTTTTAGTTATTTTTCCAAACTTCTATTCTATTCATTGATCAGACACTTTAGAGATTTTGAGCGATGTCTTCCATGAGGAACTAATCTCATCTATTCTGCCTGCAATTTGAAGCTTTATTCGGATTGATTGTGAGTTTCTAATTCTCGTTCCTTGTTTCCTATATTTGAGTGTTTCAACTTCGTTGTGCTTGATTGCTTATTGTTTTGTTCTATCTTGTCTGGCCAACTTGTTAGATCAATTCAATCGCTAAGGTTTTGTAGATTCCTGGTTGTGAACCTTAACCTAAGTGGCAAACTTGTTCCTTTAGGGCTGGTTGAACTAATTGAATGAGTAGGAAGTTGAATGTGTTGTTAAATCCCTCTTTAGGGACTGCAAATACCTTGGCTAATCTCTGAACTTAAAGCTATCAATTGGGTTAAATCCTTATTTAGAGAATGTTCGATTGATAAGGGTTGCTAGGAATGGTTGGACTAGTAACTATATTAGGTCGGGACAAGGGCATTCGTAGGAAACTTAATAAGGCGAGAAGAAGTTACAATGATCGCTTCAATCCAATAAAGTGTAAAATTGTAGGTAGAATTGCTTCTCATAATTGTCTAAATCAAAATCATTTAATCAAAATCATTTACTTTTGTTTGCTTCAATCCGCTTTGATAAAAGGCGGAACTTTTACACACTCAAAACCCCCTCTTTGGTTACTTGTTTGGAACTTAAATCACAGTTGAATAACGAATTTCCCTCTGGGATCGACCTCTTGCTTATTGCTATACTAGTTGTAAGTTTGAGTTTACTTTGGCGGATCAACGACAGGTTTTCCCTCCGTCAAATTTGGCGCCGTTGCCAGGGGATTTTTATTAATTCTTGTGTGTTTTTGGTGTTGATTTTGGTATGGACCGTCTTATAGGGTCCATACCTGTGCTACTAATTCTTCTCTGTAATAAGAATTGCAGAGATGGCAAACGACGCAAATCGTACCCTAAAGGAGCTTACTGCTCCTGATATGGCACAACAACCCTTAGCAATCCAATTCCCTGCACTAGGGAAGGAGTCAACTTTGAGCTTAAGTCTGGGGTAATGCATCTTCTACCCAAGTTCCATGGGTTGAGTGGGGAGGACCCCCACAAGCATCTGTCTGAGTTCCATACTGTGGTAGTTGGGATGAAACCCGAGAACGTCACTGCAGAGCAAATCAAACTGAGAGCTTTTCCCTTCTCTTTGAAGGATGATGCGAATGAGTGGTTCTTCTATCTACCACCTGGATCTATTACTACTTGGGCTGAGATGAAGAGAGTCTTCCTAGAGATGTACTTCCCTGCAACAAAGCTAAATGCCTTGAAAAGGTCAATCAGCAGCATTGAGCAGTACACGACGGAGTCTATTCATGAGTACTTTGAGCGTTTCAAGAAACTCTGCGCTAGCTGCCCATGCCATGGGTACTCTCAGAAGGATCTGGTTCTCTTCTTGTTCAATGGGCTTACTGATGGAGAGCGCAAAACGGTGAATTCCTGTTGTGGGGGAAACATGCTGAATAAGACGCCTGCTGCAGCTTCGGAAGTGTTTAAGCAGCTCTCTGAGGGCTCTAGGCAGTTCAACAAGAGCACTCGTGCTAGAGGTGTACTTGCTATTGATGCCCGAGTGGCTGCATTACAGACTGATATGGCAGAGATGAAAGAGATGCTCAAGAAGCTGGTAGTTGACAGAGCATCTCAGTAGTTGAAAGCATGTGAATCCTATAGTGATCCATCCCACCCTATGGATATGTACTCAACTTTGCAAGATCCTAGTGTTGAGTTGAATGCAATTGGGAATTTTGCTCCACAAAGGCCTAGGCAAGGCAACTTTGGTAATCCTTGGTACTTCAACAATAATAACTACAATGGAGGCTATCAACAGGGTAATGGTTATGGCAACTACCAAGAACCTTTCTGAAGGTTCGATAATATAAAACAATGTAATATAGAAATACTCTAGAAGGGGGGTTGAATAGAGTATGCCTGTTTTTCGCAGAAAGTCTCAAGACTTTTGGAGCTGGAACCAAAACCTTTGAGATAAACCTGAATCACAAAGTTAAACAATTCGAACCAAGTGCGGAAATAAGGTAAAGCAAGTAAGAAAAGGACACGAGTAATTGTTTACGAGGTTCAGCACAACTGGCCTACGTCCCCGCCCAGGGTTCTTCCACAACCCTAGGATTCAAAGGCTTTATTGAATGCTTAGCTTAGGATCCTAATAGCTCACCGAGAAGCCTCTCTCCTATACAATTGCAATCTAGTCAACTCACGTTCCCTTGGAGTCCTAGACCAATCTAGAAGGCCCCCAACTCTCTCAGCTATCTAGTACAATCCTCTAACTCTCGCAAATCAATAGCCTAGTGCAACTTCCCGAGTTATAAACTCTCGAGTAACACTTGAAATGAATATATCCTATAAGCTCACAGTGACTCTCAAAGGCTTTGAAATAAACAACAAACTATTTGAGCGCTTTGCAGAGAGACACTTGGAAGACAGATCGCTTGAATGAATGAAGCTCGTGTGTAGCACTTGTACTTCTGTCTTCTCCTTCCTTTCCTTTATATAATAGCATGGAGATAGCATGGAGCGCAATGTTATTAGAATCGCGATCCGGATCTCACGATCCTAGAGATCCTACGATCCCATCCATGATCCTGATCCGGATCGGTACATAAAATCGTTTTGGTGTAGAATCGGTGGTAGGATCTTTAGGATCTTATAGGATCGGTGGGATCTTACGATCCTAACGATCCTATAAGATCCTTTGAATTTCCCTTTTCAGCTCATTTGAAGTGTAAAAAAATGGTTTGTTTTGGCCAAAATTGCCGAAATTGGCCCAAATGGCTCATTCAAATCTTTAGAGCATCTCAACCTTCTTCTCACCATGACACAATATCTCAACTTTCGACGCGTTGAATGAGTGATTATCGGTGTGTTGACTAATGAGTGCAGTAGAGTTCTAAACTAAGTGAGTGCATAGCAATGCGGAGTACGAGGGGCTGACGTCGGACTTGTTGGGGGCTTATTCATTAAGGTAATATTTCTTGGCTTCGCAATGTCTACTAGTGGTGCTTTAGTTCGGTCATCATCAAGAAAAAGGATACTTGGCTCTAAATTAGACCCAGGATGGGAGCACGCAAGCACTGAAGTCAGAAGCAACATTGAAGTTTATGGCTATAAGTATGATGATTGAAGTCAGACTCAAGGTCCCTTGGGGAGACCGAGTGATGCCAATCTTTTCAAGGCCTTTGGAGTCGAACATACCCGTATGACGCAGCTGCTCTTCATTTTTGACATCAATTCCAGAAGCTTTGAAGATAGGGGTCAAAAGGGTAGCAAAGGGGAGGGGAGAGCCTTTTCGAGCTTTTCTGGCATGGGCCATGGTTCCAAGGATGGTGTTGGCCAGATCAGGATCAAGGCCATTTAGAATGCGGTAGAGCAGGACCATGGCATTGTCGGTTAGGAGTGAGCCAGAGTTTAGACGGGGTAGGAGGCATCTAACAATGATGTTAAAGATTATCTTTGCCTCAAGGGTTAGGGATGAGTGGGTGAGTTGTTTTGAGGTGCTGTTGGATGCTTCGGGTAAGAGATATTTGGCTCGGGCTAGGATGATGCAATTTTCTTTTGAGGGGTTTACTTGAGCTGGTGGAACAGGGGTAGGTAAGCCTAGAGAATCTGCAAAGTCATTGGAGTTGAGAGAGATTCTAACCCCTTTGACGACAGACTCCAAAGACCAACCATCAGTGTCGTGTTTGGCTTTTAGGTTTATGTAGAAAAGTCGGGTAAGCTCGGGGTAGTAAACAGTCTCAAGATTAATAAGGTTCCAGGCAAGGGAATTTTTGAGGAGCTCAATGCAAGGTAACTTCAAAGCTTCAAAGAACTCAACATCTAAAAAATCAGAACAACTAATCTTACGAGTTCTAAACTCGTCTACCCACTTACCAGCAGTCTCAGCATCTTGAAACCAAGAGGAGGGCAAGGATTGATTTACCTGGATATAGGCCGAGGGGTCTGCGTTCTTTCTGCGTGCAACTGTTGGAGCAGCTCTCTTGACAGGTGCTACAAGACTCTTGACAGGGCCTTTCCTGGTACGCTTAGGGGATGGAGGCTTGACTGGAGCAGGGGCTTTCCGCTTCTTCGGAGACGGGGGAGGAGGAGGAGAAGGAGAGGGAGTTTCTTACTCCTCTTCCTCAGACCCCGAGTCCTCACCGGACCCCGCTTCATCACCTTCAGGATCCTCGTCCTCTCCGGATCCCTCGTGCTCTTCCTCTTCCTCTTCTTCTTCCTCAGGCTCCACCTCAGATGGAATCTCTTCGACTTCGGCTTCCTTCCGAATTCGCTCAGCTTCCTCCTCGGCCAGTCTCTTAGCAAGCTCGGCCTCCTCATCGGCCTTTTTCTGTCTCAAGGCCTCCTCCCCAGCTTCCCTGGCAACATCTCTTTCCAGGGCGGCATCAAGGTCGTCTTCCTCTTCTTCCTCATCCTCTTCCTCAGCCAGGATCTTTCTCTTCCCCTTTTGTTTAGCACTCAAGGGTTTCTTAGCAGCACGTTTCTGAGAGCCTTTGGGAGCCGTGGTCGAGCTCGTCTTAACGGTGCTCTGGATAACTGCTGGGATGATGGCTTGAGTGGCAGTTTCGGGTGTGGGAGAGGTAGCAGTGGCCTGGCGTCCCTTGGGGGTGGCGCCAAATCTTTTGGGAGTGACGGCTTTCTTGGTTTTGGGTGCCATGGGTTTCTTTGAGAGGTTGAAGATGAAGGAGTGGAATGGGTTTGGAAAAATCTGAGTGTGGGTTGTAATTGGGTACAAAATTGGTTTAAGTAGAGAGAGAGGGTGACGGATTGATGGGATGGGTTTAGGGTTCCAAGGAAAGAAATCATTACATTGCTAAGATTTGAAAGGTTTTCAATTTCAAATTCAAATTCAAATACCCATTAAAATCGGACAAGGTAACTAAAAAATATATTTCCAAAAATAAAATATCTTAACGGTTAAGGAAATCATAGAAATAGGCAATTTTTGAAATCCGATTAAAACAAATAGAATTGATTAAATATCTAAAAAGATATTAACCAAAAATATATGATCCGATATATGTACTCCACTGATCAGTTTGCAGACCTTGACATAACTCTCAAAGGTCTTGACACTGAGTGGAGTTTATCTTTCGTAAAGAGAAAGCTCCCCCTACGAAAGTGCATCCTTGTCAAGCATCCCAATCTCTCGTCTAATGAAGGTGAACCTGTCCTCTTCTAAAGGCATAGTAAAAATGTCAGCCCATTGATAATCAGTAGAAATAAAAGATATGGACACATCACCTTTTTCAACATGATCTCTAATGAAATGATGTCTTACATCAATATGCTTGGTCCTTGAATGCTGAACAGGATTCTTAGTGATGGATATGGCACTTGTATTGTCACACTTAATTGGGATACCCTTGAGGTTGATGCCAAGATCTCGCATTTGTTGAGCTATCCAAAGGATTTGGGAGCAACAAGCTCCAACTGCAATGTATTCGGCTTCTGCAGTGGATAGAGCGACTGAATTTTGCTTCTTTGAGTGCCAACTGATCAAGGATGCTCCTAAGAATTGGCAACATCCTGATGTGCTCTTTCTATCCACCTTGTAGTCTGCAAAATCTGCATCAGAATATCCAATTAAAGTGAAATCCTTTTGCTTAGGGTACCATAGTCCAAGTTCCTTAGTGCCATTGAGATATCGAAAGATCCTCTTCACAGCCACGAGGTGAGATTCTTTGGGATCAGCTTGAAACCTAGCACACATGCAAACACTAAACATAATGTCAGGTCTACTAGCCGTGAGATATAATAAAGATCCAATCATTCCTCGATACTCCTTTTGATTGACACTTGTTCCAGTCTTGTCTTGATCTAGAGACAATGTTGAGCTCATGGGAGTCTTGGTTGCTTTGGATTGATCCATCTTGAACTTCTTCAAGAGATCCTTAATGTACTTGCTTTGGTTGACGAAGATCCCTTTCTTGGATTGATGAACTTGTAACCCCAAAAAGAAGTTTAGTTCACCCATTAAGCTCATCTCAAATTCACTGCACATAATGTCAGAAAATTCCTTGCACAAAGATGTGTTAGTAGCACCAAATAATATATCATCAACATAAATTTGAATAACCAAAATGTCATTTCCTTTGGTTTTGATAAAAAGAGTCTTGTCGATCAACCCTCTTTTAAAATCATTTTCTAAAAGATATTTTGACAAGCGCTCGTACCAAGCTCTTGGGGCTTGTTTCAAACCATAAAGCGCCTTGTCTAGTTTGTAAACATGATTGGGAAATTCTGAGCTTTCAAAACCTGGGGGTTGAGCAACATAAACTTCTTCTTCTAAAAAACCATTAAGAAAAGCACATTTGACATCCATTTGATAAAACTTTATGCTCATGAAAGATGCAAATGCTAACAAAATGCGAATGGCTTCAAGCCTGGCTACGGGAGCAAAGGTCTCCTCGTAGTCAATACCTTCCTCTTGATTGTAGCCTTGAGCAACAAGCCGTGCCTTGTTCCTCACAATCTTGCCATTCTCATCTAGCTTGTTTCGAAACACCCATCGAGTGCCAATGGCTGATTGATGCTTTGGTCTAGGCTTCAAAGTCCAGACTTTGTTCCTCTCAAATTCATTAAGTTCACTTTGCATAGCTATAATCCAGTCTGGCTCTTGAAGTGCCTCATTTACCTTCTTTGGCTCAATAAGAGAAACAAACGCGTTAAAAGCACAAAGATCTTTAAGTTTAGAATGAGTTTGAACACTAGAAGTAGGGTCAGAAATGATATCCTTTAAAGAGTGTGATGAGGAGTATTTGAATTTCCTTTTGCTAGTCTCAGCTCCTTGATTCGTCACACCTTCAGGATTGATTTGTGGTACATCTGACTCCGTGGTCCTGTTAGGTTCAGTTACAGCAGTTTCTGACGTCTCAACACAGTTGGATTGGACACCAAGGGCTTTGGACGCATCTTCAACACCTTGGGCCAATTCTTCAGTGTTAAGAATCGGTTCCTGCATGTTCCTCTTCTCTGTGTTCTTGGTAACATCACCTTCCTCGTTCTCTTCATGGATATTAAGATCTATATCTGCAACACTTTCACTCAAAGCACCATCATTGCATTCATCAAAAATAACATGTATACTTTCTTCAACAACCTGGGTCCTTTTATTGAAGATTCTATAAGCTTTGCTACTCGTGGAATAGCCAAGAAATATACCTTCATCACTACGCGCATCAAATTTCCCAAGGTTATCT
The DNA here is from genome assembly GCA_037127255.1 of Persicaria tinctoria. Lineage (NCBI taxonomy): Eukaryota > Viridiplantae > Streptophyta > Magnoliopsida > Caryophyllales > Polygonaceae > Persicaria > Persicaria tinctoria. Next base: position 53,517,597 of record JBANSL010000001.1, on the reverse strand, counting down.
TTTCCATTGTTATGAACAAAACAAGTACAGCCAAAGGATTTAAAATAAGATATAAGTGGTTTGCGGCCTTTGAAAAGCTCATAAGGAGTTTTCTTTAAGATGGAACGAATAAGAAAACGATTTAAAATGTAGTTAGCTGTGTTAACAGCTTCAGCCCAATAGGTTTTAGGTAATGCATTTTCTAAAAGCATAGTCCCGGCCATATCCTCTAAGGTGCGGTTCTTGCGTTCCACAACCCCGTTTTGTTGAGGTGTCCTAGGAGCAGAAAAGTTATGGGAGATGCCATATTTAGCACAAAACAAATCAAATTGAAGTTGATCAAACTCCCTACCATGATCACTCCGAATAGACACTATGGGCTGATTTCTTAAAGTTTACAACTCCTTACAAAGTTTTGAAAACTCAAATAAGGCCTCTCATTTTTCTTTCAAAAATGCAACCCAAGTATATCTTGAAAAATCATCGACAACAACTAGCATGTACTTTTTACCATTGGGAGATTTGACTCGCATAGGACCACACAAATCCATAGGTAAAAGTTCAAGGGGTCTAGAAGAACTTACAACCTTTTTGGGTTTGAAGGAGCTACGTGTTTGTTTACCTCGTGTGCCAGCATTGCACATGTCAATACCTTTGAAGTCCATCTCAGGTAGCCCTCTTACAAGCCCTTTGGACACAAGCTTCTGTAGACTATGTGGACTCACATGATCGAGTCTCCTGTGCCAAAGCTTTGGATCGTCCGTCAAGGCCTTTAAACAGGTTAAGCTTCCTTGTGCCACTTGATCAGCATTTACAGCGTATATGTTGTTGTAACGGTATGCAGTCAGAATAACTTCACCTGTATCATCTCTGCACACTATACATCTCTTCTTGTTAAATCTGACATTGTTACCACTATCACATAATTGAGAAACGCTAAGCAAATTATACTTTAAACCATTAACAAGATAGACATTTTTAATACTATGGCTGGAATCACTTCCAACACTACCAATACCAACAATGTCGCATTTCCCTTTGTCACCAAGAGTGATTGTTCCCGTGGATTGCTCCTTTAGATCATGAAAGAGAGAACTCTTCCCACTCATATGCCTCGAGCAACCACTATCAATAATCCATTTGTGTTCTTTCACCTTGGTGATCTCCTGCAAAACAAACATCAACCTTTGTGGCTAGACCAATAAGCAAATTTGGATCCATTGTTGGGGTAAACCATATTTGGTAAAATAGTGCCTTTTGGGACCCAAACTTGTGTTATCCGTTCTTTTCTCAAATGAACAGGAAATGTATTGCGAATAATATAAGGATCCTTTCTTCTGTAGGGGCAGGTCTCTTTTACATGTCCCTTTCTAGCACAATGGTGACATATAGGAGAGGTTCTGCTTCCTTTAGCCTTTACAAAAGTGGTAATGTGTTGCTTCTTTAAAAACTTTGGATTGTAACCAATACCACTTTTGTTTAGAGAGCTTTGTTGCTCACCCAACATCTTATCGAGAGTGCCTTTGAATTTGGTAAAACTTATGAGGGCTGTCTGTTGGTCACGAATCTTATTATTCAGGGAGATCTTCTTGTTCTCTAAGTCATGATGCTCATTTCTTAGAGAGGAGAGATCTTGCTTGAGTTCAGATTTCTCCGAGTCAAGCGTCTTGACTTTAATGTCAAGACCTGAATAAGAAGCTTCAAGACCTTTGACCCTCATAGACAGATCCTCAATAGTTATTTCCTGGTCCACAGTTCTCTTAATAAGAATGTTAGTTTAGGCAATAAGCTTCTCTTCATTGGCAATCATATTTGAAAGGAATTCCGATAATACCTCTTTTGGACTTTTCATAAGTTCTCTTATAGTAGCTTCAAGCTTTTCATCGTGGGATTCATCTTCTGAGGCCATAAGACAAATGTTGGCCTTCTCATCGTCGGAGTCAGAGTCGGAATCACTCCAAGTAGCCACCATAGCTTTCTTCTTCCATTTGTCACCTTTCTTGGGCTGGCTCTTTGTCTTTTGAGGACAGTCCTTTACAAGATGATCTGTTTCACCACATTCAAAACAAGACAACGGTTTAGTCTTCTTTTCATACTTGTTGTATTGAGGTTTACCTTGAAATTTTGAAGACTCTGATCCATCCTTGTTGTTGAATTGCTTCTTCATTTTGAGAATTCTAGCGAGGCCTCTTGTGATAAGAGCAAAAGGATCATCCTCATCGTCATCCTCATCTTCAGAGTCAGATCCATCCTTGGACTCATCCTTCTTAGACTTGAGTGCCAAGTTCTTGGTGCTAGCTGGAAGTTCTCCATCGTCTTCATTAAGAATCATCTCATGCGTGATCAGCTTCCCAAGGAGGTCATCAAGGGGTAGAGTGGTGAGGTCCTGAGCTTCTTCTATAGCTGTTACTTTTGGACCCCATTTCTCCTTTGGAAGGCACCTCAGTGTCTTCCTCACTTTCTCAACGTTGGTAAAGCTCTTGCCGAGAGAGTCAAGGTTGTTGGTGATTTCAGTGAATCGTGTGAACATGGCTTTGATTGACTCATCGGACTTCATCTTGAAGAGCTCATACTTTCGAAGGAAGATGCTGATCTTGGTGTCTTTCACTTGGCTCGTTCCTTCATAGGTGACGACCAACTTGTCCCAAATCTCTTTAGCTGACCTACAAGAGGAAATACGGTTAAACTCATCAGTGCTAAGACCACAATAAAGTAAGTTAATAGCCCTGTAGTTTTTGGAGATGGTTTCAAGATCTGTTTGGTTGTATTCGGACTCCTTCTTTGCAACTTTGGTATCGTTTGGTCCTTCCTTCTCTGGAATCTTCGGACCATTCTCTATAATGTTCCAAAGCTCTAGATCCTGGTCTATGATGAACATCTTCATCAAAGATCTCTAGTGGACAAAGTTGTTTCCTACAAAGAGTGGCGGTCTGCTTGTGGACCTTCCCTGTGAAAATCCTCCGCTTGCTTCACCAGACATGATCGAAAACTCACAAGATTGTTAGATAAAAAACAGTGAGTAAAGTTCTGATACCAATTGAAGGTTCGATAATATAAAACAATGTAATATAGAAATACTCTAGAAGGGGGGTTGAATAGAGTATGCCCGTTTTTCGCAGAAAGTCTCAAGACTTTTGGAGCTGGAACCAAAACCTTTGAGATAAACCTGAATCACAAAGTTAAACAATTCGAACCAAGTGCGGAAATAAGGTAAAGGAAGTAAGAAAAGGACACGAGTAATTGTTTACGAGGTTCAGCACAACTGGCCTACGTCCCCGCCTAGGGTTCTTCCACAACCCTAGGATTCAAAGGCTTTATTGAATGCTTAGCTTAGGATCATAATAGCTCACCGAGAAGCCTCTCTCCTATACAATTGCAATCTAGTCATCTCACGTTCCCTTGGAGTCCTAGACCAATCTAGAAGAGCCCCACCTCTTTCAGCTATCTAGTACAATCCTCTAACTCTCGCAAATCAATAGCCTAGTGCAACTTCCCGAGTTATAAACTCTCGAGTAACACTTGAAATGAATATATCCTATAAGCTCACAGTGACTCTCAAAGGCTTTGAAATAAACAACAAACTATTTGAGCGCTTTGCAGAGAGACACTTGGAAGACAGATCGCTTGAATGAATGAACCTCGTGTGTAGCACTTGTACTTCTGTCTTCTCCTTCCTTTCCTTTATATAATAGCATGGAGATAGCATGGAGCGTGAGAATCTTCATCACCCGATCTCCAACGGCTCTTTTGGAATCAGTTCGATCTTGTAATCTTCTATATAAGGATACTTTGAAACGCCATGATCTAATTTGAACTGATCTCTTCAACATGTAAGGAAGGATGTAATCTCGATTTATACTTCCTGAAATGGTTAGTCATTCATATATATATATAATATAATGGAAGTATATAAGAAGATAAAATAATATACGAATAATAAGATAGGTTTTGTATTTCATCAACTGTTAATACTCCAAGGCCTTTGACACAAACATCCTGTCAAAGCCTTTGGAACAACTATTCCGATTTTCATCAAGGGAGGGAGTTATCACTTTCAATCAGCAAGGGCGGCAACATGCAAGGCCCCACCAACAATTTGATCATCGACAGGGAGGCCAACCACAATCCAATCAGGCTATTGAGGATCCAATACAGAAATTGTCACGGATGGTCTTGAAGGTTGAGAAACAACAATCAGACCGGATCACAAATTTGGAGAATCAACTGAGTCAGCTCATTCAGGTCTTAAGTGCGAAGGAGGCAAACGATTCAGGGAAGCTTCCATCGCAAACGGTTGAGAATCCTAAGGAGAATGTCAGTGCAATAACGCTTAGGAGTGGCAAGGAACTGATTGTCACACCTCAAAAAGAGGATGAAGAAACCATGGACGACGAAATAGAGGTAAGATATGAAGAGGATGGACGCTGCACAGTGCGGCGGCCGCAGCAACCATGCCGCGACCGCGACATAACAATGCTGCGCCCGCATCAATTTGCGGCGCCCGTCGCCAGTGCCCCCATCAACCTATCGGTGCCAGGTACGTTTTCTTCGTCTTGTTCCCCTTCTTCTCCTTCTTCCCCTCTTCCTCCTCCTTATTCTTCTCCTTCTTCTTCTTCCTTACCTATGGAAACTCCAAAGCCAGTTCCACCATTTCCGGAAGCTCTGAAGGATACAAGAAGGTATGAGAACGATAAGGAGATTTTTGAGACGTTCAGCAAGTGCGCGGTAAATATTCCTTTACTCAAATTGATTAAGAGCATTCATAGATATGCTAAATTTTTGAAGGAATTGTGTACCATCAAGAAGAAGCAACGATTAAAAAAGAAGGAAAAGGTAAGTTTGAATGAAAATGTCTCTGCTATATTGCAAAGGAAATTGCCTGAAAAATGTGGAGACCCAGGTATGTTTACAATTCCATGTGCAATTGGGAATACTAGATTCAAACAAGCCATGTTAGATCTAGGAGCCTCAATTAATGTTATTTCCTATAACATGTACATGTCTTTGGGTTTGGGTGCTATGACTGAGACTGGGGTTACGGTGCAACTTGCTGATCGATCACAAATCAGGCCAAGAGGCGTTGTTGAAGATGTTTTGGTTATGGTGGATGATTTGTTTTGAGGGTTTATTGACTATGGAGTTTATTGACTATGGAGTTTGATGGAAGAAAGATAGAATTCTCTCTCTTTAATCATGCTAAGCTTTCTCCTGAAAATTCTTTAGATATGCCTATTGCTGACAATATTGAGCGCAATAATAATTTTCGTGATTTGTTAGTAACACCTAAGGAACATAGTTTATGGAAATTTAAACCTCCTAACAAATTGAAACCTTTTGTGATTCCAGGACAACCCCCAGACATAGCTCAAGGAGAGAAGCTAAGGGTAATTGATGAATGTTTGGACAGAGAACTACACCTTCCAAGGGTGCCCGCATTTGTCAATGAAATGACAGGTGTAGGTGACCCTGGTGGAGGAACCTAGGCCAATCAAGGGCCATTAGGTCGAGCCAACGACTTGAAAGTTGAAACAAAGGCGCTTCTCGGGAGGCAACCCGAGGTAAGTTTTTTTTTTTCCTTTTTCTTTTCCTTCACCCTGATTATATTTGATTTACTTTTGTTGTCTTTATTGTTTCATTGAGGACAATGAAAACTTTAAGTGTGGGGGAGAGGAATTCTGTATATATAGATGCATATAGGAGATCATATTTAAATTTCTGCACCATGTTTAATTTATTTCATTTTTTAAAATTAATTTCTTGTTTATTTTCGTAATTAAAAAAAATTTCGAAAATTCCAAAAATAAGCATGCATTGCATACATATGTGTTATTCAAAAACCCATCTAGCTTAGTTTGTCCTCTAATTTAAATTTCAAGCATAATCATATAAATCCCATGGAGTTTTGTATGTTTTGGCCTTGTCTATATTTGATTTTTGTGAAACACGAGCTAGCAAATATAATTGAGCATGTATGATTGAGAAAAAGTATGGTTGAAATCCTATGAACATGACCCTGTGAGAATGTTTAGCCTTATTTGAAATCTTTTGCTCAATTGTGTGAATTACTCTCCTTGTGTTGCTACCTCTTGGCATTGACTACAATATCTATTTTTCAAGACCGACTCACATGTTTGTTGCTTGCGGAGTTTATGTTTATATTTTGAGTCTTTTGATTAGAATTTGTGCATATTTAGTGAATAAGGTGGCAATGGTTGATGCACTTAGTAATCAGATCTATGCATGATACCCATGGTTATGATTCGCGCAAAAAGGTGTTGAAAACTATCCACTAGGAGAGAAAGCTTGATCATTGAGTAACCAGGTTCATTCATGACACCCATGTTTGCAACTTGCGTCAAAATATGTTCAAGTGGACTTCATATTAGTAGGTTGGGGTGTTGATAGACCGGGGCCATTCATGACACCCATGTTTGCGCCTCGCGTAAGGGAAGCACTAAGACAAGAAAAAAGAAAAAAAAAAGAAAAAAAAAGAGTGTCACATTTTATTTAGTTGTCTTTATTGTGTCCCGCAAGTAATGACATTTCGGTAGATATTTGGTGATATGGTGGTCAATGTCTATCAGCTTAGTGCATTTTGGATTGAGTTGAGAGTTGTACCTTAAAGCCTAAACACATGAGTGAAACACATATTTCTGGTGAGGTTGGATGATGTCTACTTCTAAGCTTTGATCACTGAAATACATGCTATGACGTTTGTTTGCTTGGTTTATGTTTTCACCTGCTATGATGTTGCTTTTTGATGAGGTTGAAACTTGAAGGGACTTCCTGTGGGATGCGTTGATTCATGTTCATTCTATCATTGCTTGAGGACAAGCAAAAGTTAAGTGTGGGAGAGTTTGATAGCATGCATTTAGGTAGGCATAATAGGTTGCATTTAGCTTAGTTAAGATGCATTTCATTGATAAATTAAGCACGATTTGCATATTAGTTCTCTATGTTGTCGGAGTCGGAATCTACACGCTTTTATTGATTATTTCGGGTAATGGTGGATCCGAGGAGGAGATATGAGTTGATAACGCATTGGATGAGAATGTCTAGTTGATCGAAGAAGTTTACATGAAGATCTCAAGAGGTCCTGAGAAGAAGAAGCGAGCCTAAACGAAGAACAAGTCTACGGAAGTTGTCGTCAGACATGCTGAACTTCTTTTGCACGTTCTGGAGGCCTCGGTTGTCCGATCGACTATTATGACCATGCGTTGGAAAGCTCTTTCAGAGAGCTACAACTTTCCTGTTGAGAAGAAGAGCAAATTCGAGACGGATTTTCCGAGAAAGACCGATGCAACGGCCGCCGCATGGTGTGCAGCGGCCGCCGCCAGGGCCGATGCAGAGGGAATGCTGATGCTGCGGCCGCAACATACATGCGGCGGCCGCCACATCTGTCGTCAGCGCGTATACGCTGCGTTTCATTTAATGAAACCGTAGTTTTTATTCTTAGTTATTTTGTGGCCGACTTTGGATGATATTTAAGGCCACTTTTAGTTATTTTTTCCAAACTTCTATTCTATTCATTGATCAGACACTTTAGAGATTTTGAGCGATGTCTTCCATGAGGAACTAAACTCATCTATTCTGCCTGCAATTTGAAGCTTTAGTCGGATTGATTGTGAGTTTCTAATTCTCGTTCCTTGTTTCCTATATTTGAACCTTAACCTAAGTGGCAAACTTGTTCGTTTAGGGTTGGTTGAACTAATTGAATGAGTAGGAAGTTGAATGTGTTGTTAAATCCCTCTTTAGGGACTGCAAATACCTTGGCTAATCTCTGAACTTAAAGCTATCAATTGGGTTAAATCCTTCTTTAGGGACTGTTCGATTGATAAGGTTTGCTAGGACTGGTTGGACTAGTAACTATATTAGGTCGGGACACGGGCATTCGTAGGAAACTTAATAGGGCGAGAAGAAGTTACAAGGATCGCTTCAATCCAATAAAGTGGAAAATTGTAGGTAGAATTGCTTCTCATAATTGTCTAAGTCAAAATCATTTACTTTTGTTTGCTTTAATCCGCTTTGATAAAAGGCGTGAAGGTTCGATAATGTAAAACAAAGTAATATATAAATACTCTAGAAGGGGGGTTGAATAGAGTATGCCCGTTTTTCGCAGTAAGTCTCAAGACTTTTGGAGCTTGTACCAAAACCTTTGAGAAGAACCTGAATCACAAAGTTAAACAATTCGAACCAAGTGCGGAAAAATGGTAAAGCAAATAAGTAAAGAACACGAGTAATTGTTTACGAGGTTCAGCACAACTGGCCTACGTCCCCGCCTAGGGTTCTTCCACAACCCTAGGATCCAAAGGCTTTATTGATTGCTTAGCTTAGGATCCTAATAGCTCACCGAGAAGCCTCTCTCCTATACAATTGCAATCTAGTCAACTCACGTTCCCTTGGAGTCCTAGACCAATCTAGAAGAGCCCCACCTCTCTCAGCTATCTAGTACAATCCTCTAACTCTCGCAAATCAATAGCCTAGTGCAACTTCCCGAGTTATAAACTCTCGAGTAACACTTGAAATAAATATATCCTATAAGCTCACAGTGACTCTCAAAGGCTTTGAAATAAACAACAAACTATTTGAGCGCTTTGCAGAGAGACACTTGGAAGACAGATTGCTTGAAAGAATTGAAGCTCGTGTGTAGCACTTGTATGTCTGTCTTCTCCTTCCTTTCCTTTATATACTAGCATGGAGATAGCATGGAGCGTGAGGATCTTCATCACCAGATCTCCAACGGCTCTTTGGAATCAGTTCGATCTTGGAATCTTCTATATATGGATACTTTGAAACGCCATGATCTATTTTGAACTGATCTCTTCAACATGTAAGGAAGGATGTAATCTCGATTTATACTTCCTGAAATGGTTATTCATTCATATATGTATAATATAATGGAAGTATATAATAAGATAAAATAATATACGAATAATAAAGGTAGGTTTTGTATTTCATCAACTGTTAACGCTCCAAGGCCTTTGACACTAATATCATGTCAAAGCCTTTGAAACATCTATTCCGATTCTCATCAAGGGAGGGAGTTATCAATCTCCCCCTTGATGAAAGACAAAACCTGTGCATCCCTGCAACTTGGTAAAACAGATATATCATAATCAAACACAGACTAAGTACCTGCAAGGGTTAGATAAATGTTGGATCAAATTTTTAAAGCATGCAAAAACTATCCAACTGAAAACCATAAAAACAAAGACCAAGGTCCTCCACGACCTTTAAACAAGGTTTTCAAAGTCTAACGAACATCTCCCCCTTTTTGTCTTTCAACAAAGGGCGGAGGTAAAACAGTCACCAAAAGTTTTGAAAACGTTTCCAAAAACCAGCAAAGTAACAAGTTCAGGGGTGGGATAGGGTGGGATAAGGTTTAGGTTAAGTCAATCCAGAGCATCATCAGTGAGCCTCGTCCACAGTCCTTCCAGCATCGTTGAAATCCCGCTCATCGTCGTCATCACCTCCTTCTGCAGCTCCTTAATATCCAGGCGAACTTCCTCCAACCCCAACTCTAGGTTGTCCATGCGTTCATCGAAAGCTGGAGCAGTGGGAAAGGCTTTTGAAGGAGTTGCAAGACTCAAGGTCCCTTGGGAAGACCGAGTGATGCCAATCTTTTCAAGGCCTTTAGAGTCGAACATACCCGTATGACGCAGCTGTTCTTCATTTTTGACATCAATTCCAGAAGCTTTGAAGATAGGGGTCAAAAGGGTAGCAAAGGGGAGGGGAGAGCCTTTACGAGCTTTTCTGGCATGGGCCATGATACCAAGGATAGTGTTGGCCAGATCTGGGTCAATGCCATTTAGAATGCGGTAGAGCAGGATCATGGCATTGTCGGTTAGGAGTGAGCCAGAGTTGAGACGGGGTAAGAGGCATCTAACAATGATGTTAAAGATAATTTTTGCCTCAAGGGTTAGGGATGAGTGGGTAAGTTGCTTTGAGGTGTTGTTGGACGCTTCGGGTAGGAGATATTTGGCTCGGGCTAGGATGATGCAATTTTCTTTTGAGGGGTGGATTTTAGATGGTGGAACAGGGGTAGGTAAGCCTAGGAGATCTGCAAAATCATTGGGGTTGAGAGAGATTCTAACCCCTTTGACAACAGTCTCCAAAGACCAACCATCAGTGTCGTTCTTGGCTTTTAGGTTGATGTAGAAGAGTCGGGTAAGCTCAGGGTAGTAAACAGTTTCTCGGTTAAGAAGAGTCCAGGCTGGGGAATTTTTGAGGAGCTCAATGCAAGGCATCTTCAAAGCTTCAAAGAATTCAAAGTCTAAAAAATCTGAACAGCTAAGCTTACGAGTACGAAACTCGTCTACCCACTTACCAGCAGTCTCATCATCTAAAAACCAAGAGGAGGGCAAGGATTGATTTACCTGGATATAGGCCGGGGGTCTGCGTTCTTTCTGCGCGCAACAGTTGGAGCAGCTCTCTTGACAGGCGCTACAAGACTCTTGACAGGGCCCTTCCTGGTGCGCTTAGGGGATGGAGGCTTGACTGGAGCAGGGGCTTTCCTCTTCTTCGGAGACGGGGGATGAGGAGGAGAAGGAGAAGGAGTTTCTTCCTCCTCTTCCTCGGACCCCGAGTCCTCACCGGACCCCGCTTCATCACCTTCAGGTTCCTCGTCCTCTCCGGATCCCTCGTGCTCTTCTTCTTCTTCTTCCTCAAGCTCCTCCTCGGATGGAACCTCCTCGGCTTCGGCTTCCTTCCGAATCCACTCAGCTTCTTCCTCGGCCTTTTTCTTAGCAAGTTCGGCCTCCTCATCGGCCTTTTTCTGTCTCAAGGCCTCTTCCTCAGCTTCCTTGGCAGCATCTCGCTCCAGGGCGGCATCAAGGTCGTCTTCCTCTTCTTCTTCGTCCTCTTCCTCAGCCAGAATCTTTCTCTTCCCCTTTTGTTTAGCACTCAAGGGTTTCTTAGCAGCGCGCTTCTGAGAGCCTTTGGGAGCCGTGGCCGTGCTCGCCTTAATGGTGCTCTGGACAACTGCTGGGACGATGGCTTGAGTAGCAGGTTCGAGTGTGGGAGAGGTAGCAGTGGCCTGGCGTCCCTTGGGGGTGGCGCCAAGTCTTTTGGGAGTGACAACTTTCTTGGTTTTGGGTGCCATGGAAGTAGTCGGATAGGGTTTCTTTGAGAGGTTGAAGATGAAGGAGTGGAAAGGGTTTGGAAAACTCTGAGTGTAGGTTGTAATCGGGTACAGAATTGGTTTAAGTAGAGAGAGAGGGTGACAGATTGATGGGATGGGTTTAGGGTTACAAGGAAAGAAATCATTACATTGCTAAGATTTGAAAGGTTTTCAATTTCAAATTCAAATTCAAATACCCATTAAAATCGGACAAGGTAACTAAAAATATATATCCAAAAATAAAATATCTTAACGGTTAAAGAAATCATAGAAATAGGCAATTTTTGAAATCCGATTAAAACAAATATAATTGATTAAATATCTAAAAAGATATTAACCAAAAATATATGATCCGATATATGTACTTCACTGATCAGTTTGCAGACCTTGACATAACTCTCAAAGGTCTTGACACTGAGTGGAGTTTATCTTTCGTAAAGGGAAAGCTCCCCCTACGAAAGTGCATCCTGGTCAAGCATCCCAATATCTCGTCTAATGAAGGTGAACCTGTCTTCTGCCAAAGGCTTAGTAAAAATGTCAGCCCATTGATAATCAGTAGAAATAAAAGATATGGACACATCACCTTTTTCAACATGATCTCTAATGAAATGATGTCTCACATCAATATGCTTGGTCCTTGAATGCTGAACAGGATTCTTAGTGATGGATATGGCACTTGTATTGTCACACTTAATTGGGATACCCTTGAGGTTGATGCCGAGATCTCGCATTTGTTGAGCTATCCAAAGGATTTGGGAGCAGCAAGCTCCAGCTGCAATGTATTCGGCTTCTGCAGTGGATAGAGCAACTGAGTTTTGCTTCTTTGAGTGCCAACTGATCAAAGATGCTCCTAAGAATTGGCAACATCCTGATGTGCTCTTTCTATCCACCTTGTAGCCTGCAAAATCTGCATCAGAATATCCAATTAAAGTGAAATCCTTTTGCTTTGGGTACCATAGTCCAAGTTCCTTAGTGCCATTGAGATATCGAAAGATCCTCTTCACAGCCACGAGGTGAGATTCTTTTGGATCAGCTTGAAACCTAGCACACATGCAAACACTAAACATGATGTCAGGTCTACTAGCTGTGAGATATAATAAAGATCCAATCATTCCTCGATACTCCTTTTGATTGACACTTGTTCCAGTCTTGTCTTGATCTAGAGATAACGTTGAGCTCATGGGAGTCTTGGCTGCTTTGGATTGATCCATCTTGAACTTCTTTAAGAGATCCTTAGTGTACTTGCTTTGGTTGACGAAGATCCCTTTCTTGAATTGATGAACTTGTAACCCCAAAAAGAAGTTGAGTTCACCCATCAAGCTCATCTCAAATTCACTTCCTCTTGATTGTAGCCTTGAGCAACAAGCCGTGCCTTGTTCCTCACAATCTTGCCATTCTCATCTAACTTGTTTCGAAACACCCATCGAGTGCCAATGACTGATTGATGCTTTGGTCTAGGCTTCAAAGTCCAGACTTTGTTCCTCTCAAATTCATTAAGTTCACTTTGCATAGCTATAATCCAGTCTGGCTCTTGAAGTGCCTCATTTACCTTCTTTGGCTCAATAAGAGAAACAAACGCGTTAAAAGCACAAAGATCTTTAAGTTTAGAACGAGTTTGAACACTAGAAGTAGGGTCAGAAATGATATCCTTTAACGAGTGTGAAGAGGAGTATTTGAATTTCCTTTTGCTAGTCTCATCTCCTTGATTCGTCACACCATCATGATCGATTTGTGGTACATCTGACTCCGTGGTCCTGTTAGGTTCAGTTACAGCAGTCTCTGTCATCTCAACACTGTTGGATTGGACACCAAGGGCTTTGGACGCATCTTCAACACCTTGGGCCAATTCTTCAGTGTTAAGAATCGGTTCCTGCATGTTCCTTTTCTCTGTGTTCATGGTAGCAGCATCATCACCTTCCTCGTTCTCTTCATCGATATTGAGATCTATATCTGCAACACTTTCACTCAAAGCACCATCATTGCATTCATAAAAAATAACATGTATACTTTCTTCAACTACCTGGGTCCTTTTATTGAAGATTCTATAAGCTTTGCTACTCGTGGAATAGCCAAGAAATATACCTTCATCACTACGCGCATCAAATTTCCCAAGGTTATCTTTTCCATTGTTATAAACAAAACAAGTACAGCCAAAGGGTTTAAAATAAGATATAAGTGGTTTGCGGCCTTTGAAAAGTTCATAAGGAGTTTTCTTTAAGATGGAACGAATAAGACAACGATTTAAAATGTAGTTAGCTGTGTTAACAGCTTCAGCCCAATAGGTTTTAGGTAATGCATTTTCTAAAAGCATAGTCCTGGCCATATCCTCTAAGGTGCGGTTCTTGCGTTCCACAACCCCGTTTTGTTGAGGTGTCCTGGGAGCAGAAAAGTTATGGGAGATGCCATATTTAGCACAAAACAAATCAAATTGAAGTTGATCAAACTCCCTACCATGATCACTCCGGATAGACACTATGGGCTCATTTCTTAAAGTTTGCAACTCCTTACAAAGTTTTGAAAACTCAAATAAGGCCTCTGATTTTTCTTTCAAAAATGCAACCCAAGTATATCTAGAAAAATCATCAACAACAACTAGCATATACTTTTTACCATTGGGAGATTTGACTCGCATATGACCACATAAATCCATATGTAAAAGTTCAAGGGGTCTAGAAGAACTTACAACCTTTTTGGGTTTGAAGGAGCTACGTGTTTGTTTACCTCGTGTGCAAGCGTTACACATGTCAATACCTTTGAAGTCCATCTCAGGTAGCCCTCTTACAAGCCCTTTGGACACAAGCTTCTGTAGTGTATGTGGACTCACATGACCGAGTCTCCTGTGCCAAAGCTTTGGATCGTCCGTCAAGGCCTTTAAACAGGTTAAGCTTCGTTGTGCCACTTGATCAGCATTTACAGCGTATATGTTGTTGTAACGATATGCAGTCAATATAACTTCACCTGTATCATCTCTGCACGCTATACATCTTCTCTTGTTAAATCTGACATTGTTACCACTATCACATAATTGAGAAACACTAAGCAAATTATACTTTAAACCATTGACAAGATAGACATTTTTAATACTATGGCTGGAATCACTTCCAACACTACCAATACCAACAATGTCGCATTTCCCTTTGTCACCAAGAGTGATTGTTCCCGTGGATTGCTCCTTTAGATCATGAAAGAGAGAACTCTTCCCACTCATATGCCTCGAGCAACCACTATCAATAATCCATTTGTGTTCTTTCACCTTGGTGATCTCCTGCAAAACAAACATCAACCTTTGTGGCTAGACCAATAAGCAAATTTGGATCCATTGTTGGGGTAAACCATATTTGTTAAAATAGTGCCTTTTGGGACCCAAACTTGTGTTATCCGTTCTTTTCTCAAATGAACAGGAAATGTATTGCGAATAATATAAGGATCCTTTCTTCTGTAGGGGCAGGTCTCTTTTACATGTCCCTTTCTAGCACAATGGTGACATATAGGAGAGGTTCTGCTTCCTTTAGCCTTTACAAAAGTGGTAATGTGTTGCTTCTTTAAAAACTTTGGGTTGTAACCAATACCACTTTTGTTTAGAGAGCTTTGTTGCTCACCTAACATCTTATCGAGAGTGCCTTTGGACTTGGTAAAACTTATGAGGGCTGTCTGTTGGTCTAGAATCTTATTATTCAGGGAGATCTTCTCGTTCTCTAAGTCATGATGCACATTTCTTAGAGAGGAGAGATCTTGCTTGAGTTCAGATTTCTCCGAATCAAGAGTCTTGACTTTAATGTCAAGACCTGAATAAGAAGCTTCAAGACCTTTGACCCTCATAGACAGATCCTCAATAGTCTTTTCCTGGTCCACATTTCTCTTAATAAGAATGTTAGTTTGGTCAATAAGCTTCTCTTCATTGGCAATCATATTTGAAAGGAATTCCGATAATACCTCTTTTGGACTTTCCATAAGTTCTCTTACAATAGCTTCAAGCTTTTTATCGTGGGATTCATCTTCTGAGGTCATAAGACAAATGTTGGCCTTCTCATCGTCAGAATCAGAGTCGGAATCACTCCAAGTAGCCACCATAGCTTTCTTCTTTCATTTGTCACCTTTCTTGGGCTGGCTCTTTGTCTTTTGAGGGCAGTCCTTTACAAGATGATCTGTTTCACCACATTCAAAACAAGACAACGGTTTAGTCTTCTTTTCAAACTTGTTGTATTGAGGCTTACCTCGAAATTTTGAAGATTCTGATCCATCCTTGTTGTTGAATTGCTTCTTCATTTTGAGAATTCTAGCAAGGCCTCTTGTGATGAGAGCAAAAGGAACATCCTCATCGTCATCCTCATCTTCAGAATCAGATCCATCCTTGGACTCATCCTTCTTAGACTTTAGTGCCAAGTTCTTGGTGCTAGCTGGAAGTTCTCCATCGTCTTCATTAAGGATCATCTCATGCGTGATCAGCTTCCCAAGGAGATCATCAAGGGGTAGAGTGGTGAGGTCCTGGGCTTCCTCTATAGCTGTTACTTTAGGACCCCATTTCTCCTTTGGAAGGCACCTCAGTATCTTCCTCACTTTCTCAACGTTGGTAAAGCTCTTGCCGAGAGAGTCAAGGTTGTTGGTGATTTCTGTGAATCGTTTGAACATGGCTTTGATTGACTCATCGGATTTCATCTTGAAGAGCTCATACTTTCGAAGGAAGATGCTGATCTTGGTGTCTTTCACTTGGCTCGTTCCTTCATAGGTGACGACCAACTTGTCCCAAATCTCTTTGGCTGACCTACAAGAGGAAATACGGTTAAACTCATCAGTGCTAAGACCACAATAAAGTAAGTTAATAGCCCTGTAGTTTTTGGAGATGGTTTCAAGATCTGCTTGGTTGTATTCAGACTCTTTCTTTGCCACTTTGGTATCGTTTGGTCCTTCCTTCTTTGGAATCTTCGGACCATTCTCTATAATGTTCCAAAGCTCTAGATCTTGGTCTATGATGAACATCTTCATCGAAGATCTCCAGTGGACAAAGTTGTTTCCTACAAAGAGTGGCGGTCTGCTTGTGGACCTTCCCTGTGCAAATACTCCGCTTGCTTCACCAGACATGATCGAAAACTCACAAGATTGTTAGATCAAAAGCAGTGAGTAAAGCTCTGATACCAATTGAAGGTTCGATAATGTAAAACAAAGTAATATATAAATACTCTAGAAGGGGGGTTGAATAGAGTATGCCCGTTTTTCGCAGTAAGTCTCAAGACTTTTGGAGCTTGTACCAAAACCTTTGAGAAGAACCTGAATCACAAAGTTAAACAATTCGAACCAAGTGCGGAAAAATGGTAAAGCAAATAAGTAAAGAACACGAGTAATTGTTTACGAGGTTCAACACAACTGGCCTACGTCCCCGCCTATGGTTCTTCCACAACCCTAGGATTCAAAGGCTTTATTGATTGCTTAGCTAATTAGGATCCTAATAGCTCACCGAGAAGCCTCTCTCCTATACAATTGCAATCTAGTCAACTCACGTTCCCTTGGAGTCCTAGACCAATCTAGAAGAGCCCCACCTCTCTCAGCTATCTAGTACAATCCTCTAACTCTCGCAAATCAATAGCCTAGTGCAACTTCCCGAGTTATAAACTCTCGAGTAACACTTGAAATAAATATATCCTATAAGCTCACAGTGACTCTCAAAGGCTTTGAAATAAACAACAAACTATTTGAGCGCTTTGCAGAGAGACACTTGGAAGATAGATCGCTTGAAAGAATTGAAGCTCGTGTGTAGCACTTGTATGTCTGTCTTCTCCTTCCTTTCCTTTATATACTAGCATGGAGATAGTATGGAGCGTGAGGATCTTCATCACCAGATCTCCAACGGCTCTTTGGAATCAGTTCGATCTTGGAATCTTCTATATATGGATACTTTGAAACGCCATGATCTATTTTGAACTGATCTCTTCAACATGTAAGGAAGGATGTAATCTCGATTTATACTTCCTGAAATGGTTAGTCATTCATATATGTATAATATAATGGAAGTATATAATAAGATAAAATAATATACGAATAATAAAGGTAGGTTTTGTATTTCATCAACTGTTAACGCTCCAAGGCCTTTGACACTAATATCCTGTCAAAGCCTTTGAAACATCTATTCCGATTCTCATCAAGGGAGGGAGTTATCAAGGCGGAACTTTTACACACTCAAAATCCCCTCTTTGGTTACTTGTTTGGCACTTAAATCACATATGAATAACGAATTTCCCTGTGGGATCGACCTCTTGCTTATTGCTATACTAGTTGTAAGTTTGAGTTTACTTTGGCGGATCAACGGCAGGTTTTCCCTCCGTCAGCTAGGCCTAGAACTGCCATAATTGGAGGTGTGAGGATTGTTGTGCTGAGCTGGTAGTGAATGATTGCCTGACTAACTTGTGTATGTGATGATGTTCCTTTATGTTTAAGTGTATTAACCTGCTAGTAAATCGGTTATGGGTTATATAGGAGGTGGTGTTTTCCTCTTGAGATTGAGTCATGGGATTCTTCGGTGTGACAGGTTGGAAAGTAGCAGGTAGATTGAGGTCTGCGGATTGGGTCAGTGGTTTTGTGAGATGGGGTACAAGGATGATGCGTCAGCAAGATTAAAGCCGAGTGTGTTGGGACTTGTCGAAGATAGTGGTCTACGAGTATAGTTGAGCTTCTAGGTAGGTATTAATTGAGAAGTGGAGTTAGTATAGGCGGCTAGCATAGGAGCGTAGTTGGCTACAGGCTAGGCTAGTTCATTATGATGATCCTAAGAGTGGGTGTGCGTATAGGTGGTTAGAATAGTTTTAGATGTGGATAGGTGAGCTAGGAGTTGACCGGGAAATTCTTGAGGGGAAGTATTGTTAGATGGGTTAGTGTGCTAAGGAGAGCATCTAGATAGTCTAGGAGCGGATCTTGGGCGGTATTGAGGATGATCGGCTAAGGAATGTCTAAGGAATCGTAGTATTTGGAATTAGATGGTATGTGCTGCGATTGGAAGAGATTTTGGTAAAGAATGAGGTTGAGGGATCGCTAAGGAAGAGTAGTATGAGATTGTTTGGGAAATTATCGAGCTGGGATATTAGGTTGTTCATATCGAAGTTGTACGTATGATGAGTATTTGGGGAGCGTTTAGATGGAATTGGTAGTGCTTGGGGAATTTGCGAGTGAAGGGTTTCTAGATACGTTGTTGGAGGATTTTAGCATAGGGAATGAATCAAGATTTATGAGTCGAGGTTATTGTGGCTATTTAGGTATTCGAGGATGTGAGGTGACTCTTCAAGGAAAGGTTGATGGTTAGGCAAGAATGTCATTGAGATTTCTAGCAAGATTGTGGGCTTGAGGTTGAGATAGAGAGATTCTGAGTATGTGTTTGGGAACTAGGTAGGTGGAAGGCATTGAGAACGCTGGAGGACGAAGGATTTTAGGAGGTTTGACGAAGTTGCGGCACTTGGGAAATTTGAATGAGGATGTCATAGGAATTTTGTGATAATGATGATCGATGCATAAGAGCTTAAGCGGTAGAGAATTCGAGGTTCGAGGAAGTGTGAACTGGAGCAATTTGGGAACATGCGGAAATGGGGGATTTGGGAATATGCTGTGAAGAGGATCTAGAGTAGGTCGACTTGAGGAGTCGTGATTAGTTCAGGTCTCGTGAGTTTCAGAATGGGATGGGTAGGTAGAATGAGTGATTGGTCTTTGAGGATAGGCGCGAGTGATGAGAAACTCGGTGATTTGTGGTTATGAGTTAGCACTAGACGGTTTTTTGCGTAGAGCTAGTCGGGAGTGGCATATGTGAGATGATTAGTATGAGTTGGATGCTTAGAGATGGATGGTTCGTGAGAATGGCTAGTGGTGCGAGATGTATAACCAGGTTAGCAAGGTGATTTGAGATGTCTCTTTGAGATGATGATCATGCGGAGTCTTGAGAGCCTAGGAAGAGTCAGCGAGATTGTTGATAAGCGTCTAGATCGATCGTGAGAGTAGTTCAATTCAGGACTTAAGATTTCTGTTAGAAGGTGAAGATGGGACTAGTAGATGACCCTTAGGGCGAGGATGTGTCTATAGGGAGTCTTGGTAGATGGTTGAAGTGTTGAGCTTGACAGGATAGGGAATTGGGCAATGGTGAGCTCTAAGGTATAGATTTCGATGGTTGAGTGGAAGATTAGGACTTGAGATTGGGGTATTGAAGCAGATTGATCCTTAGATGGCTTGATGACGTAAAATTCGGGATACCTAGTAAAGTGGTTAGATATGTACGTAGGCCTTGAATCGCGGATAGTTATGTGGCTAGAGGGATTGTATGCTAAGCTTAGTGCAATGGTGTTAGAACTAGTATCGGATTTGAGTTGGTAGACCTAGGTGAGGTTAATCTTGATGCGAGAGATGATGAGTAATGGTCGGGTCCTGTTATGGTTGGTAGTTGTAGACAAATTTTCTCGAGGATGCGGCTTATGGGTATGCGGTACTTAGGACCGGGTAATGTACAAATTCCATGCTATTGACGATGTTGATTCTCTAAGATATTGCCATAGACAATAATGAGGTATGAATGCTAATATAGCTACTTCTTGAGCTTGGTAGAATGCTGGTATGCGACGGTACTTGTATGACTCTGACGTGATAATTCTTGGTAGTTATTGTAAGTATGATGTGCTTATCTGGTTGATATGATGTGCAACTTCTGTGATATGACACGATGAATCCTGCTATGTGCGATATTATGCTAGATCTGCTATATATGGTACGTGACTATCCTTGACATGAGTATGATCTGTTTTTGAATGCGTGATACGATTGTTATATTATATAATGCCTTTGGTTGGAATTGCTAGGATGCTAGAAATGAATTGATGAAATCTTATTCTGATTTGGAACCTAGGAAGAAAATATGCGGTTAGCCCTTAGAGGTGGATGATTCCACCTCCTGAGATTGGAAACTTGCTTGACTAATGTCGGATTTAAGGGATTTTGAATGGTGTTTAAAAAGGACTAAAATAGATTTTGAGAAATTGAACGTGATCGAGAACTTCAATGATTTTGAGATCAAACCTTTTCAACCAAAGGACCTCTCTTGAAATCCTCTAACCTAGCTTGCATTATGACGCCCCACGAAGTGGATACACGCATATTATAAGGGCCCTTATAGACTGCTTGCTAAGACCTAGTGGAGATGTCATAATGCTTTTCGAGTTATAATATAATCGAGCAGTTGGGGTGAGGATGTGGTAAGGGCCCGTATCACACTCTCACTACGACCTATCGGGAATATTATGATCATGACGACGATAGTGTAAGAATCTCATAGGGCCCTTATGAGGCACTTACGGGATCGATGGCGTGATCCTTGGACTCACCTATTTCAAATTTCATCCCCTAATTTAGAATGGTTTTAGTCTCGGGGACGAGACTTGTTTTTAGAGGTGGATGATGTAAAGGCTCGGATTTTCAAATCTTTTTTTTAGGAAAAAGAAAAATTAAAAATAAATTTTAAAGCGGAATTTAACGGAAAACTCGCTAACTCGGATTTTTGGAATTCTTAAAGTAAAGTCTGGCCCAAATTTTAACTTTAAAGATCGTTTTCGTCTTTCACCTCGGCATGCCAAATTTCCTTCGGGTGTCAATATCCTCATGATTTTGAGACGTTATTTGCATCGGATCGAGATAAGATTGGGAGAGTGGGTTTCAGATCTTGTTATCGGGCATTTCAAGTATGATTCATGTGACCACTTGCCCTCCCCTCCTTTTGTCTTCTTTTCCCCTCCCTTCACGTTGGCCAGGCAGTTGTAGACAACTCCAATACACCCCTCTCTAGCTTCCTTTTTCTTCTTTTGGCAAGTCAAACTCAACTTACCCTCCTCCCTCACCCAAATGCTTCACCATTTTTGGGACAAAGCCAAACAAAGTTCTCAGACCTCTTTTCCTTGTGCAGTGCTCCAACTCCCTATCCTTTTTCTTTGAACCCAACTCCCCACAATTTCATGAAACCCATTCCCCTCAACCCATATGTTGAATTTGGAATACAAACAACATAAACTCAACCTTCCCTATGTTTTCCCAGTGAGCCACCACACCATCACCTCCCCTTAGACACTGTCCCCGTCAATACCACCGCAGCCCCTCCCACTTCTTCCCCTGTTTTGCCGAGATTAACACGAGCACCACCACCTCCATGTCGCCTCCTCCTCTCTCCCCGAGCAACGACAGCCAGCAGCCGAGGCTCTTCCTCCTTCGACGTCTGAATCGCCCAGAAGCACCCCGACGTTTCCTCTTCCTTCCCTGTTTTCCTCCGTTCTCGACGGTAAACCCTCCTTTCACCTCCTTTCTCTCTAATAGGTCATAAATCCCATCATTTAAGCTCCCCTTCTCCGTCCTAGGTTGAGAAAGTGCAGATGGAGCCTCCGACGAGCCCAATCGAATCTCCGACGAGTCGAATCCAGCCCGACGCGCGTTCCGGCGAACCTTCGAAACCTCGGTGAGCTTCTCCCTTCCTCCTTCTTCCTCCTTTTTGTCAATTCTGTCCCTTTGGGTGTCGATTGATTGGTCGGAGTTAGTTATCGTCGCTGGCGAGCTCCAAAGCTCCCTCCTTTTCTTCTTTTTTCAAACGCAGAGGCCGGAGGGGAGGAGATGAACAGTGTCGGGTTGGTTTAGTTTTGTTTTTTTACTGGTTCGATTCGTTTTTAACAAAACCGGATCATTTTAGCAAGGGAGGCTAGATCTTTTTAAAAGCACAATGGGCCTATTTTGTGGGCCTAATTTTCCATAAAATAAAAGAAGAAGAGATCGGCCAGATTTGTAACAAGGGGTATTTTATAACTAACTCATATGTAATTGGTATAAATATTAAATAAATGGTATATAAAATATTATATTATATTACATTATTATTTGAGGTTTAAAACATGAAATATTATTTTGAGATTAAATATATAGTATTATGGTGATTTAAAGAGATATATTATCGGACTTGAATTGAAAAAGGAATTTGATGAGCATTTTCAAGGACTGGAATTTCTAACTAGTTGATTCGGATTTTAAAGCGGTTTCGAGACTAACTCGGGAATTATGTGATCGGTGACTAACTAGCATGATTGATGCGAACGGTTGACTAATATCATGATTGGTGTGTACTAATGGCATGATTGATTGACTAATGGGACGATGAAGTGTTAGACTTGTGTATAGTTATATTACGCTTTCGGGATATGATGAACTTGATATATGTGAGATGCGGATTATTACTGCAGATATATTATGGCGAATATATAAATGTGGCTGAATGGAATAATGAGAATGATATGGTCTCGTGGAATGTGGCAATTAATATGATGAATGGTTGAACTTGATGGAATGATGATTGCGATATGGTTGTTATTCCCGTTGAATGATGTGCTTGAGTGCTTGGATAATTAGACGTAGACTTATACATATATGTTCTAATGTGTATCTAGGTGATACTTTGTGATTATGAATGATGTATGATGGATCTTCTATTATGCTGTTCTGCATAGCCAAGTGAGTTCCTATATGAGCTCACTAAGATTCGAAAAAGAGATCTCCCTGCTTGTAGCCATGTGCATACTAGGTGCTTGCATTCATAATAAAGCATGCCATGTAGTATCCTGCTAGGATTGCACTCATGATTGAGCATTCGTTTACTCATTGCTTTTGTAAACAGAACGGTCGTTATCTGTGAAGTAACTAGAGTCATTGCTAGGGTTATAGGACGACCTAGTCCCATCGGGTCCCGTCCTGAGTCAATCGATTCATGAACTTCCTTATATTATGAGATGCCTGCGGGGTTTATTGTGGAGCGGGTTGGGCATGCGTGCCGCCCAATTATAATGGAATGCATTCACAAGCTGGCCAGTCTCCGCCCTATCGGAAGGGGGTGGAGGTAG
Source organism: Persicaria tinctoria (assembly GCA_037127255.1). NCBI lineage: Eukaryota > Viridiplantae > Streptophyta > Magnoliopsida > Caryophyllales > Polygonaceae > Persicaria > Persicaria tinctoria. Next base: position 53,494,611 of record JBANSL010000001.1, on the reverse strand, counting down.
GAGAGGGATATACCACTTGGTATTCGGTGCTAAGGCCTTATTATATTTATGCACTTGATCTTAGGACCATGCTAGTGTGTTAATATTCCGCCTTGCATCTAGAAGCATCTTTATTAGGAGTAGTGTGTGTATGTGTCTGCTTGTTGGGATTACATTACGTAGGGCTTCAATCTGACACCGCCCCACATACATTTTTTTTAGGTTTGTTTTGCAGCATGATTGTTCCTTGCTTTTGTATCGTGGCAACTTTCTTGGGCGATTGCAAAGAAATGGTCTAACCTTAGATTTCGATAAATACGTTTATTGATTTGGTTTTGACCCGGCTTTGCCGTGACACCCTCTTGTAATACACCTTGATTCTACTATTTGCATGACTGTTGGTTTTCCACGCTTAGACTTATGACAGGTACAGGGGACTTCCCCAGGGATTCCAACGATCCCTTCGAATTTTGGGTATGAAATCCCACTTGAAAACGTTAGAGTATAATTTCAAACCTTCAACCTGTACTCGGGGCGCAAGATCCTAACGAGGGGTTTCATCCCTCGAAACGTAACCCGGGAATCATAATCCCGGGCTATTACAGCTACTTACCTGCACATGCTTGGTTTTGTCAGTAGCAAGAGCGACTCCTCCTTATTTGTCTTTCGCTGAGGTAATCAGATTGCTTATTTGTTGTTATATGTCGATGATATCATCCTAACTGCATCTTCAGAGACTCTTAGGGCTACCATTATTACTTAACTCAGCAAGGAGTTTGCTATGTCTGATCTCGGGCCTCTCAGCTTCTTTTTGGGAGTCTCTGCATCTCGATCTGCATCTGGTTTGTTTCTCTCACAGGTGAAATATGCCAAGGAGATTATTGCCAATGCTAAAATGGCTAGTTGTAAGCCTACTGCAACGCATGTTGAGACCACCGCCAAACTGGCCCAAGCTGTGGGTGCGCCTGTGTCTGATCCGACTTTGTACTGTAGCATTGCTGGTGCTTTACAATACTTGACATTTACTCGTCCTGATATTAGCTATGTTGTTCAGCAAGTCTGTCTATTTATGCATGACCACAGAGAGTCTCACTTTGCTGCTCTTAAGCGCATTATCAGGTATGTTCAGAGTACTACTTTTCTTGACATCACTATTACCCCATCAGCTTCACCTCTCTCCATGGTTGCTTACACGGATGCTGATTGGGCTGGTTTTCCAGACACCAGACGGTCTACGCCAGGATATTGTGTGTTCCTCAATGACTCTCTAGTCTCTTGGTCTTCTAAGCGCCAACATGTGGTTTCTCTCTCTAGTGCTGAAGCGGAATATCGCGGTGTTGCCAATGTTGTCGTTGAGTGTGCCTGGCTTTGCAACTTATTGCTTGAGCTCCACTGTCCGCTCAATCAAGCGTCTGTTGTGTATACAGACAATGTCAGCGCTACTTACCTCGCTCACAACCCGGTTCACCATCAGAGAACCAAGCATGTGGAGATTGACATCCACTTTGTTCGTGAGAAGGTAGCTATGGGACATGTGCGTGTCCTACATGTCCCCTCCCCGTACCAGTATGCAAACATATTCACCAAGGGATTGCCTCGCCATTTATTTCTTGATTTTAGATCCAGTATCACTATTCGCTGCCCTCCTGTTTCGGCTGAGGGGGTATGTTAGATAGAATATATGTATAGGCCCAATTACCCATTTGTAATTAGGGTTAACTATCTTGTACTCTTATATATATATATATATATATATATATATATATATATATATATATATATATATATATATATATATTCTAATGATAGCGAAGGCAACCCCAACGGGGATTATTCACTCTAACATTCTGGACATCATCGGAGGCTCGCGATGGCTCGTCGGACCCGCGTCGGACATGGGTGAGCGTGATGGTAGGGCTCGAGAGTGTGTTGGATCGGAAACGAAGGAGAACGACTTACCGGATGGAGTTCGCGCTCGAAAGGGGAAAGTGGAGCTCCGGTGGCTCGGTGGTGGCTCCGGTGGTTCCTAAGCGGTCCTGGATGGTTCCGGTGTGTCGCTGGACGTCGATGGAGGCGGGGATGAAGATGTTGTAGCTTCCCCTCAAGGAATAAGGAGGGACGAGGTGTGGTGATCGGAGGCTCTTTCTCGGGAAGGAAAACAGAGGTGCGGTGGTGCCTCAGCTGCAGCTCCACGGATGGACGACGATGGAGAGGTGGCTGGTGGTGGCGGAAAAATAGGGAGGCGAAGTGATGGTGGTGATGGTGTGGCTGACGGTGTAGGAGAGAGCAGGAGGAATGAGGACTGAATGATAAAGAAAGGAAGGGCTAAGAACATTTGTGATGGGGTGTAGGATGGGGTTGGGTCTTTGCAGCTAAAATACAGGGAGAGTGGATGGATTTACCTCTATGAATAGGGGTGCTCAGATGTGAGAGGTGACGAGTGAACAGAAATGGTGATGGGTATGGTAAATCACGCAAATTTCGAAATTAGTTTTCGAATTTTAGTTTCTCCGAATCTCACTTCTCGATAAATTAAATTCTTAAAACGAAAAGAATATCTTCATCCGATACTTATTTTGAATTTTGAGGTGAAAGGACGGAAATTGTTTGCTAAATTTTTAAATCCAGGTCGGAATCTGCTCTACGAGTCTTAAATTCATTTTTTTAAATTCATTTTTAATTTCTATTTTCCGAAAATTTAGGATTTGAAATTCCGAGCCTTTACATTTCACTTATTTATTTATATTTTTTTTAATTTTTTAATGGAGAAAAAATAGTAGAGTTTTTATTATAAATCAAAGTCGTGTTATCTTAAAATAACATCATTTATAATTATTTTATTACATAAAGATTTTTATGCTACTTTAATCTAAAATGACACCGTATATACATAATCGTTCCCCTACTTAAAGACTTCTGGCTTCGTCCCTGCTTACAGGAGGTCCGAGGAAGTCACCATGCCACCAGAAACCGGTAGTCACCGGTCGCGTGCCATTCTGTGCACTATCGAAGCCATTGGGATTCATCGGAGCCTTGCTAGAGGGTTGCTGGAGAAGTCGTTGCGCAAGGGCTATCAAGATTCAAGATGGGGGCAAGAAGAAGGTTATTTACGCCCAAATTCCCATACTTTCAATTTTTGTAAACTATACCCTTGTTTTAGTTTTTTAAATTATTAAAAGTATCTCGTTATTTTAGATGTTGTTCTAACTCGTGTCATCTCTTTAATCTACAACGTTATCATAAAATACTCACCCATCCACAATGAGACAGGGTTTGAGAGAAGATTGTATTGGTATTATTTTTGACGATATAAATTAGTTCGATTTTATTTTGAATTAAATAAGTCAATTCCTTGTATAAAATACCAATTATTAAATCCCTTTTTTTGTCTTATATTTCATACACGAAAATTCATTCGTAGACTTCATCAACTCCATCACCAAGTGCTTTGAAGTCCATTGTTGGTACTAAAATCCAATAAGATGAATATGGCAAGTTCCTTTTCGAGCTTTTCTACTTATGATGTGCGCTTCGCATTTAGTTGTTTATCCTTTGGTTGCTTGCCAAGTTAAATAAAATAAGTTACAATTCACCCACTTTGTGTAATTTATTTAACCTTCAGTTTGGATTTGACAAGTATAATTGGGTGAAGTTATTATTTGACCTTAATATAAAATAGTAACATAATCTAGCCACTTTTTTTTTAATCAAAATATGATTTATTCTTATTCTTTCATGCTAAATTTGTTATGTATGAAACATGCTTATTCAATGGCAGAACCAAGGGGCTCGGAATGATTTTAGCCCTCCCTGGAGTTGGGACTATATTGTTAAAATTTTATTATATATGATATTTTTTGTAATAAGTATAACTAAAATGAGAGGTTGGGACATGTGTTCCTATCCCTTATGGTGTTAAATATTAACAGATTTGGGCCTTTGATTGAATGAAATGGGTGGATGAGATTATTTGACAATTTTGGTTTTTTTCTTTAATTAAAAATCAATGGGACCAACCTCTTTACTTGCCTGCCCACTTGCTGAATTACGTGCGCGTGTGTTGTACTTTTTTTTGTGGTGTAACATTTTTTTTGTGGGGTAACATTGTATTTTTTGTGTGGTGCACTGTTTGAACTATTCGATAAGGTGATATTAATTATTCACTAACTTATAGTTATTATTCGTGTGTAAAGAGGCGTTATCGTTTCGATAATAGGAAAAGGATTGAGCAATTTTACCATTATTCGCTAGGTTAATAGTAATTATTCGCTAAATTGATCGTTATTATTCGTTTGTAAAGAAAAGTTATCGTTTAGATAATAGCAAAAGGGTTGGCCAATTTTGCAACTATTCGCTAGGTTGATAGTAATTATTCGCTAAGTTGATAGTAATTATTCACAAGGTTGAAAGAGTGGGTAAATGTAATTCTTGATTTATCACATCTAATTACCCATATACATATAAATAATTCCTTATTATTAATGAATAGTGACTATGAACTTTCTGAATAGTTCATTTATTAGACATTATTCAATCAATTACCAAAAATGAAATTGACATTTTAAAAAAATCTCACATATAACAAATAATTCTCCACAATTCACCGAATAATTACTCTAAAAAAACCCTAGCTTCTTCCTCGACCCCTGTGCCCCATCGAATCAAATTAGATCGGTCCTAAGACCAGCAAAAGCAAATTAAAGGATCAAGAAACATTACCAACTTTGAAATCCAAATAGAAAACTTCCTCATATCTCTGAGTGGATAAACAGGCGAGAACCCAACTCAATCATTTTAAAGAAGGTTTTACTCCAATTCTGTGTGTTTATGTAATTTCACAAGCATAATTGGACAAATCCCCCAAATTGTGAAGCAGAACACTCAGCAGAAAGTGTCGGACATGTGTGATTATGTAATTTCACACCGCTGGATCGAAATCGTCGCCGCCACCATATCCTTACTTCCGATCTCTCCTTCAAATCGATGTCGCCTCCAATCTCTCCCTCAAACTTCTCTGTCGATCGCTTCACCATCTCTGTTCGGGCCGCCTTCATTTACCGGAACTCGGTGGTGTTGGACATCAAGCACCAGTATAGAGGCGGTGTGGTGCGGGGCGAACTTCGTTGGAATTTTCTCCCTTTGCCAAATAGTAATAAAAATCCAAACTTAAATACACAACTAATAGATTAGGCAACCAATCACTTGATAAACCAAATAACTACTAATATAGCGATGAAGTCTGGTGTCGAACCCATAGGGAGAAGCGATTTCCTATTTAATGACTCTAGACAAGACTCTTTAAAGCAAAGCAATGATCTTTTGAACAAATAGAAAATATAAAAGTAACCAGATTGCAAATCACAAAGCAAATTGATATCGAAGTAGAAATAACGTTTCACCTGTAATTCTCAGACAATGGTTGGAATTCATGGTCATCGGATTGATTTATCAATTATTCATATTCTTAGGCCTACTTGACTGAAGTTGAGAGATCCGCAGAGATTCACTCATCTTATTCAATATCACTAAAGAATAGCATTAAGAACTATAGTAATCAAGACCAATTGGCACATTGACTCTATTCAATCAAGGCAGATAGCCGCGCACCGAACTCAATCCTAATCAAATATCCTCAACATAGATCAACTGAAATCATCCACTACAAAGACAAAGAGACATCACTATCATCAATACCTTTGTTTGCTATCGAGAAAACAACAACGAATTCATAGCTAGAGATGCAATTCCTAACATGTTGATCAGGCATAGAAAGGAACACAAATATAAATTAAGCACAAGATGATAACTAAGAACATGAATAATCAAATAAACTCAAATCCTCACAATCCAAACAACCATGTCTTCGAATCACATGCAAAACTATGAGTTTAGCAACACATAGGCCAATTCTCTATATCTCTCTCTAATTGAGTTCATAGTTTCTCTCCAATGTTGCTCTCTCCTCTAAAGAACTGAAAAACAACTAAATAAAGTCTCCTAAGGTCAGCAAAAACTCTAGAGGAATTAATAAGAAATAATATAAAATAATAGTCTTCGGATCCAAAACGCGTATCCGGGATCTGGGTAACGGCGAGCGCCGTGCAAGGGGGGCGGGCGCCGTTCCTGCAGTTCTCGAAGTTCCTCATTTTCCTTCAACGAATTCCAATGTTGTGCCTCCTTGCTCCTCCTTAGCTCTTCCTCAGCCTCCATATGCTCCAAAACATGCTTCTTAAGCTCTTTCCATAGTCCATCCAAGGTCGGAATGTAATTCTCCAGAATAAACACTAAAAACGCATAGATTCTGAACTCGAGTATTTCACAAGTAATAAACGGAACTAGACTCAAAACATAACAAAACCAATACCTAATAACAATAAGAAACACCTATAATGCATATATGAAATATGCATTATCACGGTGCCATGAGATTCATCACCGTCGAAGTAGAGGAGGCGATCGAATATCCCAGTGTAGAGGCGGTGCCATGGGAGAAAGAAAGAGGAGCCAATCCTCCATGGGAGGAAGAAGGAGGTGTCGAAGGGAGAGGAGGCCATCGTCCTCTGCTCCGCCATCATCTTCCGCCAGCCTTCGATAAGTCCTTCAAATCGTCGCCGCACCAGTCGAACATGCCTCCTCCTCCAATTCCTTTGGTCACCCTCCACATACGACTGCCGGACGCTGTTCTCATCGCCGTCGGACGGCCAATTGTGATAGGGCCTTATCCACGCCCTATCGATCTATGGAAGCAATGTGTAATTTATGAAGGTAGGGTCGAGGCTTGTGTGTTTACACACGCTTGTTAAGGGGTGGATTTGGGGGTTTTTATATATATAAAAAAAATTAATCTAATTTATCAAATAATCTGATTCTCAGCTATTCCATTACACTAAATCAACGGTTAAGATTTGTTAATATTTAACACCATAAGACTTGTTAACATTTGATCCATGTTCACTAAAATGAATATTGGATCATCAAATTTTCTTAGCCCACTTGGTAAATGGGAAAGGAAGGAAGAAAAGACAATAGAGTTACAAAAGGTTTGGTTTTTTTTTATACAGGCGAGAGCTTTGGGGTTTCAACCACAGTTGTACCACCACCCAAGAGCTACCCTGCAGACGAGAGTTTGAATCTCTAAATCAGAACTCCATGGCGATGAAACGAACTCCAGGGCCAAATGGGTGAGACAATCAGCAGCTCTGTTCGCTTCCTTGAAAATGTGAGACATGGAGGCCGACTCAAACAAGCGAAGCAGACAAAGAGCATCCGAGATAAGAATCTCGGTCTCCTAGGGAGTCGACCAGGCACCATGGATCACATTGACGACCACCAGGCACTCTCCTTCTATAATATCTCTTCGGATCCCTACCCTCTGAGCTTCCAACAACCCAAGCTGCAAACCAACAACCTCAGCCTGAAGAGCTGACGCCTGCCCACACCTACTAGCATCGCAAGCAATCATCCTACCATCGTCATCTCTAATTTCAAAACCTACATAAGTAGAGCTAGGCAAGGATTTAGCACCATCAAAATTAATTTTAAAGACGCCAATATCAGGTTTACGCCATCTAATGGCTTTCCTCTTGCGAGGGTTTTTTTTAGGATTGACTCTCATTGTGTTTCTGTCTTCTTTTTCAGAGTCATCGTGTTGAGTTTTTTTTTGAGTTTTTCATATGGTTTTTGATTATGATACCAAATTCATCTATCGTTCTTAAGTTCCGATTTTAGTCCAAATGCACCACCAAGAGAAAGCCAAAGTTGCTTTTTGGTCAGGGTTTAGATGTTTAAATATTTCATTAGATATGGTCTTTATACTTTGACTCCTTTTGTCAGTATTTGCCATTTGTTGTTCAATATCTCTATCTAGAGATCCAATGGTTCTTAAAGTTGTCGGACATTCCATAAAGAGATGATAGCGTCTTCTACCCTAGCATTGTAGAAAATACAATCCATGAGCGTATGTATCCCTTTATTTCGCAGTCTAGCTTTAGTGTAATTTATCCAATCCCATTTTCCATAGGAATTTTTTTACCTTTGGTGGGTACTCAATTTTCCATATTCCAGAGAATAGTTATGTCTCATTGTGATCAAAGTTCGTGATTAAATTTAAGGTTCTAGAAGTTGGAAAAACAGTCATCGGAATTAGGTTTCCAATAGAGTCTATATTCAATCTCCTGCGAAGGGAGGGGGATACTTGTAATTATCTCTACAAGGTCTGTAGGCAGGATTTCCCGGATCTTTTGTACATTCGAAGTGTTATTTGGTAGGATATAGTTTTCAACTCTTTCTTCATCATCAATTTGATGGGATAGTTTGTGACCTTTAAGCTTTCTATCATCATTTATCCATTTATCCTTCAAAATTTTTACAGTCTTTCTATTTCCAATTTCCGAGATTAGCCAAGCGCATAATTCATCCTTTAGGTCAATTAATTTGGCCCACTACCACGATAATTTTTTCTTCCTTTTGTAATCCCAAATTTGGTCTTATTTTAAGTGTTTTTCTCGAATTATTCTGACCTATTGGTTGTGGGGTTCCGCAAGGATTTTCCATAATAGTTTCATTTGCATGGCTTTATTCATGTCTTTTGTTTTGCTGATTCCCAAACCTCCTTGTTTTTTTTTTATTTACATATTTTGTCCCATCCTAACAATGGTTTATATTTTTGGTCCTTATTCCAAAAGAAACACCTATTTATTCTATCTAATTCGTTGTGCACATTTGTCGGAAGCATGGAGTTTTACATAACATAGTTGAGTTTAGCCAAAAGGTTCACATTTATAAGAACTGCCCTTCTTTGTTGGGAGAGGGAGTTTGCTTTCCATTTTGTCAGCCGCATTTTCATTTTCCCAATAACATCTTCAAAGGTTTTTTTGTTCACACTGCCATTTATAATGGGACATCCTAAGTATTTGTATAAGGCTACTTGGTTCATTATAAGGAGGGTCCTTTGGATTTGGAGTTTTTGGTTTGCGGATACACCTCTAGTTACTTGGAACGCTGATTTGTTAAAATTTACCTTTTGTCATGATATTTGACAATATTAGCCAATTATCTTTTTCACTTTAGCACACGATTCCTAAGATGATTTGGCAAAGATCATGATGTCGTAAGGATAGGAACGGAATACGTGATTCATTTGGGGTCATTCTAAACCCCATCGATTTTGTCAATTCATGACATTGTTGTTGTAGTTTTATACCAAGGATTTCAGCCCTTATCATAAATAGGTAAGAGGATATCAGGTCACCTTGTTGGATCCCTCTTTGTGGGCGAAAAGTCTCAGTGGGTTCATCGTTCACTGATAATGAGAAAGACACTATTTGAATACATTCACTAATCCACCCCACGAATTTAGAAGAGAAACCGAATTTCTCCAAGACCGCAAAGAGGAAACGCATGTCCACTCTATCGTAGGCTTTTTCCATGTCGAGATTTATTTCAATCTATTCTTTTTTTCCTTTTCTAGTTCGGAATGAATGAAAAACTTCATGATCTATAAGCACATTATCCTCAATAGCTCAATCAGCCACAAAAGCTCCTTGAAGTGGGTGAATAATTTTCCGCAAAACTTTTTCCATTCTTTCCGCAAGAATTTTTGCAATTGCTTTGTAAATAGTTGAGCACAAACTAATTGGTCTATAATTGCTTGTTGTGGATGTGTTTTTGCATTTCGGGATTTAGGTGATAAATGTCTGGTTTATTTGGCGTAGTATTTTCCCCGATGTGAAGAAACCTTTAATGGCCTTAGTTATCGATGTTCCTACAATGTCCCAATATTCTCTATAGAACTCTGTTGTCATCCCATCATGCTTCGGGGATTTGTCTTTACCGATGGAAAAAAGGGTTGTTTTTATTTCATGGTTGGATACCAGTTTGGTTAGTTATTTGTTGTCATATGTAGTTATTTCCTTGTCTATCTGAGTTAGATAGTCTTGCAGAAGTCTATCATTAATAGTTTCTTTCATGAATCTTTTTTCGAAATCGTCTTTAATTTCTCTTCTAATGTTTTCATCCCCAATTATTTATGTGCCTTCTTGCATTCTAAATTCCCTAATAATCTTTCTCTTTCGTCTACCCCAATCTAATCTATGGTGGTATCCATTGTTTGACTCCGAAAGTTTTAAATGTTTTGTCTTTGCTCATTGACTCTAGTATTGCTTATGATAATACATAAGTTGGTCTTTTTTCTTTATTAATTGTGTTTGAAGTCTGTTGTTATCTCATTGCTGGCCTTGGTTGTTTTTTGTTTGTAGTTTATGTAATTTTCATAACGTTGAACATAAGTTGTCTAAAGATATTACGGAATGTTCTTTTATTCCACTCTTTCGTTTGTCGTTTTAGAAGTTGTGTGTTTTTCATAACGTTGAACATGTGAGACCCTTGGTATTGTGTTCTCCATGCTTGAATCACTAAGTTCTTATAATATTTCCTAGTGAGCCACATTTTTTTCAAATTTAAAAGGCATTGCCTTTCTTCTATCGTCTATTTCAAATTGTATGGAGATTGGGCAATGGTCTGACGTCGAGAAAGCATGGTTTCTTGTTGCGATGTTTCGATACCATTGGATTATTTGATCTTGGACTAGGGTTCTGTCAAGTTTCTCATAGATGTTATTCACATTTGTTTTGTTTTTCCTCCATGTGAATTCATTGTCAACGGTTGGAATGTCAAGTTAGGGCTGGGCATCCGGTCTGGACTGGATCGGATCGGATCGGATATTCCGGTCCCGTCCCGATCCGATGAACCGGAATTTTCGGAAACTTGGACCGCGGATCGGACCGGGACCGAGAAATATGGTCCCGGGTTTCCCGGTCCGTAGACCGGAAAGACCATTTGGACCGTAATTTCTTTCCATCCCTGTTTGCATTTGAATTAAAAAAAAAATGATTTGCAATCTGTACAAATTCATCCATTGATTCATTCTACGAATTAACCAAATCCACAAAAACTAAAATGGTTCAACTTAGATTTGAAACCCCACAAAGTACAAATTGAAATTTCAAACCTAGATCTGAAAATTGAATCTAGGCTCAAATCGACCTTTTAAATCCCTAAAATCGAAACCTAGATCTGAAAATTTTAAACTACAAATTGAAAAAAATTCACTAACCCTGGATCTGAAATCGGGACGAGAAAGACTAAAATCGACATTACAAGGTACAAATTGGTACGAGATAGAGTAAAAGAGAGGGGAGAAAGATCGAATGCCTACTGGCGATGGACGACGAAGGGCAAACGCGGTGGCGAAGGGCGAGGGCGAACTGGCAATAGACAGCGGCGATGGACGACGCGACTAGGTGTGAGTGAGCGGCTAGTGTGAGGGCTTCTGCGAGCACCGAGCAGCGACCGTGAATGAAGACCAAAGAGAAGAGAGGCTTCCAGCGGCTAGTGTGAGGGCTTCTGCGAGCACCGAGGAGCTAGAGGGAGCGCTAGCGACGAAGCTGGTGGAGAGAGCCGAGAGGGCTTGTCTAGGCCTTGTAGCATGTGGATTCTGGCGAGGGAGGGTTGAGTAAGGGTCGAGTAGCCGGAGTAGGTGGCCGATGGTGAACATGGAGATTGAGGACCTAGGGCCGGCGGGGAACGGGAAAAGGGAAGAAAGTAATGAAATGAAACGCGTAAAAATATTGTCCTCTTCTTTTGTTTTTTTTTTTAAAAAAAATGACATGAGTTCCGGGCCGGACCGGAAATTCTGGTCTGGTCCCGGGTTTGGACCGGAACCCGGAAATCAAAATATCTTGGACCGTGGACCAGACTGTAATATACCAGTCCGATCCAGAGACAGTAAATTCCGGTCTGGTCCCGGTCCGATTACAGTCCGATCCAAGTTTTGCCCAGCCCTATGTCAAGTAGGTTGAATTGATCTTTGAATAATAGTAATCTTTCAAATCAGGAAGGGTCTGGATCATTACTGATGTCCATGTTTTGTGCCATGTTTTATATCTACTTTTATGTCGATTTCTGCATACATTTCATGCGTGTGGGTTGAAATAATACAGAATCTATGTAGTTTATGCTTATTTGCCAAATTATGGAGTCTACACTAGTTTCTGTTTAATTTCGCAGAGAACGGACGCACTTTGGAGCTTAAAAGAAACTCATGAAGAAGCTAAGGATGGTGCAGCCGGATAAAAGGTCATTTTTCGGCATTCATCATTCTACGTCAAGTTCTGATGTCTTCATGAGAGTTGCAGCCCTCGAAAAGAGCTTTCCAACGCATGGTCATATGCGTCAATCCGACGAACGAGGACTCGGGAAAGTGCGTTTCAAGATCAGAGTAGAATGTTGAGAACCGAAGGAAGGTCGATGTCGTCAAAGTATACTCGATATCGACTTGACCTTGGTCGAAAATCTCCAAATCGACTCAATTTGACCAGCAGACAAGAGGACAACTCGATATCGATCTACAGTGGTCGATATCGACCAAAAATCGACTCGACATTTGCCTCGGAAGCCGAAATCGAGTAGCAGAATTGAAGCCGAGAAAAGTCACTTGATATCGACCCACCTTGGTCGATATCGACCTACATCCAGTGACATCATCAAGTCGATTCCGAGCTTCACTTAAAGTTTTATCCCGAATCCAATGGAGATATTTTTGAGAGGAGATTCCTTGCACATGAACAGTTGAGGGATTTTATCTTTTTTTTTTATATATATCTTTTTACCTATCCTAAGGGTTGAACAATTAATTACCCTAGGAATTATCTTGTTTTATCTAGTTTAGATTTATTTATTTCCTAAATAGATTTTTATCTAGTTTAGATTTATTTATTGCTTGCCTTGATTAACAAGGATTAAAGTCTATAAATAAAGCCCATGGGGCTAGTTTTTGGTCATTCAATTCTAGAGAGGAGAAGAGGTAGCAAGTAGAGAGAGAGAGAGAGTGGAGGCCGAGTGAAGTTGTGAAGCGAGAGAGGAATTGGCTTCGTTCTGTTGTAAGCTTTTATTTAGTTTATTAATGCAAAGTTATTTCCTTTTATTTTTGATGAGTTTCCCTGCGATGAACAGCGAGTAATCCACCTACCTCTAGGGTTGGGGTGAGCCCGATGAAAGCCAAGCGTGTTTGAGGTAAAGATTCTACCTTTATTATGCTTTGATCATCCACTGCCTTTGATATGTTTATTACCTTTAGGGTTTCTTGAAAGAGTTGTCTAATTGTTGGAAAAGGCGAAAGCTTGATCCTTTGATGAGATTGCATGATTATCGTTATTTATCTTGTCTTATGCATGTTTGGTTATCGTTGTTGCAAACCCCGATCTTGGAAGTTTTCTTTTACATAAAGTTTATTCCGAAATCTCAAAAGCTTTGTTCTTTATTTTCCTACTGTCACCTACTCGATATTGACCAACCCTTGGTCGATATCGACATCTAATTTTTTATCCAGAAAGATCGCTGCTCGTTTGTGTTTCTGCAGAAAACATGTCGATTTCGAGCAGACAGGTCGATATCGAGTGCCAATAGTCGATATTGAGTCAGCCTAGACGGTATTTGCCATCCGTCTGTAGAATCCCAGAAATCGACTGGAACAAGTCGATATCGAGTTCCACCAGTCGATATCGAGTTGATCCCCTGAGTTGAAATCGACGTGAGATTTCTCCGCTGCATGAAATCCGCTGACCAGCTTTCTCGAGGATCGAACCTGACTTCCTGCTGCTACAACGGCAGGGAGTCTTGAACATTATTTGCTGAGAACTAAATCGGTTTGCCTATTTTATTTACATTCTATTTGCATTCTCGATTTCCTCTGTCAACAATTACCACCCCTCTTTTCACTTGTGTTCTGAATCTCATTAAGGTCGCCCATCAAAATGATAGGAATAGTCAGATCCTGGATATGAGTCGTTAAAGACTGCCAAAAAGATGCCTTAGAAGACTCACGTGGAGTTGTTTAGACAAAGCATACTGTAAATGTTATTCCTTTTCTTGTGTTTTCAATTTTTAAGGTAATGAACCGATCTTCTTTAGTCATAACAAAGACAAGACAGTCTCTCATAATAAAATCCTTGTTGCGATGTTTGGATACAAGAGGTTTGGTGTTTGAATTCTATCCAACCCCTTTTAATTTTAAATTTAGTACACAAAAGTTTTTTTATTGACGAACCCACTATCCGACAGGCGAATCTGTGAAGAGAAGGCTCCTCCCTGTCCCTCGCACCCCGTTGCGGTGCTGGCAGTGACCCCACTGTTGGTTTCTTCAACAAACAACCGGTTGTTGAGCGCTGACCGACTTGGCTCCTCCCCGATGCTGCGTTGTAGCATGCATTGTTCTTCCTCTCCCACTAATGACTAGTCCCAGATCCAAATTCGTTGAAGGTAGGATTGAAAAGGTTAGTGTTTCGTATCTCAGATTCGTTTTTGGAAACGAGTTTTGTAAAATTAGGGTTTGTGATTTTGAGAATCAATTTTGTTAAATTTTTATTAGGGTTTGTGATTTTGAGAATGAAGTTTGTGAATTTGTGAATTGAATTTGGGGTTTGTGAAATGAATTTGTGATTTGGGGATTTCTTTTCTTATAGGAATATATAATATGGACAAGTTTGTTATTCTCTCGAAGTCATATATTCCTATTGTTGGATCTTCAACACCTTTAATCAATCCTATTTTTTTATCCATCTCGGAATGTTGAAGCGGTTGGAAGTGGAGATGATGTTACTAGTATTTGTATAGATGTAATATTGAACTTGTTTGTGGTATTGAACTCGCATGATGAATTTTATTATCGTTCTTTATAGTTTTCACCCCTTGGAAATAATCCTGGATCCGCCACTATGCTTATTTCTTTGATGTATCCATCATTTTTATTTCATTTTGCATCCATGTTACCTCTAAATAACATAGGTTACTTTTTTGTTTTGTGATTACCTACGATGGCCTTAATCAGTATATAAAAATGTGAGGACTGTGTGTGATGATTTAAACTCAATAAAAGGATTCCAATGCTATACATGCATTGCATATTAATTTATGTATAATTTATTTTTTTAAAGCCAAGTGAAAAGATCCCAAAAATAAGGGCCCTCATTTGGAGGGCCCTGGATCAGTCCAGATTGCGCTGGTCTGATCTACGGGCTTACTTGAGACACATAAGGCCACTTTCGGACCGATATGTCCTAACTTGGGTCGTTGAACCATGGTTCATACAACACGGTTTTTTCCTTTTAATGATTGGGATTCCCCATGGCCAGATGAAAATGAGAGGACCTAGTTATGACCCTTCATCCGGAAACCCTTGACACATTACCTAACCTTCTCTCCTACCACTTCTCAAACCTAACTAGTCTTCACTCCTTATTGAAGGACAAGAAATTGTTGAGAGGGTTTCTTGATCAACAAATAAATTTATAATCAAGACGACGTTGAGTATAGCGAAGTCAAGTTCGTCCACAGAAGAGAGTTAGCGGTTCTAATCTAGTTGCTTTAAGGTCTAGGAAATAGCGAGAAAAGGTGAAAAGGTAGAGATTTGGCAGGGGTTTTGTTGATTAAAAAAGACGTAAATCAATATTGAAGAAATTATAGGATTAGGGTTTCACTACAACAACAATCATGCATGTCAATTAACAATGAATCACCAAAAAACGGCCTTTTATCAATAAGAAACGTTCAACTTCCGCATCACCTAACAAGTCGATTGGAATTCACATTCGATTACTCAATCCATAATCTCAGTTTATGTCATTCTCGATTAGGATAATTCAACTTCCGTTCAAAAACCCTAAATCATGAAATTTAATCAACAATTCAATCTTTCAATTAAATTGTAAATCAAACATATACTGAGACTTTTATCCAAAGAATTAAGCACACAAAGATAGAGAGATAACGATAAAACCACACATGACTATTGTTGGGATCAACCCAACCCTTGAAAAGAGAGAAACTACTCATAATTCATCGTCCAAACATAAACAAAAGAAATAATAAAGAAAACACCTTACATAAACATCACAAATCGTCTCAAACTCGTCCGCAAATCCGCTCCAAAAAACCTAGTCTTCTCCTCTCTTGCCTCTCACTGCCTCGAAGATTTGCGAAAAGCCTCTCTAAAAATGTCCCCTAAGTCTGACCTAGAAAGGCATTATTTATAGTAGAAAATAAAAATCTATCTTAGGAAAATAGAATGTAAAAATATCTATTTAAATCCATCTAATTTCGAGAGAAAAATATGTCAAATTCGGAATCCAACGGCCCATACCAAGGCAAACAGGGTCGGTACCTAGCCAGATCCGGGTCATTATGCCTTCTACATCCAATATTTTGATACATGATATAATTTCGGGAGAAAAATCTGCCAAATTCCATACCTAACCGATCCTAGTCGATCCTAGCAGCAAAGAGTATTTATACACGATATGGATCAAAAGCTAGCCTAGGATCCTTGAATTGTAAGATCCTATGATCCGAATCGAGATCCTAATAATCATGTCTACAACTTTCTCTTCATTTTATCAGAGTTCGGTATCGAGGGATCTAGGCAGGTATGGAACTCGGTATGGCCACTGTATGACGGTATTCAATCTCAGATTCTTCTCTGACACAAGTATCGACTCGATATACCCACGTATCTACTCGGTATATTCTAGTATCGACTCGGTACTTTGTTTTCTTTGTTTCAGCTCCAACTTGTAACGCATTTTTTGGAGTCCTCATTTGTCCGATTGACACATCTTTTCAAGGACTACAACTCTCATGAAGATGTAAAAACTTGATTTGAAGTGATAATGTGTGAAAAGATGGTGTTTCTCCAGCTTCTCCATCTCGTTTACTTTGTTCGATTCCACTTCCACTTCTTTAGTTTTCCAACATCTTCTTGACATTCCTTTAAGCTTCCTAATGCATCACATATCCTCCAAAATAGCTCCAATAATCTTATAAAATGCATAATACACTTGTGTAGACCTCTATATTGCAAACCATACTAAAAACCAACAAAAGAGACTCGAGTCTAACCTAAATGCAATGCAAATGCACATGAAATAAAGCTATAAAGGTCAACTTCCCGATGCGGATGGTTGATGTCTATAGGTCTTCTCTAAAATCTCTCTTTGCCAAAAAGTCATTCTTTCTATCTTTGATCCTGATTTTTTAGGGGGAAACATGTATAACCGTTCAGATGACAAATGTCCGGGTAAGGTGGCCACGCAGTGTTATCTTGATGACCCATAAGTTGTGGGCATGAAATCTGCGTGGAATTCTATTTAGTTAGGATAAATTTCATCCAGCAGCGGACGAATGGACCTTTGGGTCATTCATCCGCGGACGTTGCCTACATCATAGCTCCTCAGTTTATTGAGGCCCAAGACCGCTCACGAGCTGACTCAAATGGAAACCCTTCAAATCGCTCACTTTGTTAGGCCCCTATTGATAGGGCGTCTCCCTTGAATGAGTCGGGTTATTTTAGGGCCCATGATTGGTGTCATAACCAGTTGAAGTCGAACCGTCAGAGAGAAGCCCTACTGTTTCACTTCCTCTTTCTCTTCTGCACCCTTACTTTGCGCCTACTGGTTTAGTGCTTTCCTTCATCGCTACCACCTCCGGCTGTGAAGCTTTCTTCTCCCCTAGTGCAAGTACAAGTGAGCTTGATACTTAAACTCAAACCTTTTTGAGGTGCTTCCTATATTTACCTTTTATTTTAAAGACTTCTGTTTTGATTTTGGCGAACTGTATCTCATCTTCCTTTGTTGGTTCTGAATTCTTGCCCCGGATTTTGAACTAGGTTTAGATCTGAACAAAGGTTTGATACTTTGTTGAAATCTCATTTGCTATCTTGCTAGACCTCTTGCGAAAAAGCTACTCATGACGAGCCCCAAAGAGAGTACTGGTAGTGTTCAGGTTATTGCCACGATCGAAATCACTAGCCCTATGGCTCGCCCCGCGGAGGAATCGGTCGTTGCTTGTCCCATCCTAATAGGAGGTACGAAAGAAGGGGTATTTAGGCACCGTAAAGATCCCACGTATCCCATCTATTATTCTTCTTCTTCTAAGCCGCAGTAGATTCATCCTCCTCGGCGAATTCATCTTCCTTTGGGTCGAGGGATTCTTCGCCACAATTCCCCAGGGTTAGACTCCATTCTGCAATCTCCTCGCCCAACTCGCTCATATGATTCGTCGGATCATCATTCCACTCCTGCCGGGGAAGCTGAAAAACCTGACCGACATCGATCCCAAGCCGTTCTAGGAGATTTTCAACTCATTCCTTACGACTTAGATGATCTTCCGACCTATACCTTCCATGGAGATTATGCTACCCAGACTCCCGGCCCAATTCCGAGGGGTTCAGGAGTTCGTGTATCCCCGGTTGCTCTCCTAAACAGCCCGGGGGGGAGGGGGGTTTACCTTCATGGAACCCGAGCATGTCAGAGTGATGGCTAGAGTCTTTCCCTGTCCATTTAGTGTCGAGCTATGCTTGCCCGCAGAAGGAGGGCGAAACTTGGATGCCTACCCAGGGTGTTTGGTTGTATGAGGAAAGTTTGGTTCAAGGTTTTCGTCTTCCCCTTTACCCCTTGTTCAAACAAATTTTAAGAGAGTATGGCCTTAGTCTGGCTCAGCTTGTCCCAAACAGTTGGAAGTGGGATAATTCTCTCCAACTTCATGACGCAATCTCTGGAGTTAGGAGAGAAACCCACTATGAAATTCCTAACCAACTTCTTTTCTCTAAACCATTGAACCACGGACAAAAACTTCTTTCAAGGGAAACTGAATTTTCCTTTGGTGGATCGTCTAACTAGTAAGCCAAGTGGTAGCACAATGGGTTCTTGGTGCGCGACATCTCTCGGCATGTTTTGAACTTCCACACAGTGACCCGATTATATTGTCATGTGAAAAAAAAACGTCAAGTGGATTACTTGGAAAGAATTGAATCTGTTTTCCACCGTCCAAACAAAGTCTCTTGGCGTGAGATGGTGACTCCCTTGCGATTAGAGATGGCGAGACTAAGTCTTCCACATCTACGGATAGGTCATCCACCATAGCTCTGTTATCGTTCTTTCTTATCATATATGTTTTTACCCTACTTTTACTCAAATTTTACAAGCGAGATTGACATCAAGACTTTAGTAAAAGGGGAAAAGGGTCGACACCTGGCAAGAGGAAGATATCAGCGGATGTCTCTAAGGTTTTGAAGAAAGTTGGATCTTCCAGGGCCAAGTCTCCTCCAGTAGTCCAAGAAAGAGCTTCAGGTCCAGATCTAAGCGCCAAAAGTCTGTGGGTAGAACCTCTTCTAGACTTAGATCTGATAATGCTAGAATCTCCGCCCGCTAACATTGTCGCTCCTATTGATCAGGCTATGGTTGAGTCTACTCATGTCGCTGACACTCAGATTCAGCCTGCTGCTCCGATCTCAACTTCTATAGCCACCGTTGTAAAGCTCCCCCCCCCCCCCCCCCCTAGAGAAGGAAAAAATCAAGGGTCACGATCCCTCCCCCCTGGCCCGATGCAGATTGGAGCTAAGCCATCTACCTCAAAGACGAGGAAGGGTGTGAGCTTTTCCGCATGCCCGATTTTGGCAAGAGTGGCCTTGAGAAATTCGCCCTTTCCTCAAACTTGGGGGTATTTGAAAAAAATATTTTAAGTGACCTCAGCGACAAATATTTCAATTTAGAGAAAGACCAGTGGATCCAATGGCTGAGTAAAGGGGAAAACAAACTCTTTCAATCTCTTTTGATTCATAGACTAACACTCATCCCTTGACAGGGTTATGTAATCGCACAGAATGGTGTGACGAGGATCCTTTGATTGTTGAACACAATGTTAGACCTGCATGGGGAGAAGGAGAATAAGCGGCTAAAACAAGATTTGGTGAAAGTCAATGCCTCTCAAGAGCTCGAAAACCAAGTAATCGAGCTCCGATGTCTTTTTAAATAATCTAGAGCTAAAGCAAACCAAATCTTGGCACGAGTGAGGGATCTATATGAGACGATCGAGTTGGGTAAAGAGAGAATGCCTTGATGAAAGCACGTGTAGAAGAGCTCCATTCGTCCCTTGCCTCATTTCAAGCCAGTGAAGTTGTTAAAGATAATAAAATATCAGCGTTGGAGGCCTCTATCACTGTTGTTCACGCTGAGAAGAGCAAGGCTGTCAAAGAGTCGATGCGCCATCAACAAGAACTGAAACAATATCTGTCGCGGACAGACGGGGACATTACTCTTTCTTGGCTAAAGGTTCCAAGCCATCGTACCAATCTGGTTGACGACTACATCAATACTCTCGACGGACTTCATTTTGTGTAGGCAAGGCTGATATTTGTGCCAGCGATTACGATCTTGATATTAAAGATGCTGACCTTTAACAAAAAGAGGCTAATATTGCATCAAGTTTTTATGACATTCTTATTGAAGCAGCTGAACTTCAACCACCCAAGAGTGACATTGTGCTAATTGAAGCAGCTCACACTCCATTAACAAAGGCCGTTGTTGTTGCATGAGGATGGTCAAGTATGAAATATAAATAAAATATAAAGCAATATGGCTCCCTGTCTCAACAAATAAATACAAGACTTCCTCCCATTGTAGTAAAAGGCGGTTAGGATCGATCCGCGAGGAAGCGTGTCAGCGCCCGCCTTTTCAGTTCCAGAAACAATGCGAATTCGACCAGAAGAGTCCTCGACTTTGAGTAAGGTACTCGACTTCGACCACCCTGTCGACTAAAGCAGAAAGCAACAGAGAACGAAAACGAAAGCGAAGTAGTCGATCTCGACCAAGCCGTCCTCGACGTCGACCAAGCCTTCCTCGACGTCGATCAAACCTTGTGGATTTCGAGTAAACACAGAAATTCAAATTTGCAACTTTTTGCAAGACAGAACACGAAATTGATGAAATAAAATCCATAAACTAAAGACTTTCAAGATCAGGGTTTCAACACCGCAACGATAACCATGCAAAGTAACACATAAAGGCAGACAGGATCATGCTTTTCATCAAATAAATGTCGTTATTAACAAATAACGACAGGTGGGCGCTGACACGCTTCCTCGCGGATCGATCCTGACCACCTTTTACTACAATGGGAGGAAAAGGTACTCGACTTCGACCACCCTGTCGACTAAAGCAGAAAGCAGAAAGCAACAGAGAACGAAAACGAAAGCGAAGTAGTTGATCTCGACCAAGCCTTCCTCAACGTCGACCAAGCCTTCCTCGACGTCGATCAGACCTTGTGGATTTCGAGTAAACCCAGAAATTAAAATTTGCAACTTTTCGCAAGACAGAACACGAAATTGATGAAATAAAATCCATAAACTAAAGACTTTCAAGATCAGGGTTTCAACACCACAACGATAACCATGCAAAGTAACACATAAAGGCATACAGGATCATGCTTTTCATCAAATAACTGTCGTTATTAACAAATAGAAAGATAGAGGCTTTCACATAAACCCTAATTGTTACTAACCCTTTTTCACATAATTAATCCAAGTTGTATTAAGATCGCTTTCGCTTCAATAACACAAACAAATATCACCTTCAACTTTCGCAAAAGAATCATGCTCACAGGGATAGAAGACAAATTCGCATCAAAAGATTGTACCTTTACCGCATCACCTTACATGGCTACCGTCGGTTTCACCCCGACCCTAGAAGTTGGGTGACTACTTTGCATTAAAAATAATAAAAAGGAACTAAATTGCATTAAAAATAATCAAAGAAAGCTTACAACCAATCGAAGCCAAATTCCGCTCTCACTTTCTCCAACCTCAATCGACCACAATGCTCTCTCTCTATAACTTGAATTGGAACTAGAATTGAATGCCTAGAAAACAGCCCCTAAGGCTTTAATTATAGGGTTCATTCCCTAGCTAATCTAGGAAAGAAATATATATCTATATCTAAACTTTCTATCTAAAAACATTAAGATAAAACATGGAAATAAAATAATTATATCTAAAAGGAAATAAAGTTAATGTGGATAAATCTTCCTTTTCTTGATAGATCTTGATGTCTCTTGATAGAATATCTCGAATCCTGGCTTCCAAGTAACCACAAATGCTCAGATTTCTCCTCGTACTCGACTCGGACTGCTCTGGAATGTCCTCGACGTCGACCAAAGCTCCTCAATGTCGAGTAGGATTTTTCTCCCGGGGTTGCACTCGAGCTCGGCTAGCTTCCGGGACATCGACATGTACTCGACATCGACCAGGTTGGTCGACGTCGGCTAGAAATGTGTTGCTCGGGTGACTATGCTCGATTCCGTGTAGTTTTCTGGGCTCGATGTACTCGACTTCACCAGATGTGGTCGACGTCGAGTAGAACCGGTTCGCTCTCAGCATTCTGCTCTGTTCTTGAAACACACTTTCCCGAGTCCTCGTTCGTCCGATTGACGCATATGAGCATGCGTTGGAAAGCTATTTTCGAGGGCTAGAACTTTCATGAAGACATCAAATCTTGATTCGGAATCATGAATGGTGAAAAGTGGGCTTTTCTCCAGCTGCACCATCCTTAGCTTCTTCATGACTTTCTTTTAAGCTCCAAAGTGCGTCTGATTTCTGTGAAATACAACAAAAACTTGTGTAGACCTCCATATATTGCAAATAAACATAAACTACTGTTGATTGCAGGAGGATGGTCAAGTATGAAATAAATATAAAATAAAGATCAGACCGACTTCCCTGTCTCAGCAAATAAATACAAGACTTCCTCCCGTTGTAGTAGAAGGTTGTCAGGATCGAATCCACGAGGAAGCACGTCAGCAGTTCTTAGGTAGCTGTAGATCTCACAGACAGAAAGACAGAAACACAGAAAGAAATAGAAAATAATAAACAAAAGCAATGAACCAAACGAAGACAGAAAAGACAAAGCAAAGCAGAAACTAAATCGAAGACACAGAAGCTACTCGATCTCGAGTAACAGTCCTCTATATCGACAAAGAACAGTGATGAAAACAGAAAACAGAAACGAAAGCAATCAACTCGAGGCAGACAAATCAACTCGATCTCGACCACACCTACTCGAGATCGACAAGGAACAGCAAAGGCAGAAACTGAAAATCGACGACAACAGAAGAACACTCTACTCGAGACAGACAACTTCCTACTCGAGATCGACCACGAGCTACTCGATCTCGACAAAGCTGTCCTCTGTATCGACTAGAATTGACAGAAAATATAAAGTGCAAATTCGAAACTAAAACTCGGATTTTTGACAGAAATAAATCAATATAATAAAAGACTTCCAAAGCCAGGGTATCAACACCACAACGATAACCATGCAAAGTAACTCATAAAGGCACAAAAGATCATGCTTTCCATCAAATAACTTTCGTTATTAACAAATAGGCATATAGAGGCTTTCGCATAAACCCTAATTGTTACTAACCCTTTTTCACATAATTAATCCAAGTTGCATTAAGATTACTTTCGCTTCAATAATACAAACAAGGATCACCTTCAACTCTCGCAAAAGAATCATGCTCATAGGAATAGAAGACGAATTGCACAAAAAGATCTGACCTTTATCGCATCGCCTCACATGGCCACCGTCGGGCTCACCCCACCCCCAGAAGTGGGTGGACTACTCACGCCTCATCGCAATCGCAGACATTGATTGATGAAAAGAACTAACTTGCATTAAAACTAAATTCAAAGCCTTTTACAATCCTGGCAATCAAATTTCGCAGAAAGCCAAAACCTTAAAAACCTTAGAACTCCTAAACTCTACGTGTAATTGTGTCTCTGAATTGGAATTAAAGAAAAAACAACCCCAAGGGCCTTATTTATAGGCTTCTAGTCCTTGCTAACCAAGGATAGAATCTCCTATTTGTAGCTAAAATTATATCTAAAAGCATAAAAGATAAATAAATTGCATAATGGAAATAAATCTAAAAGGGAAAAGATAAATCTAAATAGGTAAGTCTTCATGTGTTGATAGATCTTGTCTCCCATGGATAGACTTGATAGAATTCGGATAGAATCTTCCTCATTCGGCCCCAAGGAATCCCAACTCGACTAGGACAGCCCTCGACGATGCGTTTCTGGAGACTGGTCTACTCGACATCGACAAGGGCTCGTCGACCTCGACAAGGATTGTTCGTCGACTGGACTTCTCGGCTAGATCTTCTCGACAGGCTCGGATCTGGGTTCCTGGCTCTCGTCGACCTCGAGTAGCCCTAGTCGACCTTGAGTAGGATTGATCCATCGACTAGGTCTTCTCGGGTAGGTGTGCTCGACAAGCCTGGATCTGGACTCTGGCTCGTCGATCTCGACAAGGGTTCGTCGAGATCGAGTAGGGTGTGGCCTTCTCTGGTCGAGCAGCTTCTCCTCGGCACGGACTCGGACTGGCGTTGTGGGGCTTGTCGATCTCGACAAGGGTTCGTCGAGGTCGAGTAGAGCTGTGCTCGGCTTCTCGTCCAGTTCTCTCCTCGACTCCGGGTGTGGCACTGGGCTTCGTCGATCTCGACTAGGGTCTTGTCGAGCTCGAGTTGGGTCCGGAAGTCGGGTTGGTCTGGTTCTCGACGTTGCTCCTGGTCGACAAGGCTGTGCTCGGACATGCTCGTCGAGATCGAGTAAGGTCTACTCGAGATCGAGTAGCTTGGGTTCTCAGCTCGATTCGACTGGTTCCGCTGCTTCTTTGACCTTGGACTTCTGTAGTGGATTTCCGAGCTTTTTCGACCTTCCTTAGAATTGCTGTAAAAACGCCTCGAATTCTGCGATTTGAACAGAAACTGGTGTAGATTCCATAATTTGGCAAATATACATAAACTACATAGGTTATGTACTATCTTAGCCCAAATGAATGAAATGTATGCAAAAATCGACATAAAAGGTAATGTAAAATATGGCAAATTCAGCTCACAACAACTACACAAATTATGTACTATTCTAACCCAAATGTATGAAATGCAGACATAAATCGATATGGAAGATGGTATAAAACATGGCTAACTAGGCTCACAACAAACACCCCATACTTAAGCTTGCTTGTCCTCAAGCAATACTTTTAATGTTCATTCAGGGGAAGAATTCACACTCTCAACATCTTAGATTCATTGTCATATGCCCCTGCAATCAATTACCATCCTTGAAAAGGTGTTAGTGTCACAAATTTATACATGTGCAATTTAAAAAGCAACATCTACTCACAAAATGAGGGTTATGCAAAAACATTCATAAGTGAAAAAGCAACAATAATCAAGAAGACTTTACTTTAAGCTCAATAAGGAGTGGATAGGTAAAAGGCTGAAGGTGGACAATTTTTGGCAATGTGGTGCTAATGATCCGGGGAAATGGAGTACTTTCCACACTTTCATACCACATTCCTTCTTCCTTTGATTTCTCACCTTTCGCTCATTCGCTCATTGCTTTTTTCAATATTATGCTTTTACCTCTCTAACCTCAGCACTGCCTTTTTCGCGAGTCGCAAACATGGGTATCATGAATGGCCCCGGATACTTAATGTTTCGGCCTTCTCACATGTGTGTCCCATCTCGCCGAACTATTATCTCAGCGAGCAAGGTCGATTTACCTTTATCTCTTGAGGTGACCGGATTTTCTTTCATTCATTAAATTTTCCATAATTTTTCAATTTCATGTCAAACTCCAAATATGATACATAACAACACAAACACCATATAACAATCTCCATAATGTAGCTTTCATTCTCAACATAATCCCCGAATGGAAATAAGGTAGAAAATGGACATATTTAGATCATGTGGAGCATAATATGAAATAAGGCTCAATATGGCTTTTGTGATGCATAAGCATAGGTAAGGGGTAGGATATAGCAATATGAGCATTATATGGAAATATAAAGTCTTCCATCCTCTTATCATGCAACATGTCAAAAGCAATTTCAAATTTTACCTCCTTTCATGGTTTTCAAGAAAATAATGCACTTCATTGTGACTTCTCTTTACTAGAAAATTTCATGTTATATCTCTAATGGATCCAATTTTGCATCGTCGAGTTCAATAAAAATTCCATGACACTAATCAAAAAAATTTAATGGGGGTGATTTTTCAATCTTTGGAAAACATGCGTATAAGCACATAAATTAATAACATATCCAAAGTAGCCATGTATAAGCAATTCTTAAAAATATGCACACATAATGTCAACTATAATCAAATATGCATAAAGTAAGCCCTTCCCCCCCGCCATACTTAAACATTACAGTGTCCTCACTGTATAAAAACAAGGGTAAAGAAAGAAGCTCACTAGATAGGTGTGCTGATCGTCGAAATCGAGTGCAATGTTGTTGCAGAGGTGGTCGACATCGAGGAAGTTGGTCGACATCGAGGAGTTTGGTCGACATCGAGGAAGACTACTCGAGATAGAGTAAAGTGTTGCCTCCAGGGTGGCCTTCTCGTCCATAGGCTCCTTTTTGCTCGATATGTGTGGTCGATGTCGAGGAGGTTACTCGACGTCGAGTAAGTCTGCATCTTCTTTTACCTGCAAGATTCATTAGACGGAAAATATCCAAAAATAGAAAAACTTAAAAATAATGTCCAAAACAAAAAACCAAAAGCAACAATGTCCAAAAAAAATCTCAAAAACTAAGTGTCTATTTACAAGCTCTAGACTTTTTAGTCCCTAGGCCAACTTTCTTCGTTTAAGCTCAAGGTGGCATTTACAGGGCCCATGTAGCTTGGGCTTCAAACATGACTCCATTCTTGTCCATCAGTTGCAGTCCTCCTGAATGGATCTTGTTCACCGTGAAGGGCCCCATCTTCTTCTTGTTGAATTTGTTGGGAAAACAATGATCCTTAGATTTGGAGACATAGACTTTGTCTCCAACTTCATATTCCTTAGGCTGATCATTGGAAACCCTGCATAATCGCACATACAAAGGAAAACCTCTCCCATGTATAGATAAATCATTAATGGAAATAGGAGAAGAAATGCCAGTACCTTGGCTTACCTTTGCAGATTCGGATTTCGGGACCTCTTGTCCTACACGACTTCGAGTAAGGGTACTCGACATCGAGGAGATTGTCTCGTCTGGTGGACTACTGGTCGAAGAAGGAGTAGTCGAGGAAGAAGGATCTTGGTTGACATCGAGGAGTTTGGTCGACGTCGAGGAAATCTCAACTTCGGGTGGGTTACTCGACGAAGCTGCTGTTGGTGGAGGGCTTGAGTTCTGGTCGACGTCAACTAGAGTACTCGACGTCGAGTAGCTCTGGTTGACTTCGACCTCATACTTGAATCCTAGCAAGGCATCTGAAAAATAGTTAGTCGACGTCGACTTACCTTGGTCGATGTCGAGTAAATCCTCTGTATCGTCGTTCAGGATGGTCATGATCTCCTCCACCTGGGCTTCCATGTCCCTCTTTTCCAGCTCATCGGGAGTCATATTTCTTACCTTAGGCTCCCCACAAGTGATATACCTGGCGGATATAGACTTGACCTCTTCCATTGGACCCGTGTGCTTTCAATTTTATTAAAGGAATACTCAATTATCTCATCGGTGATGTTGAAGGTGAGTACCCCATTCCTTACGCTTATGTTGGCATCCACCGTCGCAATGAAGGGCCTTCCTAGAATGATTGGACAAGCAGGGTCATCTGCCATATCAATAACTAAGAAATTAGCAGGGATGAAGAACTTACCTACTTGCACCGGTACATTGTCCACCGTGCCTATTGGGATGACCATTGTGTTGTTCGCCATGTATAATTTTGCATCCACGGGCTCTAGAGAACCTATCTTAATCTTGGACCAGATTGATAAAGGCATTATACTCACACTGGCTCCCAAGTCGCATAAAGCATTAAATTTGTATTGACCAAATCCAATGGTTATAGCAAACTTACCTGGATCTGGCCTTTTCTCAAGTGCGTCCATCTGGCTGCATTCCTCTGCGATCTTAGCCATTGATCGCTTCTTGCTTAGAATCTCCTTGAGGAACTTGACGTAGGATGGCATCTCATTAAGAGCTTCTGTGAAGGGTATTGTGATATTGAGCCTTTGAAGCATCTTTATGAAAAGCTGAAACTTCTTCTCAGCTGGATCCTTTGGAGATTTTGATGGGAAAGGCAACTTCTTTTTCGTCGGAGGTGCTTAAGGGTGATCGACGGGGACAGAAGGGTGGTCAACGTCGACTGGGTTGCTCGACTTCGGCGCTGAGTTATGGTTCTGGTCGATGTCGAGTAGAGGTTCCTCGATGTCGACTAAGTTTTGGTTGATGTCGACTGGTTTGGTCGATGTCGATGAGTCTCCTGCAGCTTCTCCGTCTGTGCTTTGCTCGGGCGTTTGCATCTATCGCCCACTCCTTAGGTTCATGGGAGCCACCTGTCCTGTGGATTTAGTCTTAAGATTAGGTTCAGAGGATCCAGGGAGCGTACCTGATTGCTTGGGGACGGATGTAGCCAGTTGTCCCATCTGGGTTTCAATCGATTTTTGCCAGATATCAATTTCTCCAAGCCTAGAGTTGACACCATGCAGCTGAGTGTGGATGGAATTGATAGATTGCTTAGTGTCTGAATGATTCCTCTGCATCTCCTCGAGAATGGTCTGCATGTCATCTTTCTTACCTTCTCTGTCAGGGTGACCAGGGGCTCTGTAGGGAGGGGGATTCTGATGCTGGGGTTGGCGATAATAGCTCCAGTTCTGGTTGTGATGTGGTCCTGAGTAGTGTCCCCCTGCATAACTTACCTCTTCGTGGGTTTCCGCTTGATGTACTTGATTGACGTGTGGGCACGCAGTGGTATTGTGCCTCACAGACCCACATTCCAAACAAAGCTGATTTTTAGATAGGAATTTGACTTGTTTGGTAAGACGACGTACCTGGTCATTTTGGAATTGCTCCCTGACGTCCTGATCAACCTTTTTTGGCGGCACATACAATGGCATAGATGGGGCAGACATTTCATACCTTTCGTCAAAAAAGGCCACAGAAGTCCCATATGTGTTGTCGTAGTTGGCCAGCGTCTCAAACAATTCCCAAGCACGGTGTGAAGTGTACTCGAGAAATCCATATGTGGTGTAGTTGTTGATCATGTCCTTAGTAGGCGCATCCAGACAGTTGAAGATGATCTCCTAGATGACGTAGGGTGGTTGTCCATGCGTAGGACATGATTTCAGAAGCCTCTTGTAGCGCTCCCAGACCTATGCAAGTGTTTCCCGTGACTTTTGTCTGAAAGCCGTGATATGTTGTCTGAGAACAGTTGTCTTTGCAGGAGGAAAGAACTTGTTGAGAAACAAGTCCTGAGGTTCGCTCCACGTGCGAATTGATCGTGCAGGCAATCCTTTCTGCCACTGTTGCGATATTCCTGCAAGGGACCAAGGAAAAGCCTTTAGTTTTAGATATTCCAAATTAGCACCATCTACAATAGCTTCACATAAATCTATAAAAGTGGTGACATGCTCTAAAGGACATTAATTGATTCTTCCCCTAAATTGACTCCTCCTAAGTTCTGTAATAAAAGAAGGACGAATTTTAAAATTAATAGCGGGAATCACGATCGGCGATTCTGGAACTTCCAGAGTACAATGCAGATACTCCTTTTTTGTTGGTTGGGATATGCCCCATATGCTCCTCAAGTTGCCTCATCGCGTTAACCTCGCGATCTACCCTTGCCTCCCACCGCTGCTGGTTCTGTGTATTTTCTGTCTCTCGTTGGGCGTGTTCTGCTTCTCTGGTGGTGAATTCCTCTATCCGTAGGCGGAGTTGCTCAAGCTCATGTGCTGGTGTCGGCTGGCCCTCATTCTCATTGTTGGATGTCGACATGAGTCTCCTCTCAAGCCTTTGTTGTAAATGAAAGAAACGTTCTAGCTCGAGAATTGGGTCTATGGGTGTGCGATCAGTTCTTCGCATGCACCTGAAAAACAAAAACAAAAAGAAACAAGTAAAAAAGAACTAAAAAGAAAAAACAAGAGTAAAAAGAACTAAAAAGGGCGCGATTGATTGCTTCCCCGGCAACGATGCCAATTTGTTGTTGCAGGAGGATGGTCACGTATGAAATATAAATAAAATATAAAACAAACTGACTCCCTGTCTCAACAAATAAACACAAGACTACTTCCCGTTGTAGTAGAAGGTAGTCAGGATCGATCCACGAGTAAGCATGTCAACTCCCACCATTTTAGTTCCAGAAACAATGCGAATTCGACCAGAAGAGTCCTCGACGTCGACCAAACCTTGTCGATTTCAAGTAAACACATAAACTAAAATTCGCAACTTTTCGCAAAATAGAACACGAAATTGATGAAATAAAATCAATAAACTAAAGACTTCAAAGATCAGGGTTTCAACACCACAACGATAACCATGCAAAGCATCACATAAAGGCATAAAGGATGATGCTTTCATCAAATAACTGTCGTTATTAACAAATAGCAAGATAGAGGCTTTCGCATAAACCCTAATTGTTACTAACCCTTTTTCACATAATTAATCCAAGTTGTATTAAGATCACTTTCGCTTCAATAACACAAACAAGGATCACCTTCAACTTTCGCAAAAGAATCATGCTCATAGGGATAGAAGACGAAGTCGCATAAAAAGATTGTACCTTTACCGCATCACCTTACATGGCTATCGTCGGTCTCACCCCGACCATAGAAGTTGGGGTGACTACTCGCTCTTCATCATCAAGAAACACATCAATAATAAAAAAGGAACTAAATTGCATTAAAAATAATCAAAGAAAGCTTACAACCAATCAAAGCCAAATTCCACTCTCACTTTCTCCAACCTCAATCGGCCACAATGCTCTCTCTCTCTCTCTCTCTCTCTCTCTCTCTCTCTCTCTCTCTAACTTGAATTGGAACTAGAATTGAATGCCTAGAAAATAGCCCCTAAGGCTTTAATTATAGGGTTCATTCCCTAGCTAATCTAGGAAAGAAATATCTATCTATATCTAAACTTTATATCTAAAAACATTAAGATAAAACTTGGAAATAAAATAATTATATCTAAAAGGAAATAAAGCTAATGTGGATAAATCTTCCTTCTCTTGATAGATCTTGATGTCTCTTGATAGAATATCTCGAATCTTGGCTTGTAAGTAACCACAAATGCTCGGATTTCTCCTCGTACTCGATTCGGACTGCTCTGGAATGTCCTTGACGTCGACCAAAGCTCCTCAACGTCGAGTATGATTTTTCTCCCAGGGTTGCACTCGAGCTCGGCTAGCTTCTGGGACATCGACATGTACTCGACATCGACTAGGTTGGTCGACGTCGGCTAGAACTGTGTTGCTCGAGTGACTCTGCTCGACTCCGTGTAGTTTTCTGGGCTCGATGTACTTGACTTCGACCAGATGTGGTCGACGTCTAGTAGAACTGGTTCGCTCTCAGCATTCTGCTCTGTTCTTCAAATGCACTTTCCCGAGTCTTCATTTGTTCGATTGATGCATATGAGCATGCGTTGGAAAGCTCTTTTCGAGGGCTACAACTTTCATAAAGACATCAAAGCTTGATTCGGGATGATGAAATAGAGAAAAGTGGGCTTTTCTCCAGCTGCACCATCCTTAGCTTCTTCATAACTTTCCTTTAAGCTCGAAAGTGCGTCCGATTTATGTGAAATACAACAAAAACTTGTGTAGACCTCCATATATTCCAAATAAACATAAACTGTGCAAATTTTGTACTATTCTAACCCAAATGTATGAAATGCAGACAGAAATCGATATGGAAGATGGTATAAAACATGGAAAATTAGGCTCACAACAGCCGCAGCTAAGGTTGTGGATGGGGTGGAGAATGTTGATAATGTCACTTCCAATGTTGAAATTGATGAAGAGATGTGTGCATCAAATGATGACATTGAGTTACGTGGTGCGGATGTTGTTCCTAACACAGATGACATTCAATCAAAAGAGGTTGACATTGGTGCAAGTGATGCTGTGACATTATTACTAAAGCAGCTGACCACTTATCAAACAAGGCTGATATTGTGCCTCATAATTCTTACATTCATACTAAAGTCGTTGACCTTCCTTCAACCAATGTTGACATTGTTCCAATTGATTATGAGATTCATACTATAGCAGTTGATCTTCCATCAATAAAGGTTGTCATTGTCCTTACCGAGGATGAATTTGATGTTGTTGTTAAATGCTTTGATTGTTTTAACATGTCGAAAGAAGAGTATCCTCAGTTCATCAAGATATTGAACAATTAAGGCAATCAATGCGTATACCTAAAGCAAACAGTTTTTGTTTGAGCCCCTTTGAAGTTGGGAATAAGGGAAAAATTCTGAAATACTATGCTTCAAAGTCTTTATTATCCGAAGATGATCATAATTTCTTGTACTCGTACATCAAATGGAACAGGTGCTTATTTTCGGTTATGTGGTTTTGTTTAGGTATATTAATATTTATGATATGCGGACTTTCTCTCTGTTTTTAGTGTGCTTCAGCGATTTTGCTTTGAAGGGCTGTGATGGTGTTTTGGCGATTTTG
Source organism: Persicaria tinctoria (assembly GCA_037127255.1). Classification (NCBI taxonomy): domain Eukaryota; kingdom Viridiplantae; phylum Streptophyta; class Magnoliopsida; order Caryophyllales; family Polygonaceae; genus Persicaria; species Persicaria tinctoria. The sequence goes on along the minus strand of JBANSL010000001.1, from coordinate 53,462,298 downwards.
CTTTGCATTATCAGGATATTGGGGATCTTCACTTATGTTGCGTGTGTTGACCTAGACATGAATTTATCAATTGACTGATACTGGAAAGGGCGAAAAACTCTCTTTTGAGAGCTTTCCCAATCCCCTCGCCGCCGCCATCATCCTCCTCCTCCGGTAAGGATGAACCTACACTCTAGTAAATCTCCGAATAGTCTACAGCTAAATCTCTCTCTTCGGAGACCCTAAATCTCTCTTCGGAGAGCCCAAACCTCTCTTCGGAGAGCCCCAACTCCTCTCCTCGGAGAGTGCTATGTCCAATTGTTTGCTTCGTCACCCTCGGGATGCTCCTATTGGGCGCTGTCGGCTCCGGCCTCCCTCTGTCGGAGTCCTCTAATCCCTCTGGCAGCCCTCCTTCCTCCTGCGTCATACTCCTATTTTGGTTGGCTCGTCGGCCTCCTTTTCCTGGTTTCCTTGGATCCGGGTTGGGTTTGTCGGTGGTCCTTCCAATTGTGAAATTGCTTTGGGGTTTTCGCCCTTTGTGGCCCTCTTGCTTCGTCGGCTTGGTCCGATTGCCATTCTCTGCAGCCCTTGGGCGGCGGGGGTCCCCCTCCTCGGTCACGTGGTCTGACCAAGCCAACGTCAAATTGGGGTTGGGTGTTGTTGTGGATTCGTCCCCTCCGCCTCTCCCCTCCTTTTTAATGTTATTTGTGCTCAACCGGACCCAATCTTACTCTATTGCTTGTTGCTCCGGCCCGGCTTCCGCCTCCAACTTTCCGACCTTCGTCAATCGTTTGCTCGATCGCCTGATATCCTCGTCGTGTTCTGGCATCAGCAGCGCTCAGCGGCGTCGCCTTGGGGGTTTCGCCGGTGGGTCGATTCCGGTCTGTTTTGGCCTCCCTGGCGCCTCCTTCGGCATCCCACTGTCATTCCCTTTAAAACCCTCTTTATCCTCCCCGGCCAACATCTCTCCTGTTCCGCCGGTGGCTCTGCCGCGTTGGCCGGTCCCAAGCCCTGTTCTCCTCTTCGTCTTTCGTGGTTGGGTGGTGGTTCAATGTCGATTTTCTTCCTCGTCTCATTCTCCCCGGGCTTGGAGAATCGAGCTTCTTCCTTGCCTTGATATGGTGGGATTAACGTCTATAGGGTTTCAATTTCTTCCTATGTCGCCGGTGGCTTCCTCCATCGCTGGTCGGCGGCATGTGGCTTCTCCCCCGGCAGTTTCCCTCTTGGCTCGGCCTCTGGTCCGTCGGTAGGGTTCTCGGGCTTGGTTGATTGGCTACCCTGTTGTGCTTTGTCGGCGCCTCCGCCGGCTTGCAGCGTTGAAACCACCCCCCTTCGTGCCTTGTAAACTGTTTTCGTTCTGGGGGCTAGGGTTTCGACATGTGCTTTCGGGCTGTGCTTTGGGCCCAAGGTTAATCCTTGGGCCCGGGGCAGCCCGAAGGAAAAAGAAAAAAAAATGGTTATGTTTACATATAATTAATTATTCTCGGAATCCTCTTGCGCTCTTTGCCCTCTCGCGGTCGTGCTTCATTTTCTCGAGTTTGGTGGAGTTATGTTTGTTGGTTCGTGGTTAGTTTCGGTCGAGGAGCAGTTTTGCGGCCTTGGTTGATCGAAGTGATCATGTTGGTGGTGTTCGTGGTCTCCGAAGATCCTTCATCTAGGTGGAGGGAACGTCGTGTGATCCACATTTCCCCAGGAGTCGTCTTTGCCCTACGTGGATTTCTGCTTTCCGTCTTTCCGACGGCGAGACATCGTGTCAGTTGTGCTGTCCCATGCGCTCACTATCCACTTCACCACGTCGGGTCCCCATCTTCTCGTTGTTGTGTCCGCTTGTTTGCTTAGGGTTTGGGGTTTTCCGGGTTTGTTTCATGTAGTTTCTTTTGTTGTATTAGGTATTTGTTTTCTGTTGTATTTCTTTTGCTTTGTTGTATGTCTTGACGGCTTGCCGTCTGCCGACTTTGTCGGCCTCTCGAGGTTCGGGCTTGTCTAGCCTCGAATTATTTCGTTATAAAAAAAAAAGATATTAGGGAAGCTCTTTATCATATGCGGAAGCGAATATCAAAACATTCTTCAAAATATCAGGATGTTTCTATATTGGATTGGGTTCTATATCAATATTATTTACGTAGTGTTGTCTCTTCATAGGATGTAGATTTTGATTTTCTTGAACATGTTGTAAATTATTTTACGGAAATTTCGCCTGGTACCCCTGAGGTATCGTCTATTTCGCGCGGTGTACAAAACTTATACGAAATTCATCTGGTAACCCTGAGTTATACAAGTATTTTTCCCTGTGCCCCTACTCGGTTAAAACTAACAGACGGAGAAGGTAAGTAAGCGACATAGAAGAGAAATCTCCATCGGCGAGGGAGACAGAGAGGAGAGAAGCTTCATCGATACCGGCGCCGACTAGAGGTAAAGACTGATGCGTTGATGGGATCGACGGTGGTTGACAAGGTATATCCTCTCTGAAATTTATGCCCTTTTATGAAAAATAGGGTTTAGGAATCGTAGAGATTTGAATTATAAACCTAAATTGAGTCTGCTTGAATAATAAAGATTGCAATTGTAGTAATTGTTTTGGTTTTTGGATTTTTTAATGGTCGAATTTCTTATTAGACTTTAGGACTAGAGATTTGGGGATTAAAAATCAGTTTGCTATGATGAAGCTTACATTTTGCTGCATATGTAGTTCGACGATGTGCAGAATAAGGAGAAGGCTAGTTGTGAAGCTGATGCAACTCCAAAAGGTAGAAGTTATTCCACCTGCGTATCTGATGGTGGTCCTTCAGCTTAGGCTTGAAAGCTGATGCTATTGGAAAACTTGAGAATCAGGCCTATGGACAACTTGAGATAAGGCATCCAATAACAAAGGTTAGAATTCACTTGGGAACTCTTGACAATGTTGGAGAGGCTAAAGAAGCTTATGACTGTAAGAGGGGTGAATTCGTTTTGTTGGCCTTGAAAGCTGATGTTTCACCATCCCAAAAGAATCGAAGATTGTGTCATGTTTATACAAGAAAGTCAGGTCGGTGGACAACAACTCTGGCTACCCAGGCCCGAGGATGACGCGGCCTTAGAGCGTGAGGAAGGGCACGAATTTCGAAGATGAATTTCAATGCACTTTGAAGGTGAATAGTGTTGATTGTTCTTAAGAATCTCAGGATCAACATTTTATATTCTTCAGAACTTGTTAGAAGAAGTTGAACATAAATGAGTTTATGGTGATTGGTTTGTGAAACAATCGACTTCTACATACTCTAATTCTATCCAGCTAACATATTTTAAGCTTATTAGCTCAAAGGGTAGAGCATTGTGCTCACAAAGATGCGGGTTCAAATCCCGCATAAGCTAATATCAACCTCATTAAAAGTTTAACTTAATTTGTAGGCTTTCAACTTTGTGTAACCAATTTTAATCTTAATTATTAGAGGTTGATAATATAATTTGTATAAGCATCATCATATAACTTTGTAACTCGTGATTCTGCTTGTTCTTTATTGTTGTTAAAGATTCATGTTAGGTGTCATCCTTTACAAAAGACCATTCCTGAATTGGTAACAAACTATCAAGCAATATTAAGGAAAAATGGACAAAAATAATACCAAGTATCAACTTTTGGCCAAAAATAATACGAACTTTGAAATTGACCGTTTCATATACAAACTATCGCCCTATTAACCGAAAATAATACATATGTGTATTCCGGTGAACTTTCCGACCAAATACGCCACGTGGATGCCGGAAAACACACCTGACATAAATTTTTTCCACGTCACCGAACTTGTAAGTTATGTCATGTCATAAATTTATTTTTCATTTTTTAATTTATATATAAAAAAAAAGAAAAATTAAACAAATAGGCAAATAGCTACCGTACCTTTCGAAACAATGGAATCGAGGGTGGGCATCTTCACACTTTCTTCTCAACGTTATTTGCTCGTTCTCTCCTCCATTGTTTCGAAAGGTACTGTAGCTATTCGCCTATTTGTTTAATTTTTCTTTTTTTAAAAAAAAAATGAAAAATAAATTTATGACATGGCATAACTTACAAGTTTGGTGACGGGGCAAATATGTATGCCATGTGTGTTTTCCGGCGTCCACATGGCGTATTTGGTCAGAAAATTCACCGGAATACACATATGTATTATTTTCGGTTAATAGGGCGATAGTTCATATATGAAACGGTCAATTTCAAAGTTCATATTATTTTTGGCCAAAAGTTGATACTTGGTATTATTTTTGTCCATTTTTCCCAATATTAATGTAACAGCTAATGAAATTTGAAGGTGCTGAAATATGGTTATACATCAGTTGTTGAAATTTGAAGGTGCTGAAATTTGAAGGTGCTGAATATATTGATAGCCTATGTTGGATTCGAACCCACATTTTTGTGTCGAAGCACACTACTCTACCAATTGAGTTAATGGCTAGGCCAAAAAATTGAAATACAACCATAAGATAGACTACAAGTACCATATGTGTTCTTTGCACAATCCAATAACAAACTAACTAACCAATGGTTGCACAACATAAAATAGAGTTCCTGCATTAAGCAATCAAACTTCACCAATCTAGAGGATCGAAGCCCTAGTTTTCTACACAAAACACACATTAACGATTCAAAATTCACCTATTCCGCAAACTGAAATTATGACCACAATAGATAACCATGAAATAAGTCCGCAAACAGAAAATTTTGTAGTTTCCAATTGACTGAAAAATAAGAGTAAAGCAAACACAACCCGGATCGATCACAGAAGATGCTAGACGATGCACAAGAACATTCTTGAGACCACATTCCGAGCTGGTGAAGGCTCCATTTGGCCAAAAATGAGCGCCTAGTTTCCTGCTTTCACAAATCTAGACAAGGAGATCCATATAATTAAGTAGCTTCCTTGCAAAACTGGAAAGGGAAATTACTTAAACAGCTCCAATTCACCCACACACTACATCCTTAGACAGGAAACTGCTTGAAATCACAAAAGGCAATCTAATTTCATTCAATCTGTTGATTCATCAGTGCAAAATTACACAGCAAAACGCTGCCAAAAACATCAAGAAAACCAGCGCAACTCACAGAAGAAAAGAAAGATATTACAATTAGTACAACAATGGAGGTTCTTTAGGGGGGAATTGAAATTCATAGAAACAAGACATGGGCGAAAACCCAATTCGAAACCCCTAATTGCAAAAATCAAAACCCCAATTTGCAAACAAAAATTCAAACCCTAAATCGACATACATGGTTAGCGCCTCCACCGCCACCTCCGGCAAGTCCTGTACTGCCTTCACCGCCCCTAGCGGTGCCTCCGATGAGTGCCTTGGTTGTCGCCGATTCAAGGACGGGCTCTCCTTCTCCTTCTCCTCCAGGTCGGGCGTCGCTCTCCTTCTCAAACTCCTTCGTTTTTTTTTTCGTTTCTCAGTCTCCTCTTCGTATGGCATCGCTCTCCTTCCGGCGCCTCGGCGGCTTTCACCTCTCTTGTTGTCGGCGACTCCTGCTCCTCGGTTTGACTCTCTTCTCCTTTCTTCGTTTCTTCTATGCTGCGTTTTAGAAATTGAACTTCTGAGAAAGAACAAACGGAGTGGTGTTAGGGTTGTTAGTTTTAACCTAGTAGGGCCACAGGGAAAAATACTTGTATAAGTCAGGGGTACCAGGCAATTTTTGTCAAAGTTGTGTACACCTCGCGAAATAGATGATACCTCAGGGGTACCAGACGAAATTTCCGATTATTTTATTAGTCTGTTAACTGCAGATTTTGCTAAAGATTGAAACAATGCATCCAAGATATACATACCCTACAATATTAAAAATGAGCATTGGTCGTGGCTAGAGATTAACATTGTAGAGATGAAGGTTATGGTGTATGATTGTAACAAGTACAGTAATAATGATGAGGCAATCAAGGAAACTTTATGGGGCTTAACTATGGGGTTGCCTCATCATTTATGGAAATGTGGAATTTACAATTACTTTGAAGGAACACTAGCATTCTGCGTAGAGAGGGTTCTTGATATTATTAACGATGAAATTGGGTGTGTATATTTTGTTACTTTCATAGTTATATTTGTCAGCATGTATAACAACTATTAACCTTCTAGATTCTACTTTTTTTTTTGCAAATGTTGTTGTGGTATTTTTGTCATCAAGATGATCGAAGCTCTTGTGTTAGTGGGGATATTAGGATATTTACTCAAGATAAACTTTCTAGGTATCGCGAACTAATGTATATAAATCTTATAAAGGAGACATGGAGCTTCAAATTTTAGAGAAATTACATTGCTGATATTAGTATGTTTACACTTATGATATTATGTTGCAGTTGGATTTATTTTAAGTGTATGCTAATAAATATTTGTATATGGTAGGGATATTATACGATGACAACCAAGCACGGACCTAGGGGTGGACTGGGCTTTGTTGCAGCCCACCCCAAAATCTCAAAAATTATATAATTATAAGTAGCTTGTATCACTAAGTTTCAGTAGTTCAGAAGGTTGGTTTTAAAAAACCAATATGGGCCTTTTGTGAGAAACATGAGTTCAATTCCCACTTGCCGTATTTTTATTTGCCATTTGAATCTACTTTCACTACTCAAATCTAGCTAGCTGACTTGTACAGTACATGAAGGATGAAGCTGCTTCAATTCCCACCCATCTTGCCTATAAGTGTTTATTTTTTGCTTCGATTCCCACCTATCTTGCCTATAGGTGTTTATTTTTTTCTTCATTAGTTTTTTTTTATCTAGGTGTTTATATATGTGTTATGTATGTGATATTAATAATTTTTAAAAATTTATTCATTATACGGAGTATATTTTAATTCTCTTTATTAGTTTTTTTTAGGTGTATATTTACGATATATATATGTCATATTAATAACTCTTAAAATTTTGGTTATTGTATAAGACGATTTTAGCCTACCCCGATTTCCATTCCTGGTTCTATGTCTGATGACAACAACACTGATCTAAGATGTGCATGTATGATTATATTTCAATCGTTTATCAGCTACCTATATGTATGCTTTTGTTAACTTTCTATCATTCTTTGTCAGTTTATATTTCATCATTTGTCATATTCCTTTCGGAGGGGGAATTTGGGAGGGGAAATTGTGAAGCGAATTTTGGAGAGCTGATGTTATGATAACAGGGTGGCAGGAGGTTAGGAGTGACCGGTGGACATTTACCTAATAAATCTTAGATTGTGGCTATTTAATTAATTATATCTTATTATATAATCAATTTTTTTTATCCCTTTATTTTATTCTCGACTGTGCTTACCAAAAAAAAAAATCTGAATTCCGAGCATGAGATTCAAGAGAGGCCTTTGTAGAAAGAAAGGAACCTTCACTGACAGTGCTCTCTCTCTGCTTCAAAGTCGAACAGTGCTTGTAACTTCGTATGGATGTTAAAAAAATGTATGAGATGGTTGCACTGCCAATTAGATTTCGTGCAACCTTGAAAAGGCCTACAGGCGAATCAGGCACATTGATATAAAAAAATAAAATAAAAACAGGTAGATTTTAAAAAAGACAGTATATTTAACACTTCCAGAATAGATTATCCGCGATTAACCAAATCAGAAGGCACCTAAACGACTAAATGAGATGCTAATGAAATGTTTTGATTACCATCCCACACTTGAAATGATAAGACTAGTCATGACTGATGAGTCTAATGTGATAAACCTTCAAATGCACACTAAATAAATAGCTAAAGAATGTTTGAACAAATACTCTATCAGCCCCTGTTACGATACTGGGGATGAACAACTCCATATGACGCTGGAGGTTAAAAGGGAAAAGATCGAAGAATCAGCTCACATGTAGTTACGAGCAACGACTCATTACTCAACCACAAAGATGGAAACCAAGATCTTGAATTACACGCTTTGGAGACCTTGAATGACAATAACCTCCACTACGGGTTCACAGCAAAGAAGATGATGCGCACATTGTTACTAGAAGAACTTTCAGCTCTTACTGCAACTGTAATAGAATGTAAAATTAGTCCAACAACAATCCGAACCAGATGAACTTATTGTCAAAATAAGTTTTAAGCTTTCACATTGTTGATCTGTCTAAATATTTGCACAAAATTCTCACTGATTATCATTTTGCTAATCCTAGTCTGAATTACAAGTGATTCAGCTATGCCTTACGTCAGCAGTGCAAGATTTTGATTCGACTAATATCTAAATGTTACTCGTCTTTCATGTCAATTAGATTCTCTTCAAGCAAAGTACAGATTGTCATCACATAACTAATAGATTTTCTGAAGGCTGATATGTAAAAATAACAACTTTGATAATATGTTCACTCTGATGCATGAGCCAAGCAATTCAATCTAAATATTTTGCAGCACCTGTGCAAGAAATGTGCAGAAAGTTTCCTGGCTCCAACTGGGATCAGTCTTCATGCTCATCTTCTGAATCTGAAAAAAAAATAACAATACCAAACAGGCTTGTGATCTTCATGTAGTCTACATGTGAGTGTGACCAGTACTGGGTGGACCTATGCCCAACTCCTATTCAAAAGCCAGGCATGCCACGATTGGATCCAGACTGGCCCATGTTAAATTAAGGTCACAGACACACAGATGGTTTGCTTCTTCAATCACTTCCCCTTGTATAGACCCTCACTAGTTCTATGAGACCCTAACAGATTTTTATCCCCTAGAATTTCAGGTATAGTTTCTATTAATGCATAGAAACACAATGACGACTACAAGTGTCTCACAGAAAATACCCATTATTCATGCATGATAGAGAAATTGAAAAGGACTAGTAACTTCAGAAAAACAGTAACTCCAAATCCAACCCGTCTATTTGAAAAATTGTCATTTTTTCTTTAACAAGAATGAGAGCTAATTTAATTATTGAAGTGATTGGGAGCTTTCATTTGGTCCCAGGTCCCAACAAAAATTTGAGCAGTGTACAAACTACTGGAGGTTTCATAATCATATAGAAGGCCCATAAATCAGGAAGAGCTGTGTACTGAACGCGTCTTTCCATGGTAGGTGTAGGTGCACCAAGAAAAAGCAGATCGACTTTGCTATTTGAGGAGGAAATTTACTTTGTCTACCCTTGCAAAGGAGGTTAAGGAGAACCAGCCATGCAAAATAAATCTCATATATCACAAAAAAAAAAAAGAGGCTAACCATCTCTGTCAGCATTCCAAGTGTTCGAGAACAAGACTTGGCGTCCGAATGAGATTATACACATTATCAAACTACATGTCTACAGGGTCCTGGGTCACTCCTCTTTACTTTTCACACCGGCTAGAGCTATACAAGGACTGATCCAACAGGAGGTGATCCCAGTGAGAGCCTTGGGAGAGTGAATGTCCAAGATAAAAATGCTTGTAGGGAGACGTGTTGCCTATGGAGCTTCAAGTGGATACATAACCCTCCACCAAGGGATGAGTTCTGTTTGTGGACTACCTAGCTCTTTCACAAGAAGAGCTTCATTCTGAAGAGGTGGGCTGCACAAGTGCACAACACAATCAAGCTGGAAGACCTTCACTGCATACGATGCCTTGGCCTTGGCCTCGGCAACAAAGGATCCTAGAAGAAGAATTACTACCTCATGAGCCGATGGAGGGGTCTATGAGGCCCTCTAGAAAGTTACACAAAGCCGTCAAACCACCTTGGGAAGATCATGGTTTTTGTTCTATTGCCTCATTGCTTAAGTGTCAACCTTTTGATTTTGTCAACACAAGGTTGTAATGATACTTCTGATATGTGGTTACAATTTTGGACAAGGGTTGCCAAAGTACTAAGTTGTAGCTTCCTTGATGGCCTAGCCGAAGGGGTTGTTCCAACTTAATACTTTGGGGGTGTGTCCGAATTCCGATAATCTTGGCTTGATGAGAATGGATCCACCGTGGCTTTGTCAAACTACCCTATAGACATCTTAGGATGTAAGCCTCACTCACGAAAAGGCGGTTCAAGAAAGATATGTCCTTCAATTTGACGCCTATGGGTTTCCCTAAGACTACATATCTTTGCAAATATTTCCTAAGTTTCAATATATTTTAAACTTAAAATAAAAAATAAAAAAACAAATGATATTCTTTTATGGAAGATAATTGTAGATACTCCAAGCATTTAACGGTCAAATTTGTGAAACTAGCAGATAAATATAAACAGTGGTGCAGGAAAATAGACTCTAACTCACCAGATCGAACATCTTCACTGAGTTGGCCTCTTGCTTGTATTTGTTTCACAAGCATACGGTATATTAGGACCCACCAGTAAATGTGTAGAACAAGCAAGCAGTACAGAAGAGTGTTGAAAACATAGTAGTAGATAGGTCCATCTACAGGGTGCTTTTCCTTGTCCAATGTCAAGACTACTTCATAGCTGCGACAGGAGGAAGCATAAATAACAGGACAATATAGCCAGCAGGGGACAAGTTTTCATAAAGAAATAAAGTATTCATAACATCCAAAGTATTAACCTAATACATCCAAAGATCAACTCAACATTGAAAGGCAGAAAGACCATTGAACTTGTGAGATAAGAATTGACCCAATACATCCAAATAGTAGATCAACTCAACATTGAAAAGCAGAAAGACCATCGAACTTGTGAGATAAGGTAAGAATTGACCCAATACATCCAAATAGTAGACCAACTCAACATTGAAAAGCAGAAAGACCTAAAGGAAATTCCCATTGAAGGAAAGACATGTGATACATGCAATTTCTGTTTTACAATAATGAACACGAGCATGGAAGATAGCAATAGAACAAGGAGAGAGTAAGAAGACTGGAGAGGATCAAGGTTGAGGAATGCTGATAGCCTCCGAGTGATGCTTGGAAGGAAAGTTAAACAATTGTAGCAACAAGTGGCCAGAAAGAGAAAACATAAATGGTGATTATCCTGATTATAAGGAGCAGAAGAAAGGGAAGTGTTCTTATTTAAATGGGCAATCAAATATTCAAATCTTTCATGAGATGATCAATTTATTTCTACGGGATGAAAACAAGCACCCTCATCTACAAAGCACAATATTTCTTTTTCGGAGAAGGAATATGTATTTGGCATCAATTTCCAAAGTAACACTGCTGCTGAAGGATTTGATATGAAACTAGAAATGGAGAAATATTCAAAGTATAGGGCATGACAATGCGACCCCAAAAGGGACCCATAACAACAGAATATTATATTACCATATAAGATTATTAAATTTATAACCATAATTCGATAAGTGTTCTATTAAGGGGAAATGTAGCACGGGATCAACAAAAGCTATCAAAGAGAGCACACTGACGAGTGGCGATGAAAAGAACCCCTTTACATGGAAATAGTTAGCTCAATTTAAGTTAAGCCAAGCCAAAATCTGTATTTTAACCAACCCGACTATCCAATTGTCTATACCCAAAAAAAACCATCAAGTTGTATTATGACAGGAAACGACTATTGCAGACAAACCAAACTTCTTTAACCCATGTGAACAGTTGTAATATACTTTCAACAGTTTAAAGTAACAAAGAGTGTTTTACTAAGGATGAGCATCAGTTTCAAACCATGAAAAAGGAAGAGCATCCAAACGATACAAAAGAGGAACCATCAAAATTGCAAGAGGTTGCTCACCTTGTACTCCAGAGGACCCAAAATGGGTAGTAAGTAAGGCGAAGTAGGATCCAAGATAAAACAAAGAGGATAAACGAAAAGCTAGCAACTCCCTCAGCGCCGGTATATTTCGACATCTTCCCTACCTCAAGAAACACATCACTGGCATCATGAAGGGCTAATACAACTGAACCAACACGAGCAAATCTGCATAGTAAATACCAGTGTGATCATAGAAGCAGATAATCATTACAACCACTGGAAGATTGCTCAAAAATTCATTCTGATAAGACACATAAAGAAGAAAGGATTTAAATCTTTTAAACTATGTATCTTTACTTCAGCTGCAGTATATAATATGGCGGCCAAGCAACCACTGGAAGTGTTTTGAAAACTGAAACATAATTCATAAAGAAAAATACCAAAATATGTAAAAAAGTATCCATCTTTATGAAGATGATATGGGCACAAACGGCATATTGTTTAATGGAGAAGGGTAACATTCGAAGCTACGCCCAATGCTTCACTAGCTGTCAATTATCATGTTGTAAGATCAAATATAGGCAATATATCAGGTGATAAGTTAATACTGCAATTATCATAGGGCGGCTAAGCAACCACTGAAAGTGTTTTGAAAACTGAAACATAATGCATAAAGAAAAATACCAAAATATGTAAAAAAGTATCCATCTTTATGAAGATGATATGGGCACAAACAGCATATTGTTTAAAGGAGAAGGGTAACATTCGAAGTTACGCCCAATGCTTCACTAGCTGTCAATTATCATGCCATTTACATGGCATGTGACACCATGAAGCATCTGCCCACCTCCACTAAACACATCATTACTTTCTAACTTCACACTGGTTTCATTCATCTTCCCATCATGATGACACTTCAATGCTCATCACCGGATGCAAGGGTGATAACAAATATCCTTCACGCCTTTTCAGCTTTGCCACCTGATGTTACCGGCGATGTAACAGAGCCTAAAGCGATTGATCTTAACATGTATTTAATTTGGTAGAAACCAATAAGCTAATCTTTTATTCTTCTTTTAATTCAAAACTCTTCAGAAATAGGATTATTTTATAGGGATCACAACTGTAAGCTTGAAGAGGCATTCCACCTGTATGGTAAATTTCTTCAACACAATTTTGTTTCTTGGAATTGGAGTTTTTTTGGGTGTTGACGTTGAATATTTTAATTTGTCAATAAGAATAATCATGACTTTAGAATGTTGTTCATGATTAAATCCAATCAGATGTACAAAATACCATGATTTGTGGAGCTACTACGTAGAGCTTCCCGACTTATGAATTGAAAATTCAAATTATTAGAAGTCATTAAATTGCTAAAGTGACTTGTACCATACTAATGATTATGGATCATTATGTAAGCACAGAAAAAAAAAAAGCTTTTACTCTTATAGTTTGTTAGCCATATCAGATGACTTGATTATAAATATAGTTGGCCTGCCAATTTCTCAATTTTATTATATAAGTAAGCATTCCTTGGTTTTTTCCTAAATATATTTATGTAGAACATCTGAACATGGAATGAAGAGATAAACAGGATCATAGAAGAAATTCATATATATCTACCCATAAAAGACTGACTTAATTGCCCGTAGAATTAGCAAATCCAAAATGTGATACTAAAGAATGATGGCTCATGGCAGCAAAATACCTCCAGACATAAGAGAGCAGGATGAGAATAACGGTTGCAATATGATGTCCCATTGAAACACCAAAGTCAGAACGCCTCGTTTCCCAGAAAATTAGTGCAAAAATCGAGTATGTATAGAAACCAGCTGCATACATATAAAGTCCTTTCAACTTCAACCTGAATTGAAATAGGCAAAAGCTGCATGAGTATATGTAATTGACTCATGGCATAAAAGCCATAAAGCATTCACTAGATAATTAGAGAAAAGTTTAGACATACTTCATTTTTTGATCAGGCCACACCTGATCCCCAGGCCCCACCCAGAAATTCCTCGTATTAGTAAACCATGGTTCATTATATGTCACCAAAAGTGCCAAAATCTCTGCAGACAGGTAATAAATACACTTCCATGCTGATTCCTTGAATTTTCTTAGCTTCTTCCTTTTCTCATCCTCTCCACCATCTTTTGGATCATTACCCTTGGTAAAGAGCAATCTCTTCCCAATTTTCTGGTTTTTATAAAGGAAATTAGATGATTGTCAATAAAAGTTGTTCACCAAGAGAAACAGAGCGCAGATTCTCTACAACAAAATAGTTTACATCATCCACAACTTATACAGGAAAATAAATACTAAATATTGGCAAATACAAGATGAACTCAATGCTGCAGATTTCAACAATAAGTTGTCCTTTTCAACATCAAATTGAAAAGTAATCATAAAAAGCCACTTTTCAAAGCATCAACAAGAATAGATCGAAAAGTAAGAGGATGCAATGGATAAAATCACTAAAAAATGTAACAATACAAAAACTCAATGCCCCAGGGTGCATCAAAGCTATTGCACAGTTTCTGCTACCATGTCAACAGATTATTCTTAAAATCCTTCTTAACTGCATTTTATTCCATATTAAGAAAATTCAAATGACTACTTCTGACATATGTATTGCCTTAGTACACAATCTTCATTACGAAAAGGGATCATTAATTTCCTAACAGAGTTATGGACCACATTAAACTTTCAGATGTCCAAAAGATAACTATAAGAAGAAAACATAATTTTTGCTCGTGAGCAACATTTCTAATCTCAATAGAAGGTGATACACCAGTAAAATCACAAACCAGACCATTGAAAATTTCAATAGGAGCTTCTAAATCTAAGGATTTAAGGAGAGTAGAAAAAATTGCATACCTCAAAGACGAATCTATCCAAGAAGAAACGAACAGAAGGGAAGAAGAGAGCAAACAGAGGGAGCAGAATGAAATCGGAATACTCAGGAAAGGACTCCTCTTGCCAGTCTATAGAGTTAGCAAAATCTAACAAAGCCATCACGCCGAACGGGACAGGAACCGCAATCAGAGCTGAGATCAACAATCGAAGATACAAGAACTGTTTCCCGATTTGTGAAGCTATAGCGGCTCTAAATCGGAGGTAAATACGAAGGATTGACCAGCCAACGATGAAGAGGAAAAGGATATAGAGCTTGGCGAGGCTAACAAACGGTGGATTCCAGGGAGGGGGGGTGTGGCCGGAGAGGTAGCTGTGGCGACGGCGGCGACTGGGCAGCGAAGATGAGTCAACCGGAGATAATATGTGGGGGCAGTGGGGACTGGGAATGGGGTGGGGGAAACCACTTGGGAATTCAATGAATGGAGAGAGCCGAGAGGTATGGTCGTGTGATTATGTGAATAGAATGGGAACAATCGAAAGGGTAAAAGAAGCTGACAAACGCACCGGTTAATAATTTTAGGTTGCTCACCAAAAAAAATAAAAAAAAAAATTAGGTTGTTATGTATCATATTTTGAATTAAATTTGTATTATATTTTTAGGTCACATTAATTAATAAGTCAATTTTTACAAAAAAAAAATTAATAAGTTAATATAATTATGTAAAAAACTTATCTGTTTAGATCAAATAATCTATTCAACATAACCTGATATCTTCTTAATTAGGTTTTTTTTATAAACATTCCGCCTTATAGAAAATTTATCGTTTTAGATAAATCTATCTAATATATATGTGTGCTTCATGCCGATAATTTATTTTTAGATAAATCTATCTAATATACACGTTTTTGAAGAAGAAAATCTATATATTCCATCAATTAGATTTTTTTAGCAAATGTATAGATTGCAAGTGTACTATTAAAATATGGAGTAACATTTTTTTTTTTTTTTGGTGTGCTTCAATGCCGGCAAATTAATAAGCCAATTCATTTTTATGGTTTAAACAATAAAATATTATCATCAATATAAATATATATATATATATATATATATATATATATATATATATATATATATATATATATATATATGTTATATTATTCATCTTTCATAAAAATATTAACATCATATATTAACTATAACGTTTTATAGATGAGTTTGTTACATTTGGTTATCTTCATGAATAAATATTCACATACAGCACATATTCTAAAATTTATAATTCTTGACTTCTTTCAATTTTAACAAATGATCAATTATATTTAATCATTAATTTAATATTGTAACTAAGCTATTAAATTTTATCATATTTTCTAAAAGATGTTCATCCAAATTATGGTTTCAAACAAATCAGTATATTAGTTAATTTAATATTGTATATAAGCTACTTAATTTGAGTCGTTAAATTTTGGAAGATTTTTCCCTTGAATAAAATGTTTCATAAAAGATGAATATTATACTTGATTTAATAAATTGTTTATTTTCATAATTAAAAGATAAATATTGTAATAAATAAAATAATGACTTAATTTGAGCAATAATTTTTTGAAGATACGAAATTTTATTTACCAAAATCACATGCATGGGTTCACCTAATTGCATCGACAATAACTTAAATAAATAGTATAAATTAATAATCATTTTATATCCAATAAGATAAATTTCGTCTCATAATCTGTATATTGATCTGGACTAAACATACTCCTAAGTTAGTTTATTGTTATTAAAAGATCCAAAGATATCAACCAAATTATTATAGGGTCAATTTGAAAAATATCCAAAAAAGTTGCTCTAATTAAAGGAGTGTCCAAAAACTTAAAAAATTGGTGGAGTGTTCGTCCTCTTTGCCCCCCAAACCCCATCCTCGGTGCCCCCAGGCCCCCCTCATGTGTCCAGTTTTTTTCTTTTTAATAAAAAAATTTGTGCGTCAACACTTTTTATTGTGCAAATATAACCCGATGTAAAAGAGAGACTCTCTTTTGGGCACACCCTCCATTGAACACCTTTCTTCATCTTCTATCCAAATTCATATCATTTTTTGCTAACTCACCACCTCCAACCACCTTGTTTCGTGTCCAACTCCTTCAAATCAATTCTTTTAGGGGGAAAAAAAACCCAAGTCAAAATCTTAAGTTTCACACCATCGTCCCCGATTTGCCATCTCCATCTCCTTCCCCAAATTGATATTGCTTTCTAGCCGTCGATGGGTTCTCGGTTCCTGCTGTGTTGGTTTTGGCCCTCAATTTCAGGTTGCGGATCATCCTTGGGTATCGTTTCTTATCTTCTGCCTCCGATCGTTATCTGTTTGGCTAGTTTCCATGGCGTCTGGTGCCAGGCTTTCTGGTGTGGGGTCGGTCGGCCTCCCGTCGGAGTTCCTGGTTGCGTTTTTCACTATGCTAACCTCCTCCTCGCTAGTGTCCCTTTCCTTCACCCCCGTCGATCTGGCCGTCCCCCTATCTCGGTTGTTCTTGATGCCCTTTGCTTGCTTGGTCGTGGGTTCGAGCTTAGTTTCGATGTCTGACTATCCCCTCTGCCTAGTCGCCACTCTTCCCTTCGTCCATGAGCTCGTGGTGGCCCAATGCCAAGTCCTTTGGGCCCAAGTTTCTTGGCTTGGGCCCAAAGCTACAAAAAAAAATTCCAGATTGGCGGGTTGCCGAGTGGCTTGGTGGTATGGTTGTGTAGCTTTCGGGTCTAGCAGTTCTTTGAGCAGAGTTTCTTCTTATTTGTCGACGTGCTAGAGATCGTGGACGTGATCGAAACCTGAAGACTCGTTGATAGAGTCCAAATATGAGGTTTCCACTTAGTTCCTCAAGGGTTCCCTGTGTCGCCTCTACCAACTGACAGATGAGTTGTCGCACACTGTTCCGATTCTTTCATCATTTATGCTAGTCTTCGCCTTAAACTGCACTCTTGTAATTTGTTAGCTCTGCCTTGTTGTTGTTTTATGTCTTTATCTTATTTGACCGTTTATCCGTCGTCGAGTTCTTCGGCCTATCGACATCGGGCCTGTCCGAGCGTCAAATTCTTACCTTATATATGTGTGTGTGTGTGTGTGTGTGTGTGGATCATATGTACTCAAGGCTTATTGTGTATCATGTTCACAAATCTGGGCCTTTAATCTTATTGGAATGGATGGCTTATAATGAGCCACGTGTTACTGGTTAAAAAAAATAAATAAATAAACACAATCTTCAACCCAATTAATAGAGAGTGGAGCGCGTGGGAGACTTGGGAGAATTAAAACCCTACCTCCGCTTCTTCACCCATTGTCTTCTTCACGCCCCTCCCTCTGAAGCTTCGACGATTGCAGTACCCCATCATCAGCCATTGGCTTCTTCACAGGCGATGGCGGGTGAAGAAGGCGACGAATCCGGCAATGGCGAAGGTGTCGATGGCGGCGACGATGGGGGTTGTAGAGGCAGAGGCGATGGCGAAGGTGGTGATGGCGGCGACGAATTAGATCGCCTTCGTGTTGCTCCCATGGCGGATTGACGAATTTGATATCCAGATCAGGGTTCCTCTATTCTAGATCTGAGCCTCCTTTCGCCCTCGCTGCTCCTCGTCGCCCCTTCGTCCTCAGGTCTGGCATCGGCGCAACTGCTTCCTCCTCGATCCGCCCCTCCTTCCTTTGGATTCAACGTCGCTGCTTCCTCCTCCGCTACTAATTCCTTCGGGCTCGGCGCATCTGACATTCGATGTTGAATATGGATGTTCAATAATCTGTCTTCAGGTTTTATTTTTGAACTTTCAATTGAATTTTGTCCTTATATTATGATGTCTCTATTATTTTTCATCTTATTTCTCTCAAATTTTCGATTTTCGAATAGATTCTATAATTTTGATAGATTTAGGGTTTTCAATTTGGGGGAAATCTTGAAATCGATTTAGGGTTTTCATTATTGTTATAACTCTTGCAGTTTCAGTACACAAATTTCAGCAACCCTGGTTACACAAACCGGAAAACAGTCCCTGAAGGTTGAAGGTTGCCAGCAATTTTATTTTTGAAGGTTGAATGTTGAAGGTTAAATGTAAAGTTGCCTGCAATTTATTCAATGTTAGAGGTATTCGGTAGAAAAGTCGAATTATTCAGGTGTATGGAGCGAATTATTCAGGTGTATGAACCGATTTTGTGTTTAAAGATATGTGTTTTTTTTTAGGTTGGCATTCATATGAATGAAAAATGCATACTATCGAATAATCATGTGATACCATTGAACAATCCAGCAATACCATAGAATAATATTTAGTTATTTGTTAAAATGACAACCGAATAATATTGTAACATCATCGAATAATCAAGCGATATCATTGAATAATCAAGCGATATCATCAAATAATTATTAGTTAAAAGTTTAGGGTGTTTTCAAGGTGGTAGCCAATTAGAATAATTCATCGATACCATCGCATAATCCGTCGATACGATCGAATAATCCAGATATAACATCGTATAATCCGTCGATACGATCGAATAATCCAGATATACCATCGAATAATGTCAAGAGAGTGCATCACACACGCCCCCAATTCAACAAGTGAGCACGAAAAAACATGGGTCCCACTAATTTTTAATTAAAAAAAGCTAAAATAGCCTTTTAATCTCATCCATCAATTTCATTCAATCAACGGCTCAGATTTGTGTACATGATTGTTGTAGGAAGGAAATCGAGTATGCAAATAAAATATAAATAAATCATAGTAAACCAGATTCCGTCCCTTGCAAATAATTACAAGACCTCCTCCTGATGTAGCAGCGGGAAGTCAGGATCGATCCACGAGGAAGCGTGTCAGCGGATCCTAGGTAGCAGAAGAATCTCACGGTCAGAAGTCGACAACAGGGTCCTCGAGCTCGACCAAGGGTTAGTCGACAGAAGCTCGGACAGTCGAACAGGGCACAACAGCTCGGCAACGATGGTCGATCACGACAAGGCTCTACTCGAGATCGAGTAGCCTTCGTCTAGGATTAAACTTAATGTAAAAGAACTTCCAAGATTGGGGTTTGCAACGACAATAACCAAGCATGCATAAGGTAGAACCAAACAGATAATCATGTGAATCGCATTAAAGGATTAAGCTTTCGCCTTTTCCAACAATTAGACAACTCTCTCAAGAAACCCTAATTGTCTCTACCGATTTTATGTTTATAATCCAAGTTGTTAGCATGGATCTCCACTAGATGAGCAATAAACACATCAACAAGTAGGAAAATGCTCAAAACATGATAAAGGTTGGATCTTTACCTCAATTATGCATGGCTATCGTCGGGCTCGCCCCAACCCTAGAAGTGGGTGGACTACTCGCTCTTCATTGCAAACTCAGACATCATCGATTGAAAGAAAACAACTTGCATTAAACTAAATTCCAAGACTTTACAATCCCGGCAATCCAACTCTCGTCGAATGCCAAAACCCTAAAACCTTCGAACTCCCTAAACTGTCTCTGTGGAACTACTTGTCTTGCTCTGAAATTGAATGAATAAAACTGAGCCCCATGGGCTTTATTTATAGGCTTCTAATCCTTGCTACTCAAGGATAGAATATCTATATCTAAATCTAAAACTTTATCTAAAACTTTAATGATAAATAAAAGACATAAAGGAATTAAATCTAAAATAGGAAATATATCTAAAGTGTCTTCAATGGATAAAACTCTTCTTCTTCATGGTAGATCTTGATATTTTCGGATAGAATCAGCAATCTTCGCGCCCAAGCAATCCCAAGTCGAGTAGAATTCGTCAAACCGCGTCACACGGCTTCTGGACTCGTGGTCGATCTCGACAAGGGCTTTGTCGACCTCGAGTAGACTTCTTGGTCGACTGGGCTTGGCTTGTCGTCTCGGCTAGCTGGCGCTCGACAGACTCGGACTTGGTTCACGGTGCTCGTCGATGTCGACAAGGGCTCGTCGAGGTCGAGTAGAGTGGCTATGTCGACTGGGTCTTCTCGGGTGGCTCTACTCGACAGGCTCGGATCTGGACTCGGGGCTCGTCGATCTCGACTAGGGCTCGTCGAGGTCGAGTAGAGGTGGTCTGCGTCTTCGTCCTCGGCTTCTCGGCTCGGCACAGCTCGTCGACTCCGGACATGGCTCGTCGATCTCAACCAGGGGTACTCGAGATCGAGTAGGGTTCCGGGAGTCGGGTTGTCTCTGACTCAGTGTCCTCGATCAGCTCTGCTCGACCAGGTCTGCTCGACCATGGCTCGTCGAGATCGAGTGGAGTCTAGTCGATCTCGAGTAGAGTTTTCTCAGCTTTCTACTCTGTTCTTGAAACGCACTTTCCCGAGTCCTCGTTCGTCGGATTGATGCATATGACCATGCGTTGGAAAGCTCTTTCCGAGGGCTATTCCGAGGGCTACAACTCTCATGAAGACATCAAAGCTTGATTCAGAATGAAGAATGGTGAAAAATGGCGTTTTATCTAGCTGCAACATCCTTAGCTTCTCCATGAGTTTCCTTTAAGCTTCAAAGTGCGTCCGATTTCTGCGAAATATAACCAAAACTTGTGTAGACCTCCATATATTGCAAATAAGTGTAAACTACACAGATTCTGTATTGTTCTAACCCAAATGTATGCAATGTATGCAGAAATCGATATAAAATTAAGTGTAAAACATGGCAAATTAGGCTCACAACAAACACCCCATACTTAAGCTTGCTTGTCCTCAAGCAATACTTTTAATTGTCATTCAGGGGAAGAAATCAAAACTCTCAACATATTAGCTAGATTCATTCTTATATAACCCTGCAATCAATTACCATCTTTGAAAAGGTATTTGTGGCACAGATCCATGCATGTGCAAATATATAAAAGCAACATCTACTCACAAAAGGAGGGTTATGCAAAACATTCATTCGTGACACAACATTAATAATCAAGAGGACTTCAATTTAAGCTCAAATAAGGAGTAGAATTGGTAAAAGGCTAAATGTGGGCAATTTTTGGCTATGTGGTGCTTATGATCCAGGGAAATGGAGTATTTCCAAATTGAATTTCCACATTCCTTCTCCATAAGATTTATCACCTTTCATATTGCTTTTATCAATAATAATGCTTTTACCTCTCTAACCTTAGCAATGCCTTCTCGCGAGTCGCAAACATGGGTGTCATGAATGGCCCCGGATACTTAGTGCTTTGGACTCCTCACAATTTGTCCCATCTCTCCAAACTATTATCTCAGAGAGCAAGGTCAATCTACCTTTATCTCCTGAGGTGATTGTATTTTCTTTCACTCATTACATTTTCCATATAATTCAAACAATTTCCTTCCAAACTCCAATAATGATAAACACAACAACCATATAACTTCTCCATAATGTAACATCATTCTCAACATAATCCCCGGATAAGGTAAAAAATGGCAAATATTTAGATCATGTGGAGCAATAATTGAAATAAGGCATATTATGGCTTTTGTGATGCATAAGCATAGGTAAGGCTAGGATTTAACAATATGAGCATTATATGGAAATATAAAGTCCTCCATCATCTTATCATGCAACATGTCAAAAGCAACTTCAAAATTTACCTCCTTTCATGGTTTTCATCAAAATATGCACTTCATTATGACTTCCCTTTACTAGGCAATTTCATGCTATATCTCTAATGAATCCAATTTTGCATCGTTGAGTTCAATATTACACTTCCATGACATTATTCAAAATTTTCAATGGGGGCCATTTTTCTCAATTTTTTTTTGGAAAACATGCATATTAAGCATATAAATCAGATAATGCATTCCAAAATAGCCATGTAGCAATTCAAAGAAATAATGCATATATATGTCAAATATGATCAAATATAGCAAATATGCACAAAGTAAGCCCTTCCCCCACCCCATACTTAAACATTACAGTGTCCTCACTGTATAAAATCAAATAAAAATAAGAGTAAAGGAAGGAACTCACAGGATAAAACATCGAAGAAGGCTGATCAGTGTATGTCGAGTAGGGCCCTTGTCGATATCGAGTACTCTTACTCGATATCGAGTAACTTTGTCTGCGTCTGGTGGTTTTCAGAAGTCGAGGAGTGTCTGATGCTTGTCGATGTCGAGTTGGCCTACTCGATATCGAGTAGTTTCTGGGCTTCTCCTCCTTGTCGTCGTCGACTTGGCCTTCGTCGATTCTGACTGGTTTTCAGGGACTTCTTATTCCACTTTTCGCGATCCTTATATACTTGCCGATCAAAAAAGTATTAGATTCCACAAAAACAATACTATCCATATGAATTATTTTAAAAGACTTAAAGCCAAAAAATAAAATTAAAAAAAAACAATAATAATAATAAAAAAACAAAATTCATAAAGTCTTATATACATGCTCTAGATTTTATAGTCGCTAGGCCGACTTTACCGTTTGCACTCAAGGACCATTATTGTGGGGGCCGCTCATGCTTGGCCCTTCTCCTGGATCATCTAGGTCCTGATGGTAGTATGCAAGCTCAGCTGATAGGTGATTGCTTGCATCATCTCCCTTTTCTTGCTTCTTCTTCTTTGTAGCCCTCAGTTTCTGCAAGTTCTCTCGCCACGGTGTTTTATTTCCTCTTAAATCATTAAAAACTTTGTTTATGGACTGAGGGGGAGTAGAATTCATACCTGAACTTACCTGTTCAGACCCAAAACAGAAATTTTTGGGCTTGGGTCTACTCGATGTCGAGTACTGCTGGTCGAGATCGAGTACAGGGACCCCATACTTAGGCTCCTGGCAAAGTTCTGGCTCAGTGGTGGTGGTCGAGATCGACAAAGGTTTGTCGAAGTCGAGTAGAGCGTTTGTCGAGGTCGAGTAGGGCTTGTCGACCTCGAGTACAGTTCTGTCGCTTTCTTCCGTTGTTTGCTGAGTCCCGTCAATGCTGATGCTTTTCACCTCCAACCATGAAACTTCCTCCTTTGCAGGGCCAAAAGAGAAATCCAAAACCTCATCGCCTATGGTGAAGGTGAGCGACCTATTCTTGACACTAATTCGGGCATCTGCAGTAGCTAAGAATGGTCTACCAAGAATAATAGGGCTAGTAGGATCTTCAGCACAGTCAATGATAAGGAAATCTGCTGGAACAAAGAATTTACCAACCTGGACAGGGACGTTCTCAACTATACCTGTAGGGATGACTACTGTATTATTCGCCATGTATAGTTTGGCATCCACAGGTTCTATGCATCCTATCTTGACCTTCCGCCAGATTGATAAAGGCATGATGCTCACACTTGCTCCTAAATCGCATAGAGAATCATATTTATATTGTCCAAAACCCACAGTAACAGAAAACTTACCAGGGCCAGGCCTCTTTTCAGGGAAGTGGAGTACTTTGCATTCACCTGCGATCTCTGAGATGGATCGCTTCTTGCTCAGGATTTCCTTCAGAAACTTGACATATCCAGGCATCTCTTGCAGGGCTTCTGTAAAAGGAATAGAAACATTCAGTTCTTGCAGCATATTAACAAATCTGGTAAACCTACCTGCAGTGGGATCTTTCTATGTTTTTGAAAGGAAAGGCAGTGGCTTTTTCTGCTTCGGATCCAGATCAGTTGTCGGAGATGCTACAGAGTCATCGACCTCAGCTTGCTGCTCCTCGACATCGACCAGAGGCTTGTCGATATCGACCAGGGGCTTGTCGACCTCGAGTTGGGTTGTCGACTTTGGGTTGCTGGTCTGCGCAGCGGAGTCCGAGCTCAGCTTCTGGTCTTGGTCGAGTACGAGCTTGTCGATGTCGAGTACAGCCTCCTCGAGATCGAGTCGGCTCTGCTCTGTCCCGGGTTGCTGCTCTGCGTTGCTTTGCTGTTTTCCGACCTCTGGCTCGTGTAGTTGATGCCCACTCCTGAGTTTGATAGCTGCGACATGTCCGGTTTTCCCTTTAGGATTTGGTTCTGTTTGCCCAGGGAGCTTGTCGGACGGTCGTGGGATCTGCGCGGCTATTTGTCCCATCTGAGTCTCAATTCCCCTTTTTCAGATGTCCAATTCTCCAAATTTGGTGGTGATGCTCTGGAACTGGTTGTTGATGGTGCCCTGATTTCGGCGCATCTCCTCAAGGATCAGCTGCAGATCATCCTTCTTTTGATCCCTCTCTGGATGTCCTGGAGCTTTGTAGGGTGGGGGATTCCTAGGAGGACCTTGGTTCCACTGTGGTTGATAGAATCTTTGATCTCCCATATAGCGATTTGGACCCCCTGCGTAAGCTGCCTCCTCGTGTGTTTCTGCCATCCTGACTTGCTCAGCGTGTGGGCACTCAGTAGTGGTGTACCGCTGCGATCCGCATTCGATGCAAGGCTGATTGACAGATAGGTATTTGACTTGTTTGAGGGGTTTCCGATTTTGGTCTCTGTAGAACTGCTCCCTGACATCTGGGTCGATCTCCTTTGCTGGCTCATAGAGTGGCATAGATGGTGCTGGCCTGGCGTAGGAGTTCTCCTCATAGTTTGTAGGAGCCCCATATTTGTTGTCGTAGTCAGTGAGCTTTTCTAGCACACCCCATGCGTCACTTGGTGGCATCGTCAGATACTCGTAGCGAGTATAGTGGTTGATTCTGTCCTTAGTGACTTGATCAAGAGAGTGGAAGAAGATCTCCTGTATGGCGTAGGGTGGCTGGCCATGAGTAGGGCAAGATCGCAACAGCTCTTTGTAGCGTTCCCATGCCTTTGCCAGTGGTTCCCCTGGCTTTTGTTTGAAGGCGGTGATTTTCTAGCGGAGAAGTGCTGTTTTGGCGGGTGGGAAGTATTTGTTCAGAAACTCTTGCTCTACTTGGGCCCATGTGGTGAGAGATCTTGGCTTCAGCCCTTCAAGCCACTTCAGTGCAGGTCCAGCCAGCGACCAGCGGAAAGCCTTCATCTTGACATATTCCAGAGTTGTACCTTCAGCAAGAGTACGGCACATGTCATGAAAATTGGTAATATGTTCAAGAGGACACTCATTAAATTTGCCATAAAAAGCATTATTTTTAAGCTCTATAAGAAATTGAGTGCGAATTTCAAAAGAGTTTTCAGGGATTAGAATCGCCGATTCAGGCACGACGAGAGTGGGATGCATATAATCCTCTGCAGTGGTTGGATATTGGGCAAGCTCAGCTTCTGCTTGCTCCCTTGCTGCTTTCTCAGCGGCGATAGCAGCATCTTTAGTGGCTATAGCAGTATCCTTTGCGGCTAGCTCTACGGTAAGCCTTGTGATCAGCTGTTCCTGTGTTTCAGCGGCCGCTATGGCTCATTGTAGTTTAGCCCTGATGTGAAAAAGGCGTTCTGGTTCGTCTAAGGCGTCAAACTCAGGTGTTTGACCAGAACGACGCATACACCTGCAAAGTAACTCAAAGAGAACGTGAGAACTGACTACCTAAGGCGCGAATGATAGCTTCCCCGGCAACGACGCCAATTTGTTGTAGGAAGGAAATCGAGTATGCAAATAAAATATAAATAAATCACAGCAAACCAGATTCCGTCCCTTGCAAATAATTACAAGACCTCCTCCTGATGTAGCGGCGGGAAGTCAGGATCGATCCACGAGGAAGCGTGTCAGCGGATCCTAGGTAGCAGAAGAATCTCACGGTCAGAAGTCGACAACAGGATCCTCGAGCTCGACCAAGGGTTAGTCGACAGAAGCTCGGACAGTCAAACAGGGCACAGCAGCTCGGCAACGGTGGTCGATCTCGACAAGGCTCTACTCGAGATCGAGTAGCCTTCGTCTAGGTCAAGTTGGTCTGGTCGAGTTCCTGCACAAGTAAGCTACGGCGACTCTGGGTCGAGGATCAGTAGTCGAGGTCGACCAGGGTGTGGTCGAGATCGACGAGGGCAGGGAGTAAAACGAAATTAAATAAATGCAAAGGCTTTGGGATTTCGAACTTTAAACTTAATGTAAAAGAACTTCCAAGATTGGGGTTTGCAACGACAATAACCAAGCATGCATAAGGTAGAACCAAACAGATAATCATGTGAATCGCATTAAAGGATTAAGCTTTCGCCTTTTCCAACAATTAGACAACTCTCTCAAGAAACCCTAATTGTCTCTACCGATTTTATGTTTATAATCCAAGTTGTTAGCATGGATCTCCACTAGATGGGCAATAAACACATCAACAAGTAGGAAAATGCTCAAAACATAATAAAGGTTGGATCTTTACCTCAATTATGCATGGCTATCGTCGGGCTCGCCCCAACCCTAGAAGTGGGTGGACTACTCGCTCTTCATTGCAAACTCAGACATCATCGATTGAAAGAAAACAACTTGCATTAAACTAAATTCCAAGACTTTACAATCCCAGCAATCCAACTCTCGTCGAATGCCAAAACCCTAAAACCTTCGCACTCCCTAAACTGTCTCTGTGGAACTACTTGTCTTGCTCTGAAATTGAATGAATAAAACTGAGCCCCATGGGCTTTATTTATAGGCTTCTAATCCTTGCTACTCAAGGATAGAATATCTATATCTAAATCTAAAACTTTATCTAAAACTTTAATGATAAATAAAAGACATAAAGGAATTAAATCTAAAATAGGAAATATATCTAAAGTGTCTTCAATGGATAAAACTCTTCTTCTTCATGGTAGATCTTGATATTTTCGGATAGAATCAGCAATCTTCGCGCCCAAGCAATCCCAAGTCGAGTAGAATTCGTCAAACCGCGTCACACGGCTTCTGGACTCGTGGTCGATCTTGACAAGGGCTTTGTCGACCTCGAGTAGACTTCTTGGTCGACTGGGCTTGGCTTGTCGTCTCGGCTAGCTGGCGCTCGACAGACTCGGACTTGGTTCACGGTGCTCGTCGATGTCGACAAGGGCTCGTCGAGGTCGAGTAAAGTGGCTATGTCGACTGGGTCTTCTCGGGTGGCTCTACTCGACAGGCTCGGATCTGGACTCGGGGTTCGTCGATCTCGACTAGGGCTCGTCGACGTCGAGTAGAGGTGGTCTGCGTCTTCGTCCTCGGCTTCTCGGCTCGGCACAGCTTGTCGACTCCGGACATGGTGAAAAATAGCGTTTTCTTCGGCTGCAACATCCTTAGCTTCTCCATGAGTTTCCTTTAAGCTTCAAAGTGCGTCCGATTTCTGCGAAATATAACCAAAACTTGTGTAGACCTCCATATAATGCAAATAAGTGTAAACTACACAGATTCTGTATTGTTCTAACCCAAATGTATGCAATGTATGCAGAAATCGATATAAAATTAAGTGTAAAACATGGCAAATTAGGCTCACAACAATGATACACGTTAAGGGCTGAGTACACCGGAACCAACCCCTATATATATGTGGATCATATGTACTCAAGGCTTATTGTGTATCATGTACACAAATCTGGGCCTTTAATGTTATTGGAATGGATGGCTTATAATGAGCCATGTGTTACTGGCTCGGCGCATCTGACATTCGATGTTGAATATGGATGTTCAATAATCTGTCTTCAAGTTTTATTTTTGAACTTTCAACTGAATTTTGTCCTTATATTATGACGTCTCTATTATTTTGCATCTTATTTCTCTCAATTTTTCGATTTTCGAATAGATTCTATAACTTTGATAGATTTAGGGTTTTCAATTTGGGGGAAATGTTGAAATCGATTCAGGGTTTTCATTATTGTTATAACTCTTGTAGTTTCAGTACACAAATTTTACCAACCCTGGTTACACAAACCAGAAAAGAGTCCCTGAAGGTTGAAGGTTGCCAACAATTTTATTTTTGAAGGTTGAATGTTGAAGGTTAAATGTAAAGTTGCCTGCAATTTATTCAATGTCAGAGGTATTCGGTAGAAAAGCCGAATTATTCAGGTGTATGGAGCAAATTATTCAGGTGTATGAACTGATTTTGTGTTTAAAGATATGTGTTTTTTTTAGGTTGGCATTCATATGAATGAAAAATGCATACTATCGAATAATCATGTGATAACATTGAATAATCCAGCAATACCATAGAATAATATTTAGTTATTTGTTAAAATGACAACCGAATAATATTGTAACATCATTGAATAATCAAGCAATATCATCGAATAATCAAGCGATATCATTGAATAATCAAGCGATATCATCGAATAATTATTAGTTAAAAGTTTAGGGCGTTTTCAAGGTGATAGCCAATTAGAATAATTCATCGATACCATCGCATAATCCGTCGATACGATCGAATAATCCAGATATGCCATCGCATAATCCGTCGATATATACAATCGAATAATCCAGATATACCATCGAATAATGTCAAGAGAGTGCATCACACACGCCCCCAATTCAGCAAGTGAGCAAGAAAAAACGTGGGTCCCACTAATTTTTAATTAAAAAAAAAATCTAAAATAGCCTTTTAATCTCATCCATCAATTTCATTCAATCAATAGCTCAGATTTGTGTACATGATACACGTTAAGGGTTGAGTAAACCAGAACCAACCCCTATATATATGTGGATCATATGTACTCAAGGCTTATTGTGTATCATGTACACAAATCTGGGCCTTTAATCTTATTGGAATGGATGGCTTATAATGAGTCATGTGTTATTGGCTCGACGCATCTGACATTCGATGATGAATATGGATGTTCAATAATCTGTCTTCAAGTTTTATTTTTGAACTTTCAGTTGAATTTTGTCCTTATATTATGCTGTCTCTATTATTTTGCATCTTATTTCTCTCAATTTTTCGATTTTCGAATAGATTTTATAACTTTGATAGATTTAGGGTTTTCAATTTGGGGGAAATGTTGAAATCGATTTAGGGTTTTCATTATTTTTATAACTCTTGTAGTTTTAGTACACAAATTTTAGCAACCCTGGTTACACAAACCGGAAAAGAGTCCCTGAAGGTTGAAGGTTGCCAGCAATTTTATTTTTGAAGGTTGAATGTTGAAGGTTAAATGTAAAGTTTCCTGTAATTTATTCAGTGTTAGAGGTATTCGGTAGAAAAGCCGAATTATTCAGGTGTATGGAGCAAATTATTCAGGTGTATGAACTGATTTTGTGTTTAAAGATATGTGTTTTTTTAGGTTGGCATTCATATGAATGAAAAATGCATACTATCGAATAATCATGTGATACCATTGAATAATCCAGCAATACCATAGTATAATATTTAGTTATTTGTTAAAATGACAACCGAATAATATTGTAACATCGTCGAATAATCAAGCGATATCATCAAATAATCAAGCGATATCATTGAATAATCAAGCGATATCATAGAATAATTATTAGTTAAAAGTTTAGGGCGTTTTCAAGGTGGTAGCCAATTAGAATAATCCATCGATACCATCGCATAATCCGTCGATACGATCGAATAATCCAGATATGCCATCGCATAATCCGTCGATATATACAATCGAATAATCCAGATATACCATCGAATAATGTCAAGAGAGTGCATCACACACGCCCCCAATTCAGCAAGTGAGCAAGAAAAAACGCGGGTCCCACTAATTTTTAATTTAAAAAAAAGATAAAATTGCCTTTTAATCTCATCCATCAATTTCATTCAATCAATGGCTCAGATTTGTGTACATGATACACGTTAAGGGTTGAGTACACCGGAACCAACCCCTATATATATATATAACCCGATGTTGTGCAGATATAATATTATGTTGTGAAAATATAACTTTATGTTGTGCAAGCGTAAACAACCTTATGGAAAGGATATGCACATGAATTTTTATTTTAAAATTTGATTAATAAATCTTATTTGCATATAAGCACATCGCTCTAACATTGACCTAAGAGACTTTTAAACCTCAATTATTACCAGAGCATTGCCAACGACGATGCCGCTAACGTCGACGTTGTTGACCTCGATGTTGCTGACACCGACATTCCTGACACTGCTGGCACTGACATTGCTGACACAGCTGACATTGTCACCATTAACGTCATGAACACCACTGACAGTTTTTGTGTCAGCGCTGACACTGATGTCGGTTGATGCCTATATCGAAGATGCTGACGTTACTGACGCCGACATCGAAGATGCTTTTTTCCGTGTCAACACTTTTTTTTTTCCGTACCAGCAGCACTGACGTTGACATTGTTGATGCTGACATCAGAGATGCTGACACCGACGTTAACGTTGTTGACGCCGACATCGATGCTGCCGACGCTGCTGACGACGATGTCAAAGATGTTTTTTTCATGTTAGCACTGACGTTGGCATTGCTAATGCCGACGTCGGGGATCCTTTTTTTCGTGTTAAAGCTTCTTATTTTCATGTCAGAACTGACGCTAACGTTGCCGACGCCAACCTAAGAGATGTTGACGCCGACATCGGAGATGCTGATGTTACTGACACTGATGTCGAGGATGC
Source organism: Persicaria tinctoria (assembly GCA_037127255.1). Taxonomy (NCBI): domain Eukaryota; kingdom Viridiplantae; phylum Streptophyta; class Magnoliopsida; order Caryophyllales; family Polygonaceae; genus Persicaria; species Persicaria tinctoria. The sequence continues at coordinate 53,431,607 of JBANSL010000001.1, read as the reverse complement.
GATGCTGCTGATGCCAACAACGGAGATGCTTTTTTTTCGTGTCATCACTTCTTCTTTTTCGTGTCAGCACTTTTATTTTTTCGTGTCAGCATTTTTTTTGTGCCAGCACATTCAGTTGGGCATCAGTATTTTTTTCGTGTCAGCACTTTCTGTTATGCAAATATAACATGATGTTGTGCACATATAATATTATGTTGTGCAAATGTAACTTTATGTTGTGCAAATATAATATAAATATTATATTTGCTTAAACAACCTTATAAAAAGGATATATATGCACATGCATTTATATGCACATGCATTTATAGCATAACTAGCATGGGAATTCATACTTTATAGGGAGAATGAGATAAATATAGCATAACTAGCAAAGCAGATCACAAATCCTTGCTATGTTCTCACAAAAAAAAAGGAAGTTAATTAAAAAAGTGAAAAAATAAGAAGTTTATGTTGTGCAAATATAACAATTTTTTGGGCAAATATAAGTTTATAATATGCACACATAACAATCTGTTGTGCAAATTGCTAGTGTTGGCACTATTATTAGGGTGTGTCAGCAACATTGTTTTTCCCTCTTAATTTTAAGCAAATAATGTGACAAATCATATTCCTCTAACAATAAGTCTAGTAAGGAGTTATGCAAGTCTAAATCTCAAAAAGATGACATTATAATAGCACTAAAAACAATTCCTCCTCAAAATTTCATTTGATGAACAATCAAGCTGCATCTCTAAAGTTAGACTATATTTGTGCATGTTTAGAATGCAAAAAATGAAAAGTCTTCATTTTAATTATTCCTAATTTCCTGGAAACATCCATTTAATTGTTAAAGAAAGATCCTATCACCAAACACCACCAAATCAACACCAAACAACCCAAAATGCATATAATTTCAGCATACTATTAGATGAAGTGATGAACAATTACTAGAAATAAAAAAGAAACTATACATCTACTTGAATTGCAGAAAAAGAGACCATGTCATCATACAATTAGAAATAAAAAAAGAACAACGTCAACGCAATCGGAGACCATGTCAGCACACAATAAAACAAATCATGTCAACACATATTGTTTCTGAAAGAAAGAAGATATAAAAGTAACATAAACCTATCAAATGGATCAAAATCGAACAATAAAAACAAAATCAGTCCACAAAAAAAAATAGTGGATAGAAAACAAAAATGCAATAAGCAATCAAGAAAAATGCAGTAAGCAATCAAAATTAACAAGTAAAATGCAGTGATGTAAAGGCTCGGATTTTTAAATCCTAATTTTTTCGGGAAAAGAGAATTGAAAATGGAATGTAATCGGTTTTAAAACTCCTTTAACGGATTCCGATCGGAATATAAAATTTGACGAATAATTTCCATCCTTTCACCTCGAAAATTCAAAATAATTATCGGATGGCGATATCCTTATCGATTTTAAAAGAACTAATTAATTGAGAAAACGAGAGTCGGAAAACTAACATTCGGGGACTAATTACGGGATTCAATATTCGCGTATTCGAAATTTAATTCCGGGTATTTGTTTACCCAATTCAACACTCAATACTCACCTACTCTCTCACCTCACCATACCCCTTCAAATCACCCTCCTCCCCGTCTGTTTATTTCACATCTGCCACCCCCTACCCTCTGCAACCCGCCTACTCCACTACAACCCGCAACTACTCCCGCTCCCTTCAATTTCAACTCCTTCTGCACTCCTCCTATCTCCATCACTTCATATATCCATCATACAGCTCTTCCTCCAGCTGCTCTCTTCCTCTTCATCACCTCACCATCGTCCCACACAGTAATCACCATCACCGCACCTTGCACCTCTGTTTTTCGAAATTGAGCCTAGCAAGTCGAAGCCGAGCTACAAGCAACATCAGCAGCCCTTCAACACCCCTCGGAGCCACCACCAGCAACCAGAGCAGCCCAGAAGCTCCCCAGCGCTGCCGCAAGACACCGGAACTCCGTCGCCTTGTTCGAGCGCGAACAATCTTCCGGTAAGCCGTTCTCCTTCGTTTCCGATCCAAATCACCCCTAAGCTCCTCCATCACACTCACCCATGTCCGGGGCAGGTCCGACAAGCCATCGCGAGCCACCGACGAAGCCCAGAACTCCGATCAAGAGCTCCGAAGTCGCGAACATCCTCGGTGAGCGTTCGAACCTCCTTCCTTTTCCTTGGTTCGTTTCAATTCTTTTCTTGTCCTCGGGTGGTCGAAGTGTGCGTGAGGGCTGAGTGTGGAGAGGGTGGGCGAGATCGAGGGCAGCGAGGCGAGCTTGAGCGTGTGTGAGCAAGCAGGGCCGAGAGCGGAGACGAGCGAGTGAGGTCGAGCGTGTGTGAGCGAGCTTGAGGAAGGGGTGGAGTCGAGACTCACAAGCAAACTCGAGAGTTGGCGGATAAGGCAGACGCGACGTCGAGCGGAGCACAGTGGCGCGAGGAAGGAGATGCGCCGACGGGAATATCCTGTTTGAATTGAGGAAGAAGACGTTAGGGGCCCTCCTTGTTTTCTTAATTGTTAATGTTAAACCGGTTGGGTTTATAGTTTATGCGGGTTTGGTTCGGTTCGGTTCGATTGGATTTAATTGGGTTCGGTTCGGTTCGGGTTTATCCGTATTTAATTAATTAATGGTAGTTAAAATATAATATTACCGGGGTTTAAAATATAACATTATTTGGACTTGGAGATTAACAAGAATTTAGAAAAGAATTTCAAGGTCGGAAAATGATTTAATAAATAATAGAAAAAGGGAATTTTGCTAACACTTTCAAGGGTTGGGATTCTAACGCGGATTTGACACAGATTTGAATCTAAACTTGGGAATAAGACTTATTCGATGATTAACTAGCATGATAATATGAGTGTTTGACTAATGACATGATATGTGTGACTAATAGCATGACTTGCGGTGATTTACTATATGAGATTAAATGTTAGATATTATGATGTTGATATATATCTGTATGCCAAGTGTGAGTATGAAACGGTAATATGTGAAATTGGCTAAGTATGATATGGAGGTTGTCATGAGCTGATGAGGATGATGTTATGATCGAATTGAGAAAGATGTTAATTTATGAGATATGATGAGACAATATGAGAATTGAAGATGAGATGATAATGTTAATAATGACAAGATGGTTGAGTTATCATATGTGTGTATCTTACATGTTTCATATGTGACTTGTGTGCTTTGTGTAAATTAGACTTAGAATTATTATGTTATTTATGGGATTACTAGGTGATCTCTGATATGTTGGATTGCTTGCCATTGCTGATCATTGTTTGGATTCTGCGCTTCTCCAGGTAAGTTCTTTGAACGTACTCATGATGGGCGCTCTATGCACTGGGTGTTATATAGTAGGCTAGTGTCCATGCACCATACAACCTAGAATCACGCTTAGGAGCTAAAATGAAAATCATATGATTGTCCTTGCAAGAGAACGGTCGTTATCTATGACGTAACTAGAGTCTTTGCTAGGGTCATAGGACGACCCAGTCCCATCGGGTCCCGTCCTTAGTCAACCGAGTCATGGAACTTCCTTTAATTATATTATGAGCTGCCTACGGGCTTTAGGGTTGGGCATGCGTGCCGCCCGATTATTATGGCATACGTGCCGTCACTTATGAGCTGCCTACGAGCTTTAGGGTTGGGCATGCGTGCCGCCCGATTAATATGGAATGCATTCACGAGCTGGCCAGTTTCCACCCTATCGGAAGGGGGTGGAGGTAGGAGAGGGACATGCCACTTGGGATTCGTTGTGGATCCATTTATCGTTTCCTGCATTATATTAAACTGTGAGTGTGTGTGTGTGTGTGTGTGTGTGTGTGTGTGTGTGTGTGTGTGTGTGTGTGTGTGTGTGTGTGTGTGTGTGTGTGTGTGTGATTTAATTTCCGCACTGCATTACACATTTCATCTTAGAGATAGGATGCTTATTATATGCCTCTTAGAGTGTGTTTACACAAGCGCATGAGTGACCTGATGATTGACCCAGATCCCCCTTTTTTTTTAGATTTAGGTACCCGTTTCACTCCTTGATTTCGTGTTGTTATGACGGGGTCCATTCATATGGCGGAGAGTGAGTGTTGAACTATGACTTCACCAGATTTACACTTTTTGGGTTTCTTCCTACTTATACTCTGTTTAACCCGGCCTTGCCGCGAAACTAGTTGTATCGTTTTCAGAACTTATGCCCTTTGCATTATAAAATGTTTTCCGCATTGTAGACTTAGGACAGGTACATGGGTTTACCCCGGTGTCTCCAACGGACTTTCAGGATTTGGGTGCGAAATCCGGCTTTAAACTACAAATCTTCGGTTTCAAACCTTCAACCTGTACTCGGAGCGCAAGATCTTAACGAGGGGTTTTATCCCTCAAAACGTAACTCGGGAATCATAATCCTGGGCCGTTACAAAGGTGGTATCAGAGCTGAGGTTTTGCAATCCGAGTACAATAGGTTGAAGATGGTTTTGAAAATCACCCAATGTTTTCAAATGGTTTTGAAAAATGTTTTATAAGGGCAAAATGAATTTAATTGGAATTAAACCTAAAATGAATAAAAGGGAAACAATCTCGTTGGTAGAGACCAAAGCGATAGACATCCCTTATGGATATAGAACTCGGGATACGGTAGGCCAAATACTAACTTTTATTTACAGATGAGCCTAGAAGACTCCAAGGAGCACCACGAAGGTTGGAGTGTCGAGTTAGAAGGCCGTGACGTTCTTGCCCCTCCGGTCAGCTGTCCCTCGAAGGACGGCATAGACCGTCTCTATGCTTACGTTATATATACATATATGCAATTGGGCCCGAGGGCGATCCTCCTCGAAGAGGATCATATTAATCTTGTTGATTGCTTCCGTGTTGAGTGTTATTGTGCTTATGATAGCGAACTAATCAATATTCCTTGACTTGAATCATGTGTTGAATAACCGTGCAAACGGGATAGCGGGAGAAAGCCTTGTTCTTATGTAATCAGAATTCTTGTCTTGTCGGGATAGCCCTTACATAATTCAACCCCCCTGATGGTTCTGACTCTGTCATCTGCCCTACCAAAATATCTAGGCATGTTAGCAAGGGTCGAGAAGCGTCTGCTTTCCCTGTTTCGAGTCCTGTTTGGTATCCCACTATCTATGTTGCTATCAAGTCTCGTACCTGAGGTTGGTGTCTTCCACGGGAAATTTGGGTTGGTCAACTAAATACCTTCAGAAATCGTGTCAAATGTGAGGGTTACTTGAGTATGTTAGTGGGGGTGATGATTGAAGTAGTTTCGAGTTAGAAATGAGTTACCTCATGGAGTCATCCCTTTCGATCCTCGTCATGGTCAACCATGTCTTCTTGCCCCACGAGTCTAAGCATAAGTTCTACCCTTACCTTTCAGAGATAGTGTGAGTGCCCTTGTGTCCTACCCAACGAGTCATACTAGCATCCCTCGGGAAAATGGGGTGGTGAGTCGGTGATTGCCCTTAGAGACTTCTGTCAAGTTATAATGATAGCCTCCTTGCGATTTAATGGCATGCTATATTGGTATAATTCAGAATGACTTGCCTAGTACATTGCATGGTTTCTCTTATGAGGAGATGTTTGTGCCATATGTATAGAACATCCATGATTATTGTCTTCCCATGAAATAGGCCCATGATAGCGTGGTCAACCCTCGTTGTATGTTTAATATATCAGATGACTTAGCATGCCAAATTAACCTAATTAGACCTCATTGACTGTGTACATGTTTAATGAGTATTGCTAGTATCATGTAAGACATATACCTCCCGGTTATAGGCCCTCATATGATTGTGTGACGTCCTAGTCTTACTATGCGAATATGGAGGTATGTGATGAGATATTTGCTATATCAACCCTACATGAACTGACCATACCCTTAGCATGATTTTTAGGGTACATATTAGCATGCTTGCCTCAACCCCGTAACATTATGACTTGCTTAATTGTGTATCTAAATGAGTGATAAGTCATGCATATGATATGCTGTGATGTTTGCTAGGTCTTGCATAACTTATGTCATATATGTCCCATCTCAGTCTGTGCATACATGTTTTTGGTCTATCAAGCATGATTGGTGATTGAAATGATATGTTGCTAGCTTATTCTGTGCACATATAAAGATGATTATATGAACATGTTATGAATGCCTAAATCGATATTCCTTGAGATAGATGCATACTAGTGTGAAGTAATGTGATGACATCTCTTGATTTTTTATGTGTTTGTGTGCCACAATTATAAGGGCATCGTTGTGACTCTCGGGTTGGGATCTTCTCCTTGGTCTCGTGGTCCCTAGTCCTGGTCCATATCTGAACTCTTAAGGAAGCTGTGTTGTCTGCCCTTGTCTCTCCCCTATCTCCGTAACTTCTAACCCTTATGATCCTTCGATGAGCGTCGATATGCAAGAAAAGACCGACGACTAAGTGGCACCGGAGCGGCGCAACGGAAGTGTGATGTGTCCATGACCCCTAGGCCCCAAGAACAACGTCACCGATGGCAAAAAAGACGAATATGCTTCAAAGAGGACAATGGTGAAAAGGTTCCTCCCAGCTGACACGAGAAAGAGCATTCTTAATTCAAATCGTGGATTCTTCTATACTAATCAGAGTTGATGTTGTGTGATAGGCCAAGAACTGACATAATTGAATGTGTGATGACGGATGTGCTAAACTGATAGCAATGATTGCCTGACTAACTTGTTTCTATGATGATGTGCATTGGTGCTTGGTATACTGACTTGCTGGTGAGTAGATTATGGGTTATATGTGTGGTGGTGCTTCTTCTTGGGCACGAGTCGAGAGATTCTTCGGTGAGACGGGTCGAAAAGTGGCAGGTGGATTAAAGTCTTCGGATTGGGTCTTTGGTTGTGTGAGATGGGGTGAAGGAATAATGCGTTAGCTTGGGTAGAGTCGAGGGTGTTGGGACTGGTCGGAGATAGTGGTCAGTGGGTATAGTTGAGTTCCAGGCAGGTCTTAGGTGAGGAGTGGAGTAGTATAGCGAGACTTCGAGGGAAATGTCCTAGTGAGAAGTGGAAGTCTAGGCAGGTAGTGTGGGTGGGTAGTATAAGAGAGTGGTTGGTTTGGGTCTAGACTAGTTTCATTAGGGTGATCTTGAGTTTGGGTGTGGGTAGAGGTAGTTAGGATAGTTCTAGAGGCGGATGGGCGAGCTAGGAGTTGATCGGGGGATTCTTGAGGGGAGGTGTTGTGAGACGGATTGGTGTTCTAAGGGAGGTATCTAGATAGTCTATGAGCGGATCATAGGCGGCGTCGAGGATGATCGATTAAGGATCGTCTGAGGAATCGTAGAATTTGGGACTAGGTGATGTGTGCTGAGAGTGGGGGCGATTTCGGTAAGGGATGGGGTTGAGGAATTTCCTAGGAAAAGTAGTATGAGGTTGCTTGGGAAATTATCGATCGGGGATATTAGGTTGTTCATATCAGGGTTGTTCGTATGATGAGTATTTGGGGTTGTTTAGATAGGATTGGTAACGATTGGGGAAATTATGAGTGAAAGATTTCTAGATCGTTGTTGGAGGATTTTGGCATAGGGAATGAATCGGGATTTATGAGTGGGGGTTATTGTGGCTATTGAGGTATTTGAGTATGTGAAATGAATCTTTGAGGAAAGGCTGGTAGTTAGGCAAGGATGTAGTTGAGATTCCTAGTAAGACTGTGGGCTTAAGGTTGAGATAGGGAGATTATGAGTATGGATTTGGGTATTAGGCAAAGCAGTAGGTATTAAGGATGGTAGAGGATAAGAGATTTTAGAAGGTTAGTGAATGAGTGGTAACTTGAGTGGTTCAGGTTTCGTGAGTTCTGGAATGGGATGAGTAGGTGAAATAATTGGTGGGTCTTTGAGGATAGGCGTTGGTGATGAGGGTCTTGGTAATTCATGGTTGGGAGTAGCACGAGATGGATTTCTGCATTAGAGTTGGTCGAGAGTGACAGGTGTAAGATGATTAGTATGAGTTGGATTCTTAGAGGTGGATGGTTGGTGAGTAGTGGTCGTGTCTCGTCACGATTAGTAGTGTAAGGCAGATTCTCCTGAGATAGTGATCTAGTGTATACTTTACTTGGGGCCGAATGTTGTGCGAATTCTATGCTATAGACGATGTTGATTCTCTGATGTGTTGCATTTGACAATAGGGAACTGTTAGTACTAACATAGTTATCCCTGAACTTGATGGAATGCTACTATACGGAAGCAGTTGTTTGCCTCTAATACGATGACGCTGGTAGTTAGAATGAATATGATGTACTTATATGATTGATATAACGTGCTTATATGATTGATATGGTGTGTAACTTCCGTGAGATGATGTGATAAATTCTACCATATATGATATATGATACGATGCTAGATATGCTATGCTATGTGGCTATTCTTGAGGTGATTATGTTATGCTATTAGACGTGAGGTGCTATTGTTATTCGATATATATACATGATGCTTGATAATGGAAATGATAGAGATTGAACTGTTGAACTTTGATTCTGACTTGAACCTAGGAAGGAAATATAGGATTAGCCCTTAGAGGTGGATGATACCACCTCTTGAGATTTGAAAATTGCTTGATTAACGTCGGGTTAGGGAATTTTGAATGATGTTTAAAAAAAGGACTGAGTTGGATTTAGAGAAATCGAACGCGATTGATAACTTCAATGATTTTGAGACCAAACATTTTCAAACTAAGGACTCTCTTGAAATTTTCTAACCGAGCTTGCATTATGATGCCCCACGAAGTGGATACATGCATTTTATAGGGGCCCTTATAGACTGCTTGCTAAGACCTAGTGGAGATGTTGTAATGTTTTTCGAGTTATGATATAGCCGAGAAGTCGGAGTAAGGATGTGGTAGGGGCCCATATTACATTCTTGCTACGATCTATTGGAGATATTATGATTATGAAAACGGTACCGTGAGGACCTCATAGGGGCACTTATGAGGTGTTTACGGGATCAATGACATGATTCTTGGACTCACCGATTTCAAACTTCATCCCCTGTTTTAAAATGATTTTAGTCTCGAGAACGAGACTTGTTTTTAGAGGTGGATGATGTAAAGGCTCGGATTTTTAAATCCTAATTTTTCGGGAAAAGAGAATTGAAAATGGAATGTAATCGGTTTTAAAACTCGTTTAACGGATTCCGATCGGAATATAAAATTTGACGAATAATTTCCATCCTTTCACCTCGAAAATTCAAAATAATTATTGGATGGCAATATCCTTATCGAAATTAAAAGATCTAATTAATTGAGAAAATGAGAGTCGGAAAACTAACATTCGGGGACTAATTACGGATTCAATATTCGCGTATTCGAAATTTAATTCCGGGTATTTGTTTACCCAATTCAACACTCAATACTCACTTACTCTCTCAGTCTCTCACCTTACCATACCCCTTCAAATCACCATCCTCCCCGTCTGTTTATTTCATATCTGTCACCCCCTACCCTCTGCAACCCGCAACTACTCCCGCTCCCTTCAATTTCAACTCCTTCTGCACTCCTCCTATCTCCATCACTTCCTATATCCATCATACAAATCTTCCTCCAGTTGCTCTCTTCCTCTTCATCACCTCACCATCGTCCCACACAGTAAGCACCATCACCGCACCTTGCACCTCTGTTTTCCGAAATCGAGCCTAGCAAGTCGACGCCGAGCTACAAGCAACATCAGTAGCCCTTCAACAGCCCTCGGAGCCACCACCAGCAACCGGAGCAGCCCAGAAACTCCCCAGCGCCGCCGCAAGACACCGGAACTCCGTCGCCCTGTTCGAGCGCGAACAATCTTCCGGTAAGCCGTTCTCCTTCGTTTCCGATCCAAATCACCCCCGAGCCCCTCCATCATACTCACCCATGTCCGGCGCAGGTCCGACGAGCCATCGCGAGCCACCGACGAAGCCCAGAACTCCGATCAAGAGCTCCGAAGTCGCGAACATCCTCGGTGAGCATTCGAACCTCCTTCCTTGTCCTTGGTTCGTTTCAATTCTTTTCTTGTCCTCGGGTGGTCGGAGTGTGCGTGAGGGCTGAGTGTGGAGAGGGTGGGCGAGATCGAGGGCGGCGAGGCGAGCTTGAGTGTGTGTGAGCAAGCAGGGCCGAGAGCGGAGACGAGCGAGTGAGGTCGAGCGTGTGTGAGCGAGCTTGAGGAAGGGGTGGAGTCGAGCCTCACAAGCAAACTCGAGAGATGGCGGATAAGGCAGAAGCAACGTCGAGCGGAGAACAGTGGCGCGAGGAAGGAGATGCGCCGACGGGAATCTCCTGTTTGAATCGAGGAAGAAGACGTTAGGGGCCCTTCTTGTTTTCTTAATTGTTAATGTTAAACCGGTTGGGTTTATAGTTTATGCGGGTTGGGTTTGGTTTGGTTTGGTTCGGTTGGATTTAATTGAGTTCGGTTCGGTTCGGGTTTATCCGTATTTAATTAATTAATGGTAATTAAAATATAATATTATCGGGGTTTAAAATATAACATTATTTGGACTTGGAGATTAATAAGAATTTGGAAAAAAATTTCAAGGTCGGAAAATGATTTAATAAATAATAGAAAAAGGGAATTTTGCTAACACTTTCAAGGGTCGGGATTCTAACGCGGATTTGACACAGATTTGAATCTAAACTTGGGAATAAGACTTATTCGATGATTAAGTAGCATGATAATATGAGTGTTTGACTAATGATATGATATGTGTGACTAATAGAATGACTTGCGGTGATTTACTATATGAGATTAAATGTTAGATATTATGATGTTGATATATATCTGTATGCCAAGTGTGAGTATGGAACGGTAATATGTGAAATTGGCTAAGTATGATATGGAGGTTGTCATTAGCTGATGAGGATGATGTTATGATCGAATTGAGAAAGATGTTAATTTATGAGATATGATGAGACAATATGAGAATTGAAGATGAGATGATAATGTTAATAATGACAAGATGGTTGAGTTATCATATGTGTGTATCTTACATTTTTCATATGTGACTTGTGTGCTTTGTGTAAATTAGACTTAGACTTATTATGTTATTTATGGGATTACTAGGTGATCTCTGATATGTTGGATTGCTTGCCATTGTTGATCATTGTTTGGATTCTGCGCTCCAAGTAAGTTCTTTGAACTTACTCATGATGGGCGCTCTATGCACTGGGTGTTATATAGTAGGCTAGTGTCCATGCACCATACGACCTAGAATCACGCTTAGGAGCTAAAATGAAAGTCATATGATTGCTATATGTCCTTGCATGAGAACGACCGTTATCTGTGAAGTAACTAGAGTCTTTGCTAGGGTCATAGGACGACCTAGTCCCATCGGGTCCCGTCCTTAGTCAACCGAGTCATGTAACTTCATTTAGTTATATTATGAGCTGCCTGCGGACTTTAGGGTAGGGCATGCGTGCTGCCCGTTTATTATGGCATGCGTGCCGTCACTTATGAGCTGCCTGCGGGCTTTAGGGTTGGGCATGCGTGCCGCCCGATTATTATGGAATGCATTCACGAGGTGGCCAGTTTTCGCCCAATCGGAAGAGGGTGGAGGTAGGAGAGGGACATGCCACTTGGCATTTGTTGTGGATCCATTTATCGTTTCCTGCATTATATTAAACTGTGTGTGTGTGTGAGAGAGAGAGATAGAGAGAGAGAGAGATTTAATTTCCGCACTGCATTACACATTTCATCTTAGGGATATGATGCTTATTATATGCCTCTTAGAGTGTGTTTACACACGCGCATGAGTGACCTGATGATTGACCCAGATCCCCCTCTTTTTTTTAGATTCAGGTACCCGTTTCACTCCTTGATTTCGTGCTGTTATGACGGGGTCCATTCATATGGCGGAGAGTGAGTGTTGAACTATGACTTCACCAGATTTACACTTTTTGGGTTTCTTCCTACTTATACTCTGTTTAACCCGGCCTTGCCGCGGAACTAGTTGTATCGTTTTCAGAACTTATGTCATTTGCATTATAAAATGTTTTCCACGTTGTAGACTTAGGACAGGTACATGGGTTTACCCCGGGGTCTCCAACGGACTTTCAGGATTTGGGTGCGAAATCCCGCTTTAAACTACAAATCTTCGGTTTCAAACCTTCAACTTGTACTCGGAGCGCAAGATCTTAACGAGGGGTTTTATCCCTCGAAACGTAACTCGGGAATCAAAATCCTGGGCCATTACAGTACATCCTCATTGTTCTGCACTCGATCTCTACCTAGAATTTCCCTCAAGATATAGCACATATTCAGGCCGTGTCAGCACATATTTACTCGGTGTCAACACCCTTAGACCTTGAACTAGACTAAACCAAAGAATCTAATATAGGTCAATCTAATCTGTTTGCAGTGTCGGCAGACTAACACAACAACAAAGAAAATCAGTATAAATATAGCATAACTAGCCATGGATATTTTACTAAAGAGAGCATTTATTTCCAACAAAATGTTTTTTCGAAATGAGTGCTTCTGAGAACTTTAATAACATCAACTAAAGCTTCAGAGTCATATACATTAATTGAATGCTGACATTAAGCTTACACTAGAATGGCTTATAAAAAAAGACAAATAATTGAATGCTGACATACAACCCATCAAAAAAAATTATAACCTATGATGTGCACAAATAACAATTTGTTGTGCAATTATAACTTTATGATGTGCACAAATTATTAGGAGTGTCAGCAACATTAGCCTCGAAAACCAAAGTAAGTTCTAGATTTCATATACATTCATAAAACCAGAGTAGATTCCAGATTTCATATAAATCCACATCAACTTGAATTGCACAAAAAGAGACCATATCATCACAACATCAGAAATCAAAAAGAACCTATACATCTTCTTGAATTGTACAAAAAGATATCAAGTCAACACACAATTAGAAATAAAAAAGATCCATGTCAACACACAAATAGAAATACAAAAGAACCATGTCAGCACACAATTAAACTTTGTAGAGCTACTACCTAATATCTCTAGATAAGTCAGAAATCACAAGGCACTTCAATGTAAATATACAAACACGTTATTAAATAGGAAAAGTGGAAACAAACCCTAGTTGTTAAGCTATAAAAATAAAATCACAAAAATTCCTAATATTGCCGAAAAAACATAAAAACTCAATTTTAAGCCCTGAAATGATCTCAAATGGCCTAAAAAGACCATAGGTCACGACATAGCGAAGAGTTTGAACCGTGGTGCGATTCCCTATCCAGAAAGGAATCATAATAGAGAATTCGACACCAGATGCTTAATATCACTTCTACCGAGACCACATACTAGGCAAGCATCTCTAGTTTGAAATTAAGATTGCTGAAATGGTTTTTAATAATTTAAAAAATCATTTCAGCACAAAACATATTCATCTAGTGTATAAAACCCTGCTATGTTCTCACATAACCAAAAAAAAAAAAAGTTCAGCTTTCCACCTTAAATATGCTAAGACAAAAACTGCTTTCCACCTCAAATACTATCTAATGGATTGCAACAAATGATTAAATTTGTGTGCTGACATGTTCTAATTATGCGCTGAGATGGTCTAATTTGTGTGCTAACATGGTCTAATTCAGTGCTGACATGGCCTAATTTTTGTGCTGAGATGGTCTAATTGAACAAAAAATTAACAAAACAAAACCATCGGCTAATGCAAGATACAACATTGACTTACGATTTTAATTAATTTCTAAAGTTTCAAATGTGTTTAGTTTCCAAAATATTTTATTTCCAGAAGATTTTAATGAATTTCTACAGTTTCTAGAAGATGTCAGCATTTAATAAAAGATACTGTAAAAGATAAAGTTTACAAATAAGATCTTTCTCAAAGTTGATATCATATTACATGAGATGAGAAGCTCAAACTTCTTCAATCTTCTAATAAAAGATATTGTAAAAGATAAAGCTTTTGCCCGGCATCAGCTAGATGTCAGCATTTACACAACTACAACAACTACTGCTAGATAACTAATTCCAAATTATCCGATAAAATCTCCACAAAGGAAAGCACCTTAGAAGTGTAATCAATGGAATAGGCAACTCAAAATACTAGGCAATGCCTAAAACCCAAATGAAAGCACCTTAGAAGTGTATATTTTACAAGGAGAGTGATACAATGAATAAGAAACAAAACAGCCAAACATATTTCAACAAAGTTTCAACTCCCAATGATGTAATAAACTAAGGAAACGACAGTTAATTCACACATAAAATGGTGAAAAACTCAGTGAAGGAAGGTAGAAAATAAGCTCCAAAATGATGAAGAACTCATGCATGACAAAACTTCCAAATCGAGCAGTAATTATTCGGGGGAACATAGAAGCAATGACCATCCATCCCGTGGACAATGATTGGGCTTCCGGTCTGGATCGGATCGGACCGGAATTTTCGGAAACATGGACCGCAGATCAGACCAAGACCGATTAATTTGGTCCTGTGTTCTCCCGTCCGTGGACCCGAAAGACCGTTTGGACCGGATTATCCGTGCAACCCATTTTTTTTTGGGTTACACTATCACTTTTACAACAAATCTGCAATAAAATTACATTATAGCACAACCATTTTACATCAATATAACAGCCCCCGATTCCCAAATCTGTACACACTACACAACAATTGTTTATGTAATCTGTATTTTAAAGAAAAGTACTGTAAATTGAAAATAAATTCATTCATGATTTAATTCCACAAAAAGCACCATGTTTAAAAGTTTAATCAACAAATCCAACCCAACATGCAACATACAAAGTTTAAACTTAAAGCAAACACAATCCATCAAATAAAAGTTTATACTTAAAAATCATTAAACAACAAATGTTGAAAGTTGTAATCAACTATTCATCCATTATCTTGCCAACTTGCCTTGAGTTCTTAAGTGAAAGCACCTAGATGATAAAGCACACAAACATTACATAAATGACGATAACAAATGAGCACAAATGTAAAGTAATTAAATTTTATTACCTTCTCGTCATGATCATTACTCCATACAGATGTAATTACAAGTACTCAATTGAACCACAAGATAGCTAAAACCCTAAATACCAAATATATGAGATCGCTAAAACAAGAATTCAATTGAGATGTCAAAGACTACGTGGTCATATAAAGCTAAATCAAGTCAACCCCGCATGGAAAAAAAGGGACAACATGATCAATCAACAAAAGAAGGCATGATATATTAATCATCACAATAACAAATGACAACACATGTGAAGGGGATATACAAGATATAGAGGGGATAAAAAAACATGAAGGGGGAAAAAATAAATTGAATTGAAGTACCACACCGACAAGGATGGATGTGCCTCAATTGGTGAACACAAGATTAAAGCACAAGATTCATTTATGAAGTTTCATCATTTTTCCAAGCACAAAGCCTACACTAAAATAGTAAAACCTAGATCTTACAAATTGAAATTTCTCTAACCTAGATCTGAAAAATATCTCAAATCTTAGTCTTGAATGTTTATACTTCCTTCAAATCTAGACTGAAATCGACATAAATTTCTGAAAAATAATCAAAATATACATAGATCAAAAAGGGAAAAGAGAAGGAAGAAGAAGAACACATACTGGCCAACGAATAGAGAGGCTTCGGCCTTCGGGACATAGAGGGAAGAAGAAGAAAGGAGGGAGGATGGCCAACCAAGAGCGGAGCGTCGGGGCAGAGGGAGGCTGGCCGACGGAGCTACTGAGGAGCGGCCACGAGCGAACACGAATGGAGAGGCTGAGACTTGAGAGACTGAGAGAGAGATAGAGCGTATGTCTGAAGAAATATCAGAATCCGATCCAATTCCGGTCCGACCCGGAAATTCTGGTATGATCCAGTTTTGGACCGAAACCCGAAATATATAATTTCTTGGACCATGCACCAGACCATAATTTTCCGGTCCAATCCAAAGATCGTAATTTTCGGTCTGGTCCCAATCCGATCCAACTTTTGCCCAGCCCTACTGTGGACAAGGCAGATCCGACGTTGAGATATGAAACAAAGGAGTCCAACCTTCGTCGAAATAGAGCTACCTGAAGCAGGGAGAGACTCTGCAATCTCCAGCTAAACATGTCAAAATAAAATAGCAGCAAATTCGAACACATGACAGTTAAACATGTCAAAATGCAGATGCAATTAGCCACGTAAAATAGCAGCAAATTCGAACACAATTCGAAGAACAACACAATCGAACAAATGCACAATTCTAACAGATGCACTCATGGAGGATTTTTTGAAGAACAGATGAAGCTGACAAATACTCAAAAGATCAAATGTATGAGCTGAAGTTGACAAATATGTATTAGGAACAGTAGAATGTGATACTCCCTGAACTGTAGAATGTGATGCTCCCTAAATCTCAAAACATTTTTCCTTTTCAGATGGTAGATTTAGCATTGCTGAAGATTGCACATCTGTTCTTAAATCACCAGCTCCATCAGTGGATATTGCATCATTGCCAACATATAAAATATGAATAGCTAGGTTAGGGATTGTAGAAACTGAGATGGACGAGGAGGAGAACAAAGAGGTAGTAGCACCCGAACAAATATCCCTTCTGGACTCGGTTTCCCCAGCCACATTGTTTTGGTCCAAATTGCAGTTGTACTGCACCGCAATTACATACCAGATCCAAGCCAAAAACCACCACAATCACAGCAATCAACACCAAATCTACGCAATTTTCAGTCATTCCTTATTGAAGGAATTGAAGGCCTTCACCAGTTGCCTGAGCAGATCTCGATTGAGGAACATGAGGAGTCGGAGTCGAAGAGCGAGAGGGCGGCAAGTCGAATAAGAGAAAAGAGGAGAAGGAGGAGGCGACTGCAATTGATAGTGCAATGAATGTAAATTCAGTGCAGATCTCGATGGAGAGTGGTGAGATGTGATGGTGGTGAGGGAGGCGGGCGATAATGGTGGCGAGTGGGAATTTGAGCACGGACAAATGAAACGACGAGTTAGACTTAGGGTTAGCTTAATTTAATTTAAAAAAAAAAGAGAAAAGAAATGGGTTAAAATGGATGAACATTCCACCAATTTTTACAAAAAACTAGGACACTCGTCCAATTAGAGCGAAAATTTGTGCCTTCGGCAAAACTTTTCTCATTATTATAACCTTTAAATTTCAAAAAAATATATAAATTAATTTTTTTTTTTGTTAATAAGAAACCACACAACAAACGGTTACCGAATACTGGTAAAATACTAAAGCAGAGGTCTGAAACGGCATATGGTGCGATTTCGCATCCATAGAATTTTATGGATTAAAACGGGATTATTTTTGCTTACATGTAATATTCTGGATTAAAGTGATATTATATTTTTGGGCCACATCAATTAATAAGCCAATATAGTTAGGTAAAAAACTTATTTTAGGTTAAATAATCTATCCAATATAACCTTATATTTATAATATTAAAATTCTAATTTAAGATTCTTTATTGGGATTTTTATTTTGAAAAATAAAAAAGATTCTTATATAGGCTTCAATGTTAAGCACGTTTAACCATTCATATCGATATCCTCAATTTCTATCTATATATAATCTACCTATCTACTACCATATGTAACTAAATTTAATAAATTTATTTGAAACAATAATGAATTAAAATATATCATGATGATTATCTAGTTTGGTATAGTATTATCTAGATATAGCCATATAGGTTTGGAATATATCATGATTAGCTTTTCATGTTAATTTTATACTGTAAGCTTTAAAAATATTACCTAACATCTTTTCTAGACATCTATATATCTGTATACAAAATACTAAAACAGAGGTCTTAAACGGCATCTGGTGTGATTCGCATATATAACATTTTCTGGATTAAAATGGTGTTATTTCTTGGGAAAATTTGGTGATTGTCCATAATATGGCCAAAAACTAACACCTAGGACAATTTTGGGGTGAAATTAGGTGGGTGTCCTAAATTTCCAATTTTGCCCCTACCCTTATAAAATTTGGAAAATCAGTCCGTCCTCTCATTTGTTCGCATCTCCTCTCATGGTTCTCTCTCCCTTTCTAGTGTCATGTAAGCCTTTGGGCTCTAACGAAATAAGCTGGGCTCAGGCCCATAAGGCATTAGGTTTATTTCATGCTCTTGGTCCAGCCTTGCTTAGTCATATAAGTATGTAATAGTCTTCTTCGTTGAAAGGTATCCAAATTACAGATAAACACTTTCCAATCTCAAAACTCCAATCAACCCAAGTTCATCAGACGTCCTTCGATCCGGCTTTTCCTTGGTCCTCAAGTTGGATTCTAGGCCATGGTAAGCTCCTCTTCGGACTCTCATCCAGTCTCTAGGCGGGGAATCTATCAATTTGTTCCTTGTTTCCGTTACCCAGTTTGCTCATCGTTTTTTCGTTGTTCCATTGGTTCTCGCGACCTTGCCGATCTCTCATGGCGGCGCTAGGTGGCGACAGTGGGTGCAATTGGCGCTCCAACGAGTTGTTTGTCGATTTCATCGGTTGGCATCACTCATCTCGTCGCGATCTCCCTCTCGACCTCTCCCCCGGCATTCTCCGCGAGCAATTGAAACCTTTTTAAGGTGAAGACGAAGACATATTTGGGGAAAAGGGACTGAGAGAAGTTCCTGAAGATGTAGGAGATGAGGGAAGAGAACGGCAAATGAATTCATGATCAGCAATTATTATCAAAGATGTGCAGGAATGGCCATATCCAACTTCACAAAAGCAGCTCCGTAGCTTTCTGGGTCTCACCAATTATTATCGAAGGTTTGTGAAGTCCTATAGAGTGATAGCTCGGCCTCTTAATGATCTCTTAAAGAAAGAGGGATTCGTTTGGAGTGCAGAAGAAGCAGTTGCATTCGAAAACTTAAAAAGGCTATGTCAACCACACCGATATTAGCTCTCCCTGACTTTGATCAGACCTTTGTTGTTGAAACTGATGCTTCAAACGTAGGGATTGGTGCAGTTTTGATGCAAAATCACCACCCAATTTGCTTTATCAGCCGATCCTTGGGACCAAACCATCAGGCTTTATCGGTGTATGAGAAGGAGCTTCTAGCTGTGGTTCACGTCGTCCAATCCTGGAGCTCGTATCTGTCACACAGACCGTTCGTGATCAAAACAGACTAGAGGAGCTTGAAGTATCTCCTCGAGCAGCGAATCACCACACCATTTCAACACATGTGGGTGTCAAAATTGATGGGGTACTCATATGCAATTCAGTACAAGAAGGGATCCGAAAATGTAGCTGCAGATGCTCTATCGAGAGTGGAGGGACCTCAGCTGCTTCATATTACTTTATCTCAAGCACATCAGGGCTTCTACAAAAACATTAAGTTGTTGTGGTCTACAGATCAAGCACTGAAAGGCATCATTGATGATATACAATCCGGTGCTAAAAGCCATCAAAAGTTCACTTACACTAATAGTGAGCTCGGAAGAAAGGGGAAGCTCGTCATTGGAAATGACACTGATTTAAATCTCCATATCCTACAATGGCTCCATGATTCATCCCTAGGGGGCCATTCCAGAAGAGATGCAACGATACACCGGGTGAAGTCCCTATTTTTCTAGAAATGAATGAGCAAAGAGGTGTCCAATTATGTACGAAACTGCAGTATATGCCAACAGAACAAATATGATCTGTCTGCGAATCCAGGGCTACTTCAACCTTTTCCCACGCCTTCTAATACCTGGACATCGGTGAGCCTAGACTTCATTGAAGGCCTCCCTCCTTCATACAACAGGCACACCGTCATGGTTGTGGTGGATCGTATGAGCAAATACGTTCACTTCATAGCGTTATCCCATCCGTATACAGCTATAGATGTGGCGCAGCTCTACCTCGATCAGATATTCAGATTACACGGATTCCCCCAATATCTTATCAGCAACAGGGATCCGGTGTTTTTAAGCGAGGTATGGAGAGAGATATTCAGAGTCCATGGGGTTGATATGAGCTTCTCGTCAGCCTACCATCCACAGACGGATGGTTAGACAGAGGTAACTAACAAAACCTTGGAGACATACTTGAGTTGTATGACAGCAGATACACCCCATTCATGGTCCAAGTGGCTTCCCCTGGCGGAATGGTGGTATAACACCAGTTACCACTCCGCAATCAAGGCGACTCCGTTTGAGGTTGTCTATGGTGAGCCTCCTCCTATACACTTACCTTACCTCCCCGGGGAAAGCAACACTCTTGTGGTGGATAGGAGCCTGCAGAAAAAGGAAGAGATGATTAATCTTTTAAAATTTCACTCCCTGCGAGCCCATAATCAGATGAAGCAGTATGTGGATGCCCACCGCATCCACAGGGAATTTCAAATTGGTGATTGGGTCTATCTGAAATTGCAGCCTTACCTTCAACACTCACTCAAAGCTCCAGTGCCTCACTAGCTATCACCACGATTCTATGGACCAGTCCAAGTTGAGGACAAGATAGGTACTGCAGCCTACAAGCTGGTGCTTCCGACATCAGCAACTATTCATAATTTTTTCCATGTTAGCCAGCGAAAGCTATATCCGAATCCCTCAGATGCAAGCACACAAGCACTCCCTCAGTACGTGGTAGATATTGGCTAAATGAAGATCCCATAGGAGATTTTGGATTAAAAAATGGCACGAAAAAGGAATGCTGCAGTCACTAAAGTTCTGGTCAAGTGGAGAGGCTACCCAGTTGAGCAGGCCACTTGGGAATTCTACTAGGACTTCATCGCCAAATTTCCTGAGTTTGAAGCTTGAACTGTTCTTGGGGAGAAGAACGTTCTGAGGAGGGGAGTATTGCAACAACAAAAGTGGCTTTCTACAACTTTAATGCTTTAAATATATTTTATGTAGGCCTTTGGCCCTTTCTAGTGTCATGTAAGCCTTTGGGCTCTAACGAAATAAGCTGGGCTTAGGCCCATAAGGCATTAGGTTTATTTCATGCTCTTGGTCCAGCCTTGCTTAGTCTGACCAATATAAGTATGTAATCGTCTTCTTCGTTGAAAGGTATCCAAATTACAGATAAACACTTTCCAATGTCAAAACTCCAATCAACCCAAGTTTATCAGACGTCCTTCGATCCGTCTTTTCCATAGTCCTCAAGTTGGATTCTAGGCCCTGGTAAGCTCCTCTTCAAACTCTCATCTAGTCCCTAGGCGGGGAATCTATCAATTTGTTCCCTGTTTTCGTTACCAAGTTTGCTCATCGTTTTTTCGCTGTTCCACTGGTTCTCGCGACCTTGTCGATCTCTCATGGCTGCGCTAGGTGGCGACAATGGGTGGCGATTGGCGCTCCAGTGAGTTGTTTGTCGATTTCATCGGTTGGCATCACTCATCTCGTCGCGATCTCCCTCTCGGCCTCTCCCCCGGCATTCGCCGCAGGCAATTGAAACCTTTTTAAGGTGAAGACGAAGACATATTTGGGGAAAGCCCCAAATTCGATGAATTGTGTTGAGAATTAGGGATTTTAGAATCAATGACAAGGGACTGAGAGGAGTTCCTGAGGATGTAGGAGATGAGGGAAGAGAACAGCGAATGAATTCATGATCAGCTCAACAAGGAGTTGAAATGAGGAAGAAAGAATGAAGGCGGAAGAAAGAAAGAAAAGCAACTGGAGCTTGTTAGTGATGTCATCACTATGTTATTCTCTCTACAAATCAATAAATTATGGCAAAAGAAAGAGAAGCAACCAGAGCATATGTTCATTTCATTAAATTTAATCAATAAATTATGGCTAAAGATTTTTTTTATTATTAGAGCATAGGAAAAATATGTTCATCTGATTAAATTTAAATTAATAAAAAACTATTCATGTTAGGTAGCGATGTCATCAATATGTTCAATGTGTTGTCATGACAATGAATACTCAATGGGTTTGTTTTCATTGGGAAAGACACTATCCTGAGCATTTTTTTTAAATAAATGAAAAATTCTTCCTTTTTCGGAAAAATTAGGATTCGAAAATCCGACCCTTTTACATTCAAATTATTATGATTACGATTCGAAAAATAGTGTCACCACTGCTATAACCAAAATAAAAACAGGTCCATAGACACTGTCACCGGTATAAAAACAGGGTCATAGACACTGTCACCACTATAAAAATAGGGTCATAGACACTGTAACCAAAGAAAACCCCTAGGACAAGGGAAGCACAAACCTTATAGGGGCTAATGAGAAGCCAAAATACATGTGGTGTCAGTTCTTCTCTAATTTCTAGTTTTCTAGATTATTTTAAAGTAGTGTCACCACAATAAAAAAAAATTGTAACTACCGTTGTAACCACTATAAAAAATAAAGTCATAGATACTGTCACCACTATAAAAACACGGTCATAGATCATGGACACTGTAATCAAAGGGAAATCATATGATAAGGGAACCACAAACCCTATATGAGCTAATGAGAAACCAGAATAAATGTGGTGACAGTTCTCCTCTAATACATGAATGAGTAAGAGGGTCATAGACATTTTAATCAAAATAAAAACAGTGTCATAGCCATTGTCACCACTATAAAAACAAAGTCATAGACACTGTAATCCAAAGGAAAACTCTATAGACGCTGTAACCAAAGTAAAACAGCTTTATAGACACTGTCACCACTATGAAAAAAAGTTCATAGACACTGTAATCAAAGGAAACCCCTAGGAAGAGGCAAGCACAAACCCTATAGGGGCTAATGAGAAGCCAAAATACATGTGGTTCCCCTCTAATATATGAATGGGTAAGAGAGTCATAGACGTTGTCACCAAAATAAAAACATGGTCATATACACTGTCACTACTATAAAAACAGGTCATAGACACTGTCACCACTATAAAAATAGGGTAATACACAGTGTCATCACTATAAAAACAAGGTCATACACCCTGTAATCAAAGGAAAACTCAAGGACAAGGAAAGCACAAACCTATAGGGGCTAATGATAAGCCAAAATACATGCGGTGACAGTTCTCCTCTAATATATGAATGGGTAAGAGGGTTATAGACGCTATAACCAAAATAAAAATGGAGTCATAGACACTGTAACCAAAGGAAAACCCTAGAACAAGAGAAGCACAAACCCTATATGGGCTAATGAGAAGCCAAAATAAATGTGGTGACAGTTCTTCTCTAATACATGAGTGAGTAAGAGGGTCATAGACATTGTAATCAAAATAAAAAAAAGTGTCATAGCCATGTGCGGCGGCCGCAACATTCATGCCGTGGCCGCAACACTGTCTTTCCAGGTGGATTTTGAGGGTTTTGGCGGGTCGGTTTTGTTTTTTAAATTATTTGTTTAACTAAAAATATTATTTTTGGAGATTTTATAAAAAGTTGAAAAGTGATTTAATAAATAAATTGAAAAAGGAATTTAGCGAGTATTTTCAAGGATCAGAATTCTTAACTGCTTAATTCGGATTTGAAACAGTTTTGAACCTAACCCGAGGGTAAGACTTATATGATGACTGACCAACATGATAATATGATCGTTTGGCTAACGGAATGATATGTGTGACTAATAGTATGATATTGTGGTGATTTTTTGAAGAGATTAAATGTTCGATACTTATGATGATGATGATATATTCTTATGGAAATTATGGGTATGAAATAGTAATATGCGATTTTGGCTAAGTATGATATGGTGGTTGTTTTAAGCTGATGAGTTGACAAGTTATGATGAATGGTACGAGATAAGAGATGGGTGATCATGATGAACTGGAAGTACGAATGATGCAAGCTTGTTAATTATCTTTTTGTATGAATGTGTGATATATGTGTTTATAAAGACTATAGAAGTATACTCAATATATTCTCGTTATGTAATGAGGTGATATTCTGTGATCGTGACTACCGTGTGCTGGATTCTTCTTTTGCTGATCTTCTAGCCAAGTAAGTACCTTCGGGGCTTACTCAATAACCAGTACCTCCTACCTGATGTGTCATATTCATATAGTATATAGGTGTTGCATATGCATAAAAGTATCCCATGTAGTATCATGCTTAGAACTTGCACTTACGAATGAACATTCTTATTCTGCATTCGTTTGAATACAGAACGACCATTATCTGTGAGTCATAGAGTCTTTGTTAGGGTCATAGGTCAACCCAGGATCATCGGGTTTTCCTTTTAGAGTATGATTGATTTATATATTTATGGTGCGGCACGACCAAGCGTCCTACCTCGGTTGTGGTATGGGCATGAATGGTTTATTATACCTAGTTCGGCATGACCGTGCGTCCTACCTTAGTTGTGGTACAAACATGTATGATGTAGTTGGAGATCTAGGATATGCCACTTGGCATTATATGTGGATCCATTTAATAATTTTCTGAATATATATAAATTTTTAACATGCTTGTGTGAGTTAAATCCCAGCACTGTATTAGAGCATCCTTTATTCTAGGTATATGCGTATTATATGTCCTCATCACCGTCAAAGGACCCACATACAGACTCTTGGCCTGATTTTATGGTATAGTTTCAGGTACCCGATCCACTACTTGATTTTGTGCTGTTATGACGGGGTCCATTCTTATGGCGGAGAGTAAGTGTTTGAACCCTGACTTCACCAGATTCATACTTTTGGGATTTCTCCCTACTTATATTCTGTTTTGACCCGACGTTGCCGCGACACTAGTTTTATCGTTTTCAGAACTTATGTATTTTGCAATGTAAAAGGTTTTCTGCATTGTAGACTTAGGACAGGTACATGGATTTACCCCAGGGTATCCAACGGGCCTTACGGATTTGGGTGCGAAATCTTACTTTAAACTAAAAATCTTCGGTTTCAAACCTTCAACCTGTACTCGGAGCGCAAGATCCTAACGAGGGGTTCTATCCCTCGAAACATAACTTGAGAATCATAATCTCGGGCCGTTACAAATGTGGTACCAGAGCCAGGTTTTGCAATCCGAGTACGATAGGTTGGAGTGGTTTTAAAAATTGCCCAATGAGTTCAAATGACTTTGGAAAATGTTTTCAAAAGGAAAAAATGAATTTAATTGGACTTAAACCTAAATGAATAAAGAAGAAACAATCTCGTGGGTAGATACCAAAGCGATAGACATCCCTTTTGGATGTAGAACTCGGGGAACGGTAGGCAAAATACTAGCTTTTATTTACATATGGGCCTAGAAGACTCCAGGGAACACCACGAAGGTTGGAGTCTTGGGATAGGAGGCCGTGAGGTATTTGGCCCTCCGATCAGTTGTCCCTCGAAGGACGACATAGACTGTCTCTGTGATTGTATGCATTATATCCAATTGGGCCCGAGGGCGATCCTCCTCGAAGAGGATCATATTAATCTCGTTGAGTGCTATTGTGCATAAGATAGCGAACTAATTGGTATGCCTTAACTTGAATCATGTATTGAATATGTAAATGGGATAGCGGGAGGAAACCTTGACCTTGTGTAATTGGAATACCTGTCTTGTCGGAATAGCCCTTCCATAACTTAACCCCCTTGATGATTCCGATTTCGTTATCCGTCCCACCAAAATATCTAGACATGTTAGCAAGGGTCAAGAAGCGTCCGCTCTCCCTGTTTCGAGTGTTGTTTGGTGTCCCACTATCTATGCTGTTATCGAGTCTTGTACCTCAGGTCGGTGTCTTCCACGGGAAATTTACGTTGGCCGGTCAACTATGTCTTCTTACCGCCCGAGTCTAAGCTCGAGTTCTACCCTCGCCTCTTGAAAACAGTGTTGATAACTCCACTCCCTTGATGAAAATCGGAAATAGTTTCAACGGCTTTGACACACAGTTTGCGTCAAAGGTCTTGAAGCTACAACTGTGTTGATGAAACACAAAACCTGTACTTTATGTTTATTACTTGCGGATATTATTATATGCTGTTATTATTAATATATTTCCAGATATTATACACTAACTTTTCAGCAAGTTTTTCGAATAATATCTCCTTCCTTAAAGCTTGAAGTTGAGAAGATCGTGAAGATTCCATCTCAAGCCATGATTTGCTCTAGCCATTGGTGAAGATCCTTCTTTGAAAGAAGCGCCGATTTGTTCAATATAAAGAAAAGGAAGAAGGGAAGACAAATACACATTCGTTGAACACAAACATTCATACACTCAAGCCTTCAAGTCAAATCTGTCTTCTTCATGTGCTCTCTGCTAGTTCTTAAAATTCGTTTATTTTGTCTCAAAGCATTTGAGAGTTACACAGTGAGCTCATAGGATATATTTAGAGCGAGTGTTATAATCGAGAGTTTGTAACTCAGGAAGTGGACAATAGGCGATTGATTCACCAAGTGTAAGAGGATTGTACTAGATAGCTGAGAGAGGTGGGGCTCTTCTAGATTGGTCTAGGACTCCAAGGGAACGCGAGTTGACTAGATTGCAACTGTATAGGAGAGAGGATCCTCGGTGAGCTATTAGGATCCTAAGTCTTGTGAATCAATAAAAGCCGGTTGAATCCTAGGGTTGTGGAAGAACCCTAGGCGGGGACGTAGGCCAAGTTCGTGTCGAACCTCGTAAACAATTCATTGCGTCCTTTACTTACTACTTTACCATATTCCCGCACTTGTTTCGAATTGTATAACTCTGTCGTGATTCAAGTTTGCTAGAAGAAAGAATTATGTCTAATCTCAAAGGATTTTGGAAGAGCTTCAAAAGTCTTGAGATTATCTGCGAAAAACCGGCATACTCTATTCAAACCCCCTTCTAGAGTATCGTTATATTACTTTGTTATACATTATTGAACCTTCAATTGGTATCAGATCTTTACTCACTGCTTTTGATCTAGCAATCTTGTGAGTTTTGATTATGTCTGGTGAAGCAAGCGGAGGATTTGCACAAGGAAGGTCCATAAGTAGACAACCACTCTTTGTAGGAAACAACTTCGCCCACTGGAGATCCTTGATGAAAATGTTCATTATAGATCAAGATTTGGAGCTTTGGAACATTATAGAGAATTGTCCGAAAGTTCCAGAGAAAGACGGTCCAAATGGAACCAAAGTTGCAAAGACTGAGGCTGAATACGTCCAAGCAGATCTTGAACTCGTCTCCAAAAACTACAGGGCTATTAACTTACTATATTGTGGTTTTAGCACTGATGAGTTTAACCGTATTTCACCTTGTAGGTCAGGTAAAGAGATTTGGGACAAGCTGGCTTTCACCTACGAAGGAACTAGCCAAGTGAAGGACACCAAGATCAGCATCTTCTTTTGAAAGTATGAACTTTTCAAAATGAAGCATGATGAGTCTATTAAGGCCATGTTCACACGGTTCACAGAGATCACCAACAACCTTGACTCTCTCGGCAAGAGCTTTAAGAACGTTGAGAAAGTGAGGAAGATATTGAGGTGTCTCCCAAAAGACAAATGGGGCCCTAAAGTGACAGCCATAGAGGAAGCCCAAGACCTCACCACTCTGCCCCTTGATGACTTGCTTGGGAAGCTGATCACGCATGAGATGATTCTCAATGAAGACGATGGAGAACTTCTAGGAAGCACTAAAAACTTGGCGCTCAAGTCTAAGAAGGATGAGCCCAAAGATGTGTCTGATTCTGAAGATGAGGATGACGATAAGGACGATCCTTTTGCTCTTATCACAAGAGGCCTTTCTCGAATCCTCAAAATGAAGAAACAATTCAACAACAAGGATGGATCAAAGTCTTCTAAATTTCGAGGTAAGTCTCAATACAACAAATATGACAAGAATACTAAACCTTTGTCTTGTTTTGAATGTGGTGAAACATACCATCTTGTGAAAGACTGCCCTCAAAAGATGAAGAGCCAGTCCAAGAAAGGTGATAGATGGAAAAAGAAAGCCATGGTGGCAACTTGGAGCGATTCCGACTCAGACTCCGATGATGAGAAGGCCAATGTCTATGTTATGGCCTCAGGAGATAAATCCCACGATGAGAAGCTTGAGGTAACTGTAAGAGAATGGATGGCAAGTCCAAAAGAGGTATTATCGGAATTCCTTTCTAATATGATTGCCAATGAAGAGAAACTTATTGCCCAAACTAACACTTTTATTAAGAAAATTGTAGACCAGGAAAGAACTATTGAGGATCTGTCTATGAGGGTCAAAAGTCTTTACACTTCTTATTCAGGTCTTGACATCAAAGTCAAGACTCTTGACTCAGAGAAATCTGAACTCAAGTAAGATCTCTCCTCTCTAAGAAGTGAACATCATGACTTAGAGAATGAGAAGATCTTCCTGAATAATAAGTTTCAAGACCAACAGACAACCCTCATAAGTTTTACCAAATCCAAAGGCACTCTTGATTGGATGTTGGGTGAGCAACAAAGTTCTCTAAACAAAAGTGGTATTGGTTGCAATCCAAGGTTTTTAAAGAAGCAGCACATTACCACTTTTGTTAAGGCAAAAGGAACCAGAACCTCTCATATATGTCACACTGTGCGAGAAAGAGACATGTAAAAGAGACTTGCCCCTATAGAAGAAAGGGTTCACATATCATTCGCAATACATTTCTTGTTTATTTGAGAAAAGAACGGATAACGCAAGTTTGGTTCCCCAAAAGGCACTATTTTACCAAATATGGTTTATCCCAATAATGGATCTAAATTTGCTTATTGGTCTAGCCACAAAGGTTGATGGAGCAAAAATGGATTATTGATATTGGATGCTCGAGACATATGAGTGGGAAGAGTTCTCTCTTTCATGATCTAATGAAGCAATCCACTGGAACAATCACTCTTGGTGACAAAGGAAAGTGTGACATCGTTGGTATTGGTAGTTCTAGGAGTGATCCTAACCATAGTATTAAAAATGTTTATCTTTTTAATGGCTTGAAGTATAATTTGCTTAGTGTTTCTCAACTATGTGATAGTGGTAATGATGTTGGATTTAACAAGAAAAGATGTCTAGTGCGCAGAGAAGATACATGTGAAGTAGTTCCAACTGCATATCGTTATAACAACATCTATGCTTTGAATGCTGAGCAAGTGGCACAAGGAAGCTTAACCTGTCTAAAGGCTTTGACGGACGATCCAAAGCTCTGGCACAGGAGACTCGGTCACGTGAGCCCATATACACTACATAAGCTTGTGTCCAAAGAGCTTGTAAGAGGACTACCTGAGATGGACTTCAAAGGTATTGCTATGTGCAAAGCATGCACATGAGGTAAACAAACATGTAGGTCTTTCAAACCCAAAAAGGTTGTAAGTTCTTCTAGACCCCTTGAACTTTTACATATGGATTTATGTGGTCCTATGTGAGTCAAATTTCCCAATGGTAAAAAGTACATGCTTGTTGTTGTTGATGATTTTTCTAGATATACTTGGGTTGCATTTTTAAAAGAAAAATCATAGGCATTATTTGAGTTTTCAAAACTTTGTAAGGAGTTGCAAACTTTAAGAAACGAGCCCATAGTGTCAATTCGAAGTGATCATGGTAGGGAGTTTGATCAACTTCAGTTTGATTTGTTTTGTGCTAAATATGGCATCTACCATAATTTTTCTGCTCCTAGGACACCTCAACAAAATGGGGTTGTGGAACGAAATAACCGCCCCTAGAGGACATGGCCAGGACTATGCTTTTAGAAAATGCATTACCTAAAACCTATTGGGCTGAAGCTGTTAACACAGCTAACTATATTTTGAATCGTTGTCTTATTCGTTCCATCTTAAAGAAAACTCCTTATGAACTTTTCAAAGGCCGCAAGCCACTTATATTATATTTTAAACCCTTTGACTGTACTTGTTTTGTTCATAACCATGGAAAAGATAACCTTGGGAAATTTGATGGGCGTAGTGATGAAGGTATATTTCTTGGCTACTCCACAAGTAGCAAAACTTATAGAATCTTCAACAAAAGGACCAAGTTAGTTGAGGAAAGTATACATGTTATATTTGATGAATGCAATGACGGTTCTTTGAGTGAAGGTGTTGCAGATATAGATCTTAACATCCATATAGAGAACGAGGATGGTGATGATGCCGCTATCAAGAACACAGATAAGAAGAACATGCAGGATCAGATTCTCAACACTGAAGAATTGGCCCAAGGTGTTGAAGATTCGTCCAAAGCCCTTGGTGACCAATCCACGGAGTCAGATGTACCACAAATCAATCCTGCTGGTGTGACGAATCAAGGAGCTGAGACTAGCAAACGAAAATTCAAATACTCCTCATCACACTCATTAAAGGATATCATCTCTGACCCTACATCTAGTGTTCAAACTCGTTCTAAACTTAAAGATCTTTGTGCTTTTCATGCGTTTGTTTCTCTTATAGAACCAAAGAAGTTAGATGAGGCCCTTCAAGAGCCAAACTGGATCATTGCCATGCAAAGTGAGCTTAACGAATTTGAAAGGAACAATGTCTGGACCTTAAAGCCTAGGCCAAAGCATCAATCAGTCATTGACACACATTGGGTATTTCGGAACAAGCTAGATGAGAATGGTAAGATCGTGAGGAACAAAGAAAGGCTTGTTGCTCAAGGCTAAAATCAAGAGGAAGGTATTGATTACGATGAGACTTTTGCTCCCTTAGCCAGGCTTGAAGCCATTCGCATGTTATTAGCATTTGCATCTTTTATGAGCATAAAGTTATATCAAATGGATGTCAAGTGTGCTTTTCTTAATGTTTTCTTAGAGGAAGAAGTCTATGTGGCTCAACCCCCAGGTTTTGAAAGTTCGGAATTTCCTAATCATCTTTACAAACTAGAAAAAGCGCTATATGGTTTGAAACAAGCCCCAAGAGCTTGGTATGAGCGCTTGTCAAAATACCTTTTAGAAAATGATTTTAAAAGGGGGTTTATCGACAAAATGCTTTTTATCAAGACCAAAGGAAAGGACATTTTGGTTATTTAAATATATGTTGATGATATATTGTTTGGGGCTACTAACACATCTTTGTGCAAGGAATTTTCTGACATTATGTGCAGTGAATTTGAGATGAGCTTGATGGGAGAACTCGACTTCTTCTTGGGATTACAAGTTCATCAATCTATAAAAGGAATCTTTGTCAATCAAAGCAAGTACACTAAGGATCTCTTGAAGAAGTTCAAGATGGATTAATCCAAAGCAGCCAAGACACCCATGAGTTCAACCTTATCTCTAGATCAAGACAAGACTTGGAAGAGTGTCAATCAAAAGGAGTATCGAGGGATTATTGGATCTTTACTATATCTTACGGCTAGTAGACCTGACATCATGTTTAGTGTTTGCATGTGTGCTAGGTTTCAAGTTGACCCTAAAGAATCTCACCTCGTGGCTGTGAAGAGGATCTTTCGATTTCTGAATGGCACTAAGGAGCTTGGCTTGTGGTACCCGAAGCAAAAAGATTTTTCATTAATTGGGTATTCTGATGCAGATTTTGCAGGCTATAAGGTGGATAGGAAGAGCACGTCGGGATGTTTCCAATTCTTAGGAGCATCCTTGATCAGTTGGCACTCAAAGGAACAAAACTCAGTTGCTCTATCCACTGCCGAAGTCGAATACATAGCAGTTGGAGCATGTTGCTCCAAAATCCTTTGGATAGCTCAACAAATGAGAGATCTT
This sequence comes from Persicaria tinctoria, assembly GCA_037127255.1. Lineage (NCBI taxonomy): Eukaryota > Viridiplantae > Streptophyta > Magnoliopsida > Caryophyllales > Polygonaceae > Persicaria > Persicaria tinctoria. The sequence goes on along the minus strand of JBANSL010000001.1, from coordinate 53,400,198 downwards.
GGCATCAACCTCAAAGGTATTCCCATTAAGTGTGACAATACAAGTGCCATATCAATCACAAAGAATCTTGTTCAGCATTCAAGGACCAAACATATTGATGTGAGGCATCATTTCATTGGAGACCATGTCAAAAAAGGTGATGTGTCCATATCTTTTATTTCAACTGACTATCAATGGCCTGACATCTTTACTAAGCCTTTGACAGAGGACAGGTTCACCTTCATTAGATGAGAGATTGGAATGCTGAACAGGGATACACTTTCGTAGGGGGGAGCTTTCCCTTTACGAAAGATAAGTTCTACTCAGTGTCAAAACCTTTGAGAATTATGTCAAAGATTGTGAGCTGAATGGTAGAGCACATATAACAGATCATATTTTTGGTTAATATCTTATTAGATATTTGATCAAATATATTTTTTATGTTTTTTAACCTTCTTTATACAATACACATCTTATTTTCCAAAAATTCTTATATCCGAGTATTTTTTATTTATGGAAAATATATTTTCGGAATTATTCCCTCTTGAATTGAAGTGTGACAAGATGGTTTGAAATTTGAATTGTTTTGGAAAACAAATTTTTTTCATAATGACAGTGTGATGATTACTATCCTTGGAACCCTAAACTCGTCCCATCAACTTAACCCTCTCACCCCTTTTTAAACCACACACTTTACCCTAATTTCTCACCTCTCCATATTTACCTTAACCCTCTCTTAAACTCCTTCTTCAACCTTTTTCTGGAAGCTTAGCCGAATCTCATCCATGGCACCCAAATCCAAGAAGACCTCCACACCCAAACGCCTTGGTGCTACCCCCAAGGGACGCTAGGCCATTGTTACTTCCATTCAACCCGAACCTACTCCTCAAGCCACTGTCCCAACTACTGTCCTGAGCACCGTCCCTGAGAGCATTATTGCTGAAATCAAGTGGTCTCTAAAGCGCCCGATGAAGAAATCACTCAGTGCCAAGCAAAAAGGGAAAAGGAAAATCATTCCTGATGAAGAGGAGGAAAAAGAGGATCTTGATGAGATTTTGGAGCGTGATGTTGCAAAGGGGGTCGAGGAAGAGGCCTAGAGAAAGAAAAAGGTCGAGGTAGAGGCCGAGCTAGCAAGGAAAATAGCCGAGAAAGAGGCTGAGAAAGCCAGAAAAGAGGCCGAGGAAGATGCCCTAAGAGCTGCAGAGAAGGAGGTTCCCACTGAAAAGGAACCAGAGGAAGAGGAAGAGGAAGAGGAGGACGACGAGACTGCAGACAACGAGGATGCTGAAGGAGACGACGCTAGAAGGGTCCGTTGAGGAGTCGGGGTCTGTGGATGAAGAGGATGAGGAGCCAGAACATGTTCTCTCTCCTCCTCCTCCTCCTCCTCCACCGTCTCCAAAGAAACGCAAAGCCCCTACAGCAAAGCCTCCATCTCTCCCGCACAAGGAAAGACACTCTCAGAAGCCTTGACGCGTCTGTCAAGAGGACTGCTCCCACAAAGGCTCACAGGAAGAACGCCGATCCGCCTGCACTTATCCAGGTAAACCAATCCTTGCCCTCCTCCTGGTTTGAAAATGCTGAGATGGCTGGAAAGTGGGTAGATGAGTTTAGAACTCGTAAGATATGTTGTTCTGATTTCATTGATCTTGTGTTTTTGGAAACTTTGAACCTACCCTGCATCTCTCTCTTCAAACAAACCTCTACCTGGACCCTTCTAAACCTTGAATCTGTTTACTATCCCCAACTGACCCGTCTATTTTACATAAACTTAAAATCCAAACACAATGCTGATGGTTGGCCTTTGGAATCAGTCGTCAAGGGAGTTAGAATCACCTTCAACTCCCTTGACTTCGCTGATCTCCTTGGCCTTCCTAGACCTTGTCCACCCTCTCCTGAAACCCCCCACAAAAGAACAGTGCGTTGCTCTTGCCCGATCCAAATACCTGCTCCCCGAAGCATCCAACAACACCACAAAACAGCTTACAAACTCGTCCCTTACTCTCGAGGCAAAAATCATCTTCAACATCATCGTGAGATGCCTCTTTCCCCGAATGAACTCTGGCTCCCACCTAACTGATAACGCTATGGTTATTCTATACCGAATTTTGAATTGCCATGATCTTGATCTGGCCAACACAATCCTAGGAACCATTGTTCACACTCGCAAATCCAGAAAAGAAACTCCCCTCCCCTTTGCCAACCTTTTGACTCATATCTTCAAAGCTTCTGAAATCGATTTAAAAAATGAAGAACAACAGCATCATATGGGTAAATTTGACTCCAGGAGCTTTGAGAAGATTGGCATCACTCGGTCCCCCCAAGGGACTTGGAGTCTTGCCTCTCCCTCAAAAACCCTTCCCACTACCTCTACCATTAATGAGCGCATGTGGTTTAGGCCATGCAGGGTTCTATCACAGGTTTATTAAGGATTTTTCTAAGATTTCTGCACCTCTTTGTGATTTATTGAAAAAGGAAGTAGCTTTTGAGTTTGATGACAGGTGTAGAGCATCTTTTGATGAGCTTAAAGGTCGCCTAACTAGCGCTCCTATAATCCAAGCACCCATATGGTCGCAACCTTTTGAGATTATGTGTGACGCTAGCGATTACGCTGTGGGGGCTGTTTTGGGACAAAAGGAAGGAAGGAGCTCGCATGTCATCTACTATGCCTCCATGACTCTGAATGGAGCACAAAGGAACTACTCAACCACTGAGAAAGAGCTTCTGGCTGTGGTCTTTGCACTGGAGAAATTTCGCTCCTACCTCCTAGGAGCTAAGGTAATTGTCTTCACGGATCACGCTGCTCTCCGTTATCTATTAACTAAGAAAGAAGCGAAACCAAGATTGATTCGATGGATTTTACTTTTGAGTGAATTTGACATCGAAATCAAAGATAAGAAAGGTGCAGAAAACTTAGTGGCGGACCACCTCAGCAGACTTGTCCAAGGAGAGGACAAGCCGGAAGATCAAAGACCTATTCACGGTGAATTCCCTGACGATACACTATTCTATATCACTCACAACCCCTCTTCACAGCTGAAGGAAAAGACGGAAACGGAGGTTGCCGTTCCATCCGACGAGGTAAGTTCCAATATTTCTGAATTGTTGATGGGTGTCCATACTCCTCGGCCTTGGTTTGCCAATATGGTGAATTTCTTGGTCACGGGGGAATTCCCACCAAACTTTACCAAAGCTCAGAAGGACAAGATTCGACATGACTCTCGCTTCTACGTTTGGGACGACCCCTACCTTTGGAAACATTGTGCTGATCAGGTAATTAGGAGGTGTCTGCCGGACAATGAGGTACAATCTGTCCTTACGTTTTGTCATACTCATGAATGTGGAGGCCATTTTGGTCCTCAAAAGACTGCTAGGAAAGTATTAGAAGCAGGTTTTTTTTGGCCTCACCTATTTAGAGACGCTAATGCTTTTTGTAAATCTTGCGATAGATGCCAAAGGATTGGGAACATATCAGCTAGAAATGAAATGCCACAAACTAAGATTGTATTTTGTGAAATTTTTGATGTTTGGGGTATTGATTTTATGGGTCCCTTTCCTAGTTCTTTTGGGAATATCTATATTTTGCTTGCGGTGGACTATGTCTCCAAGTGGGTGGAGGCAAAGGCCACCAGAACTGATGATTCTAAGGTAGTTGCAGAATTCCTAAAAGACACAATATTCGCAAGATTTGGGGTACCTAAAGCTCTAGTAAGCGACAGGGGGGCACATTTTTGCAATAGGACCATCACTGCTCTGCTAAAAAGGTATCATGTCACGCATAGAGTGCCCACTGCTTATCACCCGCAAACCAATGGTCAGGCAGAAGTATCGAATAGGGAGATTAAGAGCATTCTGGAGAAAACAGTGCCTCCTAATCGGAAGGATTGGAGTCTAAGGCTGAATGATGCTCTTTGGGCCTATCGAACGACCTATAAAACTCCAATTGGTATGTCCCCCTATCGGATTGTGTTTGGTAAGGCTTGTCATCTTCCGGTGGAACTTCAGCATAGGGCATACTGGGCTGTCAAGAACTGCAATATGGCAATGAATGAAGTGGGAGAATTCAGGAAACTGCAATTGCAGGAGCTGGAGGAATTACGTCTGGATGCCTATGATAATGCAATGATCTATAAGGAGAAGACAAGAGCTTGGCATGACAAACATATCCTGCGGAAGGAACTTAATGTGGGAGACAAGGTCCTCCTATACCAATCACGTCTAAAAATCTTCCCAGGAAAGCTTAGATCAAGGTGGGAAGGACCATACACCATCTCAAAGATATTCCCTCATGGAGCAATTGAACTCTATGACCCTAAATCTCATGAGCTCTTTAAGGTCAACGGGCATAGAGTTAAGCCTTACTTTGAGAACATACCACATAATGAAGAAGAGGAGTTGGTGCTTGCTGAACCAACCGACTAGGCCACTCAAGGGCCATCACGTCGAGCCAACGACTTAAAACAAAGGCGCTTCTCGGGAGGCAACCCGAGGTAAGTTCCCTATCTTTCTCATTTTTATTGTTGTTTTATTTAATGACCATTAGCTAATCTAGGAGTAATCATATAGGTAGTTAATTAATTAATTTAATTTTTTAAAAAAAAAAAAAAATTAGAAGTAAAAACCCCGAGTACAGGAGCGGCGCCCGCCGCAACCCCTGCGGCGCCCGCCGCAGCCACTGCGGTGCCCGCCGCCAGGGAGCTGTTTCACGCGGCACCCGCCGCAACGGTACCCCATCTCGGACTTTTATTTTTTTTTAAAAAAAAATAAAAAAATAAAAAAATTAAAGTACATAATGGGATGTTTTAACCTACGTCACCTCTTTCTTCAACCTGCCGCCTCATTCACACACCCATACACCTCCATTGTTCTTCTTCTCCTTCACCCTCCAATCCTCTTTCTTCTCACCATAACCACTCCCAAACCCTATATTTTTCTTCCCCATCACCGGATCTAGCAACCTTCTCGCCGGATCCAAGCCCAACAGCCCGCCGCCGCCATCCGCTGCCCGCCGCTGCCTCTGTCCTCACCAGATCCGCGCGAAGCCGCGGCCGCCGCGAGTGTTCCCGCCGGATCTAGCGCCAAGATCTGCCCTATTCTCCTAGCTCTTCAAGTTTCCTACCCTTTAAACTCTCAAGGTATGATTTTCTTAACCTTTTCTCTCCATATTTGAGATTTTTTAAATATGGATTGGAACTAGGTAGAGATTTGATTTTTGGGTGTTTGTTCATTATGTAAAGTTGGAAATTTGTGTTTTATATGTGTGGGAAATTAGGGGCTGACTTTATTAAAGTATGAGAATTGATGATGGAGGTTTGGTTTGAAAGTGATGTTATGAGTAATGGTGGATTATTCTTATTGTGGTTCTGTAAGGGTTGAAATTTGTGAAAGTATGAAATATGGGGGCTGATTTTTCAATTCTATTGGGGCTGAATTTTTTTTGGTGTGAATTGAATATATGGGATATATTATTGATATATTATGAAGTGTTCTTGATGTTGGGTTACTTATTGGAGATCTTGAGCCACTTGTGATGTGCTTTGCGTGTGTGTTTTATTGATTGGCTTGGATTATGTTTGAATTGTGCTTGGTGGTGTTGAGATCTGAATCTGTTTGGGGATGTCAATATATCCTGCTGGAATTTGTTACAGATGGTGCGCAGACTAAGAAATGCATCCGACGAGCAGAGGAGGATCTTTAAGAATTTCGATGCTAAGCGCTTCGTTCAGACGAAGTTCTTTCACACCCCAGCACTACAGACGCTGGGGATGGTGGATGTCACTCACCAGATGCTCACCCATGGCGGGTTGGGGGGTTTTCTGAATCGAAGTGCCCCGACCTACCCCGAGCTCGCATGGGAGTTCTTAGCTACATTCGAGAGGGTAGACGATTCTAGGGTTCGGTTCAACTTGTTGGACCAACCCCATGTCTGCACGCTTGACAACCTCCGCCAGCAGTTCGGGATATCACAGGCGGCCACCCCAAACTGGTCTTCTATGACCACCGAGCAACAACGTCATGATCTGTGGTTCAAGGCTACTGGAACGGTTTTTGATAGCCACAAGGGGGAATACAACTACAGCTTTGTCCACCCTTGCTTCCGCCTGGTCCACAAGGTCTTAGCTATGGCCTTTAGCGGCAGAGGAGATGTCAACAAGGTATACGCTGCTGATCTAGCTTGGTTATGGAGCTTTGCTCCCCAGTCTCACGGTACACCAGACTGGGTTGAGATTTTTATTGAGAACTGTTTGAGGATCCAGGGGGCCAAGTGAGGCAGGTTTGGCTTGGGAGGCATGATCAGCCTCATAGCCTACCAATACTTATCGCCTGAGCAGTGCGGTACCCCTATGTCTGGTGGGTACACCTACACTACAGAGCAGCTTAGAAGGGCGGTTGTGCTCGAGGGTAATGATGGAAGAGGCTGGATTTGGAAGTCCGGAAACCGTGGAGAGCACCGATTGAGTCTTCCCAGGCTCCTACCTTATGGACCTTCCGACAACACCCTTTACATCGCAGGCGATCAGGAGCAGGCTGCGGAGGAGGTTCCTGAGGATGATGATGATGATGAGGAGGATGCCCCTGCACCGACCGATCATCATATGGGGGATGCACAGCAGGGGGCTGGCACGTCAGCAGGACATCATTATTCTTCGACTGATAGGGACGACTATTTGCGGGACTACCTGGCCAATGAGTTCCATCGTATTTCCTTACGCCAGGACGCAATTGAGTTCACCCTCAGCGACCTCGGTCGCTCTGCGAGGGAGTCGGATGCCAACATGGCGGCAAGGTGGAGTGAGACAAACTACCAGCTCGAGGAGATGCGGAGGGAGCAGCAGTACTACTACCGTCAGCAATACCCCCACATCCCTCCATACCAGTCGCCGCCTTACCCGCCTCCACCTCAATGATTGGTTAGTTCTACCCTCCTTCACTCTGAGTTTTTTATGATTATTTTAGTTGTCTGTACTGTTTCAGTGAGGACACTGAAAATTTTAAGTGTGGGGGAGGAGACTTATATGTATATTATGTTATTTTATGTCATTTCTATTAGAGTTTAGGACATGTTTAAGTTGCTGAAGATGTTTAAGTCTGTAATATTTAGTTATTTTTAATTTCTGCATTTTATTTAGCATATTTTCTGCATTTTCGAAATATATATAAAAAAAAAAAAAGAAAAAAAAAAAAACTTAATTTCGAAATTATTAGAAATAGAGCATGCATTGCATATATGTGTTATTCAAATACCCATCTTGCTTAGTTTGTCCTCTATTTTAAATTTCAAGCATGAATCATACAAATCCCATGGAGTTCTGGATGTTTTGATTATTATTGCTATTTAATCTTTGTGGAACATGAGCTAGCAAATATAATTGAGCATGTATGATTGAGCTAAGGTATGATTGAAATCCTAAAAACATGACCCTGTGAGGATGTTTGGCCTTATTTGAATTCTTTTGCTCAATTGTGTGAATTACTCGCCTAGTGTTGCTACCTCTTGGCATTGACTGCAGTATCTATTTTTGAAGACCAATGCACATGTTTGTTGCTTGCGGGGTGTATGTTTATATTTAGAGTCTTTTTATTCAATTTTATGCATATTTAGTGAATAAGGTGGCAATGGTTGATGCACTGAGTAACCGGGTCTACGCATGACACCCATGGGTATGATTCGCGCAAAAAGGTGTTGAAAACTATCCACTAGGAAAGAAACTTGATCATTGAGTAACCAGGTTCATTCATGACACCCATGTTTGCAACTTGCGTCAAAAGGTGTTCGAGTGGACTTCATGTTAGTAAGTTGAAGTGTTGATAGACCGGGGTCATTCATGACACCCATGTTTGCGCTTCGCGTAAGGAAAGCACCAAGACAAGAAAAAGAAAAAAAAGAGAGAAAAGGAAACCAAAGAAAAAGAAAAAAAAAGTATTGCATTTTATTTTCTTGATGTTATCCCGCAAGTAATGACATTTTGGTAGATAATTGGTGATATGGTGGTCAATGTCTATGAGCTTAGTGCATTATTGGTTTGAGTTGAGAGTTGTACCTAAAAGTCTAAACACATGAGTGAAACACATATTTCTGGTGAGGTTGGATGATGTCTACTTCTAAGCTTTGATCACCTGAATACATGCTATGACATTTGTTTGCTTGGTTTATGTGTTCACCTGCTATGATGTTGCTTTTTGGTAATGTTGAGACTTGAAGGGATTTCCTGTGGGATACATTGATTCATGTTCATTCCATCATTGCTTGAGGACAAGCAAAGGTTAAGTGTGGGGGAATTTGATAATGCATATTTTAGATAGGCATTATAGATACATTTAGTTTAGTTAGGTTGCATTTCTTGCTTGCTTTATCGTTAAATTGCATCTTGTGTTTATTTTAGAAAAGTTCGGATTCTGCGCAATTTTGTGTTTATTTCGCAGATGGAATCGGAACACATTTGGGCGATGCATTATCTCGAAGAGGAACACAAGATACATAGGAAGGAACAAGGAAGGAAGAAGCAAGACGAGAAGAAAAGGCCGCAGAAGAAGCCATGACCACGGCAAAACCACATGCCGCGGGCGCCGCAGAAGTGCCGCGGGCGCCGCAGCTGCACCCGCCGCAGCGGGTTGCGAAGGAAGCATTTGCGGCGGGCGCCGCAACCCTTGCGGCGGCCGCCGCACGTACGGACAGGCCCAACGCCGTTTTTGGAAAACCTAGTTTTTATCTATGTTTGTTTGGAGGCCGAATGGGATCTTTTTATTAGGTCTTTTATGTTATTTTTCATGACCATTCATTCTATTCTTTTAACCATTAGACACTTTAGAGATTTTGAGCTATGTCTTCCATGAGGAACTAAACTCATCTATTCTGCCTGCAATTTGAAGCTTTATTCGGATTGATTGTGAGTTTCTAATTCTCGCTCCTAGTTTCCTATTTGTGAATGCTTCAACTTCTTTGTGCTTGATTAATTATTGATTTGTTCTATCTTGTCTGGCCAACTCGTTAGATCAATTCAATCGCTAAGGTTTTGTAGATTCCTGATTGTGAACCTTAACCTAAGTGGCAAACTTGTTCCTTTAGGGCTGATTGAACTAATTGAATGAGTAGGAAGTTGAATGTGTTGTTAAATCCTTCTTTAGGGACTGCAAATACCTTGGCTAATCTCTGAACTTAAGGCTATCAATTGGGTTAAATCCTTCTTTAGGGACTGTTCGATTGATAAGGGTTTCTAGGACTGATTGGACTAGTAACTATATTAGGTCGGGACAAGGGCATTCATAGGAAACGTAATAGGACGAGAAGAAGTTACAAGGATCGCTTCAATTCGATAAAGTGGAAAATTGTAGGTGGAATTGCTTCTCTCATCTGTCTAAACCGAATTCACTTATTCTGCTTCCGTTATTTCGCTTTAAAACTTTCACACTAAAACACCCTCTCTGGTTACTTAATCAACGTTAAAATCGCACTTGAGTATAAATTTCCCTGTGGGATCGACCTCTTACTTATTACTATACTAGTTATAGGTTTGAGTTTCTTTGGCGGAATCAACGACAGATTTTCCCTCCGTCAAGTTGGGCTTGGAGGAAGTTCGCCTGGACATCAAGGAGCTGCATAGAGAGTTTTCGGTGGAGATGAGCGGGATGTCTAAGCTGTTGGATGAGCTGAAGTTGCTGTTCACGGATGGTGCTCCTGATGATGAATCTTAAACCCTACTCTACCCTACCCTACCCTAACCCCTTTTTGAACACTGCTGGTTTTGGATACTGCTTTCAAACTTTTGGTTACTATTTTACCCTCCTCTCTTTGTTGAAAGACAAAAAGGGGGAGATGATCTGCTGATGGTTTAGACTTTAAACTTTACAACTATTGTGAACCAAGGGTCTTGGAAGACCTTATTTTGTTTTACTTTTGGTTGGATGTTTTTCGCTTTAAAATCATGATCCAACATTTGTTTCACCCATGCATGTACTTTGTCCGATTTTGCTTATGATTTATCTGCTTGACTAAGTTGCAGGGATGCATAGGGTTTGTCTTTCATCAAGGGGGAGATTGATAACTCCACTCCCTTGATGAAAATCGGAAATAGTTTCAAATGCTTTGACACACAGTTTGTGTCAAAGGTCTTGAAGCTACAGTTGTGTTGATGAAACACAAAACATGTACTTTATTTTTATTACTTGCGGATATTATTATATGCTATTATTATTAATATATTGCCAAATATTATACACTAAATTTTCAGCAAGATTTTCAAATAATATCTCCTTTAAAGCTTGAAGTTGAGAAGAATCAAATGGGAAATCATGGCTTCCGATTTTCCCCAAATAGAAGATCGTGAAGATTCTCTCTCAAGCCATGATCTGCTCTAGCCGTTGGTGAAGATCCTTCTTTGAAAGAGGGGCCGATTTGTTCAATATAAAGAAAAGGAAGAATGGAAGACAGATACACATTCGTTGAACACAAGCATTCATACACTCAAGCCTTCAAGTCAAATCTGTCTTCTTCATGTGCTCTCTGCTAGTTCTTAAGAGTCGTTTATTTTGTCTCAAAGCATTTGAGAGTTACACAGTGAGCTCATAGGATATATTTCGAGTGAGTGTTATACTCGAGAGTTTGTAACTCAAGAAGTGGACACTAGGAGATTGATTCACTAAGTGTAAGAGGATCGTACTAGATAGCTGAGAGAGGCGGGGCTCTTCTAGATTGGTCTAGGACTCCAAGGAAACGTGAGTTGACTAGATTGTAATTGTATAGGAGAGAGGCTTCTCGGTGAGCTATTAGGATCCTAAGTCTTGTGAATCAATAAAGGCCGGTTGAATCCTAGGGTTGTGGAAGAACCCTAGGCGGGGATGTAGGCCAAGTTCGTGCCGAACCTCGTAAACAATTCATTCCATCTTTTACTTACTGCTTTACCATATTTCCGCACTTGTTTCGAATTGTATAACTCTATTGTGATTCAGGTTTGCCTGAAGAAAGAATTACGTCTAATCTCAAAGGGTTTTGTAAGAGCTTCAAAAGTCCTGAGATTATCTGCGAAAAACCGGCATACTTTATTCAACCCCCCTTTTAGAGTATCTTTATATTACTTTGTTATACATTATCGAACCTTCAAGTGTGAGTGCCCTTGTGTCCTACCCAGAGAGTCATACTAGTGCCCCACGTGGAAACGGGGTGATGAGTCGGTGAATGGCCTTGGAGAATTATGTCGGTTATAGTAGTAGCCATTCTTGTGGTTGCATGACATAGTATATTGATGTATTACAACATGACTTGCCTGATATCTTACACGGATTCTCTTATGAGATGTATGTGTCATACGTATGGAACTTCCATGAATTAGACCAATGATAATGTGGTCAACCCTCGTTGTATGTTTAATATATGAGATGACTGTCCTAGCATGTTGAATTAATCTAATTAGACCATGTTGACTGTGTAGATGTTTAATGAGCAATTCTAGTGTCATGTAGGACATATGTCTCCCATTTATAGGCCCTCGTGTGACTATGTGCCCTCTTTGTCTTACTATGTGAATATGTAGGACATATGTCTCCCATTTATATGCCCTCGTATGACTATGTGCCCTCCTTGTCTTACTATGTGAATATGCCCTCCTTGTAGGACATATGTCTCCCATTTATATGTCTCCCATTTATAATTGAATGTGTGATGACAGATGTGCTGAACTGGTAGCAATGATTTCCTGACTAACTTGTTTCTATGATGACGTGCCTTGGTGCTTGGTATACTGACTTGCTGGTAAGTAGGTTATGAGTTATATGTGTAGTGGTGCTTTTTCTTGGGCATGAATCGAGAGATTCTTCGGTAAGCTGGTCGGAGATAGTGGTCAGCATGAGTTGGGTCCTTAGAGGTGGATGGTTAGTAAGAGCGGTTAGTGGCGTGGGAAGTATGATCAGGTTAGCAAGGTGATTCGAGATGTCTCTTTAGGAGATGATGGTCGGGCAGAGTCTTGAGAGCGTAGGAAGAGTAAGCGAGATTATTAAGAAGCGTCTAGATCGATCGTGAGGGAGGTTCAATTAACGACTTAGGATCTCTCTGAGAAGGCGAAGATGGGACCGGTAAAGGAACCCTAGGACGAGGGTGCACTTGATAAGGAGTCTTGGTAGTTGGTCGAGTTGTTATGCTTGTCGGATCAGGAAACCGTGTGATTGGGAACTCCGAGAAATAGTTTAGATGGTTGAGTGGAAGGTAGGACTTGAGATCGGGATGTCGAAGTGGATTGGCCCTTAGATGGCTTGATGGCATAGGAGTTGGGATACCTAGGAGTTGGTTTGGGTATTCGGCCTTGATTGCGAATAATTATGAGGCTGGAAAGGTTGTATGTGAGCGGGATACAATGGTGCCTAGAACTGGTAGTGGTTTGAGTTGGTAGACCTCGGTGAAGTTGATCTTAGTGCAAGGGATGGTGAGTAGTGGTCGTGTCTCGTCATGATTGGTAGTGTAGGCAGATTCTCTTGAGGTGGTGATCTAGTGTATACTTTACTTGAGGCCGAATGTTGTGCGAATTCTATGCTATATATAGACGATGTTGATTCTCTGATGTATTGCCGTTGACAATAGGGAATTGTTAGTACTAACATAGTTATCCCTGAACTCGATGGAATGCTATTGTACGGAAGCAGTACGTTGTTTGCCTCTAATGCGATGACGCTTGGTAGTTAGAATGAGTATGATGTACTTATTTGATTGATATAATGTGCTTATCCGATTGATATGGTGTGTAACTTCCGTGAGATGATGTGATAAATCCTACCATATATGATACGATGCTAGATATGTTATGGTATGTGACTGTCTGTGTCATGAGTATGACCCGGTTAGGAATGTGTGATGCAATTGCTATGTTATATGATGCCTGGAATTTGAATTGCTAAGATGCAAGAACCGAATTGGTTAAATTTGACTCACACTTGGAACCTATAGAGGAAATATGGGATTAGCCTTAGAGGTGGATGATTCCACCTCTTGAGTTATGAAATTGCTTGACTAACTCTGGATTTTAAATGGTGATTTTAAAAAAAGGACTAACTTGGACTCTGAGGAATTGAACGCGATCGAGAACGTCAATGATTTTGATACCAAACTTTTTCAAATTGAGGAACCCTCTTGAATTTTTCTGACCGAGCTTGCATTATAATTCCCCTCGATGTGGATACATGCATTTTATAGGGGCCCTTATAGACTGCTTGCTAAGACCTAGGGGAGATATTGTAATGCTTTTCGAGTTATGGTATGACCGAGAAGTTAGAATAAGGATGTGGTAAGGGCCCATATTACATTCTTGCTACGATCTATTGGCGATATTATGATCAAGACAACGTTGCGGTGAGGATCTCATTGGGGTACTTATGAGGTACTTGTGGGATCAATGGCATGATCCATGGATTCACCAAGTTCAAACTTCATCCCGTGTTTTAAATGATTTTAGTCTCGGGGACGAGACTTGTTTTTAGAGGTGGATGATGTAAAGACTCGGATTTTAAAATCCTAATTTTTCGGAAAAAGGAAATTAAAAATGAATTTAAATCGGATTTAAAACTCATTTAGCGGATTCCGACCGGAATATAAAATTTGACGAGCGATTTCCGTCCTTTCACCCTCAAAAATTCAAAATAATTATCGGATGGCGATATCCTTGACGATTTTAAAAATCTAATGGATCGACAGAGCGGGATTCGGGGAAACTCACATTCGGGAACTAATTTTGGGATTCGAAATTCGCGTATTCGGGATTGAATTCCCGATATTTTTTAACCGAATTAACACTCGTGTTCACCTACTCCCATCACCTCACCTCACCTCACCATGCCTTCAAATGAACCCATAACTTTCACCTACTCCCCATCACCATCGACATTCCCTTCTCCTCTACACACTCACCATCACCTTCATGATGAACCATTTCCACACCATCACTTTCCTCCTTCCCCATCAATTCACCATCACCTTTATCTCCTTCATGCACCCTCTTCACTGATTGCTCCTGATCGTGACCATCGACGCCATCTCCACCTTCACCGCCACCAGCTACTAGTTCATCGTCATCGCCACCACCGGAGACGGGACCAGCAACCGCAGCTGCAGCTCCCCTGTTTACCATGAAGAATCGGATGCCCCATTCGAGCTTCCTTTCTCGTTCCATCGAAGCCCAACCTCTCCTCCATTTGATCAAGCAGCATCAGCAGCTAGGAGCCCCACCAGAACCCAGCAGCTCCGAAGACGCAAGGCCCCTTATTTTAGCGATTCCGAGGTCGGTAAGCTTCTGCCTCTCGTTCGATTCGAAATCCCATGGAAGAACCGTCCTTTAACCTCTCTTCACTCTCCTAGGTCGATCTTGAGGTTCCTCCCTCTCCGACGCAACGAATCAAGCCTCTGGCGAGCTCTGACGAAGCTCCGACGTCCGCAAACACCTCGGTGAGCCTCGTTCATTTCTTCCTTTTAGCTTCATTCCGTGTGTGTGTATGTGTCTTTGGTGGTTGGGATTGGGGTGTCTGAGAGGATGGGAGGGGTCGGAAATGGAAGGGTTTCAAGCTCCACCGTGGAGGTCGAACCAGTCCGACAACAGAGGAAGAAGACGAAGGCCGCGGGCGCAGCTAGTTGCCGCGGGAGCAGCAAGTTGTCGCAGGCGCAGCCATGTGCGTCGGCCGTAGCATTCATCCCGCGGGCCGCGACACTGTCCTTCCGGGTGGATTTGGAGGGCTTTGGCGGGTCAGTTTTGTTATTTAAATTATTTTTTTAAGTAAAAATATTATTTTTGCAGACTTTATAAAAAGTTGAAAAGTGATTTCATAAATAAATTGAAAAAGGAATTTACCGAGTATTTTCAAGGGTCGAAATTCTTAACTGTTTAATTCGGATTTGAAACAGTTTTGAAACTAATCTGAGGGTAAGACTTATACAATGACTGACCAAGATGATAATATGATCGTTTGGCTAACAGAATGATATGTGTGAATAATAGCATGATATTGTGGTGATTTTTAGAAGAGATTAAATGTTTGATACTTATGATGATGATATATATTCTTATGGAAAGTATGGGTATGAAATAGTAATATGCGATTTTGGCTAAGTATGATATGGTGGTTGTTTTAAGCTGATGAGTTGACAAGTTATGATGAATGGTACGAGATAAGAGATGGATGATCATGATGAACTGGAAGTACGAATGATGCGAGCATGTTAATTATCTGCTTGTATGAATGTGTGATATATGCGTTTAGAAAGACTATAGAAGTATACTCATTATATTCTCGTTATGTAATTAGGTGATATTATGTGATCGTGACTATATGCGTTTAGAAAGACTGCTGTGTGCTGGATTCTTCTTTATATTAACTACTGTGTGCTATGTGATCGTGACTATATGCGTGACTATATGTGTGATATATGCGTTTAGAAAGACTACTGTGTGCTGGATTCTTCTTTATATTAACTAGTATATTCTTATTAGAATAATATATAGACTATGTTTTGTGGAAAAATCATATAAGTGACTAATAAATGTTGAATAAAACATTATATTAACTTATAAATTTTTTTTATAAGAATTTTTTATACCAAACATAAAAATATTAAAATTGATATTTAAAAAATACCTATAAAATACAGATACTGAACTAGTTTAATGATGTTGGGTAAAATCATTCGCATAAGGTACGGATATTGATATTTATTTTCTAGAAATGAATTGTGAAGAAAAAAAAATTCACACTCCTGAAATTATTTTACCGCCTAGTGTAATTTTGAGCGGTAAATTTCCCCTCAAAATTTTGGCCAAAATTTAAAGCGGTATGGCTCTAATCCTAATTTTTTCAATTTACCGCTTCATAAAGCAGGGGCGCCTCTCCTTCCTCCTCTCTCAAATTTCTCATCCATGGTGTCTCTCCTTCCTCCTTCCTCCTTCCTCTTGGTTCTTCCTCCTTCGGCCTGACATTTGCTCTCCTGCGTCACCTTAAACCACACGGCAAGAGCCCTACAACTGCCTCCATTGTTCCGGCCCCTTCTCAAAGGCAAACAAGTATTCCCTGTAGTAGTATTATGCGTCAGAACACGAGAAGGTACAAGGCAAAAAAATGAGAGGACTCTGATTTTCGTCTTCAGATTGATAGCATGCATTTAGGTAGGCATAATAGGTTGCATTTAGCTTAGTTAAGATGCATTTCAATTGATGAATTAAGCACGATTTGCATATTAGTTCTCTATGTTGTCGGAGTCGGAATCTACACGCTTTTATTGATTATTTCAGGTAATGGTGGATCCGAGGAGGAGACATGAAATGATAACGCATTGGATGAGAATGTCTAGTTGATCGAAGAAGCTTACATGAAGATCTCAAGAGGTCCTGAGAAGAAGAAGCGAGCCTAAACGAAGAACAAGTCTACAGAAGTTGTCGCCAGACATGCTACACTTGTTTTGCACTTTCTGGAGGCATCGGTTGTCCGATTGACTATTATGACCATGCGTTGGAAAGCCCTTTTAGAGAGCTACAACTTTCCTATTGAAAAGAAGAGCAAATTCGAGATGGATTTTCCGGGAAAGACCGATGCAGCGGCCGCAACATGTATGCTACGGCCGCCGCCAGGGCCGATGCAGCAGGGGTGCAAGGAAATGCTAATGCTGCGGCCACAACATCCATTCGGTGACCGCCGCATTTGCCGTCAGCGCCAGTACGCTGCGTTTTGATTACTAAAAACCCTAGATGCTTTTGTTTTGGTTCATGACCGACTTTGGATCTTTTATAAGGCCAATTTTAGTTTATTTTCCAGAACTTCGATTCTAATCTTCCTTTCATCAGACACTTTAGATATTTTGAGCGATGTCTTCCATGAGGAACTAAACTCATCTATTCTGCCTGTAATTTGAAGCTTTATTCGGATTGATTGTGAGTTTCTAATTCTCGTTCCTTGTTTCCTATATTTGAATGCTTCAACTTCTTTGTGCTTGATTGTCTATTGTTTTATTCTATCTAGCCCGTGCAAATAGTTAGAATCAATTCAATTGCTATGGTTTTGTAGATTCCTGGTTGTGAACCTTAACCTAAGTGGCAAACTTGTTCCTTTAGGGTTGGTTGAACTAATTGAATGAGTATGAAGTTGAAAGTGTTGTTAAATCCCTCTTTAGGGACTGCAAATACCTTGGCTAATCTTTGAACTTAAAGCTATCAATTGGGTTAAATCCTTCTTTAGGGACGGTTCGATTGATAAGGGTTGCTAGGACTGGTTGGACTAGTAACTATATTAGGTCGGGACAAGGGCATTCGTAGGAAACTTAATAGGACGAGAAGAAGTTATAAGGATCGCTTCAATTCAATAAAGTGGAAAATTGTAGGTAGAATTGCTTCTCCAAATTGTCTAAAACAAATTCCTTTACTTTGATTTCTTTACTCCGCTTTGATAAAAGGCGGAACTTTCACACAGAAAACCCCCCTCTTTGGTTACTTTAATTGACACTTGAATCATACTTGAATTACAAATTTCCCTGTGGATCGACCTCTTGCTTATTGCTATACTTGCTATAGGTTTGAGTTTTCTTTGGCGGAATCAACGACAGGTTTTTCCTCCATCAAATTTGGCGCCGTTGCCGGGGAGTGGTTCTTCTATCTACCACCGAGATCTATTACTACTTGGGCAGAGATGAAGAGAGTCTTCCTGGAGATGTACTTCCCTGCAACAAAGCTTAATGCCTTGAAAAGGTCCATCGGCAGCATTGAACAGTACGCGATGGAGTCGATACATGAGTACTTTGAGCGCTTCAAGAAACTCTGCGCTAGTTGCCCATGCCATGGCTTCTCTCAGAAGGATTTGGTCTTATTTCTCTTCAATGGGCTTGCTGATTATGAGCGCAAAACGGTGAATTCTTGTTGTGGGGGAAACATGTTGAATAAGACGTCTGCTGCAGCTTGGGAAGTGTTTAAGGAGCTCTCTGAGGGCTCTAGGCAGTTCAACAAGAGCACTCGTGCTAGAGGTGTACTTGCTATTAATGCCCCAGTGGCTGCATTACAGACTGATATGGCAGAGATGAAAGAGATGATCAAGAAGCTGGTAGTTGACAGGGCATCTCAGTAGTTGAAAGCATGTGAATCCTACAACGATCCATCCCATCTTATGGATATGTACTCAACTTGGAAAGAACCTAGTGTTGAGTTGAATGCAATTGGGAATTTTGCTCCACAAAGGCCTAGGCAAGGCAACTTTGGTAATCCTGGGCACTTCAACAATAATAACTACAATGGAGGCTATCAGCAGGGCTATGGTTATGGAAACTATCAAGCGCCTTTCAATCAACAAGGAGGGCATCAGGTGAGACCACAACAACAGTATGACCTTCGTCAGGGAGGACAGCCTCAGGCAAGTGCACCTGATGGAAATGCACTACAAGCCCTCACACAATTCGTC
Source organism: Persicaria tinctoria (assembly GCA_037127255.1). Taxonomy (NCBI): domain Eukaryota; kingdom Viridiplantae; phylum Streptophyta; class Magnoliopsida; order Caryophyllales; family Polygonaceae; genus Persicaria; species Persicaria tinctoria. The sequence continues at coordinate 53,381,817 of JBANSL010000001.1, read as the reverse complement.
ATGAACCAGGCTGAACGCACAAAGAACTTAGAGACGTGCACCAAGACCCTCGCACAGGCAGTCTTGGACCAAGGTGAACGATCTAAGAACTTGGAGAACCAGATGAGTCAAATCATTCAACTGTTAAGCGCAAAAGAGGCAAATGACTCTGGAAATCTCCCATCGCAAACGATTGAGAATCCTAGAGAGAATGTCAGTGCAATAATGCTTAGAAGTGGCAAGGAACTGATTGTCACACCTCAAAAGGATGATGAGGGAATCATGGACGAAGATAGGGAAGTAATGAACGAAGAAGACGGAGGCAATACGGTGCGGCGCCCACAGCAACCTCGTCGATCCGTCGGTGCCAGGTAGGCATTTTCCGTCTTTCTCCCCTTCTTCTTCTTCTCCTCTTCCTCCTCCTTCCTCTCCTCCTTCTTCTTCCTTACCTATGGAGACTCCAAATCCGGTTCCACCTTTTCCGGAAGCCCTAAAGGATACACGAAGGTATGAAAACGATAGGGAGATCTTTGAGACATTCAGCAAATGCGAGGTAAATATTCCTTTACTCAAATTAATTAACAGCATTCCTAGATATGCTAAATTTTTTAAGGAATTGTGCACCATCAAGAAGAAGCAAAGACTGAAAAAAGAAGGAAAAGGTAAGCTTGAATGGAAATGTCCCTGCTATGTTGCAAAGAAAATTGCCTAAAAAATGTGGAGATCCAAGTATGTTTACAATTCCATGTGCAATTGGGAATACATGATTCAAACAAGCTATGCTAGATCTAGGAGCCTCATTTAATGTTATTTCCTATAACATGTACATGTCTTTAGGTTTGGGTGCTCTGACTGAGACTGGGTTACAGTGCAACTTGGTGATCGATCACAAATCAGGCCAAGAGGCGTTGTTGAAGATGTTTTGGTTATGGTGGATGATTTGTTTTTCCCTGTTGATTTCTTTGTTTTAGATATGGAGCAGGGAGCCCCTGAAACACCCATTATACTAGGAAGATCATTCCTGAAAACTGCGAAAACGAAAATTGATTGTTGTGAGGGTCTATTGAATATGGAGTTTGATGGAAGAAAGATAGAATTCTCTCTCTTTAATCATTCTAAGCTTTCTCCTAAAAATTCTTTAGATATGCCTATTGCTAACAATATTGATCGCAACAATAATTTTCGTGATTTGTTAGAGACACCTAAGGAAAATAGTTTATGGAAATTTGAGCCTCCTAACAAATTCAAACCTTTTGTGATTTCAGGACAACCCCCAGGCATAGCTCAAGGAGAGAAGCTGAGGGTCATGGATGACAGCTTGGACAGAAAGCTACATCTTTCATGGGTGCCCGCATTTGTCAATGAGATGACAGGTGTTGGTGACCCTGGTGGAGGAACCTAGGCCAATCAAGGGCCAGTACGTCGAGCCAAAGACTTGAAACAAAGGCGCTTCTCGGGAGGCAACCCGGGGTAAGTTTTTCTTTCTTTTTCCTTTTTCTTTTCCTTCACTCTGATTATATTTGATTTACTTTTATTGTCTTTATTGTTTCATTGAGGACAATGAAAACTTTAAGTGTGGGGGAGAGGAATTCTGTATATATAGATGCGTATAGAAGATCATATTTAAATTTCTGCACCATGTTTAATTTATTTCATTTTTTAAAATTAATTTCTTTTTTATTTTCGTAATTAAAAAAAATCGAAAATTCCAAAAATAAGCATGCATTGGATACTTATGTGTTTTTCAAACACCCATCTAGCTTAGTTTGTCCTCTAATTTAAATTTCAAGCATAATCATATAAATCTCATGGAGTTTTGGATGTTTGAGCCTTGTCTGTATTTGATTTTTCTGGAACATGAGCTAGCAAATATAATTGAGCATGTATGATTGAGCTAAAGTATGATTGAAGTCCTAAAAACACGACCCTGTGAGAATGTTTGGCCTTATTTGAATTTTTTTGCTCAGTTGTGTGAATTACTCTCCTAGTGTTGCTACCTCTTGGCATTGACTGCATTATCTATTTTTAAAGACCGATGCACGTGTTTGATTACTTGCGAAGTTTATGTTTATATTTTTAGCCTTTTGTTGAATTTGTGAATATTTAGTGAATAAGGTGGCAATGGTCGATGCGCTTAGTAACCGGATCTATGCATGACACCCATGGGTATGATTCACGCAAAAAGGTGTTGAAAACTATCCACTAGGAAAGAAAGTTTGAGCATTGAGTAACCAGGTTCATTCATGACACCCATGTTTGTAATTTGCGTCAAAAGATGTTCAAGTGGACTTCATATTAATAGGTTGAGGTGTTGATAGACCGGAGCCATTCATGAAACCCATGTTTGCGCCCCGCGTAAGGAAAGCACCAGGACAAGAAAAGGAAAAAGGAAAAAAAAAGAGAAAAGAAAACAATAGAAAAAGAAAAAAAAAGTGTCACATTTTATTAAGTTCTCTTTATTGTGTCCCGCAAGTAATGACATTTCGGTAGATATGGTGGTCAATGTCTATGAGCTTAGTGCATTTTGGATTGAGTTGAGATTTGTACCTTAAAGCCTAAACACATTAGTGAAACACATATTTCTGGTGAGGTTGGATGATGTCTACTTCTAAGCTTTGATCACTGAAATACATGTTGTGACGTTTGTTTGCTTGGTTTATGTTTTCACCTGCTGTGATGTTGCTTTTTGATAAGGTTGAAACTTGAAGGGATTTCCTGTGGGATGCGTTGATTCATGTTCATTCTATCATTGCTTGAGGACAAGCGAAAGTTACAGATCTCCCTCCATTGAAGGCCGAAGGTGAGCTCGTTCCCTCTTCTCCTCCTCTACTATCGCTTTCACCGTCCTCTTTCTATATTTTGCTGCTGATGTGAAATTAATATGGTTTTTTAATTCATTGCATTTGAGAAGAGGAAACACGAGAGAGAGCACTAATTGAGGAAGATCTTCGTTGTTTGCTGCTTCAGCTTTGCATCAATCTCTCTTTCAATCGGCCATGGCTCTCACCCGCTTGGATTTGGCCCCGGTTTGTGCTCAACTTGTTAGGTATTTGAATGTTTTCAAATCCTCTTTTTTAGCCTTTGCTTTTAATCTATGTATACTGATGCTTGAATTGTATTTTTTGTCAATTGCTCTCTTTTCATTGTAAATATATATCAATTTATATTTAGAGGATAGGGATGAATAATAGTTAAAATTGAGGCTTTCTAAACGGGATTAGGTTCTGAAGAGGCTCAAATGACGGATGGTTTATCTCTAACTTCCATTTACATCAAGATCTCTTCTTCCAAATACCGTCTAGGTTGTTGCTTGTCTGCCTATGTTCCGTTAACTTCCAAGAAAAAGGTTTTCGTTCATGCAAATTGTGAGCTTGTTCCCAAGCTCATTTACATCAAGTTTGGAGTGATTGTTGAGTGGTTGGCCATGTAAATATTGATCACAAATTTATATCTGAAACATAAGTCAGCTTCTTATGTAGTCGTGTTCCTGTTTTCAAGCATGATTTACATGCCTCCAGGTCCCTATAATGTTTAATCACTGTCATTTGTAGGTTTCCAAACCTCTTGGTCCTCCAGATTGTGATACATGTTCGATAATTATGCTTAGTAAGCTTTTCTTCTTTGTTGATTAGTGAATAAGACTAGTGTTTACCTAAGCCAACAAATCACAAAAGGATATGACACTATATTTGACCTGATTCATTGGTTCATATACGGAAAGGAATATTTTGGTGCAATCTTCTTTAATATCTCAAGATCCTGCTCTTTCTTGATGTCTTTCCTGGTTTTGGTGCAGTTTCTTTATTGTTTCTTGTTGTTATTTGGTGACTTATTAAGTTTAAATAAGTCATTTTTTAAATTGATGCATGTATTGGAAGCCTTATTGAGTTCTTTCTATGCTTGATTTAATCCTATTGTTATTATTATCATCTTATGAGTGGAAACCTGTTTGGAGTATCGGATGTCCAGTTCATATTTGCCTGCATCTTTTAAGCAATACTCTTTGATTACCCTTGACAACTTGATTTCCCCCGCATTAAAGGCTCAAACTGGTTCCTTACTTTTGATTGCCAACAAATGACTTGTTAGATGTCATTGCCCCATCTTCCTCTAAGATTGGCATGCTACTTAGCTCATGAAAGAATAATAAAATCTTTTTTTTAAAAACAAGTTTAGTTGTACACATTTACTGAGGGAATACCTTCAATTATTAACTTACATCTTGCTGGCATCTTGCATTTTGTTGTTCCTGCAGGAGTAATCATTCAGAGGATGTTGCGGAGATAAGGTCATGAGGACAGAATATATGTTCTCCAATTTGTTTTTTTTTATCTAAATTTTATTCTTTATTTTTGTACAATGTATGTTTGGATTTGGTCGATCTTATTATTGATGTGTTTATATATATTTTTTCTATATGATATCATATGTGCGCGCGCGCGTTTATATATATATATATTCTATATAATGCGTCCAAAATGAGGAATAAGGCCACGGGCATATCCAACAATAAAGTCACAAACTTAGCCACGGATATCGCCACGGGAATAGCCATGGCCTTAACCAACAATAAAGCCACCAATTTAGCCACCTAATTGGCCACGAAATCAGCCACGAAAGACGCTAGACATCCCGCACGTGCCAAGCCATGAAATCAGCCACGACATACACCGTGGCTAATTTTGTCGCTACGGCCATGGATGATACGATCCTGAACCGGCCACAGACATAGCCACAATCTTGTCAGAACGTGGCTATTAGCCATGGATATTGGGTTGGTGGCGGTTAGCGACGAGGCATATAGCCTCGAATGGCGACGAGCGTCAAATTCATGGCTATCCCCGTGGCTAAACCGTTTAGCCACGGTCATTCGTGGCCAATTCGTGGCTATTTGACCATGGCTATTTCCTGTGTTTTTGGTAGTGGTAAGTACCTTCGGGGCTTACTTAATAACCAGTACCTCCTGCCTGATGTGTCATATAGTATGTAGGGGTTGCATATGCATAAAAGCATGTCATGTAGTATCATGCTTAGGACTTGCACTTACGAATGAGCATTCTTATTATGTATGTGTTTGAATACAAAACGGTCGTTATCTGTGAGTCATAGAGTCTTTGCTATGGTCAAATGACAACCCAACATCATCGGGTTTTCCTGTTAGAGTCTGATTGATTTATATATTTATGGTGCGGCCTGACCGAGCGTCCTACCTCAGTTGTGGTATGGCATGAATGGTTGCTATACCTAGTTCGGCATGACCGTGCATCCTACCTCAGTTGTGGTACGGACATGTATGATGGAGTTGGAGATCTGGGATATACCACTTGGCATTATATATGTGGATCCATTTAATCGTTTTCTACTTATATATAAACTGTTAGCTTGCTTATATGAGTTAAATTCCAGCATATATGTGTATATAGATACAAAATCAATATCATCACAAAAAGTGAAACAACCACACAAATTCAAAATAATCAATCGTATTTCAGATCCCAGAGCATATGAAGGTTCAAATTCAAGAGCCGATGGAGTAAAAGACAAAAACAAAAATCGCTAATTCTGAAACTAAAGCTATGCCGAAACTCGACGTGAGGAAGCTAAATCAATCAAATCAACATGTTTCCAACAAAAAAACACAAATCGCCACCACTAGTTTCGACTCCACATCCGGCTTCGCGGTGGCTACGGGCTGCGCAATTTCCGGCCCCCAGTCTTGGCCACTTCTATAAGTAATTGGTAACCCTGGAGGTGCTCGATCTCTCCAGAAACTTATCCCGGTGATAGCATCGATGATCGACGGGAAGGCAACCACCATGGGAAAGGGAGGAGAGAGAAATCAAAACCGGAAGCCGTGTCGCTCTAAGGTTCTAGAACTAAACCAAGAAGGGCGGGAGAGGGCGCGCGGTTGGTGGAGGAAGACAACATCGACGGGAAATCGGAGCATGAAGTAGATCCATGGAGGAGGCAAATCCATCGAGGCAGATCCATCTCCGGGGGATCGAAGATGTCTCCATGGGAGAAGGAGAATGAAGCCGAACAGATGAATTAAAATTAGAGGGGAACAAAGGGTTTAATTAAAACAAGGGCAAACTTGGTATTATGAATTTTTTTTGGGACAAATGCTTCTTCTTTCTTCGTACGTGTAATATTTTGAATTAAAATAGTGTTATCTTCTTCTTCTTTTTTATTTGATCAATCTTATATCTATCCAATATTTGGTTCATTATTAATAACCCAATGTAATTTTGTCAACTCAATTAATTAATGGGTTAGAAAACTTATCTTTTTAGATTAAATAATCTATCCAATATTTCATCAATTATTATATGTTTTAGATCGAATTGGATATAATATACCTACATATAAATAATTGATCAATTATTCTACCTTTTTTTTTTATCAAATTCAATATAATATATTTATATATGGTTTTAGTTTTGTGAATCATGTCAATTAATATTCTAATATAATATATCAATATAATTAATATAATAAAATATAATTTATTAACAAAACGCGTAACCGCGCGGGTAACGAATACTAGTTATTAGGTAAAATAAATTTTTTGACTTAAGATAGTTGAAAATAATATGGCTAATTTAGAATTTTTTTTTTAAATATTCACAAAAAAATAATTATTTACCATAATATTCACACATCTAAAAATAATTATTCAAAAATAATTATTTCGAAATATTCATTTTTTCAAAAATATTCATTTTTTCAAAAATAATTTTTTCAAAAATATTCATTTTTTCAAAAATAATTATTTCGAAATATTCATTTTTTGCAGGTTCCGCAGAAAAATACGGTCTGAAACCGCGTTTTACGTCCAAACCCTAAAATTTCAAACGGGAAAAGGTTGGGAAAAAATATTAATAGAAAAACGCGGTTTGAAACCGCGTTTTATAATTAAATTTGGATAAAACGCGCGGTTTCAAACCGCGCTTTACTATATGTAAAAAAAAAGTGTTCTGCCTTCGTTGTTGCTCTGCCTAATTAATTTCGTTGTTCATCAACCATCACTGATTCACTCGAGCTTCCAGTATGGAGGAAGGCCAGGAATATGTTTTTTAATTACAGTATAATATATAAATATATTTTTTAAACTATAATATATTTAAACTAAGCATACGGTAAAATTTTAGAATTAGTTATAACTTATAAGGATTGAAATTTTAGAATTTTCAACTCAAAATTAAAAATTTTAATAGAAATAAATTCAAAAAGTCAACGTATATTAAAAAGAGAAAAATGGGTATAAAGACTTCTTTCAATGACTGGTTAAGTAAATAGACCTTATTAATAATTTTTTTATTAAATAGCGATGTGCTTCCAATAAATTAACAGCGCTTGTATAAAAAAAGCGCTATATTTGAACAAATTTATTAAAAAAAATATAAATTAAATATATTCTCAGCGCTTGTTTAGGAAAAGCGTTATGCTTCCCATACATTAAAGGCGTTTTTCAATAAGCGCTTTTAAATTTTCGCTATTAATGACTTAATTTGTACTAGTGATTTTGTATTTTTCTGTTTCTATATTGTATGTTTAGACGGTTATCCGTCGGCCTCTCGAGGTTCCAGGTCTGTCCGGTCTCAATTTATATCTGAAACATAAGTCAGCTTCTTATGTAGTCGTGTTCCTGTTTTCAAGCATGATTTACATGCCTCCAGGTCCCTATAATGTTTAATCACTGTCATTTGTAGGTTTCCAAACCTCTTGGTCCTCCAGATTGTGATACATGTTCGATAATTATGCTTAGTAAGCTTTTCTTCTTTGTTGATTAGTGAATAAGACTAGTGTTTACCTAAGCCAACAAATCACAAAAGGATATGACACTATATTTGACCTGATTCATTGGTTCATATACGGAAAGGAATATTTTGGTGCAATCTTCTTTAATATCTCAAGATCCTGCTCTTTCTTGATGTCTTTCCTGGTTTTGGTGCAGTTTCTTTATTGTTTCTTGTTGTTATTTGGTGACTTATTAAGTTTAAATAAGTCATTTTTTAAATTGATGCATGTATTGGAAGCCTTATTGAGTTCTTTCTATGCTTGATTTAATCCTATTGTTATTATTATCATCTTATGAGTGGAAACCTGTTTGGAGTATCGGATGTCCAGTTCATATTTGCCTGCATCTTTTAAGCAATACTCTTTGATTACCCTTGACAACTTGATTTCCCCCGCATTAAAGGCTCAAACTGGTTCCTTACTTTTGATTGCCAACAAATGACTTGTTAGATGTCATTGCCCCATCTTCCTCTAAGATTGGCATGCTACTTAGCTCATGAAAGAATAATAAAATCTTTTTTTTAAAAACAAGTTTAGTTGTACACATTTACTGAGGGAATACCTTCAATTATTAACTTACATCTTGCTGGCATCTTGCATTTTGTTGTTCCTGCAGGAGTAATCATTCAGAGGATGTTGCGGAGATAAGGTCATGAGGACAGAATATATGTTCTCCAATTTGTTTTTTTTTATCTAAATTTTATTCTTTATTTTTGTACAATGTATGTTTGGATTTGGTCGATCTTATTATTGATGTGTTTATATATATTTTTTCTATATGATATCATATGTGCGCGCGCGCGTTTATATATATATATATTCTATATAATGCGTCCAAAATGAGGAATAAGGCCACGGGCATATCCAACAATAAAGTCACAAACTTAGCCACGGATATCGCCACGGGAATAGCCATGGCCTTAACCAACAATAAAGCCACCAATTTAGCCACCTAATTGGCCACGAAATCAGCCACGAAAGACGCTAGACATCCCGCACGTGCCAAGCCATGAAATCAGCCACGACATACACCGTGGCTAATTTTGTCGCTACGGCCATGGATGATACGATCCTGAACCGGCCACAGACATAGCCACAATCTTGTCAGAACGTGGCTATTAGCCATGGATATTGGGTTGGTGGCGGTTAGCGACGAGGCATATAGCCTCGAATGGCGACGAGCGTCAAATTCATGGCTATCCCCGTGGCTAAACCGTTTAGCCACGGTCATTCGTGGCCAATTCGTGGCTATTTGACCATGGCTATTTCCTGTGTTTTTGGTAGTGGTAAGTACCTTCGGGGCTTACTTAATAACCAGTACCTCCTGCCTGATGTGTCATATAGTATGTAGGGGTTGCATATGCATAAAAGCATGTCATGTAGTATCATGCTTAGGACTTGCACTTACGAATGAGCATTCTTATTATGTATGTGTTTGAATACAAAACGGTCGTTATCTGTGAGTCATAGAGTCTTTGCTATGGTCAAATGACAACCCAACATCATCGGGTTTTCCTGTTAGAGTCTGATTGATTTATATATTTATGGTGCGGCCTGACCGAGCGTCCTACCTCAGTTGTGGTATGGCATGAATGGTTGCTATACCTAGTTCGGCATGACCGTGCATCCTACCTCAGTTGTGGTACGGACATGTATGATGGAGTTGGAGATCTGGGATATACCACTTGGCATTATATATGTGGATCCATTTAATCGTTTTCTACTTATATATAAACTGTTAGCTTGCTTATATGAGTTAAATTCCAGCATATATGTGTATATAGATACAAAATCAATATCATCACAAAAAGTGAAACAACCACACAAATTCAAAATAATCAATCGTATTTCAGATCCCAGAGCATATGAAGGTTCAAATTCAAGAGCCGATGGAGTAAAAGACAAAAACAAAAATCGCTAATTCTGAAACTAAAGCTATGCCGAAACTCGACGTGAGGAAGCTAAATCAATCAAATCAACATGTTTCCAACAAAAAAACACAAATCGCCACCACTAGTTTCGACTCCACATCCGGCTTCGCGGTGGCTACGGGCTGCGCAATTTCCGGCCCCCAGTCTTGGCCACTTCTATAAGTAATTGGTAACCCTGGAGGTGCTCGATCTCTCCAGAAACTTATCCCGGTGATAGCATCGATGATCGACGGGAAGGCAACCACCATGGGAAAGGGAGGAGAGAGAAATCAAAACCGGAAGCCGTGTCGCTCTAAGGTTCTAGAACTAAACCAAGAAGGGCGGGAGAGGGCGCGCGGTTGGTGGAGGAAGACAACATCGACGGGAAATCGGAGCATGAAGTAGATCCATGGAGGAGGCAAATCCATCGAGGCAGATCCATCTCCGGGGGATCGAAGATGTCTCCATGGGAGAAGGAGAATGAAGCCGAACAGATGAATTAAAATTAGAGGGGAACAAAGGGTTTAATTAAAACAAGGGCAAACTTGGTATTATGAATTTTTTTTGGGACAAATGCTTCTTCTTTCTTCGTACGTGTAATATTTTGAATTAAAATAGTGTTATCTTCTTCTTCTTTTTTATTTGATCAATCTTATATCTATCCAATATTTGGTTCATTATTAATAACCCAATGTAATTTTGTCAACTCAATTAATTAATGGGTTAGAAAACTTATCTTTTTAGATTAAATAATCTATCCAATATTTCATCAATTATTATATGTTTTAGATCGAATTGGATATAATATACCTACATATAAATAATTGATCAATTATTCTACCTTTTTTTTTTATCAAATTCAATATAATATATTTATATATGGTTTTAGTTTTGTGAATCATGTCAATTAATATTCTAATATAATATATCAATATAATTAATATAATAAAATATAATTTATTAACAAAACGCGTAACCGCGCGGGTAACGAATACTAGTTATTAGGTAAAATAAATTTTTTGACTTAAGATAGTTGAAAATAATATGGCTAATTTAGAATTTTTTTTTTAAATATTCACAAAAAAATAATTATTTACCATAATATTCACACATCTAAAAATAATTATTCAAAAATAATTATTTCGAAATATTCATTTTTTCAAAAATATTCATTTTTTCAAAAATAATTTTTTCAAAAATATTCATTTTTTCAAAAATAATTATTTCGAAATATTCATTTTTTGCAGGTTCCGCAGAAAAATACGGTCTGAAACCGCGTTTTACGTCCAAACCCTAAAATTTCAAACGGGAAAAGGTTGGGAAAAAATATTAATAGAAAAACGCGGTTTGAAACCGCGTTTTATAATTAAATTTGGATAAAACGCGCGGTTTCAAACCGCGCTTTACTATATGTAAAAAAAAAGTGTTCTGCCTTCGTTGTTGCTCTGCCTAATTAATTTCGTTGTTCATCAACCATCACTGATTCACTCGAGCTTCCAGTATGGAGGAAGGCCAGGAATATGTTTTTTAATTACAGTATAATATATAAATATATTTTTTAAACTATAATATATTTAAACTAAGCATACGGTAAAATTTTAGAATTAGTTATAACTTATAAGGATTGAAATTTTAGAATTTTCAACTCAAAATTAAAAATTTTAATAGAAATAAATTCAAAAAGTCAACGTATATTAAAAAGAGAAAAATGGGTATAAAGACTTCTTTCAATGACTGGTTAAGTAAATAGACCTTATTAATAATTTTTTTATTAAATAGCGATGTGCTTCCAATAAATTAACAGCGCTTGTATAAAAAAAGCGCTATATTTGAACAAATTTATTAAAAAAAATATAAATTAAATATATTCTCAGCGCTTGTTTAGGAAAAGCGTTATGCTTCCCATACATTAAAGGCGTTTTTCAATAAGCGCTTTTAAATTTTCGCTATTAATGACTTAATTTGTACTAGTGATTTTGTATTTTTCTGTTTCTATATTGTATGTTTAGACGGTTATCCGTCGGCCTCTCGAGGTTCCAGGTCTGTCCGGTCTCAATTTATATCTGAAACATAAGTCAGCTTCTTATGTAGTCGTGTTCCTGTTTTCAAGCATGATTTACATGCCTCCAGGTCCCTATAATGTTTAATCACTGTCATTTGTAGGTTTCCAAACCTCTTGGTCCTCCAGATTGTGATACATGTTCGATAATTATGCTTAGTAAGCTTTTCTTCTTTGTTGATTAGTGAATAAGACTAGTGTTTACCTAAGCCAACAAATCACAAAAGGATATGACACTATATTTGACCTGATTCATTGGTTCATATACGGAAAGGAATATTTTGGTGCAATCTTCTTTAATATCTCAAGATCCTGCTCTTTCTTGATGTCTTTCCTGGTTTTGGTGCAGTTTCTTTATTGTTTCTTGTTGTTATTTGGTGACTTATTAAGTTTAAATAAGTCATTTTTTAAATTGATGCATGTATTGGAAGCCTTATTGAGTTCTTTCTATGCTTGATTTAATCCTATTGTTATTATTATCATCTTATGAGTGGAAACCTGTTTGGAGTATCGGATGTCCAGTTCATATTTGCCTGCATCTTTTAAGCAATACTCTTTGATTACCCTTGACAACTTGATTTCCCCCGCATTAAAGGCTCAAACTGGTTCCTTACTTTTGATTGCCAACAAATGACTTGTTAGATGTCATTGCCCCATCTTCCTCTAAGATTGGCATGCTACTTAGCTCATGAAAGAATAATAAAATCTTTTTTTTAAAAACAAGTTTAGTTGTACACATTTACTGAGGGAATACCTTCAATTATTAACTTACATCTTGCTGGCATCTTGCATTTTGTTGTTCCTGCAGGAGTAATCATTCAGAGGATGTTGCGGAGATAAGGTCATGAGGACAGAATATATGTTCTCCAATTTGTTTTTTTTTATCTAAATTTTATTCTTTATTTTTGTACAATGTATGTTTGGATTTGGTCGATCTTATTATTGATGTGTTTATATATATTTTTTCTATATGATATCATATGTGCGCGCGCGCGTTTATATATATATATATTCTATATAATGCGTCCAAAATGAGGAATAAGGCCACGGGCATATCCAACAATAAAGTCACAAACTTAGCCACGGATATCGCCACGGGAATAGCCATGGCCTTAACCAACAATAAAGCCACCAATTTAGCCACCTAATTGGCCACGAAATCAGCCACGAAAGACGCTAGACATCCCGCACGTGCCAAGCCATGAAATCAGCCACGACATACACCGTGGCTAATTTTGTCGCTACGGCCATGGATGATACGATCCTGAACCGGCCACAGACATAGCCACAATCTTGTCAGAACGTGGCTATTAGCCATGGATATTGGGTTGGTGGCGGTTAGCGACGAGGCATATAGCCTCGAATGGCGACGAGCGTCAAATTCATGGCTATCCCCGTGGCTAAACCGTTTAGCCACGGTCATTCGTGGCCAATTCGTGGCTATTTGACCATGGCTATTTCCTGTGTTTTTGGTAGTGGTAAGTACCTTCGGGGCTTACTTAATAACCAGTACCTCCTGCCTGATGTGTCATATAGTATGTAGGGGTTGCATATGCATAAAAGCATGTCATGTAGTATCATGCTTAGGACTTGCACTTACGAATGAGCATTCTTATTATGTATGTGTTTGAATACAAAACGGTCGTTATCTGTGAGTCATAGAGTCTTTGCTATGGTCAAATGACAACCCAACATCATCGGGTTTTCCTGTTAGAGTCTGATTGATTTATATATTTATGGTGCGGCCTGACCGAGCGTCCTACCTCAGTTGTGGTATGGCATGAATGGTTGCTATACCTAGTTCGGCATGACCGTGCATCCTACCTCAGTTGTGGTACGGACATGTATGATGGAGTTGGAGATCTGGGATATACCACTTGGCATTATATATGTGGATCCATTTAATCGTTTTCTACTTATATATAAACTGTTAGCTTGCTTATATGAGTTAAATTCCAGCATATATGTGTATATAGATACAAAATCAATATCATCACAAAAAGTGAAACAACCACACAAATTCAAAATAATCAATCGTATTTCAGATCCCAGAGCATATGAAGGTTCAAATTCAAGAGCCGATGGAGTAAAAGACAAAAACAAAAATCGCTAATTCTGAAACTAAAGCTATGCCGAAACTCGACGTGAGGAAGCTAAATCAATCAAATCAACATGTTTCCAACAAAAAAACACAAATCGCCACCACTAGTTTCGACTCCACATCCGGCTTCGCGGTGGCTACGGGCTGCGCAATTTCCGGCCCCCAGTCTTGGCCACTTCTATAAGTAATTGGTAACCCTGGAGGTGCTCGATCTCTCCAGAAACTTATCCCGGTGATAGCATCGATGATCGACGGGAAGGCAACCACCATGGGAAAGGGAGGAGAGAGAAATCAAAACCGGAAGCCGTGTCGCTCTAAGGTTCTAGAACTAAACCAAGAAGGGCGGGAGAGGGCGCGCGGTTGGTGGAGGAAGACAACATCGACGGGAAATCGGAGCATGAAGTAGATCCATGGAGGAGGCAAATCCATCGAGGCAGATCCATCTCCGGGGGATCGAAGATGTCTCCATGGGAGAAGGAGAATGAAGCCGAACAGATGAATTAAAATTAGAGGGGAACAAAGGGTTTAATTAAAACAAGGGCAAACTTGGTATTATGAATTTTTTTTGGGACAAATGCTTCTTCTTTCTTCGTACGTGTAATATTTTGAATTAAAATAGTGTTATCTTCTTCTTCTTTTTTATTTGATCAATCTTATATCTATCCAATATTTGGTTCATTATTAATAACCCAATGTAATTTTGTCAACTCAATTAATTAATGGGTTAGAAAACTTATCTTTTTAGATTAAATAATCTATCCAATATTTCATCAATTATTATATGTTTTAGATCGAATTGGATATAATATACCTACATATAAATAATTGATCAATTATTCTACCTTTTTTTTTTATCAAATTCAATATAATATATTTATATATGGTTTTAGTTTTGTGAATCATGTCAATTAATATTCTAATATAATATATCAATATAATTAATATAATAAAATATAATTTATTAACAAAACGCGTAACCGCGCGGGTAACGAATACTAGTTATTAGGTAAAATAAATTTTTTGACTTAAGATAGTTGAAAATAATATGGCTAATTTAGAATTTTTTTTTTAAATATTCACAAAAAAATAATTATTTACCATAATATTCACACATCTAAAAATAATTATTCAAAAATAATTATTTCGAAATATTCATTTTTTCAAAAATATTCATTTTTTCAAAAATAATTTTTTCAAAAATATTCATTTTTTCAAAAATAATTATTTCGAAATATTCATTTTTTGCAGGTTCCGCAGAAAAATACGGTCTGAAACCGCGTTTTACGTCCAAACCCTAAAATTTCAAACGGGAAAAGGTTGGGAAAAAATATTAATAGAAAAACGCGGTTTGAAACCGCGTTTTATAATTAAATTTGGATAAAACGCGCGGTTTCAAACCGCGCTTTACTATATGTAAAAAAAAAGTGTTCTGCCTTCGTTGTTGCTCTGCCTAATTAATTTCGTTGTTCATCAACCATCACTGATTCACTCGAGCTTCCAGTATGGAGGAAGGCCAGGAATATGTTTTTTAATTACAGTATAATATATAAATATATTTTTTAAACTATAATATATTTAAACTAAGCATACGGTAAAATTTTAGAATTAGTTATAACTTATAAGGATTGAAATTTTAGAATTTTCAACTCAAAATTAAAAATTTTAATAGAAATAAATTCAAAAAGTCAACGTATATTAAAAAGAGAAAAATGGGTATAAAGACTTCTTTCAATGACTGGTTAAGTAAATAGACCTTATTAATAATTTTTTTATTAAATAGCGATGTGCTTCCAATAAATTAACAGCGCTTGTATAAAAAAAGCGCTATATTTGAACAAATTTATTAAAAAAAATATAAATTAAATATATTCTCAGCGCTTGTTTAGGAAAAGCGTTATGCTTCCCATACATTAAAGGCGTTTTTCAATAAGCGCTTTTAAATTTTCGCTATTAATGACTTAATTTGTACTAGTGATTTTGTATTTTTCTGTTTCTATATTGTATGTTTAGACGGTTATCCGTCGGCCTCTCGAGGTTCCAGGTCTGTCCGGTCTCAATTTATATCTGAAACATAAGTCAGCTTCTTATGTAGTCGTGTTCCTGTTTTCAAGCATGATTTACATGCCTCCAGGTCCCTATAATGTTTAATCACTGTCATTTGTAGGTTTCCAAACCTCTTGGTCCTCCAGATTGTGATACATGTTCGATAATTATGCTTAGTAAGCTTTTCTTCTTTGTTGATTAGTGAATAAGACTAGTGTTTACCTAAGCCAACAAATCACAAAAGGATATGACACTATATTTGACCTGATTCATTGGTTCATATACGGAAAGGAATATTTTGGTGCAATCTTCTTTAATATCTCAAGATCCTGCTCTTTCTTGATGTATTTCCTGGTTTTGGTGCAGTTTCTTTATTGTTTCTTGTTGTTATTTGGTGACTTATTAAGTTTAAATAAGTCATTTTTTAAATTGATGCATGTATTGGAAGCCTTATTGAGTTCTTTCTATGCTTGATTTAATCCTATTGTTATTATTATCATCTTATGAGTGGAAACCTGTTTGGAGTATCGGATGTCCAGTTCATATTTGCCTGCATCTTTTAAGCAATACTCTTTGATTACCCTTGACAACTTGATTTCCCCCGCATTAAAGGCTCAAACTGGTTCCTTACTTTTGATTGCCAACAAATGACTTGTTAGATGTCATTGCCCCATCTTCCTCTAAGATTGGCATGCTACTTAGCTCATGAAAGAATAATAAAATCTTTTTTTTAAAAACAAGTTTAGTTGTACACATTTACTGAGGGAATACCTTCAATTATTAACTTACATCTTGCTGGCATCTTGCATTTTGTTGTTCCTGCAGGAGTAATCATTCAGAGGATGTTGCGGAGATAAGGTCATGAGGACAGAATATATGTTCTCCAATTTGTTTTTTTTTATCTAAATTTTATTCTTTATTTTTGTACAATGTATGTTTGGATTTGGTCGATCTTATTATTGATGTGTTTATATATATTTTTTCTATATGATATCATATGTGCGCGCGCGCGCGTTTATATATATATATATTCTATATAATGCGTCCAAAATGAGGAATAAGGCCACGGGCATATCCAACAATAAAGTCACAAACTTAGCCACGGATATCGCCACGGGAATAGCCATGGCCTTAACCAACAATAAAGCCACCAATTTAGCCACCTAATTGGCCACGAAATCAGCCACGAAAGACGCTAGACATCCCGCACGTGCCAAGCCATGAAATCAGCCACGACATACACCGTGGCTAATTTTGTCGCTACGGCCATGGATGATACGATCCTGAACCGGCCACAGACATAGCCACAATCTTGTCAGAACGTGGCTATTAGCCATGGATATTGGGTTGGTGGCGGTTAGCGACGAGGCATATAGCCTCGAATGGCGACGAGTGTCAAATTCATGGCTATCCCCGTGGCTAAACCGTTTAGCCACGGTCATTCGTGGCCAATTCGTGGCTATTTGACCATGGCTATTTCCTGTGTTTTTGGTAGTGGTAAGTACCTTCGGGGCTTACTTAATAACCAGTACCTCCTGCCTGATGTGTCATATAGTATGTAGGGGTTGCATATGCATAAAAGCATGTCATGTAGTATCATGCTTAGGACTTGCACTTACGAATGAGCATTCTTATTATGTATGTGTTTGAATACAAAACGGTCGTTATCTGTGAGTCATAGAGTCTTTGCTATGGTCAAATGACAACCCAACATCATCGGGTTTTCCTGTTAGAGTCTGATTGATTTATATATTTATGGTGCGGCCTGACCGAGCGTCCTACCTCAGTTGTGGTATGGCATGAATGGTTGCTATACCTAGTTCGGCATGACCGTGCATCCTACCTCAGTTGTGGTACGGACATGTATGATGGAGTTGGAGATCTGGGATATACCACTTGGCATTATATATGTGGATCCATTTAATCGTTTTCTACTTATATATAAACTGTTAGCTTGCTTATATGAGTTAAATTCCAGCATATATGTGTATATAGATACAAAATCAATATCATCACAAAAAGTGAAACAACCACACAAATTCAAAATAATCAATCGTATTTCAGATCCCAGAGCATATGAAGGTTCAAATTCAAGAGTCGATGGAGTAAAAGACAAAAACAAAAATCGCTAATTCTGAAACTAAAGCTATGCCGAAACTCGACGTGAGGAAGCTAAATCAATCAAATCAACATGTTTCCAACAAAAAAACACAAATCGCCACCACTAGTTTCGACTCCACATCCGGCTTCGCGGTGGCTACGGGCTGCGCAATTTCCGGCCCCCAGTCTTGGCCACTTCTATAAGTAATTGGTAACCCTGGAGGTGCTCGATCTCTCCAGAAACTTATCCCGGTGATAGCATCGATGATCGACGGGAAGGCAACCACCATGGGAAAGGGAGGAGAGAGAAATCAAAACCGGAAGCCGTGTCGCTCTAAGGTTCTAGAACTAAACCAAGAAGGGCGGGAGAGGGCGCGCGGTTGGTGGAGGAAGACAACATCGACGGGAAATCGGAGCATGAAGTAGATCCATGGAGGAGGCAAATCCATCGAGGCAGATCCATCTCCGGGGGATCGAAGATGTCTCCATGGGAGAAGGAGAATGAAGCCGAACAGATGAATTAAAATTAGAGGGGAACAAAGGGTTTAATTAAAACAAGGGCAAACTTGGTATTATGAATTTTTTTTGGGACAAATGCTTCTTCTTTCTTCGTACGTGTAATATTTTGAATTAAAATAGTGTTATCTTCTTCTTCTTTTTTATTTGATCAATCTTATATCTATCCAATATTTGGTTCATTATTAATAACCCAATGTAATTTTGTCAACTCAATTAATTAATGGGTTAGAAAACTTATCTTTTTAGATTAAATAATCTATCCAATATTTCATCAATTATTATATGTTTTAGATCGAATTGGATATAATATACCTACATATAAATAATTGATCAATTATTCTACCTTTTTTTTTTATCAAATTCAATATAATATATTTATATATGGTTTTAGTTTTGTGAATCATGTCAATTAATATTCTAATATAATATATCAATATAATTAATATAATAAAATATAATTTATTAACAAAACGCGTAACCGCGCGGGTAACGAATACTAGTTATTAGGTAAAATAAATTTTTTGACTTAAGATAGTTGAAAATAATATGGCTAATTTAGAATTTTTTTTTAAAATATTCACAAAAAAATAATTATTTACCATAATATTCACACATCTAAAAATAATTATTCAAAAATAATTATTTCGAAATATTCATTTTTTCAAAAATATTCATTTTTTCAAAAATATATCATTCAAAAATATTCATTTTTTCAAAAATAATTTTTTCAAAAATATTCATTTTTTCAAAAATAATTATTTCGAAATATTCATTTTTTGCAGGTTCCGCAGAAAAATACGGTCTGAAACCGCGTTTTACGTCCAAACCCTAAAATTTCAAACGGGAAAAGGTTGGGAAAAAATATTAATAGAAAAACGCGGTTTGAAACCGCGTTTTATAATTAAATTTGGATAAAACGCGCGGTTTCAAACCGCGCTTTACTATATGTAAAAAAAAAGTGTTCTGCCTTCGTTGTTGCTCTGCCTAATTAATTTCGTTGTTCATCAACCATCACTGATTCACTCGAGCTTCCAGTATGGAGGAAGGCCAGGAATATGTTTTTTAATTACAGTATAATATATAAATATATTTTTTAAACTATAATATATTTAAACTAAGCATACGGTAAAATTTTAGAATTAGTTATAACTTATAAGGATTGAAATTTTAGAATTTTCAACTCAAAATTAAAAATTTTAATAGAAATAAATTCAAAAAGTCAACGTATATTAAAAAGAGAAAAATGGGTATAAAGACTTCTTTCAATGACTGGTTAAGTAAATAGACCTTATTAATAATTTTTTTATTAAATAGCGATGTGCTTCCAATAAATTAACAGCGCTTGTATAAAAAAAGCGTTATATTTGAACAAATTTATTAAAAAAAATATAAATTAAATATATTCTCAGCGCTTGTTTAGGAAAAGCGTTATGCTTCCCATACATTAAAGGCGTTTTTCAATAAGCGCTTTTAAATTTTCGCTATTAATGACTTAATTTGTACTAGTGATTTTGTATTTTTCTGTTTCTATATTGTATGTTTAGACGGTTATCCGTCGGCCTCTCGAGGTTCCAGGTCTGTCCGGTCTCAAATTATTTCCCGATAAAAAAAAATAAAGAATAAAAGAAGTGGAGACACTGGAAGCTCCGGTGAACAATGGAATTAATTAGGTGGAGCAATTAATTAGGCAGAGCAACAACGAAGGCAGAGCAACAATGGAATTAATTAGGTGGAGCACTTTTTGTTTTTTTTACATATAGTAAAGCGCGGCTTCAAACCGCGCGTTACTTGTTTTCTTTTCTTTTTTTTAAATTGAAAATACAAATTGATATAAACGCGGTTTGAACCCGCATTTTATCCAAATTTAATTATAAAACGCGGTTTCAAACCGCGTTTTTCTATTAATTTTTTTTCCACCTTTCTCCCCGTTTGAAATTTTAGAGTTTGCACATAAAACGCGGTTTCAGACCGCGTTTTTCTGCGGAACCTGCAAAAAATGAATATTTCTGTAAATATTTTAGATGTGTGAATATTATAATAAATAATTATTTTTTTGTGAATATTTTGAAAAAAAATTCGCTAATTTATGTCATAATTTGAAAACCCAAAATTATTATGGATAATTTTTATATGAAATAATTTTTTAAACAAAAATATATGAAGAGAATACCTTAAATTTGTAAAAAAAATTATTATTATTTAATTATAAAATAACAAATAATTTATAAGAATTTTAAAATAATGGAAAATAAATTGAGACAAAATAAATAAAAATATGTGGCTAGTGGGATTTGAACCAAGGTTGATTGAATTATATTTAAAATGGGATGGGTTCAACCACTAAGCCATTAAAGATACTTATATTTTAACTTTTAATTTTTCACATAATAAATATATACTTATATTCTTTTTCCGGACCGAGGTGGGCGACGGCCTAGTGTCGTCTACCCTTCGATCCGCCCAGGTATTTATATCACAAATTCTCCACCAGATACGTCAAAGCATATAAGAAACATCAAGAGGTCTTTCACTCAATGGAAGACTTCAAGGAAGATTCTATTCGACGGGGTTGTAATGGAGTTTGGTATGAAGATGAAGACAGAGAATTGTTTTTGGCCATGTGGTACTTACAAATCCGGGAACTAAGATTCCTAGAATTCTTCTAGCATTACCATAACAACTAAAAACATAGATCAAGCTTTCATAGAACTTTAAAATAAAATTCTTAATTAAACTTTTCATCCAACTCTCAGATATAAAAATTAATGAAACTAAGACTCTTTATTTCAATGCATAATATTTTTTTTTTTCTTCTTTTTTTCTTTTTCTATTTTTTCTTTTCTTTCTTTTTTATTTTCTTTAGAGCCACCTAATGAATACAATGTGAGACAAATAAGCACATAACATTACAACTCTTTCTCAAAGCTTTCGATATTAAGGCAATATATCGTAGCTTTTTCTCTTTCTATTTGGCTTCAACCAAAGGTATAACGTAAGGTAGATATGGATAAATATGGGCTAAGAATAATTGCCTCTATCATATGAACTTATAAGCAATGGACATGTATATAATTGACCTCAAAAACAGATAACTATGTCAATACTAAGAGATAATAGCATAACAACAGTGAATCACACAACAAAGTAGAGGGAATATTGATGTAATCCTTATAAGGCCAAAAATTCTCACTAGGAAAAATATTTGTTAGATTTCAATCATGACTAAGAACTTAGATCATACATGCTCAATTATGTTTACCTAACATGTTTTATATATAAAAAAAAGTCAAATTTAGACAAGGCTAAACAATTCAAGCATACCATGGGATTTCTATGATCATATTTCAAAAACTAATTTGAGGACTAACTAGGCCATTTTTTTTTTTTGGTCAGAAAGAGAGATGGTGCTCTCCGCTCATCTAGCCACGCTTTTATTAAACTTAAAAAAGGCTAAGTAGTCAGCATACATGGAATAGCCCGACCCCTTACATCAGCGTGCAGAAACTCTAAAACACCCTCAGACGGGTCAAACACTACAAATAAACCAATGTCATAAGAGAAACCTAAGCTAGCGAGGTAATCAGCGACTCTATTGGCCTCGCAGTAGACATGACGGAACTGGATTTCCCAGTCCATACTAATTAAGCATTAACACTTGATAATGCATATTTTATATGGTCATTTATAGGTGGTCTTAGGTGTATTAAATATTCATATTGCATGTGTATTAAGCATATTTGCATTCTTGATCATTTGGTATTCGTAGTTCGGAATCTACTAGTTTTTTGTGCTTATTTGTAGATCTTATTGTCTGGCCTCAAAAGGTGGAGAAAGCACGGAGTAAATGGACAAAGAAGAGCTAAGGAACAAGAGCGGGAATGGAGAACATGGAGAAATCCCATCTTTAAGGTTCTGATAAATTGGAATTAGCTTCTGGGGTCTGCATGAGAATCGTAGTGCTTGGAAAGAGCTTTCCAACGCATATTCATATGCATCAATTGGACAAAAAATGACTCTAGAAAGTGCATTAAAAGTTCAATATACGGCGGTCTCGTTATTTCCGGATTTGCAAGATGCGGCCCAAGTCTATTGTTGTGAGCCTAATTCGCCATGTTTTACACTTACTTTTATATCGATTTCTGCATACATTGCATGCATTTGGGTTAGAATAATACAGAATCTGTGTAGTTTACACTTATTTGCAATATATGGAGGTCTACACAAGTTTTGGTTATATTTCGCAAAAATCGGACGCACTTTGGAGCTTAAAGGAAACTCATGGAGAAGCTAAGAATGGTGCAGCTGGAGAAAAGGCCATTTTTCATCATTCTTCGTTCTGAATCAAGCTTTGATGTCTTCATGAGAGTTGTAGCCCTCGGAAAGAGGTTTCCAACGCATGGTCATATGCGTCAATCCGACAAAGGAGGACTCGGGAAAGTGCGTTTCAAGAACAGAGCAGAAAGCTGAGAAAACTCTACTCGAGATCGAGTAGAGTCTAGTCGATCTCGACGAGCCCTGGTCGAGCAGACCTGGTCGAGCAGAGCTGATCGAGGACACTGAGTCAGAGACAACCCGACTCCCGAATCCCTACTCGATCTCGAGTACCCCTGGTTGAGATCGACGAGCCATGTCCGGAGTCGACGAGCTGAGCCGAGCCGAGAAGCCGAGGACGAAGACGCAGACCACCTCTACTCGACCTCGACAAGAGTTAGTCGAGATCGACGAGCCCCGAGTCCAGATCCGAGCCTGTCGAGTAGAGCCACCCGAGAAGACCCAGTCGACATAGCCAGTCTACTCGACCTCGACGAGCCCTTGTCGACATCGACGAGCACCCATGAGCCAAGTCCGAGCACATCGAGCAGATCTAGCCGAGGAGGTCCAGTCGACGAACCACCCTACTCGAGGTCGACGAGTCGTGGTCGAGGTCGACGAGTCGTGGTCGAGGTCGAGTAGAGCCGTTTCCAGAAACTTCTCGACGAGACCTGTCCGAGTAGAATTGAGATTCCTTGGGCGCGAAGGAGTCGATTTGGCCGAAATTCTATCCGATTTGATCAAGATCTATCATCATGGAAGGGAGATCTATCAAGACATGAAGACCTACCTTATTTAGATATAATTCCTATTTTAGATTTAATTCCATTATGTCTTTTATTTATCTTTTAGCAAATTAGATATAAATTTAGATATAGATAGATATCTTCTTTCCTAGATTAGCTAGGGAAGGAAGACTATAAATAAGGCCCTAGGGGGCTCAGTTTTATTCATTCAACGAACAATTCACACACAACACAATTAGTTAGTTCCACAGAGTAGTTTAGGAGTTCTAAGGTTTTTAAGGTTTTGGCTTTCTGCGAAAGTTGATTGTCGAGATTGTAAAGGCTTTGAATATAGTTTTATGCAAGTTAGTTCTTTTTATTCAATGTCTGCGATTGCAATGAGGCGTGAGTAGTCCACCCACTTCTGGGGCTGGGGTGAGCCCGACGGTGGCCATGTGAGGCGATGCGATAAAGGTCAGATCTTTTTGTGCGATTCATCTTCTATCCCTATGAGCATGATTCTTTTGCGAGAGTCGAAGGTGATCCTTGTTTGTGTTATTGAAGCGAAAGTGATCTTAATGCAACTTGGATTAATTATGTGAAAAAGGGTTAGTAACAATTAGGGTTTATGCGAAAGCCTCTATATGCCTATTTGTTAATGACGAAAGTTATTTGATGGAAAGCATGATCTTTTATGCCTTTATGTGTTACTTTGCATGGTTATCGTTGTGGTGTTGAACCCCTGGCCTTGGAAGTCTTTTAATATATTGAAGTTTATTTCTGTCGAATTTCTGAATTCTGTCGAAAATCTGCAAATTTACATTTTCTGTTTCTTATCGATCTAGACGAAGCTTTGTCGACCTCGAGGAGTGTCTTGTCGAGGTCGGGGAGAGGTTGTCTTAGTCGAGTTGTGATTCTTCTGTTTTTGTCGACTTTAAAGTTTCTGTCTTTACTTTCTTTGTCGAGATCGAGTACATCTTGTCGAGGTCGAGGAGAGTTTTGTTCATCGAGTTGTTTGCTTTCTGTTTTCTGAGTTGTTGCTGTCGACCACCTTAGTCGACCTAGAGGACAGCTACTCGAGATCGAGTAGCTTCTGTGTCCTTGCTTTTAGTTTCTGCTTTGCTTCTGTTCTTTACTTCCTTTGCTTTACTTTCTGTCTTTAGTTAGATTTTTGCTTTTGTTTTAGTAGCCCTTGCCGGGTTTATTTGTTTCTTTCTTTTCTGTGTTTCTGTCTTTATGCTGCCTTTGTGAGAATTTACAGCTACCTGAGAACTGCTAACGTGCTTCCTCGTGGATTCGATCCTGACTATTCTCTTACTACAACGGGAGGAAGTCTTGTATTTATTTGCTGAGACAGGGAAGTCAGTCTGAACCTTAATTTATATTTATTTCATACTTGACCATCCTCCTGCAACAACAAATTGGTGCCGTTGCCGGGGAAGCTATCATTCGCGCCTTAGGTAGTCAGTTCTCACTTTTCTTTTGAGTTACTTCGCAGGTGTATGCGCCGTTCTGGTCAACCACCTGAGTTTGACACCTTAGATGATCTGGAACATGTCCTACACATCCATTCTAAACTGAAAAGAGCCATGGCGGCCGCAGAAACACCAGAACAGCTGATACAGGGGCTTAGGACAGAACTAGCCACCAAGGATACTGCTCTCGCCGCTGAGAGAGCAGGAAGGGAACATGCAGAAGCTGAGCTTGTGTTGCGTAGACGGGAACATTGCGCTAAATCGCCCAAATCAACAATAACAAGTTGGTTCGACAATGTCCCCTTCTATGAGCCAGTCCACATCGAAAACCTGAACTCGACATATACACATTCTGGAGGAACTGATCCAGAAACACTAGCCGAAATCGTCTGTACCACAGAAACACAGAAAGCGGACATTGGTGCCCAGAGTATTACAAGATCGCTTTTACCTTACAAGGTGAAGGCCATCCCCGATGAATTTGAGCAACCGATGTTCATATTCAAGTATGGGGTCCTAGCAAAGTGGCATGAAGCTCTGCATGATGAGGTGGAAATATCTCTTCCCACTCCATCGTTTTGATGTGGTGGAGACGCGGAACCAAGTCAACCTATTAAGCGGAAGAGGTATGATGATGAGGTATGTATATTTTCTTTATATTTTCCTTTATGCATGCCAGCTGGAGCCCAGGAAGATAAATGGGTGGAGTCATGGAGCATTCACTCAGGGAGATTTAAGCTTCTTCACATGATGCCCCCGGATGACATCCCACGCTTCCCACCACCGGAGGAACCACCAGATCCACCTATACCTCCGAACAAAGATGAGCCAGGCTAAAGCTAAATGGAGAAAGTCGGCCTAGCGACTATAAAATCTAGAGCTTGTAAATAGACATTTATTTTTTGGGACTTTTTGGACTTTGTTTTGTTTGTTTTGGGTTTTTAACATTTTCTGTTTTTCTATTGTGGGTATATGTCTTCCATACTTTTCAGGTCCATGGATAGAACCAAGCTATATTCATACTCAGGCCAGGAGGTGCTTCCATTCGAAATTTAGAGGCTCTGCACACCTGTCTTGTGAGTTTCTTTCTTTACCCTTGTTTTTATACAGTGAGGACACTGTAATGTTTAAGTATGGGGTGGGGGAAGGGCTTACTTTGTGCATATTGATCATATTTGACATTACTTGTGCATTATTTCTTTAAATTGCGACATGGCTATTTTGGAGTGCATTATTGATTTATGTGCTTATATGCATGAATTTCCAAATTTTGAGAAAAATGACCCTCATTGAATTTTTTTGAATAATGTCATGGAAGCTTATATTGAACTCGACGATGCAAAATTGGATTCATTAGAGATATAGCATGAAATTGCCTAGTAAAGGTAAGTCACAATGAAGTGCATTATTTTCTTGAAAACCATGAAAGGAGGTAAAATTTGAAGTTGCTTTTGACATATTGCATGATAAGATGATGGAGGACTTTATATTTCCATATAATGCTCATTGTTTATTCCTAGCCATACCTATGCTTATGCATCACAAAAGCCATAATATGCCTTATTTCAATTATTGCTCCACATGATCTAAATATTTTCATTCTTTACCTTATCCGGGGATTATGTTGAGAATGATGTTACATTATGGAGATTGTTATATGATTGTTGTGTTTTTATCATTATTGGAGTTTGGAAGGAAATTGTTTGAAATATATGGAAAATTTAATGAGTGAAAGAAAATCCAATTACCTCATGAGATAAAGGTAGATTGACCCTGCTCTCTGAGATAATAGTTTGGAGAGATGGGACACATTGTGAGGAGTCCAAAGCACTAAGTATCCGGGGCCATTCATGACACCCATGTTTGCGACTCGCGAGAAGGCAGTGCTGAGGTTAGAGAGGTAAAATCATTATTATTGATAAAAGCATTATGAAAGGTGATAAATGTTATGGAGAAGGAATGTGGAAATTCAGTTTGGGAAAGTACTCCATTTCCCCGGATCATTAGCACCACGTTGCCAAAATTTGCCCACCTTTAGCCTTTTACCAATCTACTCCTTATTTGAGCTTAAATTAAAGTCTTCTTGATTATAAATGCTTTGTCACTTATGAATGTTTTTGCATAACCCTCCTTTTGTGAGTAGATGTTGCTTTTTAAATTGCACATGCATGGATCTGTGACATAAGTACCTTTTCGAGGATGGTAATTGATTGCAGGGGACATATGAGAATGAATCTAAGATGTTGAGAGTTTGAATTCTTCCCCTGAATGACAATTAAAAGTATTGCTTGAGGACAAGCAAGCTTAAGTATGGGGTGTTTGTTGTGAGCCTAATTCGCCATGTTTTACACTTACTTTTATATCAATTTCTGCATACATTGCATGCATTTGGGTTAGAATAATACAGAATCTGTGTAGTTTACACTTATTTGCAATATATGGAGGTCTACACAAGTTTTGGTTATATTTCGCAGAAATCGGACGCACTTTGGAGCTTAAAGGAAACTCATGGAGAAGCTAAGAATGGTGCAGCTGGAGAAAAGGCCATTTTTCATCATTCTTCGTTCTGAATCAAGCTTTGATGTCTTCATTAGAGTTGTAGCCCTCGGAAAGAGCTTTCCAACGCATGGTCATATGCGTCAATCCGACAAAGGAGGACTCGGGAAAGTGCGTTTCAAGAACAGAGCAGAAAGCTGAGAAAACTCTACTCGAGATCGAGTAGAGCCGTTTCCAGAAGACCCGAGATCGAGTAGAGCCGTTTCCAGAAAACTCTACTCGAGATCGAGTAGAGCCGTTTCCAGATCCGAGCCTGTCGAGTAGAGCCACCCGAGAAGACCCAGTCGACATAGCCAGTCTACTCAACCTCGACGAGCCCTTGTCGACATCGACGAACACCCATGAGCCAAGTCCGAGCACATCGAGCAGATCTAGCCGAGGAGGTCCAGTCGACGAACCACCCTACTCGAGGTCGACGAGCCGTGGTCGAGGTCGAGTAGAGCCGTTTCCAGAAACTTCTCGACGAGACCTGTCCGAGTAGAATTGAGATTCCTTGGGCGCGAAGGAGTCGATTTGGCCGAAATTCTATCCGATTTGATCAAGATCTATCATCATGGAAGGGAGATCTATCAAGACATGAAGACCTACCTTATTTAGATATAATTCCTATTTTAGATTTAATTCCATTATGTCTTTTATTTATCTTTTAGCAAATTAGATATAAATTTAGATATAGATAGATATCTTCTTTCCTAGATTAGCTAGGGAAGGAAGACTATAAATAAGGCCCTAGGGGGCTCAGTTTTATTCATTCAACGAACAATTCACACACAACACAATTAGTTAGTTCCACAGAGTAGTTTAGGAGTTCTAAGGTTTTTAAGGTTTTGGCTTTCTGCGAAAGTTGATTGTCGAGATTGTAAAGGCTTTGAATATAGTTTTATGCAAGTTAGTTCTTTTTATTCAATGTCTGCGATTGCAATGAGGCGTGAGTAGTCCACCCACTTCTGGGGCTGGGGTGAGCCCGACGGTGGCCATGTGAGGCGATGCGATAAAGGTCAGATCTTTTTGTGCGATTCATCTTCTATCCCTATGAGCATGATTCTTTTGCGAGAGTCGAAGGTGATCCTTGTTTGTGTTATTGGACCGAAAGTGATCTTAATGCAACTTGGATTAATTATGTGAAAAAGGGTTAGTAACAATTAGGGTTTATGCGAAAGCCTCTATATGCCTATTTGTTAATGACGAAAGTTATTTGATGGAAAGCATGATCTTTTATGCCTTTATGTGTTACTTTGCATGGTTATCGTTGTGGTGTTGAACCCCTGGCCTTGCAAGTCTTTTAATATATTGAAGTTTATTTCTGTCGAATTTCTGAATTCTGTCAAAAATCTGCAAATTTACATTTTCTGTTTCTTATCGATCTAGACGAAGCTTTGTCGACCTCGAGGAGTGTCTTGTCGAGGTCGAGGAGAGGTTGTCTTAGTCGAGTTGTGATTCTTCTGTTTTTGTCGACTTTAAAGTTTCTGTCTTTACTTTCTTTGTCGAGATCGAGTACATCTTGTCGAGGTCGAGGAGAGTTTTGTTCATCGAGTTGTTTGCTTTCTGTTTTCTGAGTTGTTGTTGTCGACCACCTTAGTCGACCTAGAGGACAGCTACTCGAGATCGAGTAGCTTCTGTGTCCTTGCTTTTAGTTTCTGCTTTGCTTCTGTTCTTTACTTCCTTTGCTTTACTTTCTGTCTTTAGTTAGATTTTTGCTTTTGTTTTAGTAGCTCTTGCCGGGTTTATTTGCTTCTTTCCTTTCTGTGTTTCTGTCTTTCCGCTGCTTCTATGAGAATTTACAGCTACCTGAGAACCGCTGACGTGCTTCCTCGTGGATTCGATCCTGACTTTCTCTTACTGCATTGGAGGAGTCTTGTATTTATTTGCTGAGGCCTAAGTCTGGTTTGATCTATTTCATTATATTTCATACTCGATTTCTCCTTACAACATCTATCTTTATGGGAACTCTTATCCAAACTTATTCTAGGGTTTAGCCGATGAAAGGAGGCTTATATCAGATCATTTTCAGCAGCTTTCATACATTCAATTCATAGACCTAGTTCCATATTACAATTAAGAGAGATGAGAGGATTTAAGTTTAGGGATTCAAGGTACGTTATCCTTGCATAGAATTCTCGTGGTTTTGCTAATTCAAGACTTGGTTAGATGATTTTTGAGACTTGATTTCTATCTATTCTATGTTTGATTGATTCAATATCTTTGCTCTTCAATTGATTGATTGCATATATTCCCTCTTGATTAGCTACCTTGGCGGAATTTTCTCTTTTGCTAAGGTTTGATTACTTCTTGCGATTTGATTGAATATAAGTAGCAAACATAATCAATCGATCTCGTGAAAGCATCGATTGGGTGTGTAGGAGATATTGACAATTGTGCTTTATCAATTGCATCGATTAGGGTTAGGGAGTTGCGCCTCTATCTTTGGTTTTTTATGTTATTGGTATGGTTTAATTGTCGAAGCTTTGGAGTGATCCAAGGTTGGATGAATCAAATAAAGGTATATAGAATAGAGTCAAGGATTAATGACCTAACCAATGTTGCGAATTGTATGCGAAACTACACTCTTATCTTTTGTCGTCTCTTTGTTCTTATTCGTATATTTATCTTAGTTTATTTGCATTATCTACTTTCATTCGTATTCGTATTCTATATTTAGTGTCATAGTTGATAAATACACATTGCATTGAAGTACTTGTTTCTCAGTGGGTTCGACCCCTTACTTATTCGCTATACTAGTTTGCTAGTTAGTTTGGGTTATTACTTTTGGTGTGGTGGAAACCTAACGACATTCCTCCCACCAAATTTTGGCTTCGTTGCCGGGGAAGCAAGTTTATTTCTATGTTTTGTGTACGTGTTTATTGATTTTCATTTATATTTTTAGTGTTTTGTGTGTTTATATTTCTTTATTTTGTTTTATTTCTTTCATTTTTTTTGAGGTTATATAAAACCAGGGAGATATTTTCATCATTACTTCAAAAGAGTGCAAGAATTAGCGAGCGGGCGTAAATCATGGGGTATCCATGATAGTGAGCGAGATATGGTTCTTTGCGTTTATGAAGGCGTAAGTCTTGGAATGAGAGAACTTGTCGATGACATAGATGACGATGGTTTATGCAACCCCAGATTGTCAGGAATGTTGGATCTTTTCCACGACTTGGCTGACGAAGCATTGGAGGAAGAACGCAAGGAAGTAGCCAAGCAAAATAAGGAGGAGGACACTTCTGCAAGGACGGTGCCCGCCGCTACACAATCGGCATTCGCCGCTCCCTTCAAAACCACCGCCATATGAAAGGCAAACTAGCAAGAATGGGAGGAGAAATGCAAAAAAAATTTAAGGAATTGTGGAAGACGCATCTATTCGTTGACGATGATTGCAATATAGAAGAGGACCTAGTGCTTCCTGAAACGGAGTCTCATGAATCTACTCATGAGATTTGATCCATTTTGTCTTCTCCTTGATTATCTTTTATTCTTTCTTCCTCATCATCCATTGTGCCTTCTTCTTTTCCACGTGCTTTGCCTCCTACTATATCTGATGCACCATTGTGTTTTGAGGATCCATCTATCTTAGTGCCAATGAAGTTATCCCAAATACCAGATGAGAGGTTCTTCCGATATGTTTCAAAGGTGTTAGCCTATATGGAAAACATGCCATCAAAAAGCATCGAAGACACCACTATTGAGATGATAAATTGCCTCCTAGAGGGTGCACTTTTGAGGATAGTGAAGTATTTGATATGTGCATATGAGAAAGGATTGTCTGAACCATGACCATTAGGATTTTGGGACATTATAGGTAATGTGGCCAATGATGAGATGACTAAGGAGGACATATATGAAGAAGAATTCAGTTCAAGAACCAAAATCCTATCATTGATTGACAACCCCCTCTCAAGTGACGAAGGTGTAACCGTGGGTGAAGTGGAGAGCCCAATGCCTATTGAAATGAAATATCATGAGTGCACATATGAGGACCTATATGTTTTGGCTCCTGATTCACTGAATAACTCATCTCAATTGCGCCAATCAACGAAACAATTCCAGAGCCGATTTCTGTGGCTCCTGAGCAATGTAATGAAATTTCTAACACTTTTGTGGATTATGGTGAATATTTAGATCCATGTGAGCATTACTTCTATAAGACATCAGCGGAACCGTGTTGGTGGTCTTATATTCCCTCTAGAGAAGATCAAACACATTTAAATAGGGAAGTGTTAAAGCTTCTTTACAAGGTATCCTTAACTGCCAAGTTTTTCATGTTTAGAGTTCATTCAAATTTTGGTTTGGCGCAAGAATTTGATTTGCTTTTAAGGGCATTAACAATGTTGGAATAAGTGTTAAGGGAAGGATTGAATAAATAATCAAGTCTATGACGTTAACCAATGACGCTTCTTGGGAGGCAACCCAAGGTAAGTTGTCTAGTTTGCAAGTTTTTTAAATTCTAGTTAGGTATTTAGTACTCTTTCAAAGTCAATAAAATGATAGAGTTCCATTTAGATATGCATTTTTGGAGGAGTCTTGAGCTAACCAAGTACGTAAGTTATCTCGGATTCGACATCACCGCCAATCGGCGCCCACCGCTACACAACAGGCGCCCGCTGTGGTTGTCAGTGAGACGTTTCTGGATTTTGGTAACATTGGAAGAGAGTATCTTTCTATCCTATTTTATATTTTCAGTTTTAGGATTAGTTTATGTCTTTCTATTTTATTTAGGATCATATATATTCTATATCTAGCTATATTAGGATTAGATTTTATTTTTTCTATCTTATGTTAGTTTTATTTATCTTAGGTTGTTTCTATTTATCATAGGATTACAATATCTATCTATCTATCTATATTATATTTCTTTTATTATTTCTGTTATTTCTAATATTTCTTTTTCTTTTTGATAGATGATCCTTTCCCTTTCCAATTAACCATATATCCCAATTCCCTAATGGAGATCATTCAAAGCCATTATCTCCAAGCAACACAAGAGCCCTAATTTTCCCTTTTAAATATAAATTCCAAAACCTAAGCCTTGTGTTTCAATCAAAAGTCTTTCTTTTCCCATCCATCATCCACATTCATCACTACCCTTCATCCATCGAATTCAACTCTTTTTCATACCATCACCATCCCTGTCATCAAAGGAAGACTTTGAAACCAAATCCCGATCTTCAAAGAGAAATTTGGAAGGAGTTTGGACGTCGGAACATCGACATTGCAACTCGGATTCCTGGCTTTGCAACACCGGCGCCCGTCATTCCAAAACTGCCGCCCGTCGCTGCCCTCAGTACTCCAATGCTTGTTTGTCCGACGATGATAACCACCACTAACATGATCAAGTAAGTTTCTCTTTTCCCTCAGTTGTGATTTTCTATTAAATTTTGTTGTCTTTATTTGATTTTCATTTAAGGATGATAAAAAGTTAAAGCGTGGGGGGAAAGTTGCATTCTTAGATTCATGCATTCATGTTTATGTTCTATTTATTTGTTTGCATTATCATATATTCATGTTTACTTTTTCATTATCTCATTGCATTAGAAAATGAAAAAAAAAATAGAAAAATGTATTAAAAAAAAACCAAAAATATCATGCATTGAATAAATATGTATTATTCAACTACCCATCTTGCAATGTTTGCCCTCTATTATATATTTTATCATGATCATATAAATTCCATAGCATGTTTGGATTGTTTAGCCTTATCTCCTTAAAAATATTTTTCTTATGAAGCATGATTGGTAATGTAATTAGGCATGTATGATTGAGCTTGAGTATGATTGAAATCCTACATAATATGACCCTTGAGAGAATGTTTTAGCCTTATTGGAATCATATAATTCCTTTTGCTTATATGTGTGATTTACTCTCCTTATCTTTCTAACTCTTGATATTGACTTTATTATCTATTGTCAAGACCGACTCACATGTTTGTTGCTTGCGGATATTTATGCTTTTTTTTTGTTTATATTTGGTTTTAGTTGCTTATTGAGTGTTTAATGTGAAATAAAGTGGAAATGGTTGAGACACTTAGTAACCGAATCTATGCATGACACCCATGGGTATGATTCACGAAAAAAAGTGTCAAAAGCTACCCACTAAGAAAGGAAGCTTGATCATTGAGTAACCGGGTTCATTCATGACACCCATGTTTGCATCTCGCGTCAAAAGATGTTCAAGTGAACTTTATTCAAGTAAGTTGAAGTGTTGATCGACCGGGGCCATTCATGACACCCATGTTTGCGACTCGTGTAAGGAATAAACCAAGGCCGAAAGAAGGAAAAGGAAGAAAAAAAAATAAAAATAAAAAGAGAGAAAAGAAAAAACAAAAGAGTAGTCTAAAGCCAAATTGCTTATTTTTATTGTTTTTCCACAAGAAATGACATTTCGGTGAAGATTTGATGATATTGTTGTCAATATCTATGAGCTTAGTTGCATTTGGGATTGAGCTGAGAGTTGATCTTAATAGCCTAAACACATGAACATGAGTGAAACACATATTCCTTGTGAGGTTGGATGATTTTTTACTCTGCACTTTGATCGCTAAATACATGCTACAATGCTTATTCATTTGATCTTGGGTTCATTCGAATTTTATGTTGCTTTTGATGAGGCGAATGCATGATGAATATGTTTGTGGGATGTTTGGTTATTGCTATGTTTTTCATTGCTTGAGGACAAGCAACTGCTTGAGTGTGGGAGAGTTGGAGTTATGACAATTTGTTTGCTTCTTTCATGTTTCATTTCCCCTTGTTATGATATATTAAAAAAAATGTTTGGACATGAAGAAGTCTCTATCTCTATGCTCTACTCTATGTTCGCTAGCGGACTAGTGAAGCTTAAGTGTAGGGTTTATATGGTCATTTATAAGTGGTCTTAAGTAAATTAAGTATTCATATTGCATGTGTATTAAGCTTATTTGCATTCTTGTTGATTTGGTATTCATAGTTCGGAATCTACTAGTTTTTCGTGTTTATTTCTAGATCTTATGATCCGGCCTCGAAAAGTGGAGAAAGCACGGAGCAAATAGACAAAGAAGAGCTAACGAACAAGAGCAAAAATGGAGAACATGGAGAAATCCCATATTAAAGGTTATAAGAAATTGTAATTAACTTCTAAGGTCTTCATGGGAATCATAGTCCTTGGAAAGATCTTTCCAACGCATATTCATATGAGTCAATCGGACGAAGGATGACTCCAAAAAATGCGTTACAAGTTCAGCCTGCCGAAGCTGTCAACACTGCATAGAGCAACACCCGCCGCTAAAATACCGGCGACCGCCGGTCTCGTTATTTCCGGATTTTCAAGATGAGGCAATTCTATCTTTATGGGAACTCTTATCTAAACTTATTCTAGGGTTTAGCCGACAAAAGGAGGCTTATATCATATGATTTTCAACAACTTTCATTCATTCAATTCATAGACCTAGTTCCATATTACAATTAAGAGAGATGAGAGGATTTAAGTTTAAGGATTGAAGGTATGTTATGCTTGCCTAGAATTCTCGTGGTTTTGCTAATTCAAGACTAGGTTAGATGATTTATGAGACTTGATTTCTATCTATTCTATGTTTGATTGATTCAATATCTTTGTTCTTCAATTGATTGATTGCATATATTCCCTCTTGATTAGTTACCTTGACAGAATTTGCTTTCTTGCTAAGGTTTGATTACTTCTTGCGATTTGATTGAATATAAGTAGCAAACATAATGAATCGATCTCGTGAAAGCATCGATTGGGTGTGTAGGGGATATTGACAATTGTGCTTTATCAATTGCATCGATTAGGGCTATGGAGTTGCGCCTCTATCTTTGGTTGTTTATGTTATTGGTATTGTTTAATTGCCGAAGCCTTGGATTGATCCAAGGTCGGATGAATCAAATAAGGTATATAAAATAGAGTCAATGATCAATGATCTAACCAATGTTGCGAATTGTATGCGAAACTACACTCTCATCTTTTGTCATCTCTTTGTTCTTATTCATATCTTTATCTTAGTTTATTTGCATTATCTACCTTCATTCGTATTCCTATTATATCTTTAGTGTCATAATGGATAAATACACATTGCATTGAAGTACTTGTTTCTCAGTGGGTTCGATCTCTTACTTATTCGCTATACTAGTTTGCTAGTTAGTTTGTCATTTTGGGTTATTACTTTTGGCGTGGTGGAAGCCTAACGACATTTCTCCCACAAGCACTTAGTAACCAGGATCGTTAGCAGATGGCATCCCGGGATCGAAGAACCAAGGAGAGAGATAGTAGTCGGCGAGTCAGTTTCCAAAATGACCCGCCTATATCCCCCATTCCAAGCTAGAGAAAATCCTTGTATAGCTCTCCACAGCTCAGTTGATGGGACTGTATAGGTACCTATATTCATAAAAAAAACCACGCTACCATTCGCTCGCATTATTCCTAATAACACCCGCTGCAGAGGCCTCACAATCTCTTCTACAGCTCCATCGGTATTAACCTTCACCCAGTTTTCGACCGGCCTCTTCCATCTGATCATGGCTTCCTTCCCGCCCTTCTGCCGATGTATGTCTACCTCATCTTGTCGACTCTGCTTGTACTCCTTGGCCCGCTCGATAATGAAAGTGGCCTTGCATCCCTTCTAATATTGTTCTTTGAAAAAGCGAGCGTTGAGCCACGTACTTCCAAAGCCACCACAAAACCCCTGCGAAAATAACATTTCATTCTATACCAAAATCACAACGAGAATGTTTAGTGAGGTTACCTCGTATCCATGTTGCCATAGGAGCTGCGAAGAAATCCTCTTGAACCTGATCCGCGCTCTCAGCTTGTCCCAAATGCCCACGACTTCCTTGCAATCCTTAAGGAGGTGAATAAGTGTCTCCTCTTGGACCAAGCAACTGTCGCACCTGGGATCATCCGTTAAGTGTCTCCTCGCACGTCTAGCGTTGGTCAGGACCACCCCCTTCACACACCTCCATGCAAACACCCGGACACGCTCTTGAACACCCAACTTTCACATAACTTTATAAATCACGTGGTCATTCGATCGAGTTTTGAACTCACTCTAAGCATCTAATAAGCCGAAGAGACCGTATAGTCACCAGTCATAGAGAACTTCTAACCAAGCAAGTCATCCTCCCTTCCAGTAATGATGTCTCTGCTCGATAACCTCGCCCGAAGATCCGCCGGAAGCAGCCCCACCACTTTCTCCCACTTCCATCCGCTTTGCTCCTCCCAAAACTCAGCCACACAAGCCTCAAGTTCGCTCGAATCTAGTCTCCTCGTAGCCTTGCACATCAAAGGCTCATCATCCAACCACAAATCAGACCAGAACCAGATGTCCCTGCCATCACCAAGAACCTATCTCACACCTTAATTTGTTCACCGCCTCGTGCACTCCCAGGAGAACACTTTTCCAAACATGAGAGTGATTGGCCCCAACCGCCCCGAATGGTCTCAAATACTTATGTTGAAGAGTCTTCATCTATAGCTTTTCTTCCCCATTAACAAATTTCCAACCAAGACGATCGACCATGACATGATTCATGTCGTACATATCACGGATTCCTACATCTCTGAGACTTCTAGGTTTACAAAGCTCCTCTCAAGCCACAAGATGGACGCGTTTGATGCCTTCTGTGTCACCCCAGATGAACCTGCAGCATACCTCATTGATCTCATCACAAACACCCATTGGAATGAACATAGAACCCATGGTGTATATGGGCGTCATAGAAAGGACAGACTTGGTCAGCGTGATTCTTCCCGCCAAGCTAAGGGTTCTGGTCTTCCAGCCGGCCAGCTTCAACGTCATTTTCTCAATCAGCGGCTGAAACGTCTCCTTCGTGATTCTATTGCTCAGACCTGGAGCCCTCAAATAGTTGCCCAGATCCTCGGTAACACCAAAGCCGCTCGCCTCTCTCATGCCCTTCCTCATCACGGAGTTTACATTGGGCGACACGTAGATCTTAGACTTCTCAACACTCACTTTCAATCCCGGACACTTACAAAACTGCCTGAGAATATTTGTTATAACACGCATTTGCCCGACCAAAGACTCAACACAAAGCACAATATCATCCGCAAAGAATATATGTGAGAGCCTCAGACCCCCCCCCCCCCTCCCCCGAAAGACAAATAGGCTTCGAAGACCTATCTTCCCCAACATTCAGAATCATATGACCGAGCCATTCGATGCATAATAAATAAGGCGAGAGCGGGTCACCTTGTCTCACCCCCCCCCTGTATATTTTGAATTCAGTAGTGACAACTCCATTCCAGAGAAACCTACCTCATTCTAGTATTGGTGACATATTTCTCAACCCATTCAACCTAATCCGTCAGAAAGCCTGCAACCCGAAGAGTGTCCACCATAAAATCCCATCTCAACCTGTTATAAGCTTTCTCAAGATTAAGTTTTAGCACCATCCATTTCTTGCCAGACTTCTTTTTCCTCACCGAGTGAACAATCTCCTGCACAATGGCTATATTCTCCTAAATAACTCTCCCCAAAAGAAAACTTCCTTGAGTAGGGCCCACAAGGTTGCCAATAACCTGTTTCATTCTATTCACCATCAGCTTGGATATGATCTTGTAACGGACATTGTAGAAACATATTGTTGTGAGCTGAATCTGCCATGTTTTACAGTAACTTTTATATCGATTTCTGCATACATTGCATTCATTTGGGTTTAGATAGTACAGAACTTATGTAGTTTATGTTTATTTGCAAAATTATGGAATCTACACCAGTTTCTGTTTAATTTGCAGAAATCGAGGCATATTACAGCAATTCTAGAGAAGGTCGGAAAAGCTCGGAAAACCATTACAGAAGTCCAAGGTCAAAGCAGCGGAACCAGTCTGAGAGTCAAGGCTACTCGATCTCGAGTAGGCCTTACTCGACCTAGACGAGCTTGGCCGAGCAGCCTTGGTCGACAAGACCTGATCAAGAACCAGACCAACCCGGGCTCCGGACCCAACTCGATCTCGACAAGCCCTAGTCGAGATCGACGAAGCCTAGACACCACACTCGGAGTCGACGAGGAGAAGCTGCCCGAGAAGCCGAGCAACCCTGGTCGAGATCGACAAACCCTTGTCGAGATCGACGAGACCTTGAGCCATGTCCGAGCTTGCCGAGGAGAGCCACTCGAGGAGGCCCAGTCGACGATCATCTCTACTCGAGGTCGACGAAGGCTACTCGAGGTCGACGACGCCCAGAGTTCAGATCCAGTTGTCGAGTTCGCCAACCCGAGGAAGCTTCGTCGATGACCTAATCCTACTCGACATCGACTAGCTCTTGTCGAGGTCGACGAGCACCAGTGACCAAGTCCGAGCACATCGAGCAAATCTAGCCGAGGGAGTCCAGTCGACGAACCATGCTACTCGAGGTCGACAAGCCCTACTCGAGGTCGACTAGAGCCGTGTCCAGCAGCTTCTCGACGAGACTTGTCCGACTAGACTTGGGATTCCTTGGGCGCGAAGGCGGAAGATTCTATCCGATTCCATCAAGTTCTATCATCAAAGAGACAAGATCTATCACATCATGAAGACTTACCTAGTTAGTTTTATCTTTTCCTTATAGATTTATTTCCTTTAAACATTTATTTATCTTTTAAAGTTTTAGATATAATTTTAGATAGAGATAGATATCTTCTTTCCTAGAATAGCTAGG
Organism: Persicaria tinctoria; assembly: GCA_037127255.1. Lineage (NCBI taxonomy): Eukaryota > Viridiplantae > Streptophyta > Magnoliopsida > Caryophyllales > Polygonaceae > Persicaria > Persicaria tinctoria. The sequence continues at coordinate 53,342,601 of JBANSL010000001.1, read as the reverse complement.
GAATGAAGGCTATAAATAAAGCCCATGGGGCTCAGTTTTAATCATTCAATTTCAGAGGAAGACAAGTAGTTCCACGGAGACGGTTTAGGGAGTTTGGGGTTTTTAAGGTTTTGGCAGTTTGCGAAAGTTGATTGTCGGGATTGTAAAGGCTTCGAATTTAGTTTAATGCAAGTTATTTCTTTTCAATCAATGATGTCTGAGTTTGCGATGAAGAGAGAGTAGTCCACCCACTTCTAGGGTTGGGGCGAGCCCGACGATAGCCATGCATAATTGAGGTAAAGATCCGACCTTTATCATGTTTTGAGCATTTTCCTACTTATTGATGTGTTTATTGCCCGTCTAATGGAGATCCATGCTAACAACTTGGATTATAAACATAAAATCAGTAGAGACGATTAGGGTTTCTTGAGAGAGTTGTCTAATTGTTGGAAAAGGCGAAAGCTTATCCTTTAAATGCGATTCACATGATTATCTGTTTGATCCTGCCTTATGCATGCTTGGTTATTGTTGTCGCAAACCCTAATCTTGGAAGTCCCCAAATTCATAAAGTCACAAAACCGAATCTGCATTTGTTTTTATTTTTTCCTCCCCTTGTCGATCTCGACCAGCTTCTGGTCGACCTCGACCACTAACCTCCGATCCCAGATCGTCGTAGCTCAATTGTGCAGGAACTCGACAAGACGAGTCGAAGTCGACGAAGGTCCTACTCGAGATCGAGTAAGCCTAGTCGAGGTCGAGTAGACTTCGCCGAGTTGTTGTGCCCTGTTCGACTGTGCCTGACCCCTGTCAACTAGCCTTAGTCGAGGTCGAGTACCATTGTGGTCGAGTTCTGTCCGTGAGATTCCACCGCTGCCTAGGATCCGCTGACCAGCTTCCTCGAGGATTCGAACCTGACTCGCTCTTACTACATTTGGAGGGAGTCTTGAACATTATTTGCTGGGATTCGATCGGTTTGCTTTACTTTGTTTACTTATTGTTTTGCATTCTCGATTTCCTCATACAACAAATTGGCACCGTTGCCGGGGAAGCTATCATTCGCGCCTTAGGTAGTCAGTTCTCACTTTTCTCTTGAGTGAATTCGCAGGTATATGCGTCGTTCTGGTCAAACACCTGAGTTTGACAGCTTAGACGAACTGGAGCGCTACCTACACATCCACTCCAAACTCAAAAGGATCATGGCGGCCGCTGAAACACAGGAACAGCTGGTCGCTAGGCTTACCAGGGAATTGGCCGCAAAGGATGTTGCTATCGCCGCTGAGAGAGCAGCAAGGGAACAAGCACAGGCTGAGCTTGCCCAGTATCCAACCACGGCAGAGGACTACATGCACCCAACTCTCGTCGTGCCTGAATCGGCGATTCTAATCCCTGAAAACTCTTTTGAACTTCGCACTCAGTTTCTTATAGAGCTTAAAAATAATGCCTTTTACGGCAGATTTAATGAGTGTCCTCTTAAACATATTACTAATTTTCATGATATGTGCCGTACTCTTGCAGAAGTTACAACTCTGGAATATGTCAAGATGAAAGCTTTCCGTTGGTCGCTCGCTGGACCTGCACTGAAGTGGCTAGAAGGGCTGAAACCAAAATCACTGACCACATGGGCCCAAGTAGAGCAAGAGTTTCTCAACAAATTCTTCCCACCAGCCAAGACAGCACTTCTCCGCCAGAAAATCACCGCCTTTAAACAGCAGAAAGGGGAACCACTGGCAAAGGCATGGGAGCGCTACAAGGAACTTCTACGATCTTGCCCTACTCATGGACAGCCACCCTACATCATTCAGGAGATCTTCTTCAACTCTCTTGATCAAGTCACTAAGGACAGAATCAACAATTATACTCGCTACGAGTATCTGACGATGCCGCCAAGTGACGCATGGGGTGTGCTAGAAAAGCTCACTACTTACGACAACAAGTATGGGTCTACTGTAAACTATGAGGAGAACTCCTGCGCCAGGTCAGCACCATCTATGCCACTTTATGAGCCAGCAAAGGAAATCGACCCAGATGTCAGGGAGCAGTTCTACAGAGATCAGAATCGCAAGCTCCTCAAGCAAGTCAAATATCTGTCTGTCAATCAGCCTTGCATCGAATGCGGATCACAGAGGCACACCACTACTGAGTGCCCACACACAGAGCAAGTCAGAATGGCAGAAACACATGAGGAGGCAGCATACGCTGGGGGTCCTAATCGCTATATGGGGGACCAAAGGCCCTATCAGCCGCAATGGAACCAAGGCCCCCCTAGGAATCCCCCACCCTACAGAGCTCCAGGACATCCAGAAAGAGATCAAAAGAAGGACGATCTGCAGGTGATCCTTCATGAGATGCGCCGAAATCACGCCCAGAACCTGCAGGTGATCCCCCTCATTCCATAAATAAAATTTTTAATGATTTAAAGGGAGCTAAAACACCGTGGCGAGAAAATTTGCAGAAACTGAGGGCTACAAAGAAAAAGAAGAAAGAGAAGGGAAATGATGCAAGCAACCACCTATCAGATGAGCTTGCATACTACCATCAGGACCTAGATGATCCAGGAGAAGGGCCAAGCATGAGCGGGCCCCACAATAATGGTCCTTGAGCGCAAATGGAGAAGTCGGCCTAGCGACTCTAAAATCTAGAGCATGTATATAGACTTTATGAACTTTTGGGACTTTTTATTTGGTTTTGCTTTTAGGTTTTGGTTTTTGTTTTGTTTTTGGTTTTATGTCTTTTCTAAGAACTTTATATGGATAGTCTTGTTTTTGGTATGGAATCTAACAATTGTAGGTCGGCAAGCATATAAGGATCGCGAAAAGTGGAAGTCCCTGAAAAACTAGTCAGAATCGACGAAGGCCAAATCGACGACGACGAGGAGGAGAAGCCAGGAGCTACTCGACCTCGAGTAGACGTACTCGACCTCGACAAGCACCAGACACTCCTCGACTTCAGAAACCACCAGACGCAGACGAGCTTACTCGAGATCGAGTACACCGTACTCGAGATCGACGAGCAACCTCTACTCGACCTACACTGATCAACCTTCCTCGATGCATTATCCTGTGAGTTCCTTCCTTTACCCTTGTTTTTTATTTTATACAGTGAGGACACTGTAAATTTTAAGTATGGGGTGGGGGAAGGGCTTACTTTGTGCATATTTGCTATATTTGATCATATTTGATATATATGTGCATTATTTCTTTGAATTGCTACATGGCTATTTTGGAATGCATTATTGCTTTATGTGCTTAATATGCAGGATTTCCAAAATTTAAGAAAAATGACCCCCATTGAAATTTTGAAATAATGTCATGGAAGCTTATATTGAACTCGACGATGCAAAAATGGATTCATTAGAGATATAGCATGAAATTGCCTAGTAAAGAGAAGTCACAATGAAGTGCATTATTTATTGAAAACCATGAAAGGAGGTAAAATTTGAAGTTGCTTTTGACATGTTGCATGATAAGATGATGGAGGACTTTATATTTCCATATAATGCTCATATTGAAATCCTAGCCTTACCTATGCTTATGCATCACAAAGCCATAATATGCCTTATTTCATATATTGCTCCACATGATCTAAATATTTGCCATTCTTTACCTTATTCGGGGATTATGTTGAGAATGATGTTACATTATGGAGATTATCCTATGGTGTTTGTGTTGTTATCATATTTGGAGTTTGGAAGGAAAGTGTTTGAAATATATGGAAAACTTAATGAGTGAAAGAAAATCCAATCACCTCAGGAGATTAAGGTAGATTGACCCTGCTCTCTAAGATAATAGTTTGGAGAGATGGGACACATTGTGAGGAGTCCAAAGCACTAAGTATCCGGGGCCATTCATGACACCCATGTTTGCGACTCGCGAGAAGGCAGTGCTGAGGTTAGAGAGGTAAAAGCATTATTATTGAGAAAAGCATTATGAAAGGTGATGAATCAAATGGAGAAGGAATGGGGAAATTCAAATTTGGAAATACCCCATTTCCCCGGATCATAAACACCACATTGTCGAAAATTGCCCACCTTTTAGCCTTTTACCAATCTACTCCTTCATAAGCTTAAATTAAAGTCTTCTTGATTATCAATGCTTTGTCACTTATGAATGTTTTGGCATAACCCTCCTTTTGTGAGTAGATGTTGCTTTTACATATTTGCACGTGCATGAATCTTTGACACTAGTACCTTTTCGAGGATGGTAATTGTCTGCGGGGTTATATAAGAATGAATCTAATATGTTGAGAGTTTTGATTTCTTCCCCTGAATGACAAATAAAAGTATTGCTTGAGGACAAGCAAGCTTAAGTATGGGGTGTTTGTTGTGAGCTGAATCTGTCATGTTTTACAGTAACTTTTATATCGATTTCTGTATACATTGCATTCATTTGGGTTTAGATAGTACAGAACTTATGTAGTTTATGTTTATTTGCAAAATTATGGAATCTACACTAGTTTCTGTTTAATTTGCAGAAATCGAGGCATATTACAGCAATTCTACAAAAGTTCGGAAAAGCTCGGAAAACCATTACAGAAGTCCAAGGTCAAAGCAGCGGAACCAGTCTGAGAGTCAAGGCTACTCGATCTCGAGTAGGCCTTACTCGACCTAGACGAGCTTGGCCGAGAAGCCTTGGTCGACAAGACCTGATCAAGAACCAGACCAACCCGGGCTCCGGACCCAACTCGATCTCGACAAGCCCTAGTCGAGATCGACGAAGCCCAGACACCACACCCGAAGTCGACGAGGAAAAGCTGCCCGAGAAGCCGAGCAACCCTGGTCGAGATCGACAAACCCTTGTCGAGATCGACGAGACCTTGAGCCATGTCCGAGCTTGCCGAGGAGAGCCACTCGAGGAGGCCCAGTCGACGGTCATCTCTACTCGAGGTCGACGAAGGCTACTCGAGGTCGACAACGCCCAGAGTTCAGATCCAGTTGTCGAGTTCGCCAACCCGAGGAAGCTTCGTCGATGACCTAATCCTACTCGACATCGACTAGCTCTTGTCGAGGTCGACGAGCACCAATGACCAAGTCCGAGCACATCGAGCAAATCTAGTCGAGGGAGTCCAGTCGACGAACCATGCTACTCGAGGTCGACAAGCCCTACTCGAGGTCGACTAGAGCCGTGTCCAGCGGCTTCTCGACGAGACTTGTCCGACTAGACTTGGGATTCCTTGGGCGCGAAGGCGGAAGATTCTATCCGATTCCATCAAGTTCTATCATCAAAGAGACAAGATCTATCACATCATGAAGACTTACCTAATTAGTTTTATCTTTTCCTTATAGATTTATTTCCTTTAAACATTTATTTATCTTTTAAAGTTTTAGATATAATTTTAGATAGAGATAGATATCTTCTTTCCTAGAATAGCTAGGGAATGAAGGCTATAAATAAAGCCCATGGGGCTCAGTTTTAATCATTCAATTTCAGAGGAAGACAAGTAGTTCCACGGAGACGGTTTAGGGAGTTTGGGGTTTTTAAGGTTTTGGCAGTTTGCGAAAGTTGATTGCCGGGATTGTAAAGGCTTCGAATTTAGTTTAATGCAAGTTATTTCTTTTCAATCAATGATGTCTGAGTTTGCGATGAAGAGCGAGTAGTCCACCCACTTCTAGGGTTGGGGCGAGCCCAACGATAGCCATGCATAATTGAGGTAAAGATCCGACCTTTATCATGTTTTGAGCATTTTCCTACTTGTTGATGTGTTTATTGCCCATCTAATGGAGATCCATGCTAACAACTTGGATTATAAACATAAAATCAGTAGAGACAATTAGGGTTTCTTGAGAGAGTTGTCTAATTGTTGGAAAAGGCGAAAGCTTATCCTTTAAATGCGATTCACATGATTATCTGTTTGATCCTGCCTTATGCATGCTTGGTTATTGTTGTTGCAAACCCCAATCTTGGAAGTCTTTTTACATTTAAGTTTAGTCGAAACCCTAAAAGCATTTGTTCTTTATTTTCTTTATTTTCATTCGTTTTTCGTCCCCTGTCAACTCGATCTCGACCAACTGTGGTCGACCTCGAGTTGCTGATTCTCGACCTAGAGTCGTTGTTGCTTACCTGTGCAGGAATCGACGAAGAACAACTCGACTTCGACAAGCCGTACTCGACCTCGAGTAACCCCTTGTCGAGATCGACCACCTTTGCCGAGGAGTTGCTGCTGTGTTCGACTGTCCTAGCTTCTGTCGACTAAACCCTTGTCGAGCTCGAGTACCCCTGTGGTCGACTTACGTGAGATTTCTCTGCTACCTAGGATCCGCTGACACGCTTCCTCGTGGATCGATCCTGACTTCCCGCTGCTACATCAGGAGGAGGTCTTGTAATTATTTGCAAGGGACGGAATCTGGTTTGCCTTGATATATTTATATTTTAATTTGCAATCTCGAGATCCTCCTTACAACACATATCGGACGAAAATGCTTCGACAGTCTCCTTCAACTCCTTCGACGGTTCGGGTTTGCCAACCTTAGTAAGCAACACGATCAGAGTCTCCTTCAACTCTTTCAGCAGCCTCCTACTCTCAAAGAAGTTCATCACCTAATTCACCACAGAGAGTCCGACAACTTCCCAATATTTTTGATATAAGACAGGTTGAAAGCCATCAAGACCCGGGGCTTTGTAAGTTCCCATCACCTTGACTGCCTCCCACACGTCCTTACTCGAGAAAGGTTTTTTAATATCCTCTCATCTCTCGCTGTTCACCTGAGGGAAGCCATCACCAAGCCGCTCTTGGTTATCTCTCTCCGCAACAGGAATATGGAACAAATCTTTGAAAAACTTAAGGGCAACCTTCTCCATCCCGCCATTCTCCTCCACCCATCTATTGTGCTTATCAAACAGCCCCTCAATTTTGTTACTTTTCCTCCTGATCATGGTTGAAAGATGGAAGAACGCAGTGTTGCGATCACCTTGGGTAACCCACTTCTCTCGAGATTTTTGAAACCAAAGGATTTCCTCCTGTTCCGGAACTTTTTCTAACTCAGCTTGGTTTTTTTCATCATTCCAACATATCCATAAACCACTGGCTCTTCCAATATCTTCCACCCGAGTGAAATTGTCGAAGCTCAACTTAGCACAAACGGAATCCGCTCTTTCCCCTGCAATTTTTGTCTCGGAGATAGCAGCCACATCTACTTTATGGAATCTTCACATGTACCTCATAGAACGACGGCAGCCATCCTTCTCGACCCCGTAACAGTTCCAAAAGAGAAAAATCATGATAAAACAATAAATGAAACGAAAAATAAAAAAAACCTTGCTACCGTCATCACTTACTCTCCTGCTCGCCGTCACTGCTGCTGGATGAGACCACTACCATGGCGTCATCCATGCACGAAGTGCCTCTTGATCTCTCTTTCACGTCTCTTTACCCAAAAACGACATCCAACTCCTTGTTGTTCATCATGTTACCACTGTTAGTTTTCACCTCCACTTCACCTCCCTCATCCCGCAAGGCAAAAGTTTGAGAAGAAAGATTGCTTAGTTGCGCCTCTGTCGTGGCCATTGAAGGACTCTCATTAACATTTTGGGAATCATCTTCCATTTGCCTTCTCCTCTTGCCCACTTTATGGAAGCCTTCGCCATCTGCTCGGTCAGCTTGCTTAAGAGCTTTTTTAAGAGCAATGCTCCTCAGCTTCTTTCTCTTTTTCCTCACCGGTTTCAAAGTTTCTTCCTTGGCTTTCACTTCCTCATTGGTAAAAATAACGATGCCTCCTACCGGTTTCTTTCCATTCTTCTCAACATCATTACTAGCCATCTCATCTTTTAACTTCCATTTGCCTTTCCTGGCCGCCTCAGTGGCTCTCCCCAGCTCCTCTTCCTCGCCACTGTTAGTGATCTCTTTATTTATTTTGTCCGCATTTAAGACAGTGGACGGATTTCCTTTCTTGAATCTCTTCACATTAGCACCATCTCCATTAGCCTTTCTTCGAGACGGGTCGTTCTTCACATATGTAGCTCCGACCACTCTCTTATTTTGTTGCTCTGACATTTTGTTTTTCTCGATGTACTTAACTCTGGAAACAACAGTTCGTTTAGGCGGATGCCTCGTTGGTCCGTACCTTAGAATTCCGGTTTGCTTTCCTTCCAAACTAAGACCTTGCACATTCCCGGATTGTTGGTCACCATTCATCTGCTCCCTTTTTCTTCTCTCCATAGGATCGTCGGAACCTTGGCCTCCATTAGGTTTAGCTATAAATGGGCAATGTGAAGCATAATGCCCATATTTTCCACATCGATAGCATATCATTTGAAGCCCCTCATATTCTATTGGGCAAGTCCTCCCATTAATGATAACATATTTCTTCAAGGGTTTGCTTAAGTCGATCTCAACGCATATATGGGAAAACCTTCCTTTGTTCATAAACAACGTCTTCGGATCCACTTTGATCGGATCACCAATACCGACTGCCATCTTCCATAAAATCCTCTCCTCATACCATTTTATTGGAACATCAGTTATTCTTAGCCATGTGGGTGCCGACTTGATAGCTTCTAATGTCGAGAAATCAGGCGTCCAACATTTCATGATCAATTATCGGCCGAACACCGACCATGGCCCCTCTGTGAGCACCCTAGCATATCGTTGTCATTCTCAAATCTAGCTAGGAAAAAGCCATTCGGAAGATCTATTATTTGAATATTCTCGCCATACCTCCATAACGTCCGGACCTTCCTTTCCGTAATCAGAAAAGCAATAGGAAACCCTAGAGCCTTGAACACTATAGCATTCCCCCTGATAGGTTTGGAATCCCCGATCCTTCGCATGTGGGCTCAAGATCAAGAACCACACCGTATATTTGCCCGATCTTCCAATGCTCTTCGATATCTCCCGATGGTAACAAATTAAGCAACTAATTAATTAAACTGAAATAGCGACGAAATCTAACTTAATCAAATTAAACAACTAAAGCGACGGAAAGAGAGAAGCGAGAGGGATTCGGGGCGCGGCACTGGATGCACGGGAACTGGATACGCTTCGCTGGAAGCGAGCGCGGGAGCGCAGAAGCGAAGGCTTCTCAGGGCACGGAGCTGCGTGCGAGAACGAGAGGTCGAGTGCGAGACGCCGAAGACGCTAGGGACACGCGAGCGCTTGCGCGTGCGAAGCCGGGGGGCCGTGCTCACTACTTGCGAGGCCGGTTGCGAGGGGCACCAAGGGTTTGGTTCTTCTTCTTGTGGCGGTTTAGGGTTAATGGTTGTGTTTGGTGTTCGGTTGTGATGGTTGTTGGTGACGGTGGTGTTGGATGTGTGAGTGACGAAAGTAACTAGAACACAAGAGCAATTGAAGTTTTTGGGATTGATAACCAAGGAACCTTTTAGCCAAAATGTTTCCTCAATTCTATATTCAATCTAATTCATTCAATGGGGAATACAATGTTTAAATAGAAAACAATGAACCAATTCTACCTTGCAAGAGTAGAGGTTTGGTTTGCTTAAAGATAGAATTTAAATCCTAAAGATAAAGTAAACCTAATTAAGATAGAAATTCAAACCTTAGTGGACAAGACTTCTATCTAGAGTAGATATAATATTCCACCTTATTAATCCTAAATTACATGAAATAATATAATTAATTAATTAGGCAAACCGGCCCACCAAAGCAAGGGGACTCGACATGGGCTTCAAGGTCCACTCGACATGGACCTCTTGCACTCGACATAGGTATGGGCCGAGTGTTCCCATGTGTGGCCGATCAAGGGGGGTGTTGACGAGTGTTCATGAGCTTCGTGTGTGGACGCAAGCTCAAGTCTTGTGTTGGTGGTGTAGTTCTAAGCAAAGTGATCCAGGGTGGCCTGAACCCTTGATCCATTGTTCCTTGGTAACGGACAAGAAGTGTTTTAGTTGCATCTTGAATCTTCTTGGCCCTTGCACGAGTGATAGGACCATCGAAGGGCACCTTCATGTTGTCCTCAATGTCACCCGGAGTCATCGACATTTGCACTGCATCACCCCCACACATTCTCTAGGGCTTCTTCTACGTCTTCGACAACCGTAATGACTAGATCCCCCTTGGGTCCATCCAAAAATGAAATGATCGATGATCTTACCCTCCCAATTTTCATCGTTAAGCTTGGCTTTGATACATTCTCCCTTACTACTACCACAAATGACGTTCTTCCGGGACCGGGCAGTAGCCGATCCACTCGATTGTTGCCCATCAATCACAGTTTTCGTTCTCAACGGTTCAGAATTACCCCTCCCAACGTTGAAAGTAAACGGCACATCCTCCAGCGATCCTACCCCCGTTGACTTTGGATCTCCCGTCGAGGTCTCATATGGTTGAGTCGCCGGCTCATCCACGGACATCCCTATCGCCCTCGTCGTAGGCGTAGCATCCTCCATACGAAACCAGGGCCCATCATTGATCGGAAACAAAACCAAAATTAGGTTTCCGACGCAACTCTCTCTCTAGACTCTTCTCTCTCTCTAGAAAGCACATGTATCCTACTAACTAGGCAGATAATTGTTTAGACAATGAGATATTTTATGCAAATGCATGATATTTTTGGAATTTTTTTAACATTTTCTATCTTTTCTTTGATTTTCTAAATATAAATAAAACTAATAAATATTAATGTAATTAAAATTTAAACACTGTCTAATATGCAATGAAAAGCTAAAAGTTAAAAACTAATCCTAAACCCCTCCCCCATACTTAAACGTTTCACTCTCCTCAGTGAAAGACAACGAAAAATAAAAAGAATAAAACAAAATAAATAAAACACAAGGGAGAGAATGGATAACTAACTATATCATTTTTTGTTCTCTTGGTAGGGAGTTGTCCGCGCCAGAGAATTAATCCGTCCTTGTAATCATTCGAACCTTGCATGTATAACTATCATGAGCGTCTTATGTTCTTACTTTGCTTGTTGGTTTTCTTCCTAGAGCTTCTCGATTTCCAAGAATAGCTTCATAGTGAATTCCTCCATCTCTATGAACTTCTTTTCGATGCAATCCAAGCAGACTGTACTCGACCCTTCTTCCACCATCTCCAAATCAGCATTTGAAACATAATCCTCTTTCTTCTTTTGAAGAAGTGGCAGCTCCATCATTGGAGGTAGATAAAAATATGCGATCGTTCATTCGTCCGGGCCTTTGGTATGATCATTGGCAGGGATAGGATGTGATATGCATCTGATTTCCATATAAGCGGGCCCTCCATGATACATGCATTTCTCACATAATCTTCACTCATTAGAAAACCGGTTTGCCAGTAGAGTGATCATTCCTCCAAAACAGATGGTCATCGTTTCATATTCAAACATCACCTCTATGCAATTGTCGATGAATTGCTCCATCCAACGTGGGAGTTGGGACCACAGTTGCCTCTAGGGTCAAATAATAGAATTGACTCCAATCCTGCATGTAAAACATTTAAGTGTCATTGTGTACAAAGAATTTATCATTCCTCCGAAGAATGTATTAGGCACGAAAAATAATCACTCAAATAATGAATTAAGAGAGTAAAGAACTTGCATACACCTGAGAATTCGATACCACTTGATACGTTTGGAATTCCGATCCTTCGCCTGTGGGCTTAGACTCAAGAACCACGCCGTATATTTGCCCCGATCTTGCAATATTCTTTGATATCTCCTGATTTGGAACAATTAACACAAGTTGATTAAAATCTGATTTAGCAACAGATTAATACTTAAAAAATTCGGCAACTTCAAAACTCAGAAATTGCGACAGAAAGGTGAGAGATAAGCGAGGGATGCGCGAACGAGGACGCAGGGGCGTGTCCGAGCGCCTGGGAACGAGGTGCCGAGCACCAGCGCTCACTGGAGAGGAGCCGAGGGATGCACGCGCCTGGGTTTTCCTCTCTATTGCGACGATTCTGGTTTCTGCGACAGAAACTCTGGGTTTGTGTTTCTTTTTGTTTTTCGATTGTGATTCAAGGTGAGGGTTTGGATCTTTGTTTGGCCGAGTAACAAGAACATAGAACGATTGTGAAGGCTTTTGGATTGGGGAATTGGGGAAACCTTTTAATCCTAAAAAAGTTCCTCAATTATAAATTCAAATCTGATTAATTCAATGAATGAAAAGTGTTTAAATAGACAAGATATGTCAATTCTACCTTGCAAGGGATAGAGATTTGGCTTAGATAAAAGATAGATAAAAATCCTAAAGATAGATAAATAATAGGTAAGATAAATCAAACATAACTAGAGATAGATAAATAATGCTTAGTAGCTAAGGAATCTATCTAGAAGAGATATTTTCCTCCCACACTTTATTTTCCTAATTACATAAAATAAATATATCTAAATAAAATACTCAAAGCCGGCCAACCTCCCTTCACACTCGATATCGACTCCAAGGTACTCAGTACCGAGCTCAAAGTGTGTGTGTCGAGTGAAGGTCGAGTGTGTGTCGAGTCAAGGAGGATGGTGTCGAGTCTTCATGAGCTCCGTGTGTGGACGCAAGCTCAACTCTTGGGCTGGTGGTCTTGTTTTGAGCAAAGTGATCTAAGGTGACATGAATCCTTACTCCATAGTTCCTTGGTAACGAATGAGAAGTGTCTTGGTAGCATCTTGAATCTTCTTGCCCCTTGCACGCATGATAGGACCATCAAATGGCACCTTTATGTTGTCCTCAATGTCACTAGGAATAATCGCCATTTGTACAGCATCATTCTCCTCCACTTGAGCACGATTTGTCATCAAATCGTCGTCAGAGTCATCGTCAGGCCCGAATAAGGATAGGGCAGCCAAATCGAAACGAAACAACGAGATCTGATCGATCAAAATCAGATCCCAAACAAACCGAATCGAAGGAAGTGCACAAGATAAAAAAAAAACTGACTAACCTCGATGACAAAGTCAACCGAACTAGAGATTTGAAAGGGGGATCTGATTTAGAGCTGGCAAAACCCGACCCGAACTCGAAAACCCGACCCGGTCGACCCGGAACCGATTGCTCTGAACACCGACTCAACCCATCCATTTTGGACCCGAAATCCGAATGAACCGAACCCGATTCAACCGAAACTCATTAAGATCCGAACCCGTTATAATCGAAACTCGATATAACCCGAACTTTAAGATACATTCTAGTAATTTTTTTTAAAATTAATATTGAAATAATGAAACCCGAGACAACCGAAACCCGAATAACCAAAACCCAATACAACCGAAACCCGAACCCGACCCAACCGATTGACCAAATTATTAGAGATTACCCGAAACCCGACTAACCAAACCCGAACCCGACCGATTGCCACCTCTAATCAGAATGGCAAGGAGGAGAAGACTGGATGAAGACAGCACAACTCGACCCACAAGTACAAGTAGAGGGCGATTTTGAAGGATTGATTCCAAAAAAAAATGAATCAACTTACAAAAATTGCATCACTTTAGTATTAAAAAAAAAAGTTAAAACCAAATCAATCACCAATTGAACATCACCCAAAGCAATCACCAAGTGAACAACATCCAAAGATTAGTGACTATGAAAGTATTTCACCCTAACAAAGGGTATAACAGTCACAGAACAGTCCCAGGTGCAAACACCAGCACAACTACCATTCATAATAGGTCATCCAGATTTGAGGGAAAACATTAGAAGTTGCACAGAAAATCTTTGTGTACAGGTGTAAAATATAAACAAAACTTAAGGGGGGGGAAAAGTTAAAAGACAAAAAAAACCCGCCAACAACAAAAAAAAAAGACACAGAAGAAACTGCAGACTGATTCATATTCTTTAGCCAAGCCCGAAAGGTTTTCAGTATTCCCATTTCTTCAACTCCATCCCGTCCGGAGGAGTGCCCTCAATCTTCTTTGAACCAACCTCCTTCCAGTTTGTTGAGAGCACTGTCCCACTCGATTCCACCTACAAAGCAAAACCATGAGTCAAGAGTAGCACTACAAGTGTCAAATGTGACTTAGTCCCAAAGCCAAAAATGTGACCCAACCCAAGACGTTTCGAGGATAGAATAACCTTCCAGCCTTGAAACCATGAACAACCCAAATCCAGAAAACTAGAAAGCATATCTAAGATAAACCAAATCCACGGTTTCAGCCTATAAAAGCAGCCACTGCTAACCTGACTAGAATACTATCAAACTTCAAACTGTATTTATTAAACTGCTACCTAACCCAACAATATCAAACTGGACCTGCACGAGCTATCCATCCCAAACTCGACCAACTTGACTTGATTGAAGGATTAATAGGAACCTTGTAAAATGTTGTTTTCTTCATTCGTGGATTGGATCTTCTCAAAGAACAAGGACTCGTTCAATAAAAGTTTTCTTTTACCAAAGGGAGTTATACTGTTTTGAAATGTAATGACTAGAAGTCTCCAAATTGAACTGCTTGAACCAATACCCAATGAAGAAACTATGGGAAGAAGCTTACGAAGGATTTGCTCATGGCTCTTCTTGTATCCTCATCAGCACCAGCATAAATGTCCTGGAAAAACTTGTTAAGAGCTGCATCACCATCAAGTTTTTCTTCTTTCTCCTGTAGAGTTGGGTGTAGTAGAAATGAGTGGAACATTTTTAAGGAACATTGCAAAATACACACTTGTACATCCATTAACAATTGTGTACCTCTTTCTTAACTTCAGCTTCCAGTTTATCCCAATCAATTGCCCTGTTTTTAGAAGAAGGATATGTTGGCCTACTGACAGCTGCAGCATTCAATAGTTTGATGGTTAGAGAAGGGAAGTTGATTAAAGTTGCAAGAAAAGTGAAACTACTATTCCCCTCATCAAAAAATGTTGAAGAATATTCATTCTCATGAGCATCCACACCAAAAAGACTGGAAGCCAAACAACCAGCTCACTAGCACAATGGTATATGACGAAAAATAAGGTGGATGAATGAAATTCATGGACAAATATCAGGGGAGGGATTTACAAACCTGACGACACATTTATTTTCTGTGGAATGGGTGCTTCCTTGCTGAACTCAAGAGATGTCCAGTGTACTGCTTCAGCTTTTGCAAGTCGGATTTCAACCTTGGTAGACAAGACTTCATACCTGCATCTGGCAGGTATTATCTGTTGATCATAACACAAGGTAACTTGATGTATCAGAGACTAGTATGAGAGGTCACTTAAATACCAAAGGTAACTTGATGTATTAAGTAAGACTCATTCAGAGTTCCTATAACAAAAAGAGGACATAAATGCTATTGGAAGTGGCAACCAAGATATAGGCGGATAAGAAGTAATGAAGATCATCCTTCCTTGTAAAGAGAGAACAAAGATTGGAATATGTAAAACTTGCAAGTCACTTGTACAAGTTGTACAGAATTGCTTATAACCATAATATTGTGTACATGCTTGAAACTATGGATCAGAAGCACTTATGATAGCCGAAGATAATTAAATCATGAACTCAAAAACATACCTTCCCAAATAAGCGGGGTTGAAAATGATATGGCCCCTCCCCAGGAACATCAATTTTAACACTTAACTGCAAAGTAGACAAGAAAACTCTCAGTGGACGGTCAAGCAACTGGTAGCCATGATAGAATGGAGATCAATGATTGAAACCCACTATTTGTTCACCATAGTCAACTGAAACGTTTTTGGCTGGTATGCCCTTTGCAAATACTGTAACCACTACCTCCTCAGGCTTCTGATAGAATTCATGCCTGCAAAGCAAGACCTATCAATTTAAACATTGTCCTTCAATGCATTACAACAAACCAAAATTTAAAATTCCACTTATTGCTGAATCCATGATCACTACATGATATAACGAGAGAACGAGATAACATACATACTTAATGCAGAATATTCACAAACAAAAAGAGAGATCATAGGAATATAGTCGCAGACCTGAACTTTGGCTTTGCAGGTGTTGCTGTGATAGCTGAACTAGAA
This sequence comes from Persicaria tinctoria, assembly GCA_037127255.1. Lineage (NCBI taxonomy): Eukaryota > Viridiplantae > Streptophyta > Magnoliopsida > Caryophyllales > Polygonaceae > Persicaria > Persicaria tinctoria. The sequence continues at coordinate 53,326,789 of JBANSL010000001.1, read as the reverse complement.
AGACTATTAAGAGGTGGAGCATCATTTACTGGAGATACAGTAACACTGTTTGTTGGGACTCTTTCGGCTGATGTTTTGGGCAAAGAACCAGTTTCCTCTGGGTGGAAGTAGTCAGTTGTTATCAGAATGAATAGAACAGCCACACACTCTTTTTGTACAAGAAATTGTTTGCTTAAATAGAATAACGCTAACGGGATACCATTAAATACTAATGCAGTATTTAACTGCAAAATTTACATGTTGCTTACCCCCCCCCCCCCCCCCTCCCCCCGGGCTAATTGCAGGCCTTGCCTATTTAACACCTTTTTCCTCAAAATTTGAACTGATTATTTAAAATGGAAAATTTTGGTCCTAATTCATGATTATGGAAAAAGGGTTAATGAAATACTGATCACAAATTATTGGTCCATGGGAACTGAAAAAAGTATCGGTCACAAGCCAAATAAGTGATAATAAACCAGCAATGTGGGGGTGAATAGCTAAAGAATAAACATTGGCCTTTTCAAATATGAGCAGCAAAGTAACAATAGAACCATCGAGTCATCGACTATATCAGCTCTCTGGAAAATGAGACAATTGAGTAGAAAAATGGTCAACTAACCCCTACACTTTTTTCATTTGGACAAATACATAGAATTAAAAGAGGAAAACAAAAAGCTCATACCAGCAATGCGTTCATCACACTCGCGAATGAAATTTGTGAATCTCGAATCTCCAGGTGCTAGAGAAGCACCTGCTTGAAATGCTACCTTCGCAGTTTGATATTCTTCAAGCTTCATGCAGGCTGTACTGTATATAATGAACATCATTGTTAAGTGTATTGGAAAACATTCTCAAGTTTTCCACAGCTAAGCAACATGATATATCATAAAAGTCTCCATCTTTCTTCCCTTTCCACATTAAGCAAGTACTTGTGAGTCGTTATATTCAACATATTCCTCATTACAACATATGGAATAAAATATACACATGGAAACTAGGTCAAGGATGACAAACAGGAACTTCCAAGAATGACAATAAAAAAACAAAGACAATAAAAAGAGCTCGTGGATACCCCTGCACAATGATCAATTTTTTTCTTATTTTCTCCATTTTTTTCTTTTACTTTAAATTTTTTGGGGGAGTGTATTAATGACTAAGAGGCTGTTTCCAAAGAAACCGCAAAGGGAAGTTAAGGTCATAAACAAGTAATCAAGTATTAAAAGAAAAAAAAAATTAGTGCAGCAATAAGCACAACCAAATATCCCTATATGTGTATACTATAAACCCCATGACAAAAACACGAGATTATAAGATTGGATGTTGAGAACAAACCCTTTCCGTAGGAAAGCTTTGGCCATTGAAGGGTCTAGCTCAATTGCTCTGTTTGCATCAGCAACTGCCTCTACAATGCAGTATAATTGAATGTCAAGATCAGAAGTACAGATATTGCATAATGTACACATTATTCACAAAACATACACATTTTCAAAGAAAGGCAAACTGCAGAGGAAAACTTTGAAAATGAAAAAAAAAAGCATTAAAATTCAGTTCAGAAAGGGTGGAGAAATAATGAGGCAAAACAATTCAACAATCAAGACCAACAAAACAATTCAAGTACATTAAAGTTCGGTTCAGGAATTGGAGATATTTATGTTTAGAAGGTAAACACAACCAAAAACAGGAATTACAGATGCTACCCTAAAATAGCAAACGGATAGAAGGTAGAAAAGTATACAAATCCACCCCTATCATTCTAGCAAACAACATAAACAAATTCACAGTTTCAAAAGAAGCCATCGGTCAATGCAAGCAGCCAGTAAACAGATCAAGCACATAACTAGGGCATAAAGTGATGAAATAACACCAGAAAGGGATAGAAAGAAGAGAAACCGGTGAAATTTTGGAGCTTAATGTTGGCCTGAGCACGATCTGCGAAGAGCTCAGCGAGATTAGGGTTCAAATCAATGGCCTGGGAGTAAAGATCGACGGCGAGCTCGAAGTGGTCATCGATAAAAGCTTCCTTAGCTTTCTTCTCGAGATCCGTCGCCATTGAAACTCAGATCAGGGAAGATAAGAGCTTCTACAGCGAGGGTTAGGTTGTATCTTCGATAGGGGCTAATGATTGTCAACAAGGAAGAAGACGAAAATTTGTGAGAGGTTTTAAATGAGATTGAAGAGACGATAAGGGCTTCGAAGCGGATACCCGCGGACGATGGTTTCAGATTTTCTCTCTTTTCTGCCTGTTTGGTTCGTCAGTCGTTTCTACTTTCTATTCGGAATCGGAATGGGTTTTGAATCGAAATGGGCTGAAACTTAGGCCCAATAATATTTTATATGTTAGGTAAAACTAGTGTAGTACACGTGATTTCAAGACACGCATTTCAATCCATTTCAATAATTTGAAAATAATTCTATATATCTATTTAATATTATATTAATATACTTTCTTACAACAAAATATGTATAATGTATTTTTTTTAAATTTAGAAATTAGTTGCAAAGAGATACAATACAAATTTTAAAAATAATTTAATAAGGTAAAGTAGTAATAAAACTCAAACACACCACCTAATATAATTTGAAATACATATATATTTATTATCATGATTAGGATAAAACTAAAAAAAGAAAATATAAGTTGTCATATAATTATGGTAAATAATTTTTTTTAATAAAGTATATATTTTTTCATACAAATGTTTTGTATTAAATTTTTTTAAGATATCATAAATTGTAATATATTATAAATGAAATATGTATGAGATAGTGAGGTAAAGAGTGGGTAATTATACAAAAGAAATAAAATAATATATAAGAAATCATATCGACACACATGTAATATATATTCATTTTATTATTATTTCATAAACCAAATTATCAAACTATATTAATAAACATTAATCCAGATTTCTTTCCTCAATCCAAAGGCAAACTAACAAAAGAGGGGTGAAAAAGGAAAAAAAAATGTTAAACAAATATATTTAAAATAGGAAATAAATATATTTAAAATTGGAAATAGATATTTTAAAATTTCAACAATAATATTTTTTTTTTGAAACCATTTCAAAAATAATATTGATCAATAAGAAAATACAATTTGAATAAAAAAAATTCAACTTCAATTGTGGACGTGACACGTCAGTAAAATACTAGCAAAATTAGTAATATTAATAGATAAATAGATAGATAGATAGATGGATGGATGGATGGATGGATAGATAATAGATGGATAAACCACCCCTTAAAAATAAATAGAGCTTAATGTTGTGAAAAGTTCAAAAATTAAGAATTTATATGGAAATTAGGACAAAAGGTAGTCCAATAGCTGCCCGTCTATCACGACCTTACTTGAACATGATCTGTTCTACAGCTACCCGTCTATTTCAAAAAGGGATCTCCTTACCAACAATTTGTGTACTCTGTAAAAGTGTCGTTGAAGATGAAACACATTTTTTTTGTGGAATACCAGTTTTCAAAACTCCACATTCCATTGTCTTTGGGTACAAACCAATCTATAATCAACTTGATTGAAGATTCGAGAGACTTATCGCCTATATTATCATTATTTGGAAGCACTCTTACAAAATCTGAAAAGGAGAAAGTAGTAGTAAGTGGACGTTATGGTACATTAGAAATCAAACGATTTTAAGAAATGAACTTATTCCGGGTCGGGACTGTTAAATACAACATCGCAACTCACTTGGAAAATTGGAAGAAAACCTCCATGCATGGAATGAGGATGATAGTCAATGTACTCGGGATGATTATGTTAACAATCACACAGTCAAGACTACGACAAAAATCTACTAAGTGGAGAAAACCACCTATAGGTACGTTTAAATTAAACTTCGATTGTTCTACACTTGATAATAACAATAGCTCGATTGGCAACATCATTCAAGATTGTGAGGGTAGAACGATCCACTTATCCACATTGGCTACGATAGAATTGGCAACCAGATCCCACTGAAAGTTGAGGCTTTGGAATTAATATATGGAATAATCCAAACCCTTGCGTTGGGTATAAATAAGTTACAAATTGAAGAGGACTCCTTATAATCATAAATCATTTAAAAACAAAGTTAACATGTCCATGAGAAATTGAACTAGAGATGTCCGATATCAAACCATAGTGAAAGAAGCCTTCTTCTCTCACGTGCCCCAAAATGGCAACATAGTGGCTGATAAGGGTTGCACACTTTTTCCCCTCAACAATGGGTATCAACATTTACAATGATACAACTATTCAAGACCTCATCTGCAAGGATGCTGTCGGGTAGGATTATTCCACCCGAATTATTATCTAATAAAAAAAATAGAGCATATTGCTCAAAACCACCCCTTATATCAATAATTACCAAAAACCACCGTTTAAAATAGTTATGTTAGCAATTGACCATCCCCACTAGGTTTCCGTCTAAACTAGGTTAAATATGTGAAATTACTATTTTACCCTCTTTTTTTTAATGATAAGAGAATAATATTTTTTTAAAAAAAAGAGTAAATAACATGGGTTTGTAGAAAAACCCAACACGACTGATACAACACAAAAACACGACAAAAAAAAAACTAAACTGAAAAGACACGACACGAAAATGGCAAGAAATGCTAAAACACGACATTAAATTATTCATGTTCGGATCGAGCATATCCTATTGTCGGATAACTGACACGAACCGTTTAATTTTTTTTATATTGGTAAAGTAAAATTATAATACTATAACTGATGTAGGGGAGAATCGAATGTGAAAATACAAAGAATATAATCAAATCGCAATCCTAGCCTATCAAATAAATTCAAGACTCACTCGCTATAGTAGTAAAGTAATCAGGTTCGATCCACGAGGAAGCGTGTTAGTGGAATCCCAAAAGTAGTGCAAATCCACGTTCTGTATCGACTCAGAAGACACTCGACGTCGACTGGGTTCAGTCGATGTCGACTCAGTGTCTGTCGGTCTCGAGTGTAATCCTGCAAAACAAAAGCAGCAATCGATATCAAGTGGAGGACTCGATATCGAGTGGGTACGTAGACGATGTCGATTGGCTCAGAAAACTACCAGTCGATCCAATAGACTCGATGTCGACTGAGATGCAGTTGATGTCGAGTCAAACAACAGTAACCGTGGGCGTCGACAAAGATGGCTGAAGAATAAGAGGATGGCAAATAAAGATGACCAGAAATAAACAAAGGGTGTTAAGTTTTTCGAGGACCCAATGAACGACAATATAACGAATATAAAACAATATAAGAAAAGTCTTCCAAAGTCAGGGTTTACCTCAATAACAACCATGCATGTAAAAGGCAAGGTAAGACGGACAATTATGCTATCACATTAAAGGGACCAGCTTTTGCCGTCACCAACATTTAGATCTAACTCTTTCAAGTCAACCTAATTGTCAACATGAATTCCTATTCTTTCGATAAAGGTTAAATACAAAAAGGTAGTAGCTGATCAAAACATAACAAATATCAACATCAAAACTTACCTCAAGCGTGCATGGCTAACGTCGGACCCACCTTCACCCTAGAAGAAAGGGCGACTACTCGCTCATGGTAACCAAAGACATGATTGAAAAGAAATAAACTTGCATAAAACTAAATCGAATTATTTACAATCCCGGCACTCCAACTTTCGCAAGAATGCCAAAACCCTAAAGCTTCGAAACCCTAAACTCTACTAGATGTTGAATGCTCTGACCTTGAATGAATAAAACTCAACCCCTTGGGCTTTATTTATAGCTTCCAATCCTTGCTAGCCAAGGAGAGAAATCCTAATTATATCCTAATTCGAATTAATAAATAAATATCTAAAAATATAAATAATATAAATCTAAGGAAATTCCCTAAGGTAAATAGATATTCACTCATAAGGATAGATGTCTATATGGTGAGATAGAAGATCTCTTTCTTCGTGCATAAGTAATTCCTCTTCAAGTCGGATTGATTAAAATGCGTCTCGTCCCGTCGACGTCGACTAAGTCAAGTCGACGTTGAGTGGGTCACTCGATCTCGAGTCAATGCAGTAGATATCGAGTGGCTTCTCTTCAGCTCTAATTGTTGTCATGTGTTCACTCGACGTCGAGTCAGTGTATTCTAGTCGATCTCAATGTTCTTCGTCGAGTGAAATTCTAGTAGCTTGCCTTCCCAACACTTAGCCAATTTCCCCATAAGCTTCAGTTGATGTCGAGTCATGCCAATCGACATCGAGTGGAATTCTACACTTCCTAGTTTTGCTCCGAATGGCTCCAAATTCTGCAATATTAAACCAAAAATTTTGTAGACCTATATTTCTTTCAAATAAGCATAAACTACACAAATTTACTATATTCTCTACCTAGAATATATAAAATACTAGAATAAGGAGTGAAAATAAGTATAAAAAAAATATGGCATAAAACATGGACATCAAATCACCCCGTACTTAAGCTTGCTTGTCCCCAAGCAATACTTAGATGGTCATACAGGGAAAACCTACAAAAACTCTCAACACTGTGAATTCATTCTCATATTACCGACAACACTCAATTGTCATCCTTGAAAATGTACTAATGTCTTCAAATCCATGCATGTGAATAAAAAGCAACATCTTACACAAAAGGAGGCTATGAAAACAATTTTTACTGCGACAAAGCAACAATACTCAAGAGGACTTTATGTAAGCTCAAAGAAGAGTAGATAGGTAAAAGGCTAAAGGTGGGATATATTTGGCCATGTGGTGCTAATGATCCGGGAAAATTGAAAAATTTCCAAACTTTCATACCACATTCCTTCTTCATAAGATTTCTCACCTTTCTCTCATCACTCAATGTTTTTTTCACTATAATGTTTTTACCTCTCTAACCTTAGCACTGCCTTCTCGTGAGTCGCAAACATGAGTGTAATGAATGACCTCGGATACTTAGTGCTTCAGACTCCTCACCTTGTGTTCCATCTCGCCGAACTAACATCTCAGTAAGCAGGGTCGAGCATCTTAACTCCTGGGTGACCGAATTTTCTTTCACTCATTAAATTTTCCATAAAATTCATATCCTGCCATCAAACTTCAATAATAATGATAACACAAACAACCATACAATATCTCCAAAAATGACTTCCGTTCTCAACATAATGCTCGAATAGGAAATAAATTAGAAAATTGGCAATATGTAATATATGTGGAGCAAAAATAATGTAAAGTAATGTAAGACGCATATATGGCATTTGTGATGAAAATAAGCATAGTTATGGCTAGGAATATAAAGTAAGCTCATATGGAAAGTATAAAGTCCTTCATCCTCTTATTGTGCATATGTCAAAAAAAACATCAAATTTACCTCACTTTTGTGGCTTTCTTAAAAAAATGCACTTCATTGAGACTTCCCTTTACTAGGCAATATTGTGCAATATCCCTAATGAATCCACTCTTGCATACTCGAGTCTTGTCCTAGTTTCCATGACACTATTCTTTGAACATCGTGCAAGCTTGGGTGATGTCCTCACAAAAACTTTGGGTTAAGCCATTAAGCACACAAAAAAAAATTAACCAAAGTATACCATGTATAAGCAAAATCAAGATTACCGCTTGTAGTATAGAGCTTTTCCCCCACTCCGTACTTAAATCATACAGTGTCCCCACTCTACAAATCAATATAAACCAAAGGGTAAAGGAAGAAACTCACAAAATAATGCACAGAAGAGTCGAATCAGGTGATGTTGATCAGTTACCAGTAGTCGACATCGACTGGGCCCATTCGACGTCGACTGCAACTTTTGTTGTCGTGGAGAGATTTGAAGTCGAGGGCTTCATTGGTAGTTGACATTGAGTGGGCCCACTCGATTTCGAGTGCTCCATAATGCTACATAGTTATCGACCCTCTTGTAGTCGACATCGAATGGCCAAGTCGAGCTCGACCGCTATTTCAGGGACTTCGATTTTTTTTAAAGGTTAATATATTTCATGAAAATAAAAGTATTTACAATGTACAAAAGGGTCGGGCCAAGTGTTGTGACAACACTTGTCCAGTGCTACAAAAATCATGGAGCAAGTGAGATGTTCCAATCCATGTGGGTGTGTTGAGCCGAGGGCTCGGGGTAGCTCCTGTCTCATCAAGCCAAAGCTATCAGAACTCGGCCCTACCCCCTAAGATTGAGTGAGTATAAATCCCCCTTCGGCTCGGCCATCAAGGGATTTACACAAACCCAACCTTAGCACACCAAATCTATAGAGATGAATCCTAATGGTAGGATGCACAATAGTACAAAATGTCATCCTAGGCATGAAAGCCCTGCTGGATGTCGAGGCTCTAGACGGTTTGAGATAACAAAAATTACAAGGTGGCAATCATGCCTTCATATTTTCTTCCTCGACATGGTTAGGCGTCAGATGTGCTCTGAAGCACCATTGTTGTAGTTTAGACCCCTTTGTAGCTCTGCAGTGGGTCTGAAATGAAGTGTAAACTCATGGGATAGGACCTTGTATACATGATACTTGACAAGATGAACAATTTCTGCAACACTTTTGCTTGTTCCTTCAAATGCCTTTTCATTTCTTGTTTTCCAGATGTAATAAACTGTTGCCGACAGTGCTACTCTTTTTGCTTTGGAGAGCCATCCTTTCCCTTTAGCCTCTTTCTTGAGCCACTTTAGTCCACGGTTAAGGGTGCTCATTCTTCTCCATATTCCAAGCCAAGCTTGTACCTGTGACCAAACATTTGAAGAGAATTACATGCAAAGAAAACGTGCTCATAAGATTCCACTACATGATTACATAGATGGCAGTTTGGATTAACTTCCCTTGTTTTGATCAAGTCCTTTGTAGCAAGTCTTCTTTTTGTAGCCAACCAAAGTATAAAAGCATGTTTAGGGACAATGGATTTGTCCCAAACTACTGATGTCCAAGGAGGTTTTGGTGCTTGTCTTCTAAAGTGATTGTAGGCAGCCTCTATGCTGAAATTTCCACCAATGCACCAGTTGTTGAGCTTATTTGATGCTTCTTGTGCATTTCTTGTAGATGTTAGCAGAGCATCTCGAATAGAAAGAATTTTTTTAAGCAAGGGAGAGTCATTTCTGTTATGAATTTGCCAACCCCACACATCTCCTTGATGTAGGTATTGATGGTGTACCCATCTGATCCAGAGACTGTCTTTTTTTCTATCAATATCCCAAAGCATTCTTGTCATGAAAGCAATATTCCAAGTTTTAAGATCTTTCAAACCTAACCCACCTTCTTCTTTAGGCAAGCAGACATTCTTCCATTTTATTCTATGTGATTTCCATAGAAATTTGGCACAGAGGTTGTTTACCTTGTCAATAAGAGTAAAAGGTGAAGGAAGGATTGAAAACCAGAATGCACTAATCCCGTGTAGCACTGTTCTTATGAGTTCCACCCTTCCTGCATAAGATAAAGTTTTCGAATTCCAGTAGCTTATGTTAGTTAAGATCTTATCCAGAAAAGGGGAGAATTGTGAGACAGTCAGTTTCCCTGAGGAAATAGGAATCCCCAGATATCTGAATGGGAAAGATCCTTGTGAAAACCCAGATCTAGCAGCAAGGTATTCTTTGTCTTCGGCCTTGACATCTGCAATGAAGTATGAGGATTTTGAGGGGCTGACCTCTAGGCCTGAAACCTCGGAGAATTGTTTAAGAGCATCCAACAAAACAGCCATAGAATTCCTATCACCCCTAGACATTAATATTATATCATCAGCATAAGCAAGGTGTGATATTTGCAGATTTTCACATTTTGGATGATATTTGAAACCTGGAAGCCTTGTCATGCATTTGAGAGTTCTAGACAAATAATCCACAACCAAAAAAAAAGATAAGAGGGAAAATAGGGTCCCCTTGTCGTAGCCCTCTCTTCCCATAGAAGTAGCCATGCATGTAGGGAACCATTTATGCTAATAGAGAAAGTGGGAGAGCATACACATTCAAGGATCCAATGAATAAACAGTGGAGGGAAGTTTAAGTGAAAAAGCATTTGTCTAATAAAATCCCAAGATATACTCCCTCCGTTCCAAAATACATGGTCTTTTACTTTTCGGCACGTTTTTTAAGGAGCGAAAAATTCTATAAAATATCATTTTTTAATTAATTTTTTTTATATAATTAAATACTTATTAGTAATAAGTATCAAATAGTATAAAAAATTTAATTAAATAAATAATATTTTATAGAGTTTTCGGCTCCTTAAAAAACGTGCCAAAAAAGAAAGGGACATGTATTATGGAACGGAGGGAGTAGTATCATATGCCTTTTTTAGATCAAGATTTAGGATACATCTTGGACTAATTCTCTTCCTAGAATACCTCCTTATCAATTCTTGCAAGAGGAATATATTTTCATTCATGATTCTACCTTATATAAAACCAAATTGTGATGGAGAAACGATGGTTTTCAAGATAGGAGAGAGCCTTGCAGCAAGGATTTTTGAGATGATTTTATAAGAAATGTTGCAGTAGGAGATGTGTCTAAAATCACCTACACTTTTAGGGTTAGCATTCTTAGCAATCAGGGCAATAGATGTGTGATTGGTTTGTTTTAAAAGGTTGCTTGGGCCGAAGAACTCCAAAATTGCGCTGGTCAATTGGGCACCTGTTGTGGACCAGGTATCTTTAAAGAAATTTGAAGTGTAACCGTCTGGTCGAGGGGATTTATCATCTCCTATACTTCAAAGTGCAGATTTTACTTCCTCTAGTGTGATAATCTGGAGAAGTTCAGGATGTCTGTCATTGCTTAGAATAGCTCCTCCAATTCTAACATATCTTGCATCAACATCTTTAGTCTGTCTATCAGATCCAATAAGCCCAGTGTAGAACCTTACAAATTCCCCAGCCACTTCATTTAGAGATAGAGTTTCAAGGCCATCATCTTTGATAAGGGAACTTACATGGTTTCTCTTCATATTTTTCTTCATAACTCCATGGAAATAAGCACTGCATCTATCACTTTCAAAGGTGTGTTTTGTTTTGGCCAGTTGTGACAGAAACGTAAATTTAGCTTCCTTGAGTCAGTTAGCCTTTTTCTTGGCTATCTCCATTGCTTGGAACAATTCTGTGGATGTAGAATTATTTCTCAGGTCCATGAAAGCTTTTTCATACTTCTTCTCAGCACACTTAGCTCTGTCACTTATATTCGAGAACTGATCTTTATTCAAGACTTGTAGAGGCTTCTTCAGATTCTGTAATTTCTTACATAGAAGGTATTGCTGTGAACCATGAACATTATGTATCCAATTATCAGTGACAACCTGGTGGAAGTTCTCACTATTCCCCCACATGTTGAAATACTTAAAAGGGGCTCTTTTATTTCTCTGTTGCTCTAGCACTTCCACCAGTACTTGACAATGGTCACAAAAGGCTTTAGGGAGAAGAAAAGTAGCTTTGCAGTATAGGTTGAGGGTATCCCAACATCCATTTACCATCACACGATCAATCTTTGTTGATTTAGAGCCTTTAAACCAGGTGTGATCATGCCTATCACTAACTGTATCATGTAGATCAAGCTCTGCACACAATTCCCACAAATAAGAGGTTTTATAAGCAGTTACAATGGCAACATTCTTTCTCTCACAAGATCTCATTATAGCATTGAAGTCACCTTGTATTAACCAGGGAGAGCTTGTGTTACCAATTTCTTATGCCAGGTTTGTCCATAAGCCCCTTCTTTTGACTATAGTGTGAAGACCATAAACTTGTGCAATTTCAAAACATTTCCCAGAGACCTTGCATTGTATTTGACCACAGATGAGTTGGTCAGTTGTTTTCCTATGTGATGCAGAATCATCCAAGACACCTCCGGACACACCTATACTTGGGGATGGACCTATGATTCGAGCTCACGAGAATGAAGTCATCCTCAATAGGAAGAAGAAGGCTCCACCATGGGAGAAGGTGCAAAGGTGGAAGCTTGACGTTTTTGGGTTCGTTCAACATTTGACAACTTTTCGACGTCTCAGTAAAATGAGTCGTACGGATTCAATATTAATCGGATTGGATCGTGCCATACCTTGTCGGAACGAAGACGAAGAGATCTACAACTTTGTTATTGAAGGTTTTTTCATATTCGACCTAGAGATTGGCCAAAAATCAACGTCTTTGCAAGCTGTCACTGTTTTGACGGGAGTGTGGCCCAGGTGCACGGGCGTGTGGCCAAGGTGCGCGGGCGTGTGGCAATGGTGCGCGGGCGTGCACGAGTCCGCTGGTGGCCGCTGGAGCCGACGTCCTTCTTGGCCAAATTGGCTTATTTCCTTGCATTATTTTATGTGTTAATTAGAACCTTGATTAATTAAGTCATTTTAGGGATAATTTAAATAATTGTTTTTATTTATTATTTTTATTAGAAATCAGCCTTAGGGTTATATGTAGACGACTGATCCTTCCATTGTAACTCATACATCTCTTTTATGAAAATTTCAGTTTGTGTGAAACACAATTGAGAGAAAGTCAATCGATTCGAAGCCTTGCTCATCGATTGCAAATTGGTTATAGATCCTGCTTGGTTTGCTTTGAGTTCGTCAACCTCGCGAGAGCTTGGTGATCCAGGTAATCACAAGTCCCCTCCTTGTGCCTCCAAGTTGTCCGCTTGGTTGTGTAAGGTTGTAGAGGCGGGCTTTATAGTCGTTGGTGTTTGGTTCCTACCCTCTACGGAGGCCTGGGGTCTTCATCTCGTTCTATTTTAGTTCGAATCAACCAATCTATCGGTCTTTTCATTACTTTTGTCGAGTCTTCTATTGCTGCGTTTGAGTCTTTGTTCTTGTTTCTTGAGTCTTTGCTTCCGTTCTTGTCGTTGAGTCTTGATTGTCGAAGATCGGGCCATCCTACGGCTAACCCCGTATCAAATTGGCATCGGAGCTTTGGTTTCCGACATCAAAGTTGTGTCTTTTATTTCCCTAAACACAAAAACTACAAAAAAAAAAAAAATAGAGTCTTTCTTGTTCTTGGTATTTTTACTTCTCGAATTTTTGAATTGATTGCTACTAATCCTTTGTTTGTAATTGTTGTGTTGCACATTAGCCCAAACACAGCCTTAAGCCGAGACCCTCCTTTGTATAGCCGACAACAGTAGTACGTGATATCAATTTGCAATTGCAAATTTGCAATCAAATCCTAGTCGGCACCTTAGTTGTTTCAATCCTAGTCGGCATACACACACAAATTCACAAACCCTAGTTTGCTTTCTATCTTTGGCTATCTTGTTCTACCCTATATTTATCTATTTAATTGCCTTATTTAATTTGTTGAAATTTGTGGTAGATATATCTCATATTTTCTATCATAGATTATCAAAGGCATAGATAGATTTATTTACCATATTTAGCCACACCATCACCTATATATATTTCATTAGGGCTACCTAAATTTTATTTTTCTTTCACCATAGCTTAAATTTTCAAGAGTCCTTTTCTTGCACTAGTAAAAAAAAACAGTCCGAAATATTCAAAAAAAAATTACATTCAAAGCTTAGTCCTAGGAGGATAAAATTCACTAGGGGCAAAAGTAAGCTTTCAAAAAAAAACAAAAAAAAAAAGAATTGTTGAGATCTAGTGCAAGAACTTTCAAGGACCAATTTTGGTGAAATCCTATAGCCCTAGTCGAAAGTCTCAAACACATACCTCCCAAACCATAAATTTTTTTTTAAGCCCTACCTTGCAACTACAACATCCATACTAAGGGTTTAAATCAAAAGGAGGTAAAAATTCAAGTTTTTCTTTCTTTTCTTTCATTTTCTTTTCCTCTTTTTGTGTGTCGTGTACTGCAGTGTCCATACCGACCCCCTCCAGCCTCGGTACAGCCTCGGTACAGTGTCTGTCGAGTCAGTTTGGTCGATTCCGAGCTTCTGCCCAGCTTGTGTCGAGCACTTTCTTCGGTGTTTCTTTGTCCTTTCTCTTGATTACTTTTCTTTGATTGTTGAGTCCTTGCTTGAGTGTTGATTTGCCCAAAGCGGATTGCCCCAACAAGCTTGTCATAACCAATTAGAGAGAAGAGTGTGAGCGAAACACTTGTGAGAATGTTTATATTTTTACTAACTGTCACGTAGTTCTTTGTTTGTCTTGTCTAACCAGGGCAACAACATGATTACTCGAGCTGAGATGATCAAACAGTTGGAAGCCGTGACTAAGAAATTGGTACGGATAAATGAAAGATTGACGGCAGTAACGGGACGACATTCTTCTGGGGCATCTACTGGCTCTAAAGGGAGTAATCCTAACTCTTCTACTCTTACACCTTTGTACGTTCCTTGCTTTATATGTCAAGGTAGAGGACATGTTATGAAGGATTGCCCAAATAAGAAGACTTTCATGATTAATCACCTAGGAAAAAATGGATCTGAAAATTCTAGTGGTGATAATGATAAGCATGTTGAAAATGATCAAGATCTTACTTTGCTTGCTTGTGATGATAATGATTGCATTAAATATGAACATGATGATTCTTTGGTTGTTAGTAAAGCTTTAAGTTTTTAACCGATGTCGTGTGATGATAATCAAAGCGATGATTTGTGTCATACTAAATGCTTAGAAAAAGGCAAAATTTGTAATATGATCATTGATAGTGAACCTTGTTCTAATATTGCTAGCCTTGATATGACTGACAATCCAGCCTTGAAAAAGGAAGAAAACTTGCTAGCATTGGATGGACACTTAAAGATAAATGAACAAGCTAAAGTGCATATTCAATTAGAACCTTATGAAGATGCTATGAAATATGAATTATGCACTAATCAGGTTTCTTTTCTTGATTTTGTAGAAAACTCTAATGGCCTACAAGATGGCGAAGCCAATATCCAATCCATCCAGAAGTGGTCAACCCCTGCAAAAATCGGCATCGAGAGGAGTTTCCATTGGCATGAGGTATTCGATCCAGGAGCTCGTGTGGATGCATTTGCGGAATCTTATGCGACCTTGGATTCGAGGTCGAATCCTTTTCAAGAAAGGGGGAATGATGCAGGATCATCCAAGACACCTCCGGACACACCTATACATGGGGATGGACCTATGATTCGAGCTCACGAGAATGAAGTCATCCTCAAGAGGAAGAAGAAGGCTCCACCATGGGAGAAGGTGCAAAGGTGGAAGCTTGACGTTTTTGGGTTCGTTCAACATTTGACAACTTTTCGACGTCTCAGTAAAATGAGTCTTACGGATTCAATATTAATCGGATTGGATCGTGCTATACCTTGTCGGAACGAGGACGAAGAGATCTACAACTTTGCTATTGAAGGTTTTTTCATATTCGACCTAGAGATTGGCCGAAAATCAACGTCTTTGCAAGCTGTCACTGTTTTGACGGGAGTGTGGCCAAGGTGCACGGGCGTGTGGCCAAGGTGCGCGGGCGTGTGGCCATGATGCGCGGGCGTGCACGAGTCCGCTGGTGGCCGCTGGAGCCGACGTCCTTCTTGGCCAAATTGGCTTATTTCCTTGCGTTATTTTATGTGTTAATTAGAACCTTGATTAATTAAGTCATTTTAGGGATAATTTAAATAATTGTTTTTATTTATTATTTTTATTAGAAATCAGCCTTAGGGTTATATGTAGACGGCTGATCCTTCCATTGTAACTCAGGCGTCTCTTTTATGAAAATTTCAGTTTGTGTGAAACACAATTGAGAGAAAGTCAATCGATTCGAAGCCTTGCTCATCGATTGCAAATTGGTTATAGATCCTGCTTGGTTTGCTTTGAGTTCGTCAACCTCGCGAGAGCTTGGTGATCCAGGTAATCACAAGTCCCCTCCTTGTGCCTCCAAGTTGTCCGCTTGGTTGTGTAAGGTTGTAGAGGCGGGCTTTATAGTCGTTGGTGTTTGGTTCCTACCCTTTACGGAGGCCTGGGGTCTTCATCTCGTTCTATTTTAGTTCGAATCAACCAATCTATCGGTCTTTTCATTACTTTTGTCGAGTCTTCTATTGCTGCGTTTGAGTCTTTGTTCTTGTTTCTTGAGTCTTTGCTTCTGTTATTGTCGTTGAGTCTTGATTGTCGAAGATCGGGCCATCCTACGGCTAACCCCGTATCACTATGTCTGAAATCTACTCTCAATGGATCCCACATGATGATGATTCTCCCAGTAGCACTATGATCAAAATTATGCATAAAACTCCATTGTCTAAAACTTGTTCTCATTATAGATTGCAGTTTAGGTATATCTAGTTTTGTCTCCAATATTCCAAGAAAGCAGATATTTTTTTCTCTCATGAACTTGCTAACAGCCTTGTGTTTGGGGGTGTTGTTAAACCCCCTCACATTCCAGGCGGCTATTATCATTTAGACCTTTTTGAGAGGGTGCTAGGCCCTTTTTCTTTTTGCTGTCCAACCTCTGAGTTGTGTATTGGCCAGTAATTTAAACCTAGGACCAAGTCCTTCTTCTCCCTGTCCTCTAATCCCAAATCATCTTCCTCTTCACTGTCATATGTGCTCATCTCCCGAGGGTTACTTTATGTAGAAGATGACTATCCTTGTTTACTCAATCTACCACTCATTCTCACTTCAATGAAGTTCTGGTTTTTTCCTGTATTTTTCATTCCAGTTTTCTCTTTGGATTTTCTCAGTTCTTTGTCCTTGTCTTTACCAACTTTTCCATCAGTCAAAAGCAAGACTTTGGGTCCTTTTATCACTGTATTCAGCTCATTATTCACATTTTCTAGAATCTGGAAAGAATTCTCATCTGCAAAAGACACTTTCTTGTTTTTGCCCTTTTCTTTCAGCAGGTCATCTCTTCTCATCTCCTCCTCCACTCTCCTAGAGGATTCAATATAGGTATGTTGGATATCTTCCAAATCCTCAGCTCTTGTAGGGGGTGGGTTCGTTTCTTCTCCTTGTTGTATACTCATGCTCCTTAACTTGAAATTCGTTAGGTCACAAAGACAAGATTTACAAAATGCTTTCTATCCAAAGTTTTCAAAACCAAAAGTAAAATTTAAGCCTAGAGATCCTAAGAAAAATTCAAATCAAGTTTATTTACAAGCTCTAGACTTTTGAGTCGCTAGGTCGACTTCTTCAATAAAGCTCAAGATCTTTTGAATTGTGACCCCTTAGTGTTGGGCCCTTCCCATGGATCATCGAGGTCTTGACCATAGTATTCAAGCTCTACAAATAGGTTGTTATCCTCATATGGCTCTTTGTTCGGCTTATCCTCCTTCTTCTTCTTTTTCCTAGACCTTACCTTGCATATATTGGTGTACCATGGAGCTCTGACCCTCCTATTAGTATTAGTATTGCTTATAGACTGAGAGGGATTAGGAACCGTACCTAAGCTTACCTTTTCGGACCCAAAACAGTGATCTTCGGGCTGGGGATCAATCGACATCGACTGGGGGTGGTCAACGTCGAGTGATTCATTAGTGGGAATCCCATACTTAGGTTCTTGGAAGCTCTGGTGATCATCAATGGTAGTCAATGTCGAGCGGTCGGGGTCGACGTCGATTGCAATTTCCTGCTTATTAACCTCTAACCCTCGAACTTCCTCCATTGTGGGATTGAAGGAGAATTCCATGATCTCGTCCCCTATAGTGAAGGTGAGAAGTCCCCTTCGGACAATGATGTTGGCGTCTGCAGTGGCGAGGAAAGACCTACCAAAAATGATAGGGCAAATAGGATCCTCTAGCATATCCAACATAAGGAAATCTGATGGGACAAAGAATTTCCCCACCTGGACGGGGACATCATCAACTATGCTCGTGGGTATCACCATAGAGTTATCTGCCATGTATAGCTTTGCGTCCACGGGCTCCAATGCTCCAATCTTCACCCTTGACCAAATAGATAAGGGCATAATGCTCACGCTTGCCCCTAAATCACAAAGTCCCTTGAAGGGATGTTGGCCAAGTACCACAGTGATAGAGAACTTCCCAGGGTCATGTCTCTTCTCAGGAAAATCCATCTTGTTGCATTCGCTGGCAATCTCAACCATCGATCGCTTGTTGCTTAGGATGTCCTTGAGGAATTTGACATAGGAAGACATTTCATGAAGAGCTTTGGTGAAGGAATCATTGTCCTTTAATTGGTGTATAAAATACTAATGATACAATAGAATTAAAATGGAGATTTATAATCTGAATAATATAAGTAATTGTAGTATTTTACTAGAAATCAACTATAATTTATGAATTAAATTGCATTTAATCTATTACTGTTTTATGCCGGTCAAGGTCACACACAATAGAGTCTATAGGGCTGGATCATTAGGCCCCCACACACTTTCTTGGAAGAAGGGTAATTGATCAACAACAAAAACGACAACGACGACAACAACAACAACAACATTTATTGTTATTGATAGATATATCTTTATGGAAAGATATAATAGATAGGGATCTATATATATAGTGAGACTTATTTGGAATATGGCTAGTCCCATTTTGCCACAAGATTCTCCCATTTCCTCCAACCGATGGCGGCCTCCCACTCTTCCATTGGTGGTACGTGGTGCAATCCTTGTTCGTTTATTCATTCTAGCAAACGGAGTAAAAAAGATCCAAGTTCATGCTTGTATGGAGCAAGTAAAGGAGTTGCGGTTAAAGCTCTCTTCTCCAAAGATGATTCCGGATCAAGGTTCTGCATAAGAAAGGTACAAGTTTTCCCTTTTATATTGTTCAGATCGATTAACACATGTGATTTGGATTACATGTTAGAAAATAGTTTTCTACTGATAAAAACAATATTTTTCTAAAATCCCATTGTGCATTTCATTTTCCTATATTGATATATATCAGAGCATTTTGTATAAATTGATATAAACAATTGATTTTCTTGTGGTTTAATTCAATTTTGCAATATATTTTAGGATTTTTTTTTTCTAAGTGTCCATTTTGCTAAGTGTCCATTTTGCAAAATGTCCACAACATGGATTTCCTGAAGAGGATTTTATTCTCTATCTTTATGAGGGGTTGCTTGATCATGAGCGCACTGTCATCAACGCTACTAGTGGAGGTGATATTCTGGATAAGACTCTGGAAGAAGCTATGCAAATCTTCGATAGATTAGCAAATTTGACTCAACAGTACAAGAGGTTTAGTGGATTTGGAGATCCATTTGCATTGAATGATCATGTGAAGGGTTGCGAGGAGAAAGTTGCGAAATTGACGGATGTCGTAATGAAAATGGCTACTCAAATGGCGACATCAAATTCTCAAGGGAGACAAGAAGCTCAAGAATCACATCGTGCAAGCTCTGGAACTCTCAAGGGATGTGCTGTAAAAGATTTGATTATAATGGTAAGAAATTAAGAACTCATGCGACAAATGGCCCAAGAACTACAAGAACTCAAGTTGATAAATTGGAGAAAAGATTTGTCTGGAGGATACTCTATGGATATGGTTCTTGGAGGTAAAGATTTGAATTTTTCCAATAAAAGTTTATAAGAGAGTTCAAAAGGGATGATAGCCATGGGTGACAAGGCTCAAAGGATCTCGGATTTTGACTCATCGCCTGACAGCGCCCGCCGCCTTCGACAGCGAGCACTCTGCTTTTTGAAATTGATCCGGGCGTGAAAAAATCATCGGATCAGTGGTCGCCCCACCTTTCGACCCACGCGCCCCGGGGTTTGAAAAAAAAATATTTATATATATGCTAGTGTTGTAATAAGTAAAACTATGATGAATATAGAACCAATTAGTTTACTTTGCTTAGTTGGTTGGTGGGAAGGAAGGAAAGTAAAATGAAATCAAAGGTTGAGGGTTCAATTCCCAGTTTCAATGTTTCTACCCCCTTATTTAATTATAGAGAATATGGTAGTGAATATACCACTTTTTTGCGAAATTGCAAAAATGTCACAAGGGTGGCGAAAATTAGGGAAATGTCATAATATGGTGAAATATTTGCAAAACTAGCCGGTTTCATTTTAGGGGCTGACCGAATTTAGGGGGTTGAAAATTTAGGCGGGAATTTTTGGGGGGAGTTTCAAAATTTGGATTTTGGGGGGGAATTTGGATTTTAGGGGTTAAATTGTGGGGGGGAAATAGAAGAGAAGAGAGAGAGGGAGAGAGTATCCAATTCAGAGAGAGGGAGAGGGCAGCAGGTCGCCACCACCATCGGCTGCCCCCGTCGGTCTCCATCGCCGCCACCACCTGCTGTCGTCTTCGCCGGTGCCGAGCATCGTCATCCACCGTAGTCGAGCCAGAATCCAACAGAGAGAAAGAGAGGGCAGCAGACCCCGCCGGTCTCCCTCGCCGCCACCACCTGTTGCCGTCTTCGCCGGTGCCGGCCGTCGTCATCCACCGCAGTCGAGCCGGCAAGTCCCTCTGCGATTATCGAACTCCCCCGCTGGTACGCAACGTCATTCAAAACTCAATGTACGTCATGAGAAAAACAATGCACTCCATGAGAATCCTTGTTAGTGTCATGTAATCTGAAATACACTGTATTAATTATTTTTTTTCCCCTTTTGCTTGCAGGTCACAAAGAAGAGAAGAGAAGGATTTGGCGAGAACAACGGGGAGGAAGGAAGAAAGAAGCGGTGGCAGGATATGAGGAATCCGGCGAAGGAGAAAGAAGTAGAGGCAAAGGGAGGTCGATGATGGGAAAAATTGTGAGAAACAAGTAAGTAAACCCTCATCTTTTAGTCTTGGTTTCGAGCCCAAATTTGATGTGTAAAAAATTGGTGTGAAACCTATCTGAATTGATTTTTTTGGAAATAGGGGGTGAAGAAATTTTAAGGGTTCGAATACAACTAAGCCATGAGAAACGCAGTGGACGCCATGAGAATTATTGTTAGTGCCATGGAATCGGTGTTGAACTATGTTGAGTAATTTTATACTCAACACAATGTATGCCATGAGAGTCGAAGTGTCTGCCATGGAAATCGTTGTGAGTGTCATGAATTCTGGGGTTGTCCTGTGTTGAGTAATTTTATACTTTGTAAACTCGAGTCTTATGCAAACTTGTGTCGTATGTAAAATTTTGGTTATGTAAATGCACAATTCATTAGTTGGTTTAAATACTAAGGTGTTTGTGTATGTAAATTTGTACTCTCTCATCTTGCTCTAATTGAATATATAAGTTGTTGGAAACTTGCATTTCTGCCATAACAGATACAATGGGTGCCATGAGAACTTTAATGCATGCCACATGATTTTTACGCGAAGGTAAAAATTTTTGCAAAATTACAACCCTCTCTCTTGTGGGCCCCCCTTTGTCACCTACAACCTGCGCACAGGTCACTTGATTTTTTGCAAAACTATACCAAAACTAATTTTAGCAATGTCACTGACATTTTTGCAAATTCGGGAAAAAAACTCGTATATTGGCGCAAATCCTCCTTAATTATATTCCCACTTCCCGGATTCCGTATTATATACAAATTATCTAGCTATAACTAATTAAACCCCATAAAATCGGTGAAATTAGCCTCTTTTTTAAAAAAAAAAAATTGTCTCCCTCAAAAAAGCTTTTTTATTCTTGGTTCAACTTGCACCCACTCTCTATGTTTCTACCCCCTTATTTAATTATATTCCCACTTCCCGAGCTCCCTATTATATACTCAGTACAAATTATCTGGCTGTAAACTAATTAAACCCCATAAATTTGGTGAAATTAGGATTTGATTATGAGAATAAATTTTGTGAAATTTTCATTAGAATTTGTGATTTTGAGAATAAATTTTGTGTTTTAATTATTGTGTATGTGATTTTGAGAATAAAATTTATGAATTGAATTTGGGGTTTCTGAATTGAATTTGTGAAGCTTTATGCAATATTTGTATTTTCGTACCCTACATATTCAAATCACAATTTCTATCATGTCTTTGGGAACCAAATTAAAATATATTATAAAGTTGATGAGTTTACAATTCTAGCTAATATGCAAAAGCCTTGAATTTAGCATGATTGAATTTCGATAAATTTACACTCTTAAATATGACAAATGCCTGAATTTTCAATGAATGACGAGAAACCACTACCATAGCAACCAAGCAAATGTAAGTCTACTTTTCTACAATCCAATGCTAAGTTGAAAGTCATAGCTTAGGTAAAGGAGTTTATTCAATGCCAATATCTCAGTACACACTAGAAATTTCGCCCCACCTTTCGGAGGATCATGCAGCCGCCACTGCATGTTGCAAACTTTGATAGTAATTAGGGTTTTTATGCGCGAGTTTATTAATCCTAATTAAGAAAAAGTAGAAACAATTAGGTTTATTTACGAAAGTCAATTTGCCTAAATTGTTGGAATTAGCGAAAGTTGATTATTTGATGTAAAGCATGCTTCTTTATGTGATTCGTGATTTACACATATGTTTATTGTTGTGGTGATCTCTTGCCTTGGAAGTTTGTAATTTTATTTGTTCTATTTCATTATTTTCATTCTACACAATTACCCGACACCGACCACCACTCCCTCCCCATCCCTCGACGTCGACTAAGTCTTAGTCGACATCGATAACAACCTTACACATTTTCCTCTATTCCCAAACCCCGAAACACTATAAACTAGAACAACTGACTTCTCTCCTGATGATGAACATGACTCCACTATCCTATAACGGGGTCTTAACTATAAATTTATTTGGTCGAGAAACCCTCTCATCAGTTAACCTGTGCCCGACCCCAAGAGCAGCCTGACTCTCCGATTATCCAACACATCATGTGAATGTTCATAATTGGCACTGTCAACAATGATATTCATCTTGTTAATGTGATAATCCTTTTGTAAATATGGTTAATAATCTTGAATATATGATTTACCGCATCTTTAGTGAATCACTCCTCGATTATAGTTTCAATCCTGTCAACGTAAACATACAGTCTTGTCTATATGAACATTAAACTTGTCATTGTAAACAAATAACTTTGTCATCTTGGACCTGCCTTTAATTTCTAGTTATGGTATGGATAAAATCGTATCTTTATTCTCTTCCCTATTATAGATTTCATCCTGTCAATATTAATTATCAGCTTTGTCATGAAGAACATTTATGCTATCAAAGTGAAATTTAATCATATCAGTATTAATTCTCTTATTAAGACAATGTTTTTCATCCGGTTAGTTTTATTATTTTTAAATTTCTAGGAAAAAAATATTAAAAGGATTATTTTAATATATATTTCATTTTTTAAAATATTTTTTTACTTTTCTTTTAATTCATAATTATCCTTTTAAAGATTTTTACTTTAAAATTTAAAGGTAAAATCAGTCATTATTTTTTGGCAAAAATGACTCACATATCCTATTTTTGCTATTCTCACAAAACGAGTATAATTTTGCAAACCGGACACTTATTTGGTGTATTTCTGCAAATCGGAAAAAAAAAACGAAAATTTTCGCCTAGAACCCCTGAGATATTGTCTATTTTGCGCGATGTACAGAAGATTGACTAAACTCGCCTGGTACCCCTAAGTTATGTACGTATTTCGCCTCGTGCCCCTACTAGCGCTTGACACCTCTTCCGTTTGTTCTTTGAAGACGCTCGGAGGAAACGAAGAAACGTGAGGACACGCAGAGAAACACTCAGGCCGACTGGAGAAGCACGAATTGCCGACAACCAAGAGAGAACGCAACCGCCGGAAGGAGAGGTGGAGGCACCTAGGACCCGCCGGAGGTGGTGGCGCCAGGTATGCCCCCTTTCGAAAAAATAGGGTTTTAAAGGTCGACTTTAGGGTTTTGATTTGTTTGTAATTTGTGTTCCTTATGATTGACTTTGGGGTTTAAAAGTGGATTTGGTGGTTTCAATTTGGGAAAAACTCAGTCCGTTCACCTCCTTTGAAAGGAATTGCCTCTCGGTGCAATTTGTTTGCATTTCTTGTACAATTGAGCATGACAGGTTATTATAGAGTAGAGTAATTAGGGTTTAAAATTTCGTTAACCACAGATATCTAAATATGTCTTTGCTTTGATTATTCTAGATAGAATGGGAGATAAGATAGTGATACAAATGTGTTATATTCATCATGAATATGTTGAATTTGAGGTGGATGATCCCGATAAGTGTAGTGTGTTAGATATCTTTGTTGAATTGCTAGAGGGGGATGAAAAAAATGGCATGTTTCTTCCCGAGAACCCAACTTTATGGAATGCGCATGAGTGCCAAAATTTTCAATTAGAGAGTGATGAAGATGTTGCCAAAATTATCCCTGATGTTTCGTGATGTTAATTATGTGTGATTTATGAAGGTATACGGACATAATGTAAAGACGTGTAAAGGTGGACCAACTGCGAAGGAAGTGAAGGCACAAAAGGGCATCCGAGTTCACCAGAGACCAAAAAATGGCAAAAACACAGGAATCGAGCATCCCTGAACAACTACAATTTGTGGAAGAACTGAGGTCTTCATCCCCATGGGTGGAGGGGGCTCAGTAGAAGAACAACCATTTCGGAGGATATTTCATTTGACTTCATCGTCGGGAACAATATCATTTTGTTAAGTTTTAAGGTTGAAATTGATATCTTTTGTTACGTTAATTTTAGGGGTAAACTTGATATCTTTTGTTATGTTTTAGGGGTGAAATTGATATCTTCTGTTGGGACAGAGTGAACCCCTTCAACATTAGCATTATGTTCTACTTGTAGCAACTAATGAAATTTGAAGGTGTTGAAATATGGCTATATCAGGTGCTGAAATTTGAGCTTGATTGTCAAATATGGTTATACACTAGGTGCTGAAATTTGAAGGTGTTGAAATGTTGTGTAAAGTTCACCAAATACCCCGTGCAGTTTGGAAACTTAATCCCTCCACTCGTTCTTGTTGTACCTAAATGATATCTTGGGTTGCTTTGAAGATTAAGGTGCTAAACTTTGGTGTAAAGTTCACCAAAAAAAATAAATTTGTAAAATTTTATGGAAGTGTTGAAACATAGTTTATGTGTTGAATTATATATTGATTGTTCAAGAAAGATAGAAGCTCAATATATTCATAGCCTATGTGGGATTCAAACCCACATTTTTGTGTCGAAGCACACTACTCTATCAATTGAGCTAATAGGCCAAAAAAAATGAAATACAATCCATAAAAATACTAACTGATATGTGCTCTTTGCACCATCTAGTAGCAAACTAATTAACTAATGGTTGCACAACATAAACTTAACTTCCTGCATTAAGCAAACAAACTTCTCCCTCTTTATCTCAATGTGATTTGTGTTGAAATTTGATTTCATTAGACCTGTTTTGGAATTGAACAAATCTGATCTGGATTAGGGAATTGAACTGAACAAATTGGATGGATATAGGTTAGCCAAACTCTCAAGGGCAGTTGGTAGATGACATACTCGAATGTCTTTACCAAGGTTGGCAATTCGAATGCCAAGAGAAGTGTGTCACACACAAACACGCACACACGCGCCCACGCACGCACACATATATGCTTGATTGTATTTTAATGGTTTCCATTGAATTGAATTGAAGATTCTTGAACTGGCGACCAGGAAATGCAAACAAATTGCACTAAGTGTGAGTTCCTTTCAAATAAGGTGAACGAAGTGATTTTTTCCCAAATTGAAACCCCAAATCGACCTTTTAAACCCCAAATTCAATGATAACGAACACAAATTGCAAACAAGTCAAAACCCCAAACTCGACCTTTAAAACCCTAATTTTTCGAAAGGGTGCATACCTTACGCCACCACCTTCGGCAGATCCTGGGCGTCTCCGCCTCTCCTTCCGGCGGCCGCACTCTCTCATGGTTGTCAACGATTCGGGCTTCTCCAGTCGGCCTGAGTGTTTTTCTGTGTGTCCTCATGTTTCTTCGTTTCCTCCGAGCGTCTTCGGAGAACAAACGGAAGAGGTGTTAAGCGACGTTAGTTTTAACCGAGTAGGGGCACGGGGCAAAATATATACATAACTCGGGGGTACCAGGGGACTTTAGTCAATCATTTGTACATCGTGCGAAATAGACAATACCACATGGGTATCAGGCGAAATTTCCGAGGAAAAAAAAATCAAAGCCATCCGTTTCATCCGTAACAATGGCCCAGATTTACATGCAAAATACATCCTAATGAGTGAAAAATCATAATAAGAAGAAATAAATAAATAAGTTGTAAAATCATGATAAGGAGAAAGATTAAAAAAAAAAAAAAAAGGAATAGCTTTCTCCATGGTTAAAGATGGTCTATAAAAATACAAAGTCGTAACCCAAGGTTAAAAATTTTGTATGGAAAATCAAACATCAGGGTCTACCCACCGCTGCACGCTTAGCACTTAAAGGAGTGGCGGTACCCACAACATGTACTTTCTGTAACCACCCCACGGAAGATGACATTCACCTATTTGTGGAATGTCCCATCAACAATTTTCAAAGACAATTCTCCACTGACACCTTAGACAAGATAAATACGGTATTAACCCAAAACAGAAGTATGGACCAAATTTTACATATTCTTGGGGAGTCTCTTTCGAAAGAAAACAAACAATATATAATACTCAGATAGTGGACCCTATGGTATATTAGAAATCAAGTAATTTTCAGAAATGAAAAAATACCGTCCATAGAGGGCATTAAGAAATTAATAAAGGTTAATATTGACAATTGGAAGAGAGCTAGTGCTTTGGGAACGACTAATTTTGGGGAAGAGGAGCAGCATTCCCACGACAATAAGAGATACAAGACCAGAAATAATAAACAGAAAACCATCTTATGGAAGAAACCCCCGTGGGGAAAATACAAACTGAATTTCGACGGATCGTTTTTTTCACCAAAAAAGGGCTCCATAGGATATATTATACGTGATTGGATGGGCAATCCAGTGAGTATAGGAGGAAACGAGATCGGTGGCCTTTCGCCACTAATGACGGAAGCTCTGGCCCTTAGACTAGGAGTACAAAAGGCAAAAGAATTAAATATTCACAACCTCTTCATTGAAGGAGATTCCAAGATAATAATAGACTACCTGAGTGAAGGAAAGACCTGTCCCTGGGAAATTGAACTTATAATGTCAGACATCCAAGTCATCCTAACAGAATTAACAGTCCTCGGTATCTCCCACATTCCCCGCCTTGGTAATCAGGTAGCGGATAAGGTTGCACACCTTAACTACTCTACCAGGGGAACAGATTTTCAATTTGACTTAGGTCTACGCGACCTCATCCGTAAGGATGCTTTCGGGTAGAGCTCCGAGTAAGCAGGCGTGATCCAACATACCCTTGGATTGATCTCCCGCAATGGCATTTTTTTCACTAGCAATTTCCAATTATTTATTACTATTCCTAGCAAACATTCAGTGCCAAAATTTACACAAATTGCAAGCCCAGTTCAATACCTCGGGTGGGTCAGTCACAGGCAGCATAAGACAGGACCAGCCATTATCGACATATACAATCAAATCAATGCACTAGGGCCTAGGCTGACACATGGACGCAGCCCTATTTACATCAACCAAGACAAAGTTCATTGACTCCACGTTTATGTTAGCTCATTGAGAGCAACGTAAATAGACATTGAGCTTCTTCCAGATGAAAGGACCCAGCTTGTGTTGTTCTAATTGTTTCCACCATGAACCCACCTAGTAGGACTCGTCTTTACTAAGCCGGAATAATAACTGCCGACGTTCGCTACGAACAAAGGATCTCTGTCCTCATGACTAGGCTTACCGCTACTGCCATGAGTGGTGGCACTGCTTTGACCATCCTGCTCCAGTTCTTCCGTTAGTTTATCCATCGTTTTCTTTAAGGTGGCTTTGCTCATCTGCCCAGGCTCACTTGTAGAGACACCAACCATGGTAACATTTGGAAGTAGAGGGCTCAATTGCATTTCTTTCTTCTCGCACTGCTCCAGCGGGCCTAAGTTCCTGCAAAATGATCCCGAGACTTATCAGCCTTGCACCTGCTTCATAAAACTACAGCTCCCAACGATAACTTTTTTAGGGACATGATTTTTCTTTATTTCTGTTCTTTTTATCGCTAACTAAACTGCACATTGTCATGCTCCATAAATGGCTCAAATGGGCTTCTTGAGGGGGCAAGAAAAGGATAGTTTTGTAAAGAAACCAGTATACATTATAAAATTAAAATATTCCTCATCAGCCTAATCTTGATGCTCAAGTTACATTTGCCCCAAGAGCGCAGAAGTCCTTCAATAGCCATGCATCAGAACATTTCAAGGTAAATAACAACGCACCTCTGATACTCCCCGTTTTCTTGTTCCATTTGCTGGTTTGACCAAGGCTGTTTGAACCAATCTCCAAACGAGAATGGGAAATCATTTTGCCGTGAACAAGGGGATTCGGCACCGCCCTTTGCTTCGAATTTTGAAGAACTACAATTATCTAGATATCGATTGTAAGTTCCCCTATCCATGTCAGTTACAGATTTTGATGCCTCGGAAGCTCTTAAAAGTGAAGCTGCACTCCTGCAAGCACATTAGTGAAATTCCGCAGCTAGTGAATTTTTTCTCTCTTGTGAAATAAGTATCAGATTGAAAGAGGAACGTACCAAAAAAATTTCCTGCTAAAGGATTTGAAGTCCAATCTTAAATAACTCTGCCTAGTACAAATCTATTTGTTTGTCTTTCATTATATATATTTTTATCTTTCTTCCACCAATTTATTATTCTTTGTTTCTCTGGGTAACCCCTATTTTTACTTCCCTTTTATCTATTCATTAGCCTAACCCAGATAGCAAAAGTAATTTATAATTTGATTCAACACCATGATCATGCATAAAAACAGCCAAAGTTTTGCCATTTCTTAACATTTCGTATAACTAGAAATTTGAACATCACAGAACAGCTTTTCAGCTAGAGTTTTGCTCAAGTATATTTGAGAAAACACTTAGACCTAATACAAGTATGGTGGCACTATGAGCCTTTAGTATCAAAGCTAAGATGATGCAAATATTTTTGAGAAAAGCCTTCCCGTAAACATTTACCTCTCATTTGTTTTTTGGTAAGAAAAGGTAATGGTTAATCTTCCGAATCTAGTCTATTTTTAAGTTAAAATTCATTGATCAATATGCTAACAATTACCCTCTCTACCTCATTTTCCATGCAAAATTTATTTCCTTTCCCCCATTTGATTACCTAATTTGAGCGAGAGCCATATCCCCTAGAATGCTCTAACCATTTCCCTTTCCCCTTCTCTAGACTCACAAAAATATGATGATAATACAAATTTTACCCATAAAATTTGATTCCTTTCCCTTCTATTCCTTGCTACTCAAACAAACAAGGCCTTACATTAGGTTAATACAATTCAATGTCAATCCTTAATTTTTTTAATGATGAGATCCTCGTCATGTTCATGGATTCAAGGACACTGCATGCTTCATGTTTTAATAGGATCCACATAATAAGGTATGAACTTGACCTATTGAGCAGGCAAGGCAACCAATACAATACTTATCCTTAATAGTGTTAAAGATGTCATGGTTTCCGGTGTACCTTTTCTCAAATGAGTCAACCAAATACGGAACTTTTGGTTGAATTCCAGTTGCCTTCCGCAACCACTTGTTTCCCAAAAGCAATCTATCAACAGCATACATAAGCTGCACTTCAGCAGCCTTTGATATAACACTGAAAGGAATGGCTGGGTAGCCCACTTCATCAAGCAGCTCCTGGACCTGGAGGCAAAAAATCTCAAGTCAGGGAAAGAAAAACTAATCTTCCACTTCAGCCGTTGTCAGCCAGATACACAAAATGGGTTCACAAGTTTTCAACTGATAGTAAACAGGCATCATGCAATACAGAAATTCTAAGATTAAACGAATACAACAAACAAAATGATTACTAATATGTCTAACAACATTGTTCAATAATTTGTTCTTTATGAACCATCCTTTTTGTCAGAAACAGAGCGGAAATTCATTTTTTTTTATCACTTCAAAATCTTCTGCGTTTATTTGGTAGCGGGATTCAGATACTTCAACTTCCCTCAGGATTTAAAATGGTGGTTCCTTTTTCAGTAAGTAATGTAATTTTTTTCACCTCCAAGTTCACATATATGTTTGGTTTCATTTTTATTGGGGGAGGGCAGCATTCTTTCCATAACAAACAGATTATGCTTAGTCTAGGAGTCTGTAAAAAATATACTGTACTTGCAGAGAAGATTGCACGAGATAAATCTACAGGTTATGCACCTCTGCAGGTTCCCACATATCCGCAGTCTCTTCAGCGACTTCTGGAGGCATATTGTCATCCATCACATCCCGTCGCCGATGCGTGTGCCGACTTTGTATTAAAGCATGGAAATGCTGGTCTATTGATTCTTCAATAATGTTATCAAGCGCGCTTTTATCAAAAAAATATGGTGTGTACCTGATAGGTAAACAGAAGAAAGATATATATCATTATATCAGTGACAAGCTGACAGTGTCTTGAAAAAATAGCATTTC
The DNA here is from genome assembly GCA_037127255.1 of Persicaria tinctoria. NCBI lineage: Eukaryota > Viridiplantae > Streptophyta > Magnoliopsida > Caryophyllales > Polygonaceae > Persicaria > Persicaria tinctoria. The sequence goes on along the minus strand of JBANSL010000001.1, from coordinate 53,296,580 downwards.
TGCACAGTAAGACTATCCACAATGGTTTTGTCTATAATGTTACATTTGCACAAGGTGTGTAAAAATACACCTTACTTTTGATATTTTACTCCAATGGTCAAATGTGTATTTTTTACACACCATTCAAATACAATTAATTTAAAACAAAAATCATAAAAAACACACCAATAAAATTGTCTTGCTTTTTGAAAAAGTTTTTGCACATGGGGGAGGTAAGGTGCTCAAATTTGCACATCACATGCTCAAATGTGCACATTTGCACACCCCAAAAGTAACCAATGGAGCTCAAAAATGTCAAAAATATGCACATTTAGACATTTGCACACAACCATTGGAGTTAGTCTAATACTTCAAAAAAAAAGTACATTATTTGATAATAACTTCAATCATCACTTAAACCCTAGAAAAGAAATATATAAACCACACCAGTCTGAAACGATATAAACCACAATAGTACATACATAAAAATAACATACTTGCAGTAGGGTGCTCCAATGAGAACCCTCGAAACTACAAGAATGTTTCTCCTGCACATGGTTCAATATCTACTTTCGGGGAGTTGCCTTTAAAATTGTAACGGTGGGTGCCTAGCTTGTTGGGCTTCCCAATCCCATAACCTGAGTCAATTTTCTATTGGTGGGGGGTGGGGGGGCTTAAAGTGTGGAGTTCTGCAGGGGGACTTCAAACGGAGAACAGGGAGACATGGAGGAAATTCAAGGAGCAAGATAATAAAGTTGAAGCAAATCCATCCATTTACTTTCCCCCACCCCCAATTTCTTAATAAACGAATGTTTGAAATTAAACAATTTAACACCCTAGCCATCTGATAATAACTGGATCTAAATATCATAGAGCATGAGTAGAAGAAAAACATCGCATGCCACATGAAACATTAATTCATTGGTTTTAATTACTCCTTCAGTCCAAATACAGAAAAATCATTCTCAATGACAATGGAAAAGCTAATCCATTTTAATTTATTTTCAGCAGCAGGAAGGAATACGAGAATTATTTTGACTCCACCCGTTCTCTCAATCATTATGGGGCATCAAAAAGTGATCTATTTATCAGCGACCAGGTAAAAAAGCAAGTAATGTGTATAATTAGCAGGATACTGATTTTTAAAATAGATTAAGCAACTAGAAAAACACTATACCACTTAATTCCATCTGTAGTAGCTATAGCAATATCCAAGTTCTGAGCAGAGAATACAGGCACCCCATCAATCTTTTTCTTTCCATCAATTCCCGGGGTTCTCTTGAGAAGCTTGTTTGCTAGTTTTACCTGCATCAGCCAAAATGATTTAGCACTGCATTTATTAACAAATACAAAACTATGGTTAAACTTCAATCTACCTGCTTCTCATTTGGAATAAACTGGAAAAGATGAGGTTTTTCCTGCATAGTAAAGGGATAGCAGCATCAGAAATGAAATAAACCAATTAATGTCACCCCTTAGCAATTAGCATGACTATGTTTTATAGTATATTAGAAAATGTATGAAGACCATTTTCAAAGGAATGATATTATGAAATCAGACCTCAAAACAGACAAAAAACAAAGAATGGGATATCTACAGCCTGCTGTTATGAGGAAAGGCGTACCTTGAAATGTTCATATGCTAGATCAAGCCGACATGCACCCACAATGCCGCTAGGAATGTTTAGCTGTTTAACATATGCAACTATGAGAAAAGAAATTATCAGCATGAGTGCGAGTAAACTTCTCATCTGGATACAGTTTAGCATACAATCCCAAAATTAGAGTCCAAAAAGATTAAATAATAAACAAAATGAACCAGCCAAAAAAAACCAATATATATGTACTGAAAATTTTAAGACTGTTGATAGGGAACTACAAAAACTCTTATTTTAGACACTATATTTTGCCCCTATATGTCAAGAAAGAACAAGCTAGAAGAACTGCTTAGGGAAGCATTATGCCCCTATTCAATATTAGTAGATTAGATGCACTTCACTAACTTCAGCTATAAATGATAGACAAACACATACTAGGAAACAGTCAATTCACTATTCAGTGACCTGCTAGTTTACATTTAAGAATGGCTTATATGCAAAGAGCTGATTCAGTGGTTGGCTATGACTCTCAAACCTTGAATACAGATTCACCTTCTTTCAAATGACGTTTTCTGATTCACCTTCTTTCAAATGACGTTTTCTGATTCACATTCTTTCAAATGACTTTCAAACCTTGAATACAGATTTACTTGGAAACAGTCTATTCTATTCAGCGAGGATCCCTCAAATTGGCTATTAGTGAGATTCTTGGTAAACAGATGTATCTTATCTTCTTTTCTAATTTCTTCATTCCTGCGTTTCCATCAATTCATTAATTGATTTTGCTACACTGAGGCTATGCATTTGGCGACTTGACATAGTGACACAGATGTTACCCAGCAAATCCATATCAATGTCATAACTCATAAAAGAGACGTTTATAATAGAAAGTTGGGCTAAAAAATGGTTTAGAATAATAAACAAAGTTCTAAAAGCATCATTTTACTAATATCTGCGGCCTACATAGACATATCTATACTGGACAACCCTCAAAGGAGCAAGCTCCGAAATGTAAGACCTACCTGCATCACCCAAATCCATAAAGAAGCGAAATACAGGTCCATTATCACTCTTAACAACTCTTTGCAACATTTTCTTCATCCACTCTGGAGTTCTGTAGACCAAAAGAGGATATGAAAAAGCATTTGTTAATCAAGACTCGTGAACACTAGCCAATGGAAAAACTATATGCAAAGCAAAGAGAAGCAGAAAAAGTGTCAACTTATGCTATTACGAACAAGTTGGCAACCTAAGAATATCTTCTTTTTCAACGCAGAGTAGTTCAGAAAAAAAGGAATCAAACACTTTCCAACACAAGGCAGCAAATCTTTGATGAACAATTATATTTTAAGAACAATCTCATTCAGGTGTGTGAGGTTTGACATATTCTCACTTCCGTGCTAAGAAATTTCGACGTTTGAACATTAAGTGCCATGGCATGATGAAGTATGAGATATGTGTCAATTGAGAGACAAACACATTAACTTATGTTTTAAGGGTGATAAAAGAAAACTATATACTTCTTAAAAACATAACGTAAGTTATACAAGGTATATATAACACTCAAACACAGTCAATGCTTGTTAAAATAACATTCTAAGTGCAGAATGTTCATTATTTGAAAGGTTTTTTTAACATAAACTCAAGCCAGTTGAATTTGACACTTACTGAGAAAAGATTTCAATCTCTCATATCAACTGAATGAGATGTGCAAAACTTCATTGCACTCAAATGAGACTAGGCCAAATTTCAGAGCAACTAAATGAGATTTTTCATTAGTTGGCATTGAAAAAAGTGCAATACATGAATAACAGAAGCTCGCTGAAATGTGCACACACAGTAGAAAGAGCTGCATCAATTGTACAAATCCAAGTTAGAAATAATCATCAATTTAGCAATTCTCCAACGAAACGATTCAACATCTTCTTTCATGAATCTAGTGATTTTCTCCCTCAAAATTCTAACTCCAATACAATAATCAATCATAAATGCTTGATAAATAACAGCACTTTGATCCTACAACGGAATCCAAAAGCAACATCAAATTAAAAATCGAGAATTAGGGCGAGATAGAGAACCTCTTAGAAAGGAAAGGGATGTCAAAGTGAGTGGAGACGGCCATAAGCCCAGTCCCAGTGAGGTCACACATGCTAAACACCTGGCCAACAAACGCCGGCCCTCTAGCGCCATTCCCAGCAGTGCTCATCCTCCCAATTTTGAACGTCGACGGTGAAAATCCGGCGTCGTAATCAAGAGAAGCGCCACCGGCGGCCACGGAATCAGGGGGTTTCATGGAAGAAGAAACATCCCTGGTCAACACAGTCACAGTCGAATCGGGCAACGGGAGAGAGAGCAAAACCCTAGGTGTGGATGCGCCGCAGCCGCTTGTGGTGGTGGAGACGGCGGGAGAAAACGGCGTAGTTTCTGAGGCTACACGCAACGGTTTGGGGGGGAGGAGAGAGAAGAAGGTGGAGGTTGTAGACTGGATGAAGCTTGCGATGGGGTTGAAGCTAGAGCGCCGATTGCCATGGCGCTCGCTCAGCGGAGCCATAGTCGGGCTCTGGGTTGTGTTTGCGGGAGTGAGAAAAGAGGGCAGATCTTATTCTGGCTATTCGAGTGTCGACTAATCGAGACGAAGTAATTCACAAATGACATCAAACTACCAAAAAATACGGACACTGATTCACTGTTCACATGTCACCGGACCATAATCTTTATCTTTACTTCCTATATATAAAAGGAGCCACTCTTAAATTTACTGTTCATAAAATCTTGTTAAAATAACCGGTGGATGTAGGTAGGGAGATTTGATCAATGGCTCACATCATCCCATGTATGCTTTTTCGTCTAAATTCTGGAGTTTCATCTACTTACCTGTTCTCTTCGTCGCGTTTAGCTACTCCCTTCACCGCCTATCCACTGCTCGCTGTTTCTCTATCCTCGTACGCCCGCCATCTCCCTCTCGTGTCACCTTCTTCCTCCTCCCCATCTCCAGCCATTTGCAGGGTCGCTCTGCCTCCTTTCTTCTTTATCGTCGCCCAATTTCCGGATTCGAAGTCGAGGAACTCAAGATTAGAGCGCTCTCTTACTTTCTGTTTTGATTCTCTAATTAGGATTTACCACTATCGAATTAGGTGGGAATTGGTTTCGAATTAGACTTGTACATGAACATGAGATTGCTCAAGCTTGTATGTTAATGAATTGGATTAGGGTTATTAGGGGATTTGATTTTTATTTCTTGAAATTGATTTTTCATCTAATTTTCCTTCTCAAAATTAGGTTAAAGTTGATTTCGAACTAGACTTGTACATAAACATGAGATTGATCAAGCTTGTATGTTAATGAATCGGATTAGGGTTATTAGGGGATTTGATTTTGCATCCAATTTCTCTTCTCCTGTCCTGATTTGGGTGTTATTATTGGAGCTTCGGGTGTTAATCTGAGAGTGTAGATGATTGAAACTTCCTCATCTCACTCTCTTCTTCTACTGCTCTTAGATTAGGTTTGGTTGTTGCCTTTGCAGTTCTTATTTCGTCTTCCTTTTGTTTTTGTACATTGGTTCTTGCGAATATCAGTTGGCTTGTTTTTGGCAAATACTCGGGGGTTTGATTTATATCTCAATGTCAATTACTTGTATGATTTGAATCTCATTAGAGTTGTACATAAACATGAGATTGATCATGCATGCTTGTGTGTTACTCGTTCCGTGGTCAAAACTGTGGTTATTAAATACCTTAATCCAAATGGGTGAGATTGATCTAGCTTGTGTTTTTAGGGGAAATTCTATGAATTTCTCAATCTCTGCCCGCCTTTTCCTTCCTTCCCACCTCCTGCTTAATTCTTCCTCTTGCTTGCCTTCCACCGCCTTTCCTGTCAGTACCTCTCTCTGTCTCACCCCATCCTCCTTCTTGCTGTTTCTATATCCTCGTTCGTCTGAAATTTCACCGGCTCCGGTAGTGTCTGTTCTCTTCTTTCCCATTTCATATTATGCTTCCGTCGCTTACTTCACCCGTCCTGCACCTTCTTGTGGATCAATTCCCAGTTCCAGCTCGTTGTTTGCTTGCGCACCGCTCCTGTTGTTGGAATTGCCCACGGCCCAGGCTGTGTCCTCCACCTACTCTCTCTGCACCGTATCTGTTCGCCTTCAGTCTGCGAAAGTATGAAGTCCAGGTTACTTTTGAGTTTCGTTGATACAGTTTTTGTTAGGGCTTTCTTATTCCAAAGTGCTGTAATTTTATCTCATCTTATTCTGGTTAGTTACACTTAAAATTTATTGGGCTGAGGCCCAATAAATTGCAGGCCTTTCTACAGACCCACTTGATTGACTGGGTTTAGGGCTTGAGGCCCTCTACTGTCTCAAATCCCTTTTCAATTTTAACAATCCCGGCGTGGTCCGTACGACGGTGACGGTGACGGTGGCGTGAACGACTTTGGTACCATCTTCTTCCCCTTTCCGATCTCTTTCTCCATGATTCCTTCGTTCAAATTTGAAACTGGAAATTGCCACTCCCGCCTTCCTATTTCCGCCATTTCCGCCATTTCCGCCATTTCCGCTCCGCACGACCTGCTTCACTGTTCAAATCCCCGAAGCCCTCTTCCGATCGAGTGGTTTGTGGCTTAGAAGCGCCTGGCAAGTTGAAATTCCAACTCTGAACTCCACTGTAAGAGTTTAAGGTATTTTCTCTTCTGCTTTTGCTTTTTCATTTGATTCCTTGATTTGTTAGTTCAAGCCCTAGCTTGCCTTTTTTTCTCCATTTATTGTCGAATCTATACTTCTGATTTCAAGCCTTTTTGACATCGCTTGTTTCGTTGTTGAAGTCCACTCTATTTTACAGATTCGTGATTTTTGCTGTTTGATTTCGCACTTTTCAAGCCTTTTACAGGCTCTCTCAATTGAAGTTGTTGCAGTGAATGGCGAAGAGATAAGAGAACTGCAACCGCTAGTTGAGCTGCGGAACCACAGGGTACGGTAACTTGTTTAGAGGAGAAGGAGAAACAAATGGAAAACAAGGATGGGGCATTTAGCGATTCCGAAGGTGTGATTGCGTAACTTGCTTGGTTCATATCCCTCTTGCATTTGTTCATAGTGAGATGTATTTGGCTTCCTTTTTAGTTGTTTTAGTTTGGATGTTTATATTGTCATGCTGAGCAACCAAGAACTGCGTCAGACGAGCAAAGGTTTATCAGTAGGATTTAGGATCATAGCCATTGAATGAAAGCAAGTAGTGAATTGTTGATTTTGTAGCTGTAATTAGAATATTATTTTCATTTTGTTGCACTTGCTAGTCATATTTCTTGTACTCGAGAGTCTCAGGTTCTACTGAGATGTTTTTTCTCATTCTCTGAATTTTCCAATCAAAATATCATCAGTTGAACGTCAGGTGACGGCATTAAGAGCAATTTGTGACATGGAAATTGAGCATCTTCTCATTGGAGTGCGCTTGCTTCGTTCATACTTCAATGAGGAACAACTAAGAGCACCAGTTTTGCAATTCTTCGAGGAAAATCTTCCAAATGTCTCAGTGATAAATGAAAGTGATGGCCAGGTTGATTGGAAATGGAAACATCAGGAAGATATTCACGCCTCTCTCCTGCGCCGTATGTCAATGGCTTATCCTCGCTTCTCTGAACTATGGCAACCTTTCAGTGGGTTCCCCCTCCCTAGCACAGCAGGTAAGTAAAGTTAGTTGTCTAGTTTCATACAAAGCTAGTAGATATTTCAAGCTAAAACGGTCTGTTTTTTGGTAGGCTTGGCAGGAAATGCTATGCTTGATGCTACCAGTATTCTATCAGCTGGGAATCATGTAAGTTATCTTTGTGTCTACCGTTCCAAACATCCAAAATTATGTTTCTAAGAATCTTTGGTGGTTTAGAGATTTAATAGAAATTCCAGATGGACTTTCCTAGTTCCTGTGTGTTTTTTATATTCTTTCTTTCTTTCTTTCTTTCTTTCTTTCTTTCTTTCTTTCTTTCTTTCTTTCTTTCTTTCTTTCTTTCTCATCCAAACATCCAAAATTATGTTTCTAAGAATCTTTGGTGGTTTAGAGATTTAATAGAAATTCCAGATGGACTTTCCTAGTTCCTGTGTGTTTTTTATATGGTTAATCTTACTAGAAGAGATCTTCCCTGATTTGAAACTCAAGTAGTTCCATGTTTACATCTTACTTTTTTCTACAGCTACTCTCATTATAGTTGTATTCTTTTGAACCATAAACATGAGAGTTTCTACATTCTTTAGATCATTTTCTCAGCATTCAACCTTTTGATATAGGCATTCGAGGATTCTTTCCAGTCTCTGGCACTTGGTTTACAAGATGGTCTTCAAACACCAGGGGTATGTGCCTTGATCTTTTACAATACCTAAGTATTTGTGGTTTCTATCTGAAACGTTATGTGATCAAGTGGCAGTGTTTTTGCAAGATGGCCTCTGACTGAATCACTATGACCCCTGCCTAAAAACGTTATGTGATCAAGTGGCAGTGTTTTTGCATATCTGGTACTAGTATGTACAAGATGTAACAATTAGCAACCTTACTTTTCAATCTATGGGAAGGTTCTGTATACTTGCTCCTGATATATTGTGAATGGATATTAGTGGGGTGTGAATGTTGTGAATCTGTGAGTGTAAGTTGTCAAATTGGCCCTTCAAGTGTTGAATAAGAAAACTAGAAAAGAAGTTTAGATATTGAGTGAAGAAGCTGCATATTTGGCAAAATTTGGTTCCAAAATGCTGCTGCATTATTTGGAATTCACTTTTCATACATCCTCTAAACGAAGAGGTGAATGTAGTCTCACTGATGATCGTATGCTGAAATGCCATGTAGATGCAGTTACAGCCACTTTTGCCTTTATTTTTCCCTCATGGAGTCATAGGTAATATTTACTGAACTGGGTGCTCGTCCCATACATGTAGGTAAACGGTCAGAGAATGTCAATGGGGATGACACCCAAAACCAAGAGACAGCCAAAGCACGGCGAGGTTCTGCTTTCCGTCCATGGTTCACCTCTTGGTGTCTTCAAAGAGGACAATAACATGGAAGCAATAGTTGGTAAGCCCTCTCATTCTCCTGCTTTTGGCCTGAAAACTCAGATTTTCATACACAACTGCAAAGCAAGCTATTCATCATCTCACACTTTTGTTTAAACTTGTTGACGCAGAATCAGAAGAAGGGTAACTTCTTCAGCCACATTGACTGCTTCAAATATTTTCAGATCTACATTATTGTATTAGGACTGTCGGCTTTAGTTTTGTTGCTGTCATCTGTATGTTCATAGTGTTGCCCTTAGTGCATTACTCGTGTACTCGTGCTCATTAGGATTACCCATGTTACATAAAATGGAGAAGATGCCATTTGGTCCTCTTCATCTTTCGATATGTGGTGCTGCACTCTGCACTCACATGGTTTAGAGTTTTGAGCCGAGTGAAGATCTTGTCTCGTCTCTTTCTAAAATGAAGTTTCGTTGACTGATGTTGCTTTGTCCCCAAGTTTGGCGATTGCTTGGGCCCCAGGTTTCAATGTTGCTTGGCTTCCAAGTTCTGTGCATTTTTTTTTACCCCAAGTGAGAAAGAACAAGTTTTGGTGGAGGTGCTATATAAACCGGTAGAGCTCAACCAAAAGAAAGGTGTGGTTGTGGCATTTTTCGTCTTGTTTGGTATGGTTCGTCGAAGTCTTATAACTCGACCTTCTAATATTCCAGTAGATTTACCAGATGCAACTTGTTCTTCACTGAATTTTACCGGTCTCTCGATTTTCACTTCATTCCTCAACAGTTTGATTAATTTGTTATTACAATACGGTTGATTTTGATAAAGAAATGGTAAATTAACATTTCTACATCTACGAGCAGTTACTCAAGTTGTAAATTTTACAAGAAGGCCGTACGTTTTCAGTTTCTTCAATGGCTTCTCGCGCCAAATTAACTTCCAACTCTCCCTTTGCATCATAAACAAACCCCATACCGACCCTCTAGTCTCCCAAACAATCGACTCTCCAATCCCTCTTTCCTCCTTCCGAATTTAATTTCCCAGGTTTGATTTGATTTGATTTCATATACTTACAATCTGAAATCAATTGATTGTAATTTCATGTGGTCTAATCTTTGAGTAGAAGTTGATTTGTCTGATTCTGTGTGTCTCGATTTGTTGAGATTTGTATAATTCTCTAAGTTTTGTTTATGTGTATAAGTGTAACATTTCATATATAGCATAGAATTTATATGTAAGTGGATATATAATATAGTTTAGGGCCTAGAGACACTTGGGAGTTAACAGTTTGGACTGGATTGTATTGAGCCCAATGGGCTTGATCTCCTAACCAAACTGATGCCAAGAAACTCGGCCCAAGCTCGTTATTGGATCCACTGGCCCACTAGACAGCTGAGCTCGGCAAGCTAGGGTTTGAAGCTTTCCCTTGCTCCAAACGCATCGCTTCACCTTAGGGTTTCTCTTGAGAGCCTATATAAGGGATCCTGTTCATGAGAGCTCCTCACTTTGTGATCGGCGTCCCCAGGTAATCCAAAGAGAAAGAGAGCGAGAGCTTCTGGCGATTCTAGGGTTTGCTCCTCAAGCCACTTCCGTGTAATCGTCGCTCCCTCCGACGAAGATCTTCTTCTCCGGCTCTTCGTTTGGCAAGGCGAAGGCTCCTCCGGCGTTGCTAGCTCCTGCTGTCCTGGGTTTCCGACTTGGGATCTCAAATCTGTATCTTCGAGATCTAGAGTCTTTCAAGGAGTGTTCTTCTTCCCGTTTTTCGTTGTTTGTTCTATGCTTTATGTTCTTGTTTGCTTAGATCTTCCTTGTACGCATAAACTCACCCCTGTTTTGTAATCTTCTCGATATAGTGGATTATGGCTGCCTCTTGAGGCCCCGAGGATGTAGGATCATAGATCCGAACCTCGTAAAACTCTGGTGTCTTGTTTCTGTCTTTGCTTTGTTTAATCTGGCTTAAATCTCGAACGCGCATATCCAACTTCGAAGCTATTCGTTATTCGCATAACAAATTGGTATCAGAGCATGGTTACTCCTTGATCTTTCGTTTTATGCTCGAGAGATTTCATTAGGTTCTATTTAGCATATGTTCTTTCAATATTGCTTGATTCTGGACCTTTGTGCATGTTTTAGATCTGTTATTCTTGTTCTTCTTGCAACTTTTCGATCTATTATTGTTTACTTGCGTTTTCTAAGATTCTTTCTTAGAGTTTTGTGAGGCCCCTGAAAGTTTCTTGAAGAAACCGGCCCTCTGTGAAAACAAGTTCATCTTGCTTCTAACTTACTTACTGTTATTCAGTATTAAATTGAGTTTTCTGTACGATTTCTTTCGATTCTTGAAAAATGGGTGAATCTAGTTATCGTATGAAACCTTTTAATGGCACAACTGACTTTGCTATGTGGCAGGTGAAAATGAAAGTTTTGCTAATCAAGGAAAAGTGATGGGATGCTGTGACTTCCAAGTTCTCAGAAAAGATGGAAAAGGAAGTCATGGAAGAGAAAGATCTCCAGGCTCACAGTGAAATAATGCTGAGGCTAGCTGATGAGGTGGCTAGGCAGGTAATCTCTTACAAGACCACTGAAAAATTGTGGAATGCTCTTGAAGAGCTTTATCTGGTAAAATCTCTTCCCAGTAGAATAAATCTCCTTGTCAAGTTGTTCAACTTTAAAATGGACTTACATTGCTCTTTGCCTGAAAATCTGGATAAATTTCTTGCTATGACTCAAGATTTGGAAAGGTGTGGAGATAAAATTGATGAAACCCACCAATGTGTTTTACTGTTAAATGCTCTCCCACCCCAATTTGAAACTTTTAATGATGTTGTTCAGTTTAGCTCTTCTACACTGACTAAAAAGGCTGTTGTTGAATCTATTATTCAAAAGAATGATGTCTTAAAAGTGTTCAAAACTAAGCAAGAGGCTAAAAATGAAGCTCTTATAGCTAAGTTTAAATCTAAGGGTCAAAATAACAACAAGAATAACCAGAAGAAAAAGGATAAAAATAAAGAGCAAAATAAAGAACCTGTTAAAGGTAGTAATCATCCTTCTGAGAAAACAAATTCTGAAAAGAAAAATTATAAGTGCTTATATTGTCAGAAAACTGGACACTATGAAAAGGATTGTTATAAAAGAAAGAAGGATGAAAAAGAAGCTGGTAAAAAATCTGCCGATGTATCTGTTGTCCTTGAAAATAATTCTTATTATACTCATGAAGTGCTTATTGTATCTGATCATGCTGATTCTGATGTATGGCTTTTAGATTCTGGGTGCACTATGCATGCAACTTCTGATAGAAAATTGTTTTCTGATCTTAAACTGTATGACTGTGGTGAAGTTTTGCTTGGTGATCACTCTGCTTTTAAAATTAAAGGTGTAGGATATGTGCCTCTTAGAATGCATGATGGTGTGATAAGAATAATTCAAGGTGTTAGATGGGTTCCTGATTTAAGAAGGAATTTGTTGTCTGAAAATACTTTTGATGACCAAAAATGTGACATTAAAATTAAGAATGGTGTTAGAGATGTTCTTAAAAATGGTAAATTGCTTATTAGAAGTATCAAGAAAAATGGTTTATATCATGTTGTTGCTTCTGAGTGCAATATTGATGTTTCTTCTGCTCCTGATATTTCTGTGAAAAATATGAGCATGAGTGACTCTCTGTTATAGCATTCTAGATTGGCTCACATTGGTAACAAAGGTCTTGATAATCTGTTTAAAAAAGGCATCATCTCTGCTAAGCCTTCTCATATTGACTTATGTGAAAACTGTCTCATGGGAAAGCAATCTAAACTTGGTTTTAAATCATCTTCTTATGTTGCAAATCAACCTTTAGAATATGTGCACTCTGACTTGTGGGGACCTGCTCAGGTTGACACAACAGGGGGCATGAGATATTTCACCTCTTTTATTGATCACTTTAGTAGAAGGGTTTGGGTGTATTTGCTTAAACATAAATCTGATGCTTTTGAAAACTTTAAGGTTTGGAAAACTAGAGTTGAAACTGAAACTGGTTTAAAGTTAAAATGCCTTAAAACAGATAATGGTTTGGAGTTTTGTAACAATGAGTTCAACTCCTACTGTAAAAATGAAGGTATAAAAAGACATTTAACTATTCTTGGCACCCCTCAACAGAATGGGACTGCTGAGAGGATGAATAGAACCCTTCTGGAAAAAGCTAGATGCATGTTGGTTTCTTCTAGGCTTAAACACAGTTTGTGGGGTGAGGCTGTTGTAACTGCTGCTTATTTGATAAATAGATCCCCTTCTTCTGATATTGATTTTATAACTCCCTATGAAAAATGGACTAATAAAAAACCCGACCTTAGTCACTTAAGACCTTTTGGATGTGTTGCTTATTCTCATGTGAATGATGGTGAACCGAATCCTAGGTCTCAAAAATGTGTTATGCTTGGTTATCCTGATGGCACTAAAGGTTATAGGTTATTAGTTATACAACCTGGAGGTAAAGATATCGTGTAGTGACGAGAAACCCACGTCAAACCTTAGATGGAAATTTCAAGGAAATAGGTGGAGGTAGACATGAGCACGGGTTGGACCCGCCGGGTCAAGGGTCGGGATATCTCTGACCCTAACCCTAACCCTGACCCTTCCAAGCCACGGGTCAACGGGTTGTGGTGACCCGCCGGGTCAAGGGTCGACCATTTGACCCGTCGGGTCATGACATGTCATTTTTTAAAAAAAGTTTTTTAAGTTTAAAAAATTAAAAATAAAAAGGAAGAATGGTATGGACCGGTTTTCTAGTTGTATACGTATCTCTTGGGGAAAAGGAATGAAAGCTCACGTAGTTCTTTACATTCGTTCTGATCCCTACTTACCTTATCTTATGCTAAGACTCTTCTCCTTGCTTTGCATCTGCGCTCCTGACCATTGTGTCATCGTCGAGTTCTTCATCCGAGTCTGACTCGATTAAGTGATCATTATTTTGAATTCGCATCTCCACTATCTTCCAATCGTTTAGGAAAACTTGACCTTCCAGAGTCTCGGGCAAGAGTCTTGATCTCTTCTCGCTTAATATTTGACCACATTGGCTAAAACGTTGCTCCACCTCTAGAGTTGAGCAAGGAGCGGCGAATATTTGACGAGCGATTGCCTACATAGTAGGAAATTGAGATCTCTCTAGATGGCTCCGTCATTCTATAATGTTGAATTCCTCTTCCTCTTCACCTCGATTTTTCGGAAAAAAATAGATGACCCGACGGGTTGACCCTACGGGTCCGTGGGTCAAAATCAGCATGACCCTAACCCTAACCCTTGACCCGCCTCGACCCTGACCCTTGTTCACCCTAACCCGCCGGGTCGTCGACCCTAACCCGCCGGGTCGTCGACCCTTCGGGTTCCCGTCGGGTCCGGGTCGATTCTTGACCCTTTCTCATGTCTAGGTGGAGGTAGAGATCTAACCCGATACCTCCTTCCCACTTTCTTACTCCTCACCACTAAGCGACCTCCACTGGGGTATGGGATCTCCTTCCCACCCCTTGCTCTCACCACTGGGCCACCCCGACTAGGGCATATATAATTTTATTTTTCAAAATCTTGAGAAAGATGAAAGCATCAACATTAGAAGGTGTAAATTAGGAATGTTCGGTTCAGGTTAAGGAGGACCAAGACTGAGCATGTTGCTTCAGTTTCGGAGAGGGCAGAGATGCTGAGGATTAATTCTGTTCTATTGGGGGGGAGATATTGTCCCTAGAAAAGAGTTTTTCAAGTACCTTGGCTCGTACGTTCAAAGCAATGGTGTACAGACAGGAATATTGATCATAGCGTCCAGGCGGGATGGCTTAGTTGGAGAAGAGCGTCGGCAGTGTTATGTGACAGAAAAGTTACGGCAAAACTGAAAGGAAAATTCTACAAGATGGTGGTTAGACCAACAGATCTGTATGGCTCGAAGTGTTGGCCTACAACTAAAGCTCAAGAACACAAGCGGTCAGTGGCTGGGATGTGAATGTTGCGTTGGATGAGTGGGCACACGAGACTCGACAAAATCAGAAATGAATACATTAGGAGCAAGGTGGGAGTTGTGAGTATAGTGGACAAGCTGCGGGAGGGAAGATTGCGTTGGTTTGGGCACGTGCGTAGGAGACCGTCTTCGACACCGGTTCGTAGATGTGAGAGTCTAGACCTGGGAGATATCCGTCGAGGGAGAGGCAGACCGAAGAAGAGCTGGATGGAGGTCATTCGTCACGATCTCAATCTTCTAAACTTGTCGGAAGACATGACTGCGGATACGGATCACTGGAGGAGGTACATTCGGGTTGCGGATGTATAGCGTTTTGGGCCTTGTTGTTTTGTGCTTTGGCCCTTGCTTCATCTATGTCTTCTCCCTGTTTTGTTTCTGAATATGCTTCACTTCTTTGAGTCATGCTTGCTTGCAATTCGTGTTTCCTATCATTCTGGGTCTATCGAAAACACTCTCTCGACTTGTTCGGGGAAAGAGTGTGTACATCCTGATCCCCCCAGACCCCGCTTTAACAGGATACACTGAGTTGTTGTTGTTGTTTCAAAATCATGAGAAAGATGAAAGCATCAACATTAGAACGTGTAAATGTCCTTAGGAATGTCAAACCATCACAAAATTAAAAAAAAATAAAGGAAAAAATGATAAGTTTCGGGAGATTGGACTCCCTTGCAAAAGCCCGCAAGTAAAAGGCCCTTAGCACGTTTCAACTTTCAACAACAAATTAATTGAATTGATGCGTTATGCAGCAACCCGGGCAGCAAAAAAAAAGCAAGTCTTGCCACGCGGTCCAATAACGGAGCGCCACGTGATAGTGTTTGTAATTAAAAAACTTAAAATGTGTTTTTAGGCATTTTTCAGTTATCAAAAGAAAATTATATTCGAGTGTAAATTAATTTTATCTACTTATAGACACCCATTTTACATATTTTTTTTAATTATTCAAATATACCCATATGCTATTATGGACTATGGTTACCAAATAAAAAAATAATTTGTTGTTAAATGTGTTTTTTTTTTGCACTTTATGTTATTAAAAAATTATATTCAAGGAGAGGACCGAGGTTAGTGTTGATTCAATTTTTTAAATCGAATTTAAATTTTATGTGCAATGTTAAGATTATTTGTTGGAATCAAATTTGAAGAAATTAAAATGTCATTTGTTAAGAAGTGTGAAGAAATTGAACTATTGTTGTTATTTGGATATTTGGTTAAATTTGAAGGTAATTTGTTATTTGGATAGGTGTAGATATGTGTTAATTACTATGTAAATTTGAAGTCAATTAGGTTAAACTATTATTTGATTTAAACAGTTAGTTAAATTGTTATTTGTTTACATATGGAGTCAACTTTAAAGAATTTAAATTAGGGCAAATTGTGAAAAATAGCATGAACTTTAGGGGTAGTTGTGTTTAATGGCATGGACTTTCAAAATTTTAAAAATAATCACCAACTTTGGTTCTGGTTGCAATAAATGGCACATCTAATTTTTTTTTTTTGTGAAATATCACCTCTTATTAACATTCTTTGTAGAAAAAAAATCATCCAATTTTCAATTTAAAAAAACTGCCCATAATTCATTTTAAAAAATAATCAATTTTCATTTTTAATATTAAAAAATACTCTGTATAATTTATTTTATAGACACTACTTTTCCGATTTTTTTCTTAAAAGAATACACTCTTTATTTACACCCGGTTAAAAAAATAACTAATTTTATTTTCTCCATAAACTCAGTTTTTTTTCAAAAAATTAAATAATAAGTAATGTCTTTAAAATAAAACATGTGTGTCTTAAAAAGATACCAATTAATACCACAATTATATTTTTTTTTAAAATGATGTTTTTTGAAAAATTGAAATTGAGTTTATAAAAATGAAAATTATTTTTTTAAAGAAGAAAACTATGAATGGGTTTAAAAACAATGAAAAAATGTGATTTTTTTGTAAATAAAATGTTAATAATTGGTATACTTTTAAAAGAAAATGGTTGTGCAACTTGTGCTACTAACCACAACCACCCTTCAAAGTTGGTGATTATTATAGAATTTTTAAAAATTGGTGCCACCTAATGCAAACATTCCTAAAGTTCATGTTATTTTTTGCAATTTGCCCTTTAAATTATAAGAGGTAATATTAAAAAAAACCCTAAGATGAACTTGCCTCCACACGCTTAATCCTTATCCTCCTTGGCCGATTCGCCGCCCCAACAAAACCTTAGAGTCGTCCGACCCGCTCACCTGCGACATCGTACAACTACTCCCTCTGCAACCCCCCTTTATCGAGCCCTGATCATTGCCCCACTTGCGATTGCCGATCGAATCTGTCCCACTTGGCCTCTTCCTATTCATGATGGGTTTTCCCTATACAAGGGCTTCAGAGTGAAAGTGGTTTCCTCTAATTCGCTATCGATTCGATTGGTTTCGCTTACTTTGTGGCTCGATAGGGCTTCTTTTCGAGCGTTTATGTGGGATGGGACAAGCTGGTGGTGGCCGGGCGGGCTTCGTCGCTTATGTCGGTTGTGTGGGTGGCTCGTCGGCCCCTTATTTGATTCTCTTTATGCTCCTCTGCGATTCTATCGTTTAAACTCGTTGTAAGTACTCTTCTCTCACTTCTTTTTACTCACTCAAGTACTACTCTTGCCTACAAGCGGTTTTCCCATTTAATCGATCCTACCAAATCAATTTGGGGTAACAACTCCGTTCTCATAGCAACCTCTCTATACTACCTTACTTTGCTCTTTATCTCCGGCGTATGTGTGTGCGGTTTTGCTGTTACAGACTCCTCACTGTCCTTTAAGGTTGTTTTCAATGAATGACCTTCATTTACTAAATCTACTGAGCCCATTAAAAACAAGTTGGTTTTGATATATTTTATGTGTGTTGGTTTGCCCCTTAAACGGATTTATGTGCTTACTATCAGTCTTGCTCTGTATGGTTTGCTATCCGCCTCTTTATGTTATTTTCTGGCCTACTTGCTTTGTTTGGTTCCCTTTCCGGACTGTTGTGGTTTGTTTCTCTTTTTCCTTGGTTCGCCCCTTTCTTCTGGCTATTGTGTTTTGTTTTGTTGCTCACAGATTGTTGCACTTGAAATTGTCGCTTCTTTCCGGTTTGTGATTCACCCCTCGCTCCTCTTGGTGGTGTGTTGTTGCTCATTACTGATAAGTCTTTCTATCCCTAATCAAAACCACCCGGTTTCCTCAATTGCTTCCCAACAATATACCATAAATACTCCCAATACAATGGGCCTCTGGGATTACAATTCCCATTTTATCTCACTGGATTCTTTCTTCATCTCACATCTTCTCCTTTTAAAGTCGATTATGATAATTCGTTTGTGTACTTTAAAGCTTGTAAATGTTGTTATTGTTGCTTACACAGTTCTTGTCAAGTGCTCCTTGGAGTTTTATCCGACATTGCCCGTTGATGTTTTTACTGCAACCATTGTAGTGCACCTCCATGCTCCCGTCTTCATCTCGCTTGACTTGGGCTATTGTAGACTGGTATTGTGGATGATACCTACGTTTTCTCCTCTTCTATTGGCACTTGTGTGCTCTTTACTTGGAATGAATTGTGGAATAATTGTAATCAATTGTTTACTCTTTATGGCCTATAAGCCTTGTAATATTCCCATTTTTCGTTTGTTTATTCCAACACTTCATGGCCTGTATTGCCTCATTTTCTCTTTTATGTGTATTAAGCCTACTTTGGTCACATGTATGTCTTGGAATACGGACAATTTTATCTCTTTTGTTTTTGTATGGAACTATGACTTCCATATATGGATATTTCACCAACATTCTAACTACTTACTCATGATTTCTATCGGTAGCTTCCTGCTCCATAAAAGGACTTATAAACAACGGTTGATGCAACAACACACTAAGGTTCATAGACATTTGAATCGTTCGATTCCCGGATCGATCCCCTACAAGGGGTTAAACTATCACAATAGTTTTTTATGAATATATGTACATGGAATTTGTGTGGTATCCGGAGCCGTAATTTCTGGACAAATATTGATATTTTCTGTAAAAACAATTCCATAAATGTTATCGCTCTACTTGAAACCAAAACTAATAAAATCCCGGTTGGCATTGCTTGGAAAAAGTGTGGCTTCTCTGGCATCACTTTTGATCTAGTTATCAGTTTCGTCGGAGGAATCTGCTTACTTTGGAAAGACATTCCGGTTTCTCAAGGCTCTATCGATCTTGTTTCCACTAACCACCGATTTATCCATTTCAACTTTACAGATCATATCCATGGGTCTACAGTTGCTTTCATTGTCATGTATGCTCCCCCTGACAACAGACTGAAGCAGGTTTTCCGAGACTATGTTACGAGTTACATCGAGCAACTGTCTCTGCTCTTTTATATAATGGGAGATTTCAATGACATTGGTTGCCCGACGGACAAGGTTGGGGGTGCTTCGATTATTCCTTCGAGGTTTACTAGACTAAATCACATTAAGAATCATTTGGATCTTAAGGATGCCCCTTCCTTTGGAGGGGAGTTTACTTGGCAAAGTAAGAAAGGTGGCCCTGACAACTGCCTTGAAAGATTGGACCATCTTCTAATCCTAACGGACCTCTTAACTACTTATGATTACGTTCGTCTACAAGTGCACCAATTTACCAGGTTAGATCATGCTCCCATTTCGGTGGATTTTCGTAATGATGTGCGGCGTAGCAACCGGCCTTTTCGGTTTGAGATTGCCTGGATCAAATGGGCGGATTACAATAATATTGTCATTCAGGCTTGGCGGCTGAACCATTCCGGGTCCCTTATGTTCAAACTCACTAAAAAAATCACCTAGTTAAAAGTGCTTTCCAAAACATGGCACAAGATATCGTTCGATAATATCAGCAGCCAGATCGTCGCTACTGATGCGACCCTATTATATTTACAATCTAAGCTGGTGTCTAATTTCGTTCCCAACAACCTTATTATAATGAGGCGACTGCTCAATAAACGAGAACGACTTTTGGACTTTTATAGGCATTACTGGTCCCAACGAGCAAAGAACAAGCATGTCAAACTAACTGATTCCAACACTGGGTATTTCCACAGAGTAGCGACCATTAAGAGGGGTAAAAAGTTCATAAGGAATATTACTCTCGAAAATGGTATTCAATCGTCTGACCGGCGCTTTATTCAACAATAGTTTCTTCAACAATTTACTTCCAGATTTCGCTCTTCGATTGATCCTTCACGGAGGGCTGATGATTTGCTTCATGTTTATCTCCCAAGACGTGACTCCCCAAGATAATGTCCAGCTTACTAGGCCGGTTTCTATAAAGGCTTGGATTTTACAATCTAAATTGTCGGAAAAAGGGAATTAAAAATGAAATTTAATCGTATATTTCAAGTAAAACTCGTTCTAAATTTAATAAAATTCAAATTCCCGCTCTCGGAACCACAATTCTTGTATCTTTCTCTCATGCTTATCTAAAGCTTAGTCAAATGATCCCCTTGTGATGTTTAAATGGATGAAATTTCCTAGCACCTTCCTACTCACATTTTTGGTAAGTCATACCCCCTCCTCATCCAACCTTACCCTCATGTTTCAGCTATTTGTTGGCAAGGTGCCAAAGCCCACCTCTCCCCATCTCTGTTAGGCAGTAGTGGCTTTAGCAAAGCAAAAGCATCTCCCCTCCCTTTTAATTTAATCCAAACAAACTCTCCTTCAAAGTTGCAGCCTATTCTCCCCATTTCAGACCTTGTTGACTCATTTCAAACCCCAAAACACCCTTCCTCCCATGCTCAGGTTGGCAGCCTCATAGTTCTCCTTAAAATTGGGCACCAAATCACCCTAAAACCCATTTCCAAGCACTGCCTCAATCTCCCTCTTCTTCCCCTCTTCCCTCTTCCAAACAAAACCCCAAGGAGCTTCCTTTCCACTGATTTTCAAAGCCAGCAGCGCCACCAACCAGCAGCCGTCACCACCGGCTCCGAAGAACGCCCAAGAGCCACCCAGAGTCGCCGGGAACAACCCCTAACAGTCGGATCCTTTTCCTTCTTCTCCATTTCCATGTTTCGTTCCAAACCGCCGGGTAAGGTTCTTTCCACTTCCTTCCTCCTCAAAACATGGTAAATGGGTCACCTTTAACCTCCTATTCTCGTCCTAGGACAAGCTAGCTTTGGCTCGAGTCTTTGACGAACCAAATCGACCTCCGACGAACCTCCGGCGAGCCTCGCTTTTGATTCCCCTCGGTGAGATTTTCTCTCCTCCTTCTTCCCTTCTTTCTTGCCTTGTGTGTGTGTTGGTGTCTGGAATGGGTGGTCGGAACTCAGCCCTGCCGGGGAGCTACCCTCCTCTTCGTTCTTCCTTCCGTCGAACGCTGGAGATGAAGGTGAACAGTAACCTCTCTCTTTCTCTCCCCTTTCCTTCCCTATGGGCCCCACCCTCGCCTCACCACATCACTCTCCACCTCAGCCATGGGACCCTCTTACTTTTTAAATGTCCAGCTTCGGATGTTTTAAATCAAATGGGAGATGTGAGATGTGGGGCCTAATTTGTTTTGGGCCGGTTGTTCTGTTTTAATAAAACAAATGAATTAGGTTTAAAAATAAGGGTTCGGTTTTGTATAATTTAAAATAAAGGGGATCGATTTGGGATTTTGCAAGTATAAGGGTGGCTTTCAGTAATTTAACTAAGGGCTGATTTTATAAATAAAAATGGTTGGGAAAATTTAAGGGATTTGGAAATGTTTTATGAAAGTGTTTAATAAATGGTATTTAAAATATTATATAATATTATGTGAGGTTTAAAATATAAAATATTATTTTGAGATTAAGGATATAATATTAGGGTGATTTAAAGGTATAGTATTATAAGACTTGGAGACTTAAAAAGGTATGATCGGATTTAAATCGAAAAAGGAATTTGTCGAGCATTTTCCAAGGACGAAATTTCTAACTAGTCAACTTGGTTTTCGAAACGGTTTTCAGGACTAACTCGGGAATTATGTGCTCGATGAATAACTAGCATGATCGATGTAAATGATTGTCTAATATCATGACTTGTGTGAACTAATGGAATGATTGTTTGACTAATAGCATGATGGGATGTTAGAATATCGTATCATCTGACTTATCCCTTATGAGCTATGATTAACATGATGAACTTTGAGATAGACGGCCATGCGGATTTATTATTACGGAATTATTATTGCGAAAATATGAACGTGGCTGAATGGAAAGATGAGTATGATGTGGTCTTATGGAATGTGGCAACATGATGAATAGTTGAACTTGATGAGATGATGATTATGATGTGGTTATACTTATTGAATGATATGTGTTTATGTGATTGAGTGTCTAGATGTAGACTTATATATGTGTTCTGATATGTATATAGGTAATAAATTGTGATTATGATTGGTGTATGTTGGATCTTCTATTACGTTGTTCTGCATAGCCAGGTGAGTTCCTATATGAGCTCACTCAGATTCAAAAAGAGATCTCCTTACTTGTAGCCATGTGCATACTAGGTGCTTGCATTCATAATAAAACATGCCATGTAGTACCATGCTAGGTTGCATTGACCGTTGAGCATTCTACTTCTTTATGCATATGTAAACGGAACGGCCGTTATCTGTGAAGTATCTAGAGTCTTTGCTAGGGTCATAGGATGGCTCAGTCTCATCGGGTTCGTCCTGAGTCGTCAAGTCGTGATTACCACTTTACTTACCGCTCTAATTTATTTTATCTTTCGCATTATATTATTCTTTTTCTCTTTTAAGACCACATTCATGATTGGATAAGAAGCATGGAATGCATTCATGAGCTGGCTAGTCTCTGCCCTATCAGGAAGGGGGCGATGGTAGGAAGAGGGATATACGACTTGGTATTCTGTGCTAAGGCTTTATTATATTATGCACTTGATCTTAGGAGCATGTTAGTGTGTTAATATTCTGCCTTGCATCTAGAAGCATCTTTATTAAGACTAGCGTGCGTATGTGTCTGCTTGTTTGGGATTATATTGCGTAGGGCTTCGATCTGACACCGCCCCGTATACATATTTTTTTAGGTTTGTTTTGCAGCATGATTGTTCCTTGCTTCCGTGACGTGGGAACTCTCTTGGGCGATTGCAAAGAAATTGTCTAACCTCACTAACATCGCCTATTAGATTTCGATAATTGCGCTTATTGATTTGGTTTTGACTCGGTTCTGCCGTGGCACCCTCTTGTATTACACCTTGATTCCGCTATTTGCATGATTACTGGTTTTCCACGCTTAGACATACGATAGGTACAGGGGACTTCCCCGGGGATTCCAACGATCCCTTCGAATTTTGGGTCTAAAATCCCACTTGAAAATGTTAGGATAGAATTTCAAACCTTCAACCCGTACTCGGGGTGCAAGATCCTAACGAGGGGTTTCATCCCTCAAAATGTAACCTAGGAATCATAATCCCGGGCCGTTACAAAGTTGGTATCACCGCGAGGTTTTGCTAACCGAGTATGATAGGTTGAAGTGGTTTTGAAAATAGCCCAAGGTTTTCAAATGGTTTTCCAAAATGTTTTAGAAAGGATAAATGAATTTAATATGACTAACTCAAATGGACTAAATATGAATTTGACTCAATAAATCCGGTAATTAAACAAAGGGAAACGTAGGGATAGTAAAGGCGCTAGACCATCCCTATTGGATGTAGTTGGGAACGGTTAGGAAAAATATAGCTTGTTCTTTTACAAGTGGACTTGAAGACTCCAAGGAACCCGAAGGTTGAAGTGACATGAGTTAGGAGGCCATAAGGTAATTTCCCCTCCGGTCGGCCGTCCCTTGAAGGACGACATAGATCGTTTCTGTAATTGTATGCATTATATCCAATTGGGCCCGAGGGCGATCCTCCTCAAAGGGGATCATATTAATCTCGTTGATTGCTTCCATGTTGAGTGCTATTGTGCTTAGGATAGATAACTTATCAATATTCCTTGACTTGGATCATGTATTGAATATAACTGTGCAAACGGGATAGCGGGAGAATACCTTGTTCTTATGTCATTGGAATTCCTGTCTTGTCGGAATAGCTCTTCCATAATTCAATCCCCTGATGATTCTGACTCTGTCAACCGTCTCCCCAAAACATTTAGGCATGTTAGCAAGGGTCGAAGAGTATTCACTCTCCCTGTTTCGAGTTCTGTCTGGTACCCCACCATTTATGCTTCTATCGAGTCTCTTACTTTAGGTTTGTGTCTCCCATGGGAAAATTTGGGGTGGTCAACAATTACCTTCAGAAATCGTGTCAAATGTGAGGGTTACCTAAGTATGTTAGTGGGGGGGGGGGGGGGGGGGGATGATCATAGTAGTTTCCAGTTGGAAGTGAGTTATCTCAAAGAGTCATCCCATCCAATCCTCGTAATGGTCAATCATGCTTTCTTATCGCAAGAGTCTAAACCCGAGTTTTACCCTCACCTCCCGGAAACAGCGTGAATGTCCCTGTGTCCTACTGAGCGAGTCATACTAGTGTCCCACGAGAAATGGGGTAACGAGTCGGTGATTGCCCTTAGAGAGTTATGTCAAGTTATAATGATAGCCCCCCTTATGACTGTATGACATGGTGTATTGATATATTTCAGCATGACTTGCCTGATATCTTGCATGGTTGAACTTATGAATGAATATATATGCGCCGGATGTATGAATTCCCATGATTGTTACTCTCCCTCGAATTAGGTCCATGATAGTGTGATCAAACCTCTTTGTATGAGTGTTATGTGAAATGAATTTCCGAGGATGTTAAGTTAATCAAATTGAACCTCGGTGACTGTGTACATGCCTAATGAGTGTCTCTAGTACCATGTAGGACGTATGCCTTCTAATTATAGGCCCTCGCATGATTGTGTTCCATACATACTTGTCTTGTTATATGAACATGGTTGTATTTGATGTGGTAGTTTTTATGCCCAAATGACTTCACCATATCCCCTGACATGATTAATAGAGTGCATCTTAACATGCTTACCTTGAACCCACATTGTTTTGACCTGTTTATGTATACACTTAAAATGAGTAATGAATCATACATGTGATATCCAATAATGCTCGCTATGTCATATATAACTTATGTTGCATATGTCTATTTTCGGTTCGTGCATACATCATCTTAATATGTCAAGCATGATTAGTGCATGAGATGATAAGTTTTAGCCTGTTTCGCGTCCATATAAAGTTAATTATGTGAACATGTTATGAATGCATAGGATGCTATTCCTATTAATAGATACATGCTAGTGTGGAATAATATGATTGAGATATTTCGTGATTGCTATATGTTTGCTTGCTGCACTTGTAACCTCATAGAATACCCTAAGGGCATTGTTGTAACTCTCGGGTTCACGTCTTGTCTTGAGTCTCGTCATCTCTAGTCCTGCTCTATGTCTGAATCCTTAAGGAAGTGGTGTTGTCCTCCCTTTCCCTCCCCCATCTCCGTGACTTCTAACCCCTCGCGATCCCCTTGATGGGCGTCGACATAGAAGAGAAAACGAACGATCGAATAGCATCGGAGTGGTGCAACGGAGGCGTGGTCGGCCCATGACCCATGGACCCTAGGATCGACGTCACCAAAGGATGGACGCCTTTCAAAGATGGTGGTTGCGGACATAATCCTCTTAGATAACTCAAGGAATGATGTTCTTCATCCGAATTTCGACCTCTCCTATGCGAATTGGAATCGGTGTTGTGTGATAGGCTTGCAACTAACTAAATGGATGTGTGATGACTGAGATGCTGAGTTGGTAGTGAATGATTGTCTGACTAACTTGTGTTTGTGATGATGTGCCTTTATGCTTAAGTGTATTGACCTGCTAGTAAATCGGTTAGGGGTTATATAGGCGGTGGTGTTTTCCTCTTAAGCTTGAGTCATGAGATTCTTCGGTGAGACAGGTCGGAAAGTAGCAGGTAGATTGAGGTCTTCAGATTGGGTCAGTGGTTGTGTGAGATGAGGTGCAGGAAAGATGCGTCAGCAAGAGTAGAGCCGAATGAGTTGGGATTTTTCGGAGATAGTAGTCAGCGAGTATAGTTGAGCTTCGAGGTAGGTCTTAGGTGAGAAGTGGGGTCAGTATGGTGAGATTCCGAGGGAGAGGTCTTCGTTAGAGGTAGAGTAAAGTAATAGCGTGCGCAGGTAGTGTAGTTCTAGAGGTGGGTGAGTGAGCTAGGAGTGGATCGAGTTAGTGTGCACAGGGGAGAATGTCTAGGTAGTCCAGGAGCAGATTGTGGGCATCACTATTGATGAGCAATTGAGGAATGTCTAAGGAATCATAGAATTCAAGACTAGGTTGTAAGTGCGGGATTGGGAGCAGTTTTGGTAAAGGATGAGGTTGATGAAGTGCTAAGGATGAGTAGTATAGGGTTGCTTCAATTGGGAAATCATTGATATATCTTGGGGATTAGATTTTTCATGTCAGGACTTTACGTGTGATGAGTATTTGGGGTTGTTAGATAGGATTGGTAATGCTTGGCGAAGTCATGAGTGAAAGATTTCTAGATGCGTTTTTGGAAGATTTTAGCATAGGGAAGAAATCGAAACTAATGCGTGAAAATTGTTATCAAGGTATTTGAGGAGGTAGAGTGAAACTTCGAGGAAAGGCTGGTAGCTAGGCGAGAATGTCGTTGAGGTTGGTAGTAAGACTGTGGGCTTGAGGTTGAGATACGGAGATTCCGAGCATGGATTTGGGAACTAGGCAAAGCGGGAGGTATTGGGAACGTTATGGGATGAAAGATTTTAGGAGGTTGGAAAAATGGCGGTACTTGGGAAACTCGGATGAGGATGATTTACGGATTTACGGAAATGATGATCGGTAAAAGAAGTCTTTGGACGGTAATGTGTCATGGTTAAGAAGTAGGAGCTTGAGGCAATTTATGAATATGAAGAGATGATGAACTAAAGTAGGAAAATTTGAGGATTTCGAATGGTTAAGGTTTAGTAAGATTTGGAATGAGAAAATTTGGGAATATTCTGAGACAGGGATCTAGAATAGGTCGGTCGACGAATCATGGATGTTCAGGTTTCGTGAGGATCGAAATGGGACAAGTAGGTAGAATTTGTGGTTAGTCTTTGAGGATAAGCGCTGGTGATGAGGGTCTTGGTGATTCGTGGTTGGGAGTAGCACTAGATGGGTTTCGGCGTTAGAGTTGATCGGGAGTGACAGGTGTGAGATGGTCAGTATGAGTTGGGTTCTTAGAGGTGGATAGTTAGTGAGAGTGATTAGTGGTGTGGGGAGTATGATCAGGTTAGCAAGGTGATCAGAGATGTCTCTTTGGGAATTGATGGCCAAGCGGAGTCTTGAGAGCCTAGGAAGAGTCAGCGAGATTGTTGGGAAGCGTCTAGATCGATCATGAGAGCGGTTCGGTTGAGGACTTGGGACTTCTCTTAGAAGGTAAAGATGGGACTGGTAGAGGAACCCTATGACGAGGGTGTGCTTTATAGAGAATCTTGGTAGCCAGTCGAGTTGTGAAGCTTGTCGGAATAAGGGATTTGTGTGATTGGGAACTCTGAGATATGGTTTTAGGTGGTCGAGTGGGATTTGAGGTCTGGATGGCGAAGTAGGTTGGTTTTTATATGGCTTGATGGCATTAGAGTTAGGATGCTTAGTAGTCGCCTCGGGAATTTGGCTTGATTGCCGATAAATGTGAGGCTAGAGAGTTGTATGTGGACAAGATGCAATGGTGTATAGAACTAGTATTAGATCGGGCTGGTAGACCTAAGTGAAGTTGATCTTGATGCGAGAGATGATGAGTAGTGGCCGTGACTTGTCATGATTGGTAGTTATAAACAAGTTATTTGAGGATGTGATCTAGTGTATGCTTTGCTTGGGGCCGAATAATGTGCGAATTCTATGTTATAGGCAATGTTGATTCTCTGATGTATGGCCTTAGACAATAGTGAGATATTAGTACTAACATAGTTAGTCCTTGAGCTGATGAAATATTGGTGTGCAGTGGTACTTGTATGACTCTGACGTGATAATTGTTGGTAGCTAGCGCTAGTGTGATGTAATTTATCTAGTTGTTATGACGTACAACTTCTATAGTGAGGTGTGATGAATCCTATAATGTAAGATGCTATGCTCGATATGTTATGGTATATGACTATCCTTGGCGTGAGTATGACTTGCTATTGAATGCGCTACCTGATTGTTGTGTTATATGATGTCTTGAATTGGAATGGCTAGAACGATAGAAGCCTAATTATTGGAATTTGATTCTGACATGGAACCTAGGCAGAAAATATGGGATTAGCCCTTAGAGGTGGATGATTCCACCTCTTGAGTTCTGAAATTGCTTGACTAACATCGGATTTAAGAGATTTTGAACGGTGTTTTAAAAGGATCGACAAACTTGGATTTTTAGAAATTGAATGCGATTGAGAACCTCAATGATTTTGAGACTAATCCTTTTCATACTAAAGAACCCTTTTTGAAATTTTCTGACCGAGCTTGCATTACAATGCCCCACGAAGTGGATACAGGCGTTTTATAGGGGCCTTTATGGAGTGCTTGCTAAGACCTAGTAGAGATGCTATAATGCTTTTTGAGTATGATATAATTGGGAAGTCGGGGTAAGAATGTGGTAAGGCCCCATATCACATTCTCGCTATGACCTATTGGGGATATTATGATCATGACGGCGATACTATGAGAATCTCATAGGGGGCCTTATGAGGCACTTAGGGGATCGATGGTGTGATCCTTGGACTCACCTATTTCAAACTTCATCCCCTACTTTAGAATGATTTTAGTCTCAGGGAAGAGGCTTGTTTTTAGAGGTGGTTGATGTAAAGGCTCGGATTTTACAATCTAAATTGCCGGAAAAAGGAAATTAAAAATGAAATTTCATCGTATATTTCAAGTAAAACTCATTCTAAATTTAATAAAATTCAAATTCCCGCTCTCGAAACCACAATTCTTGTCTCTTTCTCTCATGCTTATCTAAAACTTAGTCAAATGTTCCCCTTGTGATGTTTAAATGGATGAAATTTCCTAGCACCTTCCTACTCACATTTTTGGTAAGTCATACCCCCTCCTCACCCAACCTTACCCTCATGTTTCACCTATTTGTTGGCAAGGTGCCAAAGCCCACCTCTCCCCATCTTTGTTCGGCAGCAGTGGCTTCAGCAAAGCAAAAGCATCTCCCCTCCCTTTTAATTTAATCCAAACAAACTATCCTTCAAAGCTGCAGCCTATTCCACCCATTTCAGACCTTATTGACTCATTTCGAACCCCAAAACACCCTTCCTCCCATGCTCAGGTCGACAGCCTCACAGACCTCCCATTTCTCCTTAAAATTGGGTACCAAATCACCCTAATCATTAATTATACCGTTCGTATTTGGGTTGAAAGGATTCGCAAAATAAACAGTGTGTTTATTATTTTGTTTTGTATGCACACCAAGATAATTGATGTAAGGATCATGATAGCTTGAATTCGATCGGCTAGTAGATATAATATAAAACTTAATTCGATTAAGCTTTACATTATGGCTTGGATTGAAAGATTTTGACTCAACATAAGTGATGGACACCATTAACACAGCCATTAGTAATCTGGCTTATGGAAGACAACCTACACTTTAAATTTTTAGACCAAGGTGTGGCAAGCCACACTAGTTAGCATACAACTAGATTAGTAAACGACACTTGGGTTTGAGTCCAATTAAAACAATTCATAAATTTTCATGTTTAAGTGTAGCCCTTACATGAATTTTGTTTCATTTTTGCAAAATACAATTTAAATTTCATCATTAGCAGAAGGTTCTCTATGGATGAAAATACGATGCCAAATTTTCTATTTTACACGCTAAATCTATTCCATCTCTTTAATAAAAAAGAGTCATTCAGTCTCCACAACACGGAGGGATAGATATACCTAATTTGTTTGGCAAGAAAACTCTTTAGCAAGGACAACATCAACTCCAAGCAGCCTATATATGTCTCCAAAGCATAGGCTTGATTCAGAAATCTTTGAGAGCCAAACCTGCAACCGCATCGACTTACGACACACCGAGTGTGATGCGCAAGGAGCAACAAACTAGGCTGGTTATTTATCCACAAATGCAGTAGTATGACGACCACAAGGTAGCAATAACTCAAATGAAAGACAAAACTCACTAGTGGACTTGTAAAAAACATTTAGATATACTACTTTCTTTATTGAGACCGATTTAACAAGGTATCAATTACTCGGTTGTATAGGCAGATTGTAAAACGACTTCATCACCATCAGCTAGACAAAGTGAGAACATAGGTAGTTTGAGAGTTGACGAGGCCCTATTTGCATCGTAAGGGTTAGGTGGTATATTCGACAACACCGAGTTCGCATGCAAGGCCGAAATCTGAGCAACATTTGCACAGCAACCCCCAGGATCGGGAAGGATTGTGACCCAAGTCTCATTGGGAAACCAAGTCCCCTCAGCCTGGATGTTTTTTTTTTATTGCGCTTTCGGGATTTAGACAATTGGATTCTCCCTCGTGTGTTTATTGCTATCATTCCTCAATAAAGTCACGCCACAAAAAGATCAAACAAATGTTAGTTTCCACCAAAGGAAGAAGATGGGAAAAGTATGTGATTTTGATATTAGGTGGTCGAAGCTAAACCCAACCATAAGAGGGAGCTTGACCCACCCCCTTACAGGGATCTTTTGTTCAACTCTCTTCTGGAGAAAGAGATTGATTACACTAATCTATGATGATTTACTGAGGAAGAGAAGAAGAAACCAGAGCAAGCCAACACCGAGGGCACCCCAGCCAGGTCGAAGCCGACCATCCGCCCCATCCCTAAGAGCGCGAACTTTTCTTTCGTCGGGAGTGATATTTACATCTATATTTTTTACTATACCATATATTTTTTTTAAAAAAAAATTAGACTCTACTCATGTTAAGTCATGGATGTATGACCCAAGATGCGCGCTCTGACTCAAAAGGAACAGGTAAGTGAGTGCAAAATTGCAAATAACCACATCCAATAATCCATTATAAAAGGGTGGGACACTCCGCACGGTCAAAATATCGCCAACCACACGGTGTCGGCTACGGAAATGAAAACCGTAGGAAATTTCGTGTTTTTAGTTTTGAAAACCATAGAAATTTTCACATGCATGGAGTTGATTATCGTGGGGTTATTACAGTAGATTGGTAAACCCTAAAAAAAACAAAAAAAAAAAGCAAAAGCCCAAAAAAGACCCAAATTTGGGCAGCCACGTGTAGTTTTGAAAACTGTGGGAGCTTTGGCACGCTGGCACATATTCTCGAGGACCCTAGGTCTGCTTCCCCCTATCTGTGAGATTCCCATCACACATCAGCCGGCCACAATTCCGTAAACCGCGAGAAATCTCCTCATTCCCAACGCACTAGCTAGCCCCGCTGTTTCCTCGCGTGTAGGCCTGTCGAGTAGCCCTGCGGGATTCCTTCCAAGCGGTGGCGGCCACTGATCTGTAAACCGTGGGAGGGTGACCACTACCCCTATAAAACCCGCCCCTTTCATCCTCATTCCGGCCTCAAAAAACAAAACTGTAGAGTCTCTTCTTCCCCTTTCATCCTCATTCCGATAACTCCTATAAAACTCCACACTGTTTGTTCATCTCCCAACCATGAAATGGAAAGGAGTATTATGCCTGCGAGGTGGAGCCGGAGAGGGCGAGTCAGGCCCGTCGATCGACCCTCGTGTTGAGCATATGAGCGAGGTTAGTTTTGGTTTAATTTATATGAATTTATGTGAAATTGTATGTGTAGTTACATGATTAGTGCTCAGGTGAAATCAAAGTTTAAGAAATGGAATTTTTAAGTTGTTATCAATTTTTAGTATAAGTGTAGAAGAAAATAAAATTTTAGTCTTGATGAGCGAGGGTAGTTGTAATCAAAATTTTAGTATTAGTAGTAGTCTTGATGAGTTGAAATCAAGATTTTATGTTGTTACCAATTTAAGTATTAGTTGAAGAAAAGAAAATTTTATGAGTTGAAATGAAATTTGTTGAATTGGAAATGTTAGTTGGAAAAAATTGTGAAGAAATTATTGTAGTATTATTGATTAAGAATTTATCTGGAATTTTAATTTTATATGCAACTAGATTGTTGGTCCGTGCTACCCAAGGGACTAATTTTATTTCATGTTATTTAGTTTGAATTATAGTTTATAAAATATTTTCATTTACCAATTGAGACCCATTTATTTTTATTGATTTATTTTCCATTCCCCAATCTTGAAACAAATGGGAGAATTAAAATATTATCTGTTGGATATTTGTGGATTTTTGTGATCAGATAAAGGCTTTGTAATTGCGTTTCTTATTGATTCTGATTGATTTTTACATGGTAGACATGCTCCTATTTATAGGAGAGTTTTATCTACTGTATATCCATAAAATAACATGAGAAGTACAGAAGGTGAATTATTCACTCTTCTCCCTTCTACACACAACACTCCCCCTTGAATAATCAACTTCTGTCATGATTCTTAGGGGTTGGGTTATATACAAATTTACTTCTTTCATATGCATTGGTAATGCTGCCTCATTAAAAACCTCGTCAGGAAAAACCTAGTGGGATAAAAACCTGATCGAAGGGAAAAAGAGTGCAGCGCATATGATTCTCCCCCTGAGTTTGACATGCTTAGTGAGCTTCTCGAAGACGACGCATTCCGATCTTGCGTACCAGTTGTTCGAACCTCTTTGGTGGCAAGGACTTTGTGAACAAATCAGCAAGGTTCTCATCTGATCGGATTTGTTGGACTTCAATTTTCCCTTTCTTCTCAAGTTTATGAGTAGAGAAGAATTTTGGCGATATGTGTTTGGTCCTATCTTCTTTGATATAGCCTTCCTTCACTTGCGTAACACAAGTCGAGTTGTCTTCGTATATCACAATTGGTTTGCCTTTGATTGATTTGATTCTAGACTCCCTCTGTATGTACTTTATCACCTTTCTGAGCCATACAAATTCTCTACCAACTTCGTATAATGCTATTAATTTGGCATGGTTTGACGATGTCGCGGTCAAAGTCTGCTTTGTTGACCTCCATGATATTGCCGTCTCTCCAAAGGTAAAGACATATCCATTTTGGTTTTTGGCTTTGTGTGGGTCTGATAGGTATCCTGCATCTGCATAACCAACAATAGTTGCATTTGGACAATTTTGATAACACAAGCCAAGATCATGTGTGCCTCTAAGGTAACGGAACAAGTGTTTGATTCCGTTCCAATGCCTCCTTGTAGGAGATGAGTTGTATCTCGATAGTAAATTTACAGCGAAGGTGATGTCAGGCCTTGTATTGTTGGCTAGGTACATCAGGGCACCGATAGTACATAGATATGGTGTTTCTGGGCCAAGTATTTCTTCGTCATCTTCTCGATGTCTGATTGGGTCATCGTGTATATTAAGGGAGCGAACGACCATAGGTGAGTTCAAAGGCTGAGCTTTGTCCATGTGAAATCTTTTCAGAATTTTCTCGGTATAATTTGATTGATGGACAAAGATTCCATCTTTTACGTGTTCAATTTGCAAACCGAGACAAAACTTGGTTTTCCCAAGATCCTTCATTTCACATTCCTTCATCAAGTACCTAGTTGTACTTGCAATCTCATTCGGGGTTCCAACAATGTTTAGATCATCAACATATACTGCAATGATGGAAAACCCCAATTTGTATCTTTTGATAAAGATGCATGGACATCTCGAGTCGTTCTTGTACCCTTCCTTCAAAAGGTACTCGCTAAGACGATTGTACCACATTCGCCCAGATTGTTTCAATCCATATAATGATCTCCTTAACTTGATAGAGAGCATTTCTCGAGGCTTTGATTTGCAAGATTCAAGCAATTTTAGTCCTTCAGGGACTTTCATATAGATGTCGGTGTCAAGTGACCCATACAGATATGCAGTCACGACATCCATTAATCGCATCTGTAGCTTTTCAGCCACTGCCAGGCTAATCAGAAATCTTAAGGTAGTTGCATCAACTACCGGTGAATACGTATCGTCGTAATCAATTCCTGGCATTTGTGAAAAACCTTGTGCTACAAGCCTTGCCTTATATCTTGCTACCTCATTTTTCTCATTTCTTTTCCTCACAAAGACCCACTTATAGCCCACTGGCCTTACCCTCTTCGGAGTCTGAGTTACAGGACTGAAAACTTCACGCTTCTCAAGTGATTTTAATTCAGCCTGAATCGCTTCTCTCCATTTAGGCCAATCTTTCCTACGACGACACTCTTCAACTGTTTTTGGTTCAGTATCGTCGTTTTCCGCCATCATTTCAACTGCTACTGAATAGGCAAAGATTTCATCGACAATGACATCTTTCTTGTTCCACTGTGTTCTTGTGGATACATAGTTTATGGAAATTTCATAATTGTCAATTGTTCTGTCTTCTTCAAGAAGACTCTCTTTTTCATCTTGTTCAACAAGATTCTCTTCTTCCAAGGAGTTTGCTTTGTCTTTCAAGATTTCCTTGTTATTGACCTCTTTTCCCTCGTTATTTGGCTGGACTATTATGGGATTACCAATGATGCCCTTTTGCCTCCTCGGTTGTCTTGGTTTCAAATCCTTTGAACCAAGTGGTCTACCTCGCCTTTTACGTACAATAGATTCATTAGCGATTGGCTTATTTGGTAGATCCATAGGTACTTCAATTCTTGCAGGGGCATTTACAGCAGGTATATGTGACTTTGTCACTTTTGCTATATCAGTAAATGCATCAGGCAACTGATTAGCCACTCCTTGCAAATGAATTATCTTTTGTACCTCTTGTTCACACACTTTTGTTCGAGGATCAAGATATGACAATGACATGGCATCCTAGGTGACCTCACCTTCACTAGGATTAACTTTGTTCTTTTCTCTCCCTAGAGTTGGGAATGTGTATTCATCAAAATGGAAATCAGCAAATCTTGCTGTAAATAGGTCACCTGTTGTTGGCTCAAGATATTTAATAATTGAGGGGGATTCAAAACCAACATATATTCCCAGTCTCCTTTGAGGACCCATCTTTATTCGTTGCAGTGGTGCAATTAGGACATAGACTGCACATCCAAACACCTTTAGGTGTGATACATTGGGCTCCTTGCCAGACACAAGTTGCACCGGGGAATATTTATGATATGCAGTTGGCCTGAGTCGAATCAAGGTTGCAGCATGTAATACCGCGTGTCCCCAAGCTGAAGATGGTAACTTGGATTTCATCAGCAATGGTCTAGCAATTAGTTGTAATCGTTTAATTAATGATTCTGCAAGACCATTTTGTGTGCGAACATGTGCTACTGGATGCTCAACTGTAATCCCAATGGACATACAATAGTCATTAAATGCTTGAGAAGTGAATTCTCTTGCATTATCCATACGGATTTTCTTTATTGTATAGTCTGGGAATTGTGCTCTTAATCGTATGATTTGAGCGAGAAGTTTAGCGAATGCGACATTTCTTGTCGACAATAAACTCACATGTGACCATCGTGTGGATGCATCTATTAGCACCAAAAAATAACGAAATGGTCCACACGGTGGGGCAATTGGCTCACATATATCCCCTTGAATTCGTTCTAAGAATGCATGAGCCTCGGCTGCTATTTTATTTTTAGAGGGCCTCGTGATCAATTTGCCCAACGAACAAGCAGTGCAATTGAGATCACTGGCCTGAATAACCCTCTTGTTCTTTAATGTATGACCAAGTGAATTCTCAATGATTATGTGCATCATCGCTGTACTTGGATGACCCAATCGGTCATGCCAGAGGGTAAACATCTTATGGTCATCCAAACTTGGTCTGGTTACCATATTAACCTCAAATGGACTAATGTAGGTATGATATAGCCCAGAGGAATAAGCTGGTAGTCTTTCTACCACTTTCCTTTTGTTTGATACAAGTGCTATCAGGCACAAGTATTCCCTTTTATTTTCATTCATGGTTTCAATATGAAAACCATTCTGACGCACATCTTTAAAGCTCAATAAATTTCTTTGAGACTTGCTGGAGTATAATGCGTCTTTTATTACCAATTTTGTCCCTTTTGGAAGCAAAAGGCAAGCCTTTCCAGATCCTTCGATCATCTTTGCCACACCTGATATCGTGTTGACATTTCCTTCAAAGATTGTCAACTGAGTGAAATATTCCTTGTTTTTAAGGATGGTGTGGGTTGTTGCACTGTCCACTAGACATTGCTTCTTGTGATCAGGCTTAACTCCAGATGGATTCATGACTTCAAGAATTAAGAAAAACACAGAGTTAGACATTATATTACATGGTGGAAGTTAAACTTACACAAAATATCTTACATCACATGACGAATATCTTACATTACATGGATAACGCAAGGAAAAATATATTACAAGCATCCTTAATTTATTTCATGCATAGAAATTTAAAAGCTAGTGCCTTCATCTTGGCCAAATCCATCACCAAGCTCATTCTCCATGTAGTCATTGATATTCAGGTCACCCAGCATTAGTGGGGTATTAGTGGCAACAAAATTTGTTTCCATATCCTTCCCCTTTTCCTTGAGAGAGGCCTGATACAGCTCACACAAGTGTCTTGTTGTGCGACATACTTTGGCCCAATGACCAGTCATCCCACACCGGTAACATTGTGACTTTGGTTTGTTTGAGGTTTCTGTTGAAGCCCTCTGGACCTTTGGCTTCACCCCCTTGGAGAATGATTCTCCATGGTTGCCTTTCTTATGGAAGAAGCGGTTTCTCCCATAGCTTTGTTTGCGATTGTTGCCACGATACTTCCCCTTTTTGTAGCCTCGTGAGCATGGTTTTTAGGATCGAGATCCTAATGTAGGATCGATGCAAGGGTCTAGGATCGGATCGTAGGATCGTAAGATCCTAGTAAAAATTAAAAATCAAATATAAATAAATCATATCAAACAAATACCTTAATTTTTAAACAAAACTAGTCATTTCCTCTTTTAAATAAACTAAGTAACTAAAATATGCCAATAATAACTCCTTAGCATTCATAATTGGTCAAGGATAATATGTCAAAAGGTATAATATGATACTTAAAATGTTTAAATAAGTCTATTAACATATATCCATAAACCAAACTAAAAATGGTCTAAGAAACAAGATTAACAAAAAAAAAAATTTAAACCCCACATCCCACATTACATGATTGTTCTGGAATGTCATATGTGATAGGTGCTAAACAATTTCTAATTTGTAATGTCATCTTAAACAATTTCAGCATCTCTCTCAAGGAAATCATCATCATAACCATCATTTATCTCGATAGCTTCATCTTCAAAACACATTTTACAAGATTCTAGTATAAATGAGGAAAATTCAAAAGCTCACACAAACACAACTACACTAGACTCTAGTATAAACGAGGAAAATCAGAATATGAATCAGGCAGTAAAATAATAAAATCAGTAACCAAAACACAACACATTTTACAAGATTCATGTTATATTATTCTTAAGAGTTGTAGCAATTTGAATCAGAAGCAATGCACAACAAAGAATAAACAATCTAGAACATTTGCATATTAAACTAATAGAGTTACAAGCACCATGTAAAAACCAATTTCAGTCAACAAAGAGGGAAGTCAGTAAATAACAAACCACAAACCAAAACAGATCCAAACACATTCACCTCGTCAAGCAAAAGGGAAGTCAGTAAACCACAAACCAAAATAGATCCAAACACATTCACACAGTGAAACGAGTGACATCCAGATTTTAGGGTTTAATGTCCCAAAAATTAAAACACAATTAAAAAAATAGAAATGGGCCTAATTTCATCAAAATAACAACATGGGCTTTGTAGAATAAAATCTGGATGAGCCTAATTTCAAAAACATCTGAAATTACTAGGATCGGCTAGGATCGTTAGGATCGTAAGATCCCAAGGATCCTAGCCGATCCTACCGATCCCACCCCCGATTCTAGTATAAACGAGTATTTACAAGCGATCCGGATCAGAACTCGTCCGATCCGGATCGCGATCCTAATAACCATGCTCGTGAGCCTTTAGGGTCATTACCCCCCTTTCGGTTGGCATTCATAGCATCTGCAACATTAGCTTCGGGGTATGGTGCTGCGCCAGGGGGCCTCATGTCGTGGTTTCTCATCAGGAGCTCATTGTTTTTCTCCGCCACTAGCATTACATCTATTAGTTTAGAGTGCTTCTTAAAGCCACCATGTCTGTATTGTTGCTGTAACAACACATTAGATGCATGCACTGTGGAGAATGTCTTCTCCATCTTTTGCCCATCTGTGATCTCATGACCACACAGCATCAGCTGCGATGTGATTCGCTGCACATCGGAGCTATACTCCCTGATATTTTTGAAATCTTGAACCCTTAAAGAGTTCGATTCATATAAGGCCATTGGGGGTAAGATATTCTTCTGATTGTCATATCTTTCATTCAGATTCTCCCATAGTTCCTTGGCATCTTCCACCAACAAATATTCAGATTTCAGGCTTTCATGAATATGGTGGCGAATGAACACAATGGCTTGCGCCTTTTCTTGTGGAGTGGTGGTATTGTTAGCCTCAATGGTCTTTTCAAGACCTCTAGCCTTAAGGTGTGTTAAGGCATCCACCCTTCACTCAAGGAACTTGTCTCCTGAGAGATCTAGGATATCGAATTCTCTCTTGGTGATGTTTGCCATAATAGCTAGCACTACAAAAATTATAAGACGTATATGTGAATGTAAATATTATGAAAATAATTTACTAGATATAAATTTAATTAGTAGGATATAAATGATATGTGTGCAAATTAATAAATTAAGCTACTGATAGATTATATATCCTATCATGCACGTACGTGTATGTGTGGTTTTAACAAAACATAAATATTGTATTATATAGGCATGCATACAAATCACACATTATATTTATATATATAGACATGCAGGTACTAGCTTGCTATATATATATATATATATATATATATATATATATATATATATATATATATATATATATATATATATATATATATATATATATATATATATATATATATATATATATATATATATATATATATATATATATATATATATAAGTGTATAAAGTCAATGTGGTAGGTAATTTTCTTGATTGACATGGATAGCTCATAGCTTGCAAAGACTATCACACTTTGCATGCTCATCACTTATTTTATGCAATCTATATATATAATATTACATGCAAAACTCAAAACTCCCTTTAGTCATGTACGTACTAAATGATCAAAGGAAAAATTATTTCATGCATTTGAAAATTTGAAAGAAGAAAGAAGATTTAAGGGTATGTTATATTGTGTTGGGTTGGGGTTTTAACCTCCATTCCTTTTACTCCCCTTCCCTGCTTTTCTTTTCCTCCTTAAAGCACCACCACTACCACTCTTCAACTTCACACCCCCCTCCATTTTCCATCATCATCATCATCCTCCATCTCCCTCATCCTCTCGCCGTCGTTTTCTCTTTCCGACGCCGCTCTCATTTTCCAACAAAAAGAAATGACCAGAACCGATTGGGTTTTGCTAAAGATGTTCGTTTGTGGGGTGACGGTAGCGGTTCTAGTGGTTTTCTACATTGTATGAGTGGCCAAGAACTGCCGGTGTAACTAGACTTTTTGATGGAGGTTCCAACAAGGCGCATTTCAAAAACGAAGTTCAAAACGGTATTGTATTATGTAATATTTTTGCAAATATCTTGTAATGGCTCTAGATCTACTAATCTTGTTTTGGAGTGAAGGATTTTCGAAAACCCTATGATGAAATTCCCATATTTTGGCTTTGAAAAATTCGTTTTCGTATGAAAACTCATGAAGATGTGTTGAGCCTCTTTCTGTGTTCCATTCTTTGTGAGTTTTGAAAACGGATCTAAACAAGAATGATGTAAAACGGGAAGATCTGAGGGTTTTATGAGTTTCTGATGTAGAAGATCCCAATTTTGGGCGACTACAGAGCATCCTCCTCTAAAATTGATTTTGGTAAAAACGTTTTTCGAATTGAAGAGCTGAGATTCGAGATTTTTACCTTGAGATCTCAAAAACTCAGTTGGTTTTAGATCTTATGCTGATAACGTGTTGGATATTTGTGGATTTATGTGATCAGATAAAGGCTTTGTAATTGCCTTTCTTATTGAAACTGATTGATTTTTAGATGGTAGACATGCTCATATTTATAGGAGGGTTTTACCTACTGTATATCCATAAAATAACATGAGAAGTACAGAAGGTGAATTATTCACTCTTCTCCCTTCTACACACAACATTATCAACCATATAGATTTTTTTTCCTTTGACATCCATACTTATATTTATATCAATATCAACAAAAATTATACAATAAATAATATTATGATATATTACTATATATTATCCACCAAAATATAACATTAGTAATATATAGAAAACAAAATAAGGAGAGATTAATTTTGGCTATATATAATAACCTTACTATTATATGAAAAAATTGTAATAATTCTCCTTCTACTTATCCTTTGAATATTTTTAATTTTAATTGAAAAAATAAATTTCACCAATTATTTTTATATCTACCCTTATGCACAAATTTAATTTTAAAAATAGTAAATTCCTTAATTCTTCAATTAACTCCTTCACATTAATGATGACAGTTTCTAGAACCGTCGCCATATTAATCCTCACGGTTTTCAGAGCTGTGGCAGACCATTTTCTCGCGGTTTTCGGAACTGAGACAGCCACCGTGTATTTGGCGAGAAATTGACCGTGCAGTGAGCAAACTTGTTATAAAATGAAATTTTTTGCAAAATAGGCACTTTATTTGGACGTTTTTGCAAAATGGTCGCGTATTTGGACAATTTAGCAAAATGACCACTATATAACCCTAATTCAACCTCCCTCTCTCTTTCTCTCTCTCCGTATCCATTGCTCTCCTCCCTCCTTGCAACTGGCCCTCGCGATGCGCTCGCCCTCTCGATGTCTGTCGCCCTTGCCCTCGCGATGCGCTCCGGCTTCGTCGAAGTTTCAGATCTACCGCCATGGTGGTGTGCCTCGCCACCGGAAGACGAGGTCGAGTAGCCAGATGGATCGAGGAGCACGAGACGAGGTCGAGCAGCCAGATCGATTGTCTTCCTCCCCTGCTCATATCGGCATATCGCTCCTCATATCGCTCTTTCTCCCGGCCACCAGATCCACCACCGCGCTCTCGACGGAGATGTTGTTGCTGCAGACGGAGAAGCCACATTTGTGGCGATGCGATGAAGATGAGGGATGTGATGCGCAATTTCGCTCTTCTAGGTAT
Source organism: Persicaria tinctoria (assembly GCA_037127255.1). NCBI lineage: Eukaryota > Viridiplantae > Streptophyta > Magnoliopsida > Caryophyllales > Polygonaceae > Persicaria > Persicaria tinctoria. Next base: position 53,255,832 of record JBANSL010000001.1, on the reverse strand, counting down.
AAATCAAAGCGTTTTTTTTTGTTTTCGAAATTGATCATTGATATTTGCTTGACTGCTTCTGCTTTGGTTGAATTTCTATGAAATTGGTGGTTGCTTCTCCCCGTTCCGCCCACTGGACAGCTGCGAAACCGGTGGCTCCGCCTCCCTCCGTTTTCCAGATCTGGATTATGAAATTAAGGTATCTACTTCTTCCTTGATCGCTGATTTTTTATTTGTTTATGCTGAAACGTTTTCTGTTTGCTTGATGATCTATTTTTAGCTTGTCTGGTTTCGTTTTTATCGATTTTAAGCTTGTCTGGTATTGAGCTTGAGTGCTAGGTTAAGTATGAGTGCTAGGTGAGTGCTAATCCTTTTCTGTTTCTGAAATTCAATTTCGTCCTTTACATTTGGCGCCTACGGGACTTGAATAAATTGATGAATCACGATATGCATTTGCTGAAAAGGAATGGCTCAAATATGAAATCTGGTCCATCTTTGCATTGATTTTGCTTCAATTTTAGCATATACAGATCTATCTAGTTTCAATTTCCACGCAAAGTAGTTAAGGTTTCGAGCGTTTGCCATTTCTTTTCCAATCTGAATTGTTTCTTCCTTCATCGTTCTCTGTTTAATCCACAAGCAAAACTTTGGCTAATACTGAAGTCTGAAGTGATGAGATCATCATTTTAAACCTAGTTTTAAATGGGTTAGATGATGAATTTAGATCCCCTTGTTCTTTTTCTGTTTTGTCAAGTTCAGCAGATGTTGTTTTTGCTGCTTTCAGGTTTTGTCTTAGTTCTTATCATTTGCTATTTCTCTTTTTAGTTTAGAAAGTAAACACGCATCTTGTTTTATTCTGTTTGAAGAGAAAATTGACATAGTCCTTTGTGGAAAAGTCCACAACCAATATAATCAAGTTTCTTGAAGGATTGAAGTTGTGAAAGAGTAACGAATGATTGAATTTGCTTTTGAAGGACCTATGCATCCAGCCATGTTTGCTGCATCATGGATGGATTCAGTGAACGAATTTGAGGCCGGGACAAGGGCATGTCTGCTGCATCATGGATGGATTCAGCCATGTCACCAGTGTGCCATATAATTTCAATGTTTTTACATATTAGATACTTAAGCTTAAAATCATCTTCTTACTTTTAGGATATCTGCTCTCACTTGGTGTTTTTTGTCTTTCGGATTGATAGGGTACTGTGATAAGTCCAACAACATCATCATTGGATCTGGCTTAAACACTTCTTTTGCTGGGCAAGAAGCAAGATTCTCTGTTTATTTATATGATATATATCATGATCGTTCTTCGCATGATTTGTGAATGCTTCAAGTACAAATCACTTTGGAAAATAGTTCATATTTTGTCACTCCAAGCATTTCTCCTATCGAACCCAGTATAGGTAAAAAGCCTTTCTTAAACAAGTGATTCTGTCATACAAGTAGTATCACATTCTCATCGTCGATGAATTCACCGTGTGCTATATGACTTCTGCATTACAGGGAGACTACTTCCTTGGAAGCCTCACGAGTCTATCGGTCATGAGGTGGTCGCTCCTCAGCAAACTTTCAGCCACAATAATGTTGTAAGGAAATCTCATTTCCCCCCTCTTATAACTACGCAGGTGATAATATTTATAGATTGTGTATGTATATATCACGAGCTCCCGAGCTCTCTTAATTGCGAGCAGTCTGAAGGGAACTCAAAAGTCTTCACTTATGCGTATAGCATTTCGTATAGACCAGAAAAGGCCGGAGTTTATGACATCCATGATGCACCAAACATGGAGAGTTCTCGAAAGAAGAAGATAGAAGCATTTGTAGCCTCTATGTTACCCGTGGAAGCAAGTAAATCAACTAAATCTCAACCCATCTTTAAAAATAATAATAATGATGATTCAAGTGCTAAATTCAAGATTAGCAAAATACAATATTCATCCCAAGAAAGCACCAAGACAAAACAACACTACCTTTGAGGATGATAGTGGAGATCATTAGTTAGATGAACCAAATTGTTTATTCAGCAAATGAAAATATAAAGACAGTGGGTGCAATTATATTAAATCTCCCAAGTTTAGACAATTGATTATGGATACATGTAGGCTGCACGCATGATAGCATTAAAGTTCTACCTAATTAGGGCGATTTGTGCTAGGCCGAAACCTATTTTTTTGTCAAATATAATGAGGTCCCCTAATAACGCTTTCAGCCCTAATGGTGCCAGCACTATTATATCTTATTTTTGCATTACATGGCTGATCATCCAGGCCTGGTGCCAGTGACAACTAGACAGGTACGCTTAGGTTCATAAACCTATCTTTTTTCAGTTAATCTTGATCGTTGTTCGTTATGGAAACTAATTGAGATATGGCAATGACAGGTTGCATTCCATCAGGGAGAGGAATTGCACAATCAGATTGGAATAATAATAAATATTTTCTGCTCGATACATCTACCTGGTCCTAGCTATGGAAATATTTGTTATTCGCAGTTGACCGGAACATAAAGCTAAAAACACAAATAGATTACAGTGCATATCATTGCTAGCAAGCTAAAAGCCTAAAGTTGTTCTGAAGCTTAGCACTTTACATTGTTGAAACTGAGAACAGGAAAATACTTTGTCTGAAGCTCATGAGTTTGTTTCTGTAGTCTATCACTTATTGAGTTTTAAAAGCCTTATAGCTCAATGGTAGAGCGATGTGCTTTATGCTCAAATACGTGGGTTCGAATCCCGCATAGGCTAAAGTTTACATTTTTAGTCATTTGCAAAAAAAAATTAGTGCTGACAGCGTTTTTATGTGTATTTTTAGTGCAGACATCGTTTTTATACTTATTTTCTCATATTATAAAATGCACATATAGTATTTATTTGTGCACTATTTTCTGGAATAATATTAATTTGTGCACAAAAATATTGGAATAATAATAAAATGATGGTGCAAGAATAATAATTTAGATTTATAGAGTTGCACGACTCTGTTTTAAGAGTTGCACGACTCTGTTGTAAGAGTTGCATGACTCTGTTGCACGCCTCTGTTTGAAGAGTTGCACGCCTCTGTTGGAAGAGTTGCACGCCTCTGTTGGAAGAGTTGCACGCCTCTATTTTAAGAGTTGCACGCCTCTCTTGGAAGAGTTGCACGCCTCTCTTGGAAGAGTTGCACGACTCTGTTGTACGCCTCTGTTTGAAGAGTTGCACGCCTCTGTTTGAAGAGTAAAGAGTTGCACGCCTCTGTTTGAAGAGTTGCACGCCTATGTTGGAAGAGTTGCACGCCTCTATTGGAAGAGTTGCACGCCTCTATTTTAAGAATTGCACGCCTCTGTTGGAAGAGTTACACGACTCTGTTGTAAGAGTTGCACGACTCTGTTGCACGCCTCTATTTGAAGAGTTGCACGCCTCTGTTTGAAAAGTTGCACGCCTCTATTTTAAGAGTTGCACGCCTCTGTTGCAAGTAGACCTGTCAAACAGGTCGGGCGGGTCGGGTTTGGGTCGGGTCGTCTCGGGTTCGGGTCTATTCCGGGTCGGGTCATTTCGGGTTACGGGTCGTGAAATGCTCAACCCAGACCCATATTTAACGGGTTCGGGTCGACCCAACGGGTCAAGAGCGCTACTCATCCATGATTTTTTAAATGTCATTTACTATTTATACACGTTGTTTTAAAATGATAAAATTATGTAAAATATCAATAAAATTTTATTACTTGTTATAATTTCATTCTTTTTAGTTTTTGAAGTATGAAATTATATATAATATAAAAATGGATATTTTATATAATTATTATCATCCTTAAAACCATACATGAATAGTAAACAACATTTAAAAGTAAACAGATGGAGTATTATTAATGAATATTTACATAGTTCCTAAATCTAAAATTGTTATATTATCCTAATAATAGTTATATTATTGAAAAAAAATAATTAATGTCGCTACAATAGTAATATGTAATTTTATATACATAACAAATTATAATGTTAAATTATAAAGTAAAGTTGATGATGCAAAATATAATATTCAATCCTAATTATTATTAGTAATAAATTTCAATATTAGGTTAAATTGTAATTTATTTATATTTTTATTATCTTAAAGCTTGACTCAACGGGTGACCCACGGGTCGACCCAACCTGACCCAGAAATTTGCGGGTTGAACGGGTTCGGGTTGCTTCGGGTTTCGGGTTGAAATATTTGCGCCAAAACCCACGTTTTACGGGTCGGGTCGGGTCGGGTCCTCGGGTCGGGTCACGTTTTGACAGGTCTAGTTGCAAGAGTTGCACGCCTCTATTTTAAGAGTTGCACGCCTTGAAAAGGTAAATATAGAGATAAGGTGATAAACACCAATAGTTACAAAAGATGAGCTCAAAACAAAGAGACTCATGTAAAAGGGCAACGTCTATCCAAAAGGCCCCCTATACCCACCAAAAAACTGCTATCTCATCTAGCTATCCTAACAAATCAATAACACGAGCTACACAAACTCTCGTGCACTATCTACCCACCAAAGTATTCTTCCACGTATGATCCGCGAGTTGCACGCCTCTGTTGGAAGAGTTGCACTCCTCTGTTGGAAGAGTTGCACGCCTCTCTTGGAAGAGTTGCACGACTCTGTTGCACGCCTCTGTTTGAAGAGTTGCACACCTCTGTTGGAAGAGTTGCGCGCCTCTGTTGGAAGAGTTGCGCGCCTCTGTTGGAAGAGTTGCACGCCTCTGTTGGAAGAGTTGCACGCCTCTATTTTAAGAGTTGCATGCCTTTGTTAGAAGAGTTACACGACTCTATTGTAAGAGTTGCACGACTCTGTTTGAAGAGTTGCACGCCTCTGTTTGAAAAGTTGCACACCTCTATTTTAAGAGTTGCACGCTCATAACTCCCTCCCTTGATGAAAATTGGAATATGTTTCAAAGGCCTTGACAGTATGTGTGTGTCAAAGGTCTTGGAGCTTTAATAGTATTGATGAAATACAAAACCTGTTCTATATATTATATTGTTCGAATATTACTTAATATTGTTATATACTTTCATTATAGTGTATATATGTAACTAACCTTTCAGGAAGTATTTTCGAATTATTTCCTTCCTTGTGATACGTGTTGAGAAGATTCAAAATCGGAAAGATTGTGGCTTCGAAGTTTCCAAAGATAGAAGATCTAGTTCAAGCCATGATCTCGACTAGCCATTGGAGAAGATCCTTGGCGCCGATTTGTCTCAATATATAGAGAATGAAGATGAAGACAGAAGATACACATTCATTGAACATGAGCTTTCATACACTCTAAGCCTTCAAGAGAAATCTGTCTTCGTGTGCTCTCTGCTTGTCCTAAGAGTCTGTTATTTCATTTCAAAGCATTTGAGAGTTACACAGTGAGCTTATAGGATATATTCATTCATAGTGTTATACTCGAGAGTTTGTTACTCAGGAAGTGAACACTAGGCTTTTGATTCTCGAGAGTAAGAGGATTGTCCTAGATAGCTGAGAGAGGTGGGGCTCTTCTAGATTGGTCTAGGACTCCAAGGGAACGTGAGTTGACTAGATTGCAATTGTATAGGAAAGAGGCTTCTCGGTGAGCTATTAGGATCCTAAGCTTTGTGAATCAATAAAGCCGGTTGAATCCTAGGGTTGTGGAAGAACCCTAGGCAGGGACGTAGGCCAAGTTCGTGCCGAACCTCGTAAACAACTCATCGAGTTCTTTACTTTATTGCTTTACCTTATTTCCGCACTTGGTTCGATTATTTAACTTTGTGATTCAGGTTTTCAGAGAAAAGACTAAGTCTAATCTCAAAGGGTTTTGCACGAGTTTCAAAAGTCTTGAGACTATCTGCGAAAAACCGGCATACTCTATTCAACCCCCCTTCTAGAGTATTTCTATATTACTTTGTTTTATATTATTGAACCTTCACACGCCTCTGTTGCAAGAGTTGCACGCCTCTATTTTAAGAGTTGCACGCCTTGAAAAGGTAAATATAGAGATAAGGTGATAAACACCAATAGTTACAAAAGATGAGCTCAAAACAAAGAGACTCATGTAAAAGGGCAACGTCTATCCAAAAGGCCCCCTATACCCACCAAAAAACTACTATCTCATCTAGCTATCCTAACAAATCAATAACACGAGCTACACAAACTCTCGTGCACTATCTACCCACCAAAGTATTCTTCCATGTATGATTCGTGGGTGACTTGCACTTCCACTTCACGGAGATATAAGAGTTGCATGACTCTGTTCTAAGGGGAAAAAAAAGCAGTCGTGCAACTTTAAGGTGCAGTCGTGCAACTTTAAGGTGCAGTCGTGCAACTTTTAAGGTGCAGTCGTGCAGCTTTAAGGTGCAGTTGTGCAACTTTAACATGCAGTCGTGCAACTTTAAGGTGCAGTCGTGCAACTTTAATTAAGGGTTGTGTCAACATCTTTTCAGAAATTAAGGGTTGTTTCAGTGGTGCTCGCAATTTTAGTGCCGACAGAGTTGTGCAACTCTAAAATACAGTTGTGCAACTCTAAACTACAGTTGTGCAATTGTAAAATTATGACGTCGTTAATGGTATTAAAGATGACAAGATGAATAATTACAGTTGTGCAACTGTAAAGTGCAGTTGTGCAACTGTAAAGTGCAGTAAATTTTAGAACTTATATGTTCAATTTAGAACTTAAATGTGCAATTTTTTTCGTGTCAGCACTTTTTAATCATAGTAGACCGGACTATACCAGGCTACATAAAAATATAGAACGGATCCTAATCCTCCAATAATGATTAAAATATTAAAGATTTGGAAAATTCGTAAGTAATATTGATTGTTTAGTTAAAAATTACAATGGTAAAACAACCAAGTGCACAATCTTTCTTAACAAGCCATATTGCACCTCTTATTTGAATAGGTGAGCACAGGTTTCACTAACTCAAGCAACCATCACAAAATAATGCATACAGTCATAGGTGGTGGACATGTCCGCATCACTTGAATTCCTTCTACAGAACAAGAAGCACAAAATAACATATAAAAACAGTGGGGCATCACCCCATCATCTGCTGCTACTCCTAAAACTAAATGACTGTTACAATAGGAGGTCGGGGGAGCATTTTAAGAGGTAGCTAAAACCAGAAATTACGGAACTTTGATTTCCAGCATTTTAAGAGGTCTACCTTCATGCACTACAAATGCCATTTGGTCAGATTGCGAATATACTCGCACAAACCAAAGTGGTTCGAGTGCAATGGAAACTACAATTCTTGAGCAGAACATGGAGCATATGGAAGAACAAAAGTTGTGCTGGTTGTGTATCTCAAAATAGATTAATCACCAAAACCGGGAGCAATCAACTATCAAAACAATTATCCCAAGTACAAAATTCAGACACAACTGACCATAAATCGTACGTTGGGAATCCAGGCAAAAATACATGATTATGCTAAAACAAAGGAGCAAATGGAAGTAGAAGACCTTCATAAAGTCACCAAGAAATCCATGACAGAAAACTGATCATTTCCTATGAAACATTGCAATTGAATGCATTACAGTAGATACCACATGTAGTTGAGTAGTACGGTTTCGAATTGGTGAACGCGGCTCAGTTAACATTCCCAGTTCGTCAATACTCCGAAGGGCTAATGACGTCATCAATCTTCAAAATCATCTTCACAATTTGGGTTGCCAGCTGCACATGCTGCTGCTTCCCAAACAAGTGATAAAATATAACAACTCTAAAATCAACATTTTTTTTTTGCCAGAGTCGGTCAAGAGCACTGTCAGCATCTCCCTGAGATACATCAACCAAATTCATTCATTGCAAGAAGGGAATTTTAAGTTCAAAACATGCATAAAAAGTTTAAAATACAGTAAGCTCAGTTACAACATGAAATTTGCAGTGGATTTCTATCAGTATAGAACCCTAGATTACTTGATGTGTTAGCATAGCAAAATTCTGAATGCTGGCAAGAGAGTTTCATCTCAAACCGATCGATTTGTATCAACAGGATTCCAACAGATCATACAGATACAGTGGAATTAAGGAAGACGTATACCTGAGTTCGAACAAAGCCGGAGAGAGCAAAGGTTGTGCAGTCACCAGTGTAGACGCCATTGGCATCCAAATGTCCGATGTTCATCTGGACGGAAGCATGGTCCTTGGCAGTGATCAGCATGTTTGAGGAAGAACTGCAATCATCGCAAACCTTCACGATCATTATCATTTACACGCGCTAAGAACATAGCAACAAATCATAGAGACTCATACAGCCACATACCATTTCATGGGGATGTAAAGGTCCTGGACAACTCCCTCTTTGTTCTGCATGATGTCTTACTCGAGAAGCGCAGCAAACAACCTAAAAACAGTCCCATCAGATCAGATACATGAAAATCTCCTCGAAAATTGGCAACACTAGCATCAATTCGCAACGATCGTACAATAACTTCTTATTCCTTGTAATAAAACGATACAATTGAAGCTATCATACAATGCCGATTTCCGAAGTTTGTTCATTTGAAATCGAAATTAATTGTAGGAAAAAAAACTACTGAATTCAAACAAGGATAAGGATGAGAAACGAGAAGGAAACGAATTACAGGACGTGAAAGTTCCGAACTTCCGTTTGAGCAAGCCCAAAATAAGCTAACTTGATTAAATCCAGAATGATTCAATATCCAGAAACATACTAAAAGGTATTGCATCAACAACCAAGGCAAATAATTCGATATCCAGAATGATAATGCAAATGAAAAGGGAAAAATACCAGATCCGCCATCTTGATGAGGTCTTGGAGCCTGGAATCGTGCTTGATGTTGATCCGATGGAACTAGATTCGGCCTTACCTAGATTCGAGACACAAAGCAGCAACAACAACTGGTACTCCTCCGCGGTAGCAGCAGGAAGGGGAGATCGGAACATCGCCAGCAACACCTGGAATTGGAACATCATATCTGAGCACAACAGATCCGTCCATAGGGGAGAGACACCGACCGGATCTGCACACCTCCCTCGCTCGGCCTCGCTCGCTTTGTATTCTCAGATCCAGCGAGGGATCGACGATCTCAGAGGAGATCTTCGGCGGCAATAGAGAAGGAAGTGGCCGGGGATGGCGCGACGATGCGCCGGAGATGGACGGAGATGGAGGAAGAAGGATGGAAGAGGCTGATTCAGGAATCGCCGGTGAGAGAGCGCGTAATCGCCGGAGAGAGAGCGCGTAGGAGATGGCGCGTACAACAAAGGGAGGGGTTTATATCGTGAACATTTTACAAAATTGTCCCAAAACGTGGATATTTCGCAAAATAATTAAGCCCATTTTCGTGGCTATTTTGCAAAATCCCCCTTATAAAATGCGCGTTGGAAGAGTAGTATGGAATTTGGCAAGAGTACCAGAAAATACTTGGCTTACCCAAATTTTGGGTTACCCAAGGGTACTTATGTAAAATCCACAAAAAAATGAAATGAAGAAAAGGTAAATGAAATCTGAAAAGTAAGTAATGAGTACCCTACTTCTAGATTAGGTTAATGATGATATTTTTAATTTTACTTCTCTTATAAAGGGTTTGGATTACAAATTCACATTTTATTCAATCTAATTCACAAGTTACTTTTACTTTTCCTATATATTTTTTACGTTATCATATGCATATATCTAATTTACTTGTATGAAGTTGAATAATTTGATTCAATTTAATTGTATATGGAATTCACTATACTACAAATAATATATGCTTTCTTTTATATGATAGATTAAATATCATAAAATAATGTTATAAACCACGTCCTAAATCAAACTATGTGAACTCGATGTTTAACGTAAATTTTATATGGAACATGTCAGGTTGGATTTTACATCAACAATTCTAATATCGATTAGTGTTATTAAAAATAAAATTTTAATAATATAACAAATTAAAATTTTAACAACATAAAAGAATATCTATATCTATATCTAATATCTAATCTATATACATATACTAAAACCGATGCATTGAAGTCTGCGTGGCGGCATGTGAGTGAATCTGCCTACGTGGCGGCGCGTGAGTGCGTCTCGCAAAACTTTCTCCCTTCAAAAAGGAAAGCTAATAAAAATAATAAGATAGTTCTAATCCATATAATTAAAAATAATTATTTTATTTTACCATTAATTCACATAATTGAATGGATGGAATATAGTATACAAAGTAAATATTATATAAGGAAATAATTATATCAATATAATTAAACACAATAATAGTAATAAATTTGGCATATACAGATATACAAATTGCCTATACATATACTAAAACCGATGCATTGAAGCCTGCGTGGCGGCATGTGAGTGAATCTGCCTACGTGGCGGCGCGTGAGTGCGTCTCGCAAAACTTTCTCCCTTCAAAAAGGAAAGCTAATAAAAATAATAAGATAGTTCTAATCCATATAATTAAAAATAATTATTTTATTTTACCATTAATTCATACTACCTCCGTTCGGAAAAACTTGTCACTTTACTATTCACGCACGCTTTTTTAGGAGATAAAAACTATATAAAATATCTAGTTTTTTAATTATTTTTTTTAACAATTTCGTAGCTATTATTAATAAGTACAAACTTGTTAAAAAAAATTTATAAAAAAATAAATATTTTATATAGTTTTTATCATTCTAAAAAAGCGTGCGTGAATAGTAAACGACAAGTTTTGCCGAACGGAGGGAGTATAATTGAATGGATGGAATATATTATACAAGAGTAAATATTATACAAGGAAATAATTATATCAATATAATTAAACACAATAATAGTAATAAATTTGGCATATACAGATATACAAATTGCCATATAAGTGTATCTTCATCTGGATTATAAATAATCTTTCCAATGGACGGTATATATATAAATTTGGCATATGGACGGTTTATATATCGATTATTTAGTGTGGAAAGAATTATTTATATCAAAATTAATTATTTCATAGTTATTTTATTTATATATATATTATTTTTTAGGAGAATGAGTTATTTAGATCTAGATTAATTTTAATCTTATATTTCCACTTATTAGTTTAATTATCATATTGTAATTCATATTTATTTATTTATTTATTTTCATATTTATAATATGATTTTTTTATAGATAATAAGTGAAGTTTTATAATATTGTGTTAATATATTCCCTTGCAGGGAACGGGGCATACACTAGTCTAATAAAATACTAAAACACTTGCAATTTGGGACACGTGGCGGCCATATATTTAAAGTTAGAAATTTAAGAAAAATCCTCAATTGCTTCTCCATGGATTTAAAAATCTTCTCCTATTTATAAGGTTTACATTTAGTTAGAAATTTAAGAAAAATCCCCATTTTTTTTTTTTTTTTTTTAACGTGGAGGTTCCGAGGTTATCGACTAATCCTCCACGGGCCGAGCACTAGCCTGCAAAGCACTCGAGCCGGGTAAGCCAAGCGGCAAGCCGCAAGACAAGCTAACCCATGCCAAGGTAAACCAAGGCATGAGTACCCACTATATATAGCACAAATTGCTCATAGTGGGATTTGAGCCCTTGACCTCATGGTAGTGAGGCACAAGGAATCACCTCACTCTTACCACTAGGGCAAGAGGTCATTGGTAAGAAAAATCCCCAATTGTTTCTCCAATGATTTAAAGGTTTACAATCAAATTTATTTATCTAATTAATAAATTTCCATTTGACTTTTTAATTATCTAATTATTTGTGTGAAATATTCAAAATGAGATTGAGGTATTTGATAGAAAATAAGCCTAATATTATATTTTAACTATGATTATTAGTTAAACATGGTTACCCAAATCGTTTTATAAAGAATCGTGTTCAATGCTTCTAACAACTTCTCTTAGCCTTTGTAACAACAAGTGAAACCCTCCCTAAATTGACTCTACAAACTCGCCCTCTATGAACTTCAATACATTGCTCTCGAAGTCCTGTAATCAGGAACAAAACTTGTGTGACACCCAATTATATTAAAGAATAATTGTAAGTAAATTATTTAATATATGTTTATTAGAATGATATAAAAAAACAGATATTTTGCCAAATCAAATATTGTATATCCGATTCTGGGAGAAGTATTGCATACTAAAATAGAGCAATCTATTGAATATATATATTATGGTAAAGGGGGAAGACCACTGCATATCGTACCTTCTCATATTTGATTCGACAATTTAAGCAGGTTGATTCGAAGATGAAAATTCAATTTCACTTTTTACTCTTGAATATGACAGCCTCAAGATAACAACCTGCAGGGGAAAAGACCTCAAGCTTCGAAGATTACGAAGAAGATGCAATATCAATTGATTTTGATCAAAGTGATATTACATCTTCAAGATGACATTCTGTAGGGTAGAAGAATATTGCATATAGAAAGTTGTTTGCCAGAGTTTATAGAAAATAACGTGGAGGAGATATCAATAAATGAAATTCTGAAAAAATTGAATTTATCTACTTACCTAATAAACTACTCCATCCGTTCGGCAAAACTTGTCGTTTACTATTCATGCACGCTTTTTTACAACGATAAAAACTATATAAAATATTCATTTTTTTATAAATTTTTTTTAACAAGTTTGTACTTATTAATAATAACTACAAAGTTGTTAAAAAAATTATTAAAAAAACTCGATATTTTATATAGTTATTATCTCCTAAAAAAGCGTGCATGAATAGTAAAGTGTCAAGTTTTTCCGAACGGAGGTAGTATGATGTTTCTAATTAAAAAATCAATTATTCAAGATTTGGTCATTCATTATTTCCGAAAAACCAATTATGTTTACAATTGTTTCCATCTAGGAAGCAGGGTGGAGCCTGAGGGAGGCAAAACAGGCCTCCGCTCCGAGCATAAAATTTAAAGGAGACCCAATTTTGATTCAAGTATATGGATTTTTTCATTAGTAAGTTTAACTAAAGTCATTACAATGTGTTGGTTAAAAACCCCATTCCTTTTGATTAGTTTATAACAAGAATATCTATTCTCCAATATTTTTATGTGCTCTCCATCCAAAAACTCTTAGACCTCCATTCACCTAGCGTTTTTGTAATATGTAGTCGAACTACCAAATTTTTTGGTCTTACTTTCCAACCCATTACCACAACAAATATTTGTTTAATGCTCAAAGTAAATAATCAACTTACTAAAAATACTTAGAATGCTGGAAAAAAAAAACGCTCTACAATTATGTGTACAATTGTTTCCATCTAGAAAAGTAGGAAGATGAGACCTTGATATTTTGCCACATATATTATATATTGATATAATATAAGTATTTTTTTTATCCAAATTTATATTATTTGGCTATATTGTTTTCATATTGTTATAATATTAAAATATATCTAATATATAATGTAAATAAATTATGATAATCTCTTCTGAAAAATATAATATGTTTTACAAATCTCGTGCCGTAGGCACGGGTACTACACTAGTATAATACTAAAACACATGTTAAAGGAGGACACATGGCGGATTATCCTTAGATGAGGCTTATGTGGTGGATTTTTATTCAATGTGGCCCCACCTTATTTTTAAAGATAAACATGAAACCACCTAAATAATTAATTCAAATTAATCAATTATTAATTTAAATAATTCCAATTAATTATTAAATTAATTTAACAAATTTATCATAAAATTAATTTTCAAAAAGATTAATTTTAAAATATGCCTTACGGTGTTTGAATAATTCATATGAATCAAATATACTTTAATCAAATCATTCCTCATAGTTTCAAGAGATAGCATTAGTATCCCTTAACCATTCAATTGGTCCATAATTTATACAATTTCATCTTTAATTTCATTATACAATGAATCAAATATAATAATTATTAAAACCAAATCAATTACTTGAATAATTCATATGAATTACTAAAAATAATCTCATTGAGATCCAATAGTAAGGAATTCCATCTTGCACATTTGTCGATCATCAACCGCGTATTTCAACATTGAATTAGATCTCAACCCCCCAAATTACATCAAATTGTCATTGCTTTGCCGTAGTGATCAATCTTCATGCATATGCCGAGCCAAAGTATATTTCAAACACTAGAAATTAAATTTAGAAGTTCATTGCCCATGTTGAATTGGAGGAAGCCCGATGTGTTCGAGACGAAGGCGCGTTTCGAAAACAAAGTGCTTAACAAACGGGGATATCCAGCATTTTAGTCGACCATTTTTCAAGCGCTAAGTTAGATTTGTTTTTGACCGATGACAACAAGTTATCCATCGATGAAATATTGCTTCTTAATGCTCATCAATTGCCGCACTAACTACTCTTGATGCATATACCGATCCAACATTGTAGTCGATCATTTCCTAGGTTGAAATAGAGCTATATCTTCTTATATATAAATATATGGAAAATGTACGTAATATGTTTTCTATTTCTTTTTTCTTATTGGTAATTGTATTTTGAATTTGATTTCAATTTTTATGTTACATATGGTGAGTGAATGATTTACCTTTGAAATTTGTAATAGGCAGTACTCCTAGCTACTAACATGCTCTCATGTACACACCAAGAAAGACCTTGCCACCGCTCTAAGCTCTTCAAACATCAACCGCATTGCATCCAAAATGGTGTGCATATCCAACTTCAACATCAAAGAAAGGCAATTAGGCTCCACAACTATTTTCCTTTTCTCTTTATCTATAGAAGCTCTCGAACCCCAAATGATGGCATTTGCATCCAAAATCTCAGTCATGCATGTCTGCCTACTACACTCTCGAAGACCCTAAAAAAATGACTTAGCCCCAACCTGCTCAAGCCATAATCCTAATCTCATAGCCATCGATCTCGCGTACAACTGCATTGCTATTTAGTTTATGGTTCCTTGAAGATTTTTATATATGAAGTAATTATGACGAATTTGTTGATGATGTATTTTCACACATCATTGTTTATCTAGCAAGACTTTTATTTCTATTAATGAGTTCGATCTATTCCTTTATACATTTTTTTTGTATAAATTTTTTTTTTTTTAATTCTGAATAAATAGTGTTTTAAGTGATTTTCTATAAACAATAATGCATACAAAACTTAGAACCAATTTTGATTCAAATTAAGTAGTATTTTAAGCTTAACATAATTGTATAAAATATCCATCCGATAAAACTATTAGTACATTAATCCTAATATATATATTGGGCTCACCTAGCGTTTGTCGAATGTGTAGTCCACCTAACAAAGCATTTGGTTATATCTTTCAGCTTATTACGACAACAAATATTTGTTTAATGTTGAAAGTAACCAATCAAGTTAATTACATAGAAATTAGAAGGTGAAACAAAAAATTTAAAACATTCTCTACATTAGTGCATGCAAATGTGTTTATCTAGAATGTGAGATATTGGCATTCAACCATTCCGGAATGGCTCACCGGAAAGGACTTGTGGATAATAGTCATAGGTCCCCGGTTCGAACCCCGGAATGGCCGCTCTTTATTTACCAATTCAAGAGATATTGGCATTTGGCTATAATTAATAATTAATATATATATATATATATATATATATATATATATATATATATATATATATATATATATATATATATTATTGAAATAATATAAGCATTATTGTCTTTATAAATCAATATTATTTGGCTTTATCATTTTCATATCATTATAATATTATAATATATCTAATATATAATGTAAATAAATTATGACAATATAATATATTTTACAAATTGCGTGCGTTACGCACGGGTACTGTGCTAGTTATAATACTCAAGGAGAAGTCGCCTACGACATGTGGCGGCTTCTCCTTTAATGTAGGTTTTTTTTTAGATTTGTTAATTAAATAATTGCATATTTAAGTAATTAGAGTATTTATTAATTAAAGTATATATTTTCCGATAGGATTTTGCCGAATCCCGGGTGGTTATGATTTTGGATCAGGCCAAGAGTGGTTAATTAATTAATTAATTAATTTTCCGATCGGTTACGATTGGATTACGTTGTTACGATTTCATTTCATTTTCATATTATACCGAGAGTACGTAATTGATTGTAAATGAATTTAGACGGTAGTAATTGATTCTCTTATTGAAAGATATAGAGGAAGGTAAGGTTGACGTAGATGTAGATTTTATTTTCAACCGAGCTACCCACAAAACAACCGAGCTATCCACAATGACAAATATTAAAGGTAAGACTCCCATAGTGAATAATAATAGGAAGCATAAAAAAATGTACGTTAAATATTATTTTAGTTTATGTGTTTGTGAGATTCATTTCGGTTTGATTGAGTTAAATCAATTGATGATGGAGTTCTTTAATCACGTTTGTGTGGATTATTTTCGTTTTGATTAAATTCCTTAATCACGTTTTTTATTTAGTTTATTTGTTTATGAAGATTAGTTTCGATCGTTATGGAGTTCATTCTGGAGTTTATGCGTTTGAATTAATCTTTTTTTTTACGATGAAAACGTTGAGTGTAGTAGTTGAAAATTTCATTACCTGGACGAGTTACTACAACAACACCTAAACACCATAAGAATTTGATTGAATATTATTGTTCGCGTATTAAGAACGTCTAGGTCCCTAAGCTACAATGATCCTGAAAAACTTCATTCGATTGACAATTTGACATGATTTTGATAGATGAAAAAGTAATGGTGTTTAAATAATTGTTAGTTTGTTTACACTGTCCGATCTAATCATGTATTTGAAATTGAAGGTGTCAATTAGGTTTTGGTCTCGATTGGATTTTATATATTGACACGACATCTTCTCCTTTAATATAGGAATATTAACCAATTAGTTATTTTTCAATTTTTAAATAAACTATTATTTATTATAAATCAAATTACGTTTTTAAATACTTAATTAATTCATTAATTCATTTTTCCCTAAATCTTAACCGACTGACTTTCTTTTTAAAATTTTGTTTATTAATTTCATTAAAATTATTTTAAATTGGATATTATTGCAATTTTGAATTTGAATAACAATTCGGATAAACTTAAATAAATTAAAAAATCTAATTGGTTTTCTTTTTATTATTTATTATAAATCAAATTACTTATTTAAATACATAATTAATTAATTAATTCGTTTTTTCCTAAATCTTAACCGATTGATTTTCTTTTTAAATTTCTTTTTATTAATTTCATTAAAATTATTTTGAATTGGATATTATTGCAATTTTGAATTTGAATAACAATTCGGATAAACTTAAATAACTTTAAAAATCTAATTGGTTTTCTTTTTCTTATTTATTATAAATCAAATTACTTATTTAAATACGTAATTAATTCATTCATTCATTTTCCCTAAATCTTAACCGATTGATTTTTTTTAAATTTATTTTTATTAATTTCGTTAAAATTATTTTGAATTGGATATTATTGCAATTTTGAATTTGAATAACAATTCGGATAAACTTAAATAAATTAAAAAATCTAATTGGTTTTCTTTTTATTATTTATTATAAATCAAATTACTTATTTAAATACATAATTAATTAATTAATTTGTTTTTTTCCCTAAATCTTAACCGATTGATTTTCTTTTTAAATTTCTTTTTATTAATTTTATTAAAATTATTTCGAATTGGATATTATTGCAATTTTGAATTTGAATAACAATTCGGATAAACTTAAATAACTTTAAAAATCTAATTGGTTTTCTTTTTCTTATTTATTATAAATCAAATTACTTATTTAAATACGTAATTCATTCATTCATTTTCCCTAAATCTTAACCGATTTATTTTCTTTTTAAATTTCTTTTTATTAATTTTGCTAAAATTATTTTGAATTGGATATTATTGCAATTTTGAATTTTAATAACAATTCAGATAAACTTAAATACGTAAAAAAATTATATTGGATCTTTTCAATAAGATTTATATACAAAAATACCATCGTGTCTTCAATTCTATAAATTCTTTCATCTCTCCATCAACGTGTCTTCCTCACTATAAGTTTTTTTTATTGATCATTCTAATTTATTTTAAATTTCTTGCAATCTTGTCATCGATTAATTTTTAGCATTTTATCTTTCTGCTTTGTTTGTTTGTTTATAATTTATTCGAATTAACTCTTAATTAGTATGTGCATGCTGTTGTTTGATTATAGGATAGTGTAAAAGTAAAACTTTGAGAATCGACTTGATTTAGTTCAATTTGTGTTTTTCTACCCCCACTCAATTACGTTATAGTTTTCGAGGTGAGTAATGTGCAAAAATCTATTCTATAATTATAATTTACAAATTCAACTATTAATGTCTTTCTATGACCTTTTATCTTAATGTGGAGGGTTTCATTTCTCTATTGGGATAAAAAAAATTCCATATATTTTCAAAATCTTACTTCTTTTTCATTAAAATAAACATGTACCCGTGTTAAAGATGTTATAGGTAATCTAATTCGACCAGTTATCGATTCTGTTGCACTCACATTTATCTAAAAACTAAGATCTATATGTTTGTAGTTTGCCGTTGTTGATGTAACGGCCCAGAATTATGATTTCCGGGTTACGTTTCAAGGGATAAAACCCCTTGTTCGGATCTTGCAATCCAGGTACGGGTCGAGGTTTCAAACTCATTTTAAGATTAGTAGAAAGAGGGATTTCGAACCCTAAAACCTCGGAGGACCGTTGGATACCCTTAATCTATCTTAAGACTATCTCGCAAAATTTAATTCAAATGAAGGTAAAGTGGAAGCAAAGTTAAGATACAAAGTATCACGGCAGGGCCGGGTCAAAACCAAAACATAAGCGAATTATTACCATTTACACCAAGTTAGAGAATTAGCCAGGTTCTTTGATTCGCCAAAAGGAAACCCCGTCATATAGACATTGAGCACTCAAAATCTGCAGAAGATACCTTAAAAAAAAGAACGGGGAAAGGAGTCAGATCGAGCCACTCATGCGGGACCGGCAGTCCTCGCTGAGGCCACATAGTATGTGCTATACCTAATAAAGATGCTCTAATGCAGTACGAAAGTCAAACACACTAGCATGCTCCTAGTTATAATAATGTGCAGAAATACTGTAAAGGGCCCAAGACAATGCCAAATGGCATATCCCTCACCTACCTCCACCCCCTTCCGATAGGGCGGAGACTGGCCAGCTCGTGAATGCATTCCATTATAATCGGGCGGCACGCATGCCCAACCCGCCCCACAATAAAGCTCGCAGGCATCTCATAATATAAGGAAGTTTATGACTCGATTGACTCAGGGTACCCGATGAGGTTGGGCTACCCTATGACCCTAGCAAAGACTCTAGGACTATCACAGATAACGACCGTTCTGTTTCAAACGCATAAAGTAAGCAGATGCTCATTCAATTAGTGCAACCTAAATAGGATACTACATGACATGCTTTTATGCATATGCAACACCTAACATAAAATGCAACAACAGGCATGAATGTCCAACTTGAGTAAGCCCCTAGGGAACATACCTGAAGATGCAGAACAACAAAATAACGCAAGCAAGGGCCCAAATGCAAGTCCAACGCAATCCAAAAGCAATACACACCTATCATCAAGTCATTTCCATAAGCTACCGGACCGACAATCACACACACGAATCCAAGTGTTCAACATACTCAAAACCAACCGATAGTAAAACCATTTTCCAAACCTTTCCGATATGGTCAACATCAACCAAAATCATTCTTTCAATTTCCTTATCAAAACCAACATCATCAAGTCAAGACAAAATCCCGACATTTGAAATGACACTTTTAACATAACTTCAAGCTCAAGATCAAATAGTTCAAGTTCCGTCAAATCCCCTCTTTAATATTGAATATTAGAATAATATTTCAAAACTCATTTCTCAAAGTTTTCCAAACTCTTAGATCTCAAGTTAAGTCAACTCATTTTTTTAAAACAATTTCTCAAATCATATTATAGAATAATTTTGGTATTTTATTTCAAAACCTTGACTTTAATGTTTCAAGTGATTTAAGACATGGATAAACATTTCTAAAATAAATCCATCCTTATAACCCCATTCGTAACTCAAATTCGACAATTCACTTTAAAATCTCATTTATAAACAACATCCAATAACATACTCCAAGTGCTGTTTAAAGTATAAGAAATCATCAAAAACAAATCCATTTTAATATCCCATATTTATAAAATAATAATACCAATTTACTTTACCACTTCCAAAATCAAATATTAAAACAACTCTTAACCACATAGTATATAAATATTTCAATTAATTCTATACTTTAAACAAATATACAATATTTAATGATTTTACAGAAAATATATTTATCACTAAAATCAGAATTAACATATACTAATAATTTAATAGACTAACAATAATTAAATATAACTCATAACATATAGTCATAACATGTAATATATAACCCAACAACTTATAAAACAAAACCCATCAAGCCCAATACCACACTCCCCAACCCGAGCCCAAGATCTGCAAGAAGGATCCGGAATCTACAAACCGACCCGCCCAAGGAAGAAATAAGGAAACGGATCCAGATTTGGAAAATAAACAGGCCAAGCCGCCAAGCCCTATCAGATAAAGAAGGAAAGGGAGCTCATCCTCTTCATTCGGACAGAGCACAACCACGACGGAAAAAGACGGGAGAAGGAGGACGAGAACCTCAGGCCACCGCCGGCTCCCTTCCGACACCACACTCACCCAATCCCGACCGAAAGGAGTTCCCGATCCCAACCCACACACATAGATTCAAACGTGAGGGAAGGAGAGAAAGAAAAAAGGGATTACCGAGGGCACCGATCTCCGATTCCGGGATGCTTGAGGGCGGCTCCGGCGACAATTAGATGGGGAAGAGCTTCGGGGGGACCTGGGCCGGTGGAGGAAGGTATAAAGGAGCACCTATAATGGTGAAAAGGGTCAGAAACGAAAGGAAGAAGCAGGACCGACCTTGCTTGAGCGGACAGAGGGAACGAGGAAGCTGGTGGCGTCGGCGGCGGCGCCGGGGTGTTTTTGGGTGGCTCCGACTCGTGCTCGACCGTCAGGGGACAGCTGTTGCCACTCGGACAGAAGGAGGAAGGATGAGAGGAAGAGCAACTTCAGTGGTGCTCGGCTGGGCGTCGTCGGCGGGAGGCTCCGGGAAGGCTTGGTTTGCCTGGAATGTCGCAGAGAAGGGGAACGATGGTCGATGGCTCGGCGGAGCTCTCAAAATCAAAATGGAGGGAGGTGGAGGCGCTGAGTGTTGGTGCTAATGTTTCTTCATATCAAGAGGGATTGCTATGGGTTATGGGTCTCACATGTAACGGCCCAGAATTATGATTTCTGGGTTACGTTTCAAGGGATAAAACCCCTTGTTCGGATCTTGCAATCCAGGTACGGGTCGAGGTTTCAAACTCATTTTAAGATTTGTAGAAAGAGGGATTTCAAACCCTAAAACCTCGAAGGGCCGTTGGGTACCCTTAACCTGTCCTAAGACTATGTCGCGGAAACCATTTCAAACGGGAGTAAAGCGGAAGTAAAGTACAGATACAAGTGCCACGGCGGAGCCGGGTCAAAACGGAGTCAAAAGTATAAATCCAAAACAATATAATCAGAGTCTGGTGAAGTCTATAACTCCAGCGCTCACTCTCCGCCGACAAAATGACCCGCGCAATAAGCAAACAGCACCGATAGGATGAACATAAATACTTCCTAAAAAAATTGATTTGGGGCGGGATCAGATCGATGCCCACTTAACTCTGCATCCCAACCATAAGCACACATATACGCTATACCTAATAAAGATGCTCTAATGCAGTACGAAATTCAAACACACTAGCATGCTCCTAGTTTATAATAATGTGCAGAAATACTGTAAAGGGCCCAAGACAATGCCAAGTGGCATATCCCTCTCCTACCTCCACCCCTTCCGATAGGCGGAGACTGGCCAGCTCGTGAATGCATTCATTCATAATCGGGGGGCACGCATGCCTAACCCGCTCCACAATAAAGCCCGCAGGCATATCATAATATAAGGAAGTACTCGATTGACTCAGGGTACCCGATGAGGCTGGGCTACCCTATGACCCTAGCAAAGACTTCTAGGACTATCACAGATAACGGCCGTTCTGTTTACATACGCACAAAGAAATAGAATGCTCAACGATCGATGCAACCTAGCATGGTACTACATGGCATGCTGATCATGAATGCAAGCACCTAGTATATCATGCACCTAAGGCAGGGAATAGCTCTATTCAATCTGAGTAAGCTCCGAAGAGACTTACCTGGAGATGCAGAACAGCAAGATAACACAAGCAAGGGCCCAATGCAAGTCCAAAAGCAATACACACCTATCATCAAGTCAATTCATATTCAAAATAATTCCTCAACTCATACTTGGCCAAATTCCGACATTAAACATTTAAACCTTAAAACCAATACCTTAAAATCATATTATAGAATTAATTCCGGCATTTTGGTTTTCCAACACAAATCCTTAAAAGATATTTCCGAAAGCTTGGGAACTCGTTTTAAATCATTTCTCAAAATTACAAATTAGAACAACACTCCATACATATTCCAAATAATGCCTCTTTTAAAAACCATATTAATATAATAAAATTCCATAATTTATAAAATCACAAATCATAGTATTAATATTATTAATAATATGTCAGAATTAATATTTCCAACACTCGGATATTATAATACTATCATAAAATAATACACATAACATATTTATCTTTGTGAAACAAGTAACAATTAACATTAATAACAAAACAACCCAACCCAACAGGCCCAAAACTCAACCCGGTTCTTAGCCCAAACCCGAAATTTAGGCCCAGTCATTTTAGAAGGAGAAACCCGGATCCAGAAGCCCAAGGCCCATCTCTTTTAAAAGTGAACCGGTGTTTTTTTTTTTTTTTCTTAAAACCCCTGAACCGGACCCTTAAGAAATGAAAATGGAAAACCGAACCCGTCCTTCTTCCTCCACAGCTCACACCGTTCAATCGGAAAGGAAGGGAGAGAAGGGCTTCTCGCCGGCGGTGGTCCAGTCCCAACCCCCCGACTCCGACTACCCTCACCGGTCTCTCAATCTCGATCACTATTTACCCAACAACGATCAAAACCGAAATCAAGGACAAGGAATCGACATGAAAGGGGGAAAAAGGGGATGCTCACAGAGGCTCTTGGATTCGTCGGAATAGGCGCTCAGGAAGGCTTCGTCGGCGGAGGGATCGAGCAAGCTTGATCTGGGATGGAGAGAGGTAGAATAAAGGTGGAGTTTTAAGGGATTTTGAGTCGGAAACGAAGCGAAACCTTACCGGATCTCAAATCGGGATACATGGGAGGAGCGGCGGGGCTGCTCGGCGTCGACGACGGGAAACTAGGAAGGAGTGAGGACTGCTGCAGCGCTCGCCCAAGGAGAAGACGGCGCTGGGGCTCGGGGATGCTCGACATTGTAAACGGAGGGAGGTTGCTATTGCTCACGGGAACGAGACGGAGGGAGCACCGCAGTAGCAAGGTGAGGCGGCGGCGGTTACCGGCGCTCACAGTGGACGCTCAGGTGGTGCTGCCGGCGGAGCTGATGGTCCGAACAGTGGTATGGAGTGGTGGCTGGTTGTCGAATGTAAGGGATAAAGGAGGAAGCTTTTGGTGGTTTTGCAAACCAGAGTGCAGGAAAGGGAGAGAGGGGTACCTTTTGTGGGTCTATGGTGAAAGCACAAAACAACAAAATGCAAGCTGGGAATTGCCTGAGATGAGTGTTATAGGGGAGAATTGCACATAAAAGGGCAATATGCAAGCTGTGTCCTAGGGGAAGAAAAGAGGAAATCTTTCCTCAACATTTTCTGAGAACAAGAGAGAGAAAGGAAAGAAAATAAGGGATGACATGGTCCCACTCAAAGAATTCAAAATAGCGGAGTAGACTCGAAATCCGCTCGCCCGATAAATCCCGACTAAACTCAAAACGATTTTCAAATTTCCAAATCCGAGTTTAATAAATGAAATCCGAACAATATTTTTTAAATTTTCGGTATATATAAAGCATAGTATAACGTATTTTAAATTTCCAAGTAAATAATGTCGAAACTCGTTTTAAGGATTTTAATTTCGATTTAGGAAATTAAGGACGAGTTTTCTTGAAATATCCGAATTTTTATTTTATTTTATCTCTTTTTTTTCGACTTAAACCCATTTATATTATTTATTGAAATTTACTATTTAAAAATCCGGGCCTTTACATCATCCACCTCTAAAAACCAGTCTCGTCCCCGAGACTAAAACCAAAATAAAGTAGGGGATGAAGTTTGAAATCGATGAGTCCAAGGACCATGTCCAGAATCTTGTAATCATCTCGGTTGCGTCCTTCGGGATTCTCACAACATCCTAGTCACGGTCGTGACATCTCCAATTGGCCTTGACAAGTATGCGATAAGCGCCCCTATCACATCCTCGCTTCGACTTTTCGGAAGTACCACAACTCTAAAAGTTCTAAATGTCATCACTAGGTCTTAGCAAGCTCCCTACAAGCGCCCTCATAAAATGCTTGTATCCACTTCGTGAAGTATCATAGAGTTGCCCGGGTTTGAAAAGTTCCCAAAGGGATTCCATAATTGAAAATAAAGATTAACCTCAAAATCGTTGAAATTCTCGGTATCGTTCATTCTTTTACAATCCAAGTTGGTCCTTTTTCAAAATCGTTCAAAATCTTCAAATCCAACGCCTAATCACGCAACCTTACACCAAAACAAGTCAAATCCTTTCAAATCAAGATTTCGTCAAAATATTCGAACCACCAGATCAATTTCTCACATACCAACAATCAAATTCAGATGATGGGAGGTGGAGTCATCCACCTCTAAGGGCTAATCCCATATTCTCTTCCTAGTTTCCATAATCAAATCAATCTATCAGTTTCAATTCAAACAAGCTTCACAAGCCATAAGAAGTGCATAGCCAAATAACCAACCAATCTCCAATCAGTACATCATATGACAAGTCTCAAACATATGCATGCCAACACTGTGCCACAAGGTCACATCAAAATCTCTACATCTTACTATGGGTCATAATATGCATCTCAACCACATAACAAAATCATAATAACGTCTCGACATCACACCAGAAGTCATAAAAGTGTCACCTCATCAGAGAGTCAACGAACCAAAACTCATTGTCAACATGTCATCACAACAAAATCATGCCATTAATATTCAGCAAAAAGGGGAGGTCAAGCAGCACATCAATCATCGAATGTCAGCATACTCACCAGACATCATCTTAACTCATCACAACGCCATGTAGCGATCATTTAGTAATCAGACATGATTATCTCATATATATAAATCATATTTATTTTGAAAGCCATATTCGTGATGCAACATATCCATAAGCATGCTTGCTAAACATATAATACAACATCATTTTTACTACCACATAATATAACATCACACTTTCACATAATAACACATCATTATCTCGTATATCAGATCACAACACATCCTATCATGCTTCTAAAACAACATAACAGGATAGCAAAATATCAATATATCATGATAACACTAGTCACTTCCAATCTAGGTTCCAATATTGCATATCAACATGTACTCTCATTCCATACCAGGTTTTATCATAGTCGTTATCTAACATCATGCCAATATATATTATCAACCCACATAAGCAAGAAAATTTCCACATAATCATAAGTCAAAATAAACGCAATTCCCCGCTCGCTCACCTCCAACTCCCAGGGCAAACCAATCTTTGTCTAGACTCACCACATCATCTCAGGCAACATCCTCTAAAGGAAGTCCCAATCCATTTTGATATCCCAATCTCACTCCTCATTCCACCAAGCACTCCCACACACCATCCACCTCTAAGAATCCAACTCCTATCTCTAACCTCGCACCCGGGTACTCTTTCACTCTATGTTCCCAATACTCACAAAGGTCACTCCTTACGCTCCCCGTATTACCCAAGATATCACAACATTCTGCCCTACTAGCCACACCTCTCCTAGAAATTTCCTTGATCACCGCCAAGTCGACCTATGGTTAACCATCCTCTTACCCAAGATTCACCTGGAAGCTCACCGAAGCCACCAGCATTGCCGCTTCTAACTCCCATAGCTCACTTGGTTTTACTTCAACTAACCTCCCTCTCTTGTGACCTACCTTGTAATACTATCGATCATCCTAACTGCTCAAATTCCCCCGCCATTCTCCGACCAGTCCACAAAATAATCTCACCCCCACATTCAAAGAAGAAGCAATCATGAAATAATCACACATAAGACCCACATCATATCAGCTAGCGTTTATATTAATATCGTCATAAGTTCATCGTCAAGTATTGCAAATGTATCAATAAGTCTTAATTTATTGTCATGCTCATTAATCATTGCAGGACAACATATATGCACATAATCAAGTCAAGCGAGCAAGTTTCGTCATAATTAACTTTATCTAATAAACAGTTCAGGTTCCTTAGCATATGTAGTTCACATTTTACAGGCAAAAATCCAAATCAGGCTTAGCAACTTAGAGTAGCAACACGTCAAGACATCATGGTACATGGGACCTATAAGTCATCAAATCATATCATCATAGACAAAAGGCAATCAGGCAACAGTCATCGTCAAGGCAGCACATCAACACATAAACGTCACCATCAAAGCATTGCAACATGGTTATCAACATTTTCAGAAAAGTTAGCAATTCAAACGGAGGACACTCCCGCCTGCAAGTCATATCGTACTCGATAGTCGCAATCCTCAAAACATACTTGTCCCACCAACACCGTCGATCATGAGGCTTGTGGGTTATGGGCCCATGCTTCCGCCGCACAACTCTATCGTTATGCAACTTCCTTTCTCTTCCAAGCAGTCGCTCACCAAATATCGCAGAGCAGTCTAAGTTAGCAGAGATAGGGGAGTGACAAGGACGGGCAACCCAATGTTCACTTCGGAAACAAACATAGACCAAGGCTAAAGGACGACAAGACTAGAGACAAGACTTTGACCCGAGAATGACAACGATGCCCCTATGAAAATCTATGAGGTTACAATTTGTGACAAGCAGCAAGGGTTCGTCTTAAGCAATCAATCCTATCAGCCCACACTAACATGTACTTATCTCGAAGATCAACGACATACATATACATTCAAAAGACACATTCGAGTTCTACCTTGAAGTGCATGCGAGGCAAGCTAACAGTCTATCGATTCATGAAGCCATAACGCCTAGTAGTCTTAAGCGAGATATACGGGATTTATCAACCAGAGCGAATATCACAATATGAGCAATGCACTAGCGAGGTATATATATCAACAAATCATGATGGGCTTATCATAATAATCTGACATAATGTTATATGAGAACATGTAGAGCAGCATGGTATCTATCACATCTGGCAACAATGATCATATAATAAGTCAAGAATAGCATACAATCAGACGAAGGGTCACATGTAGAAAGAATAGGTCCTACATGATGCTAGCGATACACGATGAGTCATGACATAGTCAAGAATCGTTTAAAGGAGTTCATCATAATGTCCATGAAATAAGAGGGATCACCACAGAGTAACAAATAGAACATCACGACGATAGATCATAATCATGCTAGGAATGAACTGTCGTAGGGCACATAAAATGGTACGATAGTCATCAACCATAGAACAAGCACAACACGTGATCATTTGGCGGGTCATATTGGAAATCATAAGCCCTACAGGACACTACTGGCACATACCGGACGCGAGCACAATCAAGGTAATTTGACTAGATTCTTCCTAGCATTCATGCATCATGTGTATGCGAAATCAGGACATAGTGTGGTGTGGGATCATGCGAGGTACCAAGTCATACAGTTATACAAGCACAAGAGGATATCCTGGAGTAATAGGGAACACTATCGAGTGAAAACATGTGAGCATGCTATGATTAACCATTACGAAAAGCAAATCAATCATTGAATTCAACATCAGTTATCTTGCATGAGTAAGACAGGTTATGGTAATAGAAAGAGGGAAGAACCATACTATCAGGAACCTAGCTCGAGAAAGAATCAGCAATAATGCAGGCAAGATATAATTCACACGAGTCACAACCAGGGATCCTACATGATACTAAAGGCCCAACATAACATACGATGCACGCATACACCAATCATGACGACATGCAAGAATTCCATTCAATCACATCCCAACAATACAAAAGCATGAGGAAGGTTTTTACGATGAATAACACGAGTCCAAGTATTGAGCAATATGACTAGAAAATGAGAACATGAGTTCAAATCAACACATAACATGATAACGCATGCATTCATCAAGACTCAATTATACCACATAATCTCCATCCAACGCCAGTAAGCACACAACAATTCAAATTGCAATGCAACCAATGTTAATTAATCTGACGAATACAGAACATATGGGCATACTATAGATTCTTGTCACAAAAGGATAATAAGCATCAAGGCGTCATCGGCTAGCATACTTAAGAGATAATTTACACGCATTCATACGAAGAAGAGTTTATCACACTATCATGGACCTAACCAAGGAGAAAGCAACTATCATGTAGGTTCATATCATATGGTCCATGCTTCAAATCAACCATACAGGCAATACAATAGGCCAATTGGACATGCTATGACAACATATAATCATGATGGAAAACAAGGCATAACATGAGTAGCCTTATACTAATATGATCATTTGCAAGGTACATGCGGGAGACTACAAGATTATGTTATGCAATTTAGAGAAAGTCACCATTACAACCAGACAGAGATTCCTAAGGGCATCCACTGACTTTTCCCAACTGACTTATCACCCCTCTTCCCCGTGGGGCTCTGGTATGACTCTTCATGGCATGAAGACACTAATTGTTTTTAATAAGAATAAGGAAAGACGGCCCCGTAAACACCTTACTTCTAACTCAAGTGACATCAAGAACTTCTAACACTCACTCAG
Source organism: Persicaria tinctoria (assembly GCA_037127255.1). Taxonomy (NCBI): domain Eukaryota; kingdom Viridiplantae; phylum Streptophyta; class Magnoliopsida; order Caryophyllales; family Polygonaceae; genus Persicaria; species Persicaria tinctoria. The sequence goes on along the minus strand of JBANSL010000001.1, from coordinate 53,226,993 downwards.
ACAACTTAACATTCAACCATAATTCCCGACACAATGTGTTTACCAACCCAATTCCCCGTGGAAGACACTGGCATCTAAGAAAAAGCTAGATAGACCCGTCAATGTGTTAACAAACATAGTGGAAGGGACTGTTTTAAACAAGCTGGGTTTGACCACACAGAAACAAGGGTACTCCCACTATCTCATTCGCTTCAATCAATACACATCTCATTGTTAGGCATACCAAATCAGATCTCTAGCATAGCAAGCACCCAGCACAGAATCAGTTAATAACACTCATAATGATCTCATTTGAGTCTCCCAACCCATCTGTAAAGAAAAAGCTGATATTTTGCCTACCAACCCCAACTACACCCAATAGGGGTGGTCTAGCGCCTTTACTACCCACTCGCGTCCCTGTTTAGTCGGTTTTCCTCTTTTATTACAAGTCAAGTTTAGTACTTAGTCCAATTTCAGTTAGGCGTCTTAAGTTCATTTTGCCCTTTTTAAAACACTTCCAAATCATTTGAAATTCATGGGCGGTTTTCCAAAACATACACTCGACCCTTTTGTACCCGAATTGCACAACCTCAGCTCTGATACCATCTTTGTAACGGCCCAGAATTATGATTTCTGGGTTACGTTTCAAGGGATAAAACCCCTTGTTCGGATCTTGCAATCCAGGTACGGGTCGAGGTTTCAAACTCATTTTAAGATTTGTAGAAAGAGGGATTTCAAACCCTAAAACCTCGAAGGGCCGTTGGGTACCCTTAACCTGTCCTAAGACTATGTCGTGGAAACCATTTCAAACGGGAGTAAAGCGGAAGTAAAGTACAGATACAAGTGCCACGGCGGAGCCGGGTCAAAACGGAGTCAAAAGTATAAATCCAAAACAATATAATCAGAGTCTGGTGAAGTCTATAACTCCAGCGCTCACTCTCCGCCGACAAAATGACCCGCGCAATAAGCAAACAGCACTGATAGGATGAACATAAATACTTCCTAAAAAAATTGATTTGGGGCGGGATCAGATCGATGCCCACTTAACTCTGCATTCCAACCATAAGCACACATATACGCTATACCTAATAAAGATGCTCTAATGCAGTACGAAATTCAAACACACAAGCATGCTCCTAGTTTATAATAATGTGCAGAAATACTGTAAAGGGCCCAAGACAATGCCAAGTGGCATATCCCTCTCCTACCTCCACCCCTTCCGATAGGCGGAGACTGGCCAGCTCGTGAATGCATTCATTCATAATCGGGGGGCACGCATGCCTAACCCGCTCCACAATAAAGCCCGCAGGCATATCATAATATAAGGAAGTACTCGATTGACTCAGGGTACCCGATGAGGCTGGGCTACCCTATGACCCTAGCAAAGACTTCTAGGACTATCACAGATAACGACCGTTCTGTTTACATACGCACAAAGAAATAGAATGCTCAACGATCGATGCAACCTAGCATGGTACTACATGGCATGCTGATCATGAATGCAAGCACCTAGTATATCATGCACCTAAGGCAGGGAATAGCTCTATTCAATCTGAGTAACACTACAACAGAAAAGCCTTTTAGTGACCACTATTTTAGCGATGAATTATTTTTCCTCGGTAAATATGAGCTTTAGCGACGAATATTTCCGCTCCTCATAAAATGACACGTGAACATTAGCAAGAAGTCTATATTCCTCGTTAAAAGTGGCATTCAACGACAAATTTTTTTACTCGTCGCTAATTGTTAGTATAAAGTGGTCGCATAAACCATAAAGAAAATAGCGATGAATTTAAAACTTTTATCGAGGATTATTTTCATCACTAAAAATACATTCATCGAGGAATTTTTAATTTTATCGTTATTTGTTTGGTGGGAATTAAGTAAAACCCGCCAAATTTATTAGCGGCAAATAATGTAATTACTCGCTAAAAGTAAGTTTTTCTTGAGGAAAAAAATTGTCGCTAAACATATTAATCAACGAGAAAATTTCATTTTCGTTGTTATTGGCTTGGGTAAAATATAGAAAATGGCTCAAATTTATTAACGAGAAAATTTTCAATTCCTCGCCATATTTTGATGGTTTATAAGTAATATTTTTGTCGTTGAAATATCCATTTAGAGAGAAAATATCACTTTTTGTCGCTACATATATGGGAAAACTCACCAAATTTATTGGCGACAAATATTGTTATTTGTTGCTAAAAGTTTTTATTTCTCGATGAATAAATGTGTCACTAAACATATCAATTAGAGAGGAAATATTATTTTTCGTTTTTATTGCTTTACGTGAAATTAGAGCAAATAACGACCTAATTTCAATGGAGAGAAAAGTTTAAATCCCTCATCATATGCTCTTGTAGCGGTCTTTCCTTTTGATTTATCTCTTTCTAGAAAAAAAAAATAGAAATAAATTTAGAAGCAATGTATTTGGATAAGAAATAATACACACAAACCCAAAATAATAATTATTAAGGTATCTATGGTCACAATATATTAAGATAAATAAGGAAATAAAAATAAATTGAAAGTCTATTTGGGTCTGAAAAATGGGAAATATATTATATAGTGTAATTTGGTTACAACCGGTGGTTATTGAAAAAAAAAAAGGTTACAACCGGCGACAAGGAACAAAATAAGGGTCTTGATAAGAAAAGGACAACGGCTATAATCGCCTCTCAATTTCTACCTCAACCTACAATCAGACAAGCCTAAAAGGACTTCCTATCAATCTACTTTCTCACCGGAAAGCTCATAAACCAGTTTCTCATACACTAGATCATTAGCATCTTCTATTCTCATACTTTTTCATCAAGGCTTTTCTTCTTTTGTCACTGGATTTGGCTGATTACCTCGGTTAGCCTTACACTGGTCCATGTACTCACTTAAAAAGAGTTATTTCGGCTAAAATGCTGCCCGCGTCTACTATACCAGCCTGCATCAAGAAACAAAGCCCTCAAATCTCAATAGTTTCATATAATAGAGTTTTACCAAACTTTATATACAAAGGCGGAAAGTACAATTAAATCTTCAGTTTTCCATGTAAGCAAAGCTCTTTATATGCCTTCACTATTACACGATTTGTTAATAATGCTTTGAATGAATCATGTCTCATTGGATAGCATCTAATAAACAAAATGCAGAGGAGACACTTGATCAACTTTTATAGATCCACGTTATGAGTACAGAACATAATGGCTCAAACTAACCATCAATATGATCACGGTGATGATACGTCACAAATACAATCTACTTTCTTGGTAGAGAAGTAACAATATCTGCAAGCTGATTAACAGAGAAATAAGCAGTAATTCAGTTGGCAGGTTCTTAGTTAATAACTTTCAGGAAATGAAAAATTACCTTTAAGGTAAAACTTGGATATTCTCTAAGAAGGCTATAAGAAACAACCCAGGGAAACTAGCTTCATATGTAAATGGTGGGTTCAATTTATTATTTAACATTGATACCACCTTCTGCAGGTCACAACTTTCAGGGAGTAGATCTTTAGTGGAGGAAATAAGGTATTAGTTTACAGTGATACCTCCTTGAAGCTTTTGATAACTAATATTTAATAGATCTCCATTCCTTTCAAATATCGAAAGGGTAATACCTCTTAATGAAATTGTGGTTCAATCTTGATGTGCTATCTCTACCTAATTACCTATGTGGTTCAATCTTAAACCTCCAGTAGAAATAACAACTTCTTGATGTGCTATCTCTGCCTAATTACCTATTAAGATTAACACCTCTCGATGCACAAACCTAACATAATTCTACCATGTATAAACTAATTAAGTAAAACTCACTAGGACCAAACTCACTTATATAAAGCCGCGGGATGCTTATCCATATCCTTTTCCAATTTTGCACAATAAATCACTCAAATCTACCTTGAACTTACATTTAAAAGACAGGAATAAATCACACCAGATGCGAAGCCCAAAGAAAATTTTATTAAATTGGTCTAATGGTCTTATAATAACAAACAAAAGATGTGTTTATGGATGAGGTGCAAAATCATGCTTTGGCTTTAGAAGCTTTGGTTGATGGTTTTAGAAGCTTTGGCTGAATGGCTACAGCCTGCAGTGCTTAATACTTGTGCTTGATCACAACTTTTCTTTTCTGTGTATTAACAACAAACAAAAAAACATAACTGCAGTTGGGATGGAGGTTCATAGGGCGATTGCTGGCGCAAAGCACTCTAATGACTAATAACATCTAGAAACAAATCATTGATGTAAAACAAAAAAAATTGATTAAATTAGTCTTATGAATAAAAAGGAAAGCAGGAGAAAGCTTTATTTCCAAGGTCTTGAATTGGGCATTTTGTCAAACAGGTGGAGTGCGTTCCTAAATTTCTATGTATAACTTAAATTCAAAGATTTTTCAGTCCACTAATAGCTAGATAGCATCAAATATAAATATACAGAGATGGATCGAAAAAAAATGCGAAGCTTACCTAAGCAAGAAGATGGGCCTCATGTTATTGATTAGACGAATGGTGAAGATGGGTCTGGGTCAGAGGGTGTTGCAGTGACTGCGGTGATGCAGAAGGTAGTGTCGCCGATGGAGGCGGATGGTGATCAGAAACGCAATGACGTCGACGTCGACGCCGGGAACATCTGATTGGAGACCCTACCCACCAGCAAGATCGTCCGTCGTGGTGTCATCGACGCCCTTCTCTCTTTATGCTCTAAGAAAAGATAGTACTCCAATATTTTTCCCCTCCCTATCTTAATTTTAATTCGATGAAATAAAATAAAAAATACTATGAAGAAATATCATAATTTATTAATCTTCTGTTAATATATACTCCATTAAATGATAAATCGTTTGTGGCAATTTAAGTGAACACTTATCGTGATATGTTAATATATTATTATAAATAATTCAGATATATTATAATAAATAAAAAAATATAAATATAAATATAATAAAATTTTCTATCAAAAAATAATATAAAAATAAATAAAATTATTTTGACATATTATATATATTCTAAATATCTTATATTTAGATTCTCTACAAAATTATAAGGTAAAAGATTGTTTTTTCTAGTCTATCGTTAATTAAATCTCATGTGTTTTAATAGATAGCTTTTTTTAATATTCTAATTTTTTTATTAAATATGTAGTGTATCGTTATTACATTTTTTTACTAAAATATATATGCACCGGTAGATTGTGGCTACCTATTATAACTACATAATATTTTAATAATTTATTATGACCCTAAAAAATAATATAGATATAAATAAAATACTACATATTTATCTATTATTCTTTTTTTTTGTAAGTACAACTATGAAATATGTTTGATTTATATTTTTATCAATTAACTAAAATATATAGATAGATTATGGGTTATGATAACTTTTTATAAATCATGATAGCATGTTATTTTAATAGTTTTTTTTTCTAGAATCAACCACAACATGTCACATAGGACGTTATACATGTTTTTTTCCATATAATCAACCACAACACGCCACATAGAAAGTTTAGCATCGGCTTTAGTATATGTATATAAAATATAGATAGATATAGATAGATTTTTTTAACCAATTAAAAAAAATGCTAATTTATTAATACTATATCGCAATATATATTGAAAATAGATTTTACCTCATTTTTACATGCATCACTTAATAAATATAGGAATATATATGCTTAAGATAAGATTTTATCCAATTTTGTTAGATATCAATATATTTTTAGAAGATTTTACCAAAATTTGTTAGATATGTATATATTGTATATTATATTATATTCCAATATATACGATTTTAATTTATTTACTAAACAATTTCTATAAACTCTTTAGTTACTTTGTCATATCCCTATGTAGATATTAGGGGTATAAATACCTATTAATTGTAATTGGGGGAACTATCATGAAAATAATGAAATCAATTACCCTTTCTCTCCAATTCTATCTTTTGTAACTCTTTCTTTCTTTCTACTTCTCACATTTACCTCTTCTACCTTCTCATCCCCTTCTCAATTCACCATGTATAAATGTATAATCATGATTCGTAGCAATGGCAATGGCCTTGACAAGATTCATCGTCTTGTAAACGTTGGCGCTAGAAGTTTGTATTCCATCTTAACTTATATTCCATCTCAACTTATATGATTAAAAAAAATTGCTAGAAGTTTTTGTATTGTATTTGGCGCTAGTTCTACCTTTTCTGCATATAGATATAAATATGTAGATATATATATTGCAATATATTTTTATGTGTATTTTTAATATTAAATGTTTTAATATAAAAAAATCATCACTTGACACTTTAAATGAAAATAATAATCAATAAATCATATTCTTTAATATCAAAGTTTATAATAAGATTTTACCCAACATATTATCCCATTAATGAGGTAAAAATGTGTTTATACTTCTTATCTTTTTAGCTGTTATTTTCTTTATTCTAGGTACGTTTACAAAGGTAAAAAAGTGTTTTTTTCTTTATCAACTCTACATTCTTTTATTTTATACTAACTTTTGCTAATCCTTTATTTAAATTTATAATATTAGTTTATTAACATATTAGAATTTTATTTTAAAAAATTGCACCATGATACGAAAAATAGTACTAGTTTAACTAATAAAGAATTCAAAAGTTCATGTTTTTTTTAATAAACAAAAGTTCATGTTATTGTTAAAGAACCCAAAAAAAATAATGGAAATTGGAGTACACAATTACAGAGTAAAATAGATGAAAAAATTAAAACATAAAAAAGAAAAAGAAAAAGAGTGGAATACCAATGTTTCACTTCCAAATTTAAGTAGAGGCGGGCAAGGCGGGCTAAATTGAAAATCAAATTGAAGCGGGCTAAATTGAAAATTAAAGATAAAATTGAAAGTGTTTAGGGTTTTAGAAAATCTGTTTATACTGGGTCTCCCTTCTCTGGCCGTTTTTCATTTTCATCCATCCATTCCAACCAGATCTCCTTCTCTATCCATCTATTCACCCTCCAACTCCATCTTCCAAATCAGTCAAATCGGTGAGAGAGACCGGAACAACATGTTGGAGGAACAGAACTCCCCAACCCTTCAAATCCCCGAGTCTCGCCTCTCCAAATTAGGGCTCGTAACAGGGCTGCGCGGCGCTGATTCGGGGCTAGGGCTCAACGCGGGGCCGAAATTCAGATCGAATCTACCTGCCACCCCTACTCTGACGCTCAAATCAGCCCCGTTCGGAGCGATGAGGCTCCGTTCGTCATCCGGTTGGTTCTTCCTCCGCTCCGGTCGTCGTTCGGCAGGGTGAGCACTTCGGGAAGAAGGCACCGGTTCATTACTTCGGTGTTTTCGACGGCCACCAGGTATACTACTGTTGTATTTTAATATCATTAAGTTATTTTGTGTCATCAATCCAACCATAATTCTCCCCCTCCCTCTCCCTCTTCTCTTCTGCAGTACCCCCAAAGAAGCTGGTGTCTTCGCCCCTGAGCTCCTCGGCATCATCAGCGATCTCATCGTTTGAATTCAGCGAGCACGTACCTCGGCTCTGAGGACAACCGAGAGCTTCTGCGCGCTATCCTTATCCCCAAGCATTGAGTTTTTATCCTGATTGAGTGTATAGTTATGGTCCTTTTTTTATTTAATGGAGTTTGTTTTCAATTGAGGGTTATTTTTTTTTGTTGATTTAGTTGATGAAAGTGGATTGAATGGTTTATTATAGCTTTTTTTTTTAATTGTTGATGTTCATTGTAGCTTTCCTAATAAAATAAATAAATAAAGAATTGAATAAATGAAATATGTTATTCTATTTTCTCGCTAAAAAACAGTTATTGTGATAAAAATAATTTCCTCACCAAAATGTTCTACACCAACGAATATAAATCTGTCGCAAAAGATTTATTATATATATTTTTTTATTTAAAAAGCTATAATTAGTAAATACCCTTGGTGATGAAATAAATATTTTAGCGAGGAAATTATTTTTATCGTCATATATATTCAACGGCTATTCCTAAATTTTTCATCTATTTTTGTGACAAAATGTATGTTATTTTAGCGATGAAATCATCAGTCGCTAATAAAATTGACATAATTTGATGTCACTATTAACGAGGAAAAAACATTTCAGCGATGAAATTGTATTTATTTTCAAACACATTCAACGATTATTTTCGAATCCCTCCACTAATTTTGCGACAAAACATTTGACTATTTATGACAAAAATATTAGTCGCTAAAAGCTATTGCGAGACAAAATGATTTCGTCACTAAAACTTTCAACGTCGAAATTTTTTTCCATCGTCTAACCTTTCCTTGACGAGCTTTTCGCGACGAACTGACGACGAAATCCATTTCCTCGCCAATTCTCTTTAGTGACAAAAAACCAATTTTCAACGACGAAAAAATTCCTCGCTAATAGGCATTTTTGTTGTAGTGTAAGCTCCGAAGAGACTTACCTGGAGATGCAGAACAGCAAGATAACACAAGCAAGGGCCCAATGCAAGTCCAAAAGCAATACACACCTATCATCAAGTCAATTCATATTCAAAATAATTCCTCAACTCATACTTGGCCAAATTCCGACATTAAACATTTAAACCTTAAAACCAATACCTCAAAATCATATTATAGAATTAATTCCGGCATTTTGGTTTTCCAACACAAATCCTTAAAAGATATTTCCGAAAGCTTGGGAACTAGTTTTAAATCATTTCTCAAAATTACAAATTAGAACAACACTCCATACATATTCCAAATAATGCCTCTTTTAAAAACCATATTAATATAATAAAATTCCATAATTTATAAAATCACAAATCATAGTATTAATATTATTAATAATATGTCAGAATTAATATTTCCAACACTCGGATATTATAATACTATCATAAAATAATACACATAACATATTTATCTTTGTGAAACAAGTAACAATTAACATTAATAACAAAACAACCCAACCCAACAGGCCCAAAACTCAACCCGGTTCTTAGCCCAAACCCGAAATTTAGGCCCAGTCATTTTAGAAGGAGAAACCCGGATCCAGAAGCCCAAGGCCCATCTCTTTTAAAAGTGAACCGGTTTTTTTTTTTTTTTTCTTAAAACCCCTGAACCGGACCCTTAAGAAATGAAAATGGAAAACCGAACCCGTCCTTCTTCCTCCACAGCTCACACCGTTCAATCGGAAAGGAAGGGAGAGAAGGGCTTCTCGCCGGCGGTGGTCCAGTCCCAACCCCCCGACTCCGACTACCCTCACCGGTCTCTCAATCTCGATCACTATTTACCCAACAACGATCAAAACCGAAATCAAGGACAAGGAATCGACATGAAAGGGGGAAAAAGGGGATGCTCACAGAGGCTCTTGGATTCGTCGGAATAGGCGCTCAGGAAGGCTTCGTCGGCGGAGGGATCGAGCAAGCTTGATCTGGGATGGAGAGAGGTAGAATAAAGGTGGAGTTTTAAGGGATTTTGAGTCGGAAACGAAGCGAAACCTTACCGGATCTCAAATCGGGATACATGGGAGGAGCGGCGGGGCTGCTCGGCGTCGACGACGGGAAACTAGGAAGGAGTGAGGACTGCTGCAGCGCTCGCCCAAGGAGAAGACGGCGCTGGGGCTCGGGGATGCTCGACATTGTAAACGGAGGGAGGTTGCTATTGCTCACGGGAACGAGACGGAGGGAGCACCGCAGTAGCAAGGTGAGGCGGCGGCGGTTACCGGCGCTCACAGTGGACGCTCAGGTGGTGCTGCCGGCGGAGCTGATGGTCCGAACAGTGGTATGGAGTGGTGGCTGGTTGTCGAATGTAAGGGATAAAGGAGGAAGCTTTTGGTGGTTTTGCAAACCAGAGTGCAGGAAAGGGAGAGAGGGGTACCTTTTGTGGGTCTATGGTGAAAGCACAAAACAACAAAATGCAAGCTGGGAATTGCCTGAGATGAGTGTTATAGGGGAGAATTGCACATAAAAGGGCAATATGCAAGCTGTGTCCTAGGGGAAGAAAAGAGGAAATCTTTCCTCAACATTTTCTGAGAACAAGAGAGAGAAAGGAAAGAAAATAAGGGATGACATGGTCCCACTCAAAGAATTCAAAATAGCGGAGTAGACTCGAAATCCGCTCGCCCGATAAATCCCGACTAAACTCAAAACGATTTTCAAATTTCCAAATCCGAGTTTAATAAATGAAATCCGAACAATATTTTTTAAATTTTCGGTATATATAAAGCATAGTATAACGTATTTTAAATTTCCAAGTAAATAATGTCGAAACTCGTTTTAAGGATTTTAATTTCGATTTAGGAAATTAAGGACGAGTTTTCTTGAAATATCCGAATTTTTATTTTATTTTATCTCTTTTTTTTTCGACTTAAACCCATTTATATTATTTATTGAAATTTACTATTTAAAAATCCGGGCCTTTACATCACATAGAAAGGTGAGTCTCGTTTTTCTCATGGAAAAGGGGATGGGGTTGAACTGATTTAAGAAACAAAATAAAGGGGATGTTGCTATTACCTGAAATTGGGTTCTGAATTGGGGCAATGACCATTGAGTTTTTAGCATCAAGACAAATAGATGAAATCAGGAGGGAGCTGTTACTCGACAAATAGGATAGGGAGAGGAGTGTTGGGCTGGTCAAACACATAGAAGGGAGCTGGGAGAGGACAAGAGGTGGTCCTCAAAACCCAAAAAAAATAAAATACCCGGAAGACAAATCTCGAAACTCGCTATCTCAATTTTATCTCGACTCGTTTAAAATAACGTTTTAAAATTATGAAGATATCGACACCTCAAAGTTTATTTCAAATCCCGAGGCAAAACGATAGAATTGTCCTTCACGGTTAAAAATTGGGCCGGAATTCGCTTTAAGAGTTTCAATTTCGATTTAGTAATTTAAAGACGAGTTTTCCTTAAAATATCCGAATTTTTTTTTGACTTAAATCCATTTTATATATATATATATATATATATATATATATATATATATATATATTTATATATATATTTAAATTTATTATTTAAAAATCCGGGCCTTTACAGTTGATGTGAATTCCCATTTCTCCCTTTATTATGTTTGATTTGAAACATATGCAATTGTTAGTGAAATCTCTTTTAATATATATGTACGGTAAAAACAAATCTCAACTATTTATACTAAGAGATAAAAACAAATCTCAAGCATACCTAACAAATCACAATAGATAAATTTACTAAACAATTTTCAAATATAAATAATACATGTTCATTTACATTGTTCCACAATATAATTGAAAGATGACATATTCGAAGAGAAGAAGAATAAATTAAAGAAAAAAAATTAGATCCAACTCTAAATAACAATATATTTCATTTATAATTTATGATTATTTTTACATCCACGCATTTGGGTACAAATATTAATCAACAATGGGATAAAATTTTGTCTTTAATTACAAATTTTCAATTTTTTTTTCACCGTTAACTATATTATTATTAACAATGTTTAGATGTGAATAGTGGTACTTTGAGTTTAGAGTTTCTTTATAAAAAAATTTTATACATTTTCTAATATTAAACATATTAATATTAAAAAAAGATCCGCACAAAAGTGCGGGTACTAAACTAGTAAACTCTTAAAACAGAAGAGTTTTTGCCTATGTGGCACGCTCACCTTAATCCTCTCCTTTTTAACTAATCATTTTTTTTTCTCTTTCCTTTTTATTTCCTTTTTGCAATTAATTTTTATTTTTGAAATAACTAATGGGTTTAATTCAAAATAATAAATTAATATATAACTTATATCTATTTGTAAATCTTCATATACTATCACAATAGAATTTCAAGGGATTTATTTCCTTTTTCAATTAATTTTTATTTTTGAAATAACAAATGGGTTTAATTCAAAATAGAAAATTAATATATAACTTATATCTATTTGTAAATCTTCATATACTATCACAATAGAATCCATCTTTAATGAATCTATTATACTCTTCTCCTATGAGTTTGTTCTTATAAGTTTAATTCAAAATATTAAACTAATCTTTTATTTTTTAAAAATCGCGTCATGGCGCGGGAACTGCACTAGTATAACTTTAATTTAGAAGACTTTGCTTACGTGTCAACCTTAGAGTAGTTTTAGGAATATTGACCAATTATTTTTTTTCCTTCATTTTTTTTATTTCTCCTTTTTCTCTTTTTTCCATTAACAACCGGGCTTAATTCAAAACATTGCATTTAATTTAATATAGCTACTGGGCTTAACTCAAATTTATTTCCTTTAATTATTATTTTCTCCTTCTTTTTATCTTTTCAAACCAATTATATTTTTTTTTAATTTTTATGACATTTACTATATATATTCGTGAATATTTTGACAAATTGTTTCAATCGATACCCATTTTTGTAATTATTTTTTAAATCGTGAATATTTCGAGAAAAAAATCGCTTTTCTGATGATATGGCATAACCAATACGGAGTATCATTTTAGATAATTGTTATACCACATTACATTTTAAAAAAGTTACAATGATATTATAATTTTTACTAAGTGATTTAAATATCTATATTTATGTATTATACTTTTACATGATGTTTTCTTAAAAATAATTTTTTGAGATATTTATAAGATACATTTATGGCAAATATTTTAATGATTTTTATCTTAACTTTTATTAATATTTTATAATAATATTTTTTATATTATCAAGATTTTAGTTTAAAAAACCGCGCCGTGGCGCGGGAATTGTACTAGTATACTTTATGTCCAACATACATGCATATAATATAGAGTTGGGAATGTATATAGGAAACGGATTTATTTACTACAGTATTAATTATATTTATTGGGAATCAATTAAATCAATAAACATTTCGTATAATTTATTTTATAAAGCATATTTTGGTAAAGTTGTTAAAATTTGAAATAAAAAATTAAAATACAGTTATTAAAAAAAATGAATAGTGACTATTTTTTTTTCTGAATAGTAATTTTTTAAAAAAATAGAGCATAATTTTAGATTTATTAGTTTAAACAAGTAAAATGTTGAACCGGGATGGGTTGGACCCGTCATCTTCTTCCTTTGCACTGTAAAATACGGTTGAACGTAGGTTGAAGATCCTCAGGCAAAGTACTCTCGATAATCTCTTTCAAGCAACTCTCGCATCAATCTCTATAGATCATTGAAAATCTCTATAGGAAGAAGATGAAGTAATCGATTAATTTCTTAATTGTAAATTAATTATATCAGATCATTGAAAATCTGTTGATTATGTGATATAAACTACAATAATAAAGTAAATTCATATTTAGTAGCTCATTATCAATTGTTCTTTCACTAAACGAATTACTCTGCAAATTTACAAGGGAAAGAAAGAAAGAAAGTGGTCACTAGCTGCCAATTGAAACAGGAGTTAATTTAGGGACCAATGCCCGCAGGCCTATCGGCAAGCTGCTGCCAATATTCTATTTTTGTTTGTGAGAATATAAATACATGTCTGTTTGCTAAATGTTTTCTTATTAAAAATAAATATATAATATACATTTATGGAAAAACGAGATTTGTATAGTTATTAATTTATTAAAAAAAGCTAAAGAATGTTTAAAGGACATTTTTTAAAACTTTATATATATATATACACACATTTGGGTAACTTGTGCACACCCCATAGGATGTATCTTGTGCACAAATTCTGACCATTGATCTGGGAATAGAGAGATGAGATGTTGCCACATGTCCTGTGATTTTTTAAAAAAAATGTGGAAAAATAATTTGAAACTCAATTATCCCAGTTAGAGAGGGCGTGAGCGCGTGTGGAAATTAAAACCCTAAATTGCAAATTCTCTCCTTCTTCATTTCTTGATTGCCAATTAATCGAGGAGCCGTAGAGCCAGGCGAGGCGGGCCGAGAGGGGTGGAAGAGAACCGGAGCGGAGGTTAGGCCGTCGACCTGTTCACCCTCCCTCGCCTCTTTCATGCTAGATCCGACGAGTTCCGATTCCCTGGCATTGAACGGAGGATTGCGTCGTCTTTGGCGGTGAACGGAGCCACTGGTGCTCCTCCTCCTCCCATCTCGCTTCGATCTGGGCGGCGCTAGGGTCAATCCCTTGGATCCCAAATCCCTAATTCCTAATGGCTTCTTCTTCCATTTTTTTTTGGCCGACAGTTACCTCTTCTTCACCCATGGATCCGAAGAGACCCACGCGAGGCGGAGGTGGAGGCGAACCCGGCAAGGTGGAGGCGGAGGCTGAGGCGAGGCTACCCCTGCCGAAGAGAGAGACGACATGAGCAATCGTCTCGGTGGTCCAGGGGTTGGTGCTGGTGGCGAGAGCGGCGTCGAAAGGGCTGTCCGGCCTTGATCATGGCGGCGATGTCCAGGCGCAGGCGATTCGGCGGCGAGGCGGAGGCGAGAGTAGTGCGACTTCGGAGAGATCGATGAGTAGGTATCGCCAATTCGCTCTTCTTCTCGAATCCTCCTCGACCCTCCTTCTCGAATCGAAGGCGACGGCGAGCCCTCTTGCTCAGATCCAAGCCCCCCTCGCCCTATCACCCTTTGCCAGATCCAAGCCCTCTCGCCCTTTGGGCTGAGTGGCGTGGATGTGGACGGCGGGGGCAGTTGGGTACGTACGCCGGAGGTGGGCAGTGGTGGTTGGAAAAGCGAGAGGAAGGGCGGTTGTGGTGGTTGCGATGTGAGGGCGAGGAGGGCTGCGTGGGTGCTGCGAAGAAGTGGGAGGATGGGCTGTCGGGCGAGGGCTGCGTGGGTTCGTCGGTGTTGTTGCGGAGGCGGGTTTGGACTCTTCGATGGTTGGTGGTGGTCTGCAGGTGTTGATGGTGGCCGGAGATGGGCAAGGGTGTTAAGTTGGACCTCCGTTCGAATGAAATTAGTTATTATTCGTTCATTATTCAGTTGAATGAGTCGAATTTTGGTTGGTAGTGTTAATTAGTTGGTAATTATTCGGTGAAATTTCAGTTATTCAGTGAGATATTGAATATTATTCGGTGATACTGAATAATTATTGATAGAAATTGGTAGTATTTTTTTTTATAAATTTGGGGTTTATGAAATATGAAACATTATTCGCTTAATTTTGAAGCATTATTCGGTGAAATATGAAATATTATTTGGAAAGAAAAACAAAACATTATTCAGTAGTATGTGACTAATTATTCAGTGAAATTGGTAAATTTTAATATAAGCTGGATGGAAAAAGATAAAATAACATTATTCGATAGAATGCAAAAAATTATTCAGTTGAATTGACGAATTTTGAAGATAAACGAATTTAGGGTTATTTTAAAAAAAATATATATGTTGGGTGAATGAATTGTGTAAAAAACAGTTTTTTTTTTTTTAAAAAAAAAGAGAATGGGGATGGGTGGGAAGGTGAGATGCACGTGAGAGAGTGGGAGAGAATGAGTGTTTTTTGGCAAGGGGGACCCACAAATTAAAAAGAAAAAAAAAAGAAAATCACTTTTAATCATGACCCTTCATCCCCTCTTCATCAATGGTTTATATTTGTGCACAAGATACACCCTAAGGGGTGTGCACAAGGGAACCACTCCCTATATATATATATATATATATATATATATATATATATATATATATATATATATATATATATATATATATATATATATATATATACACACACACACACACACAAATTTGCAACTCGAACTGATAAAGAATTCACACCAATGCCCGCAGGCCTATCGACAGGCTGCTGCTAGTTATTCTATTTTTGCTTGTAAGAATATAAATACAATATTAAGGTATGTTTGTTAAATGTTATCTTATTAAAAATAAATATATAATATACATTTGTTAAACGTTCTCCTCATAGTTGTCATTAATCTGTTATCTGTTTTTTTCCCTTGAATTAAAAAGTTATGCACGAACAAATTTTAAAATTCGATTCGATAAAGGATTCTCGGAATACTTGTAAGTAAAACTATTCCATAGCATAATAACTCAAGCTCGATCATTTAGCTAAAGAAGTTATATAAAGTCAATTTTATAATATAAGTGAAATAAACATAATTATAAAAAAACGTGAATTATAAATTATGTTCATTAATTATATACTAAGTTAAAAAATAAAGAATTATAAAATAATAAAGTTGAATTATAAATTAGGTCTTAGCCGAAAAAGAAAATTAAATAAATTATGTCTAGCCTTTAATGTAAAGGGAAGTCTAGTCCTATAGTATAGCATAATCTTTAACGTAGATGGAAGTCTAGTCCTATAGTATAACATAAATATATAATATACATTTGTTCAAAAAATAATTTATTTTTTTCGAAACTGAGAGTCGAACACATGACCTGAGTGTAGTGTGGATGAGAAGAATCCAATAGGTCGGATAGTGCCATTGCTTTATTCTTCAGTTTTTTTATTTTCAAATTCTGTTGTTATACTTATGGCTCCGGAACAAAAAAATCTTTGAAATAGAAATACAAGTTTGTTTCTTAAATGTTTTCTTATCTAAAAGAAATATACAGTATATAATATGCATTTGTGGAAAAACGAGATTTGTGTAGTTATTAATTTATTAAAAAAGGTAAATAATTTTTAAAGAATATCTTTTTGAAAACGATATTTTTAAAGAATTCATTATAAACTTTATATATATACACGAACAAATGCCCGCAGGCCTATCGGCAAGTCGATGCAAAAAAAAAAGTTGAATCCATTTAGTAAGTTTATTTCACTTATATTATAAAAGCGGACCGATATTTTTAAAGAATTCATTATAAACTTTATATATTGTTATACTATTCAAGTTTTTTTATAATCATGTTTATACTTAGATTTATTAATTATACTAAGTTAAAAATTAAAGAATTATAAAAAAAAGTTGAATTATAACTTGGTTTTATCCGAAAAAAAAGAGAATAAATAAATTAGAAGGGGGAGTCTAGATCTAAAGTGTAGGCTTTATATAGGAGGAAAAGAAAAAATAGATTTACTTTTTTTTTTCTTCTTTTATCATACTTTCAAAATGACCAGACCAAAAAATACCATTGGATAACCCGAAATTTGGATAAGAGAATCGGCCTCACAAGATTACCCACCCTCCCCAAGTCCCATCCATCCCATGTGTCGAAACTGGAAAGCCATGCCTTCTCCACCAAACAAACAAAGAGTGTAGATATTTTTCACGCATCACGTGTCGATAACCGATTGGTCTCCCTCTGCTGCCAGTCAGCCACTACTCACCAGACAAATGAGATGAAGACTCACAAGAACTAACCCCACGATCCCTCTCTCCCTCCTCTTCGTTCATCGTCAAACTGAAACCCCCAAACCCTAGACAGCTTCCCCTCCCCCCCCTCATGGTGTCCATGAATCCGAGCTCGCCAGAGGGCTTTTACCTTGATGCCAACGGAATGCCGCTCCCGGGCCTCAATCCCTTCACGGCGTCACCTGCTTCGTCGTCGGCGCCCACCCCCGCACCCGCCGCCAGCGCTGCCCAAGTTTCTCCGGCTGAGGCTTCCGATGACGCCAGCAAGAAGATTAGGAAGCCCTACACCATTACCAAGTCCAGGGAGAGCTGGACCGAGCCTGAGCACGATAAGTTCCTCGAAGCGCTCCAGCTGTGAGTTCGCACCCTTCTATCCTTTTCAGACTAGTTTAATTTGCTAATTGGGTTGCAATTCGACGTCATCGAGTGCCTGGGATGGTTCCGTAGTGTTTCTTTGGGTGCCAAAGGTTCTTTTTAGGGTTGAATTGGTTACTTCCGGGCTTGTTTGGCGTGCACTCGTGCTTGGCTTGTTTGGCGTGCTCAGGAACTAGCTTTCCGATTTGTGCCTCTTAATAAGGGAGAACTTTTAGTAGTAGTTGTCTATTTGAGTGACTGCTCACTTCTTTAGGGTCCGTTTGGTTCTTCAGGAATGGGAAATAATAGACCCTTCCCATTCCCGTGTTTGGTATAGCTTGGAACGAAAATCAATTTGATTTGGGAAACGAGCCATTCCCCGGTTAGATTCCCAACCTGAAACATCGGGTTTGAATCATCCATGCCACGAGGTCCATGAGTATCACCCATTCCTTTTTTATTCATAAAATTTAACCGAACATACTGATTCAGATGTGGGGTTTTCAGGAATCATATTAAATGACCCTTTAGGTTGAATTGGAACTTGTATCCTTTGGGGAAACTACATTTCCGAGAATTCAATTAAAATCTGCTGGTAAATCTCTTGTCTTCCTAGTTGTGACTTGCTACTTGAAAGGTGTACTTGTTTGATATCTGCTTTAAGAGAATAAAGAGTGGTTGTTGAAACAAAGAGTTTATTGTTCTACGGAGTATAAATTTTCATTGCTACTCATTTTTTTGGGATAGCACTCTTATTGTGAAAGTGTGGAGACATTCTTTGCATGGTTTTGTTAGTCTATTGTACTTTATGCTTTTGAAGCTAATCTGGGCTGAAATGTTTAAGGACTCGGGGAAGTGATACTCATAGGCTTGGCACCTATGTTTAGGATCTTAGCAAAGCATATAGGGAAACCAAAGATGACCCATCATATGCATGTTGAGGATTGATTACAAACAAGATATGGCTATTTCCTTTTCGTATGCATGTTTAGGATTGATTACACAATCGTGTGAACATTGGCTCTTTCTTCATTTCGGGTGAGAATGCAGTTTTGAATTATCTTCCTTGATTATGGTGGCAGCTAAAATGTTACTTGAAACATATTGCTTCTAGTTTTAGACTACAACTGGACATGGTAGGTTTCCCACTTGAGTTATAACTTTGTAGAATTCTAAGGTAATCTTTATGTACCCTAGAACATGTACAGGAGATTACCCTAGCATTATCTTCCTTGATTATACTGGCAGCTAGTCTTGTAGAAAATACTACTTGAAACATATTGCTTCTAGTTTTAGACTACAACTGGATATGGTAGGTTTCCCACTTGAGTTATAACTTTGTAGAATTCTACGGTAATCTTTATGTACCCTAGAACATGTACAGGAGATTTCCCTAGAATAATCTTCCTTGATTATGCTGGCAGCTAGTCTTTTAGAAAATATTACTTGAAACATATTGCTTCTAGTTTGAGACTACTACTAGATATGGTAGGTTTCCCAATTGAGTTATAAATTTGTAGAATTCTACGGTAATCTTTATGTACCCTAGAATATGTACAGGAGGTTACTCGCCGCTTTGTTCTTGGCTGCTCTTCGAAGGTGTTTGGTTGCAGTGAATATGACTATAATAGAGACTTGTTCCTCTGCCCATTCTTGCTGCACCAAAGCTTCTCAGCTTTGTGGCATAGGCAATATCTTTTTTTTTTTCTTTTTTACAATGTAGCATATTGATGTAAAAAATGAACATATTTGTTCTGTTTAAGAGTTGTGAGCATATACTGATATCAACTTCTTTTTTCCAGGTTTGATCGTGATTGGAAAAAGATCGAAGCATTTGTAGGATCAAAAACTGTCATTCAGGTGATCTTACATATTTCCCTGTCTCTGTCTTTTTTTTTGTCCATTATCCTCAAATCGTGAAGTTTGTAGTCAGCTTATTTGGTGGGTTTGGGACTTCATCTATGAGTTTAGACTGAACCTTCTGTTGCTTGCTCTAGACTTCACCCTCATTTTTCATTGCCCCTCTTTTTTGCCTTTACCTCTGGAATTCTGAAAATTTTCCTTTTGAATAGAGGTTTCATCAGTTATGTTAACTTATGTTTAACAGTCGGCAAATCTCTATTATTCTGATTTGTTTTGTTGTGTACTTTGTTTTATACTTTTGCTTGCTTCATCACACAATCATCTTAAATGCACAGTGCACACTTCTCCTGGTTCAACCTATATCACTTTGAATGAAATCATAAATATAATGCCTTATTTAATATGCCTAGGGTTGCATCCAGTTTGGTGATTGTCATTATATTGGTCATTTGGATAGAATGGCTCATCACTCAAATAAAGACAATTTTTTTTTTTTTGGACATTTGTTGGGGACAATCTTCTGATGCATTTGCTTGTCAAACACTGATGCCTGATTGTGAGATTTGTTCGCATTTTCTATGGGCTTCTGTTGCTTATTTGGCTTTTGTTTGGACTCTTCTTGCTCTTTTAGAGGGTTAAACACTTCAACCTTACAAATTTGACCTTCAATTAGGGTGTCTTTTAGTTTCATCCTGCTTTTGGATTTATTTCTAAGAGGATGCTTCGTCTTTTGATCTTTGTACTCATTTCTTCTAGACAAATGTTGTACACCATAGCTAAGAAAGCATTGAGAGTTTCATAAACTTTCTCTGTTTGATCCATATCCCTCTGTTACGCACTTGCATCTCATTAAAATTGGTTTCGTTTTGGGTTCTTTCACATGGCTTTGGTCCAAAATCGGTGCTAGCAAAAGAGAGAAGTAGAGAGAACAGTAAGGATGAGAAGTAACAGAGGTGATTGTAAGTAGAGCACTAATCCGAAGATTGTATATTCAGTTATGAACCTCAACCTCTTATGGAAACCAAATCGTTCTAAATTATTTGATTTCTTTCCAATACCGTTCACATGTTTTTTCCCCAAAATTTCGCCACCAATGCTTCAGAGGCCTCTCAAGACTTTCCAACTACATGATATTGGTCAAATACATTCACAGCAATGTCATTTAGATTACCATTAATCATTTTGTTATTGCTAATATGATCTGCTGTATCCATGTTTTAGAGAGAATGAAGTCTGCTCATGCTCCTTTAATAAAACTGCACTTAGTCTAGTTGCAGCTTTTGTTTGTGCATGGAAAAGTGCTTTATAAGCAGCGAATGAACTAAGAATGTCTTTTTCAGATACGTAGTCATGCCCAGAAATACTTTTTGAAGGTTCAGAAGAGTGGAACCAATGAACATCTTCCTCCTCCCCGTCCAAAAAGGAAAGCTGCACATCCCTACCCACAAAAAGCTCCCAAAAATGGTGAGTTGCTTTAGTTTGAATATTTTCAAGGCAGTTGGTTGTTATATGCTTTTGGAATGAGAAATGATACAGCTACTGCCCTTTCAGAAGTGGCTGTTTTTTTAATCTTCTTCCCCCTTACGTTGTTGTGTTTACCATATGCCCAGATTCATCTACACCGGTAAGAAATCCAAATAGCGGTGCAACTTTGTCATCATGGAATGCTCACTCTGCACAAGCTGTTGGGGCAACACATTCCAGAAAAGGTGCTAATTTTATATGTACGTTAGCTTATCCAGTTTGTTCTTACCATTTGCCCTATGTTGTTAACTATTGTCTTCTCTAATCTGTCAGGTGATATGAGATCTGCGGCACCTCAAACTGTGAACAATTGTACAAGTAGTACAGAGAGCACACCTGTGGCACAGGCAGTCTGTGAAAAGAATGAACAAATGACGCATGGTCCTCCATTGAGAGGTGGGCATAATGTTATGATTTGTTTGGAACGATGATGTTTGGTTTTGTTAACTTTTATGATATTTTTTTCTTCTTCTAAATTTGTTTTATTTTAGTCATTGCAATGGTTTTGAGTCATGAGAGGCTGCATGTATCATGTGATATTAGATCTAAGCATTTGATATATTTTTTTTTGTTAGGATTTTAGAAACCTTGTCTAAACCCCGGACCTTGTTCTATAAAGAAAAATATTTTATATACCTTACCTATGATGCCTGGAAACAGCCATGGTTGCTACTTTATGTCTCTGAGAAGGGACATAGATCTAAAATGAAAGAATAAAAGTCACAAGAAGTGATGCGTCTTCGGACTACTATCTTTACTCTTTTTAGCTTGCCCTCTGCTAGTGGTACGTCCTGGTTAGTGAGGTTGACTTTCATATGAATTCCAGCAACCCATCTTGTCCCTGGGAAGAACTGGAATATAATTGCTCTAGCTTATAAATATGAAGTTATGAACCTTTAAATATATATATATATATATATATATATATATATATATTATATGTATTTAGTTATATACTTATCTATGATGTTTCTTTTACTGAGTCCGTTTTCCACACCCCTAAAAGATGTTGCTTCCTTGAATCTTTACTGTGCTCATATCATCATCATCATCCATAAAATGATGCCTTGCACATTATATATCACTTGATTGAATTAAATAAAAGTTTTTGGAGACTATATGCTAGATGAATGATAGTAAAAATAGAATACCCAATATGGGATCATCGTTGCCTGTAATTTGTAAATTATGGTTGTTGATCACTATGATGATACCATTAATGGATAATGCATGTCTGTAATCTATGTATGTCAGCAGATGGAGATTAGTTTAATGTATGTAATCAAATATTTCCAATTGATAGAATAGGTGTATGTCTCATACTGAACTTTTAAATGGTTGACACACTTATTTGAATGAAGCATCATGAATTCATAATTGTATATTATGGCCATCTTCCAAGGACTTCTAAGAATACAAAGTTGTGCTATTTAGCTGTCATATGTTGCTCTTTTTTCATTTTTCACATTTATTTACTGGTTGCACTCTTCTCAATATGGGCTAATACTATTTTGTTGATTCAGTTCTACCTGATTTTGCACAAGTTTACAGCTTTATTGGAAGTGTGTTTGATCCGGATACTACTGATCATCTTCGGAGACTTAGAAAGATGGATCCAATTGATGTTGAAACGGTGTGCTACTTCTTAACTCCTCCTCATTTTCTTACGTATGTGATATAGAAAACCATCTGCTGCTATTTTTAATGGTACTACAACCATTTCTGAATTGAAAATAAAGAAATTCAGTGCACTTTTATCTGAATATTTGTTTTGTCCACCAAAAGGTCTGAGATAGCATAACTCTCAGTCTCTCTAAGTTTGAGGATTTCAATATGCGAAGTTCTTATCAGTTATGAGTGACATGGGCCTTGATTCACTGGATAGTGGGTAAATGGATATGAGGAAGTGAGGGAGAATTATCATATCCAGATTTTTTTAAAAGAATTTTGAGCAGTCTAATGTTAACTATTTCCACCAGGTCATTGTATTTTTGGGGTCATAATTGTATTTTGGAAAACGCGTCTCTCTGAATTATTATCCATTTTACACAAGTCCTCAGTTCCAGTTTTTTTTTTTCCCGTCTTTTTTGTTCTCATGGAAGTTGCTTTTGGTTGCAGGTGTTACTATTGATGAGGAACCTCTCAATCAATTTGGCCAGTCCTGATTTTGAGGAACATGTAAGTAATGGTTCATTGCACTTACTAGTTAGTCAGTTGCCTAGAGATAGCTTTACTATAAATGAAGATAAATTCCACCAAAAAAGAAGATAAATTCAACTCCCTGACATCACACGAGAGTCCTGTGTTTGTAATGGATTCCTTTTTACACCTTAACATCGAATATTCTTCTAGCACCATTTTTTCCCTTTGGTGCAATTTTTTAAATTTGCACGCTCGCTTTTTCCCTTGAGTTTGCACTTTACATGCCTGCAAGAAGCACGTCCCTGGCTCTCTCTACTTGTGGCATGTTCTGTTTTTTTTTTTTTCCTACCCCATTCTCATTAGGATCAAATCAGCGGAATCATATTTCCCACAAATATATACGCTTTTTTGCTGTTGAATTTTTATGGCTCTTGCTTCCATTAATCTAAAATTCTTCAAGGGGAAGTAGAAGAACTATCTTTTATACTAGTGTCAAATAAATTGAAAGTTCTCTTGTTTTGGAATGCAGAGAAAACTACTTTCTTCCTATGAAATTGACTCAGACAAGGACAGACTGGGAAGTGCAAAGACCACCTCAAGTGCTGCTGGTTGATTGGAAGAAAAACTGTTCTATAATCAAGAGGTAAAATGAGTCTTGCACTTCTTGTTAGGCTAACTGTGCCCAAAACAACTATTGATCTTGATTGGAATGTTGTTTAAAGCTATGGAGCTGGCAGATGTCATCACAGGATTCTACCGATCTCCTTCCCAGTGCTGTCACACGTCAACTTTTGCCATGTAATTAAGAAATTGACAGGGAAAGATCTTTGCGAGAGTTCCCTGAATGTGAAAAAGCCAGTAATGTAGTACATCTCAGGCTTGTGTATATTCAAGTTATGGTTAATGTTTTGTTCAGAGTGCTTGACAACATTTGTGTTTCATTTTTATTGATCATCTGTGATCTGTATATGCTCTGTCAGATACAACTGAACCCCAAAAGGACAATAAGCTGTCCTGCTTTCCTGGACAGATGACTCTGTAGTTGTGCAATGTAACTTGTATTTAGGAATGACAATAGGCCAGGTGACATGACGGGTAGTCGGATTCATTCTATTACTCAGTTATGTCTTTGCTGATTTCCCCCTCCAAATGCACCTACGTCATTTCGGTCCATATATACCTTGTGCCAATTGCTCCCCCTGGAGCTATGGTTGTTTTTTCACACTGGCATATTTCAACATGAAAATGCTGTGTGTATATATATAATGAAACCATGAAATACGATTGGAGTTCCAATTGATACATGACTGTATGAAAGTATTCCTCCATTGTAAATTATATTTGAATGTGAAATTGTTTACAATGATGCGGAGTACTATGATTGTATGACAGTAACCCTGTATATTGATCTATAAAATTTTGGTTTTATATTTGGATATGTTCTTGTAGGTTTGAGTTAATGGAAAAGGAGCTTCAGTAGATTAAGCTTGAAGCAGACACGGCAACAACAAAATGAAATAGCAGTTCAGCTTTATCAATTATCACGGGTTTTCATAGTTTTCCCAATAACATCAAAGTCAAGTGGTAAGTTTCGAAAAAAAGAGCCAAGTCAAAGGGCAAAGTTGTCAAGCCCTAATTAAGGTGCATAAAAATAGTTAATACTTAATGAAGGTGCTTTAAAATAGCAAAGGGGTAAGGGCAACAAGTTAATTGAATTAGCCATGGTTATTCACAACCTTCAACCGCTTTTCCCGCTTCTTTTTGTGTTGTCCTTTTTCACCTCTAAAACTTTTTGTGGCATTTAATTTTTTTACCGTGAAAAATATATGGAAGCAATTACTATAAGATTGAAAAAGAATTCCATATATTTCTCTCCCTAAAAAGTAAAAACCTCACCCCTCATATTCATTGTTTTCAAGCTATTATCTCATTACCCTCTCCTTTCACAAACCTCTTCTCATTCTTCCTCTTCTCATTCTTCCTCTTCATTTTAGTTTCTCGTTATCGCTTGGCAACAACATACGCACACGGTATCAAAATGGTATGCTTTTAATCTCTATCTTTTTACTCTTGTATATATGAATCTAGTCTCCAACGATTATATGGAGTGAAAAGGGTTGAAATTCCAAGAAGCCTTGGTCGGGTTGTATGAAAACGAGAGTTGTATTAATTTTTTTTTGTTTTTTTTTTTGTGGGTATAAGGCCGGGATTCAAAAATGAGTGTATGGATAAGAAACAAGAAGTTGTATCCTAGTCATTTGATGTATATATATTACATGGTGTTAGGCAAACTCGGCATCTGGAATGGCTGTGGATGATGAGTGCAAGCTAAGGTTCCAGGAGCTCAAGTCGAAGAGAATTTACAGGTACATCACCTTCAAGATCTCGGATCAACAGGTGGGTGTGGACAAGATCGGTGGGCCCAACGAGAACTACACTGACTTCACCAATGCCCTTCCTCCTAACGAGTGTCGCTATGCTGTGTTCGACTTTGATTTCACCACTGACGAGAATGTTCAGAAAAGCAAAATCGTGTTTGTTGCATGGTAATTCATTTTAAGCTCCCCAACCCCCACCCAAACAACACCACCTACAAATTTAGTTTTAATTTATTTATATATTAAGCTTCATTTAATTTATGGATGGACGAAATTAAAAGGGCACCCGATACATCGATAGTGAGGATGAAGATGGTGTACGCAAGCTCCAAGGACCGATTCAAAAGAGAACTGGACGGCATTCAGGTGGAACTACAAGCAACCGATCCCAGCGAGATGAGCCTTGACATCGTCAAAGACCGAGCCCATTAAATAATATCCTTCATCTTTATTTTGCTTCATTTAATCATTATCATAGCCCCATATATATCTACAAATGTATTTCATGAAACTTATTTCATGATTTTTTTAATTATTATTTAATTAACTTATTTATTTTTGGATTAATATAATTGTATTTATATGTAACTCCACATCAGACGATCGAAAACGATATCACGGAAATATAATGCATTTGTGTCCTCGCCAGTCATATCAATGTAGTTATTTATTTTCGCTTATATATTTTGCACATTTTTTTTGGTGAAAATTCCCCCTAATTAAAAAACTTTAAAACGGAAGCCGTTAAAATTAGGTTTAATTTAGTGAATGTCCATAAAAATTATCATAATTAAGAAAATGTCTACTTTTTAAATAAATTAAGTAAATGTCCATTTTTAACATTTTTACCCTCCCTTCCCCATTCCTTAACTCTTTTTCCTTCTCCTTTGACCATTTTTAATTTTGACTTTGACTAGTCAACATTGACCATTTTGGTCAATGTCTACCTTTGATGACATTTTTTTGGTGACAATTGCGTATATTTTTCCGATGACAATCGTTTGTGACAATTATTTTGGTGACAACTGACTTTTTTGGTGACATTTAACGGATTTTTTTTATACTAGTGAACACTGTCACCAACTTATTGTCATCAATTACAGAACATTGTCATCAACTACATAACATTGTCACAAACTTTTTATCACCTACTATAAAATATTGTCTCCACCAATTTTCACTAACTATATACTATCACCAACTACAAAATATTGTCACCGACTTATTGTCTACAACTACGAAACACTATCATCGAATTATTTTCACCAACTTTTGTCACCAACAAGTGAACACTGTCACCAAACATTGTCACAAACCAATTATTACCAACAACAAAACATTGTCATCAATCTATTTTCCCTAAAGAGAGAACATTATCACCACCCCTATTGTCACCAACCTACTTTAGTAATCTGTTGTCACTAACAATAGAAGAGTGTCATCAACCTATTGTCACCAACTACATAACATTGTCATTAAAAGCTTTAGAGATCATATCAAATATTTTATGTTGTGCAACAAGAATGGAATGATATGTGGAAAGAAGAAGATGGGCTTATCTGTTCACCACTTGCTTTTGTATCGGTTCAAGTTTGTGACAATTATTTTGGTGACAACTGACTTTTTTGGTGACATTTAACGGAATTTTTTTTTTGATACTAGTGAACATTGTCACCAACCTATTGTCATTAATTACAGAACATTGTCATCAATTAAATCACATTGTCACCTACTATAAAATATTGTCACTACCAATTTTCACTAACTACGTGCTATCACCAACTACAAAATATTGTCACCGACCTATTGTCTACTACTACAAAACATTGTCATCAAATTATTTTCACCAACTTATTGTCATCAACAAGTGAACACTGTCACCAAACATTGTCACAAACCAATTGTTTCTAACTACAAAACATGATCACCAATCTATTATCCAACTTTTTATCACCTGCTAGAAAATATTGTCACCACCAATTTTTACTAACTACATATATAGTATCACCAACCAAAAAATATTGTCACTAATCTATTGTCAACAACTACGAAACATTGTCATCAAATTATTTTCACCAACTTATTGTCACCAATAAGTGAACATTTTCATAAAAAATACTGTCACCAATCTATTGTCAACAACTACGAAACATTGTTATCACATTATTTTCACCAACTTATTGTCACCAATAAGTGAACACTGTCATCAAACATTGTCACAAACCAATTGTCAACAACTACGAAACATTGGTGTCCAATTATTTTCACAAACCTATTGTCACCAACAAGTGATCACTATCACTAAACATTGTTACAAACCACTTGTTACCAACTACAACACACTCGATATCACCAACAACAACACACTTGAAATACAATCCAAGATTCAAGAAACAATCAATTAAACAAGAACTCATCGATTTCAAATTTTCAGGACCAAAATGTGGTATGATATGACTATGATCTATGGAATAGTGGAAGATTTGCTGTTGGTTTTATAAGCTAAGACCACCAAGCAACATATTACCCATATGAAAGCAGTACAAGAAGACGTCTTTCACTGACTTTACCTGATCGGAGCTCAAGCTCCTCGTCCCCTAGTGGCTAAGCGCAACGTTCGGAGCCTTCACGCTCATATTCAACAAACTCGATCTCGTTGGCCAAGCACCGACGGATCCCGACGCCAATGAACGAGAGGTTCGGCAGGTCGAGGAAGCAAGTGAGCGAGGAAGGAATCGACTTGAATTGGGCGACTTATGACGCTTGACTTTCTCTCCTCGACCTCGGTTCCTCCTCCTCCTCCTCCTCTCTCCTTCCCGTCGGCGAATCCGCTCCCAATCTAGTGTCGTCGTTGCCGCCGCTTCATCTCGATCTAGCGGAAGCCGTCGCCAGAGCAGCGAAGGAGATCAAGGATCGAACGCTCGGTGTGTGCGAAGCCTTGTCCATGTTTCGTGTTTATGTCGATGTCAACGTTCGCCTCCCCAGGGAGTACTAGGATTATGAATCCCTCACTTTCAGTGTGGGTAATGAAATTCGATTCGCGATTTCTTGAATTCCCTACACTATGTGCCTTTTGATTTCACCTTGCATCTCTAAGACGATGACTTTGCCGGAGACAGCGGCGGTGGCGGACGAATTCGGCGAGGAATGGTGGGATCTTTCGATGTCGAGGCCGACAATGCGCTTGATCTGGCGAACAACGGAGATGAATACGAGGTAATCAAAGAGGGGGGAGATCAGATCGGATTCGGTGGTGATGACGGTGGCGATCGTGGCTGTGGTAGCAAATTCGAGAGGGGTTGTGATTTAGAGGTGGTGAAGAAGAGTGTTAAATTAAAATAGGGGTAGTTTAGGTATTAAGATAAAATTATGGACATTTACTTAATTGCTAAATAAAAATGGACATTTCCTTCATTACAAATCCTAAATGGATATTCTACCAAATTTTTCCTTAAAATCATTATAAACTTCATACAAACTTTAAGTATAAAGAGAATACATAAGAGATGCAGATAGAAGAGAGGAGAAATTAATGTATATTAGGGCAAATAATGAGCCCTATTTATAAGGATTATTACAAGTCTTGGGCCCTAAGCACACATATAATAATATTATAACACTTCCTTTTGGATATACATCACTAAATATTACAAAACTGTCATATTAAAAATCTCGTCTAGAAAACCCAATGGGGCTAAAACTAGGACCAAGGAAATAATACAAATGACGTACGATACACTTTGATGATATTGCATCATTAAAAACCTTATCAGGAAAACCAAGTGGGACAAAACCTGATCGAAGAGAAAAAGAGTGCAGTGCGTGTATACTCCCCCTGAATTCAACATTCTTCTCGAAATCTTCTCATTCTTCTTAATGCCACCGTCTTCATGAGCTTATGGTCGAATAAAACATTGTCTTTGATGTGTATAAGTTAGAATGTCTTCATAATTGACTTTGATGAGCTTGACTTCCATGTATGGTTGTTGAGCTTGTAACACCCCCTTTTATAATCCAGAAGAGATGTTGCAACGCCAGTAATTATTCAGACTTGAATGTCTTCATAATTATCTTAGGCTTATAGGGACATACAACCATGACTCCATAAACAAGACGATAAGTAATATATTATATCAGAAGACTTGAAGTGCGATTTTTATCATTAAACATGGTAAAAACTTTTAAATATATTTTCTGTAATCTTGCAAGATAAAGTGAAATTTCATACATAAAGTGTAGAAATTTGAAAGACTTTATTATATAACAAGACGTTTAAAATCTTTACATGTACAATGTCAACTCTTCAAGGCCTCCTTACCTAACCTGCAAAATTTTGACTGATGTACATTGTATGCAGATGAGGTACACCAGCCAACCATTTCACAACATGATCGGTTAGTTCGGTGAATAACTAGCAAATGACAGAATGTAATAAATGATAACAACTTAAAACCTAGTGTCCGTAATATGGTATGGGGTTATGGAGATATATAATTTACAAAGTAGTAAATTATACAGAATAGTTACAATGCACGACTTGCTATTACTTTATACATTGATTCCACAATATTAACACACATGACTCGGATATAATTCTGAAGGATCAGGTAAGAAAAGAAAGATTTAGTTAACACGCACCATACTTCGAGTAATATCAAACAATGAATACTTAATCCCCACTACAAGGCATTAATGCTTATTTTATGAAATATTTATTTGTCACCCACTTATATCTTTTTTTTTTAATTAAAGCACGTTGTACTTGACATATCAGTAACAACGTCATACCGGCACATGCCTATTTACCACTCATCTGGGTAAAATGTATCATTTTGATAATATTCAAAATATAATTTTCATGAAAAGCTTATAGAGCAAGACGTAATGAGTCTTGACATGTTATTATCACATATGAAGCGTTCGTGGAATTTCACCGGTACTTATTACCTCAGTATGACGGTAAAATGACCCGAAATACCTGCAAGCCTTAATCGTGAAGGGTGGTGATTGAGTTATGCGTTTACTGGTCTAAGCGATGGAGACAATATGCAAGGGCGGAGCCAGAAAAATCCGAGGGGGGGGCTCAACTTAATTTTCGGGATTTTTTTTTGAAGATATATATAAGATACAATTTTTGTTATAAGAAATATAGTATAAAACACACTAAATGTATGATTTAAATAGCTATTTTGAGTTTAAAATGCTAAAAGAACGAAAACATACCTAAAAAAAATCCCTAAAATGAAGTTATAAGGATTCGAACTCAAGACCTTATCATTCTATTCCTCAACCCATACCAACTACGCTAAGCAAACTTATTGATTCAATACTCTTTTTTTAACTATTTTTAACCCTTAAATTATCAAAAATTACAAAAAAATACAATTTTTTTTTTACATTTTCCCCCGACCCAGGGGGGGCTCGAGCCACCTTATGCCCCCCTCCCTCCGCCCCTGGCAATATGTTTGGCTCGCGAGGATGTGAATCGTTCGGTCGTCGTTTGAGAGGAAGCTCGGCGATGTTCTTATTCCTCGAATCTTCTTCTCCGATCACAAATCTTAAGAACTCAACTCCGGTGGCTTTAGGTCCGGGAGGCAATTAGAGCTCTTTTGCTTTCTTCTCTTGAAATCGGATCATTTTCTTTGGGGTCAGAGGGGGGTATTTATAGGGAAACTAAGCGAGTAGCTGTCTGGAGACCTCGTGGTTTTACATAGGACACGTGTAGCGCATGCCCACACGCTTAGAGGTATAGATAATACACGTGGTGCTATTTAGAGGTGAGGTGTTTGAGCCAGCAAACTGTTTCCTAGGATCCCTGAGGGTTACGAGACATTCAGAGGGCATGCTTTGGTTATTACGCGGGATTATATCGATATTTAGGTCGCGAGGAAGTGTCGGTCAAGTTTTTTGAGGGTGTTGGGTCTAGTCATGACTTGATCGAGTACCTTACTCGCGATGAATCTAGTGGTGGGGCCAGATGTCTTTTTGCGCTGGGTGGCTCATTTATGAAGTCATACTCGTGTTATTTAATAGGCCTATTTTCCATGGCATCGCCGACGTACATTCACACACACACACACGCACACATACACTCTTAACACTCCTTTTATTACTAGATTAGTAACACACATGTGTCACATTATAAGGATTCATTAGATGAACCCGTGTACTTTCCCACTATATAAATCTATCTCGTTAGCCACCAAGGAGTATGTTGAGCTTACCCAATGAATAAGGATTAGGTCAAAAAATCAATCAAAGTTCACATATGAAAAGTATATTACTGACTTGAATAGAGAAGGAACGATCGGGTACTGCCAGGGAGGATTGCGGTGTTGTTGTTGATCTCTGAAATTTTCCCTTCCTTGGCGTTTGTTAGGGGCCCGGTGGTAAGATGGCGGTCTAGATTAAATAGGTCGCGAGCTAGAGCTGGCAACTTCCATGGCATGGATCTGCTTAGTTACGAGCTCTCGCAGAACATCGTAGTTCTCTAGCTCCTTTCGGAATAGACAGATCTTGAAATCTCCCTCGACCAGGTTGCCCATCAGTATTGTGCTTGCAGACTCTTGATTGAATCTCGGGATTTATACCACCATGTTGGTGAATCTGCTGAAGAAGTTTCCCAATGATTCGGTCGCCTCTTGCTTGATGGAATTGAGGTTTAACATGGTTCTTTTCCTCGTGCGAGAGCTTCCAAAATGTGCGACGAACGTGCTTGAAAGTTGTGCGAAGTTGTTGATGGAGGATCGAGCCAAATTGATGAACCATGTCAAAGCTACCCTGCTCAGCGTAGATGGAAATGAGCGACAATACATTGCGTCATTGTCCTCCTTCATTCCCATCGTCGTGGTGAACTGGTTGAGGCGATCATTGGGATAAGTATCTCCCTTATATTTGGCGATGGAGATATCCCTCCACCTTTTGGGAATGGGTGCCTCTCGTATCTCCTTGCAAAATGCAGAGGGGAA
The DNA here is from genome assembly GCA_037127255.1 of Persicaria tinctoria. Classification (NCBI taxonomy): domain Eukaryota; kingdom Viridiplantae; phylum Streptophyta; class Magnoliopsida; order Caryophyllales; family Polygonaceae; genus Persicaria; species Persicaria tinctoria. The sequence continues at coordinate 53,194,600 of JBANSL010000001.1, read as the reverse complement.
TGTTGGTTCACCCTTGCGGGTTTGCCCAGGGGGGAGTTCGAACGCGATGATACGTCCCTGGCATTGAAAACGCGGGCGATCTTGTTGGCGTTCTCGTCGAGCTCCGGACCGGGATTAATAGGGCCACCAAAAGGGTTGGGGAATTGGTTGACCATAGTCGGCACGAGACCTTTTTGTTGATAGTATCCATGAGGGTCGTGTTGGAATGGTACTCCGCTCGCCTGTTGGTTGAAATATGTGCTCTGCGGATAACTCCCCACGAAGAATTGCTACGGGGGGTAGCCGCCCCACATTCCGTAGGGATCGAACGGGGGTGGATGCGCGGTGTCCCATGGCGGTTGTTGAGGGACGTTCTCATTTCCGTTGTGTAACGCTTCCTCGTTGGGGGAACGTTGAGGTTGAGACCGTTTGTTCCCTCGGTATCATGGTGTTCTTTTCCAAACTCCTCCCCGAATAGGGTAAAGGTCATAATTCCTGCAAAAACATTAGTGTTTAAAAGGGGAATACGCGCTACTTCTTTAGTTTTTTTTTTTAGACAAGAACTCTGAAGAGAAAAGAGTATAGAACAGAATTTGAAAGGGAATTGAAGGAATGTAAAGTAAAGAAAGCGTATCGCTATGCGAAACCTCTCGTCGTGAAAGGTTCCCACAGACGGCGCCAATGAAGCGTTCGTGGAATTTCACCAGTACTTATTACCTCATTATGACGATAAAAAGACCCGAAATACCTGCAAGCCTTAATCGTGAAGGGTGGTGATTGAGTTATGCGTTTACTGGTCCAAGCGACGGAGGCAATATGTTTGGCTCGCAAGGATGTGAATCGTTCGGCAGTCGTTTGAGAGGAAGCTAGGCGATGTTCTTATTCCTCGAATCTTCTTCTCCGATCACAGATCTTAAGAACTCCACTCCGGGGGCTTTAGGTCCGGGAGGGAATCAGAGCTCTTTTGCTTTCTTCTATTGAAATCAAATCCTTTTTTTTTGGGGTCGGAGGGGGGTATTTATAGGGAAACTAAGCGATTAGCTGGCTAGCGACCTCGTGGTTTTACATATGACACGTGTAGCGCATGCCCACATGCTTAGAGGTATAGGTTATAAACGTGGTGCTATTTAGAGGTGAGGTGTTTGAGCAATCGAGCTGCTTGCTAGGATCCCGGAGGGTTACGAGACATTCGGAGGGCATGCTCTGGTTCTTACGCGGGATTATATCGATATTTAGGTCGTGAGGAAATGTGGGTCAAGGTTTTTGAGGGTGTTGGGTCTAGTCATGACTTGATTGAGTACCTTACTTGTGATGAATCTAGTGGTAGGGCCATATGTCTTTTTGCATTGGGTGACTCATTTATGATGTCATACTCGTGTTATTTAATAGGCCTATTTTCCATGGCATCGTCGACGTACATTCACACACACACACACACACGCATACACACACTCTTAACACTCTTTTTGTTACTAGATTAGTAACACACATGTGTCACATTATAAGGATTCATTAGATGAACCCGTGTACTTTTCCACTATATAAATCTATCTCGTTATCCGCCAAGGCGTATGTTGAGCTTACACAATGAATAAGGACTAGGTCAAAAAATCAATCAAAGTTCACACATGGAAAGTATACTACTGCCTTGAATAGAGAAGGAACGAATAGAGATTGCAAGAATATAATATATTAAAACTCACTCCCTTTAAAGTAATCGTTAATTAATCCAATAAAACTCATATCCTTGTAATCATTTGTCCAACTCCCTTTTTAAAATGCCCATACAGTATTAAGACTTGCAAACTTAATTTAGGATTTCCTTTCCTAAATTTTAATCGGGCATTATAACGACTTAGGAATGTCATATAATCCAAAATTATTTGGCATTATCTCGATTTAAAAGAAATAACTGTTTTATCCAATGTTATATCGTATTAAGAAATACCCAAATTTCTTAATCATAATGAGCATCATAACGACTAATAAGGAGATACCTTGAGTTATATATGGGTATTATAAAGATACAAAATATCCATAATTTTAAAATAAATGGAAGATATCTTACAATGTCGGTACCATGTCGGATAGGTTGATTATATCTTACAATGTCGGTACCATGTCGGATAGGTTGATTTGAGCCGACTTCGGTATCCATTGTATGTCTTACAATGTCGGTACCATGTCGGATAGGTTGATTTGAGCCGACTTCGGTATCCATTGTATGTATGAACAAAGATGTGTGTGTGTGTGTGTGTGTGTGTGTGTGTGTGTGTGTGTGTGTGTGTGTGTGTGTGTGTGTGTGCGCGCGTGTGGTCCCTAAAGAGGGATTTAACCCAATTGATAGCTTTAACTCCAGAGATTAGCCAAGGTATTTGCAGTCCCTAAAGAGGGATTTAACAATACATCCAACTTTCTACTTATCCAATTAGTTCAATCAGCCCTAAAGGGACAAGTTTGCTACTTAGGTTAAGGTTCACAATCAGGAATCTACAAAACCTTAGCAATTGAATTGATCTAACAAGTTGATCAGGCAAGATAGAACAATTCAATAAACAATCAAGCACGAAGAAGTTGAAACAATCAGGCAAGATAGGGGCTGACTCCAGTGAAAAGCTCAAATTGTGGTAAAAACCGTGATGACTACTTTATAGCTTGGTTTATTTGAAACTTGTGCTAAAAACCCCAATCACACGGTGACTTTACAACTCGGTTCAACCTAAAAACCGTGCTAAAAACTCCAGTTTTAAAATTACACATGACTTTATAGTTCGGTAAAGCCTAAAAATCGTGTTAAAAAACTCATGTTTTAAAATTACATTGTGACTTTATAGCTCGGTTTTATTCAGAAACGGGCTAAAATTTGTGACTTTATAGATCGGTTCTATTCAGAACCGGGTTATAAAGAAAGTGAACCGGGCTAAAAAGCCAGTCCTCGCAGGTTTTTACCTTAATTTTGATTTTCACCGGAGGACACCCCTATACACACACATGTACAGTATATATGAATGAATTTGAAGATGGGAGAGCTAGCTCTCTATTTATACACAACTTCATTCAATGGCATTGGAATGAGAGAGCTAGCTCCCTATTTATACACAACTTCATCCAATGAAATTGGAATGAGTGGGAGGGCAGTTGTCATCTCCAACTTCAAGCTAATCCACTGCCATCATTACTTTCAATTTTCTCTTTTGATCCGCTTTACATCAAATTTGCGAAAATTATCCCGCCTTAAATAAGTTTACATATTTTATCCTTCTTAAATATATATTCCAACAATTTTTCACTCTACTAGTTTGGACTATTTTACCAACTTATTTTTAACCGTGTCTGAAATATCCAATAAGTTTTATAGTCTCTTTACTTAACCCTTGACATATTAGCGGATCTTCCCTAGATCCCAATAAATTCTAAACTTGATAAAAATTTCGTAAAATTTTACCTTAAAACTTGATCCAGACATAATCCCTTACAATGACGTCATAAAAGGGAAAAATAAAATCAGGGTATTTCAGAGCTGCTTTGGATGCACAAGCATAAGGTATTTCAGGACCTAGTGTGCTTTTCATTGTTGATTTTGGGGATCTGATGTATTAAATGGTGCTTAAGTTGCCTCGTTAAAAACCTTACCTTGGAAAAACCCACTGGGATAAAAACCAAGATTAAGGAAAAGAGTACAACTTTATATGGTACATCGGGACCTAATAAAATGTCACCACTTTCACAATGATAGGTAATTCAGGTACTCTAATAAGGATCTTTCACCAACTGCATGTGACATGACTTTGATAATAATGCTTCAAGCATTTTCAATCGATTCTTTCTATTTATATGGATATGCACCTACAACGTCCGTCATTTATATTTGGAGCCAAAATTCTATTCACTCTTGGTGAATACATTCTCATGTAACCTTTAATAGGATTTTGTGCAATCAATTTGGCTTTATATTTTCTTTTGTACAAACACCCCCTAAAATCGATTGATACTGCACTTTTCAATATGGAGCTATAGGTCCAAAAACTTCATGCTTAAATAATCCATCTTTGCATGAATTATTTCTTTCTAGAATTTGGGATATATACAATGTATCTTTATGAGGGGAGTTACCTCGTTAAAAATCTTTCTTTGGAAAAACCTAAATGTGACAAAAACCAAAGTTAAGTAAAAGAGTACAACTCCCCCCCCTTCAGATTAGCATATAAATCAGCAATTTTATAGAGACATGGTACTTCTAGAGTTAATATCCTTTCATAATCTAATCAAAGATGAAAAGATCATTTTTCTTCATATTGTAAAATATCTCTCTTTGTACACTCGAACTACAAGTCGAGATATTCTTATCAAACACTACAAGTGCAAACTTAGATATGTGCCATCAACGATAATCAAGGATCTGGTCATTTCAAGACAACTCATATTCAATTCTAACACTGTCAACGTTTAGGAAATCTCTTCAGGAGTTTCATACTAGTGGACATATCACCATTGTTTGAAGTTACTACTAGAACCTCGATCTAAATCATGCTAGTGCATTATTTGTTATAAATATGACTTTTGTCACTATCTTTTGCATTCACTAATGCCTTTACTAGCTGTTTGCTATATAGTTCATTGAACTTCTGGTTCACTTCTCTTCTATGTAACATATTACTTCTTGATCTCCTTTCCCTTTCCCCTAAATACCGAGCATTTTATCATCCGTGATAACCTCTAGGTATTTGATCATCTATGGGGACTCAATCCCTCATATACATCGACCTTCTTGGTTTAAAACAACTTAGTGTAATTTGGGGAGATTTTCGGTGCTTATACCGAACATTTAAAAACTTGTAAATATAAAGCTATCTTCTGGAGATAAATTTCAAAGGAGAATTTATTCTATTATTGACCGAAACCGAATCAAACTCTTGATATTCATGCCTGCTTGTAGCTATTATTGACAACTCTATTGGGTCATTCCATGCGTTAGCATTATGCTAAATGATAATCTCATAAGTAACGACTCTTCTTGGTCGATTTAATCGTCAGCTTCTCAATGCTCATTTATCCAACATATCAATTTCATTGATATCATTTCCATATTACATTCATATTGCCAACATGGGTAATCTATTTATTATATGTCGGATCTTCTTTTGACATCCTTGACTAGAGGAAAACCACTGCTTCTGGCATCCTCGGCTTTCAAGATCCCTAACATTTTTATACGATGATGCATTCACACTTTGGGAGATTACAAATCCAAATTAGGTAACCCATCATCTTTGACTCGTTCTTCCACATTCTCCTTGATGTGGGAGTCGACTCATACATGATTATTTATAATCATTTTCAAAATTATGATCAGTATCCTAACAACGGTCGTTCACACCATATCCTCTTTTTATCCTCTGATAGAGGTAGCTATATATATATATATATATATATTGCGTCTGGCAATAAAAGAGGTTGTTATGAACCATAGGTCATTTAGTTAGCTATTTATTTGAGTTATACCATACCCGAGTAGATTAAGAACAAGATCCCAAAATAAAGAGTCTTCGGGCTCTCATGAACAATTTTTTTTCAATTTCACACAATTCCACATGGATGTGCTTCAAACTCTTCTCTCAAATCATTATTTGTTAAATAAAATTGGCATTATATATCCATAATTGTTTCTTCAAGAAACATTTTCCATGCATATTCATATACATAAAATGCAAATCAAATAAAATAGATAAATACAATAAAGATTCCATGTATCTTAAAATAGCCAAATTAAACAAATACCAAGCCAAAAATGGCAGAGTTTACAGAATCAAAGGTGTTGAATCATTAAGTCTCCTTTATTCAATAGATAGCTCTAATGACATAAATAATCCTTGTAAATATAAAAACCAGATATAATCATGGTATAAAAACTCTTAACAAGTTGTTTCTTCTGGAAATAGTTTGAGTTTTGAATTTATATTGCAAAAAGTAAATTGAGATATATACACCTCACAAGTAAATAACAAAAGTAATCTCAATAAAAATAAATACACTAAAAATAATTAAAATTTATTTGACCACTTCAGGTGGACATCAATCCAGATATTTATTATTTGTTTCAATAAACAATATCATTCACAAATAGATTAATATGTCAACTTAAATTGATAGGTTCAATAACTATCACAAATTTCATTTTCAATAATTTCATCATTATCTATGAGAGACGACATTTCTCTTCCTATTTGCATGTAGTTACTTTGGGGGATATAATTTAAGTTATATACAAATCAACTTTATGAAACATAAATAATGTCAACTTCGGGTGACAATGAATCAAACAAGTTTAATCACTTGAGGAGTTTATATTTCCCCTTCTATGAAACAAATCATATATGAAATAAGTTACAAGTACAAGATGGAATCAACAATATCATCTTAGCTCATCACTACAAAGATGAGGCTAATATTTTAGTCGATGCATGATGCCGTTTTTTATTTATCAACTTATCAATGTATCAATTTATTTAGATATCATTTATCATGTATCCGTCCAATATATGGTCAATTTACCCAATAACCATATCTATATGCATCGTCAACCCCCAATCGTACATGATTTATCAATGCTCTAAATTCTTATATATCGGAGTATATTAGCACTTTGATATGATTTATGATATAAAAATATGTTCAATCAATAACGTCATTTTACAATTAGCAACTAAATTAACACATGATAATCCATATTTAAGGTACGTGATCAACTCATAACACATATATATAATCAATTATGACGAGGCACAAAAATCATAACTCAAATATATGATGTTTAGGCTTACCTGACCTCAAACTCGATCGCATATACCAAGATTAAGAAATCGGCCCAACTCCATCACAAGTCTTAAAGTTGAGGCTAGCTAAGATAGTCTCACTACCAATTAGAGTTCAATCTTCTAAGACTTGCCTCCTTTTACCATGATATCTTGGTTTGGATCCGTGTACAAACCACTCACATGACACCACCAATTACCAAATCAAAATATATTAAGAAATTATAACCGGGGTTTATTTAAAACACATATCATATAATATAATTCTTTCCATCCTTATGAACCTTGTCATAAACATTTGAAATCCTAATTAGTCGATTTAATTAATCAAGCAAGAAAAGTCATTGTACCTCTTATGTGAGAAACGCGTACATAATCATCTATTTCGGGAGATGAATAATATAATATACAAATAAAAAAACCAAAATAAAGAATAATCATTGTTCATCGCTATAAAGATTATATTTATTATTTCATCACTACGGGGATGAAATTTATCGATCACATCGAGTGATTTATAATATCAATTTCTTTACTTTTATCCACTTCGAGGGGTTTAATATTTTCTACTTCGGGGGATATATCTCTTTATCCACTTCAAGGGATAAAACTTACCACTTCGGGGTTCATATAACTTATGTCTACATATCATCTTCGGGATGCGTTCATATACTACATAAGAGCAAAATATGCAATACAGGAAGTTTTATGCCGTTTTATGTAATTATGTAAAATATACGGGACAACTTGCAATTTTTAAGAAACTCCAAGCTGGTTTTGTAATTAAAAAAATCTGCATCGCATAACTTTCTTCCTTGTTTTGAATTCACAGAGGCAGAGGCGGCGACGATACCAGTTGTTATTGGCTCTCCTTTCTGCTCATGTCAGATCTCGCATGGAGGTCGACGCCGACACCCATGGAAGTAGAACTGGATTGCCCCACATATGGCAGTTTCCGCGAGCCTCTTCTCACCCGAAGCTATAATTCAACCGAAGCTCCGTCGTTTGGAGAGATGTAGTGGCGGAGCTAGGGGGTGCTTGGGGGTGCTCGAGCATCCCCTGGCCGGAAAAAAAGTAGAATAAAAATAATTTTTTTTGCATATATTTAGTATTTTTAAGGTAATATAACATCTTTAAATGTTATTTGAAACAAGAATGCTATCTAGCCCTAGTGGTAAAAGAAATAAGGAAGGAAGAAACAAGAATCAAAAGGTCTTGGGTTCAATTCTTTAGTTCTACACTTTTTATTTGCTTTACTACTATAACATTTATTCTTCTTGATTTCTCTCTATATTTTTTTGTTTTTATCAACTATTTCATTAAAAAATGTCATATTTATGTTTATACTATACAAATTTAACCTTTTATTTCAATATTGTTTTAAAAGTAATTCTTCGTGATTTTTTTTCTATATTTTTTGTTTCTCTTCTAATTTTTTTGGTCACTCTCAACTATTTAAATACAAAAAATCATTAAAAATCATAATTTTATTGTTTTTTCAATATTATTTTCTATTAAATCTTCTTAATAAGTATATACCAAAAAAAAATTCACAAATTGTTTTTAGCACCCCCTGAGGGAAATCCGAGCTCCGCCACTTGAGAGATGGCCTTCAAATTCAATCGAAGCTCTAAACCAAGAGAGATAACAAAAGGGTTTGAATCATGTTGTAGGAGGAAATCGAGAATGCAAAAAAAATATGAATAAAGCAAAGCAAACCAGATTCCATCCCTTACAAATGATTACAAGACTTCCTCCCGATGCAGTAGTGGGAAGTCAGGATCGATCCACGAGGAAGCGTGTCAGCGGATCCTAGGAAGCGGATGAATCTCACGAACAGAAGTTGACCACAGTGCTTGATCTCGACTAGGGTTAATCGACAGAAGATCAGGCAAGTCGATCAAAGCAACAACAGCTCTCGGTGGTTACTCGATATCGAGGAAGCCTCTCGTCGATCTCGGGTACCTGCACACTAGAAGCTACAACGATCTTCGCCGATTGAATATCAGTAATCGATATCGACCAGACTTAGTCGATATCGAGGAACAACAGAAAGTAAACGAAACAAAATAAAGAACAATGCTTGTGGGATTCGAATTAAACTGTATGAAAGACAACTTACAAGATCGGGGATTGCAACAACAATAACTAAGCATGCATAAGGCAGGAATAAGACAGATAATCATGTAAATCGCATCGAAGAACCAAGTTTTCGCCTTCTCTAACAATTAGACAACTCTTTCAAGAAACCCTAATTGTATCTACCGATTTTATGTTTACAATCCAAGTCGTTAGCATGGACCTCCATTAGATGGGTAATAAACATATAACAAGTAGTAGATGCTCAAAACATGATAAAAGTCAGATATTTACCTCAAACACGCATGGCTATTCTCAGGCTCGCCGCAACCCTAGAAGTAGGTGGACTACTCGCGCTTCATCGCAATTGCAGACATTGATGTAAAAGAAATAACTTGCAATAAACTATATTGAAAGTCTTTACAATCCCGGCACTCAACTTTCATAGAATGCCAAAACCCTAAAACCTTTGAACTCCTAAAACTCTATGTGGAATTGTGTCTCTGAAATTGAATGAATAGAAATCAGCCCCTAAGGCCTTATTTATAGGCTTTCAATCATTGCTAATCAAGGAAAGAAATCTCTATCTATATCTAAAGATAAAACTTAAATCAAAGAAACATTTATCTTAAAAGGAAATATATCTAAAAAGCTAAATATCTTCATGTGTGGATAAATCTTCTTCTTCATGGGTAGATCTTGATATACTTGATATATCTCGGACTCCTTAGCTCTCAAGAAAGCCCAAACCGCGTCGGACAGCCCAACCGCGTAACACGGCCCAGGATCCTTCTGCTCGATATCGAGTACTTTCCTCGATATCGAGGAAATGTGTGTCGTCGACTTCGGTTGGCTGGCTTGCTCGAGCAACTTCTCCCCGACCTGGCTTGGATAGGTGGTATTGATCTTGTCGATATCGAGTAAACTACTCGGTATCGAGTAAATGCTACTCGGCATGTCTAGGTCTTCGGCTTCTCGATCAGGTTGTCTTCCTCGACTCCGGGTATGAATTCAAGTTTTGTCGATATCGAGTAAACTCCTCGATATCGAGTAGGGTCCTGGAGTCGGGTTGGCTTCGTCTTCTCTTCCTCGATCTGGCTTGTCCTAGATCATGCTGTGCCCGAACTCTTTAGTCGATATCGAGGAAGTGCACTCGATATCGAGTAAGGCTCAGCTTCCGTCTTTGTTTCTTGGTTTTATCCCGCAATGGCTCCAAATTCTGTAATATTAAACCAAAACTTATGTAGATCTCCATTTCTTTCAAAAAAAGCATATATTACATAAATTCGACATATTCCCACCACGAAATATGCAAAGTGTATAAAATAAGGAGCTGAAATGTGCATTTCAACATGGCTATTTTAGTGGACATCAAATCACCCCATACTTAAGCTTGCTTGTCCCCAAGCAATAACTTGGATGGTCATTCAGGGGAAGAATTTAAACTCTCAACAACATAGATTCATTCTTATATAACCCTGCAATCAATTACCATCATTGAGAAGGTACTTGTGCCACAAATCCATGCATGTGCAAATAAAAAGAAACATCTACTCATAAAAGGAGGGTTATGCAAATACAATTCATATGTGACAAAACATTAATAATCCAGAGGACTTTAATATAGCTCAATAAAGAGTAGTTTGGTAAAAGGCTAAATGTGGGTTATATTTGGCAATGTGGTGCTAATGATCCGGGGAAATGGATTATTTCCAAACTTTCATACCACATCCTTTCTTCATAAGATTCATCACCTTTCATAATGCTTTTTTTCAATAATAATGCTTTTACCTCTCTAACCTTAGCACTGCGTTCTCGCGAGTCGCAAACATGGGTGTTATGAATGGCCCCTGATACTTAGTGCTTTGGAATCCTCACCTGTGTGTCCCATCTCGCCAAACTATTATCTCAGCAAGCAGGGTCGATCTACCTTTATCTCCTGAGGTGATCGGATTTTCTTTCACTCATTAAATTTTCCATATATTTCAAACAATTTCCCACCATGCTCCAATAATGATAATAACAACACAAAAACCATAAAACATCTCCATAATGTAACATCATTCTCAACATAATCCCTGGATGGAAAAGAATGGCAATATTTAGAACATGTGGAGCAATATATGAAATAAGGCATATTATGGCTTTTTGTGATGCATATAAGCATAGGTAAGGCTAGGATATAATAATGAGTATTATATGGAAATATAAAGTCCTCCATCCTCTTATTATGCATCATGTCAAAAGCAATTTCAAATTTTACCTCCTTTCATGGTTTTCAAGAAAATATGCACTTCATTGTGACTTCCCTTTACTAGGCAATTTCATACTATATCTCTAATGAATCCAATTTTTCATCGTCGAGTTTAATTAAAGCTTCCATGGCACTATTTCTTTGAACAATTTACCAGCAATGAGAGATGTCTTAAGGAATTTTGAGTTTTTGCCTTATGCATAAAAATTAAAAATTTACTCAAAAATCACCATGTAAAACCAAAAGCAAGAATAAAAACATATAATAATGATAATGAGCTCTTCCCCCACCCCATACTTAAAATATACAGTGTCCCCACTGTATAAAATCAAATAAAGACAAGAGTAAAGGAAGGAACTCACCGAATAATGTGTCGAGGAAGGCAATACATGGCATGTCGAGTAAATTGGATTGGTCGATATCGAGTACTGTACTCGATATCGAGTAGGCTGTCAGCGTCGGGTGGAATGCTAAAGTCGAGGAGCCTTCTGACTTGGTCGATGTCGAGTTGGCCTACTCGATATCGAGTAACTGTGGGCTGCTCCTCTTGGTCGTTCTCGGCTGGCCTAGTCGATTTCGACTGTTTTTCAGGGACTTCTTATTCCACCTTTCTCGATCCTTTTATGCTTGCCGACCTAAAAGTGTTAGATTGCACCCAAAGACAAGACTTTCCACATGAAGTATTCTAAACTAAACAACCAAAAAACAAAAACCAAGACCAAAAGTTCCAAAGTCCCAAATTTCAAAAAGTTTTATATACATGCTCTAGATTTTAGAGTCGCTAGGACGACTTCTCCGTTTGTGCTCAAGGACCGTTAATGTGGGGCCCGCTTGTGCTTGGCCCTTCTCCTGGATCATCTAGGTCCTGATTGTAGTATGCAAGCTCAGCTGACAGGTGGTTTCTTGTATAATCTTCCTTTTATCCCTTCGTTCTCTTTCCAGCTCTTAGTTTCCACAGATTCTCTCGCCACGGGCCCTTACCTCCCCTTAAATTATTTATAAATTTCTTAATGGACTGAGGAGGAGTAGAACTCATACCCGAACTTACCTTTTCGAGCCCAAAACAGAAATCTTCGGGATTAGGGTTAGTCGACATCGAGCAAGACTGGTCGATATCGAGTACAGGGACCCCATACTTAGGTTCTTGGCAAGTCTGGTGCTCAGCAGAGGAAGTCAATGTCGAGGAATCTTGGTAGACATCGAATAATGCGTTGGTCGATATCGAGGAGGGCTTGTCGATATCGAGTAGAGTTCTGGTGCCTTTCTTCGTTGTTTGCTTGATCCCGTGGTTGCTGATGCTTTTCACCTCTAGCCATGAAATTTCCTCTTTTTCAGGGCCAAAAGAGAAATCTAAGACCTCATCCCCTATTGTGAAGGTGAGCAATCGCTGTTTGACACTAATCTTGGCATCTGCAGTAGCTAGAAATGGTCTACCAAGAATAATAGGGCTAGTAGGATCTTCAGCACAATCTATAATAAGGAAACCAACTGGAATAAAGAATTTACCGACTTGGACAAGGACATTCTCAACCATACCTGTAGGGATGACTACTGTATTGTTCGCCATGTATAGCTTGGCATCCACAGGTTCTATGGACCCTATCTTTACCTTCCGCCAGATTGATAAGGGCATGATGCTCACACTTGCTCCTAAATCACACAAGGACTCATATTTATATTGTCCAAATCCCACAGTAACAGAAAACTTACCAGGGCCAGGTCTCTTTTCAGGGAAATGGAGCACTTTGCATTCGCCGGCGATCTCTGAGATGGATCGCTTGTTGCTCAGGATTTCCTTCAAGAATTTGACATATGCAGGCATCTCTTGCAGAGCTTCTGTAAAAGGAATAGAGACATTCAGTTCTCGAAGCATATTAACAAAACGTTTAAAATTACCTGCTGTGGGATCCTTTAGCGCTTTGGAAGGGAAAGGCAGTGTCTTTTTCTGCTTTGGAGCCAGAACAAATGTTGGAGGTGTTGCAGAGTTGTCGAAATCGACCAATTTCTCCTCGACATCGACCAGGGGTTGCTCGATATCGACAAGAGTTGTCGATCTCGAGTTGCTGGGCTGTGCAAATGAGTCCGAGCTTGCCTTCTCCTCTGTGTCGAGTAGTGTCTTGTCGATATCGACCAAGGTTTGGTCGACATCGAGTTGCTGCTGCTCGTTGTCGAGTTGCTGCTCTGCTTTATCTTGGTGCTTTCCGACCTCTAGCTCGTGTAATTGGTGCCCGCTCCTGAGTTTTATAGCAGTGACGTGTCCGGTCTTTCCCTTAGGATTTGGTTCCGTTTGCCCAGGGAGTTGCCCGGTCGGTCGTGGAATTTGGGCCGCGAATTAACCCATTTAAGTCTCAATGTTCTTCTTCCAGATGTCTAGCTCTCCAAATTTTGCATTGATGTTCTGGAACTGATTGTTGATGGTGCCTTGGTCCCGTTCTGGATGGCTTGGAGCTCTGTATGGGGGGGGGGGGGTTCCTAGGAGCACCTTGGTTCCATTTTGGTTGATAGAACCTTTGATCCCCGATATAGCGGTTGGGACCCCTGCGTAAGCCACCTCTTCGTGTGTCTCTGCCGTCCTGACTTGCTCTGTGTGTGGGCACTCAGTAGTGGTGTGCCGCTGTGATCCGCATTCGATGCAAGGCTAGTTGAGAAAGAGATACTTGACTTGCTTGAGGAGCTTGCGATTCTGGTCTCTGTAGTACTGCTTCCTGACATCTGGGTCAATCTCCTTGGAAGGTTCGTAGAGATGCATGGATGGGGCTGGCCTAGCATAGGCATCTTCATCATAGTTTGTGGAAGCCCCATACTTGTTGTCGTAGTTGGTGAGCTTGTCTAGTACACCCCATGCGTCAGCTGGTGGCATCGTTAGATACTCATATCGAGTATACTGATTGATCCTGTCCTTAGTGACTTGGTCAATAGAATTGAAGAAGATCTCTTGAATGACGTAGGGTGGCTGTCCATGAGTTGGGCAAGATCGCAGCAGTTCCTTATATCGTTCCCATGCTTTTGCCAGCGGCTCCCCAGACTTTTGTTTGAAAGCTGTAATCTTCTGACGGAGGAGTGCTGTCTTGGCAGGAGGGAATAATTTGTTGAGAAATTACTGGTCTACTTGAGCCCATGTTGTGAGGGATCGTGGCTTTAGTCCTTCCAGCCACTTCAATGCGGGACCAGCGAGAGACCATCGGAAGACCTTTATCTTGACATATTCCAGAGTAGTACCTTCAGCAAGAGTACGACACATGTCAGAAAAATTCGTAATATGTTCAAGAGGGCATTCATTAAATCTTCCATGAAAAGCATTATTTTTAAGTTCAATAAGGAAGTGAGTGCGAATTTCAAAAATATTTTCAGGGATCAGAATAGCTGATTTAGGCACAACGAGAGTCGGGTGCATGTAATCCTCTACAGTGGTAGGATATTGGGCGAGCTCAGCTTCTGCTTGCCTCGCACGCTCAGCCTGTTGTTCCCTGGCTGCTCTCTCAGTGGCGAGAGCAGTATCTTTAGTGGCTAGTTCCCTCCGAAGCCTCTCAATCAGCTGTTCTTGTGTTTCTGCGACCGCCATGGCTCTTTTAATTTAGTGTGGACGTGTAGAAGGCGTTCCGGTTCATCTAAGCCGTCAAACTCAGGTGGTTGACCAGAACGACGCATACACCTATGAAGTAACTCAAAGTAGATGTGAGATTTAACTACTTAAGGCGCGAATGATTGCTTCCCCAGCAACGGCGCCAATTTGTTGTAGGAGGAGATCGAGAATGCAAACAAAATATGAATAAAGCAAAGCAAACCAGATTCCGTCCTTTGCAAATGATTACAAGACTTCCTCCCGATGCAGTAGTGGGAAGTCAAGATCGATCCACGAGGAAGCGTGTCAGCGGATTCTAGGCAGCGGATGAATCTCACGAACAGAAGTCGACCACAGTGCTCGATCTCGACTAGGGTTACTCGACAGAAGATCAGGCAAGTCGATCAAAGCAATATCAGCTCTCGGGTTACTCGATATCGAGTAAAACTCCTCAATATCGAGGAAGCCTCTTGTCGATCTCGGGTACCTGCACACCAGAAGCTACAACGATCTTCGTCGATCGAATATGAGTACTCGATATCGACCAGATTTAGTCGATATCGAGGAACAACAGAAAGTAAACGAAAAAAAATAAAGAACAATGCTTGTGGGATTCGAATTAAATTGTATGAAGGACAACTTCCAAGATCGGGGTTTGCAACAACAATAACCAAGCATGCATAAGGCAGGAATATAACAGATAATCATGTAAATCGCATCGAAGAACCAAGCTTTCGCCTTCTCCAACAATGAGACAACTCTTTCAAGAAACCCAAATTATATCTACCGATTTTATGTTTACAATCCAAGTCGTTAGCATGGACCTCCATTAGATGGGTAATAAACATATAACAAGTAGTAGATGCTCAAAACATGATAAAAGCCAGATCTTTACCTCCATTAAAGGCTTGTGAAAATCTTGAGAGAAAGGAGCCTTGAAAGTTTAGATACGACGATTTCTTGTTATGACCGAGCTTAGGAAGGTTGGGTGTGAGATAAAAGAGAAAATTTATTGAAAGATTCAAAGGAGGGAGACTTAACTTTTGCACAAAATTGAAAGTGGGAGAAAAGAGACTTGAATCCACACCAATCCATGAAAGATTTAGGGTTTCTTGACCTTGGAAGGTTGAGAAAGAAGTCAAGTACACACGACCACAACTAGATTAAAGAAAGGATGAGAAACAAGGAAAAATGACACGATTTACCACTCTGAAAGAGCTTCTGTGTTCTTGGTCGCCGTGGCGAGACAGGGAGTCGCGGTTGCGAGATTTCCCCTAGATCTTGGGTTTTTGCTCGGATTTGGCCTTTCGAACTCGATTTTGTGGTTCTTTTGTGGGATTCAGACTTCTTTGGGTGGATTTGAGGTGCTAGGCTCAAAGAAACACAAAAAGAGGAGAGAGAGTTGGGAGATTTGGATCAAAGAGAGGGAAATGGAGGGTTTTTGGTTTAGGGTTTTTTGAAGCTAGGTGAGATCCATTTTGGGAGGTAAAAATCATATTTTGGTGGCTGATTGATGGGAGTGGAAAGTGAGAATCCTTTTAGGGATTTGAGAGGTTTTTATAGTGGCTCTCTAGGGTTAATACACAAGAAGACAAAATCATCAAGAGGAGAGAGAGAGAGAGAGAGAGAGAGGGGCATGAGGGAGGGAGAGAGAGAGAGAGAGAGTATGTGATTCCGCTCTTCCGACCTTGAATCCTGACATCCCATCCCGACATCCGACATTCCAAAATCCGACCCCATTCCCAAATTCATTTCCAAAGACACCTGAATTCCCGAAATCGAAATCAAGCAACTACGATTTAAAATCCTTCAATTTAAATCTTAAAACATGTCGGGATGTGTTTGCAAAACTACTAAAATTGGAATTTGCTCGAGGACGGTTTTCCAAAACTTTTCCTTTTTATAAACTTAAAAATTCGTTCTTTACAGCCCCACACGGCGCCCCCCGTGACCCCAGATTCCGGAAACGCGGTTTTTGATCTGAAGACCACTATTTAATATTATTTTATATTATTTCCTACTAGGGTTTGGCCGAGCATTGGGAGGCTTTATTAGTTTTTTTTTCAGTTCTTTTGAGTGTGAGTGAGTGGTTACATTAAGAGAGGTTTTGTGAGACTATGGACACAATTAGAGAGAATTAGCATATGAGTTGTTAAACTGATAGTTTCGCTTGTGATTCGAAGAAATGGTTGTTTGGATTGTGAGGAATTGATTTGATTTGATTATTCAGGTTCTTAATTATCATATTGTGCTTAATTTATATTTGTGTTCCTTTCTATGCCTGATAAAAAATGTTAGGAATTGCATCTTTAGCTATGAATTCGTTGTTGTTTTCTCGATAGCAAACAAAGGTATTGATGATAGTGATGTCTCATTGTCTTTGTAGTGGATGATTTAAATTGATCTATGTTGAGGATATTCGATTGGGGCCGAGCACGGTATGCGCTTATTAGTCTTAATTGTGTAGAGTCAATGTGCCAATTGGTCATGATTACTTGAGTTCTTAATGCTATTATTTAGTGATATTGAATAAGATGAGTGAAACTCTGCGGATCTCTCAACTTTAGTCAAGTAGACCTAGGAATATGAATAATTGATATATCAATCCGATGACCATTAATTTCAACCATTGTCAAAGAATTACAGGTGAAATGTTTTTTCTACTTTGATATCTTTTTGCTTTGTGATTTGCAATCTGGTTACTTTTACATATTTGCTATTTGTCAAAAATTGTTGCTTTACTATAAGAGTGTTTGTTTAGAGTTATTGAATATGAAATCGCTTCTCCGTGTGGGTTCGACACCGGACTTCATTGGTATACTAGTAGTTATTCGGTTTATCAAGTGATTGGTTGCCTAATCTATTGGTTGTATTTAAGTTTGGATATTATTACTATTTGGAAAAGGACGAAAGTGCCAACGAGGTTCGTCCCACACCATTGATGCAAAACAATTTAGAGAACATCGCTCTACCTACAACTATCCACTTTATTTGATCAAGTTGATATTGTAACTTCCTCTTGTTCTTTTAGGTTTCTTATGAATGTCCTTGTCCCAACCTAATATAGTTACTAGTCCAATCAGTCTTAGTAACCCTTATCTCATGAGCAGTCCCTCAGAAAGGGATTTAACAACACATCTTACTTCCTACCCATCTAATTAGTTCAATCAACCCTAAAGAGATAAGTTTGCCACTTGAGTTAAGGTTCGATATCAGGAATCTACAAAACCCTAGCAATTGAATTGATTCTACCAAGTTGATCAAACAAGATAGAATAAAATAATCAACAATAAAGCGCAAAGTAGTTGAAACATTCAATATAGGAAATAAGGAACAAGATTCAGAAACTCACAACTTAATCCAGACAAAGCTTCAAATTGTAGATAGAACGAAAAGCGTTCAGTCACCAATGGCGAACATCGCTCTCAATCTAAACCAAATTGTCTTGAATCATAATCTAATTGAATGAATGAAAACCTAGGGCTAAGCCCCTCTAATGTCACCTCCAAGTCGTGTCCAAGGTGGCCAAAAGACATTAGGTAAAATAGTGTTTTAGATAGAACAAACGTCGTTGCGTCAAAACGTGTCTGACGGAGGGAAAACCTGTCGTTGATTCCGCCAAAGAAAACTCAATCCTATAGCAAGTATAGCAATAAGCAAGAGGTCGATCCACAGGGAAAATTATAACTCAAGTGTGATTTTAATGCCGATTAAGTAACCAAATTGGGGTTTTAGTGTGAAAGTTTTGATGTAAAGTAACGAACGCAAAGCAAGTGAATTTGATTTAGACAGATGAGAGAAGCAATTCCACCTACAATTTTCCACTTTATTGGATTGAAGCGATCCTTGTAACTTCTTCTCGTCCTATTATGTCTCCTATGAATGCCCTTGTCCCGACCTAATATAGTTACTAGTCCAATCAGTCCTAGAAACCCTTATCAATCGAACAGTCCCTAAAGAAGGATTTAACCCAATTGATAGCTTTAAGTTCAGAGATTAGCCAAGGTATTTGCAGTCCCTAAAGAAGGATTTAACAACACATTCAACTTCCTACTCATTCAATTAGTTCAATCAGCCCTAAAGGAACAAGTTTGCCACTTAGGTTAAGGTTCACAATCAGGAATCTACAAAACCTTAGCGATTGAATTGATTCTACCAAGTTGATCAGTCGAGATAGAATAAAACAATGAACAATCAAGCACAAAGAAGTTGAAGCATTCACGAATAGGAAACCAGGAGCGAGAATTAGAAACTCACAATCAATCCGAATAAAGCTTCAAATTGCAGGCAGAATAGATGAGTTTAGTTCCTCATGGAAGACATGGCTCGAAATCTCTAAAGTGTCTAATGGTTGAAAGAAAGAAAAAATAATGAAAAATAACATAAAAGTGGCCTAATAAAACATCCAAGTCGACCTCAAAACAAAACTAGACAAACTAGGGTTTTTTCCCAAAACGGCTCTTACGCGCTGACGGTAGCTGCGGCGGCCGCCGCAAGTGTTTTCTTCACAACCCGCTGCGGCGGGCACTGCGGCGCCCGCGGCACTTCTGCGGCGCCCGCGGCACTTCTGCGGCGCCCGCGGCACGTTGTTATGCCGTGGCCTTCTAGCTCCCATTGCTGGCTTCTCCTCTTGTCTTGCTTCTTTTCTTCCTTGCTCCTTCCCATGTATCCTGTGTTCCTCTTCGAGATATTGCATCTCCCAAATGTGTTCCGATTCAATCTGCGAGATAAACACAAAATTGCGCAGAATCCGAACTCTTCTAAAATAAACACAAGATGCAATTTAACTACAAAGCAAGCAAGAAATGCAACCTAACTAAACTAAATATATCTATAATGCCTATCTAAAATATGCATTATCAAATTCCCCCACACTTAACCTTTGCTTGTCCTCAAGCAATGACAGAATGAACATGAATCAATGTATCCCACAGGAAATCCCATCAAGTTTCAACATTATCAAAAAGCAACATCATAGCAGGTGAAAACATAAACCAAGCAAACAAACGTCCTACCATGTATTATAGTGATCAAAGCTTTAGAAGTAGACATTATCCAACCTCACCAGAAATATGTATTTCACTCATGTGTTTAGGCTTTAAGGTACAACTCTCAACTCAAACCAATCATGCACTAAGCTTATAGACATTGACCACCATATCACAAATTCTCTACCGAAATGTCATTACTTGCGGGACACAATAAAGGAAATAAAATGCAACAACAATTTTTTTCTTTTCTTCTCTTTTTTTTCTTTTCTTGGTGCTTTCCTTACGCGAAGCGCAAACATGGGTGTCATGAATGGCCCCGGTCTATCAACACCTCAACCTACTAATATGAAGTCCACTTGAACACCTTTTGACGCAAGTTGCAAACATGGGTGTCATGAATGAACCTGGTTACTCAATGATCAAGCTTTCTTTCCTAGTGGATAGTTTTCAACACCTTTTTGCGCGAATCATACCCATGGGTGTCATGCGTAGATCCGGTTACTAAGTGCATCAACCATTGCCACCTTATTCACTAAATATGCATAAATTTAAACAAAAAGACTCAAAATATAACATAAACTCCGCAAGCAACAAACATGTGCATCGGTCTTTAAAAATAGATATTGCAGTCAATGCCAAGAGGTAGCAACACTAGGCGAGTAATTCACACAATTGAGCAAAAGAATTCAAATAAGGCCAAACATTCTCACAGGGTTATGTTTTTCAGGACTTCAATCATACTTTAGCTTAATCATACATGCTCAATTATATTTGCTAGCTCATGTTCCACAAAAATCAAATAAAGACAATAATCAAAACATCCAGAACTCCATGGGATTTTTATGAATCATGCTTGAAATTTAAAATAGAGGACAAACTAAGCCAGATGGGTATTTGAATAACACATATGTATGCAATGCATGCTCTATTTTTGGATTTTTGAATTTTTTTTTATACGAAAATAAACAAAAATTAATAAAAATGATTACAGAAATTAAACATGATGCATAAATTTAAATATGATCTCCTATATGCATCTATATATAGAATTCCTCTCCCCCACACTTAAAGTTTTCATTGTCCTCAATGAAACAATAAAGACAAGAAAAGTAAATCAAATATAATCAGGGTGAAGGAAAAGAAAAGAAAAAAAAAAAAGAAAGAAAAACTTACCTCGGGTTGCCTCCCGAGAAGCGCCTTTCTTTAATGTCATTGGCTTGACTTATTCTCAATCTCAAGACCTTATCTCTCAGACATCGTCAAGGCCCTCAGTAGCCTATCATATTCCTGTGCACACATCTTACAAGGCACATCATAGCACAATAAATTGAAAGCATAAAATGTGGAACTCACGAACCCTTTCAATCTATCAAAGAGTCTAGCATGACTCTCTGCAGAAGGAATATGATTCCACCAACACAGTTCCGCTGGTGGCTTTTCAAAATAGCAATCAAAAGGATCAACATAATCACCATTACCTTTAAGATTGCAAAAGTTTACCTTTATTATCTCTTGAGCCTCAGCTGATGGCTCTAAACCTGGTTCATCAATGGGCAAGCTCAGAATGGATGTTGCAGATGGAGTAGGAGACACATCACATGTAACCTCATGCGTCGACTCATGAGATTCCAAGTCAGAAAGCACTATACCCTCTCCTCCATCGTCCAAGACACTATCGTTGTCTACAGCCAATTCCTCCTCTTCTTCTTTGAAGCTCCTTTCTTTCTCACCTTTTGCACTTAAAATTTGAATGAGTTGGCTCATCTGATTCTCCAATTTTCCAAGTCGACTCATTTTTTCTTCTTCCAACTGATGCAACACTTGTGTGAGAGTTTGGATTGATACTTCCCACTCAACCTGTCGACTCATGTTGCAGAAAAAATCCCAAATCTCAAAGAGTCCCATATCCAATAGGCCTCCATTGCTCATGGACTCAACAAGACTCCGTGTTTCAGCATTCATCCCATCAAATATGCAAAAACACATCTCCCGCACACCATATTGATAACCCCATGAACCAAGGTCGTTAACATACTCATGCAATCTAGTGAAATATTGGTGAAAGTTCTCACCTTCAAACTGCAACAATCTCAACATCTTAAAAAAGTTAGTAGCAAGGGTGTTGTGAACCGTAAGATAGGCTCACAATGGGTTAGATATATGCACAAAAATCAATAAATACACAAAACAAAGAAATAAACTTGATTCTCCGGCAGCGGCGCCAAATTTGACGGAGGGAAAACCTGTCGTTGATTCCGCCAAAGAAAACTCAAACCTATAGCAAGTATAGCAATAAGCAAGAGGTCGATCCACAGGGAAAATTATAACTCAAGTGTGATTTTAATGCCGATTAAGTAAACAAATGGGGGTTTTAGTGTGAAAGTTTTGATGTAAA
Source organism: Persicaria tinctoria (assembly GCA_037127255.1). Lineage (NCBI taxonomy): Eukaryota > Viridiplantae > Streptophyta > Magnoliopsida > Caryophyllales > Polygonaceae > Persicaria > Persicaria tinctoria. The sequence goes on along the minus strand of JBANSL010000001.1, from coordinate 53,172,528 downwards.
GTAACGAACGCAAAGCAAGTGAATTTGATTTAGACAGATGAGAGAAGCAATTCCACCTACAATTTTCCACTTTATTGGATTGAAGCGATCCTTGTAACTTCTTCTCGTCCTATTATGTCTCCTATGAATGCCCTTGTCCCGACCTAATATAGTTACTAGTCCAATCAGTCCTAGAAACCCTTATCAATCGAACAGTCCCTAAAGAAGGATTTAACCCAATTGATAGCTTTAAGTTCAGAGATTAGCCAAGGTATTTGCAGTCCCTAAAGAAGGATTTAACAACACATTCAACTTCCTACTCATTCAATTAGTTCAATCAGCCCTAAAGGAACAAGTTGCCACTTAGGTTAAGGTTCACAATCAGGAATCTACAAAACCTTAGCGATTGAATTGATTCTACCAAGTTGATCAGTCGAGATAGAATAAAACAATGAACAATCAAGCACAAAGAAGTTGAAGCATTCACGAATAGGAAACCAGGAGCGAGAATTAGAAACTCACAATCAATCCGAATAAAGCTTCAAATTGCAGGCAGAATAGATGAGTTTAGTTCCTCATGGAAGACATGGCTCGGAATCTCTAAAGTGTCTAATGGTTGAAAGAAAGAAAAAGTAATGAAAAATAACATAAAAGTGGCCTAATAAAACATCCAAGTCGGCCTCAAAACAAAACTAGACAAACTAGGGTTTTTTCCCAAAACGGCGCTTACGCGCTGACGGTAGCTGCGGCGGCCGCCGCAAGTGTTTTCTTCACAACCCGCTGCGGCGGGCACTGCGGCACTTCTGCGGCGCCCGCGGCACTTCTGCGGCGCCCGCGGCACGTTGTTATGCCGTGGCCTTCTAGCTCCCATTGCTGGCTTCTCCTCTTGTCTTGCTTCTTTTCTTCCTTGCTCCTTCCCATGTATCCTGTGTTCCTCTTCGAGATATTGCATCTCCCAAATGTGTTCCGATTCAATCTGCGAGATAAACACAAAATTGCGCAGAATCCGAACTCTTCTAAAATAAACACAAGATGCAATTTAACAACAAAGCAAGCAAGAAATGCAACCTAACTAAACTAAATATATCTATAATGCCTATCTAAAATATGCATTATCAGCGTCGCTGCTGGAACATGCGGCGGCCGCAGCCTGATGTTTCTGTCGCTAAATATGCGGCGGCCAATGTATCTGTCTTTTACGGAAAATCCACTTTGAATCAGCTCTCATTGCCAACAAGAAATTCGTAGCTCTCTGAAAGAGCTTTCCAACACATGGTTATAATAGTGAATTGGACAATCGAGGTCTCTAGAAAGTGCAAAACAAGTTCAGAATGTCTGGTGACAATTTCTGCATACTTGTTCTTCGTTTAGGCTCTCTTCTTCTTCTCATGACCACTTTAGATCTTCATTTAAGCTTCTTCGATCAACTAGACATGCTCCTCCAATGCGTCATCAATCCATGTCTCGTCCTCGGACCCACATTTGCCTAAAATAATCAATAAAAGTGTGTTGATTCCGACTCCACCAACATAGAGAGCAAATATTCAAATTGTACTTGAACCATGCATAATATGCATCATCACTAAGCTAAATGCAACCTATTATGACCATCTAAATGGATTCTATCAACTACCTTGGAGATAGATCGCTTGAAATGGCCAACTAAAGCACACACTACTAGAATTCTGTTCATAGACATCGGGTATAAACCGATGTTAATAAAAAAAATATTCGACGTGTTAGTGGGTGATGTTAAAAATCCAAACTTTACCACATCGGTTAATAACCGATGTCTATAATGATTTATAACATCGTTTCTCTTTGTAATATCGACTTAAATGCATGAATATAATTACATTTTGATTGATTCACTTAATGTTAAAACATTATTATTTGGCATTTCTATCTATCTAAAGATATGTAGAGCAATAAAAAGATTCACATTAACATCGATATTTTTTTCCGAAAACAATGTTGTAATATCTTATTTACATCAGTTATAGCCTTATAGGTGATTCATTTCATGTTTATTAACTTTTCCTTTGTATTTTATCTATTATTCCGTTTAAAAAACAGTATACAACATTCAATATTTACAAAGACAATGTTAGATGTATATATTTAAATCAGTATATTTGAAAAAAATGATGTCCAAAAATATAACAACATCAATTTCTTTATGAATAACAATGTATAATTTCGCAAAAGACATCAGTTTTATTAGTCGTTTTGTTGTGTTTCCATACATTTTAAAATCGCTTTTTATTCTATTAAATGATGTCTCATTTCCTATTTGTATCCATTAATAGGCTACTTCTCACATAATCAAAATCAGATCAAATCCATGATGTATTATCCAAAATAGTCATACATGATGAAATACCGAAAGTAAATTCAAATCTAATTCTTATTATAATAAGGTGAAATACATCAATAATCGAATTCTATGTTTCTAGTCTTTTACATAATACTACAAAACATATAGAGATGAATCCACCAGCAGTACTACACAATTCTACCAACATAATCCCCACTGCACTCACCACAGCTGCTGTAGCATAATCAAATCCCCAACAGCAGCCATGGTATACCAGCAGCAGCTCGGAACAAAGGCAGCTCCCACCTTCCACCAGCACACGCGAAACTCTGAAGTGAGTTCAACCCATTTCCTAAATATGCAAGAGTCAAGGAAGTGTGAGCGAGAGGGAGACACCACCCAAGAAACAACTCCTCGCAGCACCCTTACACAACCGCTAGCAGTATAAACATATCACCAGCACCAAGTCCGACCCAACCCGAACCAAGCAGCCACTACCAACACCTCAAGGAACCCAAAATCTCATAGGAATCCAGTGAAGGAGCACACATTCAGCTCTCATTCAAATAAAAAACTAAGCTCCTTACAACAGACAGATGATGCTCCGAGGCACCCAGACGATGAGGGAGAGAACAAACATAATGGGAAGAGCAATTACCTCGAGACCCATGAATAGGAAGAGATGGGTGCACCACCACACTAAAAGACGTTGCACAAGCCCTGAACAAGCACAAAAAATGGGAAAATGACAGCAGCCCAACAAACAAGGGACGGCATGAACCTACAGTAAACTGGGTTGTCATATTCAAGAAGACTGGGGTGTCATATTCAAGTAAGCAACCTCAAGTCTGTTGCAACATCATATTATCCATATATTACAGAGGAAGAATGATATAAACTTTGACTCAATGACAGGAAAGAAAATAATGCAGATATGACAGCAAAACACAGTTGAAAACTACAACAAGCACAGCTGAAAACTGCTTAAGGAAAAATACAACAGCACAAAATGCAGCTGAAAAATGCAGAAGGAACTGCTTCATAAAATCCAGCAGCAACTGCTTGAGGGAAAAAAGCAGCAACAATATATTCATTAATCGAACAAGTGCATTCATCAACGACGTATTTAAGGGAAAAACAATTGCATTCAAGGGAATAAAACAAGTGCATTCATCACAAATATTCAAGGGAAAAAACAGCAACTAAACAATTGAACGAATGAGGTTCATCATCGATATATTCATTAGCTGAACAACCAAACAAGTCTATTCATCAGCAGCCATAATTGCTGTTTTTTTTAGAAACAAAAAAATCAGCAACTAAGGTAATCAACAGCATCAATCAAACAACAATAAAAAAAAATTAGAATGAACGGATTGAAAGAATGACAAGAACAACAGCTAAGGAAAATTGAGCAAGTGCATATAAGGGAACAAAACAACAAACCGAAATCAACTTATGCCTCAGAAGGGATTGACAAGAACAACAACAAAATGAAATCAAAAAGGAACACAACAGCAATCGGATATCCAAAACAACAAAGGAGGAACAGATATTGAACAGCGCATGGTGAGATGGATACAAGTGCAGTTACACAGCTAAAGTCAAACATAGGAATCGGAAAGAACCAATCCAATTCATCGTACTAATTCCACAATACCAAACATGTCCCCAACAGAACTCTATCTAGTAATCTTCTTTTTCTTTCTTTTTTTTAATAAGGATATACAAAAAGAGCTTGTTTAAATTATCTTTTCTTTGATTCCAAGGCTGTAAAACTGGGTTACATTTAGATGAAAAGTGTTTTTATTCATTACATATTTTTTAAAATGCCCATTAATAGATCCTTTTTGTCACATAATATAAAGATAAATGTGTAAATTGATACATGATTTCCCTTTACTTTATACTCATTCACCAAAGGCACAAACGGGGATGATGGTTCAAGACAATTTTCTACCTCGTTTTGGTTATAAAATCAAATTGGATGGGACACTACAAAGCAATTCTTTTCCATGAGAGAAAACACATAAGGCAAAGCTCTGCTACAACATATCAGTAATGGCCATGTAATTGTTTAAAAGAATGAGGCATTTGAAAGAAGAGACTTGGGTAGTCTCCACTTTTAATTATGAAGAATATCGATTTCAATGGATATAATTGTCATTTTATTCCTCCTAAACAAGCTAGTGTAGGCTAAATTTTAAATTCTAAAATATCTTACTCTTAATACGCATTCCTCATCCTTGACAAAATATTTCTTCGAAAAATGCAGTTCATCTTCCATGATAAGCAAATCCCACCTTCATAGAGTTATCAAGTGATACAGTTAAGTTTTAACAGGACTTATTAGCAACATAGATGATAATGTTGATAGAGATCAGTGGAGGGATTAGATCACTGAATCTCCTTCGATCAACTCAATTTTCAATAGTAGCATCGAAATTAGAAAAAAAAAGAGGAGATGAAAAAGACATAATACTTTGAGACTTACCTTGATCTACCTTTCTAAACATAGGATCCGCCATTGCAGCCGCCATCTCCTAACAAACAACATCACTGTGAGACAAAATTTCCCAAAGGCTTTAAAAAAATCGAAGATAGCCATATAATCCAAACAAGAAAATGAAAAATCAAAAGACTTACCCAGATCTACTAATGTGCTGTAGTTGGTTCGTCACGTCCTCGGGATCAGATTTGAGGGTGAGGAATCTTTTTCTTCACCATGGTAGTCGGAGACGCCAATCTAAGGGCGGGGAATCATCTTCTGCACCGTGGTAGTCGGAGGCTCCCAAGTTCGGCATCGTGGTAGTCGGAGGAGCTAGATCTGAGGGCGAGGAATCTTCTTCTTCGCCGTCTTCATCAGCACGTTGAGGAGGGAGGTTAGGAGGACGGGAGCATCGACAAGGGTAGAGCATGAGAGGAAGGAGACCATGGGGTCGGGATTCTCCATGGCTAAGGGTAGGAGTTCTCGGATTGAGAATGTTGAGAAAGAGAGAAACCATAGAACCTGAACGAGGAGAGTGAAGATGAACTAGGGCTTTCAGATTTCAATTTTGGGGGAAATTTGAGTTTATGGGTGAATTTTTTCCAAGTGTTGAAGGGAAATACTAAATGGAAATTTTATAGAATGGATTTTTTTTAAGTGTTGGTATATGGCTGAAGCACTTGGAGCTACATCTTTTACCGCTTTAAATTTTAAGTAAGTGTTATACGCGGGCTTTCAAAAAAATTTAAAACGAAATTTTAACATTGTCCAACAAGTACAACCAAAGTATCAAATCTCAATAACATCGATAATTTTCAAAACGATGTTATAACTATTTTTAACAGCAGGCGTTTTTCTGACCGATATTAAAGACCCGGTGTCTATTAACACAATTCTAGTAGTGACACAACATCCCTTTATTCTAATAGGTTAAACAAGTAGTTTCGAAGAAGTGTTTCGATTATCTCTACGATCATTAGAGGACCGTTGTCGATGGAAAAGTATATGAAGAATGCATTGACTAGTTTTGAAGAATTTGATATGTGCTACCGTGTGTGCATGATGTTCAGTGTTGTGTTGCAGAAGGAGTTCCAATATCACTAGACGACATCCACTCATTTTGGAAAGATTTGTCGTTGGACGAATCTGACAATGCTTCCTTACCCTACGCTAAGTCGTCTTCGTATACTGCCTCCAATGAAGCATGTGAGTCAGATCCACACCCACCCGCGCTTGGTAGCGTACGTTCAAAAGGGAGACCCAGAGGAGGAGGAACCCTTGCAGAACGAATCCTTTGGGATATGAGGAATTTTGGGCAAATTTTGAAAGGAAGGAAACCAGAGCAAGTCGCCGTTGTAGAGCCCAACAATCCCGACCTCCATCTGACACCCAATACTAAGGTTTTAACTGGGGTCACAACAATGTGGACCCTTTTGTGTTTAGGCACATTACAACAACTGTGAACACCATAGGAGATGGTCACTGCAGATATCGAGCTTTGACACAACTGATGTTACGGCCAGGGGAGGCATTGTTCGTAGATATGAAGGAGTTATTATCCAACCATTTGGAATGGAATTATCAAATTTACACTGGTTGTTACATGGGAGAGTATTCATTGCGAGAGTTTATCGACTTGTCTGTAGAGTTTCTCCAGCATAGTGGAAGGTAACTAAATATATTGGATTGCGCTGCTGATCATGGGTCTTGTGTTTGCGACCGTCTACCTATTGCCCTTCGTTGTCGTATCTCGGTACCAGCCTTTTACATGCCTCAATATGTACATCGAAAAACCAAATAAGGCCCCTCAGAAGGTCACACTAGGGTTGGCATGCATCGAGAACCAAAATCATTTTGTCGCGATGAGTTTGATATGTGTTAGTCTCGCTTCAATTGTATTTCTTCCATAAATTACAAAAATTAACATTCTACTATACTTATTGCAGATATGGTTATATCTCGACGCTCATTTACCTCTGGCAACGCATGAATGGACGACATAAAATAGTAAAACTAATACTACAAATTATTGAAGTGTATTAAAGGGTGTTGCTATATACACCGCAAATCACAAGGTTAATATTGCACGTCCTTAAGGACGTGCAAGCCTTGTGTCTAATATTGCACGTCCTTAAGGACGTGCATGATTTGCGGTGTATATAGCCGGAACGGTATTAAACCTTAAAACTAACAATTTTTTTTTAGTTAATATCATTGACCAGATATTAAAGTGCATTAAATGCACAAATATTTTTGATAGTATATGAAATTTTTAGGGTCGTTGCATTGATTTTTAGCCTATAATTGACTTATGAGAGAATTCACATTGTTTGATGGTAAGCTAAATGAAGATTTTTTTTATATAGAATATACCATTTTAGTAGTCTATTTTCTTGTATTATTACCGGAAATTTCGCCAAGTACCTTTAAGGTATTGCATTTTTTATATAGAATTTTTACCATTTTCGCCAGATACCCCGAGATTTAGTTCTATTTCGTGTCGTGCCCTCCTTAAGTTACATTTAACGGATTAGCTGAGTCCGTTAGTTTAGATAGAGGAGAGTTTAGATAGAGAAGCCCGACGACTTGGAGGAAGGAGTCGAAACCAGTGATTGTGGCTGGCTCGCGTTAAGACGGAAGCGAACTCGACGGTTCCGCCGACTCTGGGTGGTGATTTCTGTTGGTATGTTTTCGATTTTTTGCATTTTAAATTTCAAAAATTTAGGGTTTAATGATTTAGATTTGGGCACTTTCTGATTGCACTGAATTAGATTTATGTAATTTATGACTTGAGGATTTAATTGAATTGGATTTCTGATTTTAGAGATTTTTGATTGGTCGAACGGAACATTGAGATTTATAATCATCTGCCAATTTTCTAGTCATAGTTTGGATGTTAGTGATACAGGGAAATAATGGGGATCTTCTTCAACCGGGTTGGTTCACTAATAAAATGCATAACAAGAAGAACCTCATTTTTGTTGTAAGGAGTTGGGGTATCTTGGAGGTGTTCTCCTTAACATTGAATCTGCTCGAGAGGGGCAACAATTTCATAAGGGCCTGATTGATGTGCCAAACTTGTGGCAAGCCTGCTTATTTTGATTAATGTGAATCAACTTGCTCCTGCTGCTTCCGAATTTGATCAAGTCGGGGCAAACTTTCTACTAGAAGAGGTGGTGATATATAAAGTCCCTGATGATACTAACCCAACTCAATCTGATGTTCACACTCCTACGCCTTAGAAGGGCGAGGTAGGTTATCAATTACAACGATTGGAGTTGCATACTTTTGTTGTTGATGGTGTTAGGCAACATGGAGCTACTTTTGCTCTTGAGATATGGATTGAGATATCGACTGAGTACCCTTCAGGTAACAAATTTATGTGATGAACTTTGATCCTAGGGGTAGGGAACTGTACACAGCAGCCCAAACATTTAGGGTGGTGTTACCCAAAGTACACAAAAAACCATCTCTACCAGTCTACCACCAAATAACACTCAGAGAACAATGATAAATCAGTGGATAAAAAGAAAACAAAAGAAAGGAACTTTAGAGGTGAGCAATATTTGGTATGGAGCAACGAATGTATGATGAGTATTTATGAGTGCTTTGTGATAAGGATTTGAAAGAGATCGAGTACCACAAAGCAACTGTTTCTATTTGGGAAGCAAACTTGTTCTCATCTATAAGATGTTACTTTACTCTTTTTTCTTCGACACTTCCTTGTAGTTATATGAATCTGTAAACTGCATTTTACGGATTTTTAAAGTTGTAAATCAGTTTACAAAAACTGCTTTATAGATTCATAGAGTTGTGTTTCTTTTCCTTTTTGGACTTTTTATTTCAAGACTGAAACCGTTTATTTGATCTATCATATGACACTGTTAAATAATAAGACTTTAATTAAAGTTTTTTGCTGGCATATATGTATATATGTTGTTTTGCTGACACACACACACACATATATATATATATATATATATATATATATATATATATATATATATATATCAGTAACACGTACAATTTAAACATAATCCACAGAGGGCAAATGTAAGGCTATATTTGTGATTGAATTCAGAGTTTTTATGATATGTGTGTGTGGAAGAAGAGAGCTGAACTTAATTATATTGAGTACTTCTATTTGTTACTATTTAAGGTACTACATTAATGACAACAAAATAAGTTATCTGCATCTTTATGCCTCATTGAAGATAGAACATGTTGGCCTCTTGCTTTAAATTTTTTGGCTTATTAGCTCAACCGGTAGAGCATTGTGCTTAGGCATAAGATGTGGGTTTGAATCCCACATAAACCACACATACATTGTATAGACCTCTTGCTTTGAAAATTTTGACAGTGCTTTTGTAGGGTAGGTCTTATACATGCCTATTGACCATGGGCTACTGTATTTGCCATTCGGTTTAGCTATGATTTTGATGTTTTTGATGTCATAGATTTGGATGATTTTGTTCATTTATTCAATCAAAGATACAAATGGAGAAGAAACTATACATATGTATGTTATCTTTTTTTTTATAAGGTAAAATTTCGGTTGGTCGTAACCTAGCCGATCGCATTCTGCCGGATGAAGTCTAATAGACCTAGATGTGTTTCAAGTGCATGCTCCTGCAAAGAGCGGCTAAGGTGTGCAACCTTATCAACCACTCTATTATCAATGCGGGGGACATGCAAGAAGGATACATCATGAAGGTATTGGAGGATCGTTTTGATATCTCCCATAGCCAATTCAATCTCCCACAGACATTTTTCTTTTTCTGCTACATGGTTGATGATGATCTGTGAATCTCCTTCAACCACTAGTTTTCGGATTTGAAGTTCTATAGCTTTAATTACTCATTCTCTCAGGGCAAGAGTCTTTGCCATAAGAGAAGATTGTTTGCCTATACGTTTATATCCCAATGTAATGGGTTTCCCCTCCTAGTACCGGATTATATACCCCGTTGTGCTTCCATCCAAATTTAAAGATGAACCATCGACATTTAGTTTCATAACTCCTAGTCCCGATTTTCTCCACTTAATTTTTATTTTTTTTTTATTTTTCGGCTTGGCTTGTGATTTGTATTTTCTATTCATATGCACTCCTCTAGTTTAAATGCTTTTCTCCAATTCTCATAAAGCGTATTTATGAAAAATTGAACTTCTCTATTTGATGGAATAGGGTCATCCCGGAAGGTAATCTGATTTCTGTAAAACCAAATGACCCACCATTTTAGCGCTAGTGCTTCTATTTCTATGGGATAGAGTTTATCACCCAATGTGCTCATGATTACTTTAATGTATCTTGTATTGCTTAGTATGCTGGGTACGATGTGTTGGATTGCTTGTATATGTAGAGCCAGATAATTTGCGAAACAACATTCAATAAAAAGATGTCGTTCATCTTCAAAATGGTGGTTACATAATTTACGGGGGATTGGGACATGAACACCTCTTTGGGATAATCGAGTTGTTGTTGGGAGCCCTTTTTGAACCAGTTTCCATAGGAAATTTTATTTTGGGGGGAATATTTAGGTTCCAAATCCATAAGTAGGGGTCGTCTGTCGTATTATCCGAGTTTGTAATGAGTTTCATTACACTTGATGTTGTGAACTAGCCTTCACGATCCGGCCACCAAAAGAGTCTATCAGGGAGCAGCGAGTCAAGGATAGGAATTTCTGTTATTTCCTTTACGATTGTGTTATCGAAATCTCGGTTTAGTCCCCCAATCCACCATTTTCCGTTTATCATATAGTCACCGACCTTTTGGTTAATGTTAACACCTTGTGGCGGGTTTATTCTTCCTAATATAGGGGTCATAGACAACCAATTGCTTGTCCAAAAGTTAATGGATCTTCCATTTCCTACAGACCAAACGAGGCCTTTTTTGAATTTTTCAATGAGTCGACTTAGGTTTCTCCACTACCATGATGTGTTGCCCTTTTTTTTATATTGTAGAAGTGATGTGGTTTTCATGTATTTGTACCTTATCTGTTTAACCCAATAGTTATGAGGTACAACAAGGATTTTCCATATACATTTCATTTGGAGAGCCTCATTCACATCCTTCGACTTTCAGAGCCCTACCCCACCTTTACTTTTTGGCTTGCAGAGTCTATCCCGGCTTAATAGTGGCCTATGTTGGAGATCTTTGTTCCAGAAAAAAAAGTTCTGTTGATTTGATCTAGTTCTTTGTGTATATTGGTCTATGTTGTGAGCCTAATTCGCCATGTTTTATATTGGATTTTATAACGATTTCTGTACGCATTTCGTACATTTGGGTTTGATTTATACAAAATCTATGTAGTTTATGTTTATTTGCAATATATGGAGGTCTACACAAGTTTTTGTTATATTTCGCAGAAATCGGACGCACATTGTAGCTTAAAGGAAAGTCATGAAGAAGCTAAGTATGGTGCATCTGGAGAAAACACCATTTATCACCATTCATCATTCTGAATCAAGTTCTGGTGTCTTCATGAAAGTTGTATCCCTCGAAAAGAGCTTTCCAACGCATGCTCATATACGTCAATTAGACGAACGAGGACTCAGGAAAGTGCGTTTCAAGAACAGATCAGAATGCTGAGAACTGACAATTCTACTCGACGTCGACCACCTCTAGTCGAAGTCGAGTACTCCGGAGCCCAGAAAGTCACACGAGGTCGAGCAAGATCACTCGAGGAGAACAACTCTACTCAACGTCGAGGAGTCTGGTCGACGTCAAGTACACCCGTCGAGTCCAAACCCTACCCGAGCTCGAGTGCGACCCCGGAGGAAAACTCCAAGTCGACGTCGAGTACATTGTTGTAGGAGGAAATCGAGACCTGCAATTAAAAATATAATTAAAGTAAAGCAAACCAGATTCCGTCCCTTGCAAATAATTAAAAGACCTCCTCCTGATGTAGCAGCGGGAAGTCAGGATCGATCCTCGAGGAAGCGTGTCAGCGAATCTCAGGTAGTGGAAAGATCTCAGCGAAATCGACTAACCTGTCGAGTAAAACAAAAAACGAAACAGAAAACGAAAACCAACAGAAACAACTCGATTTCGACTTACCTCAACTCGACATTGGCCAAATTAACTCGATGTTTGCTCGAAATCGACTAAACTCAGTAACAAAGATCTCACCTTTTCACAAGCTAGAACATGAATTTCGATGAAATAAATCAATAAAATAAAGACTTCCAAGATCAGGGTTTCAACACCACAACGATAACCATGAAAAATAACACATAAAGGCCTAAAAGATCATGTTTTTCATCAAATAACTTTCATTATTAACAAATAGGAAGATAGAGGCTTTCACATAAACTCTAATTGTTAGTAACCTTTTTCACATAATTAACCCAAGTTGTATTAAGATCACTTTCGCTTCAATAACACAAACAAGGATCGCCTTCAACTTTCGCAAAAGAATCATGCTTGCAGGGATAGTAGACGAATTGCATAAAAAGATCAAACCTTTACCGCATCACCTCACATGGCTACCGTCGGGCTCACCCCGACCATAGAAGTGGGTGGACTACTCGCTCTTCATCATCAAGAAACTCATCAAAGATTTCAGGAAAATAAATTGCATTAAAAATAACCAAAACTTACAACCGATCGAAGCCAAAACCGCTTTCGCAAACTCCAACTCTTCTCGGCTACAAGCTCTCTCTCTCTCTCTCTACTCTCTCTCTATGTAACTAATTGTGTCTGAAATTGAATGAATGGAAATCGGCCCCTAAGGCTTTATTTATAGCCTTCATCCCCTCTCTAATTAGGAAAGAAAACTATATCTAAATCTATATCTATCTGTCTTTTATCTAAAGATTAAAACATGGAAATAAAGAAATAAATCTCTAAAAGGGAATTATATCTAAAGTAGATAATTGTCTCTTCCTCTTGATAGCACTTGATAGATCTTGATGGAATTTGATCTCGAAAATATCTCCATCTGATTCGGGATAGAACCTTAACAAGATTCGGATACCCTCGGAATCAGCTTCTGGAATCAACTCGTTATCGAGTAGGATTGCTCGATATCGACTGTCATTTTTTCGTCTTCTGCTTAGCAACTCGATTTTGGCCTCCAGGAGCAAAGTCGACTTGATTTTTACTCGATATCGAGTAGATTTCCTCGATATCGAGCAACGTCTTCCAGCTTCAGCTTTACTCGTCGACTCCTGGTGCTCAACTCGATTTCAGGTTACTCGATATCGAGTAAAACAACTCGATATCGACTAACTTCCTCAGCTCTTCTCGGTTCTTGGTTGTCCGAGTGGAAATCGACTTGATTGTACTCCACATCGATTAAGCTTGGTCGAAATCGACCAAATGTTGTTGAGTCGATTTTTCCTTGCTTCCAGCTCGATTTGTCCTTTTTCCGCTGCTCCTTGACCTCGGACTTCTATATTTGACTTCGAGCTTTTCTTCCTTTCTCAAAACTGCTGTAAATTTCTTCGATTTTTGCGAATTTAAACAGAAACTGGTGTAGATTACATAATATGGCAAATAAGCATAAACTACACAGATTATGTACTAATCTAGCCCAAATGCATGAAATGTATGAAGAAAACGATATAAAAGTAACTATAAAATATGGCGAATTAGGCTCACAAAAAACACCCCAAACTTAAGCTTGCTTGTCCTCGAGCAATACTCTTAATTGTCATACAGGGGAAGAAACAAAACTCTCAACATATCAGATTCATTGTCACATGTCCCTGCAATCAATTACCATCCTCGAAAAGGTACTTATGTCACAAATCCATGCATGTGCAATTAAAAAGCAACATCTACTCACAAAAGGAGGGTTATGCAAAATAATGCATATGTGACAAAGCATTAATAATCAAGAGGACTTTAATTTAAGCTCAATAAGGAATAGATTGGTAAAAGGCTAAAGGTGGGCAATTTTTGGCAATGTGGTGCTGATAATCCGGGGAAATGGAGTATTTCCAAACTTTCTTAACCACATCCCTTCTTCATAAGGTTCATCACCTTTCATAATGCTTTTATCAATAATAATGTGTTTACCTCTCTAACCTCAGCACTGCCTTCTCGCAAGTCACAAACATGGGTGTCATGAATGGCCCCGGATACTTAGTGCTTTGGACTCCTCACCTGTGTGTCCCATCTCGCCAAACTATTATCTCAACGAGCAGGGTCGATCTACCTTTATCTCCTGAGGTGATCGGATTTTCTTTCACTCATTAAATTTTCCATACATTTCAAACATTCTTGCCAAACTCCATATGTGATATAAAACAACACAAATACCATATAAAAATCTCCATAATGAAACATCATTCTCAACATAATCCCCGGATAGGAAATAAGGTAAATAATGGCAATATTTGGAACATGTGGAGCAATAATTGAAATAAGGCATAATATGACTTTGTGTAATGCATAAGCATAGGTAAGGCTAAGATATAACAATATGAGCATTATATGGAAATTATAAAGTCCTCCAGCCTTTTATCATGCAACATGTCAAAAGCAACATCAAATTTACCTCTTTTCATGGTTTTCAAGAAAATATGCACTTCATTGTAACTTCCCTTTACTAGGCAATTTCATGCGATATCTCTAATGAATCCAATTTTGCATCGTCGAGTTCAATAAAGCTTCCATGACATTTATTAAAATTTTAAATGGGGGTCATTTTTATAAACTTTGGAAAACATGCATGTAAGCACATAAATCAATAATGAATTCCAAAATAGCCATGTATAAGCAATTCAAGAAATAAACCTTAAAAATGCACACACAATGTCAAATAAAACCAAATATGCATAAAGTAAGCCCTTCCCCCACCCCATACATAAACATTACAGTGTCCTCACTGTATAAAAAATAAGGGTAAAGAAAGAAACTCACTAGAAAGGTGTGCAGGACTTCAAAATATCGAGTGAAAATGTTGTAGTGCCTAGTCCGATTTTAGCTTCTTCTATCCCCATGGACCTAAAAAAAAATGTAGAAGAGAAATACCCACAATAGAAAAACTAAAAGTTCAAAACCAAGAACAAACAAAAGCAACAATGTCCAAAAGTCCCAAAAAATAAATGTCCATTTACAAGCTCTAGATTTTATAGTCGCTAGGCCGACTTTCTCCATGAAGCTCAATGTGGAATTTGCAGGGCCCATGTAGCTTGGGCTTCAAATATAACTCCATTCTTGTCCATCAGCTGCAGTCCTCCCGAATGAATCTTGTTTACAATGAAAGGCCCCATCTTCTTCTTGTTGAATTTGTTAGGAAACAAATGATCCTTTGATTTGGAAACATAGAGCTTGTCTCCAACTTCATACTCCTTGGGCTCATCATTGGAAATCCTACATAAGCGCACATACCAAGGCAAACCTCTCCCATGTATAGATAGATCTTTAATGGAAATAGGAGAAGAAGGATCCATATCTTGGCTTACCTTTGCAGAATTTGATTCGGGGACCTCATATTCTACTCGACATCGAGCAAGATTACTCGACATCGAGGAGTTTTCTTCTTCTGGTGGACTGCTGGTCGAGGAAGGCGAAGTCGAGGAAGAAATTGTTTGGTCGATGTCGAGGAAGTCTGCTCGTCTGGTGGACTCTTGGTCAAGGAAGGAGCAGTCGAGGAAGAAGGATGTTGGTCGATGTTGACCAATTTGGTCGATGTCGAGTTGTCCTCGGCTTTCAGTGGATTGCTCGACGAAGCTGCTGCTGGTGGAGGGCTCTGATTTTGGTCGACGTCGACCAAGTTACTCGACGTCGAGTAACTCTGGTCGACTTCGACCCCATACTTGAATCCTGTCAAGGCATCCGAGAAATAATTAGTTGACGTCGACTTACCTTGGTCGATGTCGAACAGATCATCCGTGTCGTCGTTCAGGATGGTCATGATCTTCTCCACCTGGGCTTCCATATCCCTCTTTTCTAGCTCATCAAGAGTCATGTTTCTTACCTTAGGCTCCCCACAAGTAATGTACCCAGCTGATATAGACTTTACCTTTTCCATGGGACCTATGTGCCTTCCAGTTTTATTAAAAGAAAACTCAATTACCTCATCGCTGATGTTGAAAGTGAGTACTCCCTTCCTTACGCTTATGTTGGCATCCACCGTCGCCAAGAAGGGCCTTTCTAGAATAATGGGTCAAGCAGGGTCCTCCGCCATATCAATAACTAAGAAATCAGCAGGGACGAAGAACTTACCAACTTGCACTGGCACATTGTCCACCATTCCTGTTGGGATGACCACCGCGTTGTTTGCCATATAAAGCTTAGCATCCACAAGCTCTAGGGCACCTATCTTAGTCTTGGACCATATTGACAGAGGCGTTATACTTACACTAACTCCAAGATCACATAATGCATTAAATTTGTATTGACCAAATCCAATGGTTATAGCAAACTTACCTGGATCTGGCCTTTTCTCAAGAACGTCCATCTGGCTGCACTCCTCTGCGATCTCAACCATTGACTGCTTTTTGCTTAGGATCTCCTTGAGGAACTTGACATATGATGACATTTCATTAAGAGCTTCTGTGAAGGGTATGGTGACATTAAGCCTTTGAATCATCTTGATGAAGCGCTGAAATTTCTTCTCTGTTGGGTCGTTTGGAGATTTTGTCGGGAAATGCAGCTTTTTCTTCATCGGAGGTGCTGAAGGCTGGTCGACAGGGATAGTAGGCTGGTCGACATCAACTACAGGTTGGTCGATATCGAGTTGAGGTTGGTCAACATCGACTAATGTGGTTGACTTTGGCTTGGGCACAACATTCTGGTCGATATCGAGGAGAGTTTGGTCGACATCGAGTAAGTTTTGGTCGATGTCGACTGGCTTGCTCGATGTCGAGTTGTCTACTGTATCCTTTTCCTCTGTATTTTGATCGGTTGTTTGCATCTGTCGCCTACTCCTTAGATTCATTGCTGCTACTTGCCCCGCAGATTTGCCCTTAGGATTGGGCTCAGAAGTTCCAGGGAGCGTATCTGGCTGTCTTGGGATGCCTGCTGCTAGTTGGCCAATCTATGTGTCAATCGATTTCCTGCATACATCGATTTCTCCAAGCCTAGCGTTGACACCATGTATCTGAGTGTAGACGGAATTGAAGAACTGCTTGGTGGCTGAATGGTTCCTTCGCATTTCCTCAAGGATGGTCTGTAGGTCATCCTTCTTCTAGTCCCTTTCCGGATGTCCTAGAGCTCTGTATGGTGGGGGGTTCCTAGGGGCACCTTGGTTCCATTGTGGTTGCTGAAACCTTAGCGGCCAGCTCAAGAGAATTGATAAAGATCTCCTGAACGAGATAGGGTGGTTGTCCATGTGTAGGGCAGGATCGCAGTAGATCCTTATATCGTTCCCATGCTTTTGCTAGCGGCTCCCTAGACTTCTGTTTGAAAGTTGTAATCTTTTGCCGGAGGAGTGCTGTCTTGGCAGGAGGAAAGAATTTGTTGAGAAATTCCTGCCTTACTGCAGCCCATGTTGTCAAGGATCGTGGAGGGAGACCTTCAAGCCACTTCAATGCTGGACCGGCCAGAGACCAACGGAAAGCCTTCATCATGACATATTCCAAAGTGGTACCTTCAGCAAGAGTACGACACATGTCAGAAAAGTTGGTACTATGTTGAAGAGGACATTCGTTAAATCTTCCATAAAAAGCATTATTTTTAATCTCAATCAGGAAAGGAGTGCGAATTTCAAAATTATTTTCAGGGATTAGAATGGCCGATTCAGGCACGATGAGAGTCGGGTGCATGTAATCCTCTGCAGTGGTAGGGTATTGGGCGAGTCAGCTTCCACCTGCCTCCTTCGCTCAGCTTCCTGTGTAGTGCGTGCTCTCTCAGCGGTGAGAGCAGTATCCTTGGAGGCTAGTTCCCTCTGATGCCTCTCATTCATCTCAGCTTGTGTTTTGACAGTCGCCATGATCCTTTTCAATCTAGAATGGATGTGTATAAGACATTCCGGATTGTCTAAGGCATCAAACTCGGGTGTTTGACTAGAACGACGCATACACTTGCAAAGTAACTCAAGGCAAACGTGAGATCTAACTACCTAAGGTGCGAATGATTGCTTCCCGGGCAACGACGCCAATTTGTTGTAGTAGGAAATCGAGACTTGCAATTCAAAATATAAGTAAAGTAAAGCAAACCAGATTCCGTCCCTTGCAAATAATTACAAGACCTCCTCCTGATGTAGCAGTGGGAAGTCAGGATCGATCCTCGAGGAAGCGTGTCAGCGGATCTCAAGTAGCGGAAAGATCTCATCGAAATGGACCAGAAGATTCCTCGATATCGAGTAAAGTACTCGAAATCGACTAACCTGTCGAGTAAAACAAAAAACGAAACAGAAAACGAAAATCAACAGAAATAACTCGATTTCGACTTACCTCAACTCGACATCGACCAAATTAACTCGATGGCTGCACGAAATCGACTAAACTCAGTAACAAAGATCTCACCTTTTCGCAAGCCAGAACACGAATTTCGACGAAATAAATCAATAAACTAAAGACTTCCAAGATCAGGGTTTCAATACCACAACGATAATCATGCAAAATAACACATAAAGGCCTAAAAGATCATGATTTTCATCAAATAACTTTCGTTATTAAAAAATAGGAAGATAGAGGCTTTCACATAAACTCTAATTGTTAGTAACCTTTTTCACATAATTAACCCAAGTTGTATTAAGATCACTTTCGCTTCAATAACAAAAACAAGGATCGCCTTCAACTTTCGCAAAAGAATCATGCTTGCAGGGATAGTAGACGAATTGCATAAAAAGATCAAACCTTTACCGCATCACCTCACATGGCTACCGCCGGGCTCACCCCGACCCTAGAAGTGGGTGGATTACTCGCTCTTCATCATCAAGAAACTCATCAAATATTTCAGGAACATAAATTGCATTAAAAATAACCAAAACTTACAACCGATCGAAGCCAAAACCGCTTTCGCAAACTCCAACTCTTCTCAGCTACAAGCTCTCTCTCTCTACTCTCTCTCTATGTAACTAATTGTGTCTGAAATTGAATGAATGGAAATCAGCCCCTAAGGCTTTATTTATAGCCTTCATTCCCTCTCTAATTAGGAAAGAAAACTATATCTAAATATATATGTATCTATCTTTTATCTAAAGATTTAAACATGGAAATAAAGAAATAAATCTCTAAAAGGGAATTATATCTAAAGTAGATAAATGTCTCTTCCTCTTGATAGCACTTGATAGATCTTGATGGAATTTGATCTCGAAAATATCTCCATCGGATTCGGGATAGAACCTTAACAAGAATCGGATACCCTAGGAATCAGCTTCTGAAATCAACTCGATATCGAGTAGGATTGCTCGATATCGACTAGAATTTTTTCGTCTTCTGCTTAGATTTCCTCGATATCGAGCAACGTCTTTCAGCTTCAGCTTTACTCGTCGACTCCTGGTGCTCAACTCGATTTCAGGTTACTCGATATCGAGTAAAACAACTCGATATCGACTAACTTCCTCATCTCTGCTCGATTCTTGGTTGTCCGAGTGTAAATCGACTTGACTGTACTCCACATCGACTAAGCTTGGTTGAAATCGACCAAATGTTGTCGAGTCGATTTTTCCTTGCTTCCAGCTCGATTTGTCCTGTTTCCACTGCTCCTTGACCTCGGACTTCTGTAGTTGACTTCGAGCTTTTTTTCCTTTCTCAGATCTGCTGTAAATTGCTTCGATTCCTACGAATTTAAATAGAAACAGGTGTAGATTCCATAATTTGGAAAATAAGCATAAACTACACAGATTCTGTACTAATCTAGCCCAAATGCATGAAATGTATACAGAAAACGATATAAAAGTTACTATAAAACATGGCGAATTAGGCTCACAACATACATCTACTCGATGTCGAGTACAATCCAGACGAGTCCGAATCCGAGATCGAGTTGTGCCGAGAAGATAGAATTGCTTGCAAGAGAAGATATGTGGAATTCTATCCATCCACATAAAGATCTATCAAGTCAAAAAGGATTTATCCACAAATAGTTTTATTTCCTTATAGATTTATTTCTTTTATTTGCAAGTTTTATCTTACTGCTTTAGATAGGAAAGTTTTAGATTTAGATATAGTTGTTCTTTCCAAGAATAGCTACATAGAACACTATAAATAAGGCATTAGGGGGCTGAGTTTTATTCATTCAAATTTAGTTCCAATTACATCGAGTATGGGAGAGAGAGAGAGAGAGAGAGAGAGAGAGAGAGAGAGAGAGAGAGAAGGCTTGTGGCCGAGAGGAGTTGGAGTTTGCGAGAGCGGTTTTGGCTTCGATCGGTTGTAAGTTTTATTTTAGTTCATTAATACAATTTATTTTCCTGGAATTATTAATGTGTTCATTCATGATGAAGAGCGAGTAGTCACCCAACTTCTAGGGTCGGGGTGAGCCCGACGGTAGCCATGTAAGGTAATGCGATAAAGGTACAATCTTTTGATGTGATTTCGTCTTCTATCCCTATGAGCATGATTCTTTTGCGAAAGGTGAAGGTGATCCTTGTTTGTGTTATTGAAGCGAAAGTGATCTTAATACAACTTGGATTAATTATGTGAAAAATGGTTAGTAACAATTAGGGTTTATGCGAAAGCCTCTATTCTCCTATTTGTTAATAACGAAAGTTATTTGATGAAAAGGCATGATCTTTTATACATTTATGTGTTATTTTGCATGGTTATCGTTGTGGTGTTGAAACCCTGATCTTGGAAGTATTTTAGTTTTTTTATTTTATTCCCAACAATTTCGTGTTTGCATTCATTTTAGTTCGAAAAGGGAAGATTTTTGGTTCTGCTCACTCGAGATCGACAACACTTGGTCGATGTCGAGTAAGTTCTTGTCGACGTCGAGTACAGCTGCTCGAGATCGACTACTTTCGCTTTGTTTTCATTTTCTCTTGCTTTCTATTTACTGTTTTAGTCGACAGTGTGGTCGAAGTCGAGTACCTTACTCGAAGTCGAGTACGCTTATGGTCGAGATCGCGCTGAGGTTTGGAACTGAAAAGGTGGGCGCTGACACGCTTCCTCGTGGATCGATTCTAACTACCGGGAGGAAGTATTGTATTTATTTGCTGAGACAGGGAGTCAGTTTGGTTTATATTTTATTTTTGATTTCATGTTTGACCATCCTCCTGCAACAACAAATTGGCGCCGTGTTGATAGGAGGAAATCGAGAATGCAAATTAAAATATAAATAAATCACAGCAAACCAGATTCCGTCCCTTGCAAATAATTACAAGACTTCCTCCCGATGCAGTAGTGGGAAGTCAGGATCGATCCACGAGGAAGCGTGTCAGCGGATCCTATGCAGCAGAAAAATCTCACAGAAGTCGACAACAGGGTCCTCGATCTCGACTAGGTTAGTCGACAGAAGATCGGACAGTCGAACAGAGTAGCAGTCACAGGCACTGGGTTGGTCGATCTCGACAAGGCCTACTCGATATCGAGTAGGGTCTTGGTCGACTTCGATTTGTATCGTCGAGTACCTGCACAAGAGAAGCTAGAGCGATGCTAGATCGAGAATTAGTAACTCGAGATCGACCAGGCTTGCTCGAGATCGAGTAGACAGAGAATAAAACGAAACAAAGAAATAAAGTAAAGGCAAATGCTTTGGGACTTCGAAATAAACTTAATGTAAAAGGCTTCCAAGATTGGGGTTTGCAACAACGATAACCAAGCATGCATAAGGCAGAGATAAAACAGATAATCATGTGAATTGCATCAAGGACAAGCTTTCACCTTTTCCAACAATTAGACAACTCTTTCAAGAAAGCCTAATTGTCTCTACTGATTTTATGTTTACAATCCAAGTTGTTAGCATGGATCTCCATTAGATGGGTAATAAACACATAAACAAGTAGTAGATGCTCAAAACACAATAAAGGTCGGATTTTTACCTCAAACACGCATAGCTATCGTCGGGCTCTCCCCAACCCTAGAAGTGGGTGGACTACTCGCGCTTCATCGCAAACTCAGACATCATCGATTGAAAAGAAACTTGCATTAAACTTAAATTCAAAAGACTTTACAATCCCAGCGATCCAACTCTCGTTGAACGCCAAAACCCTAAGCCCATGTTTGGTATTCATATACTGATATCAGATATGGGTATGGATATCACCCATACCCATATCTGTGTTTGGTATTAGGGGTATATGGATATCAACCGATATACCTTGATATCCTTTCCTTTGTAAATTTGTCTGTTTCCATATACTGATAAAATCAGGGATATGGGTTCTTCTTTTTCAACGCTTCTACACAGAGAGAGGGACACACTTCTACAGAGAGAGACGCTCCAATGCTCCATCTCTTCTCGCTCCATCCTTCTCGTTCCATCTCTTCTCGCACCAGTGCAGCAACCTCCCGAGAGAGGGAGACTGTCGAAATTGAAGCTTTATCGTCTGGAAATTGGGGCTCACCAGGCAGAAGAAGAGATCTTTATCGACTGGAAATTGAAGCTTCAGTAGATCTAGAGGCTCGTTGCTTTGCTTTGGACTGGAAGTTGTCTGCGTGGTTGCCGGGATCCCCCAAAATTTCAAATTCCCAACCCTAGGTTTACTGTCTGTTTGGATTTTTTGGTTAATGGGTTGTTCTAAACCTATACTGATATCCCGATATAAGATACCAAACAAGATATTAGATATCAGATATCAAAGTTGATACCCATATCCCTGATATCGATATCTGATATCCATATCTGATATCTGATATCAGTATATGGATACCAAACAGGGGCTAAAACCTGTGAACTCCTAAACCGTCTCTGTGAACTACTTCTCTACCTCTGAAATTGAATGAATCTAAAATCAACCTCATGGGCTTTATTTATAGCCTTCTAATCCTTGCTACTCAAGGATAGAAATATCTATCTCTATCTAAAACTATATCTAAAAGCATTAAAGATAAATAAAAGCTACAATGAAATTAAATCTAAAATAGGGAAATATATCTAAAGTGTCTTCAAGTGGATAGAACTCTCTTCTTCATGATAGATGTTGATAGATCGGATAGACTTTGGCAAACTTCGAGCCCGAGGAATCCCAATCCGAGTAGAATTGCGTCGACGCGTCACACAGCTTCTGGAATCGTCGTCGATCTCGACAAGGGTCTTGTCGATCTCGAGTAGGAGTGTTGTCGACTGGGCGTGGCTCGTCATCTCGGCTAACTGGTGCTCGACAGGCTCGGTCATGGTTCACGGGTATAGTCGATCTCGAGTACCTCTCGTCGATCTCGACTAGACTGGCCTTGTCGACTAGGTCTTCTCGGGTGACTCTGCTCGACATGCTCGGACACGGCTTCCGGGCTCCTCGATCTCGAGTAGGTCTACTCGATCTCGAGTAGGGTGTAACCCGGTCTGTCCTCGTCTTCGTCTTCTCGATCAGCCCTTCCTCGACCAGGCCCTCCTCGGACACTTTTGGTCGATCTCGAGTAGAGTGTACTCGATCTCGAGTAAAGTTTTCTCAGCTTTATGCTCTGTTCTTGAAACGCACTTTCTCGAGTCCTCGTTCGTCGGATTGACGCATATGACCATGCGTTGGAAAGCTCTTTCCGAGGGCTACAACTCTCATGAAGACATCAAAGCTTGATTCATAACGAAGAATGGTGAAAATGGTCTTTTCTCCAGCTGCACCATTCTTAGCTTCTCCATGAGTTTCCTTTAAGCTCCAAAGTGCGTCTGATTTCTACGAAATATAACCAAAACTTGTGTAGACCTTCATATATTGCAAATAAACGTATATTACACAGATTCTGTATTATTTTAACCCAATATGCATGAGATGCATGCAGAAATCGATATAAAAGTAGATGTAAAACATGGCAAATTAGGCTCACAACACGCCGTTGCCGGGGAAGCAATCAATCGCGCCTTTTTTAGTTCTTTTTCTCTTCTTTATATTTGTTTTTGCTTTTTAGTTCCTTTTTACTTGTTTCTTTTTATTATTGTTGCTCAGGTGCATGCGAAGAACTGATCGCACGACAATCGACCCTCTTCTTGAACCATCACAGTTCTTCCACTTACAGCAAAGGCTTAGGAGAAGACTCATGACGACTTCACCCAACAACGAGAACGTGGTCGAGCTCACACCACCACAGGAGCTTGAGCAACTCCGCCTACGGATTGAGGAACTCGCCGCCAGAGAAGCAGAACACGCCCGATGAGAGGTGGAATATACACAGAACCAACAACGGTGGGAGGCAAGGGTAGATCGCGAAGTTAACGCAAGGAGGGAACTTGAGGAGCAAATTGGGCATGTCCCAGCCAACGCAAAGGAGTATCTGCATCCTACTCTGGAAGTACCAGAATCACCAATCGTTCTTCCCCCTATTAATTATGAAATTCGTTCTTCTTTTATTATTGAAATTAGGAGGAGTCAATTTAGGGGAAGGCCCAATGAAAGTCCTTTTGAGCACGTTACTACTTTTTCATATTTATGTGAAGGAATTGCTGATGGTGCTAATCTAGAATATCTCAAACTAAAGGTTTTTCGTTGGTCCCTTGTAGGAATAGCCTCATAGTGGCTTGAAGGATTGCCAGTACATTCAATTCGTACTTTGAACGAATTACATGATCACTTCCTCAACAAGTTCTTTCCTCTTGCAAAGACAGCTTCTCTCAGACAACAAATCACGGATTTCAGACAAAAGCCAGGAGAACCACTTGCACAGGTCTGAGAGCGCTACAAAAGGCTTCTGAAATACTGTCCTACACATGGACAACCACCCTACATCATCCAGGAGATCATCTTCAACTGTCTGGATGCGCCTACTAAGGATCGGATCAACAATTACACTACATATAGGTATCTCGAGTACACCTGTCGAGTCCAAACCCTACCCGAGATCGAGTGCAACCCCAGAGGAAAAATCCTAGTCGACATCGAGTACATCTACTCGATGTCGAGTACAATCCAAACGAGCTCGAATCCGAGATCGAGTTGTACCGAGAAGATAGAATTGCTTGCAAGAGAAGATATGTAGAATTCTATCCATCCACATGAAGATCTATCAAGTCAAGAAGGATTTATCCATAAATAGCTTTATTTCCTTATAGATTTACTACTTTTAATTTCCAATTTTTATCTTAATGCTTTAGATAGGAAAGTTTTATATTTATATATAGTTGGTCCTTCCTAGAATAGCTATACATGGAACACTATAAATAAGGCCTAGGAGAGAGGGAGAGAGAGAGAGAGAGAGAGAGAGAGAAGAGAGAGAGAGAGAGAGAGAGAGAGAGAGAGAGAGAGAGAGGGCTTGTGGCCGAGAGGAGTTGGAGTTTGCGAGATCGGTTTTGGCTTCGATCGGTTGTAAGTTTTATTTTAGTTCATTAATGCAATTTATTTTCCTGAAATTATTGATGTGTTCATTCATAATGAAGAGCGAGTAGTCACCCAACTTCTAGGGTCGGGGTGAGCCCGACAATAGCCATGTAAGGTAATGCGATAAAGGTACAATCTTTTGATGTGATTTCGTCTTCTATCCCTATGAGTATGATTCTTTTGCAAAAGTTGAAGGTGATCCTTGTTTGTGTTATTGAAGTGAAAGTGATCTTAATACAACTTGGATTAATTATGTGAAAAAGGGTTAGTAACAATTAGGGTTTATGTGAAAGCCTCTATTTTCCTATTTGTTAATAACGAAAGTTATTTGATGAAAATGCACGATCTTTTATACCTTTATGTGTTATTTTGCATGGTTATTGTTGTTGTGTTGAAACCCTAATCTTGGAAGTATTTTAGTTCATTGATTTTATTCCTAACAATTTCGTGTTTGCATTCGTTTTAGTTCGAAAAGGTAATATTTTTGGTTCTGCGCACTCGAGATCAACAACACTTGGTCGACGTCACGTAAGTTCTTGTCGACATCGAGTACAGCTGCTCGAGATCAAATACTTTTGCTTTGTTTTTGTTTTCTGTTGCTTTCTGTTTACTGTTTTAGTCGACAGTGTGGTCGAAGTCGAGTACGTTACTCGAAATCGAGTACGCTTCTGGTCGAGATCGCGCTGAGGTTTGGAACAGAAAAGGCGGGCGCTGACACGCTTCCTCTTGGATCGATCCTGACTACCTTCTACTACAACGGGAGGAAGTCTTGTATTTATTTGCTGAGACAGAGAGTCAGTTTGCTTTATATTTTATTTATATTTCATACTTGACCATCCTCCTGCAGTAACAGACTACAACATAAAGCTTTGAATTATATAGAGAGGTTTTGGATGAGAGATTTGGATTAATAAGTGTTGCTCTCCCCTTCTGGGAGAGCGTATTGGCTCTCCACTTATAGAGTTGCTCTTTTGACTTGCATACAGTTTCTGTAAACGTTTCACGATTCACTTTTCCGTTAATGATGGGGCAACCTAGATATTTTTCTAGTGCTCTTATGTGAGGAATTTGTAAATTGCATTCAAGTTCTTGTACACGAGTTCTGGGTACACCACCTGTTGTTTGAAAGGAGGATTTGTGAAAGTTAACCTTCTGGTCCGAGTACTTACATTATTCATCAATAATTTTTCTTATATTTTCGCTTGCAGTTGAAGTGGCTTTTGTAAAAACCATGATGTCGTCTGCAAACGCTAGGAAAGAAATGGAGAGACCGTCTCAGTCGAACCTAAACCCAACGGTTCCAGTTTTTGAAGATGCCTCCTCTTGTAGTTTTCTAGCAAGGATTTCTGCCCCTAGTATAAAAAAACGGAGATAATGGATCGCCCTAACGGAGACCCCTAGTTGATTTGAACAAGTCCGTAGGGTAGTTAATCAAAATTGAAAATGAGACTGTTTCTACACATTCTCTTATCCATCCTATAAAGGTTGGGTGGAAGCCAAATTTTTCTAGGATTTGAAAGGAGAAATCCCAATCAACACGATCGTATGTTTTTTCCATGTCTAGTTTTATAGCCATCCAACCTTCGTTTCCTTTTCTGTTTTTTAAAGTGTGAAAGATCTCGTGTGCTATTAGAATGTTGTCCTGAATAGTGCGGTCCGATACAAAAGCTCCTTGTAGTGGATGTATGAGCTTCCCTATCACTTTTTTAGACGGTCGGTTATGATTTTTGAAATAAGCTTATATATAGTTGAGCAAAGGCTAATTGGTCTGTAATTGTTTGTTGTAGCTGGGTTATCACATTTTGGTAAAAGGGTTATAAATGTGTGGTTTACCTGTTTGAGCAATTTTCCTGATTGGAAGAATCATGTGACTACTTTTATCACTGATAGGCCAACAATGCCCCAATACACTTTATAGAATTCCACCGCCATCCCATCGGGACCTGGGGACTTATTTTTTCCCATACTAAATAGTGCACTTTTAATTTCACTATTTGTAACTGGTTTTATTAATTCCTCATTTTCGCTATCCATAATCGAGGGAGTTATCAAGGATAAGTAATCTGAGAGGTTTGATCTATTCTCCCTATCCTTTTTGAATCGTCTTTCAAAGTCTAGTTGAATTTTCTTCTTGACATTTTCTTCCCCAACAGTTTGGGTTCCATTTGCTGTTGTAATATTTCGAATAATTTTTCTATTTCTTCTTCCAGTTGCTATCCTATGGAAATAGCTAGAGTTAGTGTCAGAAAGTTTTAGTTGTTTAACTTTTGCTCTTTGATTCCATAATTTCTTGTGGAAATTCAACAAAGCTTCATTTTTCTTAAGTAGTTGTATTTGTTTATCCACCGTGGATGTATTTTGAGAAACTAAATTCGTTTTTTGTATAGTAGACAACATACGTGGGATTCGAACCTTTGTCTTGTGCCTAAACACAATGCTCTACCGATTGAGCTAGTAAGCTAACAGGTTCTAGTTTGACTAACTTTTTATGGTGCAGTGTACCATAGTATATGGTATACTTTATTTTTCTCTCTCTATTTCAGTATATGCTCCACTTCCTACAACACAAAAATATTTTGACATTTATTTAATCTCAAAAAAATATAAAAATTATATTTATATTACTAACGTGTATTTTTATATATTCATAAACTTTTATTTTTAGAATTCATGTTTTACAATTTTTAAAAATTAAAAAGCAATATATAAAAAATTATAGTTATTAAAATTTTCAAAATAAAATTTTCAAAATAAAATTTTATGAATATATAAAAATAGATGTTAGTAATATAAATATATTTTTTTTAAAGATTAAATCAATATCAAAATATTTTTGTGTTAAAGTGGAGTATAAAGTAACCATTACGGAATGTCTCACCGGAAAGTACTTTTAGTTAGTACCCATATGTCCTCGGTTCGAACAAGGAGTATAAAGTGAAGTAGGAGATCTTCATTTCCAAATTAGCGGTTTTGAAGGAGGTAAGGCGAATTAGCAAGAATTTGTTATCCAAAATATCCGTTGTCCCGTTATAAACTATTCCCTCCAAAAAATGCTTAAAATTTTCACTTGGTGTTCATGTGGGATAGCATTAAGCAAGTTCACAAGTTTGAGGGACCACCCAAAAGACCACCACACATGCGATCGTCATTCATGACACAAACCTTTGCTTTATTTCCAACAGTAATCACATTAATTTTTAAACTGTGTTCTATGAGACCCATGTACAGTGTACTGTTTGGATTCATATTCATCTTCGTTTGAGAGGGAAATTAGGTAAACAACATACATCCCCATTTTATGATATAAAAGACATTTAACATGAATTCAGATCACTAGATCAGATTGATCGAGATAATCCGTCTTTGAATAAGTTATAAAGAAATTGAATTTTTTTGCTGTAGTTCAAACTAGTTACACTTGATAAGGGTGTTGGGATTCATTTTATATCGGTTGGGAAGCAAAATAATTAATCAAAATAAAAGGGAGTATTCAATTCTATCTTGCATTCACTAGCATCACCTATTGCCTCCTTACTAAACATGATTCTGAGATTGAAGTTGAACATTCATCAGAAAAAAAAATATTAAAAAAGCATGTTTCATGTATGTAGTTGAAGAATTTACATCTTGAAAAGTAGAAAATGATAAAGAATGCAAGGCAATGAAGTATCTCTCTCGCTCATAACCTGTTGCACTATCTAACATGTGAAACTCTACCTCTCACTCGATGAATCAGGTTCGGCATGGTGAGCATTTGGACAGCCAGCTGATGCAGCTTGTCCAGTCGTGTTCAACACAGTGACCGATCTTGCCACATCCAGACTCGTGCTGCTTTTCACCTTTGTTTTACCATTGGTCTCCACACGGTTTGGACTTCCATCATCTTTCACCTGGGAGCTGATGCTAAGGTAGTCCGTGAGAACCTTTTTCACCCCGAATCCTCGGCTAACAAGCTTGCTGCTGCTGCTGAGAAACGGCGGCCTATCTCCCTTTGTGGGAGAAAAGGCTGAAATGGAAACAGGCGTCTTGAATGAAGAGGTTGAGGAGTATGGAGACGAGACTGGCTTGTGAGCAATCACACTGACCCTTGGGATAGAGGAGAACTGATCCGAGTGTTTCGTCAAGTCGTCCACACAAAGAAGATCATCGATTCTTGCCACGATGTTGAATGCTAGGCTCTCCAACACTCTAGAGTAGCTTTCAAGAATGGATTTTCCAACATCCTGACATCATTAAACATGCTTAAACCTTATTAGTATGTCCTGCTAAGAGCAGGGTCTGGTGGTCAAGGTGTATGACTCTACACAATCACAACTCATGCCTTGAATTTTTTTTCCATGTGGTGAATAAACCAAAGAAATTGATGGAGTGAAAATGTCAAACCTTGTTGTACTGAATTTTGCTGATGTCCAGTGTTGTCTGAGACAGCCCGGGAAACCTTTGCTTAAGGCAAAGGAGAAGGGTTTCGGCTCTGCCTGCAAGCAATTCCCTCTTCTCTGCATCGATCATAAGCTCCTTAACCATGTCCCATGATGACCTTGAAGCAGATCTTCTGCTGCCGTTACTGGGATGTGAATTGCTCGTCTTCTGCCGCCATAAGTAGAGCGACGCCTCTACTCGGTTGGCAATCTCAATGGCTTGGTGTTCCGAGGTCAAATCAAGGCAATCCAACAGGCATTCGGACGAGAAATGGTCTGATGTAATGTAGCGGTAGACAACATCCCCTAAGCTCGCTCTTCCATTCTGTGATGGAAAAAAAATGTCAAGGCATGAGTTGTGATTGCTCCTCTGTCGAATCACCCACACTTAAATACTTACATAAAGTACAAGTATTGAGCCTAAGGACTCTTCTAACATGTTATTTTTGCGATATCACAATTCACAAGAGCATGGTGACCTTTGGAAGATTTTCCATGTATGAATCAGGGACATCCATGTCAGACAATGTAATGCTGTTGATAGCCATAGCAGCCTTGAGGATCTGATTTGTGCATTCCCGCTTATGCTGAAGCTGTTTTCGGGTTTCCTCAAGGAGCCCTCCAGGTGGCACTCGAGGGACGGGTAGCCACCATTTCTCCTCTTGCCTCTGCAACTGTCTTCTGAAAGAACATGATCCATCGGTGGTTTCAGAAGCTACAATGCCTTGGTCAACATACCAGAACTCTGTGTAGCGGAAACTGTCCAAAACTTCCTGCCAAGAACATCATAAGCTCGAAACGTAGACAAGATAACCATGGTTATAAATAAGTAGAGATTTAGATCTTTATGACT
Organism: Persicaria tinctoria; assembly: GCA_037127255.1. Lineage (NCBI taxonomy): Eukaryota > Viridiplantae > Streptophyta > Magnoliopsida > Caryophyllales > Polygonaceae > Persicaria > Persicaria tinctoria. The sequence continues at coordinate 53,142,176 of JBANSL010000001.1, read as the reverse complement.
TACAAGTAACATATTATCCAGTTTACGTAACGCTGGGAGATTGACATACAGATCTGACCGAGGCCTGCAAGTCATGATCTGACAGAATGCATCGAATCAACATGTCATTAATTCTCGCAAATGCTTTGTTAACCGACACAACTTAACAACCTAAACTGGCCAAATGCTTTCAAGTTAACTGATTTAGTATCTAGTAATGTAAAGCACCTAATGTTTTCAGTCCAAAAGCCATATGTCTTGAGGAGCATAACAGACCAAATCCAGAAATTAACACAAGCATTTACATACTAAATGAAATGAAGTAACACCATGAATGCATAAGAAAGAAGCAATATAAAATATGATACCCCATCAAGGGACATCAGAAGTATCAAAATGTTGCCTAATTGGACATGAGAATTTAGTTAAAGGTAGCCCTTTTTGACCTCTAACCGGACAAGAACTACTGAAGCTTGAAATAAAGCCACCCCTAAAGGCTAAACAACCTCAAGCCAAAATCAGTAACATGACCAACCCGGAAATGTTAGGGTTAGAACTCAGAATTCAGAACCAATCGCCTCCTAAATGTCTTGAAACTACACAACATTATATCTAGCACAAACCCTTACCCCAAACTAGTCAAGAGGGTGCTTCTTGAAACAAAATCTACAAAAGTCAACAATGTTTGAACAAGTAATGTAGATAATTAGTTACCTCAAGTTTAGTCCCATCTGGGAATGTTTGCCAAGTGGGTATCATCTCAACAATATGATCACTTACTGAGAGAAGCCACTCCATCTCCCTTTTCCACATTCTCTTCTTTTCAGTTGGAAGGGGTTCAAGTCTCCACAGTTGTCCAAATATGGTGGCTATGTAAAATCCCCAAACAAGAAGCAAACAAACACAATTACAGCCCAAGCAAAAAGAAAGCACAAATTCAATTGGGATAATAAAAGAGGGAATGTGAATTGGGAATCATACCACACAAATTAGTAATGGCATTTGAAATTGCAAGTGATGTGGAAACCCCATTGCCACACCCAGACATGTCTTCACCAAGCAGCAATTTCGCAAATCTCTCCTTCATTAATTCAACTTCTAAACAAAACCCATAAAACCAAATGATTGGAATAAAAACAAAATCAGAGAGATAATAAAGATGCTCTCTTTAACTATGAAACCAACCTGATAGTGAAGAATCTTGCATATCCAGCTTCCTAGCATCACTGCCCAAATGGGTCTTTTGCAAAGCATCAGAAATGGTTCTTTGGGGGGTTGCAGATGAAGAAGAGGACGACTCTGAGCTGCAACAATGGCTGTGTTTCCCACTCCCATTCCCATTCCCATTCCAACTTGAGCTGCTGTATCCACTTCTGCTTGCCTCCTCCTCTGTCAAATCCCCTAAAGTTTCCATCTTTTCTGCAACCTTGTCTTCCTCAGTCCCACCCGAATCCATTTTTGCTGCCATGGATGAGAAACCCAGTTGTTGACAAATGACAATCGCTGTGAAAACGAAAGTACAGGAGCACTGTTTCTGGGTTCTGGGTTCTGTGGTGGAGCTGCTGATAAGTGGTTACATGAAAAATGGAGGGTTTTTTGGAGTTATTTATGAGGGTTAGAAAGACGAGGCATAAAAATTAAAAAGGCCTTAATTGACCATTTCAATGGCTTTCACTCCTTTCAGAAAGGGACAAAGGGAACTTCCAAATGGGGCCACTCCAAGCATTTGTTTTGCTTTTGCTCCAATCTCTCCGTAGATAAGTAGCCCAGATTAGGCTCTTGCTTAATAAAGGGCTCTTACTTAGCATTAAGTTGAACAAACATGATGCTTGTGGTTGTATGTAATGATTTCAATTTATAATAATGGGGTAATAATAGCGGTATTTGGTAGGGGTGGGCACAAATCCCGCAAATCCCGATCCCGTCCCGGTCCCGTCCCGATCCCGTCCCGATCCCGGTGGGATTTAGGACAAAATAGCGAATCCCGTCCCGATCCCGTCCCGCAAAAATTATGCGGGACGAAACGCGGGACGATCCCGGTGGGATCCCGCAAATCCCGTCCCGTCCCGCATATAATAATAATAATAATAATAATAATTTTTATAATAATAATAATAATATAATATTATAGAATAATAATAATATATTATTAGTATTATTATTTTGAGCAAATATTATAATTATAATTATAATCATAATCTTCCATTTATAATAATAATAATAATATTTGTTTATAATAATAATATTATTATTATTTGAGCAAATATTATTTATAACTATAATAACAATTTTCAATTTATAATAATAATAATATTATTATTATATAATATTATAATATAATTTAATAATAATATTAATTTATAATAAAATTATTATTATTATTATTATTATATTATTATATCATATTATATTTTTTTTCTTGTAAAGTATAATTATTTTATAATAATAACAATAAAAATAAGTAATATTATTTTATTGTATTTTTAATTATAACGTGGGATTATTATTATTATTATTATTATTATACCCATTTAGAGTTACAAGAGGCAAATAGCTAAATACGGTATTCTTCCCAATTATCAATCGATAATGAGACAATATCTAGTGAATCTCGTCTCAATTCCTTTCCGTCCTGATCTAGTAAGATAATGTAGCCAAATATGTTGAACATTATAATTAATTATACAATCATTGTATGAATTAATAATAGTATAATACTATTATTATTATTATTATTATTGTTGTTGTTGAATAATATAGTTGAGAAGAATACCGTATTCAACATATTATACAAAATAATGAATTATGAAAGCATTTTTCACTTTGCAAATTTATATAATACTCCCTCCGTTAATTAAAACATGTCGTTTTAGACATTTGCACATTTTTTAAGAAATCAAATAAAAGCAAACAAAAATAAACTTATACCCCTGATTATTACTTTACTTTTTCACTTTATTGAAAACTACAACTAACAAATATCTAATCATGACAAGGATAATTTTGGAAAGTGAACACCAAAATACCTAAAACGACATGTTTTTCTTAACAAGATTTTACTCCTAAAACGACATGTTTTTCTTAACGGAGGGAGTATTTTATTATTTTTATATGCGGGACAAGGCCCGTCCCGTCCCGATCCCGTCCCGTCCAGACACCATCCCGTCCCGAAAAAAAAGTGTCAATCCCGTCCCGATCCCGTCCCGTAAAAATTTCGCGGGACGAGTCCCGTCCCGGCTCAATCCCATCCCGTCCCGTCCCGTGCCCACCCCTAGTATTTGGTATTCTAACTAACTGAGTTTATGGTTACGGGTGGGTGTGGGTGTGGGTGTGGGTGACGTGCTTAGGACGGGTTTATATCTAGAATTTTGCCTTTTGATGATGTTTCAACCCTCTCTATTTTGCTTTTTGGGAGTAGATGTGTAGTTTTATTGTTTTATTCTTGGACTTGGATACTTTTGTTGTGACTTTTCATTTGCAATGGCAACTTTGGGGAAATGAAAAGTTGTTGAAAACCCCCATTTGTTTTTTTTTGTATAAAGGGATGAATAATATCAAGGACTACTTTGGATGATGATATAATAAAATTAAAGATAAATTTCAAAGAGAGCAGTTTATTAAATCTATATCTATCTATAATATAATACAGTAGTTAGAAAGTTGTGTTCTTGGTAAATTGCTCATTTAATTAATGATTCATTGTTATAATTTTTTATATTCCACAAAAGATAAATAACATTTTTTGTAGCTTAATGGTTAAAAGAGATATTATACTTAAGGTCTAGAGTTATTACACTTTTCTCAAATATTTTACATGATCACCTTACTTATGACTCAATATGATTTTGAGCTAGCTTGGAGACAATTCTAACCTAGTTGGGAGGCTGAATGTTGGTAGAGATCACCGCTAGCAAAGTCTCCAACTTTTGGTGATCTTCCATCCATGCTTAACCGTCAGGAGGAACCATCAAAGTCTACTAAGTCCAACAGCCAGGAAGATCCTTCTTTCACCCTACCAACTACAAATCTTAACCATAAATCAAAAACCAATTCAATTTTCAATAATCTATGCAATGAAACAAAGAAAGTGCATATCAGCTGGAGGTATACGAACGATGTCAAATCCCCTTCTTCGCGAAGTATGGGAAATATCCGACTTAAACCGATGCTTACCACTCATCTTGTTGAAGGTGTTGATTGCACTCATACAAATTATTGGAACTGGACTGTATGCGTTTTGAACAACATCGGGGCATGTCCCTCCCTTACTATCGGTAATCTTGATGCTCCATTGTTTACCACTATGGGCTCTAGAAAAATGCTCCACTCATCAATAAACAGACTACTCACAAATTTAGTCCGCTCCATACCCCCCGAACAAGCAATAACAATCAAACTCAAGAGAAACCCTCATACCAACCAAAAAATGGATCGCAATTGTCTGGTCATTATAATTAACATCTCAGATACCCTTTGCATCGGGCTGCTACTTGATTTAGATGATAAAGTAAACTCAACTCAAGGATACCAAAAGACCCAAGAACTACGTACCTGAATCTGATTACTTGACATTCCTACCGCTCCCTAACAATTGGCGGGGGATTAAATTGAAGGTGATCTATGAAGATTAGCCTTTGGAATTGTTGGACAAAAATGCGCAATAATCGTACAACACATTTTATTTGATTTTTTAATATTTCAGTTCGACCCCTTTTGGTTATCCTCTTGATTCGAAGTCATGCCGATACCAAGATTTGAATGGTTTTAGTGATTTGGGATGCACCCGAATTTCAGCGGGTTGCCTACGTATCTCTTGTAAGATAATCAAGCCTTACGTAGTTCAGAGTGTTTTGGATTTTGTGTTTGGTTTGGATTTGATTTTGTTTTCTTGTATGCATCCTATGATGAAGTTCAAGCCCACCTTCTAGAAAGGGTAGCTCGAACAACACTCCACCCGAGTAACTTGAGCCCACCTTCTTGGAAGGGTAACTCAAGTAACCCGCCTATCATTTACATAGAAAACGATTTTGATTTTGATGTGGAGTTTAATTTGTTTTGATTTGATTTGTTTTGACTTAAAGGTCAATTTGGGAGTTGTGATTGAACTCGCTTGTGAGTTTCCTACGTACCCTTTTGGAAGGGATCAAATCAAACGTAGTTTTTGAAAATGACAAATTTGGTATTTGAGTTTTTGAAGTTTTGGTCATGACCGAACTCGACAAGCGAGAGCTTTGTATCGAGTCAGATGAGACACTTTGGATTTGATAGAAAATTTGATTTTTGGGACGACTTAGAGTCGAAAAGTGAATTTAAGGAGATTTTAATTGAAGATTTGGGTGTGACTGGACTCGATGAGAATTTGATTTACAACGAGTTTCCTACGTATCCACTTGTTTGGTGGAATCAAGTTACCGTAGTTCGGAACAAAAGAAAATTTTGTATTCTATTGGATTTTGATCGTTAGATCATTTGAGGGTGGGGATTGAACTCGAAGAGCATAAGCTTTGTATCGAGTCGGAATAGACAATTTGAATTTGTTATTGGTGATTGAACTCGACGAGCCTTGGCTTTATATCGAGTGTCCTACATATCTCTTAGAAGATAATCAAATCACCAGTAGTTATAAAACGAACCAATTTAATTTATTTGGTTTTGACCTCATATTCATTTAAAGGGAATTTAGAGGTCGATGATTGTACCCGATATATTTTTAGGGTTTAATATCGGGTTACCTACGTAGTCGATAGGAGGCGTCAAGTCGTTACGTAGTTCTAAATGGAAAAAAACAATTTGATTTTTTTGAATCGGCGATTGTACCCGACAAGCTTAAGCTTTATGTCGAGTTACCTACGTACCCGTTTGGACAAGAACAAATCACCCGTCGTTCTTTTTAGGGAAATTGTTGATTTAATTTGAGATGGGTGACTGAATCCGATATATATTGAATTTGATACCGATTTTCCTACGTAACTCATTAAAGAGTATCAAGTCTTTACGTAATTCTACCGGAAGATCAAATTTATATTTGGTGAAACTTGATTTGAGGTTCTAACTCCATTTTTATTTAGGAGTCGGTGTTGATATTGACCCACTAGAATTAATTGGCAAAAAATATTTGACGAGTTTAATTTTATGTATGGATCAAACTCGAATTCTTAATTTGTGTCAATTATAATTCTTTTATTTTAGTGGGTCAGTTTTGTAATTAAACAAAAACTCTTTGCAAATGTGAATTGCCGATTCAGGTCATTGTTTTTTTTCTTCTTTTAAAGAAGGGCTTAAACTAGACTTGAGTATGGGCGGGCTTGAGCGAGCTTTGGCCGGGCCCTGTTTTTTGGGTCAACTCTCTTGCCCAAGCCCGCCCACCGGGCCACCTATTATAATTTCGTAAAATATTATTTTTATTTTATTATTTTTACGTTTGATCTCAAACTACACAAATGTGCTAAGTGTTTCAAAAGATTGAAATTTTATACAAAACAAAGGTATACAAGTTACACAAATGTGAAATTACACACTACAATCTTTACGTAGGTTCATTTCAATGAAAAAATCTTGAAAATAATTTATTTAGTATTATTATATTCCTTAATTTATATGTGATGTAAATACTATTAAGCCTCGTTTGGTATGACTACGGTAATCGGAATGGGAATGGAAATCGGAATCGGAATAAAAAATGGCAATAAGTCATTACCTAAGCATGTTGTTTGGTATAAAGTGGGAATAAGAAATTCTAAACGTCAAAACCTAAGAATGCCCAAATCCATTTTCCCAAATTCAAAAGATGTTCATCTCAAATTAATTAATTGGCACACAGATAAGCGATAAAGGGAGGGATGTGGAGGACTGGACGACGGTGGTGGACAAGTGGAGGACTGCCCGGCGGCGGCGGCAATGCCACCACGAGGAGGGATGCCTGGGCATCGCTGGTTGTCTGGAACAAGGACTAGGCGGCGGCGATGATGCCACCCATCTAGTCGGATAGAGAGAGAGAGGAGGAGGACGGGGCGGCAAAGGCGAGGGAGGGCTGTGGTGGATTGTGGTGATATCGGGAGGACAATGAACGCAAAGGAAGCTCAGATCTGGAATGGGGGAGATCGAGAGAGAGAGAGAGAGAGAGAGAGAGAGAAGGAGTAGCGCCGGCGCAGGCGATGGCCTTGGATCTGGCGACGGAGACGGCACCGTCGGCGCCGGCTGCGCTGAAGGTGATGGTAGTGACGAGGGAAACCGGTGGAGGTGAAAATGAAAATCCAGGTAGGAGATGAGTGGACATGGGGATTGGGGGGGAATTGGGAATCATTGATTCCTTAGGTTTTTTTTAGGGATGAAAGTGGGTAGAAAATGGGGATGGGGAGATTATTGGGAATGAGTTTGATTCCCAATTTTGACATACCAAACACCAAAATGGGAATCACCCATTCTCATTCCCATCCCCGAATTTGTTAGATACCAAACAGGCCCTTAGTATTTATAAAATAATAGATGTAAAAGTTTAGATATTATATAATCAATACATATACTCCGTTAGCCCAAGCCCGGCCATATGGGCCGACTGGGTCGGACCTGTCGGCCCACTTGGGCCAATTGTCTTACCCAAGCCCGCATATTTTACAGGGCGGATTGGGCGGGCCGGGCGGGTTAGCCCATGTTTACTCAGGTATACTAATCATCTACAGTTATGCTTATATTTTGTATTTTGAACCATCAAGAAGGAAGGAATGGAGGAAGAAATGGTGATAGTAATTACCTTTTAATTTTTTTTTAGAAAAAAAGGAAGAAGAAAGTACATAGTATATTTGATTGATTGCCTTTTACAACATGGATCATGTGACTTCACCTACCTTACATTACTTATTTCTAATCATATCCGTCTAGTTCCCATCTAATGGCTATAAATCATACTTCTCATCTCCTATTCTAAATCTTTTTTTTTATTGGGTAAAAATTCGGATATGACAAAATGATTATCCGATGGCATCCTTTCGGATGAGATCGTAAAGATCAGGATCGCTATATAGGTTGGGATTATTGATTGCATGGGTAAGGTGTGCAACCCGATCAGCCACGCAATTACCAGAACGAAGAATATGTGTGAACAAAACTTCGTTAATCCCAGTTATGAGAGAACAGATGTCAGACATGACTAGTTCGATCTCCCATGGACATTTTATACCCATAGAGAAGTAATTGATAATAATGAGGGAGTCCCCTTCAATAATAAGCTTATCGATATTCAATTGCCTTGCACATACAATCCCTCTTCTTATAGCCAATGCTTTGGCCATAAGGGGCGTTTGTTTTCCAACAGTTTCCCCTCCAATTGCCAAAACTGCACCGTTGTCGTTGCGTATGACAAACCCCATGGAACTGTGTCGGTTGGGGCTTGATGAGCCATCGAAATTTAATTTTGCCCATTCTGACGGTGGTTTCTTCCATTTTGCCCCACTATTCCTCTTCCTCCTATCGTTAGCCCTTTTTGTTTGGCCATTGTCGTGGTTTTTGTCATCAAGTACTTTGTTTGCCTTGATCTAGTTTTGGCGATGTACTTTCACTTTCTGGTTGAAACCTATTTCTGAAGGCAGTTTCTCCTGCTGAAAAACGAGAAGATTTCTAGTTAACCAAATTGTCCACCAATTGAAAGCCAGTTTTTGTTTTTCATCATTTGTTAACATTTTCCCAATCTTTTCCATTAGAATCTTGATGTTTCAAGATGATCTAATCTCATTTTCAATAATTATTTTCACTTTGTTATTTAGCCTTTTAACCAATGAAGAATATTTGCATTCAAAGAACAAATGCATCGAGTCTTCATGGTGATGGTTACACATTCCACAGTATGGTGGGATTGAAAGCCCTTTATTGGCCAGCTTCCCAGCTGTGGGTAGTCCTTCATTGCACACTTTCCATAAGAAATTTTTGATTTTAGGTGGGATATCTGTTTTCCAAATCAACGCATTATCGTCTTTCTCCGGTTCAGTGGCATTTGTAACTAATTTATAGGCACTTGAGGCAGTGAACCAGCCTTTATTATCTTGCCACCAGTACAATCTATCCTCAATAGCACTAAAAGGAAGGGGAATCTTACATATCGTCATTTGGTAGGATATAACTAAGTTTCTGTTTACACCAAGAATTATTAACTATGAATTCATCCACTGTGCTATTTAGGTCGATACTTGTCGTGTCTTTACAGTATTCTTTTAACGGACTGGGGGCCCCCAATTGTCTTCCCATAACTTAATGAATTTCCCGTTTCCTACTGACCAGCTTAACCCTTTTTTGAAAGGAATGATTATTCTCCTTAGCTGTGACCATTGCCACGATGCATTTCTATTGTCCTGGTAATTAAGAATATGTGTCTCTTTTAAATATTTGGCAGTAATAATTTTGACCCAGATATTGTCCGGTTCCGCCATAATTTTCCATAATAACTTCATTTGTAAAGCGATATTCATGTCTTTAGTTTTTCTTAGGCCTAAACCCCCTGTATCTTTAGATTTACAAATTTTGTCCCAACTAATTAGTGGTGTGTACTGTATGTCCTTGTTCCAGAAGAAAGCTCTATTTATTTTGTCAAGACTTGAGTGCATTGAAGCCGGAAGCATGAAGCTTTGCATTGTATATAGTGGTTTTGCTGTCAAGTTAGAGTTAATAAGGACCGAGCGTCCCTGCTGTGATAAGGTATTAGCTTTCCATTTGACAAGTTGCGTCGTTGTTTTGTTGATTATTTCCTCAAATGTTGTCTTGTTGACACGACCGTTTATGATTGGAAAACCAAGATATTTGTCTAGTTTTGTCTGATTAGTTATATTTAAAGATCTCTCAATACTTGGAACGCGGTGTGATGAAATGCCAAGGGAACATTGAAATGTTGACTTTGCATAATTGATCTTTTGTCCTGATATCTGGCAGTATTCAGTCATAATATTTCTGACCTTGTTACATGACTCCATATTTCCTTTAGAGAAAATAATAATGTCGTCAGCAAAAGATAGAAAAGTGATACTAACCGTAGCGTGGTTAAACGTGAACCCTATACCAGAGTTGGTCTGGTTAGCCTCTGCCGATAGTTTGTAGCTAGCACTTTAGCTCCAAGGATGAACAGAAAGGGGGAGAGCGGATCTCCTTTCCAGAGTCCTCTTTTGGCATTGAAAACCTCAGTTGGGCCGTTATTAACTAAGACTGAGAAAGATACGGTGGTTACACATTCCATTATCAATTCAATAAATTTATTGTGAAATCCAAATTTTTATAGAACACTTGATGTGAATTCCCAATCAACACGATCATAAGCTTTCTCCATATCAAGTTTAATGGCTAACCACCCATCCGCCCCCTTTCGATTTTTAAAGGAGTGGAATATCTCATGTGCAATCAATACATTATCCTATATCGTCTTATCAGATATGAACGCACATTGGAGTGGATGAATTAGTTTTCCAATCACCCGTTTTAGTCTTTCTGTAAGGATTTTAGAAATTATCTTGTATAGGGTAGAACAAAAACTTATGGGTCTGTAATCACCTGTTTTAGTAGGGTTGTCACATTTAGGTAGTAGTGTGATAAATGTGTGGTTGATTTGTCGTAAGAGTTTGCCCGAGTGGAAAAAAGCTTTAACTGCTCGAGTAACATCTGGGCCGACTATATCCCAGTATGCTTTAAAGAATTCAGATGTCATACCATCCGGTCCTGGGGATTTATTTTTTCCTAAAGAGAAGACCGCATTCTTAATTTCCCCATCGGATGGTTGTGCAATAAGATAGTTATTCTCCTCGTCAGTAATGGATGAGGGGATTAATTCCAAATAATTATGTAATAGTCTTTTATTTATTTGTTCTTTAGAAAACCTTGTCATAAAATCCCGTCTGATTTCGTTACTTATATTATCTTCACCAAAGATCAGAGTTCTTTCGAACGTCGTGATTTGTTGAATGATTTTCCTATTTCTCCTCCCAGTAGCAATTGTATGAAAATAGGCTGAGTTACAGTCCGTCATTCAGATATGTTTGGATTTTGCTCGTTGACCTCAGTACTCTTTTTGATATTTTAGGAGCGCTTCTTTTTTCCTAATGAGCGTCAATTCCTTTGTTTTGTGACCAGTTGATGGATTTAAGGAATTTACAGCTTGTTACGTAATGAGTTCCTTTTCAACGTTTTCAATTTGTTTAAAACAATTTCCAAAGGTATACTTGTTCCATTCCTTAGCATTTTGTTTAACAATCCTTAATTTTGAGACAAGTCGGAACATAGCGGACCCGTGTCTAAAAACATTTTGTTTAACAATCCTTAATTTTGACTTGCTTAAGGAGCTTGCGATTCTGGTTTCTGGAGTACTGCTCCCTGACATCTGGGTCAATCTCCTTGGAAGGCTCATAGAGGGGCATGGATGGGGCTGGCCTGGCATAGGCATCTTCATCATAGTTTGTTGAAGCCCCATACTTGTTGTCGTAGTTGGTGAGCTTGTCTAGTACACCCCATGCGTCAGCTGGTGGCATCGTCAGATACTCATATCGAGTATACTGATTGATCCTATCCTTAGTGAATTGGTCAAGAGAATTGAAGAAGATCTCTTGAATGACATAGGGTGGATGTCCATGAGTAGGGCAAGATCGCAGTAGTTCCTTATATCGTTCCCATGCTTTTTCCAGCGGCTCCCCAGGATTCTGTTTGAAAGCTGTAATCTTTTGGTGGAGGAGTGTTGTCTTGGCAGGATGAAAGAATTTGTTGAGAAATTCCTGCTCTACTTGAGCCCATGTCGTGAGGGATCATGGTTTCAGCCCTTCAAGCCACTTCAATGCAGGACCAGCGAGAGACCAACGAAAGGCCTTCATCTTGACATATTCCAAAGTAGTACCTTCAGCAAGAGTACGGCACATGTCAGAAAAATTGGTAATATGTTCAAGAGGGCATTCATTAAATCTTCCATGAAAAGCATTATTTTTAAGTTCAATAAGGAAGTGTGTGCGAATTTCAAAAGTATTATCAGAGATTAGAATAGCCGATTCAGGCACGACGAGAGTCGGGTGCATGTAATCCTCTGCAGTGGTAGGGTATTGGGCAAGCTCAACTTCTGCTTGCCTCCTTCGCTCAGCTTCCTGTTGCCTGCCTGTTCTCTCAGTGGTGAGGGCAGTATCTTTGGCGGCTAGTTCTCTCCTAAGCCTCTCAATCAGTTGTTCTTGAGTTTCCGCAGCCGCCATGGCTCTTTTTAGTTTAGCGTGGACGTGGAGAAGGCGTTACGGTTCGTCTAAGCCGTCAAACTCAGGTGGTTGACCAGAACGGCGTATACACCTGTGAAGTAACTCAAGGCAAATGTGAGATTTAACTACCTAAGGCGCGAATGATTGCTTCCCCGGCAACGGCACCAATTTGTTGTGAGGAGGAAATCGAGAATGCAAATAAAATACGAATAAAGCAAAGCAAACCAGATTCCGTCCCTTGCAAATGATTACAAGACTTCCTCCCGATGCAGCAGTGGGAAGTTAGGATCGATCCACGAGGAAGCGTGTCAGCGGATCCTAGGCAGCGGAGTTCTCTCACGGAAGAAGTCGACCACAGTTGCTCGATCTCGACTAGGGTTAGTCGACAAAAGATCGGACAAGTCGAACAGAGCAGCAGCAGCTCCCGACAGTTGGTCGATATCAAGGAGAATTTACTCGATATCGAGTAAATGTCTTGTCGACGTCGGGTACCTGTACACCAGAAGCTATGGCGATCTAGGACCGAAGGTCAGTAGTCAATATCGACCAAATTTGGTCGAGATCGAGGAAGAACATAAAGTAAAAACAAGCAAATTTTGAATCTTAACTTGATGAATGAAAGAGAACTTCCAAGATTAGGGTTTGCGACAACGATAACCAAACATGTATAAGGCCAGAATAAAATAGATAATCATGTAAATTGCATCGAAGGACCAAGCTTTCGCCTTTTCCAACAATTAGACAACTCTTTCAAGAAACCCTAATTGTATCTACCGATTTTAGGTTTACAATCCAAGTTGTTAGCATGGATCTCCATTGAATGGGTAATAAACACATAAAAGGTAGTAAATGCTCAAAACATGATAAAATTAGGATCTTTACCTCAAACACGCAGGACTATCGTCGGGCTCACCCCAACCCTAGAAGTAGGTGGACTACTCGCGCCTCATCGCAATCGCAGACAATGATGTAAAAGAAATAACTTGCATAAAACTAAACTGAGCTTACAACCAAAGGAAGCCAATTTCGCTCTCCCTTCACAAACTCCTCTTGGCCTCCACTCTCTCTCTCTCCTACTTCTCTCCGAAATTGAATGAATAAAATCCAGCCCCTAAGGCTTTATTTATAGGCTTCCAATCCTTGCTAATCAAGGAAGGAAATATCTATCTAATATCTAAAGATAAAACTTTAATAAAAGAAACATTTATCTTAAAATGAAATATATCTAAAATATCTAAATATTTTCATGTGTGGATAAATCCTCTCTCCATGGATAAACCTTGATAGACTTGATAGATCTCGGACTCCTTCGCTCCCAAGTAAGCCCAACTCGACTCGGACAACCCAACCGTGTAACGCGGCCCAGGAGAATTTTGGTCGATATCGAGTAAAAGTACTCGATATCGAGGAATGTTGTCGTCGACTTTGTCTGGCCTGGCTTTCTCGAGCAACCCCTCCCCGATCTGGCTCGGACATGTGGTCTTGGTCTTGTCGATATCGAGTAATTTACTCGATATCGAGGAAGTGCTGCTCGGTATATCCAGGTCTTCGGCTTCTCAATCAGGTGCTGCTTCCTCGACTCCAGGTATGGCTTTAGGTCTTGTCGATATCGAGTAAAAGTACTCGATATCGAGTAAGGCTCTGGGCTCGGGTTGTCCTTGTCTTCAGTTCCTCGATCAGCTCCTCCTCGACCAGGCTTTGCTCGGACTTCTTTGGTTGATATCGAGTAAAAGTACTCGATATCGAGTAAGGCTTAGCTTCCGTCTTTTCTTCTTGTTTTTGTCCCGGAATGGCTCCAATTTATGTGATTTTAAACCAAAACTTATGTAGACCTCTATTTCTTGCAAATAAGCATATATTACATAAATTCAACATATTCCCAGCCTGAAATATGCAAAGTGTATAAAATAAGGAGCTAAAATGTGCATTTCAACATGGCTATTTTAGTGGACACCAATAGATACTCAACAAACCAAAATAAACCCATACATCTCCTAAGGTTGTCGACATTGAACCAAATTAAGACATAACAAAACCAGACAAAAGGGCAGTCATCAGCAAACTTACATTCATCACCATGAACACTATATGGCTTTATTCTTACCTTGGCAGGGAGACACTCTACGCCACCTAAGAGGACTCCCATCTGCCATACTTGTGGTTGACTACACATGCTTCCCCTTCTTTGTGCTACCACCCATCAGAGTCATGGTGGAGCTGGCGGAATCGCCTTCCTCGGTCTTCATCTTTCGCTTCGCCGAATCAGATTTGGATGCACCACTCATAGTTGGATGGTCAAAAATAGCAGGAGAGGCCGCAGGGAGGACATGTTGCTCATAAAGGGACTCGGCTAGACGCTCAGGAATGCTCAGATTGGGCAAATTGAATTCCACAAATGGGGGAACGTCACAAAAGATTACCTCATAGTCAGCTTGTGTAAGGCCAGGGTCAGGGAGACCATCAGAAACCAGTCATTCCTCCATGAATTCATCCTCATCAAAATCCAAGCATTGATCATCGTCAACAGCAAAAGTATGAAGATCGGGTTGCAATTCCACCTTGAAGTTGGGATCCTCATCACCTGGGTTTGCACAGTTGAAGGGGAGCATAGTAGGCACCATCACAGACAGAGGAACAGGAGCTAAAACATTGCCAGTGATCAAGACATGAGTGGAAGAGGCTGAGTTACCAGCAGAGCTCCCAGGGGACTTAGAGGTAGAAGAATCAGAAGAGATTGTGACATTCTTACCAAATCTTTTCAGAAGCTCCTCCTAGGAGTGACCAAACATGGGTGGAGGCCGCACAAGGGGTATCCTGGCAGCAACTCGCACCCATTCACCACCCTCATCGACATTGGCATGATCATCGGGCATTTGAGGAGCCTCCACAGGAGCTTGGACGCCATTAGAAGCACCAAAATTGCATAAATTTCTCCTTGGACAGACATCAAAGATATGATCCTCTACACCATAGCTTCCACACCCAATTAGAAAGTCTTCAAACCACATAGGGTAGGACTCTACCTCACTCATCTCATTGATAACAAAGATCTCCCTGCCAGCAATCTTAGTAACATTCACAGAAATACACACCCTAGGAAAGCGAAAGCGAGCTCCCTTAGAGTTAAAAGTCGCCACCTTGATGATCGTTCCCATACTATTGGCTTTCACAATATCACTGAGAATACTCTCATGGACATATTTGGCCGGCAAGCCAGGGAACCTGATCCATAGGTCTAAGAGAGAAACAAGCTCCAAGAGAGGATCAAAATCCAACCTCCAAGGGCGGAGGAGGATGAGCTGTCTAGAGACATGGAAGGGGCGGTTGTCCCAGACCCAAGCTCGGTCCTCATTCTTGTTAAAGCGCAACTCAAACTAGTTATGAGCAACTGGAATGAGTTGAAAACCTCCAGAGAGAGACTTCCACACATACCTCAATTTCTTACGAACACCATTGGCCTCCATAGCATCACCAATAATAGTAGCAAACATCAAGGATTGGTTGATCATAGTGATATTCTTTTGCACCTTGCCTTGGAGAGCAAGCAGCTTTTCCCTATTGAGGGACTTCCTCTTGAACTTTTTCTCTGCTTTCGCTTTGCGTGAAGCCTCACAACCATCATCGGAGTGGCACATCTCCTCAGGAAGGTTAGAGCCCTTCGGCTTTTTGTTTCCCATGGGGTTTTTTGACACGACTGGAGCATGATCATCTGCAACCAAGAGTTTTTTCCCTTTGTCGGCCGTGGAAGGAGCCATCACAAGAAAAAACCAGAAAACTTTGTTAGAAACAATAACACTTGAGAGTTTAGATTGAGAGATTAGAAGAGTGGGGGTGTGGAGAGGTTGCACACGCCAACCACTGTTTATATAGCGAGAAATCATCGACAGAAGGAGAGAATTAGAGATAGGAAGATCACAAACCCTGAAGCAATCATGCAGGAAGTCCATAGAGGCTATGAATAGGAATAGCCCCAAATCAATTTCAGCAACCACAGAGAACGGAGCGCCAATCGAAAACCACCAGATCGATCCCCAAAAGGAGTCCGTACACCCTAAGCAAAGCCATGGAGGAAGTCGATTAGACCGAACAAGAACAATCATCGCACCCAAGCACACAAAACCACCCTCAGCACTCCAGAAAACACACGGGGGTGGATTAAGGTTAATCCCGCACGAAATCTTCTGATTTGAAGTGGTACTTTGATCCAATTGGAACCCGCCATCGCAGAGCCATATCTGGCAACCAGTTGCGGGAAGTAGAAGAACAATAGGGCCATCATTTGGTGCACAAGAGAGGCCGATCAGATTGAAGGTGATGATGAATAGTGAATAGCCTAGGGTTTCAGGCCTTTTGCTTTGCTTCGGGGAAGGTTTCTCCAAATTGGGTGTCGAAAGGGTTTTTTTCAAGGCGCGTTCTCCACAAGAGAGGAGAGTCATCTTTTTGGCATCTCCTATTCTATATACTAGTATCGTGGCCCGCGACTTTGCGCGGTTTCTTAAAAAAATATATTTTATTACTTCATTAATTTAATTTTAAACTATTTTTTTTATTTAATTAAAAGATTAACATTATTTCAATGAATCTTTATTCTGGAAGTTTTCAATTACTCATAAACTAAACTACCATTCTTTTCATTTAAAATCAATATATGGTTAGCATGTATAAATAAATTACTTCGTAACAACTTAAAAAAAAAAAGATAAATATTTATCATAATGCCATGTATGATAAAAGGTAAAATGATAAATCTATGTAGTAAAAATAATTAAATATATAATTTATATTATGTTTTAATCATATGCATGTATATTACAAAAAAAAAACATTTATTTCAAATTATATTTCCATCTTCTTCATTTTTTTTCTTTCAAAAGATATTTATTTCTATCTTAAAAGTTTCATAATTATCTTTTATTTCTAATAAGTAGCCATCAACATTTGCAAAATGACCTAAAAAAATCTTTTGACTAATTTGATATGTATACTCTATATACAAAAATGTTTATCATTAACTTGATAAAAAAAGATTAATCTTCATTAGTAAAAATATTTTACTAAGGTAAGTTTTCTAAAATATTAATTTGGTAAAATTAACATAGTTAAAAAGGTAATCATGATATATTTCAAACCTATATGGCTATGCCTATATCTAGATAATAATATACCAAACTACGTATTACGGTTGATCAAAACGATAATCATCATGATATATTTCAATTCACTATTGATTTCAAATAAATTAAGGGGTATTTGCAAAACTAACCTAACTACCCGGTTGCATTGCGGGGGTTAACCCCTAAAAAAAAAAATTGCATTTACCCGGTTTCTCACAGGTTGCAGCCGGTTGGAGAGAGAAAAGCGCGCAACTGTGAGAGAGGAAGAGAAGGATGAGGGGTTCGATGAAGTAGGGAAGACGCCGTCGTCGGAGGCGAGGTTCGCGGCTCTAGGCGACAGGCCTCCGGGCTCGACGGGAGGGCTTGAGCGCAGTCATCTTGGTCCTTCTTCCTCCCATTCGTCTCCTTCGGGCTCGACGGGGCCGGAGGAGGAAGAAGACGCCTCATTCGGCGAGCTCGGGTGCCATGGTTGAGGCAACCACAAGAAGGGAGAAGGAAGGGGGTCGGGGGCTCGGGGGGCCAAGCCTCATGCCCTTCTTCCCTCACGCAGGTCCTTCCACTCTCTCTTTCTTCAAGCGATTTCGAGCCTCGTCGAGGATAATCTCCACAATTGGCTTCGATTCTGCGATTCCAGGTACAATCCTTCACCCTTCTTCTTCTCTGCTCTATCTTCCAAGCCTTTAAATTGGAATTTTTAGTTTAGGGTTGGAGACTAAAATTTCGAATTTCGGAATTGAAATGGTTTGGTTTGAAATTTCCCATTCGGTTAGGGTTGGGGTTTGCTGTCTGTCATGTCTGAATAAACAGGTGACATGTTGATTGGTGTAGGTGTCATGTAGTAAGTGATGTTGCCAAATAGGGGGTTGAGTTTGTCCGTGGGATTTTCTAGTGGAGTGGGGCAGGGGGTAATGTCAAGGGTAGGAGTCAGTAAAGAGGAAGATGATGATGATGAGTTAGGATTGGTTGGAGAAAGGTCAA
Organism: Persicaria tinctoria; assembly: GCA_037127255.1. Classification (NCBI taxonomy): domain Eukaryota; kingdom Viridiplantae; phylum Streptophyta; class Magnoliopsida; order Caryophyllales; family Polygonaceae; genus Persicaria; species Persicaria tinctoria. The sequence continues at coordinate 53,123,905 of JBANSL010000001.1, read as the reverse complement.
TGTCAGGAGTAGGAGATTATGAAACAATACCTCATATGGAGTACTCCAATTCTCACTCATTATGCACATATATCCATTTTGTATGAGCTGAATCTCCTTAATGAGAGACAGAAAGAGTATAAAACACAACCTCGTGATTTTGTTTACCTGTGTTTTTTTTTTCTACGACTGTTTATTTTAATCTTGAAATTTTTTGATCATTCAAGTTGAGATTAAGATACTAAGATGCCATTTATATATAGATTATTATAGAGCTTAGGTTTACCTTTTCTTCAATTTTCATGGTCTTTTACTGAACTTTATTTTCATTCTTTTTCTTATTGGTACTTTGCAATATGCATCCTTGCAATCTTGCATTTTCTTCGTGGGATCGAAGACACAGAGGATTTGGGTACATCTCCTTTCACATAAATATTCTTCACATGTAGCCTATTAGCTCAATGGGAGAGCATTGTGGTCATACACAAAGATGTGGGTTCAATTCCCACGTAGGCTTATTATTCATTAATCAATGTCGATTATCAACTTATGTTTAGAACAAGTCAAGCTTGCCACATCACCAAATTATAAGCAGTTTCATATCAAAATAAATCAAAAGCCAAGACACTTCATCTTCCTGTTGAATTCATCATAAGATGGATTTTTAACATGACAAGTAATAGGTTTGACATGTCACATACGTCACTTAACATGACAGTCAGAGTGAGCGGACTTACCCCGGAAATCATATTGATTGTGAAAAGCTTGCCTTAATGAAAGAAAATAACATGACAGATGATGCTATTAACATGACATGTTATACTATTTAACATGACAGGTAATGCGAATAACATGACAGGTAATGCGAATCGAGCCTCTTCTCCTTAATGAATGAAAATAACATGACATGTAATGGTATTAACATGACAGTTTATATCCTTTAACATAAAGAAAAAGGCAGTTGTTGGGCAACAACAATCTTTCTCTTCCTACATTTCAAGTGTGGGATAAGCCGAACGACTGGTGGAACTCACTCTATTGGAATGACTGCGAAACTAAAGTGGCCTTCCAACAGCTTTATTAATTTCAACAATAAGAAGACATGCTAATCCAAGCAAAGAAACTAAAGTGGCCTTCGTTTGATGTTTTATTAATAATGAACTCACTTATGCGTTGCGAGTCCCTCAAACAAAGAAACATGCTAATCCAAGCACTTATGCCACTAAATTATGTGATAGTAGCACCAAAAATAACTCATAACCCATACTGAATTTACATGTCACTCATACCGGATTTACATGACATATAATGTGTTTTACTTGACATATGAATTGTTTTTACTTGACACATGAATTTGGTGATGTAGCAAGCTTGACTTGTTCTAAACATAAGTTGATAGTCGGTGTTGATTAATGAATAATAAGCCTACGTGGGAATTGAACCCACATCTTTGTGTATGACCACAATGCTCTCCCATTGAGCTAATAGGCTACATGGGAAGAATATTTATGTCAAAGAAACTTGATATGTGAGGGTCTATCCATTTACCTTGGCCATTATCATTTGCTCTGCACACAAAACACACTAGTGCATAATACACAACCCTAAAATGAATCAAGTCAGCAACATACCTATATTAAAGGTTTCTTCATTCATTTAGATGCCCCACTTCTCATGAGAGAACAAATAGCACACAGGAAAGCCAAATTTACAACGGTGGGAGATCGATAGCCTTGCTGATATATTCAGCAACAGACCCTCCTTCTAGAACAACCAAGCTCTCAACTCATGGAGGGAGTATTGTCAGGGGACATGGAAGAAGACGATGATACACAATTCCACAAGTAGCAAATCCTAATTCATGTGAACGTTGCATTCATGGAGTACTCCATATGAGGCATTGTTTCAGAATCTCCAAGCCACGAATCAACATGTCACCTGTTTATTTGGCAATATCACTTACTACATGACACCTACACCAATCAACATGTCACCTGTTCATTCAGACATGACAGACAGCAAACCCCAACCCTAACCGAATGGGAAATTTCAAACCAAACCATTTCAATTCCGAAATTCGAAATTTCAGTCTCTAGCCCTAAACTAAAAATTCCAATTCAAAGGCTTGAAAGATAGAGCAGAGAAGAAGAAGGGTGAAGGATTGTACCTGGAATCGCAGAATGGAAACCAATTGTGGAGATTATCCTCGACGAGGCTCGAAATCGCCCGAAGAAAGAGAGAGTGGAAGTACTCGTCGCTTGCGCCTCCAAGCCACCAATCTCCGACGATAATAGCCAACAGCAGAAGGAACTAACCCCGTTGCCTTCAATCAACTACAGAGATCGAAGGAGATGCCTCCGCCCGCGCCTCGCCTCGAGCAATCCACCGTCGAGGGAGATGCTTTCGCCCGCGCCTTCCCTCGACCCCCCTCCTTCTCCCTCCTTTCTCGCCCGCCTCCGATCCCCTTCTAGTCGTCGGCGCCTCGCCTCGAGGGAGATGCCTCCGCTTGTCCCCGTCTCCGATCCCCTTCCTTCTCTCTTCCCTTTCTCTCCTTTGCAACGGGCTACCGGGTACAAGGGTTACCGGATATGCAATTTTTTTCCGGATCGGGTTAACCTTGCAACACTTTTCGTTTTTTGGGTTAGCATGTGCAATTCCCTCATAAATTAATTAAACTTAGTTCCATACTCTGTAAACGGTAGTAATATAATATAGTGTTATTTATAAAATAATTATGTGTACTTTTTATCTCCATGAATAATTATTACCCGCGTCTTTGTTTAATATTAATTATGGATAACATTTTTTACCTCGTTCAAAGATGGTATATATTAATTTAATATTAGATAGATTTATCTAAAATGATAAGTTTTCTACCTAATTAATATATAAGATTGAAAATTTATTTAAAAAAATAATAATTAAGATATAAAGTTATATTGGATAGATTATTTAATCTAAAAAGATAAGTTGTTTACCTAAATATATTGCCTTATTAATTAATGTGACCCAAAAATAAAATACCAATTTAATCCAGAAAACGAAACTACACAAAAATTATAAATTGAAACAATAAGAAACCTTGCGTGATATTTTGTGAATATTATCATATGGATCATATATTAAATTTCTTTTATATTTTCTCAAGTGGATCTTCTCTTTATAAAAACAATAACTATATTTATCTAAATAAGATATAAGTTTATATTTGATAGATTATTGATCTAGAAAGATAAGTTTTTTACCTAACTATATTGACTTATTAATTGATGTATAATATGATACGTAGGCAAAAATAATCTCGTTTAATTCAGAAAATTCAGTGGTGATATTTTTTTAAAACAAAAATCAAATCGTTAAAACCTTCATCATGATTTTTTTTTACCGAATACATGAGATTAAAAAAAAAAAGGTCAAACACTAAGCTCCATCATGTATGATATTTTTTTTTAAAAAAAAAAAGCAAATTGTTAAAGATCTTCACCATATATTTTTTTACCGATGAGGTTAAAAGAGAAAAGGTCAAACACTAAGCTCCATCAATAATTAAAATGTTATATTTTGTAAATAATAAGTTGAATATTTTTATAAAAAATGATAGAAATTGTTAAAGATCTTCACCATATATTTGTTTACCGATGAGGTTAAAAGAGAAAAGGACAAACACTAAGCTCCATCAATAATTAAAATGTTATATTTTGTAAATAATAAGTTGAATATTTTTATTAAAAATGATAGATTTTTCAACTAATAAGATATGAATGATTATCAATCCCGATATTAATTGTAAATAAGTCATGCTAAAGTGATAGATTTTGTAACCTCTTAATATATAAATATTAATATCAAATATCTATAAAAACAATTGATGTGAAAAAAAAAATACCGCTTTAAACCAGAAAATGCCACGCGGACAAAAATAATCTGGTTTAATCCAGAAAATTCCGTGCCAGCGAGGTCGCGCCAGCGGTCTCTGTTTTAGTATTATTATTATATATATATATATATATATATATATATATATATATATATATATATATATATATATATATATATATATATATATATATATATATATATATATTTTTTTTTTTTTGAACCGGGAAGAATTTGGCGGATGGCAGGGCCAACTAGCCAAGAGCATCCTTTCGGATGATACTACTCAAGACTGCATCTGAGGGGAAGGTCGAGCCAGAGAACCCAATGTCTAGATGAGATAGACGGTCAGCGGCTTGATTGCCCTCCCTAAAAACATGAGAGACCTCAAATTCAGAAAGCATATTCAGGGCGCATAGAGTGTCGGATAGGAGCATCTCTATCTCGCAACAACAAGACACACCTGCCTTGAGGCTTTTGATAATACTAAGATTATCGCCTTCAATACGGATACGCGGAATTTTTAGTTCAACTGCTTTAAGTGTCCCTCTCCACATGCCATAGCATTCTGATCCAATAATAGAAGCGAGTGGGGATGAACCAGATTCAACATACCGAGTTCCGCCTAGACTATCCCTGATAATGAATCCGTAAGATCCTAATTTGTTGGAGGAGAATGCACCATCAAAATTTAGTTTGTACCAGTTATTTCTAGGTTTTATCCATTTCGTAGTTCGTCTTCTGGTCTTTGTGGGTTTTGGCTCTTTGTTATATGTATCCATGTCCGTACTTAAGTCATCAATTTTTGCCTTTTCCCAGTTGGTTAGTTGTTCTTTTGTGAATGATGCTATTGTTTTTGGGTTGGATTTGATTTTATCAAAGAGAGATTTGTTCCTGAAATACCAAGAACACCACCATGTTGTAGCTAGTAATGAAAATTCTGACTTACTTAAAGAGGCGTGGAGAGTGCATAGTAATCCGTTTAAGTAGGTTGTGGTAGCATATACTCCTTGGAGTGTGTTGTAGATTTTAGGAGAGAGATGTTGTAGGGTAAGCGTTATTGTTGGACAATGAAATAATAAATGATCAGTATCCTCAAAGTTTATTCCGCATGAAGGGCAGTCGGTGGGAATGCCCACACCCCGGGAGGCTAGCTTGGCAGATGTGGGTAGGCCATTTTTGGAGATACGCCACAAGAAATCTTTGATTTTGGGGGAGACATCAAGCTTCCATATCCAATTGAGTTCCGTTACAGAGTGATTTTTTGTTTTGTTAATAAGTTCCATAGCCGAGGCAGTTGAGAACCAACCGTTTTTACTGGGGGCCCAGTATAGCCTGTCTTGATGGATATGTTTTGGGATTGGCGTTTGTGTAATATTTACCAGAGTTTCTCTACTGACCAGGTTGTTTAAGGTGTTCTGTAATTTATTGGTATCCCAAGTATGATCCTCCGAGATAAAGCTACCGACCAAAAGGTTAGTGTCTATTGAGTCTGAATTTATAGCTTGTGTCAGTAGGGGGAATCCCCAATCCAAAGATCATTCCAGAAATTTATGGATTTACCATTAGCGATACCCCATCGTAGTCCGCTCTTAAAGAGGGGGATTAGGGAGGTCAGTTTTGACCATTGCCATGATACATTCCCTTTTTTCTCGTAATTGAGAATTTGCATGTCTTTCAAATATTTTTGGGATACTAGTTTTACCCAAGGGTTTTCTGGTTCTTCTAGTATTTTCCAGAGGAGTTTTAGTTGAAGTGCTTTGTTCATGTCTTCAGAGAGGCGAAGACCCAAGCCCCCGTTGGATCGAGATTTGCACACCTCAAACCAGTTAATAAGGGGTTTGTGTTTAGGGCCTTTGTTCCACAGAAAGTTCCTATTTATCTTGTCTAACTCCTTATGTATGTGTGATGGAAGTAGGAAGCACTGCATAATGTGTAAGGGTTTTGCTGCGAGGTTGGATTTGATAAGTGTGCATCTTCCTGCTTGTGATAGATTGTTAGCTGTCCATTTTGTTAGTTGAGTTCTGCTAGATTTTGTGATGTCCTCAAAGGTGGAGTTGGAGACTTTGCCAGTAATTACTGGGCATCCCGGATAAATTCCCAGGTTGGTTGTATATGGTATCTGAAGTTCATTCTTAATTGTGTTTTTTATGTTATGTCCTACATTTGGAGTAGTGTAAAATGCTGATTTATGGTAGTTTATACGTTGTCCGGAGTGGTGGCAGAAATTTTGAGTAATTGCCTTGATTTGGTCACAAGCCGTTTTGGTGGCAGGAGCAAAAATGATTATGTCATCAGCAAAAGCCAAGAAAGGAATCTTATAGCAGGATCGTTTGATTGAGATACCAAGATGACTACGGTGCCGGTCCGTTTCAGTTTGTAGTCCCCGGGCTAGAACTTCAGATACGAGGAGGAATAGGTACGGAGATAGTGGGTCTCCTTGCCGGAGGCCCTTTGATGGAGTAAATAAGTCTGTTGGTTCATTGTTAACAAGGACTGAGTAGGATACAGTTGTTATGCATTCCTTGATCCAACAACAGAATTTGTTGCAGAACCCGAATTTATCGAGAACGTTGAGCAAGAAATCCCATCGAACCATATCAAATGCTTTTTCCATGTCCAGTTTGACTGCCATCCATCCAGAGTTCCCTTTTTTGTGTTGAAATGAGTGGAATATTTCATTAGCGATTAGGATGTTGTCTTGTATAGATCGCTTTGCAATGAATGCACTCTGTAATGGGTGAATAAGCTTGGGGAGAATTTGTCGTAATCTGTTGGCAAGGATTTTGGATATTATTTTGTAAATGGTTGAGCAGAGACTAATGGGCCTAAAGTTGTTGGTAGTTTTTGGATTATCACATTTGGGTATTAATGTTATAAAAGTGTGGTTGATTTGTTTGAGGATTCTCCCACTTGTAAAAAACCCCTTGGTGGCCTTGATGACAGAAGGGCCAACTATGTGCCAGTAAGTACGGAAAAATCCGGCGGGGTAGCCGTCGGGGCCCGGTGATTTATCTCTAGCCAGAGAAAAGACAGCAGCCTTAACATCAGAGTTCGAGATTGGTTGGGTTAGCAAGTCATTATCAGCTATAGATATTGTAGGCGATATGTTGTCCAAGAGGCTACAAGAACCATGAGGCAGGGGTGCAGCAGAGAAACGCCCTACGAAGTCCGTCTTAATTTCGTCTTGAATTAGCGGTATTGAGTCAAGGGTAGTTCCATCCTTGGTGACAAGGCTTTTTATTATGTTTCTGTTTCTCCGCCCAGTAGCAACGCGATGAAAATATTTGGAGTTAGTGTCCATATTTTTGATATGGATTCGCTTTGCTCGCTGACCCCAATAGGTTTTTTGAAAGTTTATCAGTTTATTGTATTTATTTAGGAGGCGCTGGTGCTTTATATCTATATTTTTGTCATACTTTGTGAACAGTTGGGCTTGTAAGTGTTGCATTTCTGATTCAGTATTGGCAATTTGTGAGAATACATTCCCAAAGGTTTTCTTGCTCCAAATTTTACTTTTCTTTTTAAGATCTTGGAGGCGCTTAATCAGTTTAAAGAGATGCGAGCCCGGGGGGTTTAGGCGCCAGGCTTGCTGAACTAAATTCTCGTAATCCTTGTGTTTTGTCCATGCTAGTTCAAACTTAAAGGGTTGCATTATTGGTAGCTCGTTAGGGAAGAGCTCAAGCGTTATTTGGGAGTGATCGGATGTTGTGAAGGCGTGATTCTTGGTGGTTAAATGTGGGAGAATAGCATATATGTTTCTATGAACCAGAAAACGATCTAATTTTTCATAAGTGTTGTTTTCAGCATGTGAGCTTTTTCGCCAAGTAAATTGGTTTCCAGTCGTGGGGAGGTCTATTAGATCATATTTTAGTATGAAGTCTGTGAGTCTAGAACATCTTGACACAGCGGGAATAGCACCCCCTGACTTGTCAGAAGGGCATAAAATATCATTGAGATCACCTACAATGATACATGGATAGGGGCTGGTTTGGATTAGTGAGGTTATCTCGTTCCAAAAGGCTAATTTTTGGTGTTGGTGTGGGGGGGCATAGACAAATAATATTGTGAACGTCAGGTTTCTGTTGTTGCTGTGATATTCAGATAGAATATATCTATCACCTGATGATATGATTATGAAAGTGTCTTTGTTTAGGTGAGAGGATTTCCAAAGCAAACAAAGGCCACCTGATAGGCCGCGTGACGGACAGAATCGGAGATTGTCAAAACCAACACTGCGCCAAAGAGAGTCTTTCGGAGGGTTTTGGAGTTTTGTTTCTGCTAGTGCTAAAATTTGTATGTGTTCAGCTTTGCATGTTGAGTCTATCTCAGTCCATATGTTTTTCCGAGCTAGGCCCCGTATATTCCAATAGCTGATTTTCATTTTTTTATCTGATTTTGAATAGGGGTTGCTAATGGGTGTTGCTTTCGCAGAAATGATAGCCTTTGAACCGAGGCAAAGACCAGAACAAAGCAACTGAGAATCATCGCCAGTTGCTTGTGAATTTGATTTACAGTCCAAGCAAAGATGCAATTTTTAGTTTCTTGAGTCCATGAGGTACACAAGAGAATTACAAATTTACAAGTGGGAATGTTGATGTTGAATCCTCTGTTACAGGTGAAGCTATGGTTTACATGGTACCTAATAAGCCGTTTGCTGCAGTTGTGGTGATGGTGAGCAACACACAGATGGTGTGGTGTACTGCTGCCCCTCCAGTTGCCTGTGTGTGTGATCTGATTTGGATATACCTGTGACATGGTTGATGCGTCAAAATGCTCAAGAAGAAATTCCTCTCGAGCATGGTTAGTGTAAAATGTAGAGTATGTATGCAGTTGATTGCAATCTAAATTGAAATCGCTAGGGTACAGGGTAATGTCATTGGGGTTTTGGAATACAATTCTTGTCCTGGTAATTTGTTGACAGCATGTCAGAATGCTCAACTTTGGGTAGAAAATAGTATGTGTAGTTGTAGGTTTGGTGCTAGAAAGCACCTTCTTGAGGATGTTAAGTAGCTGATCAGACTTGGGTAGTGACTGGTCAGATGGGTTTGGTGGGACAAGATGAACAAAAACATAAATAAAGTTCATATTTTGAAGATTAGGGAACCTGCTACCAGCTAGAAGGTGCAGAAGCTTAAGCGCCTTGGTTATAGTGGTCCTAGTCAGCAGCAATAGCCAAACAAATTGCCCTTGAGAAGAGTACATCAACATATCAGTGAGCATCATGTGATTGTTTAAAACTTGCTTGTGATCAGAATTTATGGAATTTATAAACAATGTCAAGAAGGACAAATTCAGCAAGTTCCAGTATATGAAGATCTTGTAAAAATATTGTTGTTTGAAATATATGGTTTGACATAAGTTGAGGTTGATTTCCATCAGAATGTGTAACTCACAGTAACTAGTAAAAGCAACAATTTGGTTTATTGTTGACCAGTTTATGAACAAATAACTTGTGAAGGCATAAATCTGATTCCTTGTTAATAGATTTGTAAGTAAATAACATTTGAGGTTTGTGTTCATACTAAAGTTATGGTAAATATGTGTGCAGATAGGTAGATTAGTTAAATCAAAGTGGATTAAGGCCTGACAAGGCATAGTTTGATATAGAAGATATGTATGGAGCTTTGTTGTTCTTGAAATAAATTTGATACTCAGCAGAGGATGTAGCTCAAAATAACTTGTGAATGCAGATTTCTGATTTCTTGTTAATAGATTTGTGAGTAAATAAAGTTTGAGGTTTGTGTTCATACTGATGTTATAGAAATTATGTGTGTAGATAGGTAGATTAGTAAAATCAAAGTAGATTAAGGCCTTATAAGGCATAGTTCGATATAGAATATATGTGTGCAGCTTGGTTAAATGGTTACAAAAACAAATGGTGGCAGAGAATTTAATAGAAATACCAACAAGTAATATGATGTAAAAGCAAGATAGGGAGATCATAGTGTAAGGAGAACCATGGGTGTTGTAGATAATGTTGATATCAAGTAACCTATCAGCTAGTTGATATACTAGTGAATTGGGTGTTATGTTAGTTACAGCTAGCCAAAAGTTGATCATGCTAATTAGGAGATTAAGCACAAAGGAGGATCTGTTTAGCATATAAACAAACAAGAGCCCAAGGTATTGAATGCAGATAGTAAAATTAGTAAGGATGGTCATCAGTTGTGTAATAGTGTGTAAATGGTATTTGGTTTTCACGTTGTGTAATAGGGGTGTAATGTCAATTTTCCCTTTCCCCTTATCAGTCTTGGCTGAGAAGGAGGGAGTGAGATTTTGTTGGGGGTCATATTTCTGCTTCCCAGTGGGTGGAAGATTGGGTTGTTTGAGGGGGTTGCTCACTGAGGAGGCCCCTGATGGACTACGGGTGTCATTCCTTTCGGAATTTCCCTTGGAGTTGTTATCATTTTCAGGTTTGTCCATGATAATAATTTGGTGCAAGTCAGGGAAGAAGTTATCATAACTCAAAGAGGAGTGACTTACAGCGGAGAAGATGGTAAGGCAACACCGGCAAGAGGAGAGGCAGCAGGCACTCCAAACACGCAAGACGAGCCCCATGAGAGGAGATAACTGACCCCAAAAGCCCAAGCTTCCACTGAAGAACAATCGGAATAGGACTCGACGGTGTCCATAGCTACAAGTGGTAGTAGGAGGCACATCCAGTAGGCGAAATTTGAGGATGGCGCCGGCGAGGACCTCCCGGTGACCGCAGAAGGGGAGAGCCCAAAAGCAACCCAAACAGCCCCATCGATCGAATCGAAAGTTCAGGCTTGTAGAGATTAGGGGCCTGAATAGAGCTAATATCACGGGATTTGTAGAGATTTTGATTGGAATCGAACCTGATTTGGGATTAGGGTTCTTAAGAAATTGAACAGAAGATGAGAGCTTTCGGTCTATCAGAAGTAAGAGAGCTTGGGATTGAATGGCGAGTAAACTAGAAATCCAGATCCAAAACCAAAAAGCTTTCAATTTTTGATGAGAACTCAAGGAAAACGAGTACGAATCTGAGGATACTTGAGCAAAGATGAACTTCCATGGAGGATAGTTGGGGTTTATTTTTGTTTCAGGGATGGGAATTTGGGGTTTTGGAGAGGGTAGCGCGTGGGGCGCGTTCATTTTGGAGGTTTGGGTTTTTAACGGATCACAAGTTTGGTTTTTTATTTTGGGTCATGAGTCTAAGATTGTTTTAGTATTATATATATTATATTAGATATTAGATATAGATATATATTTCCATAACATTTTATTTATTTTTTTTAACCAGCCAAAATTTTATTTTAAAAAATAATGTAACTCACCAGCTCAGTAGATCAACCCGAACCCCCGAACCCATTAACCCGTTGATTAGGGTTCGGGTTGTTGATTAGGGTTCGGGTCTACCAACCCTGACCATTGACCAGATGAGTCAAACCCATCAACCTGCCGAGTCCAACCCACACCTATATAAACCAACGCTGATGAATTGAGGGCCAAAACGTCTACGTTGAAATGAGGGCCAAAACGTCTACGTTGATGAAATTAGGGTCAAAACGTCTTCAATTTATCGTGCAAGGTTCATGGTTTATCTTAAAAACCGAAACCATGATCCTATCAGCTGAAATAGAGTACAATTGAAGTTCATGATTTAAGATACTCTTTTACGTACATTATCAACGGTACAACCAACGGATAGAACATTAATGGGATTCCTGGAAGCAAAATCATCAACGCTTCTAAATAAATGATTTCATCAATAAAAAAAAAGTCATTTTTCCATCAAATACAGAGAGGCTAGGATGTTGTTGAAGGGTATATAACCACAACCTTCAATTTTGCAAAATAGCAGAGCATAGCAAGATCCATCAAAAAACATAATAGCTCAAAACAAAAATGCTACAATTGTGACCCAAAAACAAAAGGCCAAGTCTTAACCGGGGTATTATCTCTTAATGTTTCACTTCTTTGATTTCTTTCCGCCCCTGAAACAAAACACATACACCATTATCAAGTAAGAACCTTAACCAAATGATCTGAAGCCAGTCATCCTTCAAAAATGTACTCATGTTTACTTACTGTGTTGGTTGAGCAGCAGCTGGGGGTGCTGCTGGTGTAGGCACAGCTGGTTTCTCCCCAGGACCCTAAGGTTGAAAAAAAGGGAGCTTAGTACAAAGTACAAACTCATAGCCTCAGTCACAAGAAAGGCATCAATTTACCTGAGCCAAACGTTCTTCCCTCCTCGCATGCTTTCTTTCCCGGCTAGCCTTGTTCTTGGCACGCTTAGCCTCAAACTGGTCAGACAATGTTTTCTCTCTGGCTTTTTCAGCCTTAGACTTGTGGATGCTCTCCATAAGCACTCTCTTGTTCTTGAAGACATTACCTTTCACCTTCATGTACATGTCATGGTACATGTGTTTGTCAATCTTCTTTGCCTCACGGTATTTGCGGAGCAAACGCCTAAGAACCCTCATCCTCCTCATCCATAGAATCTTGGTCGGCAGCCTGGCCTCCCTTGTACCCTTGCGCTTACCTGTAATTGTTCGTATCAACTTAACAATCGCACTACTATTTTGTCAATTACTGAAGCATATGTAAACACAATTTGCATATGCATGGTGGGATGTGACTCTTACATCACTAGCACCTGACAAGGGAAAGTTTAATCTACAGACGCATAATGAGTACGACTGGATTATCAGGAACATGGCACAAATTCTCCTTCAACTTCGCTGAATTTTTTTTTAAAAAAAATAAAACACAAATTCGAGTGTGAAAGCATTAGTTAGTACCATATCCAGAATGACGTCCCTTCCTCTTGGCCTCCTTCATTCGACGGGCACGTGATCGAGAATGGATCTTGGTTGGCTTCCTGATGATGAAACCATCCTTGACCAGCTTTCTGATATTTTGGCCTAAATATCCACCACAATGGTTAAGATCTTCGCAATCAACTTTAACATTTAAAGTAAATCAAATTCCAAATTCGGTCCCAATCTGAAATCACATATTTTAAAAAAAAACCTAGTGGGAGAATCCGAACCAAGATACTAACACTATAGAGGAACGGTTCAAATCAACACTCTACAAACACTACAACATTCGTGAGCCATAGCATTTTGCAAGAACAGCTAAATATCCTAAACATCTGATGTAATACCTTCTGCAAAAACTTGTTCATGGGATTTCTCTCCCCTTTAATAAGACAAACCACATGCCAATCAAGTCATACTTACTCAACAAACCAATCCTAGCATGATATCCGTCTTTTAGAAACAATTAATATGAGAAAAAGCTCAAACCTACAAATTAGTATCCATAAAAAGTTAAATTCAATAACTACACGGAGAATAAACAGGAAGAGCAACGATAAGAACAGTTACGAATGATAAATTAGCTAAGAAAAATATGAGAGAAAAAACAGATCCAAAGGAAAAAAGAGATCCAAACAAAACTAAAACAGAAGCATAGGAAGATGGAAGAGAGGTAATAGGTATACAAGAGTGAAAAAGCGAGAGGTAGAACTTACGAGAGTTGGCCATGGAGATTTCATTGACTTCATTTGGATCGAGCCAGACCTTACCCCTTCCACACTTGAGAACACTAGCGGAAAGCCGCTTCTGAAGTTTCAGAGACACCATTTTTCCTCACCTCGCTTACTCTCTCTCCTAAAACTGCGAAGAGGAGGAAGGCGAGAGAATGAGAGGCTTTTATATCGCCCAAGCTCCGTCTCCTTATCTCCTAGGGTTTACTCGTCGGATCCGCGTCCAGCGTCACATGGATCCAGTTGCCCCGACCCGATTGATTTTTTTTAAACGGAAAGAGATTAGGAAGGACTATGAGCGATTTGTAGTCCATTCTAGAGATCCTTTCGGATGAGAACTTGCAGTTCTAAATCAGTGTCAGGGCTGGTGATAGTGGTTGAATGACCTAGGAGGGTCAGTTTGTCCGCTCCGCTATTAATTTCCCTAAACAAGTGTCGAATGTAGACTGTCTGAAATTGACAGAGGTCAATCAGGGAGTCGGAAATGATCATTTCGACTTCCCAAGGGCATTTCCAAATACCTCTAAGTGCATTGATTATGCAAAGGTTGTCACCTTATATTTCTATGTTCCGAATGTTAAGTTCTAATGCTGTACGAATTCCCTCTCTCGGAGTTGTAGCATCGACTTTGATAACTGAGCATGATGGGATGCTGGCACCCTTCATCGAGACCCAATTGGCTTCGTGATCCCGAATCACAAAGACGATTGCGGAATCCTCATTACCCCGGAAGGACCCGTCGAAATTTAGCTTGAAGCTTGAGTTTTTTTTTGTTTTTCCAATTTAATACCTTTTTTCCTTTTGTTTTCACACCCAGTTGAGTTGTTAGAATAAATAGGTGTAGGCCCGTTTGTCTCTTCATCGTCAATTTTAGTCGTGTTCCAATTGATGATTTATTGTTTGATAAATTTGATAATGTTGTTAGCATTACTGGCCTCGTTTTTTAAAACCATTTGGTTTTTGTAGTACCCGATACTCCACCAGATGGTTGCCATTATACCTATTTTCTCAATGCCGGTTGTTTGTTTTAGTGTTTTTATAATGGAGTATTCGTCTCTCACATTTCTATCCCATTTATCGATAACTTTAAAAATTTTAGCATCTATCTTTTGGATAATGTTTTTGACGAATTTGCAATCCATGAATAGATGGAAGAAATCTTCTCTATGGTGGTTACAGAACTCACATTGCATGGGAACTGCGATTCTACGTTCTTCCAATTTTCCTTTTGTTGGTGTTCCTCCCTGGGATGCCCTCCTCAAGAAGTGCTTAATTCTAGGGGTGCAATCTAAGTCCCAGATTTTTTTTAAATGTAATCATCTAAACAAAAACTCAAACTTCTACCATTTTTTTTTCTTAAGTAGGCAAAAATTAGGTAGGTTTTACATAAGTAAGTTGCCACCATGATCATTCATACGGATGATGTTACAAAGATCCCTAAAAGTAGGAAGGTTTAAAATCGTACAAATATCCCTAGAGTTAGCTATATAATCCGCTGCCTTTTTTGCTTTCCGGTAGTAGTGTCTGAATTCGATACTGCCGAAGTTTGAGCTAAGTTTCGTGATAAGTTCCATTTCCCGTAGAATTTCCCACCTGATACTTGCTATCATTGATTACCTTGGTGACTTCCAAGCAATCTCCTTCCAATATGATTCTTCGTAGTCCTTTACCTACAGTTTACTCATGCACAGAAAGCGGCCGCTTCTGTTTGGATAGCAGATCTTGCATCCGTTTCAGATTGAAAGATATCAGTCACGGAATCATTACAATCCCTGAGAATCCCCCCCCCCCCCAACTTGGCAAGAGTTAGTGGGTTTAACTGAGCCATCTACATTGACTTTATAGATAGCCCTCGGCGGTTTGGTCCATTTAGAATTGCGACTTCTTTTAACGGATTTTTACGAAGATACACTTTTAGTTTTGCTAGCCCCGTCGGGCTCACCCCGACCCTAGTAGCTTGGTGAATACTCGCTCTTCATCATAATAAAGATCAATAATGTAAAGGAAATAACTTGCAATAACTCAGAAATAGAGAGCTTAAAACCAAATATCGCCAAAAACATCTCGTCTCGCTCTAACTCCACTCCGCCTCCACTCTCTCTCTAACTCTATGTAACACAACTGCTTGTGGCTTGGATTATCCTAGAACTCAGCCTCTAGGGCCTTATTTATAGTGTTCCATCCTCGCTAACCAAGGAAAGAACAACTCTATTTCTATCTATATCTATCTATCTCATTCCTAAGATATAATTGTGATAAATAAAACAATTAAATTCCTTAAAGTAGAAGTAGGAATTATCTAATGTGGATAAATATGTTCAACTTGATAGATCTTCACGTGCCTTGTCTTGTAAGCAACCTCAATCACTCGGATTCCAGCTCAACTTCGACTCGGACTGCACACGACATGTACTCGACATCGAGTAGAGTACTCGACGTCAACTAGGAGTATGCTCGACATTTGGTCTTGTGCTCGTCTCGTGCTCGATCTCGGCTCCAGGAGGTGATTTCGACCACATTGTGCTCGACATCGACCAGTTCGGTCGACGTCGACTAGTCATGCCGAGTGGCCTTCTTCCTTGCCTTCTGCTCGATGTGTTCTGGCTCAGCTTCTGCTCGACCTTGAGTTGTTGTAGTCGACCTCGAACACTTTCATAGTTTTCTTCCCCTCTCCGAATTGCTTGTAAAGTGTCTCGATTTCTGCGAAATTAAACAAAAACTAGTGTAGACTCCATAATTGGCAAATAAGCATAAGCTACACAGTTCATGCATTATTCTAACCGCATTATTCTAACCCAAAGATATAAAATGCATACAGAAATCGATATAGAATTCACTACTAAAAACGCTGGAAATAGCTACAGACAATAGCAATGGATTTAGCCACGAATGTCCGATGCTAACTGGTTTAGCCACGAAATCAGCCACGGGCGGGCCATCCCTTGCTATATGCCTCACAGCTAAATAGCGACGGGCGTCAGCCACGGATTTTAGCAACAAATATTTTATTGTCGTGGCTACGTCTGTGGCTAATATTGGATGACATATGCCATGGCTGTGGCTACTGTTGATAGGAGGATATCGAGTATGCAAATAAAATATAAATAAATCACAGCAAACCAGATTTCGTCCCTTGCAAATAATTACAAGACCTCCTCCTGATGCAGCAGCGGGAAGTCGGGATCGATCCACGAGGAAGCGTGTCAGCGGATCCTAGGCAGCGGTGGAATCTCACGGGCAGAAGTCGACAACAGTGGTACTCGACCTCGACTAAGGGTTATTCGACAAGGGTCAAGCACAGTCGAACACAACAGCAGCAACTCGGCACAGGCTAGTCGATCTCGACAAGGCCTACTCGATATCGAGTAGAGTCTTGGTCGACTTTGCTCTGTCTTGTCGAGTACCTGCACAGGAGAAGCTACGACGACCTTGGTCGAATATCAGTAGTCGAGCTCGACCAGGCTTGGTCGAGATCGAGTAGAGCAGAAACTTAAAAACGAAAGAAAATAAAGAACAAATGATTTAGGGTTTCGACTAAACTTAATGTAAAAGACTTCCAAGATTGGGGTTTGCAACAACGATAACCAAACATGCATAAGGTAAAATCAAACATATAATCATGTGAATCGCATCAAAGGACTAAGCTTTCGCCTTTTCCAACAATTAGACAACTCTTTCAAGAAACCCTAATTGTCTCTACCGATTTTATGTTTACAATCCAAGTTGTTAGCATGGATCTCCATTAGATGGGCAATAAACACATCAACAAGTAGGGAAATGCTCAAAACATGATAAAGGTCGGATCTTTTACCTCAATTATGCATGGCTATTGTCGGGCTCGCCCCAACCCTAGAAGTGGGTGGACTACTCGCTCTTCATTGCAAACTCAGACATCATCGATTGAAAAGAAACAACTTGCATTAAACTACATTCAAAAGACTTTACAATCCTGGCGATTCAACTCTCGTCGAATGCCAAAACCCTAAAACCTTCGAACTCCCTAAACCGTCTCTGTGGAACTCCTTGTCTCTCTCTGAAATTGAATGATTAAAACTCAACCCCATGGGCTTTATTTATAGGCTTCTAATCCTTGCTATTCAAGGAAAGAATCATCTATCTATATCTACTTAAAGCTTAAAGATAAATAAATTGCATAAGGACATAAATTTTTAAAGGAAAAGATAAATCTAAACTAGGTAAGTCTTCATGTGTTGATAGATCTCCCTCCATGGATAGAACTTGATCAAATTTGGATAGAATTCTCGGCCATTCTCGAATTTCTTCGTGCCCAAGGATTCCCAATTCTACTCGGACTGCTCACGTCGACTTGTTTGCGGAAACTGGGCTACTCGATATCGACAAAGGCTAGTCGATATCGACTAGGACTCATTGTCGACTGGACTTCTCGGGTGGCTCTACTCGACGTGGCTTGGACATGGGTTCCTGGCGCTCGTCGACCTCGAGTACACCTAGTCGATCTCGAGTAGACTGGCCTTCCCGACTAGGTTTCCTCGGCGGCTCTACTCGACAGGCATGGATCTGGTCTCTGGGCTTAGTCGATCTCGACCAGGTCTAGTCGAGGTCGAGTAGAGATGTGCTCGGCTTCTTGTCCTCGGCTTCTCGATCAGCTCTTCTTCTCGTCGACTCAGGGTGTGGTACTAGGCTTCGTCGATCTCGACCAAGTCTTGTCGAGATCGAGTTGGGTTCCGGAGCTTGGTTGGTCTGGCTCTCGACGTTGCTCCTGGTCGACAAGGCTGTGCTCGGACATGCTCGTCGAGATCGAGTAAGGGCTACTCGAGATCGAGTAGCTTGGGTTCTTAGCTCGATTCGACTGGTTCCGCTGCTGCTTTGACCTTGGACTTCTGTAGTTGATTTCCGAGCTTTTCCGACCTTCCTTAGAATTGCTGTAAAACGCCTCGAATTCTGCGATTTAAACAGAAACTGGTGTAGATTCCATAATTTGGCGAATAACCATAAACCACATAGATTTTGTACTATCTTAGCCCAAATGCATGAAATGTATGCAGAAATCGATATAAAAGTAAATGTAGAACATGGCAAATTAGGCTTACAACAGCTATGAACCCGGTTTGTAAACAGCCTCGAAAATTGAAATTGTTGCTAAGTTCGTTGCTGGGTTCGTGGCTACAAACTGGTGATGAACCTGGCTTGGTTCGTTGCTGATCCATTGCTGATCCGTTGCTGAGGCCGTTGCCAAAGTTGATGTCAAGGTCGTTACTAGTGTCGTTGGTGGGGTCGTTGCTAAAGTGGTTGCCATGGTCGTTTCTAATGTTGTTGCTAAGGTTGTGGGTAGCGCCAGTTATCTTGCCGTTGCTATTTTGGAGGCTAATTTCGTGTAGCATATTTCTTAGCCTGATGTATATATATGATACGAAAAATATTCATAAAAGTCATAATGTTACTATAGTACGGCAAACGAAACAGTCATCCAATACAACAACAATAACAGAAGTCTAGACCAAAGTAGTTCGACAGCAAACGACACAAATTGAGCCGGTCATAGTTTTCGACATGCCAGAAGAGAAACATCCAAATCCAAATAGTTATAAGACACAAGCAAAACAACAAAAGTCTTAACCACCACATCGCACTGATCGAAGCCTGCTTACTTTGATTTTGATGGGCGTTTGCCCTTGTAGAAATCCCTCATGGTGCTAATAAGCGTCTCCTGCATTCGATCGCCAAAGGATGTCTTCTCTTCCCTGAGATTTGTGGCCACCTGTGTCTGCACTTGATCCCCCAACTCCACAATTTCTTTTCTCAAGTCTTCGTTGATTGTTGAGAGTTCAAACATCATACATTCCTTCAAATTGCTAGAACCAGCTGCAGAATGGTGGCGACCAGTGCGTGGATAATTGCCTGACTCCAAGATGGGTTGCGACTCCGATCCCATGACGTGAACCCGGTCTTTCTTCGCACCACCTATTGCCTTGAGCCAAATCTGATTCGTGTCAACCGAATGGGATCCATTATCCGAGACTGCATCATCATCCAATGTTTCTTCTTCAAGCAGCTGGTCATACTTGTCCTATAAAAGGAATAGAAATGAAATTAACAACCAAACCAAGGCAGTATCTTATAACATAAATACTTGATTTCATCATCTGAGTAGATTGTAATGCAATTGACAACACAACAGATCCCAACATTATATCCAAGTATAAAACACATGCACAAACGGTGGAAGTAGCATCACATTATATCCAAGTATAAAACACATGCACAACCAGCTGGTCAGACTTGGTGCTTTCTAACTTACCACAAACCAGTGGAAGTAGCATCACACGAATTAACCTATAGCCAAGTATAAAACACATGCACAACAACAACAAAGAGATGACAGCCCCAGTTCCTGATGACCCAAGATTTGGATTTGGAAGAGACAACAACAGTAGCAGTTCACATGCAGTAACACCCTCCCCCAGTTCAGAAACAAAACAACAATACAGTAGCTAAGTAAATCAAAGAGGAAAATACCAAATACCAGTTTTAGCCAAACATGAAACACGTGTACAACAAGAAAACAGGACAACACCAATGATACATCATTTGGGTTTGTAACAGACAACAACATTACGATATTAAATGCAATAACAACAAGGCCAGTTTAGATTGTGGACATCAAACAACAAAAAACATTAAGAAAATAAAGGGTCAGTTAAAAATGAAGTTACCACAGTTTCTTGGCATTGAGCGCCCGCCCAAGTACCATCTCTTTTTTTTGTGACACCTTGCAAAGGTCTGCTTTGGTGTGGGGTCCTTTCCAAGCTCCTTCTTCTGTGAAAACAGAAAATTGGTTTAGATGACTAGGTAAATAAAATGCATAGACAATAAAAGGGAAAACAAGAGGAGGACAGAGGACATATAGTGCATACAAGCCGATCCTTGATTACGGTTGTGGAAACCGAACCGCCACTGAACATTGGACTGCCTCTCTCTGCTGCTATAACTCTGTTCTTCTTGTTCACTTCAGATTGGTGTAGAAACTTGTCCTCCTTTCTCCATGCCTCCCACATTTTCACCCATATACGTTGCTTTACCCACATAGGCTTTTTTTTGTTCTTCCAGTGCGTGCCTTCCCGAAAACGTTCCTTAGGTGGTCCCCTCCCCTAGTGTTGAAAGCCTTGCGAACGACTGAATCTGGGTATATGTTTTCATCCCATGTACACCGATGCTGAACCTATTGAGAAATAATGAGCTGGTATATATATATATATATATATATATATATATATATATATATATATATATATATATATATATATATATATATTATGTATTCAGTCAAATAAAAGTAATAAAAGTTTGTTTTATACCTTGAACATCTCCCATCATAGCTCCACTGTTGGTTCAGGAACATCACTCCAACGTATGTATGGACCATCAAAATGTGAACGAATAATCTGCGTCAGGACTCCAAATGCAGGATTGGTTGCATCGAATCTTCATCAAGTCATACAGAGAAAATAAGAGATGTATTAGCATTGGTCACTTGCTCAACACACATATAATAAATGGCTAATCATATGAATCCAATCATACAAGTATTTATACTAGCATCAGTTGATTGAACACATAGCACACTAACACATGAAAACCAAACCTAAATAACAACATAAGCACCCTAGCACTTGAAAACCAACCCAAACCAAACCAAAGCAACAAATGAAAACCAAACCAAACAAAAGTAAATGAAATAATAACAGATGTTGAAATAACAACAAATGAAAACCAAACCAAATCAACAGAGGTTAACTACATAAGCACCCTAACACATAAGCAACAGGGATTACTTGATCGTTCAACAGATGAAAACCAAACTCACATAGAAACACAGAAGCCCTAATAAGAAGCACATGGCAACAAACAAATACAGACAACAACAGATGAACACTTAAAACGTTAACTCTTATAAATACAAATAGACAAGCAACACCAACTATAACCCCTAATAAGTAGACATAACCCCTGATCAGAAGCACCCTAACACGTGAAACACATAAGCACCCTAACAATGATCATTCAACATACATTGATCATAAGCAACAGACATTGAACTTTTAATTGGAAATTCAGAAACCGCATAACAAAGGTAAGAAGAGAAACTTCCATCCCACTTACGTTCCATTAACAAGCTGAATTGAAACTTTTCTGTTCCACCTGGAAGATTCCTCACTTCCGGCGGCAACTGAGTCGTCCTTGTTTTCAGAAGCTTGTTTATCTGTCCCTGAGGATGACTCATCTTCATTGTTGTCTGACACCAGCGCGGGTTGAGATTGGGAGGTCGGCAGAGTTGCCGCCGAGGATGTGGAGGCCCCATGTTGAGAGGCAGTGGGTTGGGCGAGCATAGAAGGTTCGGAGCTCACCGTTGGGGAAGGGGACGTCACCGGTGGGGAGGGGGGAGGGGGTCTTTTCCTTGGGTTGGTATTGTTCAGTGGGAGTTGAGACGGCGTGAGGGCAAGAGATGTCAGCGGTGGGGAGGGGGCAGTAGGTCTTTTCCTTGGGTTGGTATTGTTCAATGGGGGTTGAGACGGCGTAGCGGGAGGAGATGTCACAAGTGGTGATGCTGTGGTAGGGGGCAGTGGGTTGACCGGTGGAGTTGGCTCATGGGTTAGCGGTGGAGAGGGGGCAGTGGGTTGAAGTTTTCGGGGCGACGATCTAATAGGAGGGCGTACCGGCGGTTTGGCCGCAGTGGGAGGGTTAACCAATGGAGAGGGTGCAGCTGGTTGATGTCTCCGAGGTGAAGCCTTGGTAGGAGAGGCGACCATTGGAGCGGTCGTCCTTGGAGAGGAAGCAGCTGGTGGAGAGGTCGGCCGTACTGGCTTCATCGGTGCACTGGTCGGGGCCAGTGGTGGTCTGGAGACTGCATTATTGCGAGAAGACCTCCGGGTTGCACCTCCTCGCATGATTGAGAGAGAAGAGAGTGATTGAGAGAGGAGAGTTAGGGTTTCTCAATTTCGGAGGATGGAGAGGGCGCTTGAGAGAGGAGAGAGTTAGGCTAGGGTTTCTGAAATGTGGACAGCGATTGAGAGAGGTGAGAGAGTTAGGCTTTTTCTGAATTGGGCCGGCCTATCCGAAATTTGAATTTTGGACTTCCCTCCCAATTTTTCACTTTCCCTCCCAAATATTCACTTTCAGAAATTTGTACACAGGTCATTATATATACAAATCACAATTGAACACAACACCATTAAATGAATACTTTAGGTTATTTTCATAATTACATAAGAAGCATTTGTAATGTACAATTGATTATCCACACACACACACCAATTAAATTCCTAAAGCGCACGCGCACACACACACACCTCAATTAAATTCCTAAAGTTTTTTCAAAAGAAATGTTTGAAAAGTTACTTTAGGTTTTATATTAATTAAGTATAAAACCTTATACATTTGATCGAGATTCCACGATCAAAACAAAGTATCTTGATCTCTACATTAATTGAATACTCAACACTCCACCTAAATATGTACGTTGATCGAAACTACCTCGACCAAATGAACTATCTCGGTGAACGGAGAACAAATGTAAACTCTAAACAATTCAACTCACATTTTGTGAGAACGGAAAAAACTATCTCGATCACAACACCAAATATAAGAAATGTGCATGAAAAACGCTTTTATTTATTTCAACCCTATAAGAAGCGCATATTTTATGCATAACAAAACAAACTAGCTTGATCACGATCACGTTTGAGGAATGTGTATGAAATGTAAGAATTACGATAACTCAGAAAGAAATGTAAGAATCATATTTACCACTAGAGGTTGAAGGACGAACTATACCACTCGATCGATCTATATATTAAGTGATCTATCTTCATCTAACCCTAAACCCTAAACCCTAAATCGGAAAACACGGCACATGGACGTCGGAAAACACACGTGGCGTCCATTTTTGCCGCCTTATAATTACAAATAGACAAGCAACACCAACTATATTGATCACCACTCAATCTATTGAGTGATCTACATTGATCTAAAACCTAACCCTAAACCCTAAACCATAACCCTAGCCCTAAACCCTAACCCTAACACTAACCCGAAACCCTGATTTTTGTTTCAATTGCACCTACTATACGTTGGAGAAATTACCATTTTGCCATGTCATAATATTTTTTTTTCATTTTTTTTTACAGAGGAAAATGAAAGAACGAAGAGGAGCCAGAGAGAAATGTGTAGAGACAAACTAAGCTTGGCCGGAGAGATCTAGCAGTTACAGAAGAGAAGAGTAGACGACGGAGGGTTGGGGACGTACAACACAGGGCAAAGGCTTTCTAAGGATGACGGAGGGTTGGGGACAACAAACCTCATCCATGAAATCAAATGCTCGGAGAAGAGTCGACGACGAAGCTTCAATTGAAAGGTGCAAGCATGGCTTCCCTACGAGATTGCAAACTTGCAAATATACTAGAAATTCGGGAAGGCAATTTTATGTTTGTCCATTATGGAAGGTATGATTCCAATATTTCGTTTATCTCCCAAGTTCGATCGAATTTGAATTTTGGCTTTTCGAATTGGGGAAAATGGTAGGGTTTTCGAATTGGATTTCAATTTTAGGGATTCCACTGTGGATATCAAACTGGAATTTTGAATTCGTCTTGAGTTTGTACAGGTTTTCGAAATTTATTTGAATTGGGGAATCTGTGAGGGGTTTCGAATATGATTTCCACTGTGGATATCAAGCTCGTGTATGCATACGTACCGTGGTTGTGATTTTGTGTCAGATTTCATGAATTGGAGAATGAAAGTACTGGTGTATGCATAATATGGTTGTAGAATGAGTTTTCTGTCAGTTTGATATCGCACTGGTGTATGCATAAAATGGTTGTGTAGTGCTGTCATAAGAGAATTTCTTCATATTTGCTTCATATATGCATGTTCATATTTGCTTCATATTTGGTAGAATTTCAGAAGATAATTGCTTCATACTTGCTTCGTATTTGATCTGGCTGAAAAATGCTTATTTGTAGTGCTGTTGGTTTCATAAGAAAATGCTTATTTGTAGACTGTTGTAGACTGTAGTGTTGTCATAAGAGAATCTGGCTGGAGCTGATGTTGTCATTCCAAATTGTTTTACAAAGAATAAAAATTCTGTATGTTTGAGAGCATGAAGATTATTCCCTTTCTATTGAATCTGAGTGGTCTTCAAAGTTTGATGATGTTGATTCATAGCTTAGTAGAATAATAATCTGGGTGGAAAATGATTTCATAATCTGCAAGAAAATTGCCTTCGTCATGCTCTCATCAGATTGTTGGTTTGATATTTTGTTTTACTTCTTTGTAGGAAGATGAAAAATGCACCTACTTTAGATGGTTGGATGCTCATGACACTAACAAGAGCATGAAGATTCAAAGAGAGAGTTATGGTGTTGCTATCACAAATGAAGATCATGGACCCTCAGAATTTTTTAAGATGAGCACTGATTTTGCGAAGATTCAAAGGGAGAATGTAGTGCTGAAAATCGTAGTAGGTATCATGTTGGTTATCTTGTTCATTGTTTTGGTGAAAATTTGAAGAGATGTAATAGCATTATGTCTTAAGGGAATTGTGTCGGTGTAAAATTGAAAATATTAGTAGCTTCCATGTTGTCATTAGCAGAATGAAGCTTTTATCTATATATGTAAAACTCAGACAACAGCCAAATAAAGCTAGAAGATTTACTCATGGCATTTCTGATTGCGCGCATTCTACACATTTCTGATGGTCTCATGGAATTTTTAGCTAAGTAATCATCAAGCAGCTAGCAGACTTTTTGTTACACAAAATGAAATCTGATGCAGTTTGACGAAGTCAATAAAACAAACAGCTAGCAGATTGTGAATCAGAGCAATCGTCATAGCTTGTTGTGCCCTCAAAGACGTCCTCTTCTTGTTGAACATGAAACTCCTCCTCGACATGGTCAAGCCCCACATCGTCGGTGTCCTCACAGACTTCGGTTGCACCTGAAGGATCTCGCAAGGTTGTCAACGAGTTGTCCACTTCTATGTTGATGGACAATTCCGGGGTGATGACTTCATCCGACTGGTAAGCATCTACAACAGCTTGGCCCTCGGCATTCCATCGTTGTTCAATCCGGTTGAGAGGCCTTGTCTTGCACACATGCCACCACTCCATACGCTCCTGTGTGGCTCCTGGATATTGAAGATAATAAACCTGAAAGTCTTGTTGTGCGAGGACAAAAGGCTCATACCTTCTATATAGTTTCTTCTGATTGATTTCGACAAACTGGTAGATTGGATGAACTTGGGTCCCACGTGTCGTTGGATCAAACCATCGACATCTGAACAGGACAACATTCAGCGGATGATCAAGTGCACTAGGGTACTCAAGCTGGATGATTTCTTCGAGGAGACCAAAGAAATCCGATTCAGGACTCGCGTAGTTGGACCCTCGAACACAAACCCCACTATTCATTGTAGATTTCCCAGCACCATGTTGCAGAGTGTGGAACTTATACCCATTGGAGAAGTATGTTGGCCAAGAAATCGCTTTCACGTTAGGACCCCATGCCAAACTCCACAACAGCTCTCCATGACCAATTCCATTTCCTCCATCTAAGGCCTACAGAACACATTTATACACATCTGTTAAGCTTAAACATATAAACAAATTAATGTAAGCATTTAGGTAGTTTAAAAAAACTTACATAATTCTTAAACCAGTTCGCGAATTCATTTTCAATGAGGTCATCTCCAACACTATCCCCCATGACAGTCTCAAAGATCCTACCGTAATAAAGTCGAGCAAGATAAATATATATATTTACATGAATACTTATATATATATAAGCATAAATAAAATATGTGTTTTTCCTTACTGAATGTATGGTTGCACCTCCAGACAGTTGAGAACCACGTATGTGTGTGCGGCCCTCCACTCGTCTTCTTCCGTCAGCCACCGTATTTGCTGCTTCCCACTACCCTTGCCGGGATAATTGAAAATAGAGAAAGCACAATCGTCGCCGTCAACGATGTCGTTTCTCGCTGGTCTCCTCAACCTTGATAGAACGTGTGAAGGGAAGTAGTGCACGGAGAAGTAAGCTATCTCTTCCCGTAAGTATGCCATCACGAGCGACCCTTCCACATTACTCTTTTGAACGATATTTCGTTTCAACTGGAATAGATGTCTCTCGAACGGATACATCCATCGATAATGAACTGGGCCACCTATCAGGGCCTCATACAGCAAATGGACAATGAGATGCTCCATTGAGTCAAAAAATGATGGCGGGAAGATACGCTCCAACTTACAGACCAACAGAGGAATCATCAATATGAGCTGCTCCATGACAGACACTGATAATGTCAACGAACAAATTGTTTCGAAGAAGATACTCAACTCAGTTAAAGGACCCCATACAGATGGATGCAATAACTCTTTGAAAGCAATTGGCAGGAGTCTCTCCATAAATACATGACAGTCATAGCTCTTCATCCCTCCGAGGCTACAGTCGTCACTCTGAACACATCTTCCTATATTAGAAGCATAACCATCGGGAAATTTAACGGTCCTCAACCATTGACCCACCTTTCTCTTCGCCTCTCTTGCCATTGTATATATTGCTTTCGGTTTTACACCCTTGTAGTCATCATCTACCTCCAACTCGGGCCGATCACAATATAGGCGAAGGTCCTTCCGAGCATTCAAGTTATCCTTTGTCTTCCTAGGGATATCCATGACAGTGTTGAAAACATTGTCAAACACATTTTTCTCAATGTGCATAACATCGAGATTGTGTCGGATTAGAAGATCCTTCCAATATGGAAGTCTCCAGAAGATGCTTTGTTTTGTCCACTTATGGGAAACCCCATGTGTCTAACCTCTTCCATGCTGCTCCATCTGAAGGATGACACATCATTCCCTCCTTTGTTATGTGTTCTGCATGCCAAGCCATCTGGCTGGCTGTCACCTCAGAAGCATATAGTCTCTGTAGCCTCGGAGTTAAAGGCAAGTAGAATAAAACCTTCTGTTCCCGACGCTTCCCTGTAGCACTAACAGCATATCTTGCATGACCACAACACTTACATGATTCTTCATTCACATCACTCTTCCAATACAACATACAACCGTTGGGACACATTCCTATTCTTTCCACCGGTAGCCCCAAATTTCGAACTATCTTCTCAGTTTCATAGTAACTGGTAGGAATCTTGTGGTCTTGAGGTAGCACTTCATCGTACAATTGCACAAAACCATTGAACAGACTTTGAGGAACATTATGTTCTCACTTCAAGCTCATAAGTCGGCTCACAAAAGACAATTGTGTATGTGACGTACACCAAGAAAACACCAGTTCATCAGCTGCTCTCAACACATCTGCAAACCGTGTGGACAACAGATTAGCCTCCTCGGTTTCTACCGGATCTTCCCTCATTTCATCGACCTCATTAACTTCTTCTTCAGCTGGTTGGAATTCAAAACCATCTCCATTATTCGGAACATCGTCGACATTAATATATGGGCTAAACCATGACGGAGGAACAAAGCTTGGCCCTGCAACATCAAATACCATCCTCTGTTCTGCAGTTAACTGATCATACATAGCCCATTGGTTGCCCCCTACCATTTGCTCATGGTATGAAGGTGCAATAGTTTCACCATGTGCTGTCCAACGATGATAACCGAACATAAACCCACGATTATATAAATGCGCCTTCACATCATCTACTTTCTCGAATTTTCAATTCACACATTTCCGACATGGACACTTTATCTTACCTTCATCGACGTAATGCACTTGACTACAATCAAAATTTATAAACTGATCAACCCCTGCATAGTATTCAGGCTTCAATCCTCCACGATCCGACAAGTACATGTCATACATCCATGTACGATCATCATCCATTTTATCAAATTCTCAATCAACCTGTACGGTACATATGTCAACATTACAAATTAATTGAACATTCCTAAATTTCCAATTCATTATAAGTACACATATGTCACAAATTCAACATTCCCTAAATTTCCAATGCAACCGTACGTGCATATATATATAAACATTTACAAAAACCCACTTTCAAATAACTACCTATATAATATTCAATAAAATTGTAAATTGATATCATAAAAATGCAACCATCAAAATTTTATATTACATTACATATATATATATATATAAACATTTTTAATTCTTTCCAATATATATATTAAACTCAAAACCCATATATATAATTTCCTACGTTTAATTTGAATATATATATAACGTATTATATATATATATATATATATATATATATATATATATATATATATATATATATATATATATATTAACGTACCAATATATATATATATACTCTCCTGAAATTAAGTTCAAAAAGAATAATATAGTGTAATATGTAAGTTAATTAAGACAAAAATTATAAACTTACCTCGTACTGTTGAGTATGCAGGTTCAAGTTGAAGAGAAGCAATGTGTGTCCTTCTCTTTGAATTGCAAATGGCAATGTTCAATTCACCCAAGCTAGAAGACAAACACGTGGGCCGGCCCCAATTAATGCACCCAACTACTAGAAGACAAGTGAAGGACAATGCGCATTAAAGTCGACCTCATCCGTAATAGCAACGGATTTGGCCACGAATAAAGTCGTTTCTATATCCACATTTCTTCCTACGGGCTAATAAGGTAATTGGGTCCATCATTTCTAATGGGCTATTGATCCATGCCGAGCCCATAACAATTTGTTATTTTCGTCGGCCACGGATTCAGCTACGATTCAAGCCCACTCACCCCATGTCCGACCCGCCCAATAACCGATCCAAGCCCACTCACCTCGTCTCCATTCCATCGTCGGATTTTTGAAGCTGAATAGCCACGGATTTAGCCACGAGATTGATGTTGTTTCCAAATCAGCATCGAATACAGCCACGGAATCAGCGTTCGTAGCAAATGTCGTGGCTAATCACTACTATCACCCCCTTACTCAGCCACGAAATCAGCCACATGCATTGCGTTCGTTGCTATTAGCAACGAACTTGATGACGTGGCATTATTGGGTGACCACCCGTCACGAAATTAGCCACGGTCAAGTACAGTCGTGGCCAATGTCATTGCTATTAGCAACCAAAACAGCGGCGACTGAAATTCGTCGCTAAGATCCCATGTACCACGAAAGGACTAAGCATATTGATGCACATTTTCATTTTATTTGTAAGACGGTTGCTGCAAAAGAGCTTGATGTGAAGAAGATAAAATGCGACACCATCAATCCAACTGGCTTTGGGACAAAGGTAGTCCCTACTAACAAATTTGAGTTTTGTAGTTTCTCAATCTTGGAGAACCACCTTAGCTTGCAAGTACTTGAGCGGATGATGAGGCTGATATAACTTGAGTTCTAAAATCCACTGAGAAGTAAACTGTGTTTTTAATATATCTAATGCTTCAATTATGAGGTCAAATTGTAATGTTTAACTAATCTAAAGCATAAGACCTAGGAACATTGTATAGCCCTAGCCTAGGCTTGGTCAGTAGGTAGATTAAGGCTTAAACACTTTATACATACATATAATTTCTACTTACACATACTAGCATATATATTAGAAGTTTGGGTATTTATAACCTATGCTCATATGTTACAATGTATAATGTGTGTACGTCATACATGTTTTTTTTATGGGCTTTGCCCGAACAGAAGGCCAACCCAACCTTGTCTTCAGATCCGCCTCAGCTCAATAATTTGAAGTTCCTTGTTGGAACGTAACCTTTTGACCAAGCGCTACTCTATAAAATCGAAGTGAAGGTTAGGGCAACTCACTTTTTCTGCTCGCTCTTCAAGTAACCCAAAACACACACACACACACACACACACACGCGCGCGCGCGCGCACACACACACACACACACAGAGAGAGCTAGGGGTTTTAGAAAACCTAGCTCTAGCGAAGCTTCTGGTGGTCTGATCTAGAGCGTATCTCGTCAAAAATCCTAGATCTAGTCTTTGGGAAGAAGAAAAAGAAGGGCTTCGTCCACATTCCAGGTAAAGATCTCCTTCTCTGGTGTACTCCGACGACGATCTGATTCTGTTCATTAGATCTAGGGTGTCCTTTTCCTTTACTTGTTTCGTTCTTACTTCTCATATGCATGCATATTCAGATATGTGTTTTTCTTGCATGTATTTGCCTTGACTCTAGTATAGGGCAATCTGTTCTGTAAACCTGTTTACCGATTAGTGGATTTCTGACCTCAAGCCATTCGGCTGAGGTTACGTGGACGTAGACTCCGATCAAACCACGTAAATCTCGTGTTTAGTTTCTGGTTTTGAACTTGTTTGTTTTTCGATTCCGAAAACCCCCAATATTGGCTTTGGATCTGTAAAGCCAAGATCGCTTCGAATCATCAACCATATAAAGATTAAAAATAATATTTTTACAAAAAATAAAAGTAAAATAGATTTATTTAAAAAAGAAACAGTGAAAGATATCAAACCTTTTTTTTTTTTTTTTTTTGATTAGGTAAAAATTCGAAGGTCAGACAGGTCTGACTCATCGAGAGGCCGACCGAAGTCGGCAGACGGCGAACCGTCTAACATAGCAACCTACAAACAGAAAAACAAATAACAGGCGTAATGAACCAAACAAGAATAAACTCTACAACAAACATCCCAAGAAGACCAAACACCCGAAAAGCTGAGGAAGCCACCGAAGAACGCAGCCAAGCACCACCGAACAGTAGCACCGCGGGCCAGTAGTACAGCAGGACACTATCGCCTGTGGGTAGTGCAGACGAGCTCCAAGGAAGAACTCTATCCCGAATACGGAGTCGCCGTGAGCGCACCACCTCGACCCCAGCCAGACCCGACTACAGACTCCACGCCCCCCAACCAAGCAGAAGATCTTCTAGAAACATCGGAAGCAGAGCCGCAAACTGTTCGAACAAAACGCCAATAAGCTTTCACCTGCAAAAAATCGACAAGCCCTTTCGGGATTTTCTCAAACCCTTTCGGGTGGTTATACTCAAAATCCTTTTGGGACAATATCAAGAACCCGAATCGAGTTCTTGATAAAACCCAAAAGGATTTAAACTAGGCAAAACCTCACCCGAATCGGGTTCTTGATTAGGTATACTTTTATTTAATGGATAAATAAATTTATATATTTATCCATAAAAAATTATTTTCTCAAGCTTGCCGTGCAAGCATGAACATGTCAGAAGATCTGGATGAATCCCGGAAATCCCGGCACTCCTTGGAGCCCAAGGAAAGCCGAAATCAGTTGACGGCGAAATTTGAGGTGGTGGAGGAAGCCTCCGGCAACCGGCAACGCAAAACAACAGCCCGTAAAAACCAAAGTCAGCGAGAACCGGTCGCCGAAGACAAAACAAACCAGGAGCCCCAAAGGACAGGCGGAGCTAGGAGGGGCAGAGGGCACCCCTGACAGCAGGAAGGGAGTGAACAAGATCCGCCAGCATCACCGACGGAAGGCCGGGATGACGCCGGAGGACGAGATGAGGCATCGACAGCAGTGGAAGAGATGGACTTTTAAAACCACCGGCGGCGACAATGGACACCGAGGAGGAAACGACAAACCTCGATTCGCCAAGGAGAGGGAAGAGAAGCCCAATCTGAGAGCGGAATCGAGGGATAGCAGGCCGGAGAAGGAGTAAGTCGGAGAGGAAGGTGGTGCACTGGAACAAGAAACATCCACAAACCACAGAGGAGTGGTTGGGAGGACCTACGAAACAAGAAATCCCAAAAATGAAATTTGACATCCCCACAAAAACAAATTTCCACTGCAAGCCAAAAGAACCCTCAAATCACAAAGGATTTACACAGAGGAAGGTGACAACGAAAGAATTTCAACTCCAATTACGGCAAAAACACCACAAGTTGGGGACTTAAGAGGGCTGGAGCCCTAAGATCAAAAGGGGGGATTTCTCAAAAGGTTCCGGAGAGAGGGCAGAGCCCATCTCTCTAGAACCCTTGGTCATTTTTTATCGAAAGATATCAAACCTCGACAAAACGAGCTCGTACGGGTAACGTTATTTTGTTTGATACTCATGAAGCTGATTA
Organism: Persicaria tinctoria; assembly: GCA_037127255.1. NCBI lineage: Eukaryota > Viridiplantae > Streptophyta > Magnoliopsida > Caryophyllales > Polygonaceae > Persicaria > Persicaria tinctoria. The sequence continues at coordinate 53,091,487 of JBANSL010000001.1, read as the reverse complement.
ACAACTTATTTAATTATTTAATTGTCCCTTCCCCAATTTGGATTTATTGTTTGGAACCCCCAAACAAATTCCCGTTTACCTTTTCTGAAGATCGAAAACATAAACAACCCCTTTAGTTTCAGGCATTTTGATTAATCATCCATGCTACAAATCCAAGCGTAGATTCAGAGAGAATCCCGTAAAACCTTAATTAGCAAAATACCAATTCCCCCCCAAAAAATTTTGTCTCCTCCATTCCCCTCATCTTTCAAATTCATCCAACCACCACAACACCACCCCCCAACTGCCCTCCTCCCTCCCCTCCCGGTGGCTTCCACCACCGCCATCTCCTCCTCCGATCCGACCCCCCAATTCACAATTCACCTTTCTCTCCTCATTCATCGAATCCCCAACAACCTCGCATATCAATTCAAGACGAACAAATTAACAAAGTTTTATCTCCAGCCCCAAGTATATATATATATGTGCAACGTTGGATCCTTTTTTCTGTTACAACGTACAAACTCTTTCATGGATCCCACTTTTCGTCTTTTACGACTCTCATTCTCAATTCGCCATTCAATCCAAACACCATCGTAACAAAAGATCGAATCATCGATCCTCCAAATTAGAGATCAAGATTTTATTTAAATCGATTGGAAATTCAAACCGCCCTAAATTTGATCGATCGATCGATCGAATTCCATCTGCGCGCGGCCCCACGGGAATTAGAATTTAGAAGAAGATGGGGGAGATCGTGAAGCAGATCCTGACGCGGCCGGTTCAGCTGGCGGATCAGGTGACGAAGGCGGCAGACGAGGCGGTGCAGTTCCGGGCGGAGTGCCTGGAACTGAAAACGAAGACGGCAAAGCTGGCGGAGCTGCTGCGGCAGGCGGCCCGCACGAACACGGACCTGTACGAGAGGCCAACGCGGCGGATCATGGACGACACGGAGCAGGCGCTGGAGAAAGCGCTGGCGCTGGTGGACAAATGCCGCACCCGCAGCGTCCTCCGCCGCATCTTCACCATCATCCCCAGCGGCGCCTTCCGGAAGATGACCTCCCAGCTGGAGAACTCGCTGGGTGACGTCACCTGGCTCCTCCGCGTTTCTGGCCGCACCGATGACGACGACAGCGACATCGGGTACCTGGGGCTCCCGCCCATCGCCGCCAACGAGCCCATCCTGTGCCTCATCTGGGAGCAGATCGCCAACCTCTCGTCGGGGAGCCTGGAGGAGAGGTCCGACGCGGCTGCCTCCCTTGTCTCCCTTGCGAGGGACAACGACCGCTACGGGAAGCTGATAATCGAGGAGGGGGGAGTGGGCCCGCTCCTGAAGCTGGCCAAGGAGGGAAAGATGGAAGGGCAGGAGAACGCGGCGAGGGCGATCGGGCTCCTAGGGCGGGACCAGGAGAGTGTGGAGCAGATCGTCAACGCGGGGGTCTGCTCGGTGTTCGCAAAGGTGCTCAAGGAGGGGCCGATGAGGGTGCAGGTGGTGGTCGCATGGGCGGTGTCGGAGCTGGCAGCCAACTTCCCCAAATGCCAGGACCACTTCTCGCAGAACAACGCAATCAGGCTGCTTGTGAGCCACCTCGCATTCGAGACCATCGCGGAGCATAGCAAGTACGCCATCACTGCCACCCGCGCCAAAAAGCTCTCCATACACTCGGTGGTCATGGCCAGGGGCGAAGAGAAGTCTTCTTCCGGGGGAGGACATTACGGAGATCAGCCCGCCCTACCACGCGGAATGCACTGCATCGTCAACGACACTATGGAGAGGAAATCTCAGACGTCGTCGCAACAGGGGGCTGCGGACTACGACAACAACCGGCCGGCTCAGAACCACCAGCTGTCGGCGGCATCGACCCATCACTCCCACTCCGGCGGAAGCATCAAGGGGAGGGAGTTCGAGGACCCTGCCACCAAGTCCCAGATGAAGGCCATGGCGGCCCGGGCCCTCTGGCACCTCTCCAAGGGGAACGTCTCCGTGTGCCGCAACATTTGCGAGTCCCGGGCCCTACTTTGCTTCGCCGTCCTCCTCGAGAAGGGCCCCGAGGACATCCGCTTCTACTCCGCGATGGCCATCATGGAGATCACCGCGGTGGCGGAGCTCAACTCAGACCTCCGAAGAACCGCCTTCAAGCCGACCTCCCCAGCGGCCAAGGCGGTGGTCGACCAGCTCCTCAAGATAGTGAGTGAGGCCAACTCGGAGCTCCTCAGCCCAAGCATCCGGTCGCTGGGGCATCTCGCGAGGACGTTCAGGGCCTCGGAGAATCGGATGGTCGCCCCCCTAGTGAAGCTCCTCGACGAGAAGGAGACGGAGGTGATGCTGGAGGCGGTGGTGTCGTTGCTCAAGTTCGCCTGCACCGACAACTACTTGCACATGACGCATTGCAAGGTGATCATAGACTCCGGGGGGCTAAAGCACTTGATCCAGCTGGTCTACTTCGGGGAACAGATGGTGCAGATTCCGTCGCTAATCCTGTTGTGTTACATCGCACTTCACGTCCCCGATAGCCAAGCGCTAGCCCAAGATGAGGTCTTGATAGTGCTCGAATGGGCGATGAAGCAGAACGCCATGATGTCCGACCCCGAAGTGGAGTCGGTGTTGCCTGATGCCAAGAGTAGGCTGGAACTGTACCAGTCGAGGGGATCACGAGGCTTCCATTGATCGATCATTAACTATACGTACTGCTTGATGATGATGAATCGATGATGATTAATTGAATTTGAATGTGATCGAGGAGGATTGAAAAAATTATGAAGAAGATCGAAAAGAAACAAACGTGTTCATATGTAGTATACAAGGGCATTAATTGCAGATCAAGATCAAGATCAAGATCAAGAGGGAAACACAACATGCATGTAGGTACGGTTAATTTTGAATATATTTTTGATCCCTCCTTATAAAAATTTGGTTTTCTGTGGATAGAGTTTTAGCTTAAGCTGTTGTAACATCATTTTTGTAGGACAATGAAATATGATTCATTGACAGTTTTTTGTTTGATGAACCAATTCAATGTACAAACAAACTATACCAGATTCTACCTGGTTTATATGGTGTAACTACAAAAACTGCAGTGTTAGGGGCTTCAACTGACTGTACCTGTAATTCATGTCAATCCAGGAAGGTTTTTTCTTTTAAGTGCTCCTACTTTTTCAATTGGGGGTTTATTAATTGGCTTTGTTACATTTGGGTTATATAAACACTAACACATCTAAAATCATCCAAATTCATATGATCAACAAAATCAACTTTAATTTTATCATTACATATATGTGCAAGACCAGTCAAGTATACTGTACCTAACAAATGAATGTACCATTCTTAATTCTCAACAACAACAGTACAAAAGACTGTTAGAGAAAATTGATGGGGGTCCGTAAGGTTAATTTTTCGTCAAATGCACAGTCTCAACACCCGGTGCTGGTGTCGGTAAGCATTTTTACTTGAATTTTTTTTTAAACTAACTTCTCAAGCCGGGGAAATATTTCGTGTCGATTAGCTGTTTTCAGGCCAAAACGCTTGTAAGTCCAAATATCAACCCCATTCAAATGTCATATTTATGTATTGAAACTATTTTTATTCTATTTTTACGCCAGCGATGATGGAAAATATATTACTCCGTATAATCTTTTCATTGTGATATAAATATAAGTGTGAGATTTATTTTATCCAGGGACATACATATATTGGGGTGAAGTGAGGTGTGAAAGAAACCTAACCAGTTGAAGGAAAAGCATATCATATCATCCAATAATCAACATGTAAATTGGGTTTAGGGGGTTAGTTAAAATTGACCTCCCCTAAATGCATGTTGTCCATGTAAATTTGTGTTAGATAATAATCAGCTTCGATATACAGAAAAATATATATGCATGATGTAATTATTAGTACTAGGGGTGGGAAGGTGCAATGCCAATGAGCACAATGAAAGGAAGGAAAGAACGCGCTACACGCGCTCAAAGGAAAATCCGCCTCGCGGCGGCCAAAAATCCTCTTCGGGCTCCTACCTGCTCCTCTGTGGGCTATGGCTATGGCGGCCAACAAATCTTCTCTCTCTGGCGGCGATGGCGCCCCTGGGCTCCTCCGCTGGGTAATCATTGTGTGGAAGGCACCCCTGCCTCCCTGTCGTTCTTGGGAGGGTGCAATTCGTCCATCTATGCTGCTGCTAGGCATAGATCTGCTTGCCCTAGATGTGGAATTTTGCTATTGGATGGGAAATTTGATCAAGTTCATCAATTTGTTTTCCATAACCCGCCCCCAGGTATCCCGGAGAAACCCCCTCCGTGGATCTCCCGCCCTAGGCAAAGCTACTGTTTAGATTTGGCCGAATCTCTGGCACTCGGGTGGGATCTGTTCATAAACACTGTTCTCCGGATTATGAATGCCTGTCTTCTCCTGTTGCTCACATTCGAGGCTGCTATAAATTGGGTAAGGGGTATGCAAGCCCCCCCCCCCCCCTTTCTTCATTCTCTTCTTCCTTCTCTGTTCTTTCAAACACACCCTCTCCCATCCTCTCTCCTGTCCGTTGCTGCTGACTACTGCTGTATGCTCTGGAGTACCATCTTCGCCCGTCCATCGCTCAGGTAAGGAACCAATGGGGGTTGTGGATTCTGTCCTCACCCCGTCTAAATCCCGAAAGGGCCCAAATCCTCCTAGCGAGGCCAAAACTACTGGTGCTGATACCCCGCTTCCGGGAGGGCGTATCGATCAGTCCATTGCAGGAAAAAAAATCAAGCATAAGAAGCAATCTCTCAACCTGGAGAAATTGAAGGGTGTCCTTGTCGATGTTCAAGACAACATTGCAAACCTTAGCCAGACATCCGTCTTCGCTACCATCATTGGAGATCCGGTATCGATCATGACAATTAGGAAGAAGATTTCGTTTGATTGGAAGTTCCTAAGTGGAGGATTTCAGATTATCCCGATGAGAAACAATTGGATGGAAATCCGATTCGATTTAGCGGAAGACTGCAAGAAAGTCTGGGAGGGGAGGCCGTTTCATGTAAAGAAACAAATGCTGGTAATCCGTCCATGGAGAATCGACTTCGATCCACTGGCTGAATCGCTCACAACTCTAGATGTTTGGATTCGCATCCCGGGATTACCAGTGAAATATATTAGTGACAAAGTGCTGAAAGATTTGATAGAAGCCAACAAGATTGGCGAGGTCATCAGGGTAGCCGCCTTTGGCCGGAATGGGGCTAGGTTCCGATATCCACGCATTTGTGCCTCGGTCGATATCACCCGGATCCGGGAATTTCGGATTCGCCTCCTGAATGAGGCAGAAGATTTGGTCTCGTATCCGATCTGGATTGAGGACATATCTACTGGTTGTGGCGCTTGTGGTGAGGCTGTCCATGATTTCGCGGATTGTCCTTCTAGATTGGCTAACTTGCCGGTTGATCATGCTGCTCCAATCTCGGGTGAGCAGTTTGCTGATGACGCCCCTCCAGCTGCTGATTCGGGGGACACCAGAAACTGGGTCAGGGTTTCATCAAAGAAGAAGGCTCCCGCTCCGAGGTTTGGTCACTCGAAAGAGGCGCTGCTAGCCTTGTTTGGCACCAATGCTGATGATGCCTCCGATTCATCCAATTCCTTATCATCTGACAGCCTCGCGGACTCCTCCGCGGCTATGCCTGAACCACCATCAGGCCCTGCACAATCGACGGCTTCCCCTTTTCCGGCGATCAGTGTCTCGCTCCCTACTACCGGGGTGCAAACTCTCTCTGTTGGCCCGTCCTCTGAGGGACTGGTACCTGCGTTGGCTGGTTGTATTGGCGCCTCCATTACAGCCTCCCCTGACATGACCGTCCCTCCTACTGGTGCAACAATGACGACCCTCTCGGCCTCGGAGAAGTATGCATCACCAGACTACGATCCCGCTCTCTCAGATTCAGTGTTCAACGATGTTTTCGACCTCGAAATGGTTGATTATGATGAGGATCCTGACTTGGTGAACGAGTGCAGGGCCTTGCCGGCTGATTTTACCAATGATGCACTGGACCGCATGCTCGAGGACTTCGCTCCTTCCGCTGAGGTAAGTCTTGCGGAAGTGCCTACTACAAATCAAATGCTGCTGGTCGCTCCTTCGGTTGCTGCTATGGTCAGCTCTGCTAGCGTCGAGGTGCACTCCGGGAATCTGGCTTCTTTCTCCATGTCGGGATCCTCATCTCACAAAAGGAAGCTGCTGCTGGATGAAGCGGATACTGCCTGCGCAGACATTCCAGCAGGTAGCAACAAGCGCCCTCATGTTTAATTCGCCTACTTTGGTTCGGCTCGATTGCCCATTTTGGTTTAGCCGGGCAATCTCTTTTGGAGTGTTGAATCCACCATCGTTCCGGCACCACTCACGTTTTGGTTCCTATTTCGGCTTGCTGTTCAGGTGGTGCTCCGGTGGTTTGTTCAAGATTTCGTCTATGCTTTGTAGTGTTGTTATGTGGACTGATGCCCTATTCTGTAACGAAATTAGTGCTTTTGTTAAATCCTCCTTATGCTCTATCCTACTAGCTAATGTAAGACTGCATGCTCAGCTCGGGTGTAACTCTCTATGTAGAAGCTATAGGCAGCCCTGTGATGCACTTGTTTTATGTATTAATGCAGACTATTTGGCTTTTCTTTTTTATATGGCTTTTGGTGCCTTATGGCCTTTGGTGTGTATGGTGTATATGATTCCCACAGTTCCTTTGCATGGTTTGTCTTGCTCACTAATGTAATTAAGATTATGTCGGCTTGGGCAATGTCTACGGTGCTAAGGTACTGCGTTGTTTGCTATTGGCGGGGTCTTAGTCTGTCGATGAATCTGTTATTTCCCTTTGATACTTTTCATTCTCGGCGGCATGGTACTGATTCTCAAAGATGTATGGTTTCACCAAACGCTGTTAAAAAATGGGCTAGTGGGCTCCCTCCATCCTCGAAAACCGTTTGTTGGAGCAGTTGGATATGGTCTCTGCAGCGAAGGGTGTGGATCGGGACGCTGGGCTGGGCACATTTAGTGTTTTCTACAATGCATCTAGACAATCTACTCGTAGACTTCTTAAGGATGGATAATATTATCAACATTCTACACCTTCCAAACAAAATCGATTTAAGGACTCCGAATCTAAGTCCTTTTATCACAAACGTCATTTTATGAAGATATGCTTCTGGAATTGTAGGGGGATAGGAAAACGAACTTTCTGGACGGAAGTTGACTCAATGTGTAAGAACGAACATGTTCACATTTTAGCTTTAGCAGAAACCAAAACGGAAAATATTCCGGATGAAAAGACGTGGAAAAGTATTGGATTTGATGAAGCGGTTTGGTCGCCGTCTACTGGGAGATCGGGAGGGATCGGTGTCCTCTGGAAATCTCATCAGCTACTGCAAATTACTATTTCAGCAACAATTCACACCCCCCGAATCATCGGTCTGAGACTGGATAGCTTACAGGATGGGTTCCCTATCCTCGCCTTATTCGTCTACGCACCACCAATTCCAAACGAAAAAGATGAGTTTTGGACAACATTAACAACAATTATAAACGATTCCCCTATCCCGTGTATGGTCTTGGGGGATCTAAATGAGATTCTATGTAGCGAGGATAAGCTCGGAGGAGCCGCTACACGTCCATCCAGGTTCACACGCCTACTAGCATTTAGTAATGACTGCTCTCTAATTGACCTACCGGCATTCGGGAACCCATTCACCTGGCGTAGGAATCCGGAGGAAAACTTTAATATCCGGGAAAAGCTTGATCGGGTGATGGTGCACCATCAGGTTCTTGCATCTTTCCCAAACACGATAACCTTTAATGGGGCTTTCTCCACTTCAGATCACTGCCCAATATCCATCTCCATTGAGAATAATGAAAACTTCAAAGCCCCACCATTTAAATTTGAAAACACATGGCTGCTTAGGAAAGATTTCCGCAACATTGTTAAACAAGCCTGACGGGCTTCTTGTCCTGGCTCTGCAATGTACCAATTAATGTTTAAACAAAAGATACTGAAAAGAAAGGCGAAAGAGTGGAACAAAACAAGCTTCGGGAATATCTTCCGCCAACTAAAAGATGTGGAAGCGGAGCTGCTCAGTATCCAGTCAGCCGGACATTACAGCGAGTTACAACCAAATCAAACTAAGGAACAACAGCTAATTAAAAAGAAAGAAAAACTCCTCCTGTTTCAGAAGTCATTCTGGAGTCAGAGAGCAAAAACACGGCACCTTAAACTATCAGACACCAACACTTCTTACTTCCACCGGGTGGCCTCAGGACGAGGACATAGAAAGCAAATTCGGAATATCACTAGCTCCAGCGGTACGATGATTGTGGGTGAGGAAAATGTTAGAAATGAGATAAAAAGGGACTTTGAAAATAGATTTAAAAAAGAACCAACTCACGAACATCTACTTCATGGCCTTCTAGAGTTAATACAACCAGACATCTCGGTAGAAGAAAATAATTTTCTTATTGGACTACCGTCAAACTTAGAGATCAAGACGGCGGCGTTCAATCTAGGGAGAAACAAGTCCCCAGGTCCGGATGGGTTCACAGCCGAATTTTACGTAAAATACTGAGATATCGTTGGGAAATCGGTTATATGTGCGGTCAAAGGGTTTTTCCACTCGGGGAAGATACTTCGGCAGATAAACCACACCTTCATATCCTTGCTCCCAAAAATAGACACTCCTACGACTACTGGCCATTATAGGCCCATAAGTGTGTGTTCTAATATTTACAAAATAATATCGAAAATCTTGACGGAAAGACTGAAAAAGGTTATTGGAAAACTGATTCATCCACTACAAGGTGCCTTCGTTTCGGACAGAGCTATTCAAGATAATGTCCTCATAGCTCACGAAATATTCCATTCCTACAAGAGCAGAAGGGGCAGGGAAGGATGGCTTGCGATAAAATTAGATATGGAGAAGGCTTATGATAGGGTTGATTGGAACTTCCTTCAAAGGGTACTAGCTAGATTTGGGTTTCATGCCACATTTATTTCCTGGGTTATGGAGTGCGTAACGTCTGTATCCTTCTCGGTACTAATCAATAACGGCCCTACTGATCTATTTCTTCCATCGAGGGGTATCCGCCAAGGCGATCCTCTATCACCGTTCATCTTTATTCTTGGAGTGGAGGTACTAGCCAGAGCACTGGCGGCAGAAGCCAGCCTAGATAAACCCCACATTGGCTTTCCAATTGGAAGTAATGGTCCTCGGATTCCATTCCTGTCATTTGCGGATGACATTATAATTTTCTCTAAAGGTAGTGTGGAAGCGGGGTGCAAAGTAAAATCAGTCATTGACTCGTACTGCAGAGTTTCAGGTCAGAAGGTCAACTACCATAAATCTAGTTTCCAAGCAACTAAAGGGATTCCGAACCATCGAATTCTTGAGTTGCGTAACTGCCTCGACATCACAAATGAAAACTCAATAGAAAAATACCTGGGTTGCCCCATTATCAATGGTAGAGTCACCAGTAGTACATTTGAGGATATCATATGTAAATCTAAACAACAACTAACCAAGTGGAGGGCAAATGCGATGTCCCAACAGGGGAGGGCAACCTTGATTAACTCTAACCTCTCGGCCAAGCCGCTACATGTTATGCAAAACTTCATGTTACCCACCGCTCTGCACAAAGAACTTGACCAAATAAATCGCTCCTTCTTCTGGAATAAAGACCTCCAGTATCGGCCCCTAATTAGTTGGGATAGGATATGTAAGCCGAAGAGGCTCGGGGGACTAGGAATTCGGAAAACCGGGGATATGAACGTTGCTCTACAGATGAAACTTTTATGGAAAATTCTGGCAGAACCCAGTAACATGTGGGTGTCCTTGATGAGACAGAAATACCTGCGTTCTGCTAGTCTTTTTGACTACAAACGATCTGGACCTAGTTCTTGGCAGTGGTCTAAATTGACCCAGTTAATTAACACATTTAAATCTGGTCTTATTTGGTCGGTAGGAAATGGAAGCACGATTAAGTTTTGGACGGATAATTGGATCTCCACCTCCTCTTTACTTTCGAGAGTAGAAGGCAGCCAGGATTACAACCAGAATGAAACAGTCAGCGATTATATCATGGGGGGTAGGTGGTGGACGGAAAAATTACATGCGGTATTACCAAATGAGATTGTAAAGGAAATCTTAGACATCCCGCTTCCTGCTTGTAGCTTTCAAGACCGGCTATACTGGTGGCCCGATAGGGAAGGATGGTTCACTACGGCCAGTGCATACAAATTGATAACAAGGCAATCCTCATTCACATCCGACCCCAATGAATGGATCTGGAAGACTAATGTCCCCCCAAAGGTAAAGAATTTTCTGTGGAAGATAGCACAGAAGGGTTTGCCTACAGCCTCCAGACTGGCAAGCAGGGGCTCTGCTATCCCAACCACATGTTCCCTCTGCAACACGGCGCCTGAAGATGAGGCGCACTTGTTTCTAGAATGTTCATTCATCAGAGCAATACATCATCTTCCGAACCAAGTGCAAGCGACAACTGCACAATCAATCAGCCAATCCCGGGAGTTTAATTCGATTCTGTCCACTCTTGGTAAGAGTCTAACCACGTCCGAAAGGACTAATCTCGCCTTTGTGTGGTGGACCACGTGGAATATTAGGAATCAGTTCTTATTCCAACATACCTCCATCCCACCCCAACATGCCGTGCTACGTATGATAAGAACCCACATAGATAACTGGAATAAAACATGCAATGCAGAGCAGGATTGGGACGAGAGCGCCCGGCCCACTGCGAAAGCTCGGCCACAAAAGGGAGACAAACAGCGAGACGTGCGGTGGCGGAAACCACCGAGGGGGAAGTACAAACTCAATTTCGATGGGTCTACTATTTCCAATGGAGAGAGTACTGCTGGGGTCATTATTAGAGATTGGGTTGGAAACCCGGTTTCCATCCAGTACCGGAAGGTTGGGATACAACAGCCAACTATAGCAGAGGCTCTAGCGCTCAAAATAGGAGTTCAGAAGGTAATACAACTAAACATTGAAAGACTACAAGTCGAAGGAGATAGTAAGATCATCATTGATCATCTGAACAAGAAAGCCAACTGCCCATGGGAGATCGAGTTAATCCTCTCAGACGTTCAAGTTCTGCTATCAACAATGAAGGAAGTTGAGTACTTCCACGTACCTCGTTTGGGCAATAGAGTGGCGGATAAGGTTGCACACCTTTGCCGCTCTGCCCTGGGAACCGACATTCAAAATAACCCTGGTCTACTTGACCTCATCCGCAAGGATGCCGCCGGGTAGGGCTTGCCCACCCGAATTATTTCCTAATCAAAAAAAAAAAAAAAAAAAGTACTAGGGGTGGGCACAAATCCCGCAAATCCCGTCCCGTTCCGCATCCCGTCCCGATCCCGGTGGGATTTAGAATTTTTTTTAAAAATCCCGTCCCGATCCCGTCCCGCAAAAATTACGAGGGACGGGACGCGGGACGGAGAGTTCGAATCCCGCAAATCCCGTCCCGTCCCGCATATATATAATTATATATTTTATTAAAATTAATAAAAAATATATAAGAATATATTTATATTATACTTTAACATTTATTTAAACCCAAAATTAAAAATAAAAAAAAATAATAAAAACATTAAAAATAAAAATATATAAGAAACCAGTAGTTTAGCCTTACTAACCTACTGTTAGTGCTACTGTTGTCTTTACCTTCAATTTGTAATGGGCTGCCGCCGTTGCCTTCAATTTGCAATGAGATTTCATATTTCTAATGCTTTCTACTGTGTTTTTTATGTAATGATATAATACATGTTTTCAATTTTCACATCATTTGCAACTTTTTACTTATTATTTCTGGATTGTATTTTAATTTTTTTTTACGAGGGACAAATCCCGTCCCGTCCCGAGAAGGATTAGACCCTGCGGGATTTGAAAAAAAAATATTCAATCCCGTCCCGATCCAGTCCCGCAAAAAATACGCGGGACGGGACGCGGGATTACCCTAATCCCGTCCCGTCCCGTCCCATGCCCACCCCTAATTAGTACTATTGAAAATGATATCGATCAAAGTAAGGGTAAATCTTGATGTATGGAGCCATCAATTACGTAGTTGTATGCATTGGCGGAGCCAAGGAAGTATGTAAGGGTGTGCAGAAAAATTCGATACGACTAACCCGATACGAAAACACGGCTATACGAATACGATATGACAAAATACGAACTGAAAATGACACGATATGAAAATGATATGAACCGATAAAACACGAAAATAAATGGTCCGTGTTCGGATTGGGTAAATCTCGTTGTCGGATACCCGATACAAACCGTTTATTTTTTTTTAACTTTAAATATATATATTTTTATAGGCTTAGTAGAATATATTAAGGATAACAAAGTTCAAGTTGCCTAGGCGATAATTAGTGAGCGGGCACGGAGGCAAGTGGTCTAGGTTTGATTCCCTATTAAAATGTCACCCATTTGAATTGTTTGCATTAATGGCAAGAAAAAAAAAGATGAAACATAATGTATTTAGGGCTTGTTTGTTGAGTAAATGGTACCCAATATACCACTTTATTCCTCCCTTTGCAAAAATGTCACTCCCCTCCTCTAAAATGTGCTAAATGTCAAAAGGTGCATTTATTTTGCAAAACTAACAGGTCAAGGTGAGATTTTGTTGTAGGTTAAAAAAAATTTGGGCGGGCTTTTGAAATTTTGAAAATATTTGGGTGGGATTTAAGGGATTAGGAAAGGAGAGAGAGAGAGTTCCAGGTCGGGGCGGTACGAGAGTGACCGGCGAAGAAGAGCCGGGGAGGAGAGTGCGAGAAGACGAGCAACGAGAGCGAGCCGCGACGAGGTTGTCCTAATTGGCGGCGCTGGTGGTTCTACGGGGGGCAACGAGGTTGTCCGGCGAAGGCGTCGGCGGTGCTAGGGGTCCTGCGAAGGGTGAGGAGGTTGTCCGGATCCAATTGGCGGCGCTGGTGGTTCTACGGAGGGCGACGAGGTTATCCGGCGAAGGCGTCGACGACGCTAGGGGTCCTGCGGAGGGTGACGAGGTTGTCCGGATCCAAATCCTCTTTCACCGCCCTGCCCCTTCCCCTCCTCTCGACATCCCATTCTCGCCGACTCCGAGCCTGACGCCGCCCCACCCCTTCCCCTCCTCTCGACCGCAAATCGGTGAACCTCGGCTCTGAATTCAACAATTCCGATAATGAATTGAAGTAGAACGAGAGAGTTTCAAGATTTCAATGTTGAATCCAATTGAACCTACCAGATCCGGTCGAGAGGTAGACGGTGAGGCAAGCTTTTTAAAAAATATAAAAAATGGGTGAATGTGCACTCTTTCATCTTCTTCTAATTGCATCTTTGTTTGAACACTTACTCATTTCTTTGTTTATGTAAATGTTGTGGGAAGTTTCTGATATTAATAATACCTGATAGGGCTTAGTCTTCCATTGGCTGAGACATCGTATTTATTGGCTAGACAACAGTAGTTATTGGCTAGTAAGCGTAAATCGCATATATTTAGGGTTCGCATCTCAGGCAACCAAGACAGAACCATATACTGTAACTGACGTACATATATGCAAAATAAAAAAAACCAACCTTCGGCAACTCAAAGAATGTCATCTATCCTAGCTATCCTTGAGGTGGGAAGTTCCTGAGGTAGATGAGACCTGACAAGGGTTATTCTTATATTGGCTAAAAGATCATGGCCACTGGCTAGGTAACAGTAGTTACTGAGCGTAAATCGCAACTTTTTTTAGGCCAAGTGAAACCATGTATAGGGTTGAATGGAATTTTTTTTGTGTTTCAGCACCTAGTTAGTATTTCCCCCTCCTCCATGTCCACAACAGCTTTGCCTGTCATCTCCGGAGCAACGATTGTTGGTTGTTCCCAGGTTTTCTAGTTTATCTTGCCAGTTGTATGAATTTCTGTGCCAGCTGAATTGTTGTCTTTGCCATCCAAATGGTTATCAATGACATACTCCAAATTGAGATCAATATACGATGTAGACCCAAGTTTACTTCGAAATATTTTTTTCATAAACATATATAAAGTGGGTGTCTATAGATAGATAAAATTAAATGAAGTTCAAAAATATATTTATTTTTTAATTTTAACAAATAAAAATGGCCAAAAAATAGTTTAAAACAATTAAAGTGGGTTTCCCTCTCTCATCCTCTCTCTCCCCCTTGGTTACCTTCAACCTGTTGGGAAGGTGCCCAAATTTTTTGTAAAAATGACATTTTGTCATTGTCATGCAAATAATCTCACCCATGACTATTTTTGCAAAGTTGGATGTAAAATGGTATATTGGTGCAAATCATCCCTGTTTATTTTCTTAAATATTGGGTCAACAAAAGAATGATAAAGCCCGTTTACCTTTAGGCTTGTTTGTTTAAGATCCTCAAAGGTTTAATTTCTTTCTAAAGCTTAGTCGGTCTACTCGCCCAGTTACCCCTAAACAAATTGGGGATTCTCGTCCCAATTCTCTCTCTCTCTCTCTCTCTCTCTCTCTCTCTCTCTCTCTCTCTCTCTCTCTCTCTCTCTCTATCCCGATGGGCGAGTCGGGCGACGTTCTTCCTCATGCTCGATAGGCGCCTTCGACCTTGCAATCCCTCTCTCCATTGGCTTTGGGCAATCTTACAATCCCTCAGGCTCGTTTCTCCTAGTCGTTCATCCCATCGTCTGTCTCACTTGTTGGCTTATCGTTGGCTTCGATCTCTCTCTCTCTCTCTCTCTCTCTCTCTCTCTCTCTCTCTCTCTCTCGGTTGCTCTTGGTTAAATCACAGGTCGTTTTCCAGATGCTCTTGGCCGGTTTCGGTCTCACTCTCTCTCAGTTGCTTTTGGTTTCAATATCTCTCTCTCTCTCTCTCTCTCTCTCTCTCTCTCTCTCTCTCTCTCTCTCCCTCCCTCCCTCTCCCTCTCTCAGTTGCTCTTGGCTTCGATCTCTCCCAATTGCTCTTGGTTCATCCCCTTGTTGGCTTATCGTCTGTCTCTCTCCCTCTTCGACCATTCTCTTCTCTCATTGGATGCTCTTGGTTAAATCACAAGTAATATCTTACACATTGTGTTTATGCTTATCATCTTTTAATATTGTTAGTCAATTTTGCAGATTCATAGTATAGATTCCCCTTTATCAAAACCCTAAATTTTCTACTTGCTACAGGGAGGAATTGGGGCTTGTTTGATTTCCTATTCATACATATTTAGTGCTTCTGATGTGCACCTATTTTACCATGATTTATGCTTACTTTATGATAGTTCTTGTTTATATTTTATACTTTAGGTTTATGAAAGTATTGAATTTGTTTCGTTTATGCATATTTGCGAGATATAGAGGTCTACACAAGTTTTGGTTTAATTTCGCAGGAATCGGAGGCATTTCGGAGCAATTTGAAGAAGAAGAAACTGAAGTGATGATTCACTCAATTTCTAGTGAAGAGTACTCGACATCTACTGGCCGAAGTGAAGCTGAAATTTGGCTAAGTGAAGAACACTCGATGTCTAGTGAAGAGCACTCGATATCGAGTGGATCTGACCCGACGTCGAGTGCAATTTAGTCGACGTCGATTGTTTGTTTGCATTTTGCAGGCTAAGTGAAGAGCAATCGATTTCTAGTAAAGAGCACTCGATATCGAGTGGACCTGACCCGACGTCGAGTGCAATTTAGTCGACATCGATTGTTTGTTTGCGTTTTGCAGGTTGCACTAGAAATTGACAGCCACGGCTGACATCGCCTGGATCTCAGTCGACATCGAGTGACTTCTTGTCGATGCAGAGAGCGGATTCCGAGACTATCTAGGCAAGCGCTGACACGCTTCCTCGTGGATCGATCCTGACTCCTTACCACTACATCGGTTGGAACTCTTGTAATTTATTTGCACGGACAAGAAATTTGTTTGAGTTTATATATATATATATATATATATATATATATATATATATATATATTTCATATTTATTCCACTTGATTTCATCCCACAATAAATTTTTGCGTTGTTGCCGGAGAAGCCACCAATCGTTCCCTTTTTAGTCTCTTTGACGTTTTCTTTTAGTGTTGTTTTGTAGGTGTACGCGACACGCTGATTGCACACCGAAGTTTTAGAGATTAGACGAATCGGAACGCTTCGTTCGTCCACAAGAAAGGTTGAAAAGACTCATGTCTAATCAACTTGAGACTAATCTAACAACGGAGCAGGAGCTTGAGAAGCGAAAAAATACAAGCACCCTACTCTGACAGTGCCAGAATCTCCTATTAATCTTCCTCGCATTTCTTTTGAAATTAACCTACTTTCATTTATGAGATTAGAAGACACATTTATCAGGGAAAAACTAATGAATGTCCCATTGCTCATATTACTACATACTTATATTTGTGCGAAACTATTGTTGAAGGACCTAATCTTGATTATGTAAAACTTAAAGCTTTTTGTTGGTCGCTCGCATGTAAAGCTTTACAATGGTTAGAGAGCTTGAACGCACAATCCATCCGCACCTGGGGTGATCTCAAGGACTTGTTTCTTAAAGTTCTTTCCACCAGTAAAGATGGCGCAACTCAGGCAGAAGATCATGGTTTTCAAGCAAAAGCCAAGGGAGACACTAGCACAAGTCTGGGAGCGCTACAAACACATGTTGAAGTCTTGCCCGACGCATGGGCAACCGCCATATGTTATCCAGGAGATCATATACAACTCCCTGGATGTGCCTACAAAGGAAAGAATCAACACATATATTTTTTATAGGTATCTTGAGTTTACACCACAATGAGCTTGGGATACCCTTGAGTGGTTAGTGGATTTTGACAACACTTATGGGATTCCTGAGGCTTCCGACGCGAGGCCCACCCCATCTATGCTACTCTATGAGTCATGCAAGGAGATTGATCTTGATGTGAGGGACCAATTCACAAAGGATCAAGTGCGGCGGTTGTAGAAGCAAGTCAAGTTCCTCACCAACAATAAACCTTGTTTGAAGTGTGGGTTACACAAGCACAACACCACCGTCTGCCCACATTCCGAGCAAGTCCAGCTTGCGGAGAAACATGAAGAGTCATGCTATATAGGGGGTCCTAACCACGAAGGATATCAGCAGAACTGGGAGTACCTTCAACCCCAATACCGAAGGGACCCCCCACCATACAAAGCTCTTGGACACCCTGATAGGTAGTCAAAGAAAGATGACATGCAACTCATTTTTGATGAGTTGAGGAGGAATCACGCTGAGTTCAAACAATCCAACAATTCCATCCACACTCAGCTGCACGATATCAACTCACGACTTTGAGAGATTGACTACTAGAGAAAGAACATAGAGACCCAAATGGGTCAATTGGCTGCACATACTTCTACTCTACAAGGAGATCCCCTGACGATCCCAATAGGCTTCAAGATCTATTCATCGCGCATTCAGACGCTCGCCATCTTCTGGCCATGTTTCCATACGTCGTCCTCGTCGACAGTACATACCGGATGAATGCGTATGTTTCTATCTCAAACTAATCGTTTACCCCTACCGACCCGAAATTGGGTCGATCAACTTCTACCGCACATATACGCGCGGGGGTTCAAACGGAACGGGGAGAGCCACCGCAAAGTATAGCGGTGGGTCTGCATACATCTCGACCACCGTATACCTATGCGGTGGAATTGTTGACTGTCATTAAACTCACTGCATACATATGCGGTGATTAGCGGTGGAAATAGTAAAATTAACGGTGAAAATATTATCATTTTTTTCAATGTGAGACTACCCATAAACCCCAACATAGTATTAAGCCCAAAACGATAAAATTGAAGGTCTAACGTGCCGAAAATGACAAAAAGGTAGACATATTACAGTACAGAGGCTTTCTACTGGTAATTTTGAAAGCCCTCTTTTACGAATCCTTCATGAATGCTTTAATTAATCTATACCCCATGTTTATTAATAGTACAAATCACAATGCGTCAACATATGTATAGCATACGTAGGAAAATACTTGGATGACCCATTTTTGGATGACCCAAGGGGTATTTATGTAACTTCTATAAAATAAATCAAATGGATAAAAGTAAATTAAAATCTGAAAAGTAGGTAATGAGTACCCTACTTCTAGCCTAGGTTAATAATGATGTTTTTTATTTTCCTTTACCTATCAATATTTGAATTACAAGCTATTTTCTTTTACCTAGCAATATTTGAATTACAAGCTCTCAATTTATTCAAACTCTCAATCTCCAAGTTCTCCTCACACGTTTTGCCGGAATGAAGAGTTAACTCGCCGGAATTTGTGGTGGATCGTCGGATTCAAGGTTTCCGATCGCCGAAGTCGCTGAACAGTTAAGGTTAGACATACTATTATTTATCAGTTTCAAGTCTGCATGTATTGCTTTTGAATCTGCAATTTAGGCGTTTTCATTTATTTGAATCTTCAACGAAGTCTGCATGCTGCTTTTGAATCTTGAAGGAGGTGTGTTTCACTTGATTAACCTTGATCGTCTATTAGGGTTCACGGATGTGACAAGTTGATTGAATATTAGGGAATGAACAAACCGATTAGCCTCTTATTTTCGAAAATCGAATACCTGGGATTAGGGATTGAAGATTAGTGATCGATTAGGGTCCTCAGAAGTATAATTGTAGTGAGTAGCTAGGGTTCTAAGATGTAATCTTGCATCTGATTTGTGCCAATATAGGTAAGAAGAGCTGTTTATAAGTTGATTTGTGACAATAATTGTAGTGAGGGGATAAATCATCTTTAAGTTTGATGAGGGTTTAGGATTATGGATGTATTTATTTTAAATAAGATTATTCAACAAAACTTTATTGTATATTCTCAGAAGAAAAAATAGTATAACTGCCCGCGACTTGCCGATAGGCCTGCGGGCACTGGACGCGGCTTGCCGACAGGCCTGCGGGCACTGGACGCGGCTTGCCGACAAGCCTGCGGGCATTGGATAAAAACACATTTAATCATACATTCATCAAGTTTTATGTCTGACTCGCTATAGTATTATGGGTATAACTTGGTTTCATCTTTCAATAACAGCCGGGTTCCTCCCAACTGGGACGATTGTTTGATCATATCATCACCAATGAGTCACGAACGAGGATTTGATCTTAACGTCGGATACGAGGACAGTGGGTCCGACAACGAGTCAGGTAGCTTACTCTATCAATTAATATTCCATTTACATCGGTGCATATGAATCAATTCCATGACATACCATTTGTTGCATGCATTTGCGAATAATACGTACAGTTGGGTTGGAATCGCAAGACACCATTGTCGTGATTTCAGATGATGACGCCTTAAAGGGTACGTCAATGAGTGGAGATCACGTTGACATTGCTGCAAATGAAGGAGAGGGTGTCGATGTGCCAACGTCGGATCATGGTGTTGAAGCTGATGTTAATTGTCCAAAGGTCGGGCTGATTTTCGAACACGAACATGATGTGTTCACATTCATCAATGGTTATGCTAAACGACAAGGATTTCAAACAAGAATTCGGAGTTTCACCTTGTTAAAGGATGATGAAAGAGGCACTGGGCCAGGTATGAATGACAGGCACAATATGTTGAGGATAATATGTTCTAAAGAGGGTAGGTTTAAAACGAGGTCAAGGGACCCAAGGAGGGGCCCCACGTCGGCTGTTACAGGGTGTAGGTTCGATGTTAAGGTTGTCCGTGAGAAAGCGGGGGTGTGGAAGATAACTAGAGTTTCGCTTGAGCATAACCACGAGTGCGTCCCGACGAATTCAAGATTCCTTCCAAATTATAGGATCATCACCGAAGGGAACAATAGACGGATCTTAGACATGGATAGGGCGGGTGTGCCTATAGCTAATAACTACACATCGTTTGTAATTGCAAGCGGGAACCACGAGAATGTTGATTTCAGTGAGCGGGACCTTAGAAACCTCATTGGCAAGGCCCGAAGAAAAGACATGGATAATGGCGACTTCAATGCGATGAGGAAACATTTTGAAGATATGTGTTCAAGCAACTCGAATTTTTTTCTACGCATACGATGTCGATGACAAAAACACATTGAAGAATGTGTTTTGGGCAGACGGAAGGAGTCGAGCAGCGTATGCGGAGTTTGGTGACGTCGTATCATTCGATACGACGTACGTATCGAATAAATACAGGATGCCCTTTGCACCGTTCATTGGGGTTAACCACCACGGCCAGAGTTTGTTGCTAGGATGTGCTTTACTTATTGGAGAAGAAATAGAGAACTTCGTGTGGTTGTTTCGTACTTGGCTCAGGTGTATGTCCGAAAAGATGCCAACCGCAATCTTAACAGACCAATGTCCAGCCATCGATATGTTGTACGTTCCTCCATCTAGTTATTTATATCTCCTAAAGTAGGCGTGTTCTTTGTTAGATCAATACATTGTAGCATGTCAGTAGTTACTGTAATGTAGGCTTTTAGCTATTGTAGGCTTGTAGCAACCTTACAACTTTCAGCGGTGGCGTTTGTGTGCAGGAAACGCAGTGGGGCAGGTGTTTCCAAACACTCCACATCGATGGTGCATATGGCATGTGATGCAAAATGCACGAAAACATCTTAACAGCAAACCCCAGTGGAAGGGGGAGAAGGGCATACACAGTGCACTCCGAGCGGCTCTAAACGATTCACTAAGTATTGCAGAATTCGAAAATGCATGGTCGGAGATGCTAGACAAGTTCGATCTGCATAACAACAAGTGGTTATGTACTATGTATGAGAAGCGAAGCCGTTGGGTTCCTATCTACTTCAAGGACACATTTTGGGCCGGAATGTCGAGCACACAAAGGAGTGAAGGTATGAATCATTTCTTCAAACAGTTTGTCAACATCAATACTACTTTGAAGCTATTTGTAGAGCAATACGGTCTTGCATTATCGAAGAGGGTTTGGGAGGAGGAGACTGCTACATTTGCATCCATCAATAGTCCAATTCTGTGTATGACCGAGCATGTGTTTGAGTACATATTCCAGCGGATGTACACTTCTGCGAAGTTTGCCGAGTTACAAAAGGAGGTGCAAAAGCTCGTGTACAACAATGCGGTTAAGGTTCCCGACTCCGGAGATGTGTGCGCTTACGACATCGTCGTAAAGCAACCTACATACAGTGGTACACGGTGCAAAACGTTTAAGGTGACAATGCATAAAGCCACGACGGACATAAAATGCGAGTGCAAGTGGTTTGAGTTTAGGGGGATATTGTGCACACACATTTTGCGTGTGATGAATGAAGAGCAGATGGATTATGTACCGGAGAGATATATCCTAAACCGGTGGCGGAAGGATCTACCCCGGGAACACGTAACTATTACGGTACCTTACTACGCCTTGCTTAAAAAGAAGCCTGACGCAATCCAGCGGTATGATAATATTCATAGGAAGGTCGATGCCATGGCTGGGTACGCGATGATCAATCAGGAATTGTACACGGAAGTTATGGCTAAGCTTACACAAGTCGAAGATATGGTAAAGGAGGTTGC
The DNA here is from genome assembly GCA_037127255.1 of Persicaria tinctoria. Lineage (NCBI taxonomy): Eukaryota > Viridiplantae > Streptophyta > Magnoliopsida > Caryophyllales > Polygonaceae > Persicaria > Persicaria tinctoria. The sequence goes on along the minus strand of JBANSL010000001.1, from coordinate 53,070,072 downwards.
AAGGGGGACGCATGGCCTGCATTTGCACAATATCGACGGCATTGGGAGGGTGTATGGGCGGCGATCGATTCACCCGCGTGAAAACCTGGCGAACAAGGAGGACGATGCGGGAGATACTGCACCAGCCCCTGTGGCAGATCCTGTTGACAGAAGGGGTAGAGGAGTCGAAAGACTTAGGAGGTTAGGGTATGAATGGGAAAAGGCTCGGGAGCGTCAGCGGCAACGAAGCATGGCAGGCAGTCCCGCCTCGAGTCATGCAGGAGCAAGCTATGTTCAAAGCCAGTACAACAGGATATCCTTGCCCACTCACAATCCAACCCTCATGTACAATCAGGTACATGGAAGAACCGTTTCACATTTAACATACTAGCGATTCCATGATTGTTCAGTAGCTCATACTACAACTTTCTCGATTTGATTGCTAGATGATGCATACACAAGCCTTCCAACAAAGTGGTGGAGCTCACACCGGACGTCATATTCCTTTGCGCATTACGCAGGTTAGTCGAATAGTTTATCATCGTGGGCTGACGATTATCAGAATTACTTAACTAATGGTTCTTATGCAGGTTGCCCAAACACAACATTCGGGATCATCATCGATGCAGTCAATCCCGTATCAACCCGAACGGAAGGTCAACGTTGCAGATCAGCTTCATTAATACACCGTTGTTATCGAAATTCGTGGTTTTGTGTAGAAGGACATGTACTGCATCTACAACTTAAGCAAACAGTTTATGATTTTCTTTTTCATTTTGAATTACATCACCATTGCTGTTGTCTTTGTGATTTTGTTTAGAAGGACATGTTATGCATCTACAAAGCAACAATTTATGATTTCCATTATAATTGTGTGTACAAAATGTTATGTATTCGGCATCATGGTGAGATCAACTGGTGGCCCATTGTGAGAAGGCCCAATCCCAACCCTATAGCCCAAGGAAAAAAAGCCCAAAACCACCCTAGTGCTCCACACAATCGGCACCTTCATCCCCAACCTGCCATTCCGAGCGCCAAACAAATAAACTCATAAACTTTCCGACAACGGAGTAACTGACAAACTCTCGTCGTCTCGCCGCTGTCTCGCTGGTTTGTTCACCAAATTGGTAAGTGAAATCGTTATATTTTGCATTGTTGTTGGTAGGAGTAGTTTATGTACTCAGATAGCATTCAAACGAAGTAAATCGCCCATCTCTCTCGCTGATTTACACAAATCGATTTCATGATATCTTTTCAATTTGTGTTGTTTGTCCATTCCTCTGCCGAACTTAATATATTAACCGTTATTGTAATGCAATTGTGCCCTAAATTAGACGAGTTATTGGCAATTAGTTGTCTAGGTTCAATCGGATTTCATGTGCTTCGGGGGTGTTTCTCTGGGGGTTTTGGCGTTTAGGTTTTCTGAGACTTCTCGGTTTGTGTTGCTTTGGATGTTGATTCGAACTGGGGAATCGATTTGTTTGTCATGTGGGTTTGTGGCGTTCGTTTTGTTTTGGTTAAATTTTGCACTTTCATACTGTCAGACAGTTATTTTCGATTGGAGAAAATTGTGCTGCTCTTAAGATGTTCTTTGTGATTCAAAATGCTTTCGGTTTTTACAGGGATTTAGACATCATTCCATACTGTCTGAAATGGCCCCGGATTTTATGAAGTTGGTTACTCTTACTAAAGTGCAGAAGAAGAGGTGGGATTCGTTAGCCCAATTGGATATCGTGCCCACCAAATTCTTTGATGTGCCTACCCTCAAACGCCTTGGCTTTTTTGATATTACGAAGATGTTGTTGGATCAGTGCGGGTTGGGTGCTTTTTTGGAGAAAAATGCCCCAACATATGACAGATATCTGCTGGAATTTCTATCAACACTTGAGGTCCATGAGGACGAGGACAAAACGATTACCTTTAAACTGAACGATGTGGAGCGGAGCCTGACCCAACTTCAGTTGCGGGAGATCATAGGTGTTACACGTGCACCTACAAAGAATACGTTGGCGCCCGGTGATCGGCCTGGAAAAGTTTGGTGTGCGATAACAGGTTCGGCTTTTGACAGTCGGAAGGGGGAAACGAACAGCAGTTTGATTCATCCATGCTTGATTCTGGTGCACAAAGTGATTAAGATGGCTTTCATGGGTCAAAGTGAGGTCAACAAGTTCACTGTCGCAGATTTGGGATGGTTCTGGACCTTGTTCGAAAGTAGTAATGCGGTGGCTAATTGGGCTTCAATATTTCTTACAAGTTGTGTTCGAGAACAAGGGAAGCCAAACGCTAAGGGGAAGTTAGCTTTAGGGGGTATGATCACATTGATTGCCAGGCATTTCGAAAATGAACCGTCCGAATGGTTTTCTCCCCATAATGGTTCGTGTTTGTTCGATGTCAAGAGTCTGAACACAGCCAATGTACTGAGTCATCCAAATGCCGGGCCTTTGCATTGGAAAACACCCTCATACTTTCCTCATAACTTATATTTACCTTGTAAATTGCCTTGTGGCAAAAGCCCTGCTGACTTCCGTATGCTGCCACAGAATACTACTCAGGCTCAGGTTGTGGAGGATGCTGCCCCGATGGACATTGACGAACGACAATTAGAGAGAAGCCAGACTGAGCCTGGTAGTTCAAGTTCATCTGGTACAGTGCAGAAACTGTTGGAAGAAATTGTCGCAAGCGAGGGGGAGATGGCTACAAGACAGATTGATCTGGAGATGACACTTCGGGAGTTATCAGCCAACCACCAGACAATGTTCGATATGATCTCTCGTATCGAACACAGACAGGAAGGTATTGTGAGTGATATTCAGGACCTATCACGCTCAATCGACGCCAGGTTTGATCAACTTGCCGATGAGGTCGAGACAGGCCGGGATATTCAAGAGGTGGCTGCTTTACATGTTCATGGATTCATCAATTACACACGTGACAATTTGCCCGGTTCTATCTCATATTCCCCATCTGAAGCTATGATCACACAGATCACCACACGAGGCGAAACGAGAGAGAGTTCTTTCAACTTTCAACGACCTCTTCGTAGGACTCCTCGGCCCTAGTGTTTATATCTGATGTTGGTTTGTGTTTGTAGTATGGTTAAATTCATAAAAAATGACTACTTGCAGTGTTTGTGACTGCTGTTGGTTTATGCGTCTATTTATGTTTGAACTTATGTAGGTGAAAATTGACTATTAGTATTTAGTATGCTGTTGGTTTATTACAGAGGACACTGTTGAATCTGTTAAGTTGGACGATGTGGACGTGTACAAAAATCTGCATCTACCCGGAATCGAACGGCAGAGCAACTAGCAGCAGCCTGCGGACCTACCCGCAGGTTGCAACATTGGTCTCTTTTTAAATAAAAAAATATGTCATTCATTAGACAAATAAATAATTGCACCTACCGAGATTCGAACCGTATATGAAATAGGATGTCTAGTACACATTTTACCGCTGCGCCAACTATTCTTGTTGCTTATTTTGATCACCAGATATTTTTTATTGACATTATTTACGGAAATGGAGAAAGCAGAAGCAACCAGCGTATCTACCCGCAGACTGCTACATATGATTTCCCCATGAAAGACCGCTACATATTATTTTATAAAATTAACTTTCAAATAATTTTTTAAACAAATGCACATATAGTGTATATATGATTCCGGGTAGATGCATTTTTTTCTATATACTATGTGAAAATATGAGTGCACGTAAAAAACCAAAAATTTGATTTTGTTGAACCGACTAAACCGAACCAAACCAAAATAAAGTAGAAAACCGGATCGGGTGAACCCTTCTTCCTCATCCCTCTTCTCTTCTGCGTACAACTTGAACTACAACCCTCCCATGGAGGCGTTGTTTTCGGCTTTCATTCAACACGTTTTAAGCACAAATTCTATCCTAAATTTACTTTTATTCATCAATATACAATCAATTGTTGTTTTAAAGGAGGAATTGACCCCAATTACGTCTAAATTCAAAAAACCTAGGATTTGTAATTCGTCAAATTGGCGTGGAGGATGATGCCTTTCGCCCCAAATTGATTACGGACATTCAATCCTCTTGTCAATGGCGGTTCAATGACCCCTTCAATACTCGGCTTCGTTCACATGTAATTCGGATTTATAAGAAGGGATGTCGGATCGTTTCTAAGTATATCCCACAAGTGTTAGCCAAAATCCAAGCTTCTAACCTACTATTTTAGGCTCTAAACACCTCTATTCACAATCCCCTTCCCAAAAATTTCACCAAATCATCCCGAATTTAAAACCCCCTCAAGCTACTGTTGGAAGGGAGCAGAAGCTCACTTTGCAAAACACCTTCCAAACTGTATGGTATATTGGTTTAGGGTTTAGGGTTTAGGGTTTAGGGTTTAGGGTATAAAATCCGATTCTTTTATTTGATCAACATAGTTTTTATTGAGAGTTGTCATTAAGATTTGAAATCAGGATTAAGATCAATAGTTTTGAGATTTGTCATTACGATTTAAAATGAAGATTAAGATCAATAGTTTTGAGATTTGTCATTGAGATTCGAAATCAAGCTTATGATCAATAGTTTTGAGATTTGTCATTACGATATAAAATGAAGATTAAGATCAATAGTTTTGAGGTTTGTCATTACGATTTAAAATGAAGATTAAGATCAATAGTTTTGAGGTTTGTTATTGAGATTCGAAATCAAGCTTAAGATCAATAGTTCTGAGATTTGTCATTACGATATAAAATGAAGATTAAGATCAATAGTTTTGAGGTTTGTCATTGAGATTCGAAATCAAGCTTAAGATCAATAGTTTTGAGATATGTCTCTGAGATTTAGAATGAAGATTAAGATCAATAGTTTTGAGGTTTGTCATTGACATTCGAAATCAAGCTTAAGATCAATAGTTTTGAGATATGTCTCTGAGATTTGAAATAAGGATTAAGATCAAGATCGACTTTTCATATTGAGAGTTTATATTTGAGATTGATATCGCGATTTGAGATTTGCGATTTGTCACTGAGATATGAAATCAAGATTAAGATCAAGATCGACTTTTCATATTGATATTTTATATTTGAGGATAGAGAGTAAGATTTGATATTTGAGGCTGAGCTAATGTTTGAGATCAAGATTTAAGTTTGAGATCGTGATTTGAGACTGAGATTGAGATCGAGATCAAAAATCGAGATTTGAGCTTGAGAACAATATATATTGTTCTAATTTTATAGATAATCGATATGCAAAATAAGCATGTCAACTGTTTATTCAATAAGTGGTATAGATATTTAAAATATAGCATGCAAATAAAGGTCCAAGTAAATAAAATTTTATGTTTACATATATTAAATCAAATTGAGAGTTGAGAGTGAGATCTACATTTTTTATCCGTAGTTTATTTTTTGGCCTTTGTTTACAACGACGTATTTACTCTGTAACATTACTAAATATGGATTTCGAATGTATATTTTTATACTCACTATTTCATATAATCTAAAATTTTAACTCTTTAGGATATTTATACGAATTTAATTACATTATTGATTTTATCTAAATAATTTTAATTTGAAATTTATATATACTTGCATTTATTATTTTTGAAAGTTTTTGCAATTACATTATGTATAACACATGTAAATAATATTTTAGAAAGTAATAATCTGGAAAGCTTTTTTTTTTACTAATATTATCGACGAATTTTGTAATCGCCCATGTAAATATGATAACTACAACCTACAATTAGATTTTGAAGTTTCACGTTATTGGAAATTTTGAAGTTTCAAGAACAATACAATTTCTAAAAAAAAAAAAGAAGTAATCACGTTATTGGAAATTGGAGAAGGGAGTAGCAGGCCTACCGCCTACCTGCGAACGGTATTGGTGAAAAATACTTCACACGGATCCGGATTGTGAGCCGTTAGATTTATTTAAACCGACGTTCAGGATTTGAATATATAATTGAAATTTGGGCTGTTTATAGAATGTGAATATACAATTTTATTCTTCCCAATTCACCACCCTAGATTACTAAACCTTACCCAACTTTTTAATCTTTGCCAAATCGGCACCCTATACCCTTATCATAATCAATTAATACTTATTTGCATCCAACCTTGTCTTCATTAGGTAGAAAACTTATTGTTTTATATAAACTAATATATCCAATATTGAAAATAACACGACCGTATCTCCATATTGTTTTCATAAATATATTATTTATCCAAGGATAAGAGTTCATATATTGTTATCCATCATATATTTCATTTTCAAAACTAAAATGTAAAATTTGTATAATATATATTCGACTTTCGTAATTATTAAATTGATCGATCGAAGTATAAAATACGATTCTTTAAATTGATCAACATAGTTTCAAGCTTAAGATCAATAGTTATGAGATATGTCTCTGATATTTGAAATAAGGATTAAGATCAAGATCGACTTTTCATATTGAGATTTTATATTAGAGAATTGAGAGTGAGAGTTGCTATATGAGATTGAGAGTAAGATTTGATATTTGAGACTGAGTTAATGCTCGAGATCAAGATTTTAGTTTGAGATCGTGATTTGAGACTAGGATTGAGATCGAGATCAAAAATCGAGATTTGAGATTGAGAACAATATATATTGTTCTAATTTTATAGATAATCGATTTGCCCAATAAATAAAAACTGTTTATTCAATAAGTGGTCTAGAAATTAAAAATATAGCATGCAAATAAATGTACAAATAAATAACATTTTATGTTTATATATACGTATTAAATCAAATTGAGAGTTGAGAGTGAGATCTCCATTTTTCGATCTCTGTTTATTTTTTGGCCTTCGTTTACAACGACGTATTTAAATTGTAACATTACTAAATATGGATTTCAATGTATTTTTTTATACTCACTATTTCATATAATCTCAAATTTTATATATAGTTGCATTATTGATTTTATCTAAATAATTACTCACTATTTCATATAATCTCAAATTTTACTAAATACGAATTTAATTACTTTATTGATTTTATCTAAATAATTTTAATTTGAAATTTATATATAGTTGCATTTATTATATTTGAAAGTTTTTGTAATTACATTATGTATAAAACATTTAAATAAAATTTTAGAAAGTAAAAATTTGGAAAGCTTTTTTAAAAAAAAACTAATATAATCGACGAATTTCGTAATCGCCCATTTAAATATGACAACTAGAACCTACAATTATATACGGAGTATTGAAGTTTCATGTTTATGGTCGTTATTTCGACCAAGCACAATACAATTTCTAGGAAAAAAAGAAGGAAAAAGTAATCATGTTATTGGAAATTGGAGAAGGGAGTAGCAGGCCTACCGCCTACCTGCGCACGGTAGCCTTTTCCCACTAAATAGGTATATTTTAAAAAATACATAAAACCATATAATTTCTGGTATTGGTGAAAAATACTTCACACGGATCCGGATTGTGAGCCGTTAGATTGATGTAAACCGACGATCAGGATGTGAATATATAATTGAAATTTGGGCTGTTTATAGAATGTGAATATACAATTTTATTCTTCCCAATTCACCACCCTGGATTACTAAACCTTACCTAACTTTTTAATCTTTGCCAAATCGGCACCCTATACCATTATCATAATCAATTAATACTTATGTACATCAAACCTTATCTTCATTAGGTAGAATACTTATTGTTTTATATAAACTAATATATCCAATATTGAAAATAACACGACCGTATCTGCATATTGTTTTCATAAATATATTATTTATCCAAGGGTAAGAGTTCACATATTTTTATCCATCATATATTTCATTTTCAAAACTAAAATGTGAAATTTTTATAATATATATTCGACTTTCGTAATTATTAAATTGATCGATCGAAGTATAAAATACGATTCTTTAATTTGATCAACATAGTTTTAATTGAGATTTGTCATTAAGATTTGATATCGGGATTAAGATCAATAGTTTTGAGATTTGTCATAAAGATTTAAATTGAAGATTAAGATCAATATTTTTTAGGTTTGTCATTGAGATTCGAAATCAAGTTTAAGATCAATAGTTCTGAGATATGTCTCTGAGATTTGAAATAATGATTAAGATCAAGATCGACTTTTCATATTGAGATTTTATATTTGAGAATTGAGAGCGAGAGTTGCTATATGAGATTGAGATTAAGTTTCAAATCTATACTTGAGATTGATATCGCGATTTCAGATTTGCAATTTGTCACTGAGATATGAAATCAAGATTAAGATCAATATCGACTTTTGATATTGATATTTTATATTTGAGATCAAAAATCGAGATTTGAGATTGAGAACAATATATATTGTTCTAATTTTATAGATAATCGATTTGCCCAATAAATAAAAACTGTTTATTCAATAAGTGGTCTAGAAATTAAAAATATAGCATGCAAATAAATGTACAAATAAATAACATTTTATATATAGTTGCATTATTGATTTTATCTAAATAATTACTCACTATTTCATATAATCTCAAATTTTACTAAATACGAATTTAATTACTTTATTGATTTTATCTAAATAATTTTAATTTGAAATTTATATATAGTTGCATTTATTATATTTGAAAGTTTTTGTAATTACATTATGTATAAAACATTTAAATAAAATTTTAGAAAGTAAAAATTTGGAAAGCTTTTTTAAAAAAAAAACTAATATAATCGACGAATTTCGTAATCGCCCATTTAAATATGACAACTAGTGTAAAGGCTCGGATTTTTAAATCCTAATTTTTCGGAAAAAGAGAATTAAAAATGAAATTTAATCGGTTTTAAACTCGTTTAGCGGATTCCGACCGGAATATAAAATTTGACGATATCCTTGTCAATTTAAAAAAAAAAATCTAATTGATCGAGAAAGTGAGAGTGGGGGAAACTAACATTCGAGAACTAATTTCGGGATTCAAAATTCGCATATTCAGAATTTATTTCCGAATAATTGTTTACCCATTTCAACACTCTACCCTCACCATACCTCTTCAATGGACACCCCTTACCCCGTCATTCACCATTTACCATCATCACCTGCTCCTTTTCCTTTTCAGATCATCACTTGCTCCCTCCTTCACTTTGCTCACGCCTCACCATCACTCCCGCTCTCTCTCGACTTCACCATCCCATACCATCACCTGTTCACACCACCGCACACTTCCACCACCAACTCCTATAGCTCCTCCGCCATCGTTTTCTTCACCATCCACCAGCAGCAGCACCAGTAACCCCTTCGGCTGCAACCATCACCACCTCACCGTCGCCAGCAACCCCTGCTTGAGCCCAAACAAGAGCACTCCCCTCCTTCCTCCTCCTCGAGAGCACAGAAGTAGCCCGACGCCTCCCAGGAACTCCCATCGAGCCACAAAAGCTCCTCCCTCCTCTGTTTTGCAAAGCCTCGTTCCGGTAAGGCGTTCTCCTCCGTTTCCGATCCAAATCACCCCCGAGCTCCTTCATCACACTCACCCATATTCGGTGCAGGTCCGAAGAGCCATCGCGAGCCACCGACGAAGCTCAGAACTCCGATCGAGAGCTCCGAAGTCGCGAAAAAATCCATCTCGGTGAGCTCCGAATTTATCCTCGTTTCGATTCGTTCTTTTTTAGTCTTTTTTCAACGCTTAGGCTAGTCGGGAATGAGTGCGGGATGTTTGGGCGGGCTCGAGATCTCCGGCGACAGCTCCGGCGAGCTCGAATTGGTGCAGCGAGTGTTGACGAGCGAGGGAGCGAGGCGAGGGTCGGCCTGAGCGTGTGCGAGAGGGTGAGCAGCGAACACGAGGAGAGAGGTGCGAGGGTCCGAGCTGGGCGAGCCCAGATGAGCCACGGCTGGGCGCGAGGCCAGGACGTCGCCGGCGAGGTTGAGCTCCATCGGCAAAGCGCGGGCGGCTTCCTTTTGATTGCAGGAGGAAGATGGAGTGACGTTGCCTTGTGGGCCCCCATACTAACATATATAAATTTCGTTTAATGCTTAACCGGTTGAGAATTGAGATTTATATTACGGGTTTGGTTCGGTTCGGGTTATCCGTTTATTATTTAACTAATTAACGGTACTTAAAATATATTATAATAGTATTTGGGGATTTAAAATATAAATTAATATATTTTGGGAGAATTATAAGGGTTGAATTATTAAATAAAAATGGTCGGGATTTTAAGGGATTTGGAAATAATTTATAAAAGTGTTAAATAAATGGTATTTCAAATATCATGTAATACTATTTGAGATTTAAAATATATTATTGTGACTTGAAGATTTATAAAGAATTTGGAAAAGAATTTCAAGGTTGGAAAGTAATCTAATAAATAAATTTAAAAGAGAATTTGACGAGTAATTTCAAGGGTCGGAATACTTAACTATTTAACTGGGATTTGAAAAGGTTTTGAAACTAACATGGGAATAAGACTTATTCGATGACTAACTAGCATGATAATATGATCGTTTGACTAACGGTATGATATGCATGACTAATAACATGACTTGTAATGAAATATTATATGAGATAAAATGTTGGATGATTATAATGATCTAGTAGGATTTTATATCACACAAATTATGTCTTATGATTTTGATGAACCGTTGAGGTATATGCGGAAATGATGTATATGAACATGCGGAATTGGTTGAATGATTTATGGAGAACGATGTGGTCTTGAGGAGCGGATGATGCGATGAAATGACTTTCATAATATGTTACTTGTTCTATTGATTGAGGTGTGCTTGAGTGCTTAATAGTTGGATGTAGACTTATGTATATTCCATTATGTACTAGGTGATACTCTATGATTGTGACTACTGTGTGCTGGATTCTTCTGTTGCCGATCTGCTAGTCAGGTAAGTACCTTCGGGGCACTGCTTGATTTTGTGCTGTTATGACGGGGTCTATTCATATGGCGGAGAGTGAGTGTTTGAAACCTGACTTCACCAGATTCACGTTTTTGGGATTTCTCCCTAATTATACTCTGTTTTGACCCGGCTCTGCCGTGGCACTAGTTGTATCACTTTCAGAACTTATGCCCTTTGCATGATAAAGGATTTCCCGCGTTGTAGACTTAGGACAGGTACAGGGGCTTACCCCGGGGTCTCCAGCGGACCTTCTAGATTTGGGTGCGAAATCCCACTTCAAACTACAAATCTTTTGTTTAAAACCTTCAACCTGTACTCGGGGCGCAAGATCCCAACGAGGGGTTTCATCCCTCGAAACGTAACTCGGGAATCATAATCCCGAGCCATTACAAAGGTTGTATCAGAGCTGAGGTTTTGCAATCCGAGTACAATAGGTTGAAGAGGTTTTGAAAATTGCCCAATGATTTCAGACGGTTTTGGAAAATGTTTTAAAAAGGGCAAAATGAATTTAATTGGACTTAAAACCTAAAATGAATAAAGGGGAAACAATCTCGTGTGTAAAGACTAAAGCGATAGATATCCCTTATGGATGTAGAACTCGGGGAACGGTAGGCAAAATACTAGCTTTTATTTACAGATGGGCCTAGAAGACTCCAATGAACACCACGGAGGTTGGAGTGTTGAGTTAGGAGGTCGTGAGGTTTTTGCCCCTCCGGTCAGCCGTCCCTCGAAGGAAGGCATAAATTGTCTCTATGCTTATGTTATATATACATATATGCAATTGGGCCCGAGGGCGATCCTCCTCGAAGAGGATCATATTAATCTTGTTGATTGCTTCCGTGTTAAGTGCTATTGTGCTGAGGATAGCGAACTAATCAGAATGCCTTAACTTGAACATGTAAATGACCGTATGTTAAACGGGATAGCGGGAGGAAACCTTGTTCTTATGTAATCAGATTTTCTGTCTTGTCGGAATAGTTCTTCCATAGTACAACCCCCTTGATAATCCCGATTCCGTTGTCCGTCCCACTAAAGCACTTGGATGTGTTAGTAAGGGTCGACAGTGTATGTTCCTCTTGACTTGAGTCCTATTTGTATTCCAACCATAGATGTTCATCGAGTCTCATACCTAATGTCAACATTCTCTACGGGAAATTGGGTCGGTCAACTAACTACTTTCGGGGACTGTGTATGATGTGAGGGTTACCTGAGGTTGATTATCGACATTCTTCCGAGTTAGGAGTGTGTTATCTTATGGAGTCATCCCTCTTGAGTCTCGTAATGGTCAACCGTGTCTCCTTGCCAAAAGAGTCTAAACACGAATTCTACCATCTTCTCTATGAAACGGCGTGAATGTCCTTGTGTCCAGCAAGTCATACTAGCGTCCCACGGGGAAACTGGGTGGTGAGTCGGTGATTGCCCTTAGAGAATTTTTTTCAAGTTATAATGATAGCCTCCTTGTGATTTCATGAAATTGTATATTGGTATAATTCAGCATGACTTGCCTGGTACCTTGCATGGTTGCACTTATGAGTAGATGTATGTGTCGTATGTATTGAATCCCCATGATTACCGTCTCCCTTTGAACTAGGTCCATGATAGTGTGCTCAACTCTCGTTGTATGTTAAAACATGAATTGGATGACTTAGCATGCCAGATGAACCTCATTGGACCTCATGACTATGTACATGATTAATAAGTATTGCTAGTATAATGTAGGATATATACCTCCCAGTTATAAGCCCTCATATGATTGTGTGACATCTTAGTCTTACTATGCAAATATGGATGTATGTGATGAGATAGTTGCTATACCAACCCTGCATGAACTGACCATACCCTTAGCATGATTTTAGGGTACATCTTAGCATGCTTGCCTCAATCTCGCAATATTATGACTGGCTTATGTGTGTATCTAAATTGAGTGATTAGTCGTGCATATGATATCCTGTGATGTTGCTAGGTCTTGCATAACTTATGCCATATATGTCCTATGTCAGTCTGTGCATACATGTTCTTAGTTTGTCAAGCATGATTGGTGAATGAAATGATAGGTTGCTAGCTTGTTCTACGCACACAAAAAGATGATTATATGAACATGTTATTAATGCATAAATCGATCTCCCTTGAGATAGGTGCATACTAGTGTGAAATAATGTGATTATATCTCTTGATTTTTATGTGCTTGCGTGCTACAATTATAAAGGCATCGTTGTAACTCTCGGGTTGGGATCTTCTCCTTGGTCTCGTCGTCCCTAGTCCTGGTCCATGTCTGAACTCTTAAGGAAGTTGTGTTGTCCGCCCTTGTCTCTCCCCTATCTCCGTAACTTCTAACCCTTATGATCCTTCGTTGAGCGTCGATATGCAAGAAAGGACTGACGACAGAACGGCGCAACGGAAGTGTGATGGGTCCATGAACCCTAGGCCCCAGGAACAACGTCACCGATGGCAAAAAGGACTAATATGCTTCAAAGATGACAATCGCGATGAGGTTCCTCCCAGCCGACACGAGGAAGAGAATTCTTAACTCAAATCATGGATTCTTCTATACTAATCGGAATTGATGTTGTGTGATAGGACTAGAACTGACATAATTGAATGTGTGATGATGGATATGCTGAACTGGTAACAATGATTGCCTGCCTAACTTGTTTGTATGATGATGTGCCTTGGTGCTTGGTATACTGACTTGCTGGTGAGTAGGTTATGGGTTATATGTCTGGTGGTGCTTTTTTCTTGGGCATGAGTCGAGAGATTATTCGGTAAGCCAGATTGAAAAGTGGTTGGTGGGTTTGAGGTCTTCGGATGTGGTCTTTGGTAGTGTGAGATGGAGTACAGGAAGGATGTATTAACTTAGGTAGAGCCGAGTGAGTTAGGACTAGTAGGAGGTAGGAGGTAGTAGGTAGTGGGTAGTGGGGTTCTCAGATGAGATTCTAGGTAGCTCTTAGTTAGAGGTGGAAGTATAGGCAAGGAGTGTGAGGGTATAGGTAGTTTGGATAGTTCTAGAGGTGGCTGGATAGGCTAGGAGTGGTCGGGGAGTTCTTGTAGTGGAAGTGCTATTAGACGGGTTAGTGCGCTAAGGGTAGTGTCTAGGTAGTCTAGGAGCGGAGTTTGGGCAACGTAAGGATGATCGATTAAGGAACATATGAGGAATCATAGAATTTAGGACTAGGTGGTGTGTGCTGTGAGTGGAAGCGATTTCGGTAAGGGATGAGGTTGAGGAATTGCCAAGGAAGAGTAGTATGAGGTTGCTTGGGAAATTATCGATCGGGGATATTAGGTTGTTCATATCAGGGTTGTTCGTGTGATGAGTATTTGGGGTTGTTTAGATAGGGTTGGTAATGCTTGGGGAATGTACGTGTAAAGGATTTCTAGATGCGTTGGATTTTGGCATAGAGAATGAATTGAGATTTATGAGTGGAGGTTATTATGGCTATTGAGGTATTTGAGAATGTGAGATGAATCTTCGAGGAAAGGCTGGTAGCTAGGCAAGGATGTAGTTGAGATTCCTAGTAAGACTGTAGGCTTAAGGTTGAGATAGGGAGATTATGAGTATAGATTTGGGAACTAGGCAAAGCAGAAGGTATTGAGGACGCTAGAGGATAAGAGATTTTCGAAGGTTGGTGAAGTCGCGATACTTAGGAAATTCGGACGAGGATGTCATAATAATTCGGTGAAAATGATGATCGGTAGATAAGAGTTTAAGCGGTAGAGATTTCGAAGTTTGAGAAAGCGTGATCTGAGGCAAATTGGGGAAACATGCGGAGTTGAGGGAACTGGTCTAGGTTGAGTATGCCTCTAGAGTGGGTCGGCTTGAGGGTCATGGTGATTCGTGATTGGGAATACCACAAGTGGGTTTCTGCGTAAGAATTGATGGGGAGTGTTAGGTGTGAGATGGTTAGTATGAGTTGGATTCTTAGAGGTGGATGGTTAGTGAGAGTGGTTAGTGGTGCGTGGAATATGATCAGGTTAGCAAGGTGATTCGAGATATCTCTTTAGGGGATGACGTTCAGGTGGAGTCTTGGTAGTAGATCGAGTTGTTCAGCTTGTCGGAATGAGAGAATTTTGTGATTTGGGAACTCTGAAAGATAGTTTTAAATAGTCGAGGGGAAGGTAGGACTTGAGATCAGGATGTCGAAGTGGATTGACCCTTAGATTGTTTGATGGCATAGGGGTTGGGATTCCTAGTAGTTGGTTTGGGTATTCGGCCTTGGTTACGAATAGTTATGAGGCTAGAAAGGTTGTATGTGAGCAGGATACAATGGTGCCTAGAACTGGTAGTGGATTGAGTTGGTAGACCTCGTCGAAGTTGATCTTAGTGCAGGGGATTGTGAGTAATGATCGTGTCTCGTCATGATTGGTAGTGTAGGCAGATTCTCCTGACGTAGTGATCTAGTGTATACTTTACTTGGGGCCGAATGTTGTGCGAATTCTATGCTATAGACGATGTTGATTCTATGATGTATTGTCGTTGACAATAGTGAACTATTAGTACTAACATAGTTATCCCCTGAACTCGATGGAATGCTAGTGTACGGAAGTACTTGTTTGTCTCTAATGTGATGACGCTTGGCAGTAGCATGAGTATGATGTGCTTACCTGATTGATATGATGTGCTTATCTAGTTGATATGATGGGTTTATCTGATTTATATGGTGTGTCACTTCTGTGAGATGATGTGATAAATCCTACCATGGACGATACGATGCTAGATATATTATGGTATACGACTGTACTTGACGTGTTTCTAACATGCTATTAAACGTGAGATATGATTGCTATTATATATATGATCCTTGATGATAGAAATAGTGGGAACTGAAGTATTGGAATTTGATTGGGACTTGGAACCCAGGAAGAGAATATGAGATAAGCCCTTAGAGGTGGATGGTAGAATGAACTGAGAAGTTGGGAATGATTTTGGCTAACGTCGAACTTGAAATTTTGAATGGTGTTTCAAAAGAGACTAACTTGGATTTTAAGAAACTAATGTGACTCTAGTTTTCATTATAACGCCCCCCGAAGTTGATACAAGTATTTGAGTTATGATATGGCCAAAGAGTCGGAGTAAGGATGTGCTAGGGGCCCATATTACATCCTTACTACTGTCTATTGGGGATATTATGATCATGACAACGATATTGAGAGGATCTTATAGGGGCACTTATGAGGTGTTCACGGGATCAATGGCATGATCCTTGGACTCACCGATTTCAAACTTCTTCCCCTGTTTTAAAATGATTTTACTCTCGGGGACGAGACTTGTTTTTAGAGGTGGATGATGTAAAGGCTCGGATTTTTAAATCCTAATTTTTCGGAAAAAGAATTAAAAATGAAATTTAATCGGTTTTAAAACTCGTTTAGCGGATTCCGACCGGAATATAAAATTTGACGATATCCTTGTCGATTTAAAAAAAAATCTAATTAATCGAGAAAGCGAGAGTGGGGGAAACTAACATTCGAGAACTAATTTCGGGATTCAAAATTCGCATATTCAGAATTTATTTCCGAATAATTGTTTACCCATTTCAACACTCTACCCTCACCATACCTCTTCAATGGACACCCCTTACCCCGTCATTCACCATTTACCATCGGTGCTCCTTTTCCTTTTCAGATCATCACCTGCTCCCTCCTTCACTTTGCTCACGCCTCACCATCACTCCCGCTCTCTCTCGACTTCACCATCGCACACCATCACCTGTTCACACCACCGCACACTTCCACCACCAACTCCTACAGCTCCTCCGCCATCGTTTTCTTCACCATCCACCAGCAGCAGCACCAGTAACCCCTTCGGCTGCAACCATCACCACCTCCCCGTCGCCAGCAACCCCTGCTTGATCCCAAACAAGAGCACTCCCCTCCTTCCTCCTCCTCGAGAGCACAGAAGCAGCCCGACGCCTCCCAGGAACTCCCATCGAGCCACCAAAGCTCCTCCCTCCTCTGTTTTGAAAAGCCTCGTTCCGGTAAGGCGTTCTCCTCCGTTTCCGATCCAAATCACCCCCGAGCTCCTTCATCACACTCACCCATATTCGGTGCAGGTCCGAAGAGCCATCGCGAGCCACCGACGAAGCTCAGAACTCCGATCGAGAGCTCCGAAGTCGCGAAAAAATCCATCTCGGTGAGCTCCGAATTTATCCTCGTTTCGATTCGTTCTTTTTTAGTCTTTTTTCAACGCTTAGGCTAGTCGGGAGTGAGTGCGGGATGTTTGGGCGGGCTCGAGATCTCCGGCGACAGCTCCGGCGAGCTCGAATTGGTGCAGCGAGTGTTGACAAGCGAGGGAGCGAGGCGAGGGTCGGCCTGAGCGTGTGCGAGAGGGTGAGCAGCGAACACGAGGAGAGAGGTGCGAGGGTCCGAGCTGGGCGAGCCCAGATGAGCCACGGCTGGGCGCGAGGCCAGGACGTCGCCGGCGAGGTTGAGCTCCATCGGCGAAGCGCGGGCGGCTTCCTTTTGATTGCAGGAGGAAGATGGAGTGACGTTGCCTTGTGGGCCCCCATACTAACATATATAAATTTCGTTTAATGCTTAATCAGTTGAGAATTGAGATTTATATTACGGGTTTGGTTCGGTTCGGGTTATCCGTTTATTATTTAACTAATTAACGGTACTTAAAATATATTATAATAGTATTTGGGGACTTAAAATATAAATTAATATATTTTGGGAGAATTATAAGGGTTGAATTATTAAATAAAAATGGTCGGGATTTTAAGGGATTTGGAAATAATTTATAAAAGTGTTAAATAAATAGTATTTAAAATATCATGTAATACTATTTGAGATTTAAAATATATTATTGGGACTTGAAGATTTATAAAGAATTTGGAAAAGAATTTCAAGGTTGGAAAGTAATCTAATAAATAAATTTAAAAGAGAATTTGACGAGTAATTTCAAGGGTCGGAATACTTAACTATTTAACTGGGATTTGAAAAGGTTTTGAAACTAACATGGGAATAAGACTTATTCGATGACTAACTAGCATGATAATATGATCGTTTGACTAACGGTATGATATGCATGACTAATAACATGACTTGTAGTGAATTATTATATGAGATAAAATGTTGGATGGTTATAACGATCTAGTAGGATTTTATATCACACAAATTATGTCTTATGATTTTGATGAACCGTTGAGGTATATGCGGAAATGATGTATATGAACATGCGGAATTGGTTGAATGATTTATGGAGAACGATGTGGTCTTGAGGAGCGGATGATGCGATGAAATGACTTTCATAATATGTTACTTGTTCTATTGATTGAGGTGTGCTTGAGTGCTTAATAGTTGGATGTAGACTTATGTATATTCCATTATGTACTAGGTGATACTCTATGATTGTGACTACTGTGTGCTGGATTCTTCTGTTGCCGATCTGCTAGTCAAGTAAGTACCTCCGGGGCTTACTCAGTAACCAGTACCTCCTGCCTGATGTGTCATATAGTATGTAGGTGTTGCATATGCATAAGAGCATGTCATGTAGTATCATGCTTAGGAATTGCATTTACGAATGAGCATCCTTATTTTGTATGCGTTTGAATACAGAACGGCCGTTATCTGTGAGTCTTAGAGTCCTTGCTAGGGTCATAGGGCAGCCCAGCTTCATCGGGTGTTGTCCTCCTCGATTCATTTATATATATCACGAGATACGAGATGGGCATGAGATATGATATATGATGATGAGATTTGATATGATTATAGCAGCGAACTGGCCAGTCTCCACCTTGTCTGGAAGAGGGGTGGTGGTAAAAGAGGGATATACCGCTTGGTATTCTTTGTTAAGGCCTTATTCAATATTCTGCGCAAATGAATTAGGAGCATGATAGTGTGGTTTTATTTCAGTACTGCATGAAGGCATCCTTTATTCTAGGTATATGCGTATTATATGTCCTCAGCGCGGTCAGAGGACCCGCGGGCGGACTCTTGGCCTGACTTGGTGGTATAGTTTGAGGTACCCGATGCACTGCTTGATTTTGTGCTGTTATGACGGGGTCTATTCATATGGCGGAGAGTGAGTGTTTGAAACCTGACTTCACCAGATTCACGTTTTTGGGATTTCTCCCTAATTATACTCTGTTTTGACCCGGCTCTGCCGTGGCACTAGTTGTATCACTTTCAGAACTTATGCCCTTTGCATGATAAAGGATTTCCCGCGTTGTAGACTTAGGACAGGTACAGGGGCTTACCTCGGGGTCTCCAACGGACCTTCCAGATTTGGGTGCGAAATCCCACTTCAAACTACAAATCTTTTGTTTAAAACCTTCAACCTGTACTCGGGAATCATAATCCCGAGCCGTTACAACTAAAACCTACAATTATATACGGAGTATTGAAGTTTCATGTTTATGGTCGTTATTTCGACCAAGCACAATACAATTTCTGGGAAAAAAAAGAGGAAAAAGAAATCATGTTATTGGAAATTGGAGAAGGGAGTAGCAGGCCTACCGCCTACCTGCGCACGGTAGCCTTTTCCCACTAAATAGGTATATTTTAAAAAATACATAAAACCATATAATTTCTGGTATTGGTGAAAAATACTTCACACGGATCCGGATTGTGAGCCGTTAGATTGATGTAAACCGACGATCAGGATGTGCATATATAATTGAAATTTGGGTTGTTTATAGAATGTGAATATACAATTTTATTCTTCCCAATTCACCACCCTAGATTACTAAACCTTACCCTACTTTTTAATCTTTGCCAAATCGGCACCCTATACCATTATCATAATCAATTAATATCTATTTACATCCAACCTTATCTTCATTAGGTAGAATACTTATTGTTTTATATAAACTAATATATCCAATATTGAAAATAACACGACCGTATCTGCATATTGTTTTCATAAATATATTATTTATCCAAGGGTAAGAGTTCACATATTGTTATCCATCATATATTTCATTTTCAAAACTAAAATGTGAAATTTTTATAATATATATTCGACTTTCGTAATTATTAAATTGATCGATCGAAGTATAAAATACGATTCTTTAATTTGGTCAACATAGTTTTAATTGAGAGTTGTCATTAAGATTTGATATCGGGATTAAGATCAATAGTTTTGAGATTTGTCATAAAGATTTAGAATGAAGATTAAGATCAATATTTTTTAGGTTTGTCATTGAGATATGAAATCAAGATTACGATCAAGAACGACTTTTGATATTGATATTTTATATTTTAGAATAGAGAGTAAGATTTGAAATTTGGTGAAGAGTTGTTCACTTGGATGTCAATTCTTTTTAATTGCATTGTACGAGGAGTTTGTTTGTATATAAGGATCAAAATTATATTAAACTATCCATATATTTTGAACAAAAATAAGGAAAGTTGTCTTGTAGTTTGTTTGTCTATAAATACACATTGTATTGTACGGAAGAACGCATCCTTTCTTTCCAAATTCTACTTCTACAAACGGATTGCTTCACCCTCCAGTTTCAAATACTATCCTCACGACAAATGGCCTGTATATATAATGAGCCATGGTTCGATGCACAGGACAAGTATCAACTCAAGCGCGTTCGCAAAGAGGACTTGGAAGAGATTTTATATGATGGAAGCCGCGAAGCCATGGACATTCTTCGTCATAGGATCTCAACTCTGCGTGATAAAAAACACCGATTGCAGAAGGAGTATCCAGAACTATGGGATAAAGTTGATTATAGGGACGACCATGTGAAAGAGCTTACGGAAAAAATCTCGGATCTAGCGATGGAGAACCACAAGTTGCGTGTGAAGATATCCCAGATAGGGAAGATCATTGACGGGATCATGGACTAATATGTTTGTTATTGTTCGATTGTTATGTTCCGAGTATCTTTAATTTCACATCGTATTTTACGAGTTGTTGTTCTATTTTGACAATGGTTTTGAAGTTGGAGTTTTTTTTTAGGTGTTGTCTTTGGTGTAATGTCATTTTAATTAATCAATTAAGTTCGACTTGGAAGAGATTTTGGCATATATTTCTGCATTTAATTGTGTTATTTTTTGTAAATATATGTATGAATATTAATATTAATAATCTATATCATCCACAAAAAATTTTAAGTTAACTAAATCAACATTTCCGTTTAATAAATATAAATGTGTAAAGTTAAAACTTACCAAGTTATTATTTATGAAATATAATTATAATAAATTTTAAAACATGAATTTTCAAAAATACAATTTATCAACATATATTGAATACGTAAATAATTTTTTTAAGATTGAATAAATGCGGACATAAATCTACCCGTTATGCATTGCTTCAAAACGGAGTCCTCGGCTGGTTGCTGTCAACTCCAAATGACAACTTACTTTAAAGCTGATTGGGATGTCCTCGGCTGTAGTGTTTGAAAAAGGAAAGATTCTTCCCCATCATACTGTCTATTATTTTCCAAATTATAAAATTATCTTCATGTGACTTACTTATAAAAAAAGAAAATCATACTGTCTATATTTGTATAATCATCCTTTCTCCATCAATAGTATTTTTTTACAATATGTGTATAAACTTATAAAAAAGGAAAGGGAAATTTACAGAAATCATACTGTCTATTATTTGTGGTATTTTTTAAGTATTAAAAAATTATATTTATATTGTACATGTCTAATTTTATTATTTTTAAATCATGATATTATATTTAACAGTTATACACATATATGTTGTTTGACATGTAATGCTACAGCCCACCCCATTTTATTAGAATAGATATAATATAGGTAGAGATGCATCATATTGTTTAGGTGGCTCAATTGGTGGGGAGATTAGAGTAGAGCGTGGGGGGCCGTGTTCGAATCCTGCCACAACTTCAATTTTTACTTCTGTACGCCTTTTTGCAAAAGCTGGTGGCCCACCAAAATCCTCTTTACTAACACAGATTAAAATCCCCTTTACTTTAAACACAGATTAAAAAAAAAGAATTAATTTATCATTTGATGGGTATTTATTTTTTGAAGCCACTTTACTTTAAATATAGATAAAAAAAATATGAATTAATTTATCGTTTGATGGGTATTTATTTTTTGAAGCCACTTTATTTAAATATAGATAAAAAATATGAATTAAGTTATCATTTGATGGGTATTTATTTTTTTAAAATGCGAAAATTAAAATTATATGTAAATTCAGCCCACCCAAGATTGAAATCCTGGTTCCGTGCCTGAATGGCACACTAATTAGGTGTTGTAGGATATATCTACTCTTGATATATTACCTAATGCAATAGTCTATAAGTAGTTAATACTGAGTATGGGTGTGTATGGGTGATTATTTTAGTAGTTTATAAACTACTAAAATAAAGAGCTTACATTAGTAGTTGTGTATGGGGTGTTTATTTGTGGGGTTTTAGTTAAAATTAGGGGTTTAAAAATAAGTCACATTTGATAGCTTATTTTATGTTTTTGGGGTTTATTTTATTTGAAAATGCAATTGTACCCCTTATTTGAGGTTAAATTTTTAACTTTAATCTGTTTATAATTTTTAGTCATTTTTTCAACCCCGATCCATATGGACCCTATGTATGTGTGGGCATATATATTTATTTCATAAGAGAATGTGTATGTAATATATATGTAGAACTTGCATGCATGCGGGTCAATAAATCCGGTAAATATCTGCAACAGTCAAAACTCAATAAAAAAATGAATGGGTATCGTGTTGTCTCCCCGGTGAATGGTTTAGCAACTTAGGCAACCGCGACGTCCTTGCGAGCCCACAACGAGTGGGTTGATAATCGATGGAGCGTCAACCCGGTGTAT